>CM077667.1:165360141-166610141 GCA_039707655.1 Elymus sibiricus
GGTGACTCCAGCAATGAAATTCACTCACATTCATTATTGGCAAGAACTATTTGCAATCAACATCAACTCTATGCAATAGTTAAAGGAGTCACACATTCCCTCAAAGGTAAGCAAGGGACAAGGTAATCAACATATCAGTGGACATCATAACACATGCTTTGCACTCCATGTCCATAGATATCCTTGTATTTGTCTCTTGTATGTTGGGACTAACCCATGTAGGTGAGAAGAGTAAGGAAACAACAAGGATGCTCCCAACTCTTGGTGATCTTCATCAACCTTGAGCATCCACCACTACCTCACCAACATGAAGTCTTCATCGACAAAACCCAAGGTTAGTTTATCCCTCTTATGGGAGGATGTCACATCTAGGGGGAGCTTTACTCTAAGACTTGAGTCAAAGCATCTCTTAGTATGTGACAACATCAAATGCTTTATGTAAAAGTGGTAACCCCACTTGTGCTTAAACGATGAGTATGACCTATGATCAAATACTCTTACTTGGCTCCTAAGTCAAATACTCATATATAGATGACTTCGTCATCGCCCAAGTGCTTGTTAGATGCTAGTGTGTATGTGCATGTTTGTCATGATTTCATTTGACATCTCTTTGTGTGAGCATGTTGGTGTGCATTTATCTTCTCATTTGAGGACATCCAATTGTTGCTATTTCGCTCCTGATTTTCTCTTTCACCAATTGGATGGACAAGAATGCCTAGGACCACTCTTTAGCTATCTATGCTTTCTCACCTCATATTCCATTCATGCTGCATCACAAAATTTGAACAAGTACTTTTCGATCCCTCTGTGTGTGGAGCACTCGGAGTTCCGTATGTACAAGGACTGACCATTAAAACCTCCCAAGTGCATCTCGGTGGAACCAACCCACAATTCTTGGTCTCACCGAATGCCTAGGGTTGATCTAGTTTTCTATCTCGGTACTACCGATTCCACATTCTCGGTTACACCGAGTTTCCCTGTCAGCTGATAGTTGAGGAACTCGGTGACACCGAAAATTTAGAACCGGTATCACCGACAGTGAAGGGTATATTAGCTGTGGTCCCGACGGTTCAAAATTTCGATCTTCAATCGTCGCGCCCCAAACCCTAAGTTGTCGCAAAAGGACCCCCTGGTCATCGCCTTGCCTCCCCGTGTGTCTTCGCCGCTGGGAATCCTCGCCGTTGACGGGCATCTTTGCCACCGTCGCCGTCGTAGTGGATCCGTCACCGAGCTAGGGTACGGATTCGATCTTTCTCGCGCTCCCTGTCTGATCCTTGCGCAATAAAGTTGATTTTCTCTATAAGCCACAGTTTGCACATCTTTCTATCCACGAGAAAACTCCATAGATTAGAGAACCATCGATTTTCTAGGGTTTGCCTTCCACCCGATGAAACTCGTGAGAACCGAAGTGAACTAATCGGTATCACCGATTTGCCTGTATGTGTTGCTGAGAACTGTCTCGATGAAACCGAGTACTTCCTTTCGGTCTCACCGAAAGGAGTGCCAAGTTTCTGTTAATGAGATAGTCAGTCTCGGTAGCACCGAAAACTTTGCTTCGGCTGTACCGATTTTCATTTGACAGAATGTAAAACTTTGAAAATCTTTTGTTCAAACTTTCAAAAACCAGCTGATAATTTTGTTGTGACTCATCTTTTTCTGCTCCTCTATACTCTATTCACAGGGTCAGTATGTCAAGTGCTGAGGACAGTGAGAACAACTTCAGAGAGCAGAGTGTTGAATTGGATTCTGGCACTAGTCCTGAGTCTAGTTCATCTTCAGATCCAGGCACTCCCAGTTCCCATGGGTTGCTCAAGGCTGCTACAAGGGCTAGGAAGAAGCTGAATTTAGATGAGGAGGATTCAGACTTCGTTCCAGAAGAGGTTCTTGCTAAGAAGCAAGAAAAGGCTGCCAAGAAAGCGACAAATGAAGCTACCTCTTCAAGGAGAGCTGTCAGAAAGGAGTATGCTAGCTCTGAGGCTATGAGAGCACCTGAGGGTGCTAGGGCAAAAATGGCTCTTAACCTTGAGTCACCCCCAAAGAAGTAATTACCCAAGAAGGCACGGGAGAATAAGAGAGCTAGAAAGAGGATAGTCTATGTCACTGGCAGACAGACCTCCATGTTTGAGGACCCTGAGGAGGCTGCTGGTGCTGCTGCCGAGGAGGAGGAAGAGCAAGTTGTCAAGGCCCCTCCCAAGAAGAAAAAGAAGCTAATGTCTGATGCTATGCCAAAGACTGGCACTTCCAAGAGCACCAAGTCTGCCCCCAAGAAGCCTACTGCTGAGAAGCCTAAGAGGACTTCCAGGTAAATTCCAGCATCTGAGAAAAACAAAGGGACTGCCTCCAGAGTTGAGGATGAGGATGCTATGTCTGCCTTAATGAAGCTTAGGCCACACCTTCCAGTACATAATGCTAGCTACCCACTTGCTGAAGATATGAAGAAAAGGAAGGATTCTGGTTTGAGGGCTTGGAGAGCTGCTGATCCATATGCCCAAAGGAGGAAGACAGCTATGGACTACAGATTTTACACCAAAGAGCAACAGGATTTTTATGAGACTGTGCTTTTTCACAAAAGTCCAGCTGTGAGTGATATGAGGTATGTGGACTGGAAATTCATCAAGGAAAATGAAGACTATTTTCCAAGTGTCCAAGACAATTTCCACTGCATTGGCTTGGATGAGTTTGTTGGCAGAGAGTTCACTGCTTGGAATGATGAGATGATCATGCAATTCTACTCCACTGCACATTTCTATGGAGATGGTAGAATTGTATGGATGACCGAAGGTGCAAGATATGAGTCCAATGTTGATGAATGGGCTGCAACCTTAGGAGTTCTAGAAGTTCAGGATGGAGATTTGAATGTCTACTCATAATCCAAGGAGAGCCAAAATGCTATGGCTAACATGTATAAAGAGATCCCTGCTGCTAACGTGAAGTCTCATAGGCTAGGATCTATTTACTTTCTTTAGGCTGGCCTCCGCACCATGAACACTATTCTGAGGCATACCTTGATGCCCAAGTCAGGAGATGACAAGATGATCCGAGGCTACTCCATCAACATGCACTGATCAGAAGCGCTCTTGCTGCTATGCACCCTATATCCAGATGCTTATCAACTCTAAGTTGGAGAAGCACTTTGCTCTAGACAGACCCCACTTTCCCCTACAGCCAGATCTCGAGGACAACATTGTGGTGATGAACCCGGAACATCCCACATCTGCTGCAGCTCAGGCAGAAGCAGAGGCAGCTGGAGCCCCTAGTGCTCAAGTCCCTAGATCCAGGAACGAGCAAATGGACCTATTGATATCATCAGTACAAGGCATGCAGAAGGACATTAAGCAGATTCTGGACAACCAGAACAGTCTTGTGAGGATCTTCGAGAACAGGATCAAGACCCTTAATGATAAGGTGGATGGGCTAACTAAGACAGTCAATGAGCTCAAGAAGGAAGTTGACTCAGTGCCTCTTCCTCAGACTTCTTTAGATGATGATGATGAGGATGGATCACCTCTCAGGCCAGGCACATAGTTTACTACTCAGGCCAGATGAGCCACTGTGCTAGCTCCAGACTTGTGGCCCTCTTCATGAGCTCCAGCCACTGTCACTTTTGCTCCTGCTCCATCAGCTTCAGTTCCTCCAATTGCCACACCAACTCCATCCACGACATCTGCAGAGATCTTCGCCGACGCTGTTCTCTCGACTCCTTCATCAACAATCGGAGGAGATCAGCCCAAGAACGCTTAGACATATGCCTTTGAACTTTTTGGTAACTTGTTGCCAAAGGGGGAGAAGTGTATAGATCTTTAGGCTTCGAGTGAGAGAGCATTTGGTTTTTATTGCCTTTTCAAAAACACACTTGGTTCATTTACTTTTGGCTACGCTTTGAGTTTTGATCGTACACTTTATGTGTGTTGTGCTACTATTTCCTCTCATCTTAATGCTTTTGAGATGATCATTATCTTTGTCTGGTTGTGTTGTGCTATGTTGTTCACTCTTACTATTATCGCACACCACCAAGATGTATGTGACATGGAAGAAGTGCCCCATGTACCTAATCGATTGTGCATTTGCATTCAAATGCAAATTCAAAATAATGCACAAATTTAGGGGGAGCTCTTGCTTATCACATACTTCTCAATGCGACAATTATATTCATTGATTATATCTTTGTCGAAGCTTTGATCTATATGTTGTCATCAATTACCAAAAAGGGGGAGATTGAAAGCACATTTGCTCCCTTGGTGGTTTTGGTAATTAATAACAACATATAAGTCATTGAACTAATGTTTCCACTAAGTATATTTCAGGAAAAGTTCAATGATAGGGATGGCAAAAGGATTGTGAAGATTATGGAATACCCCAAGATGCAAGGAAATAGGTTGGCAAAGCTTCAAGCAAGAGGACTCTACATTTTACATTTGTGAGAAATCACTTTGAGTCCATAGGAAAGCCAATACTATTAAAAGGGGGTAAGGTTTTGTTGGTGAACAAAATGCTCATTCGTGCATAAGTGATAGTCACCAAAAACACCCACAAGCTCTTCCACAAAGTCTGTCCATAGCCAAATATTCAAATTTGGTGCAACCAACATTTCTATCCCGGTGCCACCGATTCTCAACCATAGACAGACTCAGCCAAACCCTAGCCACTTCGGTGCAACCGATTCTATACCGGTGCCACCGAGTTTAGGTTGCCAACTTTCTGTTACGCAAATTCAAACTATCGGTACCACCGAGATTGTTGGATCGGCGTGACCGAGATTGGGAATCTGACCGTTGGTCACCTTATCGGTGCAACCGAGTTTCCTATATCGGTCTCACCGAGATTCAAAAGTTGCCACCTTTTGGTCACTTCTGTACCACCGAGATTAACACATCGGTGTCACCGAGTTGGTCATTTTGTGTGTAACGGTTGGATTTTTAGGGATGCCTATATATACCCCTCCACCACCACCTACTCGAAAGAGAAGCACTCAGAACTATTCCATACTTGCCCCATCCAATTTTCTGAGAGAGAACCACCTATCCTTGTGTTGAGGTCAAGATCTTCCATTCCAACCATATGGATCTTGATTTCTAGCCTCCCCAAGTTGCTTTCCACCAATCCCATCTCTTCCACCAAGCCAAATATGTGAGAGAGTGATTGTGTGTTGAGGAGTCTATCATCTTGAAGCACAAGAGCAAGGAGTTCATCGTCATTACCGAGCCTATTACCTTTTGGAGGGTGGTGCCTCCTAGATTGGTTAGGTGTCGCTTGGGAGCCTCCTACTTCGTGTTGTGGAGTGAACCAAGAAGTTTGTAAGGGCAAGGAGATCGCCTACTTCGTGAAGATCTACCCATAGTGAGGCTAGTCCTTCGTGGACGGAAGCCGTTATGGAATAGTCAAGGTTGCTACTTCGTGGACCCTTATGGGTGGAGCCCTCCGTGGACTCTCGCGACCGTTACCCACCGTGGGTTGAAGACTCCATAAACGTGGATGTACAATAGCACCACCTATCGGAACCACGGGAAAAATCATCATGTCTACAATTGCGTTTGATCTTCCTACCCTATCCTTTCTACTCATGCTTGTTGTTACTTTCCGCTGCTATACTCTTAGACTTTCATGTGTAGGGTGTACTTGACTTGCCATGAAATGCTAAAAACTGCCAACTCTAAAATTTGGGAAAAGGCAAAACTTTTATTTGGTCAAGTAGTCTAATCACCCCCCCTCTAGACATACTTTCGGTCCTACAGCAACCGGAAGCTCTCGAAGCTCCTACACATGTTTATCAAGAAGAACATCAATGTAAGAGCACATTTATCCATGTGTGGTTTTGGTAATTGATGACAATCCCTATGGACTAATGGTTGCCTTTAGTTATATTCGAAGGATTTGTCCGTAGGTACTTCTTGAAGTCCATGTGTTGGTTTCAAGGAGTTTATATGGTGACCAAGGTGGTATTCAAGGTTTTATCCAAAGACTGGTCATGTGAAAGTTGAGCATATTGCAAGCATGTCTTGAAGAAGAAGATTGTGTGAGCATTCTTGTTTACCTTCAAGACATCATCTTTATGAAGAGAGAAGATAAGATACAAGGTTGATCAAGACTAAGTCAAAGAGTGAACCAAGTTGATCAACACACAAAGCGTACAAGATACACCGAGAGGGATCAAGTGATCCCATGGTATGGTAAGCGTTGTCCATTACACTTTGTGTACTAACCCATGGTCTACGTGAGTGTTCTTTGTAGGGTTAGGTATATTTCCATGGGATTGCATCAAGAGGAGGATCCCATATAACCCATGGAAGATGACATCAAGAGGTGATCGTCATCAAGGTTGCGGTGTGCAAGTTCAAGTGAAGCATCACGGAGAGATCATGCTTGAAGCTTGCCGTCCATTGTGGTGACAATGGACTTGTGAAGATGTGCCGAAGAGTGGCTCACCCATAGTGGAGTATGGGGGAGCAATCTACTAGTCTTCATCGCGCCGGCGCAATCAAGAAAGGTGGTCCATCTTGAGAAGGACAAGATCGTCATCATCTAGCTCAAGTGGACTGTGCGGAAGGCAAAGGTTTGACCTTGATAGGGTTTTCCATTTTACCGGTCTCATGATGGTAGTTGGGAGACCGGGTTATAGGATCGATAGCCGTACTATCAAGGGGGGCTCTCAAGTGAGTAGCTTGATCGTATCGCTCGTTGAGAGCTCAAACCATTTGCATCGTTGCATCATCATCTTTCTTGGTCCTTATTTGGTTTTTCTCTATGTGAGTTTTTGAGCTTATGGTCTTCATCGTGATAAGTTCAAGCTCATCGAAAACAAATTTCGTATGCATCATATTGTGTTTTCGGTGTTGGAGATTTTGCTGGATATCTATTGGGAAGGTCATCTTCCTTATCCTAGTGGCATTTATTCTCCATTGCTTGTTCTTAATTTATCTAGTCATTGTTGGATAGCTCTTGTTGTCCTTTATCCAACAAGCTTGAGTTTGCTCAAATCGGAGCTCGTATATGAAAGTTGTGGCTGTTTTAGTCTTACCTGTTTTACATAGGGAGGTTGTACCGCCCCATAGAGAGGTTGTACCGGTTGACCGGTACAACCGGTGTTTGGAGCGGTTGTACCGCTCCAGAATTGGTCCGAAGGTTGTACCGGCCATGTACCGCTCTACCACCGGACTAGTTTCAGTTTTGGAGCGGTTCTTGGGCAGTTGTGGGTCGGTTGTTCCGGTTATTCCGGTACTACCGGTGCCCCGGGCGGTTGTACCGCTTATTGCTTTTGCTACAGGTTGGTTTTGTCTGCTTTGATCGGTTGTATCGGTCATCATAGCGGTTGTACCGCCCCTGTGTTATTCTGCACATAACGGGCAGATTCGTGGGGACCTATTTAAGGGGGTCTTCTTCTCCAATGGTTCCCCAACTCTTGAGCTCGTTTTTGCCCCCCATTGTTGACCTTCTTTGAGCTTGGTAACTCTCAATCCCTCCAATGATTCTTGCTAGTTCTTGAGGGAAAAGAGAGAGGAGATCTAGATCCACATTTCCACCAATCACTTTCTCCTCTATGTGAGGGGAACCCCTTGGATCTAGTTCTTGGAGTTCTTGGTGTTCTTCTTTGTTCTTCCTCTCATTTTCCTCCCTAGCATTAGTTGCTTTGGTGGGATTCGAGAGAGAAGGACTTGGGCACTCCGTTTGCCCTTGCCATTGCATTTGGTGCATAGGTTTGAGTTCTCCACGGTGATACGTGGAAGTGAAGTTTGAGAAGCTTATTACTCTTGGGTGTTTGAGCACCCTAGAGCTTGTTCCTCTTGGGTGCCTTGGCGCCCTAGACAGTTCGTGGTGCCTCGGAGCTCAATCATTGTGGTGTAAAGCTCCGGGCAAGCGTCGGGGTCTCCAATTAGGTTGTGGAGATTGCCCCGAGCAATTTGTACGGGTACCGGTGACCGCCCCCAAGGGTTGCCAAAGTGTACGGGTACCGGTTACCGCCCCCAAGGGTTGCCATTTGTACGGGTTCGGTGACCGCCCTCAAGGGTCCCTTAGTGGAATCACGGCATCTTGCATTGTGCGAGGGCGTGAGGAGATTACGGTGGCCTTAGTGGCATCTTGGGGAGCATTGCGCCTCCACACCA
This sequence comes from Elymus sibiricus, assembly GCA_039707655.1. Taxonomy (NCBI): domain Eukaryota; kingdom Viridiplantae; phylum Streptophyta; class Magnoliopsida; order Poales; family Poaceae; genus Elymus; species Elymus sibiricus. Next base: position 165,368,241 of record CM077667.1, read on the forward strand.
CTCCGAACGGAGATTAGCATCCGCAAGGGTGTGAACTTCGGGATACATCATCGTCTCCACGTGCCTCGGTTATCTCTTACCCGAGCCCTTTACTTGTGCACTTTACTTTGTGATAGCCATATTGTTTCTTGTTATATATCTTGCTATCACTTAGTTGTTTATCTTGCTTAGCATAAGTTTTTGGTGCACATAGGTGACCCTAGTTGTTTTAGGTTTTGTGCTTGACATATTGAAAGTTAGTTTTATTCCGCATTTGTTCAAGCATAAACCGTAAGTATTTTAAAGCGCCTATTCACCCCCCCTCTAGGCGACATCCACATCCTTTCAATCAAGGAATGGGAAGAATGCCTCCCCATCGCCGAGTACGCCTACACCGTGCACGTCACTTCACCACCGACAAGTCTCCATTCGAAGTGGTCTACGGCTTCAACCCTTTGTCCCCATTGGACATACTTCCACTACCACTCCAAGAGCGCGTCAACATGGACACATGTGCAAGGGCAAGATATATCAAGAAGATGCATGAAGACACAAGGTGCATGATCGAATGTCAAGTGGAATGCGTTACCAGCAAGCGCAACATCAACTAGCACCCAATGGTGTTCAAGACCGGTGATCTTGTATGGCTAGACCTCCGCAAGGATCGCTTTCCCGCCGAGCACAAGTCCAAGTTACTTACTCGAGCCGATGGACCTTTCAAGGTGTTGGGCCGCTACAAAGACAATGCCTATAAGATCGGCATTCCACGCGGCAAGTACAATGTGAGCGACATCTTTAACGTCAAGGACATTTCCCCTTTCCATGATGATGAAGATCTCGATCCGAGGACGGATCTTTTCCCAAGGGGCAAGAGATGATGCGGAGCATCCCACGATCACCCCCATGGACCCATCACCAACACCTCAAGCTCCGAGTGGTCCCATGATGATAGCCCGCGCACGTGCCATCGAATCCAAGGTGACATCTCTCCTTAGTGATACTCGTGGAACTTCGATGCTACCTAAAGCGCAAGCTCTTTGCATACTTAGGTACCACGAAGGCAGTTTCGAAGATGCTCGGAGTGAAGGACAAGCTACTACGAAGATGGACACGAAGACGGAAGAGCAAGAGGACCAAAAGGAAGTCCACGACACCTCCCAGGCCCCGGACAACCGGCCCCAGGAGATCACACCAGCGCCAAGGCCAAGCTGAAGAAGCTACAGGCGCCGGACATATGGCGTACCGGCTGGACATCCGGCTGGCTGGAAATCTGGCCACCACCCTAGAAATCCAACACCCCAGGACCAGAACTGCACAGGAAACCGGGTCCCCAAGCCCCGGAGATCCGGCCAAGGCCCAGACATCCGGCGGCCCTCCGAAGCCCCGGACATCCGGCCTTCTCCCTGGAAATGCGGCGCGTCCACATCTGAACCGAGCGAAGCCAGGCGGCCTAGCCCATGACATCTGGCCTCCACAGCTGGACATCCGGCACCACCATGAAGCACCGGAAATCCGGCCCCTGCGAGGGCAGACGCGGGCCAAAGGCCTTGTAACCCCTCCTTTCTCCTTCACTCGCCTAACACTATATGAAGGACCCCTCCTCCTCTTTTTAGGGTTAGCAATGTGTTGGCTCATAGTTAGTTAAGCATTGCTCCTTCCATATCCTTCTCCCTTGGCGTTGACACCTCTACATGAGAAGATCCTATGGATGCCATGGCCCCCTTTTAGGGAAGATCCCAAGGGATTTCAAGGCCCCTCCTCCGGAGTGGGAAGACTCTCCGTTACGTGTATCCTTCCGTTGGCTTTGGATCTTGTATCTCGTATACTTTTATGGATCTAATGGATGTGTGATTTTGGGAATCATTCTTGAGTCTTCTTGAGTTCTCTCTTGATTTCTCCCCTTTTACCTCTCCAATTGTAAAAAGATCGACCTCACTGGGCTTGCCCCATATCAGCTCTCCTCTTTCTTCTCTCTCTCACGCGCTTTCCCGCACTTTCTCCACATACGGTGTCTAGCACATAGCGCATCTTGAGCCGTATTGTGGTAGTGTGCAGCGTGCTTGCGCATGCACAGTGTGCACTCACCTCGTGGGCCAGTACCCTGTCGGCACTGCTGGCAGATTCGCCTTCGAACACCGGCGATCGAGCGACGAGTGGCGCTGGTGGACTTCGCTCACAACGCACCGAGCTCGAGATATAAAAACGACCATGGTTTCTCCTCTCTTCTTCCTCACACCTTGCCACACTTCTTCTTCCTCTCCTTCTTCTGGTTGAAGGAGATCGAGCCGAGGCCGTAAAGGAGGACGTGGTTCCGAGGCTACTCACGATCCTCCTGGCCATAATGCTAGCGGCATTGCTTGGATCCTCACTGCTCCTGTGCGTGATTGTCCATGATGATTGCCGTGATGCTGGTGCTCGAGTGATGGCTCTCTAATATGTCCATTTTGCATCATGATTTCTTATTCATATCTATGTTATTCTGGGTCATTATTCCACTTTATGATACAATTATTATGTATTTTCTCTCTTAATTTACAAGGTTAATCACAAAGAGGGAAATTGCTAGAAACTGGAATTATTGACATAAAACCAAGAAAAACGCTGAAAATTCTCTGGAATCCAAATGACCTGAAACTTCATGAGGATTTTTGTGGAATATTTGTGAATTTATGGAGCAAAAATAGACCAAAGGGGGACCACCTGTTGGTGCCAAGCCAACAGGGCACGCCCACCCCCCCGGGCGCGCCCTAATGGCTTGGGGCCACCTCCTAGGTCTGTCGGCCCCTCTTCTACTATATGATGGGTTTTTACATAGAAAAAATCCAGAGGATACTTTCGGGGCGAAGTGCCGCCGTCTCGAGGTGGAAACCTGGGCAGATGCCCATTTGATCTTCGACAGAGACATTCTGCCGGGGAAACTTCCCATAGGGAGGGGGAAATCGAAACCGTCATCATCACCAACGCTTCCTCCTTCGTGAGAGGATCAATCTACACTGAAAGTGCGTTATATCGACTAGAGGGGGGGGGGGTTATTAGGCAATTTTTACAAATTCGTCACTGAGGAATTTCAACTTGAGGAATTTGAAACGTGACGAAATATTAGTAGCGGAATAAGTACTCAAGCGCATGCAAAACATAGCAGTAGCTTAGTCATCATGATGAAATGAAGCATACACAGAGCATAAGTAGCGTGAACCGGATAGGCAGGCATAAGATAAAGTGACTGAAGAATTTGAGATGAGGAAATTGAGAAAGTCTTCAGTCAAATCCTTCAGACAGTAACGATCAGATTCATCAACATGTACTTCGAGGAAATGAAGGGGTTGAGGAAATAGAACCAGGAGCTCGATGAAGACAATGAGTTGATGACCCAGTTCCAACTGTTGTGACAGTCGTACGTTTGGTTCGGAGCAGCTTGGTATTTAAACCAAAGGACACACACCCAGGACACACAATCCTTACCGTATTCTTCTTGAGCTAAGGTCACACAGACCTCGCCCAACACTCGTGGTAAGTCTTCAGGGTAGACTTCCAAACCCTCACAAACTCGGTCACCCGATGATCCACAATTTACTGCTGGATGCTCTAGACCATGACGCCTAACTGTCTGGAAGATACAGTCTTCAAAGGTAAAAAGTGTCGGTTCCACACAGGAACAATCTCTTCAGTGATGCTCAATCACTTTGGGTTTTGGTGGTTTGGGTTTTGGGTTTTTCCTCACTGATGATTTACTCTCAAAGTCCTCGAGGAATGGGTTGCTCTCAAATGACAAGTGTCAAGTTCTCTCCCGGAGCAGCCAACCAACTATTGGTTGTGGGGGCGGCTATTTATAGCCAGCGTGCAACCCGACATGATAAGACATAAATGCCGCCCAATGATATGACCATTAGGTGGATAAAATATCTGGACAGCTGGCGCAAAGCACAACAACGGTCGGAATTTCAACTGTCAAATTCCTCAGGGCTTATCATATTCCTCATGGTAGGCAATTCACACTGGCGAATCCTAAATCCTCAGTCAGACCAATTTCCTCAGATACTAGAAGAACATCGTCTCTATCACTGAAGAACTTGACTGAACTGTAAGAGATTTCCAAAGGCTTCACTCAAAGGATATGGTTGTGTTGAGGCTTTTGAGTTGAGCATCAGTTGGAAATTTTTCCTTAGTATTACCTCGGCCCCCTTTAACAGTACGGTGTTTCCTATGACTCAAAAAAGGAAATAAAACTATGAAAACAAAAGTCTTCACGCTTCATAGTCCTCGTTAATATCTTCAAGGTCACACCGAATTCTTCAGCTTCAAAGTCTTCAGGGAAATACCAAAGTCTTCACCAAAGTCTTCAGCTGAAGACATTCATTTTTAGGGGTCGACAATCATCGTATATATCAAACTCCTCAGCGACTTCTCGAACCTGTGTACACTCACACACCTATTAGTCCCTTAACCTATAAGTCATCAATACACCAAAATCACTAAGGGGCACTAGATGCACTTACAATCTCCCCCTTTTTGGTGATTGATGACAAATAGGTTAAGTTTTCAACGGGGATAAACATATAAGTGTAAGTACTGAGTTTGAGGAATTTGGTTGCAAGATATAGAGAGACTCCCCCTGAAGATGTGCATATTTGAGGAATTTGCTTTGGACTGCAAATGAACATGGCAGGATAAACTCTTGGAGATCTCCCCCTATATCTTGTAATCCATACACGCATTTTATATATATCATGAGGAAATCGAAATGCATGATGGAAAATGGTGTCTGAGGAAATTCAGCATGCTTGCATTAAGATACTTGAGGAAATAAGCACGCAGAAAGCAGTTCAAAAGTATCAGACCACCATTGGACTTAAGTTTACAACTCAATCAACAAACACTTCGGAAGAGCGAGAGTTGTAACTTAAACAAAAATAGCCCATATAAAGAGACCCTCTTGAAGACTAACTCAAATTTCTTCCCCTTTGTCATCAAGTGACCAAAAGGGACGAAATTGGGACTAACACCCCTGAAGAATTTCATCTTGAAGGTGGTGGAGGATCACCAGCGTTGTCAGGGTCGGTTGGTGGGGTAGGGCCTTCAGCAGTATCTTCAATATCCTCAGCTTCATCAGTCTCACGCGATGAAGAATATGAACTTGTGACAATCAGAGGAACTTTGACCTTCTTAAATTTCTTCTCCAGAAGATGAGCCCAGTCAAAGTTGTGCTGAAGATCCAGCTCATTGAGTTCTTCACGAGTTTTGAGGTGTGAGAGAATGGCCCAAGTGCGGTTGAGGATTTCATGCAAATAGTATTGATTTTTCCTCACAGAGTTCTGCGTCACAGTCATGTCCTGAAGAACAGATTTGAACTAATGTTTGACCCACTTGTGATTATGATCAACCTTCTAATGAAGACTTAGAAGAAGCTCACGATCAGTTATCACTCGAGGGGCAGAAGTTTGAGGGTTTTGAGCTGAGGCTTTTGCAGCAGAATCTTGTGCGGCAGAGTCATCATTGGTGGAGTAAGATGGAGTCTTACGAAATTGACCATCCAATGGACGAGTGCCTTCATCAATAACAGCATTGCCTTTTCCTTCAATAGAAGAAAATGTCTTCTTGAGGACTTCAATCGGAGGCAAAAAACTGAAGTGATTCTGAAAGTCAGCCTTGAAGGGAATTGAAGACCTTGATCTGATGAATTTCATGATCCAGGGAGCATAAGGCTTCAACTCGAATGGTGAGACAGCTATATTTGCCAAAGTCCTCATGAAGAAGTCGTGATAATTGATGGGAATCCCATGAATGATATTGAATAACAAATTCTTCATGATGCCAACAACTTCTTCTTCTTCAGAGTTGCGGCCTATGATAGGACTGAGGGTTTTGGTCAATATTCGGTAGATTGTCCTGGGCACATATAGCAAATCCTTCACTAAGAAGGTGGTCCTTGGAGGTTTTCCTGGTGCCAAAGGCTTCATCAGCACTTGCATCATGTGATTTGGCAGTTCAGGTTCATCATAGATTCATCTTGCTCCTTCTGAAGAAATTGGAATTGGGACACAGCGAAGCAATTTGGTTGCTAGAGCAGTGTAGTGGGTGTTGCCTGACATCCAATCCAGAATCCATGTGTGAACATCAGAAGCTTCACCAGAGATGTGCAGGGTTGCATAAAATTTAAGAATTAGCTCTTCATTCCAATCGCAGGCATCAGCACAGAATGGAAGAAGTCCAACGTCATGAAGAACTATGAGCACTTGAGAGAAGCATGGGATGGATTCCATATCCACATGAGGAATTTAATGATGCTGGAAGACTTTGTCCTTGTCAAACAGCACAACAACATAGTAGTTCATCTAAGAAGGAGTCCAGAACCTTGAGCGACCAACTCTTGCTGAGTCATAAGGATTTGGTCCAGTGAAGAATATGTGCTCATTGAAGAAATTCGCCTTGATGAATTTGGGGCACTTCGAGCCTTTGAATGGCAGCTTTGGCTTAGGCTGAAGATTTGGCTTGAAGCGGCCCACAATCTCCTTAGGCATAAGAGTAGTTTCTTCAAATTGAGGAACATGTGCAGGAATCTCCTAAGGCACATTCTGGACAGGAATTTCTTCAGCTGATGCAGCTGGAATTTCTTCAGGAACAGTCATGAGGGGAGTGGACAGACCATCAGACCCCGTTTGAATTTCTTCAATCTGGGCAGGCGACTGAGGAATTTGAGTGAGAGGAGTGGTCATTGGTGAGTTGGGGTGAGCAGCCTCCCAATATTATCATCGATAAGTGGAGTGGTGTTTCCAATGTCCACATCCTCATCCATTTCTTCAACTCCAGCCTCTTCAGTAGTTAACTGAGGCTGGGGCGATGATACCTGAGGGGTTGAAGTATTTTCTTCCACCTCTATTTCTTCATCAATCTGCTCTGAGGAAGCAACAGAGTGATTATCTTCATCTTCATCACTTGGGATGACATAGTCTTCACCAAATGGAACTATTTCATAGGCTGGGACTGATGAGATAGGAATAGCATCAATTGGTTCGGTTGAAGAACTTGGCAGAGTCTTCAATTTCTTGGGAGCTGAAGATTCTGCAGAAGTTGATGCTTTCCTTTTCTTTGCGGCAACCTTATCCGCAACCTTTGTTTTCTTCACTTCTGATGTAGAAGGAAGAGTTAGTTTCTTCACCCTTGAGGACTTTGCTTGAGGAGCATGGGGTGAAGGTGATGCAGTTTCTTCAGGCACGACTGATGCAGTCGCCCTGGCAGTTTCTTCAGGCGTGATAGTTTCTTCAGCTGGCCTATCAATTTCTTCAGGTGTAACATTGGGAGTTGCCCTGGGAATTTCTTCAGCAGCATTGCAGTTTCTTCAGCAGGCCGAGCAGAGGAGCTAGCCTGAGAAATTTGCGGTTGCGATCTAGCTGCAACCCTTGATTTGTGATCCTTGATGGCTTTGTTAGCCACTTTGACGAACCTGATCTTGGCGCCTTTCCAGTCTGCATAGTAGCGGTCAAATTCATCACTGAGGCCTTTGATTTCCGTCTGTACAGAGACAAGTTGGTCAGGCGTCAGATTAAGAGCATTGTTCTTCATGAAGCGCTCTTTTTTATACTGAGCCTTCTTGGCCTGTCTGGCTTTTTCATACTTCCATTTTCCTTCACCAATGAAAGCTGTGAGGACATGACTTGGATCGGGAGGCAGATTCAAATCATTAATCGGAGTGTTTGGGTCCTGGTGCCAAATGTCGATGAAGTTGAGCATAGTCTTTGGGTCCAACAAGAGAGGAATTTGAGTGCCCTTTGCCTGAGCCACTCTCTCTTGCTTGTTTCTGACAATTTCTGCAAGTTCCTCATCACTTGCTTCATCGTCCTCAGATTCTGAGGGAATATTGAAGACTACTTGCTTCTTGTGAGGACTAGGCCTCTTGCCTTGTCCAACTGTTGCCTTCATTTTCAGCAAAGTGGGACTGCTTGAGGAATGTGCTTGGCTGATGAAATTGTAGATTCCCCTAAAGCAATTGAGAAACCAGCAGTCCTCTAACAAGATGCAAGATGCACTGGTGTTGAGGTCTTGGCAGCAGCTGCTGAAGATTGTGCAACCACTGAGGGTATTGAAGGAGCCCTTAATGATTTTGTCGTGGGCATTTGATGTGAAGAACTTGGCCGTGAGGGCATTTGGCTTGAATATTTTGGCTTTGAGCCAGATTTCTTCATTATGGTTTTCTTCGGAGCAGGTGCACTTGCAGAGGCCCCAGCAGATGTCGCAGCAGCAGAGTCTTCATTGAATTTCTTCACAACCTCTTTAGAAAGCTTTTGAAGCTTTCTGTGATATTTTGCCCATTCCTCAGGAAAATCCTCACCTCTCATGACACTAGTAGGATCTTCTGCCTGGTCATTAGCCAGTGGAGGTCTTCGGCAAGGAGGTTTTAGGGCAAATTTCTTCATGTATGTTGGAGTGACATAGCGATATTCTCTCCATTCCTTCATCCATCTCCTTTCAATCCTTTGAATGTGTATTTTACGCTTCTCTTTGGTTTCTTTCCCATATATTTCCTGATCAGGTGTGCAATACTCATCATAGATATCCCCAGGGATCTCAAATGCAGTGTTGGAGGAAGGTTTCTTTCCTCTTTTTGAGGTCTTTTCCCATCTGCCATTTTCTTCAGCTGAGGATTATCAACTATTGAAGTTTCTAACGAAGTATGCAACTTTTCTTCGAGGAACGCTGCAAATGAGTTATGTTGATGAGAACCTAGAGATTCATTAGCTGACATTTGTACTTGTGAATAGAGTATAGGTGCAAATAATTTGAAGAGGTCATATACTTTCACAGTAATTTTTGCAAAAGTATCAAGTTTGAGGAATTTGACCATAGATGACTTGAAGAATTTCACTAAGTGTACTTGACTTAGGTTCCAGAGTTGTGCAGATTTGAAGATCCACACAATTGACGAATCTTGAAGAAAATCATAACTTAGCGAAATAAATCAAGAGAAGGAATTTATTTGGTACTTATGAGATGGATTGCTGAAGAATAAACACCTTTTGAGGATTTTGTGAAAATCATCGGGATCAAAAATAGCAAGAAAACTAGATTTTTTTTACCGTATGCGATGTACACGACGAACAGAGAAGTGAAGTGAAGGAGTTCGTCAGTCCAGATCTCCCACACCCTAGCTTGGCAAAGGGAGACAGCTACAGCGGCGGCGGAGTGAAGACTTCCGCGGCCGATGCGAGTACGACGACGGTGAGGTCCAGGCAGCGAAGCTCTTCCTCTCCAGCAACGATGAGGTTAGCGGCGGCGCTAGGTCTGGAGCTCGGGAGAGATGGGAGTGAGGAGTAACCCGAGCAAGTGGAAGGGAGGGGGTATTTATAGCGGCAGTAAAAACCAACTGGTCCGAAGATATTGGACCAGTATACCCCTGACCCTTTCTATCCACTCGACATGTGTCACCCATGTACTGTGTAGTGGAGATAGTGGGGGATCGTGGGTTATCCCGTCGTGGGAATCGGAACGGTTTGAGCGGCAACGACCAAAAATTGAAATTGAAAATTTTAAAGTTTCGTTCACAAATTTTTTAGCTGTCAAGGACACAGTGAAGACTTTGAACAAGTTTCAAAGTAGAACGCAAATGAAGAATTTGTGAACAGACTGGGATGAGTTTAGCTTAGAGGGGGAATGGGTCTGATCACATTCACTTAGAAGAAAATCAACTTGAAGAATTAGCTATAAGTGAATGCTGTTGAGGACATTTAAAAACTCAAATATATATATATATATATATATATATATATATATATATAGTCAATGAAGAACTCAAGTTGAATGTTTGAAGAATTTGAAGATTTTTGAGGATTTTGCAAACTTGAAGAATTTAAAATTTTGAAGAATTTGCAAAATGAGGAAAAACTCAAACATGAAGAATTTCAACGGTGGTAGGTGGCGTGACCCACCGTATAAGAATGATGATTTCAGACACCGCGTACAATTGTCGTAGGGTTCTGAGAATCAAATTCTTCATTAATTTCTTCACATTTAGAGTGTTAGTCTTCATTGATTGAAGAAAAATGTTACTTCATGTGTTGCACATCAAAGTCATCAATTTTGCATAAGTGTTAGGATGTGTGTCCTTTCAAAGAACATTCGAAGATTTTAAGATATTTAGTTCACACCGCAACTTGCAAAATCTCTTCTCATCCAAGGGCTTTGTGAAGATATCAGCCAGTTGTTCTTCAGTCTTCACGTGGTCGAGGAAGATATTGCCCTTCATCACATGGTCACGAAGAAAATGATGACGAATCTGGATGTGCTTGGTCTTTGAGTGCTGAACTAGGTTGTGAGAAATCTTGATGGCACTCTCGTTGTCGCAGTAGAGCGAGACATTCTTCACGTTGATGCCGTAGTCCTTGAGGGTTTGCTGCATCGATAGCAATTGGGCACGGCAAGAACCAGCAGCAATGTACTCAGCTTCAGCAGTAGATAGTGATACGCAATTCAGCTTCTTCGAGGACCAACAGACTAAGGACCGTCCGAGGGAATGACAAGTGCCTGACGTTGACTTGCGGTCCAGTCCATCACCAGCATAATCAGAATCAGAATATCCAATGAGGTCAAGATCTGAGCCCTTGGGGTACCATAATCCTAGTGTTGGTGTGTGAGCTCGATATCGAAGAATATGTTTCACATCCTTGTGGTGTGATTCCTTCGGTTTTGCTTGAAATCGGGCACACATGCAAACACTAAGCATAATATTTGGCCTAGATGCACATAGGTACAATAAAGAACCAATCATGGAGCGATATACCTTCTGATCAAAATCTTTACCACTTTCGCCAGTGCAGAGTTGAGCCGATGTGGGCATACGAATCTTGACGCCTTTGCAATCCTGCATGCCGAATTTTTTCAGGACATCCTTGAGGTATTTCTCTTGAGATATGAAGATGACTTTGCATTGTTGACGAATTTGAAGCCCTAAGAAGAATTTGAGCTCTCCCATCATAGACATTTGATATTCTTCACTCATCATATAGGCGAATTCGTCACTGTAACGTTTGTTAGTACATCCAAAGATAATATCGTCCACATATATTTGGCACACAAACAATTCATCATCATATGATTTGGTGAAAAGAGTTGGGTCAAGTGAACCGGGTTTGAAGCCTTTCTTTATGAGGAATTCCTTTAGTGTGTCATACCACGCCCGAGGGGCTTGCTTGAGGCCATAGAGCCTTGTTGAGTCTGAAGACTTTGTCCGGATACTTAGGATCTTCAAAACCTGGGGGTTGAGCAACATATACTTCTTCCTCAAGCTTACCATTGAGGAATGCACTTTTCACATCCATTTGATATAATATGATATTGTGATGGTTAGCATAAGCAAACAATATGTGAATAGCTTCAGGTTTAGCAACAGGTGCAAAAGTTTCATCAAAGTCAATTCCCTCAACCTGTATGTAGCCTTGTGCCACAAAACGGGCCTTATTCCTCACTACCTAACCAAGTTCATCTTGTTTGTTGCGGTAGATCCACTTGGTACCTATGATATTGTGCTTGCGAGGATCTGGGCGTTTGACGAGTTCCCACACGTTGTTGAGCTTGAATTGATGCAATTCCTCTTGCATGGCTTGAATCCACTCAGGCTCCAAGAATGCTTCATCAACTTTGATGGGCTCTGTGATAGAGACAATAGCAAAGTGCCCACAAAAGTTAGACAAATGATAGGCTCTTGAGCGAGTGAGTGGACCTGGTGCATTGATTTCATCGAGGATTTTCTCGATCTGCACTTCATTTGCAAGTCGTGGATGAACAGGTTGAAGACTTTATTGAGGATGAGCATTTTCTTCAGTGCCATTTTCTTCAGGTGTGTCAGCATGAATATCTTCAACAGTTGGTACAATTTCTTCAGAGAGTAGTTGTTCTTCAGTAGGGATCACATCTTCAGTGGCCTTGAACCTAATGGATTCCTCAGGAGGCATTTCATCAAGCACAAGAGGCAGGTGCTCTCTTTGCGAGCCGTTAGTTTCATCGAACCGCACATCTACAGTTTCAACAACCTTGTTGTGATAGGTGTTGAGGACTCTGTAGGTGTGCGAGTCCTTTCCATAACCAAGCATAAAACCTTCATGTGCTTTTGGTGCAAATTTAGAACTGTGGTGAGGATCTATAATCCAGCATTTAGCACCGAAGACTTTGAAATAACTCACATTGGGTTTCTTGTTAGTGAGGAGTTCATATGAAGTCTTCTTGAGGAATGTGTGAAGATATACCCTGTTGATGATGTGGTAAGCAGTATTGATTGCCTCAGGCAAGAAGCGATGAGGGGTCTTCTATTCATCAAGCATGGTGCAAGCCATCTCAACAAGAGCCTATTGTTGTGCTCCAGAATGCCATTCTGCTGAGGAGTATAAGGGGCAGATAGCTCATGAGTAATACCAAGTTCATCAAGATAATCATCAAGACCAGTGTTCTTGAACACAGTCCCATTATCACTCATGATATGCTTGATCTTGACGCCGAAATTCGTCGAGGCCCTTGAAGAAAATCATTTGAAGACATTCTGCACTTCAGATTTGTACAGGATAAAGTGCACCCAAGTATAGCGAGAGAAATCATCAACAAGAACAAAGCCATATAAGCATGAAGTATTTGTTAGTGTGGCATAGTGAGTGGGACCAAAGAGATCCATATGAAGCAATTCAAAAGAACGAGTGGCAGTCATGATAGTCTTGGATGGATGCTTGGATCTGGTCATCTTTCCAGACTCACAAGCCCCACACAAGTGATCCTTGAGGAATTTGACACCCTCAATACCATTGACGTGCTTTTTCTTCGCGAGCATGTGCAAGTTCCTCATGCCAGCATGTCCAAGTCGTCGATGCCCTAACCAGCCTTCTGAAGCTTTTGCAAGTAGACATGTGGCCGACTGTGGACCTGTAGAGAAATCAACAATGTACAAGTCTCCTCTCCTAAAGCCTTCGAAGACTTTGGATTTGTCAGATTCCATGATGACAACACAACGGTATTTGCCAAAGATGACAACCATATCAAGATCACAAAGCATTGAGACAGACATGAGGTTGAATCCAAGGGACTCGACAAGCATCACCTTATCCATGTGTCGATCCTTCGAGATTGCAACCTTACCTAGACCCAATACCTTGATTTTTTCCTTTGTCAGCGTAGGTGATATGCTTCAGATGAGAGGGAGCCAGTGGAATGTTCATCAATAGGTTCTTGTCACCAGTCATGTGGTTGGTGCATCCACTGTCGAGGACCCACTCAATTGCTTTGGGTGTTTCATCCTACAGATGAATTAGTACAGCTTACAAACGCATATGCTTCAGAGTGAAGAATATGACTTCAAATTCATCAGATTGAATTTCATCACATAGTACAGTAAGCAAAGTAATATAAGGACGTGAGAAATGAATGATTCATTTCTTCATGAATAGCTTGCATCCCTTCAAGCATTTCCTTAGGTCTCCAGCAAATTCATCAGACGTTCAAGTTCGTCTGGAGACCTGACCCTGCATACGAGATTAGTTCGATTTCTTCACCACCCACATCTTGAGGGGTGGCAAAGAGTTCATCATTCTGTGAGCTCCATATGAGAATGGTGGCATAGAAGCAAGTGCACTTCGTTTCACAGGACGGGGGTTAGAGTACTCATATGAATATGCAGAGAAATTCTTCGAGGACTTATGAACATAATGATTTGAGGAAGTATGCACATATTCATAACCCTTAGATTTTCCCTGCGAAACAGAAGCATTAGCACGAGAATGATATGATTTTTGACCATATGAGAAATTTGGTCCATGTGAAGACTTTGGTCCATATGAGGAATTTGACCTGGGGTTCCTTTTCTTCGGGGGTGGTGTCATGAGGACATTCACCTGAAGACTTTCCAAGCAGCTCTTGGGAACCTAGATTTTCCTTAGAGGGGGGCCATTCCTGCAGTTAGTTCCAACATATCTAGCAAATACTTCACCATTCTGATTTTTGAACAGTTTGTAGTTGGAGTCAATTGACTCATCAGAGCAATATGAAGTTTCACAAGTAAAGCCAGATAAAGTAGATGGATCTACAGGAGGTCCTTTTGCTGCAACCCATGAGGTTTTGGGATACTGCTCAGGTTTCCTGTAGGATCCATCAGCATTGAGTTTCCTCTCAAATGCAATACCCGCTTTCGTAGGGTTCCTATTCAGAATCTACTTTTTAAGCACATCGCAAAGGGTTTGGTGCCCTTTGAGACTTTTGTATATGCCTGTCACATAGAATTCCTTCAACCCTGCATTTTCATCAGTAACATTTGTGGTATCCTCAGATGAGGAATTTGTGAGCACAGAGATAGTTGAAGAATTTGCAGCAATAGAAGCAGTTGAACTTTCAGGTGAAGAATGAACAGTTTCACGTTCGATGCATTTCAAGCAAGGTGGAACTAAATCTTCCTGAGCGGTACTGATCTGTTGAGCGAGCAAAGAATCGTTATCCCTTTGAAGATCTTCATGAGACACCCTTAGTTTCTCAAGATCTTGCTTTCTTTGAAGAAATTCATAAGAAAGCTTCTCATGATCGACTAAGAGAGCATCATGACGACTTTGAAGGTTATCAAACTTAGACTCAAGACGTTGAAGTCCCATAGTCAGCGTTTGAGTGCGATCCATTTCCTCATTCAACAGGTCATCGCTTTTGTCTAGCAGTTTCTGAAGTTTTTCAATGACACTTTGTTGTTTGGTGGCAATATTAGCAAGTTTGGAATAGCTAGGTTTCATGTAATCCTCAGATTCATGATAACTTGATTCAGAGGAGGAATGGTGTTTGAGTACCTTGGCAGCTTTTGCCATGAAGCAATAGGTGGGAGCATAGTCGTTGTTCTTGACGTCAAAGTCATTGGAGTTGCCATTTTCTTCATCATTGAAGATTGACTTGCTGACGAAAGCAGTAGCGAGAGCTAGGCTCGCCACACCAGAGTCCGACTCCTCCTCAGATTCCTCCGCTTCCTCATATTCTTCAGATTCTTCTTCAGAATCCATTTCCTTGCCAATGAGTGCCCGGGCCTTCCGTAAGTTGTTCTTCTTGTGTGATGAGGACTTTGAGGACTTTGAAGATTTCTTATTTTTCTTCGAGTCATCAGAACTGTCATCCTTGTATTTCTTCTTCTTTGATTCTTTTTCCCAGAGAGGACAGTCAGCAATATAGTGGCCAGATTTCTTGCATTTGTGACAAGTTCTCTTCTTGTAATCGCTTGATGAAGATTCCGAGTTCTTCATGCCACTTCTTGATGATTTTCTAAACCGACCTCTCCTTGAGAACTGCTGGAATTTCCTCACGAGCATTGCAAGCTCATGACTTAGTTCTTCAGGATCACCAAGTCTACTGTCAGATTCTTCGCCTTCGGATGAGGAAATTGCCTTAGCCTTCAAAGCACGAGATCTTCCATAGCTTGGCCCGTAGAGGTCTCTCTTCTCAGCTTGTTGGAATTCATGAGTATTGAGTCTCTCAAGAATATCAGCAGGATCTAGTCAATTGTAGTCTCCACATTCTTGAATCATCAAAGCAAGTGTATCGAATGAGGAATCAAGAGATCTCAGTAGTTTCTTCATCACCTCATGATCGGTGACGTCAGTAGCACCAAGAGCTTGGAGCTCATTGGAGATATCAGTGAGACGATTGAAGGTTTGCTGAACATTTTCGTTGTCGAGTCTTTTGAAGTGGTTGAAGAGATTTCAAACAACATCAACTTGAGATCATGATGAGTTGAAATGCCTTCATTGACTTTGGACAGCCTATCCCACATAAGCTTAGCAGTCTCCAAATCACTCACTCTACCATACCGACCTTTGCTCAGATGGCCACATATGATATTCTTCGCTTGAGAGTCGAATTGCTTGAATCTCTTCACATCAGCAGCATTGATAGTGGGAGTGACGAAGGGAACACCATTTTCCACAACATACCAGAGAACGTTGACAATTGCCTCAAGATGCATGTGCATCTTGTTCTTCCAGTAGGGGTAGTCCGTCCCATCGAAGGTAGGACACCTAGCTGAGACCTTGATCATGCCTGCTGCCGACATCACTAAAACTCCAGGTGGTTAAACCAAAATCACACAGAACAAGGGAGTACCTTGCTCTGATACCAATTGTAAGTGCGTTATATCGACTAGAGGGGGGTGTATAGGCGACTTTTACAAATTCGTCACTGAGGAATTTCAACTTGAGGAATTTGAAACGTGACGAAATACTAGCAACGGAATAAGTACTCAAGTGCATGTGAAACATAGCAGTAGCATGATGAAATGAAGCATACATAGAGCATAAGTAGCGCGAATAGGATAAGCAGGCAGAAGATAAAGTGACTGAAGAATTTGAGATGAGGAAATTGAGAAAGTCTTCAGTCAAATCCTTCAGATAGTAACGATCAGATTCATCAACAACACTACTGGAATCAGGATCTTTGCCGTCTGCCATGGCTGACGGCAAAGGCATGCATGGCGGACGGCAAAGGTCTTTGCCGTCAGCCAGCAGACGGCACCACATCCGGCTGAACAAGCTACGGTAAAGGGCACTTTGCCGTCTGCTGGCAGACGGCAAAGATGCAAAGGTCTTTGTCGTCTGCCAGCAGACGGCAAAGGGCATGGACGGCACACGTGGCAGCTTAGGTCCGTTAAGGGGTTCACGGCGTGCTTTGCCGTTTGCTAGCAGACGGCAAAGTGGCCAAATAGGTCAGCCCAGGTTCCCCCTAGGTAGCTGCCACGTGGCTCGCTATGCTGTCTGCTGGCAGACGGCAAAGATGCAAAGTTCTTTGCCGTCTACCAGCAGACGGCAAAGCAACCACATAGCCCAGCCCAGTGCCCCCCAGGTTGCACAGGTAGCTGCCACGTGGCAGCTTTGCCGTCTGCTGGCAGACGGCAAAACTCTTTGTCGTCTGCCAGCGGACGGCAAAGTGCCTGTACTGCCCCTGTTTTTTCTGTTTTTTCTTAAATTCAATCAATTTCATAGATATATATATATATATATACATTTGAAAATACTTTCAACAAGCATACATATCCCTGCCATATGGATATGATCATCCAACACATATACATACCAACTCAAAAGTCCATATCCAACATATATATATAGCCAACATATATCCAACAACAAGCATACAATGGTTTCATCCATACATACATATATAGGTAGCAAGTTTCACATTGTTCATCCTACAAAATCAAAACAAAAAGGAACGACAAGGAGAAGAGTAGACTCCATCAACGCAAGCTTCCGTGATCTAAAGCAAATCTGCAAATTGGGAAAGAAGAAAGTTAGAAGAAGAAGAAGAAGAAGAAGTAGAAGTAGAAGAAGAAGAATTTTTCTTCTCTTTCTTTTTCTCCTCTTCTTTATCTTCTTCTTCTTCTAACGAAGGTAACTTAGGTAATTATGCCATTTTTTAGCTAAGCTAGGTAAAAATGCTAAGTGTAAGTCATTTTAGAGCTAAGCTAGGTAAATAGGTCATTTTGGAGGTTAGTAAGGTTATTATGTCATTTTCGAGGAAAATAAGCTAAGTCAATGTCATTTTGGAGGTAACCAAGATTATTATGCCATTTTGACCTAAGTATGCTAAGTATGTCATAAATGAACTAAAGAAGCTAAGTATAGGTCATTTTTGAGCTAACCTAGGTAGTTATGCCATTTTTTAGCTAACTAAGCATATTTATTCATTTTGGAGGACAAAATGGTTAGTGAAGGTCATTTTTGAGCTATCCTAGTTAAAATCGGTCATTTTGGAGCTAGGTAAGGTTATTTTGTCATTTTGGAGGAAAATAAACTAATGATATGACAGTTTGGAGCTAAACCAAGGTTATTATGCCATTTTTTTACCTAAGTAAGCTAATTATGTCATAAATGAACTAGCTAAGCTAAGTATAGATCATTATTGAGCTATCCTAGGTAGTTATGCCATTTTTTAGCTAACTAAGCATATTAAGTCATTTTGGAGGAAAAAATGCTAAGTATAGGTCATTTTATAGCTATCCTAGGTAAAATATGTCATTTTGGAGCTAAGTAAGGTTATTATATCATTTTCGAGGAAAATAAGCTAAGTATAGGTCATTTTGGCGCTAAATAGGTCATTTCTTAAGCTAAGTATGCATTTGTTAAGCAAAACACTTGGGAAAACTTACCATCATCACGGAGGTGAAGGACCGGTCGGGTTTGCGCCAGTGTGAGACGGAGAAGGACCGGTCGGGGTTGCGGCAGACGTAGAAGGATCGGTCGATGCTTGTCGGGAGGCATGCTGCACCAAAGATCATTTGCAATGTCTCGTTAGCATGATGCAACTCAAATGTGAATATTAGTAACTAATGACCATTCAAATGAAACTCACCGTGGGCGCTATACCAATCTGGGGCATCGGCGGAGGGGTTTGACCGTTGTTCTGGCACACGGTCTGCACATTTTGTTTTCACGAGATAGTCATATTAGTTAGTGATGAAACGAACATTACGTGCATGATTTGGCTAATATGCAGGAGAAACTTACCACGAGGAGCTCGTATAGGTCCCGGTGAGACGCGTCGTTCCGGTTCCTCTCCTCCTCCAACAGCCTAGCCGTCCTCTCCTCCATGTCCCTCTCCCTCTCCGCCGCCTGCTTGTTTGCCTCCGCCAGAAGCTCCTGGGCCCTAGCCTCGATGCCGAGCTACATTGACCGTGGACGAGGCCTTATCTCAGGATCGGAGCTCGTCTAGCGCTTCTTGATCTCCGGGAGAGTTCTAGGACAACGTATCAGTCCATCCCCAATGGCTATCGAGCCATTGGGCCTCCCGCCACCAGATATCATCATGAGCTCTGGATCAAAAGGACTCTGGCTCGGGTTGAAGTCCTCCCCTTTCCTCGTCTTCCCCTCATCTCTGTACCTCACGAGCTTGTTGTGGGAGGAGATGTTGCTGAAGCTCTCTGGATGATCGAGGTCATCCTCAGAGAATGCCTTGGCCTTCTTGTACGGGGCAGTATGGGCCATGGCATAGAGGTCGAACAGCGGTGGCACCTCCTTCTTGTTGTGTCGCGCCTAAAAGAGAGGAACAAAATATTAGTTAAGGGCTCAATCTATAATGAAGAATGAAATTGCATGAATCATGAAGCAAACCACATACCCAGTGATCCCTGAACTCAAACAGGTTGGAGCTCCCTTGATGGTGTGGCACACCTTTCATTTGGGCACGCTTATCCTTGGCCTTGTGGACGGCTAGCCATTGGGGAGAGCACCACTCATCCACCAACGCCTCCCAACAGTCCATCCTATCCGCACACCATCTCGGGGGCACCTAAGTTAGACAAGAGAAATTTTAGCGCTACGCCTACGAATCAAATCAAGGAAACTAAGTACAAGGCCTTAAGAATAGGTAATTACCTTCATGTACTTCTCCTTACTCAGAAACTTGGCGCGACACTTCTTCTTGGCCCTCTTAATGTTAGTCGAGGCGTAGTAGTCTCGAACAGCCTGCACCCGAGCCTCGTGCCGTAAGTTCTGAAATAGGCGCTTGCACTCGGCTACGAGAACAATAAACGCGTCCGCGTCGTGTTCCTCAAGACACCTGTAGAAGGTCTGCAATTAAACAAGACAACACTGATTAGTACAATCACTAGGTGTTGTTGATTTTTAATTCTGTAAAGGAGAAATTACCCAAAACCGCCAGATCACAATGTCGGCCACCGTCTCGCACAAGACACCGTCGACCCTCTCCTCCGGCGGGGCCGGGGCAGCCACATACAGCTTCCAGCTCAGTGCTAGCTGTTGAACCTCACCCTCACCGGGCAACGTGACCCACCCCGGGAAGTGGTGCCGGCAAAGCACACCAAGGACCTGGTTGGGCCTGCGGACACCAGGGGCGTGTTTCCAACCCCTGCAGTATGACAAGGCGAACACATTAGATATTAATTTGAAGAAACATGAAGGCAAAAGGTTAAAAAAGAGTAAATGCACTTACTTCTCCCCATTAGGCACAATCAACCACCTCTGATCGCGGGTCGCCGGCACGGGCGGGAGCTTTGTACCACCACGCTGGTAGACCTTCTTGCCCTCCTCAACCAGCTCGCCCTCGCTATAGCTATCCTCAGAAAAGTTGTCCTCGCCACCATCAGCATGGCCACTAGCCTCCGGAGTCACGTGGGATGAAGATTCTGGGACCGGAGTCTCCTGGGACGAAGGCTCGGCGACCCGAGGCTCGTCGGCCCGAGGCTCGTGGACCGGAGTCCGAGACGGGTCCAAGTCAGATGGGTCCACCTGAGACGGAGCACTCCTGTGCTCGGGAGAATCAGCTGGGGGTGGCGGCGAGGAAGGCGCAGCAGCCTTCCTACCTCTCCCGCCGCCACGTCCACCTCTAGCACCCCTCTTCGTCTTCCCCCGACCTCTCCCGGCCGAAGAAGAAGCACCCGCCGGTGTCTACATACTGTGTACCAGCACTCTCCGAAGGTGCTCGGGTGGAATAATAGCACCCCCAGCACGCGCCGAGGAAGGAGGCTCGGAGCGCTCTCGACCCGCGCCCACCATCTATCAACACCTGCAATGACAAAGAGTAAACGAAATTAGTACAACATAAAAAAATTGAATACCTAATAACATGAACTAATTAATAATATATATGTACATAATAATAATTGAAAACCTGACATTACTAATATTAATCTTCATCGTCTATATATGCTCCGGGATCAATAAATGCATAATCATCATCACTATCAGTAATGGCGTGCTCATCAGCATCATCAATAAATGCATCAACATGTGGAAGGCCTCCTTTATGTAATCGGTCAAGCATTGACTGGTCATCCGCAGCAGTAACCTCTTCTTCTTCCGTCTCTTCTTGTTCCGGCTCAGGGGTGAAGTCGAATTCACTGTCACTGTCTACCTCAATGTTCTGGGGTGAAGTAGAGCGGTTCTTGAAACGTTTTTTGGAAACACGTGTTTCTTGGAAGAATTCTCCTTCATATGTGTCTGGGTTAATGTGAGGTTCATAATCATCTTCATTGAGGGGAGGTGGTCTAAAATGTGGCGGCACATCATAAACGACATCCCAACCATTCAGATTTGGATCAGTTTGGCAGGCCCACGATAGATAGAAAACTTGGGTCGCCTGTTGAGCCGTAATATAGACATCGGGAACTTCTAAATGGGTGCTTTGTTTGATTTTGACTAGCCCTATATGTTCATGAGTCCTTCTAGTCTCCTTCGGCTGGAACCAATAACATTTGAAGACTACGACATTTGGTGGGTTTTCACCAAAGAATGTAAGTTCATAAATTGCTTCAACTCTTCCATAATACTCGACCCCTCCTTCGCCGACAGTGGCGACACAACAATTTGTAGACTTTCGGTCGGCCATAGATAGCTCTTTGCCAAAAGTACGAAAGCAATACCCGTTGATGTCGTATTTGTCAAATGAATGGACCTTATAGTTAAAACCATTAGCGACTTGTCTCAATTCCGAGTCCATAGACTCTGCAATAGCCTACAAGTTTAATACGAAAGGATTGTTGCATTAGCCGCAAACTAGACGAAGAAATGAAATGGTCTAATGGAAATTACCGTTTGTTTGAACCAAGAGATGAAACCGGGATAGCCGCCTCCATGCTTTGCCAGAAGCTCATACTCTTCGATGGAATCCTTTTGGATCACCGCTCCATCCGAGAATTTGGCGACGTATCGACTGTATCACATATCTGGGAATAAGAGCATTTCAAAGGAATTAGAAGTTGCGAAACAATGTACCGAGAACTTACTCGATGTTAGGCCGCACTTCTGTTAGGTTGTTGAAGATATACAACGAAATAGTCTATCATTCTTCGACATCCAACGCTAATGCTTTCGAAGCCCCGGCTGGTGCGAGCTTCCCTTTGAATAGGCTAAGGTTGGATCGACCTTTTTCACGGTCGCCATCATTGTACCGACGCTTCGGATTATGCAAATGACGATTCTTGGCTTTGTAGTGTGTTGTCACGAAGTTTGCCGCCTCCTCAGTAATGAATGCCTCGGCCATCGATGCTTCAATCCTACGTTTATTTTTACATTTTGCTCGAAGCGTCTTCTGCATCCTCTCAGTTGCGAAGCACCAACGATTTTGCACGGGCCCCCCCAATCTTGCCTCGGTCGGGAGACGCAAAATCAAATGCTGCATTTGATTAAAGAATCCCGGTGGAAAGATCTTTTCTAACTTGCAGATCAACTCCGGCGCCAACTCTTCCAGTTCATCTAGCACGTCAGGCGATAGTTCTTTCGCACAAAGAGCACGGAAGAAATAGCTCAGCTCTGCCAGTACTAGCCATTCATCCTCAGGGATAAAGCCATGCAACATCACCGGCATTACCCGCTCAAGCCATATGTGCCAATCATGACTCTTGAGACCAAATATTTTCAATTTGTCAAGACTCGCTCCCCTCTTTAGATTCGCTGCATACACATCGCGGAACATGAACTGCATTTTCACCCACAAGATCATTTCCCTCATAGCTGGCCTTCCAAGATTGAACCATGCCTTTGGCTTCCTCCAGTTCTTCTTTCCTTTCGGTTGTCGCATGTTTTGTAACGGTCTACCACATAGAGCCTCCTGATCGACTCTAGCCTTATGATTATCCTTCGACTTCCCCTCTATGCCAAACAATGTACCAAAAAGGGCCTCGGCGATATTCTTTTCAGTGTGCATCACGTCGATGTTGTGTGGGCAAAGTAGGTCTTTAAAGTAAGGCAGATCCCACAAGCATATCTTGTGAGTCCAGGCGTGTTTCGAATTATACCCTTTGAAATACCCTGGACGATTTGGATCTGGCTCGAGAGCGTTTATCTGATCCAGGGTCTGTTGGCCTGTCAATGCAGGTGGTGCAGAGTTTTTGACAACTCTACCTTTCATGAAATTCTTCTTGTCATTTCTGAACTTATGGCGAGGATCCAGGAACTGTCTATGCAAGTCGAAGCAAGAATACTTGCGACCCGCCTGCAGCCAACGGAACTCAAGAGCTGCCTTGCATGTGGGGCACGGGAACCTTCCATGCACACACCAGCCAATGAATAGCGCATACGCCGGCAAGTCATGCGACGAGTACATGTACCACACATGCATTTTGAAGTTTTTTTTGTAGCGGCGTCATATGTCTTGATCCCATTATCCCAAGCTTCTTGCAATTCATCCTTAAGCGGCTGCATGTACACATTCATATTCTTCCCCGGATAGTTGGGCCCGGGAATTATCAACGTCAAGAAAATATTCTTTCTTTTCATAATCTTTCCGGGGGGAAGATTGAGTGGAAAGACAAATACAGGCCAGCAACTGTATTGGGTTGCCGTCATGCCAAACACATTGTACCCATCCGTGCTGATGGCGACTCGAGGATGCCTTGGATCTGCCGCTTTATCCTTATGTAGTGCATCGAAGTGCTTCCATGCAAAAGCGTCTGAAGTGTGTCCCAACATCGGATTCCCATCTGCATCTAGTTCGGTTCTTTTGCCCAATTTATGCCACGTCATCTGTCTGGCCGTCTCTTCGACCATGAAAAGACGTTGAAGTCTTGGTATGATTGGCATATACCGAAGAACATTAACTAGGATTTTGGTCTGACTCTTCTCACCCATACCGTTGTCTACCACAACATAACTGGAAGACTTGCAAATGGGACAATAGTTGAAGCCCGCATACTCAAGCCTAAATAAGGAACATCCATTCTCACAGGCATCTATCTTCTCATAGGGCATCTTAAGCGCACGTAGGATTTTGTCCGACTGGTACAGGTTTGCTGGCAATACATGGCCTTTGGGTAGAAAGCGTCCAAATATCGTCATCATCGCGTTGTAGCATTCTCTGCCCAGGTTGAACTGAGCCTTCAGAGCCATTACTTGCGCGATGGCATCCAGCTAACAAAGCTCAGTGTGCTCATGGAGAGGACGTTTTGAAGACTCCAACATTTCATAGAAGGCCTTTGCAGATTCCTCCATCTCATCGTCCGAATCCCGAGCATCATCAAAGTCTTGCACCATGTCTTCGATCTCGGTACCATGCTCGTCGGTGCGATGACGAACTACCTCAGCTCTGGCACGTTGGGCAGACACACCATGAAATGTCCAGACCGTATAATTAGGCGTAAAACACCACTTCTGCAGGTGTTTGATCATTTCAAACTCTGAACTCTTATGATAGTTGTTGCAATCGACACAGGGGCACCAGGTTGTTTTCTGTCCATTTGCAAATGCGGCTCTCACAAACCCCTTGGTTTTTGTTATCCATTCATGGGTCATTTCTTTTTGACTAGTGTGACCGGTGTACATCCACGCACGATCACTCATCTTGCCTAGCTACTGGACACACAAGAAATATATACATAATTCAGCAAACCATATTCATTAGTTAATAGAGTTTGTCAGTTTTATTACGTCCATGCAACCTAGATGCTAGTAGGTAAAGATAGGTCCTAATCCCACCCGAGTATGTGTAGATTGGGTTCGTTTTCCCATGCTCTGCTCCGGATCCGACGCAAAATTTTGGCAGCACCTCCCCGCTGTTCTCCTGATACACGTCTCGGCAATAAGCAGAGAGGATGTGTACCCTGAGAACAACAGGGAGGCACTGACGAAATTCTGCATCGGATCCGGAGCAGAGCATATGGGAAAATGAACCCAATCTACACATACTCGGGCTGTCAATGGATAACGTTCGACATTTCGAAAGAATATCGGTTATAAATATGCTAATGCATGAATATTTATAGATGTCACCCTTTCAAACGGGAGACGCATAGTGGTCACGCATACTGATGATTGAAGACACCTACAGCTAGCAAGTTTCATCGGCACGAAGACCGGAACAGAGGAAATGAAGGGGGGAGGAGGAGATGTCATATGTGCTCACCCACAAACGCAGGGGCGGAGCTCGTCGAACGCACGGGGAGGTCGTCGAACACCAGACCCTCGCAGCGACGAAACAACTGCACATTTAAATCCACCTGATCAACATAAATATGATGTTTTTTATAACAAAATCGAAAAATATATGACCTAACTCATAATTCACAAATATATGACCCCGTCGGCCTCTGGAAGGCTGAAGAGCACCTTTTTCGGGATCGGGGTGTCGGGGGTGTCGTGTTGGGGTCGGGGTGTCGAGGGTGTCATGTCGGGGGTGCCGTGTCGGGGTGTCGTGTCGGGGGTCGGGGTGTCGGTGGTGTCGTGTCGGGGTCGACCCTCGACTCCTTTTCCCCTCGATCCTCGACCCCTCGACCACTCGGCGACCCTCTTTTCCCTCGGCGACCCTCGACCATCGGCGACCCTCTTTTTCTACTTTTCCTACTTCTTTTTTTCATCTTCTACTTCTACTTCTTTTTTTTCATCTTCTTCTTCTTTCTTCTTCTTCTTCTTCTTCTTCTTCTACTTATTGTTCTTTTTTTCATCTTCTTCTTCTTCCTCTTCTTCTTCTTCTTCCTCTTCTTCTTTTACTTCTTTTTTACATCTTTTTTACATCTTTCTTGTTTATTCTTAAAAAACAGAAAAAAACCCTAAACTAAACTAAACTAAATCTAACCTAAACTAAACTAAACTAAACTAAACTAAGCTAAACTAAACTAAACTAAACAAACCTAAACTAAATCTAACAAATAGAAAAAAACAGAGAAACTCACCACGGGGAGGGGGCACGGGTTGAGGAGGCAGGCCACGGGGAGGGGACGCGGGTTGAGGAGGCCGAGGGGAAGGGCGACCGGCGATGGTGCGGCTCCGGCGGCAGGGCGGGGCGGCGCGGCGCGGCTCCGGTGATGGGGCGGGGCAGGGCGGCCTTCGCGGCCTGTGTCCGCTGGGCGGGGCGCCCGAGCGGGGCGGGCGGGCGGCCGGCGACGGGGCGGGGTCCGGGGGGCGGGGCTAGCCGGCGGCGCCTCGGGCTCCGGGGGGTGGCGCGGGGCGACGGCGGCTCGGTCACGGGGGTGGCGTGGGTGAGGTGAGGGGAGAGAGAGAGAGGGGAGAGAGAGAGGGGTGGGGCACGGGGCGGGCTCCGGGGGGCGGGGCTGGCCGGCGGCGCCTCGGGCGCCGGGGGGTGGCGCGGGGCGACGGCGGCTCGGGCACGGGGGCGGCGCGGGTGAGGTGAGGGGAGAGAGAGAGGGGTGGGGCGCGGGGCGCTGATTGTTTTAGATAGGTCAAATATCTTTGCCGTCTACTAGCAGACGACAAAGAGCCTAGCTAGTGGGGTGGGGCCGAGGGGGGGAACGGATGTTAGTTGGACACTTTCTTTGCCGTCTGCTAGCAGACGACAAAGAAAGTGGCCGTTAGGTGGTTCTCGTTAGTGGGCCACCCTTCCTCTCTGCCGTCTGCTAGCAGACGGCAAAGCTTCTATGCCGTCAGCTAGCAGACGACAAAGAGATGGCTGACGGCAAACATGATCTTTGCCGTCAGCTCTTTGTTTGCCGTCAGTTTTCTGTAAGCTGATGGCAAAGACCTTCTTTGCCAACAGCTAGCTGACGGCAAAGAGCTGGCTGACGGCAAAGATCCTGATTCCAGTAGTGCAAGTACTTTGAGGAAATGAAGGGGTTGAGGAAATAGAACCAGAAGCTCGATGAAGACAATGAGTTGATGACCCAGTTCCAACTACTGTGAAAGTCGTACGTCTGGTTCGGAGTGGCTTGGTATTTAAACCAAAGGACACACAGTCCCAGGACACACAGTCCTTACCGTATTCTCCTTGAGCTAAGGTCACACAGACCTCGCCCAACACTCGTTGTAAGTCTTCAGGGTAGACTTCCAAAACCTCACAAAGTGGGTCACCCGGCGATCCACAATTTACTGCTGGATGCTCTAGACCATGATGCCTAACCGTCTGGAAGATACACAGTCTTCAAAGGTAAAAAGCGTCGGTTCCACATAGGAACAATCTCTTCAGTGATGCTCAATCACTTTGGGTTTTGGTGGTTTGGGTTTTGGGTTTTTCCTCACTGATGATTTACTCTCAAAGTCCTCGACGAATGGGTTGCTCTCAAATGAGAAGTGTCAAGTTCTCTCCCAGAGCAGCCAACCAACTATTGGTTGTGGGGGGTGGCTATTTATAGCCAGGGTGCAACCCGACATGTTAAGACCTAAATGCCCCCCAATGATACGATCGTTAGGTGGATAAAATATCTAGACAGCTGGCGCAAAGCACAACAAAGGTCGGAATTTGAACTGTCAAATTCCTCAGGGCTTATCATATTCCTCACCATAGGCAATTCGCACTGGCAAAATCCTAACTCCTCAGTCAGACTAATTTCCTCAGAGACCAGAAGAAAATCGTCTCTGTCACTAAAGAACTTGACTGAACTGTAAGAGATTTCCAAAGGCTTCACTCGAAGGATATGCTTGTGTTGATGCTTTTGAGTTGAGCATCAGCTGGAAATTTTTCCTTAGTATTACCTCGTCCCCCTTTAATAGTACGGTGTTTCCTATGACTCAAAGAAAGGAAATGAAACTACGAAAACAAAAGTCTTCACGCTTCATAGTCCTCGTTAATATCTTCAAGGTCACACCGAATTCTTCAGCTTCAAAGTCTTCAGGGAAATACCAAAGTCTTCAGCTAAAGACATTCATTTTTTGGGGTCGACAATCATCGTATATATCAAACTCCTCGGCGACTTATCGAACCTGTGTACACTCACACACATATTAGCCCCGTAACCTATAAGTCTTCAATACACCAAAATCACTAAGGGGCACTAGATGCACTTACATACACCAACATCTTCACTAGCACCATCTCATCTCAAACCCTAGTTCTTCTCTTGTATTCAATCATTGTCTCAAAAGCTTTGATTGGTACCTGGGGGCTACTAGTAGTGTTGATTACATCTTGTAGTTGATGCTCGTTGGTTTATTTGGTGGAAGATAATGTTCAGATCCTTAATCATACTTATTATATTTCTAATATTGAACATGGTGATGATTTGTGACTAGCGACTTTTGTTCCCGGGGACATGGGAGAAGTCTTGTTATAAGTAATCATGTGAAGTTGGTATTCGTTCGATATTTTGATGATATGTATGTTGTTGCTTCCTTTAGTGGTGTCATGTGAACGTCAACTACATGACACTTCACCATATTTGGGCCTAAAGGAAGGCATTGTGGAGTAATAAGTAGATGATGCGTTGCTAGAGTGACAGAAGCTTAAACCCTAGTTTATGCGTTATTTCATAAGGGGCTGATTTGGATCCACATGTTTCATGTTATGGTTAGATTTATCTTAACTCTTATTTCGTAGTTGCGGATGCTTGCGAGAGGGGGTAATCATAAGTAGGTTGCTTGTTCAAGTAAGAACAGCACCTTAGCACCGGTCCACTCACATATCGAATTATCAAAGTACCAAACGTGAATCAACTCAACATGATGAACATGACTAGATGGAAATTCCCATGTGTCCTTGGGAGCGTTTGCCTTATATAAGAGTACTCTCAAACACGTCCTTTGCTATAAAAAGGATTGGGATGTCTTGCTGCACACTAGTTACTTTTTCTACTTATCACTTTTTACGAACTATCTTGCTACAAAACTATCTATCATTGCCACTCACAGCACTTGCAGAGAATACCTTGCTGAAAACTGCTTATCATTTCCTTCTGCTCCTCGTTGGGTTCGACACTCTTACTTGTCGAAAGGACTGCGATTGATCCCCTATACTTGTGGGTCATCAAGACTCTTTTCTGGCGTCGTTGCCGGGGAGTGATGTGCCTTTGGTGAGTGTAATTTGGTAAGGAAACATTTTTGATATGTGATGAAATTTACCGTTGCTTATCACTATGGATAGTAATCCTTTGAAGTGCCTGTTTGAGCTATCTTCACCCCGAACAAAAGTGGAAAATGTTGCCCCTCAACCTACTGAACCTACTGAAAATATTTATTATGATATTCCTTCGGGTATGTTAGAGAAACTGCTAGCTAATCATTATGCAGGAGATGGAACAACTCATCCTTATGTGCACTTGATATCTATAGATGAAATTTGTGGATTATTTAAGCTTGCAGATTTATCCGAGGACAAGGTTAAGAAGAAGGTTTTCCCTTTATCTTTGGAGGGAAAAGCATTGATTTAGTATAGGCTATTGGATGATGTTGGATCTTGGGACTGGAATCGCTTGAAACTGGAATTTGATCAGAAGTTTTATCCTATGCATCTAGTTCATCATGATCGGAATTATGTATATAATTTTTCGCCTCGCGAAGTATAAAGCATCGCTCAAGTTTGGGGGAGGCTTAAATCTATGACACATAGTTTTCCCAACCGTAAGCTCTCAAGACAAATGATTATACACAACTTTATGCTCGGCTTTCTCATGATGATCCATTAATAATCGATTCTTCTACCACCGGTTCCTACATGAAGAGAACTATTGAATTCAAATGGGATCTTCTGGAAAGAATTAAGCGAAACTCTGAAGATTGGGAACTCAACAAAGGTAAAGAGTCATGTATAAAGCTTGAGTTTGATTGCGTTAAATCTTCTATGGAAACTGATACTTTTCATAAATTTGGTGTTGAATATGGACTTGACTCTGAGATAGTAGCTTCCTTCTATGAAACCTTTGTTGCTCATGTTGACCTCCCTAAGGATAAATGGTTTAAATATCATCCACCCATTGAATAATTGTTAGAGGAACCTACTACTGCTACAATTATTTATAATATTGATCCAGTTGTGCCCACAACTTATATTGAAAAACCACCATTTCCTGTTAGGATTAAGGAACATGCTAAGGCTACAACTATGGTTAATAAAAGTCATATTAGAACACCTAAACCTTCTGAACAAATAAATGTAGAACCAAATAAGGCTATGTTTAAAAATCTCTTGGTTGATAACATTGATAGTTAGGTTATTCACTTTTGTGATGAGACTGCTAGAATTTCTAAACCTGCTAGAAACGAACATGACATGCTAGATAAGAATAAACCCTTTGTTGGTATGCCTTTTTATTCTTTTAAAATTGGAGATCATTGTTACTTTGGCTTGTGTGATATGGGTCCTAGTGTGAGTGCTATTCCTTTTACCTTATATCAAGAAATTTTGAATGACATAGCACCCGCTGAAATGGAAGACATTGATGTTACTATTAAACTTGCAAACAGGGACACTATTTCACCTCTTGTGATTTTTAGAGATGTTTAAGTCTTGCGTGGAAATATGAAGTACCCGACTGATTTGTTAGTACTTGGTTCACTACAAGACAATTTTGTCCAATTATATTTGGTAGACATTTCTTAAATACCATTAATGCTAAAATTAATTGTGTTACAGAGAAGGTTAAAGTAAGGTTTGGTGATGAGTCTCATTCATTTAACTTCTCTAAGTTTGGTAGACAACCACATGAGAAAGAACTATCTAGTAAATATGAAATTATTGGTCTAACCTCTATTGTTGTGCCTCCTACGGATACATCAGAACAGTATTTGCTAGACATGAAAATGTTATGCATATGAATGAGAGAAATGAAATAGATGCGATATTATTTAGACAAACATGTATTCTTAAACACAACTTGCCCATTGACATCGTAGGGGATCCACCCACACCAAAGGGAGATCCCGTGCTTGATCTAAAGGAATTACCTGATATATTGAAATATGCTTATCTTGATGAAAAGAAGATATATCATGTTATTATTAGTGCTAACCTTTCAGAGCATGATGAAAGGAGATTACTCAAAGCTGCGAAGAAGCACCAAGCTTCTATTGGATATACTCTTGATGATCTTAAGGGCATTAGTCCCAGTCTATGTCAGCACAAGATTAATCTGGAACCGGATACTAAGCCTCTCGTTGATCATCAATGCCGCATGAATCCTAAAATGAAAGAAGTAGAAAGAACTGAAATATTAAAGCTTCTGGAGGCAGGTATAATCTATCCCATACCTGATAGTAGATGGGTAAGCCCCGTTCATTGTGTTCCTAAGAAAGGAGGAATAACTATTGTTCCTAATGATAAAAATGAACTTATTCCACAAATGATAGTAAGTGGTTATAGGATGGTAATTGAGTTCAGGAAATTTAAAAGAGCTACTAGAAAACATTATTTCCCCTTGGCTTTTATTGATCAAATGTTAGAAACATTATATTAGCATACACACTTTTATTTCCTTGATGGATATTCTAGTTTTTCTCAAATACCTGTGTCAAAAGAAGATCATGAGAAAACTACTTTTATGTGCCCGTTTGGAACTTATGCTTATAGACGTCTGCCTTTTGGATTTTGCAATGCACCTGCGACCTTTAAAAGATGTATAACTGCTATATTCTTTGATTTTTGTGAAAAGATTGTTGAGGTATTCATGGTTGATTTTTTCGTTTATGGGACTTCTTTTGATGATTGCTTGAGCAACTTTGATCGAGTTTTGCAGAGATGTGAAGAAACTAATCTCGTATTGAATTGGGAGAAGTGCCACTTTATGGTGAATGAAGGTATTGTACTCAGATATAAAATTTCTGAACGAGGTATTGAGGTAGACAAAGCTAAAGTTGTTGCAATAGAGAAAATGCCATGTCCTAAAGATATTAAAGGTATAAGAAGTTTCCTCTGTCATGATGGTTTCTATAGGCATTTTATTAAAGATTTCTTGAAGATTTCTATGCCATTAACTAATCTTCTTCAAAAAGATATTCCATTTGTTTTTTATGATGATTGTGCAGAAGCCTTTGAAATGCTTAAGAAAGCCTTAATTTCTGCACCTATCATTCAACCACCTGGTTGAAATCTATCATTTAAAATTATGTGTGATGCTAGTGATTATGTTGTTGGTGCTGTTCTAGGGCAAAGAGTAGACAAAAAATTGAATGTCATTCATTACGCTAGTAAGACGCTAGACAATGCTCAACGAAATTATGCTACTACTGAAAAAGAATTTTTAGCAGTTATGTTTGCATGTGATAAGTTTAGACATTATATTGTTGATTCCAAAGTTACTATTCACACTGATCATGCTGATTATCTGATGGAAAAGAAAGATGCTAAGCCTAGACTAATTAGGTGGGTGCTTTTACTTCAAGAGTTTGATTTGCATATCATTGATAGAAAAGAAGATGAAAACCTAGTAAAAGATAACTTGTCTAGAATGGAAAATGTTCTTGATGACCCACTACCTCTTGATGATAATTTTCCGGATGGGCAATTAGCTGTTATAAATGCTTCCTGTAGCACTCTGGTATGCAGATTATGCTAATTACATCGTTGCTAAATATATACCACCTAATTTTACTTACCAACAAAAGAAAAAGTTCTTCTTTGATTTAAGACATTACTTTTGGGATGACCCACATCTATATAAATGATTAGATGGTGTTATTAGACGTTGTGTACCTGAGCACGAACAGGAACAGGTCCTACGGAAGTGTTATTTCGAGGCCTCCAGAGGGCACCACGCAAGTGACAGAACTACACACAAGGTATTATAGTCTTGTTTTTAATTGTCTACTCTTTTTAAGGATGCTCATAAGTATGTCCTTTATTGTAATGAATGTCAAAGAATTGTAACATTGGTAGATGTCGGGAAATGCCTATGAATTATTCACTTGCAATGAACCATTTGATGTTTGGGGTTTCGATTATGGGACCTTTTCCTTCCTCTAATGGGTACACTCATATGTTAGTTGATTTTGATTTCATTACCAAGTGGGTACAAGCTATTACTACTAGTAGTGTTAATCACAACACGTCTATTAAAATGCTTAAAGACAATATTTTCCTGAGGTTTGGAGTTCCTAGATATTTAACGATTGATGGTGGTTCACACTTTATTCATGGTGATTTCCATAAACTTTTAGCTAAATATGATGTTAACCATAGAATTGCATCACCTTGTCACCCTCAGTCTAGTGGTCAAGTTGAGTTGAGTAACCGAGAAATAAAATTGATCTTGCAAAAGACTGTTAATAGATCTAGGAAGAATTGGCCTAAGAAACTTGACGATGCATTGTGGGCTTATAGAACAGCTTATAAAAATCCTATGGGAATTTCCCCATATAAAATGGTCTATGGAAAAGCATGTCATTTACCTCTTGAGTTAGAGCACAAAGCATATTGGGCAATTAAAGAACTTCATTATGATTTCAAACTTACCGGTGAAAAGAGGTTATTCGACATTAGCTCTCTACATGAATGGAGGACACAAGCCTATGAAAATGCCAAGCTATTTAAAGAGAAGTTAAAAGATGGCATGACAAAAGAATTCAAAAATGAAAATTTAAAATTGATGATCTAGTTCTTTTGTACAATTCTCGTTTCATATTTTTTGCAGGAAAACTTCTCTCCAAATGGTAAGGACCCTATATCCTCGAAGAAGTTTATCGCTCTGGAGCCATTAAGATCAATAATGCCGAGGGCACAAATCCGAGATTGGTCAATGGGTAAGGAATTAAACATTATATCTCAGGTATGCCCATTAATATTGAAACTAATGTTAGTCAAGTAATGACATCGGAAGAACACATAAGAGAGACCTTCCAAAACACTCCAGATTCCTGAAAAGGGTTAGGTATGTGACACAGTAAGTAAACCGACTCCAAAAATTCCATAAAAATATTTTTTGTTAGTTTTGGAATATTAGAAAAAATACAAAAAATAAAAACCAGCCCGAGGGACCCACGAGGGGGTCCTAAGACAACAGGGCGCGGCCACCCCCCTGTGCGCGCCCTGTAGTTTGGTAGCACCTCATGTGCCTCCCGAACTCCGTTTTCTTCCTAGACACGTATGCTGACCTAGAAAAATTCATTATATATACTCCCATATGTTTTGACCACCATATCGCAAGTTTCTCCTCTGTTCTTGTTTTGGGCTGTTTTTCTAACAAAATTCTCAAGGGGTGGAAGCCATGTCGTCGTCCTCCTCCAACAACATCGAGGACGAGGCCTTGCTGCTACATATGGAGTTCGAATGAGAGGGAACTAAGGAATTCGTCATGGAGGAGGAACCTATGGACTCTATGGAAGTGCTTCCCCTGCCACGGAACATGGCACGCTAGCAAGCATCTCCACCTCTCCGAACCCTTGCCCACCAATGGGTAGGAGAGCCCAGATGGCTCAAGAAGGACAAGGTGAATACACTTTGAGGAGAACCCTCAGCAGGTTACATGCAAATAACTTCCATAGTTTGATCCATCGTTATGGAGTCGAGAATATTTCTCGGTCGCATATCCCGTCTAATTGGGACATCTCTCGTCCAATTGAAAATGATGCAGGGAAAAGCTCTTGTTATCCGGAGAATAAACACCTTATGGTGGGAATACAAAAGAACCCCGCAATGGTTAAGCAGTTGCTTCATGATATGAAGGAGCCAAAGGGTGCCCTACTATCCATTTTTGAGGACAAGCCTACCACTTCAACACCACTATCACCCAAGAAGGAAACTTAAGTACATGGGTATGGGTGTCGGTGTCAAAACCGGCGGATCTCGAGTAAGGGGTCCCGAGCTGTGAGACTTGGATCGATAGTAACAAGAGACGAAGGGGACAAGGTTTTACCCAGGTTCGGGCCCTCCTATGGAGGTAATACCCTACGTCCTGCTTGATTATATTGATGATATGAGGATTACAGAGTTGATCTACCTCGAGATCAAGTAGCTAAACCCTAGATGAGTTATGTTGGCCTACAACCTAAAACCCTCCCGCTTATTTAGACGCCGAGGGTGCCTAGGGTTTACACATAGTCGGCTACACATCAAAGGGAAAAAACATGCCTATCTACTGTCGATATCTTGGAGGACACGCCATGGCTCCTTCAAACTTCCACCTTGGCGACCGGCCCCCTGATCTTCTAATGCTCATCAAGTGGCCCGTATAGTCCGGCCCATGAGAAACAGGTCGGCTATCCGAGGACCCCTTAAACCAGGACTCCCTCAGTAGCCCCCGGACTAGCCTCCAACACCGAGGTATATTCGGACAATCTTGCATGTCTTCGGCTTGCGAGGCGAGTCCCACCATCTTTCTTGTTCGGCAACCATCCTATCATCGGCAAAATCCCAAACGTCGCGGGATTGCCGGGTCCACAGTAATAGTGCTTCTTGGACTTCGCGCATCGTGGGGAGACGAGCGGTTCAGTAGCTTTTTACAAAACTACCCTTGACAAATGAGATACGATCCATTTAAACAAACTGAGTCGCGGCCCAAGCCACATCTTCTTCTCCCCCATCGGAAAAAACCTCTAGCGACAGGTCTCCACCAGAGATGGCGAGCGCCCCCAGTTCCTCCTCGAATCCTTATAGATCCTGTCCCGGGGACTGGACTAGTTGTTCCGTGTCGCTCCTTCGACTTCGCGACCTCGAGACCCAAGGGTACGTTCCTTCCTCAGATCTGACAGCCGTCTGCGCCGGTCTGACGTCCTTTAACGGCGAGGCCCTCGCGGAGAATTTCCCCCATCCACATAAGGGGGAGCATGTGTGCTTTGTGCTATTCCTCCTGTGAGGCCTCGAGTTTCCCATTCATCCGTTCCTGAGAGGGTTACTGGCATTTTATGGGATCCAGCTCCACCACCTCACCCCAGGGTCCATTCTACACATCTCGGGTTTCGTCGCCCTTTGCGAGATGTTCCTGGGCTGCGAGGCACACTTCGAGTTGTGGAGGAAATACTTTTGCCTCGTCCCTCGCACTCGAGATAAGACAATTTTTGAGGTCGGCGGGGCCGAAGTATGCCGCATAGCGGGGACGGGATACCCCGTGGGGACACCGAAGGAATCCGAACTATGGACTTCGGAATGGTTTTATATCGAGGATGTCCCTTTATTTGATCCAGCTCGGAGGGGTCTACCCGAATACTCCGATGCCCCTTTGAAGAAGAGGTACAACTGGTGCCCGAAGAGCCTGTCCCAAGAGGACAGTGTTGAGGTGCAGCGCTTAGCGACCCGTGTGAGGATACTAGCCCATCATAAGCTGACCATGATAGATGTCATGGCCGCTGCCATCTCCCGGTGCGTCCAACCCCTCCAACAGAGGATACACCCCTTGTAGTGTTACAACGGGACCAGCGACACTACTCGCTCCCGAAGACTAGGTCCTGCCGATCAAACGGCATTGGCCGCCGCACTTGCCGATCTATACAAAGGGGAGCAAGAAGATTTCATTCAGCGGTCGACCAAGAAAGGATACTCAAGCCATAATCCCATTGAATGGGTGAGCCTTTCAATCCCGTGACCACAGTTCGGATTCTCAATTTGTCCCTACTTGACCGAAGTCTTTTATCTTTATGTAAACAGGAATGGAGGAGCTTTATCGAGACAGTCAACTGTCCGGCCCCTCAGCCCGAGGACTATTCCCGTGATAATGATCCGGGCTATCATGAAGACCCAGACCTGTCAATCGAACTCGAAGACGGGGTTTTCTACCAAGAGGGCCTTGACGGCACCAAGGTGGCCATTATTGCCGATTACCCCGGATCCTTCCCTTCTCCTGCGACAAGCAAGAAGAAGAAAACATCCTGCAAGAGGCAAGTGTCCTTTACTGACCCCAATGCGCCAGCTCCTTCACCCAAGCGCTGAAGATCCGCGCGGCATACACCGGCAGCGGCGGCAACACCAGGATTGGAAAGCAACAAGGATCCGGTAAATGAGCCGGTCACAGGGGCGAGTGCGCCTACGAGTTCATCCCAAAGGTATTTCGCTCGATCGCTGGATGTAGTATCATGATTTGATAAAGTCAGACGAGCGACCCTTTTGTCAAAATATTCCGGCAAAGGGTTCGGCCATCACCCGCCGAGGACGTCGCCAGGACATCCGGCAGTGCTCAAGATTCCAGGCCTTCAGCCCATGCTGATCCTGCTACGGGAGCCCCCATGGTCAATCCCGCCCCAACCAATTCTAGTGACGCCATATCCGTCACCAAATCAGAGGTTGGGAGTGCTATGCATCATCGGCGGCGACGAGAAGCCCTGGGCCATCCGGCCTTTTCCGAACAAGAGTTCGGTGCTCTGCGCAAGGCAGATGCACATCTTGGAGCCGCCCGAGCTGGGTTCGGGGAGGCCGTAAAATTGATATCGTCCAACCTGCAGGTAAGTAGTCAATTATTAAAGTCCGAACACTCGTGTAGACCCAGTAGTCCCCGAGCCTTAAATTGGTCGGTACGACTGAATTAAGGATCCCCGTATTAATTCGCTGGTATTGCAGGCCTCTAAGCAACAGTGCGACCAGCTGGCCAAGGAACTAGAGGCCAGCCGAACATAGGTCGAATCTGTGAAGGCCGAATTGGAGCAAGTGAAGAGCTTTACTCGGGAGGCACACGGTGAGTATATCTATTCTGCTGTTCTTTAGTATATCCCCATGCTTACGCAAGGGTACTATGTAGAAGCTGAATCAATAGGGCAATTACAAAAAGATTTGGATGTAGCCCGAGAATCTCAGCAATATGCTGAGTCCCAGCAGGAGGCTGGCTAACGTGTTTTACAACGACACCTTGAAGAGAAGAACCACCTGACGGAGGAGAACAAAAAGCAATTCGAAGAGATTGAGAGCTTAAAGGCTCAATTAGCCCAGGCCCAAGGAGAAAACCAAAAATTACAGAGAGGCATGTTCGGTAAGTGTGATTTTAACATCAGAAAGTATCTCTTATAAATGAGGTGTAATACGCATGCCGTATCTCATGTGCAGGTTTACTGTCTGGGCAATCCGAAGAGGAAATCGGATCCTACCAGGGGAATATTCTGAAGGAGCTGTCCGCCCTTCATGAGCGGGCTCGAAAGGCCATGAAGAGCATGGTGAAAGCACTGTGGCCTGCCGAGAAACCTCCGAAAGGGATGACCGAACTGGTCAATCGCTTCAAAGGAGCCCGAACTAGGTTGGAGCTGTGGAAGACATCAGCTTGCCGGGAGGGAGCACGAGAGGCGTGGGCGATGATCAAGACCCGCTATACTGGACTTAACCCCGAGCGTATGGCTCAGGTTGGGCCAGTAGGGTCAGATGGACAAGAAGTGCTGCTCCACTTGGTATACGACCAGGTGATGCCTGCCGCCCGTCTCTCGCAAGAAGATTGCTCCCTAGACACCATAATCGATAATCTCGATCAGCAGCCAGATGTATGATCATATGTAGCTATGTGCTTAATAATCGAAGGGTTGCTCCGTCTATGTTGTAAACTTTGTCTTAACCTGTCATTGGCTTCAGCCTCCCGCACTAAGAGCTTGGGAGTGTTCCTTGTAAATTATCACCCTAGGGGAGGGAATTATGTTCGGGGAACCAGGCAATACGGTCATGTGGTGCGAACAGACAGAAAGCACACATGGAGATATGTTATATTACTGCTTAGCGTAAGAAATATCTTCCGAAGAAAATAGTACCCCTATCGATACCTTTCTTCAGGGTTCTACGTAAATCGTAGGAAAAAGGGCCGTATACTGTTAGTATGCGGCTAAGGGCTTGTGTGAGGGAAGAAGCCCCAATAATGGTCATGACAACCATAGTTGAATCCGTCGTAGCCGATCAATTGTCTACTGAAGATAGCTAGCTTTTGGCGTCACCTGTCTGAGGTATGTATCCGGATGACCCGGTCATAACAATTGCAGAGGTGCTCCCTTTACCCTCTAGCCGAACAATCGGGAACGTAGAGGGTAAGCACAGGAGCGAGGCAACCCAGCTTGGCAAATTCTTAGTTCGAATTGATGCATATGATGGCGTAAAAAACGACAAGGAAAGTACGCGTGCACAATAAATGTGAATAAGTGCTTATAATATAAAAACAGTGGCTTCGGAGAAGAAGCCCCCAGGTACAATGTTTGGATGTAACACTTAAGGGTGTAATCCGGAAATCTTTAGTACAAGATCGGTTGAACCGAACATAGAGTTGGGAAAAAGAATTCAAACCTGCCAAAAATCAAGGTGGGAGGGAGAAGAAATAACAAAGAAAAGAAAGAAAAGAGAAGGGTAAAGAGTATGACGACACCGGTCTAGCCGTAGAAGCACCGAAGACGAGCAGCGTTCCATGGGTTTGGTTCAAGGCGGTTGTCCTGTGGGTTCCGAAGACGGTAAGCCCCTCCTGTGAGTACCTCATCGATGATGAAGGGGCCTTCCCATTTGGGCTTGAGTTTATGCTTCTGCTTCTCCGGGAGTCGTAGGACGAGTTCGCCCATGTTGTATGCTTGTGCCCTG
This sequence comes from Elymus sibiricus, assembly GCA_039707655.1. Lineage (NCBI taxonomy): Eukaryota > Viridiplantae > Streptophyta > Magnoliopsida > Poales > Poaceae > Elymus > Elymus sibiricus. Next base: position 165,407,274 of record CM077667.1, read on the forward strand.
ACCTCCCTGCTCTGGTAACGCCGGGCCTGCTATTGATAAAAGGTAGAACGGGCCCGAGCTATGTCGCGCTCCTCTTCCAAGGCGTCCAAGTCATCTTGCCAATCTAACTCGGCCTCTCTTTCCTCGTACATGCGCACCCTTGGTGCATCGTGAATAATATCACAAGGAAGGACCGCTTCGACCCCATAGACCATGAAGAACGGTGTGTATCCCGTTGATCTATTCGAGGTGGTGCGCAAGCCCCATAGAATGGAGTCGAGCTCCTCTACCCAATGACAATCGGACTCTTGCAGAGACCGGACCAACCGTGGCTTAATGCCGCTCATTGTGAGGCCGTTTGCTCGTTCGACTTGTCCATTAGTCTGCGGGTGATAAACCGATGCGTAATCGAGCTTGATGCCCATCTTTGCGCACCAGTCTTTGACCTCTTGGGCCGTGAAATTGGATCCATTGTCAGTTATTATACTATGCGGGACACCATAACGGTGTACCATGCCGGATATAAAGTCGATTACTGGTTAGGATTTGGCTGATTTGACAGGTTTTGCCTCTATCCATTTGGTGAACTTGTCGACCATGACCAGTAAGTATTTATTCTTCTTGGTCCCCCCTTTAAGTGGTCCGACCATGTCCAGCCCCCAGACCGCGAAGGGCCAGGTGATCGGAATAGTCCGTAGAGCTGTCGGGGGCATGCGACTCTGATTTGTGAAAAGTTGACACCCCACGCAATATTTAACAAGTGACTGGGCGTCCATCCGAGCTGTGGGCCAAAAGTACCCAGCCCGGAAGGCCTTGCTTACTAAGGCTCTTGCTGCGGTGTGGTGACCGCCCATCCCTGCGTGGACTTCGGCTAAAAGCTGCCGCCTTCTTCCTTAGATATGCACCGCTGTAGTATTCCGGTGGTGCTCTTCTTGTATAACTCACCTTCGTGTACCTTGAAGGCTTTGGAGCGCCGAACTATGCGCCACGCCTCCGTCTGATCGTCGGGGAGTTCTTTGCGAAGGAGGTAGGCAAGGAAGGGCTCGATCCATGGCGCGATTACTGCCATGACCTCATGAGCCGAGGGCGTTTCGTCCATGATGGAGCCGCCGATGATTTGATCGTCTGGTAAGTTTATAGGGGAACAACCTCGTCTGCACTGGATAGATCGGCGCCCTCTTGATCGTCTGGCCAAACCACAGATGGCTTAAAGAGCCGTTCCAGAAAAGTGTTTGGTGGGACAGGGTCGCATTTGGCTCCTATGCGAGCCAGTATATCGACAGCTTGGTTGTCATCTCTGGCGACGTGGTGAAATTCCAGCCCCTTGAACCGTGCGGATATCTTGAGGACAACGTTTCTATATGCTGCCGTCTTTGGATTCTTGGCATCGAACTCACTGTTGACTTGAGAGATGGCCAGATTGGAATCTCCCCGTACCTCCAGCCGCTGTATGCCCATTAAGGCTGCCATCCGAAGACCGTGCAAGAGGGCTTCGTATTCGGCTGCATTGTTGGAGTCGGCATACATGATCTGCAACACGTATCGAACATTGTCACCTGTGGGGGATGTGAGAACAACTCCAGCCCCCAGTCTGGCCAAAGTTTTGGATCCATCGAAGTACATCATCCAATGGGAGTATGTACTATATTCCCTGGGGAGCTCGGCTTCTGTCCATTCGGCGAGGAAATCTGCCAATACCTGAGATTTAATAGCTCGGCGTCGTTTGTAGGTAATCTCAAAAGGAAGGAGCTCAATCGCCCATTTGGCTATGCGGCCGGTGGCGTCCCTGTTATTGACTATATCATTCAGGGGTACTTCGCATGCCACCGTGACCGAACACTCTTGGAAGTAGTGTCTTAGTTTCCGTGATGCCATAAATACTGTATATGCTATCTTCTGGTAGTGCGGGTATCTGGACTTGCATTGCGTTAGTAATTCTGACACGTAATAGACCGGCTTCTGTATCTAGAATTTGTGTCCCTCCTCCTCTCGTTCGACGACGAGCATCGCGCTAACGACTTGGTTGGTGGCCGATATGTATAATAACATGGGCTCACCCACGCCTGGTGCTGTGAGTATGGGGTTACTTGCCAGTAGTGTCTTAATTTCTTCTAATGCAGCCTTTGCTTCGTCGGTCCATGCAAAATTCTTGGTCCGTTTCAGCAACTTATACAGCGGTAAATCTTTTTCACCGAGGCAGGAGATGAAGCGATTTAACGCCGCCACGCAACCCGCCAACCTTTGGACATGCTTTAGCTCTGTGGGAACTGCAAGTTCTGATAAGGCACGGATCTTGGCCGGATTCGCTTCTATTCCTCTATGGGAAACGATGAATCCGAGCAATTTACCAGCGGGAACTCCGAATACACACTTCTCCGGATTGAGCCGAATATGGTATTCACGTAGGCTGGCAAAGGTTTGCCTTAAATTGTCGATCAAATTGCTAACGTGTTTGGTTTTAATGACCACATCGTCCACGTACGCCTCGACTATTTTGCCAACCTGTTTTTCGAGACAGGTCTGGATCATGCGCTGGTATGTAGCCCCAACGTTCTTTAGCCCGAAAGGCATTGTGTTGAAGCAAAACAGCCCGTAAGGGGTGATGAATGCGGTTGCCGCTTGATCGGATTCCTTCATTTTAATCTGATGGTATCCGGAATAAGCATCGAGGAAACACAGCGAGTCGTGTCCGGCTGTGGCGTCAATAATCTGGTCTATTCATGGTAGAGGGAAAGGGTCCTTAGGGCAGGTCTTGTTGAGGTCTTTAAAGTCGACGCACAGCCGCCAGGATTTATCTTTCTTTGGTATCATAACCAGGTTTTCCAACCATTCGGGGTGCTTAATGTCCCGAATGAATCCGGCCTCTAGCAATTTAGCCAGTTCTTCACCCATAGCTTGTCGTTTGGGCTCGGAGAAGCGGCGCAGAGTCTGCTTGACGGGCTTAAAGCCTGCGATGATGTTCAGACTATGTTCTGCCAGCCGTCGTGGGATGCTGGGCATATCGGAAGGATGCCAGGCGAAGATGTCCCAGTTTTCTTGTAAGAAAGCTCGCAGCGCTTCGTCCACTACGGGATCGAGCTGAGCTCCGATGGACGCTGTCTTGTTGGGGTCCGTCGGGTGTACCTGAAATTTAATGATTTCCTTTGCCGGCTTAAAGGACGTGGATTTGGGCCTCTTGCTGAGGATCACATCATCTTTGTCTACTGTTGACCGAAGTGCGGTCAGCTCCTCTGCAGCAAAGGTCTCAGCTAGAGCCTCGAGGGCAAGCGCCGCTATTTTGTTTTCGGCCCGTAGGGCTATATTCGGATCCCTAGCAGTTGTGATTACTCCATTTGGTCCTGGCATCTTAAGTTTCATATACCCGTAATGTGGTATAGCCTGGAATTTTGCGAACGCGTCACGTCCCAATAGGGCGTGGTAGCCACTAGGGAAGGGCACGATGTGGAAGAGAAGTTCTTCAGATCGGTAGTTGTCGGGCGTGCCGAACACAACGTCTAGGGTAATACATCCTGAACAGCGCGCCTCCTTCCCCGGGATTATTCCCCGGAAAGTTGTGTTGCTATGCTCGATGCGAGATCGGTCGAACTGCATTTTATCTAGAGTATCCTCGTAGATTAGGTTTAAACCACTGCCGCCGTCCATTAGCACCTTGTGTAACCTGAAGCCATCAATGATGGGGTTCAGGACTAGTGCGGCTAGTGAATGACCGGGAAGAATGGCTGGTCGGTCAGCATCTCCAAAGGTAATGGGTATGTCTGCCCATGCACTTGTTGCTGCCACGTGATATACATTTTCGAGTTCTTTAAAAGCTCTTTTCCTCCTGTTCCTCGAAGGGAACGTTTCGTAGATCGTCAGGACTTTGGTGTTATCTTCCGATGGCGTTGTAGAGCGCCGGTTAGACGGTGATGCCTCAAGAATGGCTTCACCACTTTTTGCGATCTTCCTGACGACCCAGCAAGTTCTAAGGCTGTGAGTCGGAACTGTGTTCAGCAATACGGAGTGTATAGGGCAAGGTTTATCCAGTAGTCCATCCAGGACAGTACTGACCCCTGAAAGGGGCTTGTTCCTCTTTTTGGCGGGCTCAAGTTTGGCTGGCCGGTTCGGAGGTATCCTCTTGTGCCGATTTCCTCTAGGGTATTCGGTAAAGGTTGGTTCCGAAAATAGTCGCTCGGCTTGCCAAGCACTTTCCATGGCACAATACTTCTGTACCAAGATTTACAGCTCGGCAAAGTCAATAATGTGCCGCCGTGCCAGGGCATTGAGAATCCCCTTGTCGTGGCAGTTATGTTTGAAGGTTGCCATTACATATTGATCACTAAGGCCACGTACTTTGTTTCGGGCGAGTAGTAGTCTGGCCCAGTAATGATGAACCGACTCCCCTGATAAATGTACAATGTCCGGTGAGTCTGAAGACTTGGGCTCTGATGCGATGCTCGAGTCATCGGCTTGGGAGGTGGGTGGGAGAAGCTTTGACTCCACGCCACGGCGGGAGTTCGGAATCACGGATTCCAAACTGTGTGATAGATCAGGGTCCGATACCAGACTGTTTCCGGAGCGAACGCCAGAGTCTCGGTTGCAAGCAAGGTCTCGGTGATCGGAGATTGGAGTATAAACCGTTTTTAATTCCGGTGGCTGGGAGGTCGAGCCCCCAGCCGGACACTCGACGGTGGCAACAAGGTGGGTGACATTGGGGACGTGAATCTCCCTGTCATCGGGTTTAAGCCTGAGCCGGTCATAGACCGGGGTCTGGTCATCGGCCATTCGCATAGTCTCCATCCGATAAAACAACTCGTTGAGAAACGAGGCGATGGTGGGATGCGTGTCGCTGAAGCGAGTGGGGTCGGTATGCGGCGTCGCAGTTCCAGAGTCGCGCGAGAGCGTTCTCGGATTCTGTTCAACCATTGTAGATCCGGTCGCAACGACCGGACCGGGTGGTCCAGACGGTCCGGAGATAGCAACTTCATCTCCGGAGACGAGGCCCGATGTCTTCGGCGTTGAGGCATCGGGATCTGTGGGCTTCTCCGTAGGGGTCAAGGATTCCATCAGTACAAGTTCTCCCCGGGAATCAGCTGAGAAATCTAGGGTTCCGAACCTGATCCCTTGGTCGGGGGGAAAGTTTCCGATCTGGCGTGGGTGGCTGATCGGGTAAGCGCACGACGAGATGTCGTCGCTCGCGAGGATCTGATCCGGGGCGAGAATCCCCCGGGCACAGATCTCACTGTTGGTGACAAGGCGAGCCATCGATTCCTTCTGGCGATCAGAGCAGAACTCTCAATGAAAGCACCAATGTCGGTGTCAAAACCGGCGGATCTCGGGTAGGGGGTCCCGAGCTGTGAGACTTGGATCGATGGTAACAAGAGACGAAGGGGACAAGGTTTTACCCAGGTTCGGGCCCTCCAATGGAGGTAATACCCTACGCCCTGCTTGATTATATTGATGATATGAATATTACAGAGTTGATCTACCTCGAGATCAAGTAGCTAAACCCTAGATGAGTTATGTTGGCCTACAACCTAAAACCCTCCAGCTTATATAGACACCGAGGGTGCCTTGGGTTTACACATAGTCGGTTGCACATCAAAGGGAAAAAACATGCCTATCTACTGTCGATATCTTGGAGGACACGCCATGGCTCCTTCAAACTTCCACCTTGGCGACCGAGCCCCTGATCTTCTAATGCTCATCAAGTGGCCCGTATAGTCCGGCCCATGAGAAACAGGTCGGCTATCCGAGGACCCCTTAAACCAGGACTCCCTCAATGGGCACCACCCTTAGCTTGTTCCAATCTTGGGGGATGTGCCCCGGTATCATATCACCACCACTTTTACAAATATCATTTATCTTAGTTCGATCCTTAGCTATTTCGTGATCTAGTGAAATAAAAGTTTAGTATTGCTTTGCTTAGAGTGCTTGCCTTGTGATCTATCTATCCTTGTAATCGAGTGTGAGAGTTATATAATAAAGATTAGTTGAGTTTGTTTTCTTTAATCTCATGCATTAATCATAGCAATGAAATAAAAGAAATAGAAAATTCAAATGCTAATCCCATGGGGAGTAATGACTTCACATAGAAAGTAGTGTGTTCGATAAAAGTTGTTGGAAGTTAACAAACATAGTGTTAGTCATTGATACGATCCATGCAAAATTATGAAAGAGGAGAGGAGATTCACATACAAATACACTATCTTGGACATATTTGATGATTGTGAGCCCCCATCAAATAATATATAATGATCGAATTGTTAATGTTGGACAAGGAAGACATCATAATGAGTTATGTTTATTTGTATTCAGATAGAAGTTATATTGTCATGGATCCTCTAACATGTGGTGCTTTCTTAGGATCATTTGCTAGCCAAAAATCCGCACTAAGTAGAGATACTACTCGTGCATTTATAATCCTTAAACCCAGTATCTTGCCATGATAGTCTGCCTTATCTACCTATGGATTCAATAAGACCCCTCAAGTAAGTTTTCATTAGTGCAAAAGGCAATAAACATTCATCCTAAATATGTATGATCTTTTATTGTAAGGGAAAATATGCTTTGTATGATCTTGTGATAGCAAATAAATAAAAGCGATAGACTGCATAATAAAGTTGCTATCATAAGGGGCAATATGAAGTGACGTTCATTTGCATTAAGAGATTGCACATCCAAAAATAAAAAGTGCATGACAACCTCTGCTTCCCTCTGCAAAGGGCCTATCTTTTACTATCATGCAATTACTTTTATCCAAGAGTCAATAATGTTTATCCCTATTCCAACCTACTAATTCTTTAGTTGGTAAGCTTCATGTGTTGGGGAAAGATCCAGGCACATATATCCGGTTGGATGTAGGTGATCATGAGTCATTATTGTTGACATCATCCTTGAGGTAAATAAGTTGGGTGGCGGAAATATGTGTCCGATGGAAACATTTGCTCCAAAAGTATGCATTGAGTGTCAGCAATCATAGAAGACTAAATGATAGTTGAGTATGTGGACTCGCTAAAATGAAAATCTCTTACATAGACTCTTCTCTAGCATATAATGATTTGCGATTGTCTCAATGACTAAGAACATAGTTTGTTGATTGTCAATAAAGTTTATACTTGATACTTCAAGGTTGTGGATGGATTGTTACTTGTGTATGAGAAGCTATATGATAAGAACTTCCTGCTATGTTAATATTAAGATGCTCTCATGTCTGTATTCTTGTTTTATCAACACCTCTCTCTCTCTCTCTCACTCTAATTATGTGGTCATTATTATCGAGTTTGGCTTTCGCTTGAGGACAAGCGAGGTCTAAGCTTGACGGAGTTGATACATCCATTTTGTATCATGATTTATTATTGATATCTATGTTATTCTTGGTCATTATTCCACTTTATGATACAAGTCTTATGCCTTTTCTCTATTAATTTAGATGGTACATCACAAAGAGGGAAATTGTCGGAAACTGGAATTCTGGACCTGAAAACCAAGAAAAGGCTGAAAATTCTCTTGACTCCAAATAACCTGAAACTTCACGAGGAATTTTTGTGGAATATATGTGATTTATAGAGAAAAATATACCAAAGGGGTGCCACCTGTTGGTGCCAAGCCAACAGGGCGTGCCCACCCCCTGGCTAGGGGCCACCACCCAGGTGCTCCGACCCCCGCTTGTGTTATATGATGGGTTTTGGACCTAGAAAAAATTGAGAGTATACTTTCGGGACGAAGCGCTACCATCTCGAGGCGGAAACCTGGGCAGAGGCCCTTTTGATCTTAGGCAGAGAGATTCTACTGGGGAAACTTCCCTTCACGAGGATCAATCTTCACCAATATCTTCACCAGCACCATCTCATCTCAAACCCTAGTTCACCTATTGTATTTAATATTTGACTCAAAACCTCAGATTGGTACCTGGGGGATACTAGTAGTGTTGATTACATCTTGTAGTTGATGCTTGTTGGTTTATTTGGTGGAAGATACTATGTTCAGATCCTTAATCATATTTATTATACCTATGATATTGAACATGGTGATGATTTGCGAGTAGTTACTCTTGTTCCCGAGGACATGGGAGAAGTGTTGTTATAAGTAATCATGTGAAGTTGCTATTCAAGCGATATTTGATGATATGTATGTTGTTGCTTCCTTTAGTGGTGTCGTGTGAACATCAACTACATGACACTTCACCATATTTGGTCCTAAAGGAAGGCATTGTGGAGTAATAAGTAGATGATGGGTTGCTAGAGTGACATAAGCTTAAACCCTAGTTTATGCGTTATTTCATAAGGGGCTGATTTGTATCCACATGTTTCATGCTATGGTTAGATTTATCTTAATTCTTCTTTTGTAGTTGTGGATGCTTGCGAGAGGGGGTAATCATAAGTAGGTTGCTTGTTCAAGTAAGAACAACACTTTAGTACCGGTGTAGCCACATATCAAATTAACAAAGTAACAAACACGAATCAACTCAACATGATGAACATGACTAGATGAAAATTCCCATGTGTCCTTGAGAGCGTTTGTCTTATATAAGAGTACTCTCAGGTCTGACCTTTTCTATAAAAAGGATTGGGCTATCTTGTTGCACACTTGTTAATTTTGCTACTTGTCACTTGTTACGAACTATCTTGCTACAAAACTATCTATCATTGCTACTCCCAGCACTTGCAGATACCTTGCTGAAAACTGTGTATCATTTCCTTCTGCTCCTCATTGTGTTCGACACTCTTACTTATCAAAATAACTGTGTTTGATCCCCTATACTTGCGGGTCATCACTCTCCATGGTGGTGGTGGCCACGAGCACTAGGTATCAGCTTCGGTTACAAGTGGGTGCAAGTGGGTTTGGCAGAGGGTCTCATTGAAATAACTACCCACAAAAAAAATTCGTTGGAAAACCCGTCGTGTGCTAGTGATCCAGTGGATGAGGCTGTCAAGTAGGTGCTAAATGTGCGTGCGGCTCTAATCTTATAGTGGGTGTGGCTGTGAGGTGGATGTCTTGGCAGCATGTGAATTAAATTTGTGTTGGAATTTTTTTGTCATAGTGGCCCTAAAAAAATCACACTTCGAGTGTCGCACAGCTTGGGAAGTAATAAACCCCCTTTCACTAGCACATGGCACCACGAATTGAAGACGGGTAATTGCTTCGTAGGCAGCAATTTTTATGGCCATGTATAGCATCGGCATGGACTTCCCGACGAAGACGACATATGGAGGGCCTTGGTTTGGGCGTGGGATGTGCACAACTGCCCAATATTTCAAGGAACCGAGAATGATTCTCGATTTCAACAGCTCGTACTTGGGTTGGTGGGTGGAGCCAAGAATATTGCCAGTGAAATCCCACAAAATCTTAACAAAACTACCCGGGCTTGCATCCGAGGTTCTCAGATAGATCCCAAGGTGCGACATAGAAGGATTGGCTGTGGAGGCAGTGTACAAGGTGAGGGATGTTGGGGATGGGTACGGTAGTGGCCTCTTATAGAGAGCTTGGGTTAGGAAACATGATTCGTCACCGGTAATACTTTGGGTATCGTCTCCATTCTAGAGTTGTCGGGATCAAAGTTGCAGATATAAATCCCCAAAGTGATGTATTACTGTGGTTGTTGGTTAGGGTGGCTTTGGCAGTGACGCCCAAAATTTACTCTACAATCATACCTAAAATAATTTATGAAGGGTCACATGTAGTACCATTAAAATAATGACATGCAAGAAGTCTGCAACTTAATATGGTAATATGAGATAACAAGATTACAGGGTGCAGGAATACTAAGGCTCGATACTACTCTGGTGGATTTAGAGTACTTCGTTGACATCTAGTCGGGCATGTCTCATGGACGTCGAGGCTTCTCTGTGGGCTTCATCATCGGAGTTGACCGGGGTAGGATGGGGAGCTATAGGGTTGGGGTAGTGATGATGACCCTGGCGGAGTGTGCTGGTCACAGTCCCGTTGGAGAAGATCCCCAAAAGGCGACGGAGTTCTTCCGGGGAGATGAACGCATTGCTCGGGTCGGCAACAGGGGTAGACCTCGAGGGCTTGATCGATCTTCCGAACATCACTATTGGCTTGTTGGAGGCGGGTGTAGCTTTGCTGCTCACCGAGGCTAGGAAAGCAAGCTCCCCACGGGTCGCAATCAGGTCGAGGGTGACCTGGTTGAATAGTGCCTCTTGCGCTCTTAGGTAGCGCACAAGATGCAGCAGCACAGGATCCGTCTCATGGTCTCCGCTGGTGACCTGGGTCGGTCTTCCATAGCCGTCACGGCTAGGGTAGTAGTTGAAAAGGTGACTGTTAACCCTCGGCGACAGATGCCAGAGTTGAACTATAGCCTCTCGGGCTGCTAGCTTGATGGCATGGGGCTCGTCGGAGGTTCTCCTCCCGGTGAACCTGCTGGGGTGTTCTGGAGTGATAGCCCTGTCATAGATGTGCACCGTGGCCCAGAAATGATGGATGGCATCACTCGTGGGCTCCTGGTACACAACATATTCAGGCGGATCTTCTATGTCAAAGGTGAGATTGGTGAGGATGATTATGAAATCTCCAAGCTCTGATGCGGTGGTCTCATTGTGAAAGGCGTGGCCCGACATCTTGGTGGTTTGGGAATTGAAAGGTGGTTGTGGTGTGCTGGGTTAAGGAAAACATTTCCTTTATAGGCTAGCGGAGTCTTCAATCACACACTTGTGGATGGGAGAATTCAGGTGTCGGCAATGGGTGCGTAACCGATGGGATAGGCTGATATGTTGGGCACCGACTGCTGAAAGGTGTTGGCCGGCCACTGTGCAGGCTATCGGATAGGATAGGCTTCACTGTGGATAGGAAAAAAATTGGACAGAGTGGAAAACTAGGGATAGCGACCAGGCTAAGATAGGATTAGCCAATGGTCAGCCTGGCTCTTATACCAAGGTCATCGGGGCCGATTTTCTGGGATATAAAATTCCCAGAAATGACCCTTGTGCCATCACCAGACCCAAGATTACTGTTCGCTGGTGGACACTTCCATGATACAGAATTCCAAGTGAATACCAAAATTTGAGTACAAGACCATGAAGGTCTATTGAGTACAACAATGGTTTCTATTGGCTAATGGCTGAAGCAACTCGTGGATCTCCAAAGCTTATGGGACTCCATTCCCATAGGAACCGCTAACCTGGATAACTCCTATCTTGCGTGGCTGCTACTTCGATTCCTAGGTTGCAAGTGTGTCCTTGTGGTGCTCCTTTACTATTCGCGATATGGACAAGACAATAGCCAGGGACAAGCCAATGAGTAATTTTGAATATACTCACAAATATCATGAAATCAGACATAATGAAGCGGTGAATGCATGGAGTAAAACCTTAATTTTATCCAATATGACATTAGGATAATTCATGAATGCAGTATGCAGATAATTTATCCGTATAGAAAATAAAGATTAGAAGAGTATAAGTAATCAAATTATTACAAAAATTTAATGATGGGTATCGGAGGTAGAACCAACCCGAAACATCCCAACAGAAAATATTAGCAGGTTGCACAATCGGGCAGCTACAACGACACCACATAAATGGCTTACACTACTAGGAGAAAGCCTACTAGTAGCGTTTGAAAAACCTATAGCAGTAGCGCTGGGTCCAGCGCTACTGCTAACGCGCTACAGCTAAATTGTAAGAGTAGCGCTGGTTGGTGCAGCGCTACTGCTAAGTATGGTTAGCAGTAGCGCTGCACTGACCAGCGCTACTGATAACTATCTGTAGCGCTAGATTAAGGCAAGAGCTGCTGCTAATCCAGCGGTGCTGCTAGATGCCTTCCAGCACTGCTGGTATTATTCCTGCTTTCACAGATTCATACCCCCTCTACGTATTTGTGATGTATTTGTACATGCTCTATACAGTAGTTTCATCAGATCACAATAAACATACAATATTCTCATCATATCATAAACATACAGTAGTCTCGTCATACCATCATCATCATCATTCAACACAAATATCATCACATCTCGAAAATAGCGATACACAAGTCATGTCATGTCTCGAATAACTGCAACTGCATGGTCATGGCACACACACCAGTTTCATCATCTCTATCTAAACCATGATGTAGAAGAGAAGAGCAATCAGCATGAGCAAGACCGCGACTATGTAGTACTTGAGGCACCGGCGGTTCCGCCCCGCTCTTGCCGGAGCGTCCACCTCAAGTAACTACTTTCCGCTTCGGCTCTGCTATCGAACCCTCTGTGGCTAGCACCTGGGTACTTGTCCACCTGGGCCTAAGCGTCTGGCCAGTGGTCGTAGACTCCTAGAACCCTCCCAACGAACACGGCGTAGCAGTCCTTCGCCATCTCTGATCTATGTACCTGCATCGTCAGTTGATGAACTGAACAATAATATGCAACATAATGTACTTAAGAAAACAAAGAGGCATAATTAGCAAAATACAAGCAACCTATAGTAAACATAAATGAGGAAGTTCCTCATACCCAAACTAATTAACTAGAGCGATCTACGCTAGTTCAGGACCACGGTTTAATTACATCACATAGTTTCGTCTGGACGCTAGTGACACATATATTGTCAACGACAATCAGTCCTCCATGTCGGCGGTCCAATCTTCATAGTCAGGGAGGAAGCACCCGAGCTTCTTGAAAGGCTTCAGGTCCAGACACTGAGCGATTAGCAGTGCTCGGACATCATCCCGCGTGATTGGCCCATGGTAGAACATCCCTGTTGGTTCGAGGACCTGCTTCATGATCACTTGGGCAAGTTCACACTGTACGTGATAAAACTCAGCTCGGATTTGATGATTCGGTGTCTTTCCTATGCTTGTGGCCTAGTTGACAATCTCGGCATCGTTGGTAGTAGCTGACATGCGAAGGCGTTGATTATCCCTTCTGAACTCGAGCAGGTGATGCATGAGGTAGAATCCATCAGCCTTACTGGTGTGCGGTTGCTGGATGCAGCAGAAGTCAGTCTTATGGCTGAAAACCAGCCCGTTCTTCCTGTACTTTTTCACCTTGATATATCCACCAGACATGCTGAAGGTTATCAGGGCACTATTGAGAACACTCTTTATGTGCTTGTAATCCTTTTTCTTGATGTTCTTCGATGAGTCCAAGTATATATCATGGGAGTATTCTGGGTACAGAACGATGATGACGCCCCCCCCCCCCCCCCGCTGCGCAAATTAAGTACACCTCAAATTAGCCTCCATGGTTGCAAAGGAATGATTAACACTTACGAAAGGATATGCGCGGATGACTTACGTGGGATGATAAGGCAGGAGAATCGCTTCCTTGTCCTTATTAGCGATCATAAAGCCGCCGATGTACTTACTCGCATAGTCACGGTGCTCTTTGCAGACATCCAAGAAGCTCTCGTGCATATGGTACGGGTCCGTGACGCAGATATATTTTATGTTCTCGATCCTGATGATGTAGTTGAGATACAGCGCATACATGCAGATGAACTGGAAATCCAGCTTGGTCATGTGGAACATGTCATAGATGTAGTCAAATCGCAGGATGAACTTATCCGCGGGCCATCCCTCGACGTACAACTTCCCACCCGCCACCTGAGCCGCGTAAAGCGGGTATCCTGGTTTTTCCAAGATGAGAAGGCTTTTCTCTCTGGCCAGCACATCTTCATGGAGTCTCCTTAGATCATTGTTCAGTATGTGCTCTAGCGCTTTCACAGGTAGGATCGGGTCGCCGGCAACATTGAAATGCTTCGCGCCTTCGACAGGTATTATGTCTATCACCCGGGGCTTTAGAGGCGGCTGGCTGCTTGAAGCAGCTCTGGCGCCTTTAGGGCCTTTCCTGTCCGGTCTCCTCCTTTGCTTCTTGGCGGGTGGCGGTAGTGAGCCCACTATACCTTCCCTAACCACCACCCCCAGTGTCGTCGGGCTAATCAGTGGACGGCCGTCGGGTTGTTGCTGGGTAGAGGCGGCATCTGGAGGCGTCTCCTGCGAGGATCGCTTGAAGAGAGACTTTTTCCATTCCGCTTTAGGGCGTTCCGGCTCCGGCAAATCAGGCAGCATCAAGTCATCATCTCCATGCTCATAGCCTGAGTCTTCGTCGTCCTGAGCCATCAATCCTCCATCATCATAGGCGGTATTGAAATACTTGTCTGGGTTATCATCATCCTCCTCCATGTCATCATCAACATTTGCTTCTTCGACAACGGGGGCGACGTCATCTGGCACTAATGGAGGCTCTCCCTCGCGTCGTCTGCTATCACCCACCATGACAGGTGCAGGTAATTTGGTAGGTGGGGTGGTATTCATACCTTCTTGAGAAGTTGTCGTTGGTGTGATACTGGGCGCCTCGACACGAAGAAGAGTCTTCGGCCAAGGCAAGAACCAGCTCTTGCATGCGCCAATCCGTTGAGGGGTCTCCTCGTCATCGACTGGTACCGGAGGAGGCAAATCCGCGAAGCCCGCTAAGACACTGGCCACGTTAACCTTGAAGACGCCATCGGGCATCTCTCGGTTGTGGAACATGCGGTCCTTCGGCTTCACGATCATTGCCTTTCCCACGGCCACCTTCTGTCCCTTGATGTCGTACAGTAGGGTGCACGGGGTATCGTTGGCCTGCGAAGACATGTCTACGATGTCAAACATCCGAAAGGCAACTGAAACGGAAGACTATAGATATGCTGGTCAAGAGGGTATGACGCGTAATTACCGTGAGGGCGTCGAGCTCAGCCAAAGACGAAGCCCCGCCGAGTAGTCCAGAGACGGAGGACAGGCTGCTATGAATAGGAGCGGGACCAGGTACGGGAGGATGTGCGGTGGCATGAGCAGGTGCTGGTGGTGCGATGTTCACCGAATTGCTCCCGACGTAGCTGGGAAGGGGAAAGTCTGCTGGCCCTTTATCTGGATTTTTCTTCGTCCATTCAAAAAAGGCCGGAAGCAAGCTAGAAATGGAAGATGTGAAGTCAGCCGTGACGCCAGCTACCGCTGCAGTGACCCTTGCATCGACTATCTGTTCCAACTCTGCTTTGGTCTCAGCTTTGGACTTATTGACCGCAAGCGCGACCTTCTGGTCGATGGTCTGTTGAGTAAGCAACCGTCTCTTCCTTCTTTCCTCTGGCTCCTCACGGTAGCACGTCTTCCACGAGGCGCCATCTCCGACGCCGTGCACACGTCCATAGGACGGCGGTGTGTCCTCCGGGACCTTTTTCAGTATGTTCAGGGCCCGGTTGAATTGGGTGTCCCACTTGGGCCTCGCCGACGACTATGACGACTCCTCGCTTTCGGCTGCCTTTTGGTGCTGCTCTTTCTGCAAAAGGAACGTGGATGGTTTACTAATAATGTGACAAAACTTGTAGTCGAATTGATTGGAAGCTAATATGATAATGTGGTAATATAACAATTACCAGAACTCTCATGAACTCCCTCGTGTTCGGGTCCGTGTAAAAGATCTTCTTGACGCGGTCCCACTTGTACCGGGCCCTGATCCAGTCATGCTCCAGCAGGTCGGTGAACTCCGCCAAGGGGTCTGGGATTCCGTTACTTTCACGTTCGGCGTCCTTCTTGGCCCATACGTGCCTCTTCCCTTCGTAACCACGGCTTCCGAGGCGGTGGGGAGGCGTGTTCCTGGCCTGGAGCACCTTCATTTTCTCTGTCTTTTTCTTGGTTTCATCTTTAGCGCAAGTCTCCTTGATTTTTTGAAAGTCCTCTTCCGTAAGTGTCGGATTGTCACCATGAATCTTGGACCACGGTTCATTTTTATCAATCGCTTTTTTCACCCGAACTTTCCAGGCGGAGAAGTCGTTGGTGAACGTCACCAACGCCTTACTGTTTATCTTTGTCATGGCGTCGTCATCCCACGGTTCTTTGCTTTCTGTGTGGCCGGGGAACAGGAACCTATTGTGCAACTTCTTTAGGAGCATGTGCTCCATATGTGGTATCTTCTTAAACTTCTCGTCGTTGATGTTGGCGGTTTCCCTGAGGATGCATCCTAGTTGATTGCCCCAGCACGAGCGTGCTTCCTCTGGCGCCGTTGGCTCTAATTTCTTGGGGTGCATCTCCGTGACCACAATTTGTCTGATGCCGAGCTCGTTTGGTCTTCGTGTCCTCTTCTGCTTTGGTGCTTTACCGGCTACGACAGCATCGTTGTCGGTCTCGGGGGTGGTGTCGGTGCTGGTGCCAGTGCCGTTGTCGGCGTCGGTGTCGGGATTGGTGCCACTGCCGCCACCATACACCCCCATCTGGTGTTTGTCCAGGTAATCGAAATAGTGATTTGCTGCCTCGATGGGGTCTTCTTCGAGGCGAGCAGAACCCCCGGCTGAGGCGTGGCTAGACATGTTTCCTATTCAACAATTGTAAATAAAAGATATAATGAAGAAAAAAAGGGGCCCATATTTGGTCGGAATGTTGAATCATTCCCCCCGGCAAATCCCGGGCACTCCATATGTCCTAGTTTCTGGCACAAGTCATGCCGAAAATCACGGAAATTTTCGGCATGACCTTTGCTAAAGAGTGGACATATGGAGCAACTGAAATTTGCCGAAACGGAAATGAATCAACATTTCGGCAAAACATAGGCCACTCGGATAATTTTCGACATTCAACCAACATTGCAAAATCATATAACATCAATTTGCAACCAACATGAGCACATATATAACATCAATTTACAACCAACATTCAACCAACAGGAGCACATATACAAAGCAAGTACACATAGTGAAATGACCTCACTAAACATTGCAAAATAGTGGTCTTTTCAAAAACCAAAAACTATTGCAAAATGACCTCACTAAACATTTGCTACTGTTTTTATTTATAGCTAAAAAAGTATAGGAAGGGAGCTGTTTTTTATAATTTTTTGCTACTGTTTTTTATAAATTTTTGCTACTATTTTTTATAAATTTTTGCTACTGTTTTTTATAAATTTTTGCTACTGTTTTTTATACCTACAAAGCCTAGCTAGTTTTTTTATTTAAAGATACAAAATTTGCTACTGTTTTTTATTTAAAGTTTTTTATTTATTTCTACAAAAATTAATTAATTCCTCCTGTCTTCTATTACTAAGTAGCAACAATTCTGTTTTAAAAAACTAATTATTATTTTTAAAATTAAGCAAGATATGAACCCTAGATTTTTTTCCTAATTGACTAGAGAGAGGGGGAGGTGGGGGGTAGGGGGGGTACCTGAAGGGCGGCGACGCAGAGAGAGGGTGAGGTCGACGGCGGCGGCGCGGACGAGGAGGCTGGAGCGGGCAGGGGCGACTGCCGGCGGTGACAGGATAGTGGTTAGAGCGGGCAGGGGCGGCGGCGGCGAGGTCGAGGGCGGGCCTGCATGACGATGGTGAGGTCGAGGGAGGGCTCGGGCATCGACGCGGACGAGGAGGAGGATGGAGCGGCGGGTAGGGGCGACGGCGGCGGGCAGGGGTGACGGCGGCATGCGATAGCAGAGAGGAGGGGGAGAGGTGGGAGAGTGGGGGGGGGGAATGGGACTTGGCAAAATTTGAGCCTGCGCGGTGGGTTAACTCAAAATAGTAGTAGCGCTGGGTTAGGATCCAGCGCTATAGCTAAATTAGCTATAGCGCTGTGTGGTAATCCAGCGCTACTACTAACTGTTTTAATTTTTAGTTTTTTTAATTCTAAATTACACATAGTAGTAGTGCTGTGTTAGGATCCAGCGCTATAACTATATTAGCTATAGCACTGGTTCATAATCCAGCGCTACTGATATGTTTTCTTTTCTTTTTATTATTTTCCTTTTCTTTTCTCTTTACTTTTCTTTTTCTTTTGTATTACTTTCTCCCTTTTGTTTTTGTTTTTTTGTATTGGTTTCTCCCTTTTGTATTTCTTTTGTATTGCTTTCTCCCTTTCTGTTTACGACGGCGTCTCCCTCCCACACTGCCCGAATATCACCGAAACCATGCATGTGGTGGTAACATATATATCAGTTGACCGATAACGGTTACTTAAGTGCGTACACAAAATAGATACATATATATAAATGATGGTTTCTCAGCTGCGTCGACGACGTTTCACATTGAGCTTCTTCCCTTTCTTGTTCGTTGCCGAATAATTGAGCCCCTCCTTGTGACTTTTCCGGAACCATGGAGTACAATCTTTCTTACGTAATGTAGTATTGATTCTTCTTTTCACATATGCTTCATCGTCATCGTCATCTTCCCTCATCGGGTTGCCATATTGGTCGTAGTCTTCCTCGTTGGTGACTCCATCCATTCCGACGATGCTCCTTTTGCCTCTCCTCATGACAACACGGCTGTGATTGGTCGGGTCGGTTATGAAGAAGCATTGTGTCACGTGCTTAGCGTGTACCCATGGCTCAGTTTTGGCGATGACGTTAACGTTCACGGTTGCGCTCTTCGCGTCCGGTATAGACATGGTAGTGAAATACTTGTTGCATCGTGCATTCCAGAATAGTTAAGCTCCCAGATCTCTTCGACCCTTCCGTAGAATCTTTTAGTTGTGCCGTTGGCATCGGTCACGCATTCAATCGTCACCCCGGAGTTCTGGTAATCATTGTCCATGTCTTTGGCCTCCGTGTAGAACGTGTACCCGTTGATATCGTATGACTGATAGGTCACGAGTTTGGGCGCGGGACCATGTGCTAAGGCGTGTATGAGCAATCCGTCCGAACTGCCCTCTTCCGGGGGATTTTCAAGAACTTGCTCTTGGAACCAACACAAGAAAGTGGCGTTGTGCTCTACAGTAACTTCATCATCCATCTTGAGCATCCCCTTATCACGGTACTTATTTGCGATGGTTTCTTTGTGCCGTGCCACATAATCATCTACCACATCTAGGTGTTGTAGCACTACTAAGTTAGCCCTGTCAAAGTCGTTCCGTCAATTCGAGTAGTCCATGTGCAATTCCCTCCGACCGTTGTTGTGACCTTCTCCTCCGAGCCTCCCATCGTGCTTCTTGACGGGCAAACCAACAACAGGGTCTCCGACGCCTATATAATTCTCGCAAAAGGAGATGCACTCATGCATCAGATACCCCTGGACGATGCTCCCATCGGGACGGGACATGTTATGAACGAATCCTTTGGTGACCCCATTCATCCTCTCGAACGGCATCATGCTGTGAAGGAATGTCGGCCCGAGGTCGATGATGTCGTCCACGATGTGGACACACAGATGCACCATGACGTCAAAGAACGCGAGCGGGAAGTACATCTCAAGCTCACATAGTATGACAACGATCTCTTCCTGTAGCCTTCGGAGGTGCTTCACACTTATGGACTTTCGAGAGATAACGTCGAAGAAGTTGCAGAGACCAGTAAGCATGTCACGGACGTGGTTGTCCATTATCCCTCTAATGGCAACCGGGAGTATCTGCGTCATCATCACGTGACAGTCATGAGACTTCATCCCGCTGAACCTTTTCTTCTTGGGGTCTAGAAATCTGCTTATCTTCCCACAGTAACCGGAACTGACTTTGATTCTCATAAGGCACTTGATGAATTGATCGATCTCCTTCGCACTTAAGGTGAAGCAAGAAGGGGGGCAATAATTCTCCTCCTTCTTGTCGACTTTTCTACCCCTTTCCCCCTCCTCCGTCTCCGTCTTCGTCTCCTCTGTTAACTTTTTACGGTGGAGATCTTTCCTGATCTTCAAATCTTCCAAGTCTTTCCTTGCCTTCGGCCCGTCCTTGGTCTTCTCTGGCATGTTCATCAGTGTGCCAAGCAAGCTCTCGAGGACATTCTTTGTGATATGCATTTGATCAAGGCAATGAGGCGTGTCGTGATTGGGCCAGTACTCCAAGTCCCAGAAAACAGACCTCGTTTTCCATACCTTCAGTAGCGGCTCCGGCGCCTTTTTCATCGTTCCCGGCACGGGGCATTGTTCCCAGTTTTTCAACAGCTCGTTGATTTCGGTGCCGCTCCTCTTACGTGGAGGTCCTCGATGTTCAGCCAACCCCTTCAATAGATCTCCATGCTTTCTCCATGGGTCATCCTTCTCGAGCCATCTACGATGCCCCATGTACATGATATTCCCGGACCCGCCATCTTTCGTTGACGTAAGCTGCTGAGACGTTGTATCATCCATGCACCTCGTGCATACGCAGTGTCCGTAGCAAACCTGGCCTGAGGTGTACCCGTAACCGAGATAGTCATGCACCGTCGTCATCAGCACGACTCTCATATAGAAATACTCTCCTTTGCTGGCGTCCCATGTCCATGCCGGTGTTTTCCATAACATGTCTAGCTCCTCTTTCAGAAGCCCCATATACAGGTTAATATTATTTCCCAGTTGTTTCGGCCCTTGAATCAGCATGCTCATGTGTATGTACTTTGTCTTCATGCACTTTCATGGGGGGAGGTTGTACATCCATACAAAGACGGGCCATGTGCTGTGGTTAGTGTTTTGGTTTCCAAAGGTTATCATGCCATCGGTACTTGCACCAAGCACGATGTTCCTTGGATCTTCTGCAGCAAATCCATATACGGTTTTGAATGCTCTCCACTGGCTACCATATACGAGGTGTCTTAGCTTCGGATCATCTCCATCGTCGGGCTTCTTCCTCTCCGCGTGCCAGCGCATGAGCTTTTCTTCCTTAGGATCTACAAAATACCGCTGCAGACGGGGAGTGATCGGAAAGTACCATACAACTTTCTGAGGAGCTTTCTTTCCTGCCTTCTTGTATCGAGAAGCATTGCACACTGGACAGCTGGTTTTTTCCGCGTGCTCCCCCCGATAAATGATGCAATCGTTGATGCATGCGTGGTACCTAATGTGCGGCAAATCAAAAGGGCAAACGATTTTCTTGGCCTCATCGAGACTAGTAGGACACAGGTTCCCCGCGGGAAGAACTTTATTATGTAGATATTTCAAATGCTCATCGAGGCTTTTGTCTGTCCATTTCTTTTGGCCTTCGCCTTTAGAAGTTCGAGCGTGAAACTCAAGCAGGTCAATTCGGGATCGCAACCGTCATACAATGGAGTCTTCGAGTCTACTTCAAGTTGCGCCAGTTTGGCCACCTCTCTAGAAGCAGCTCTCTCGCTAGTCGTACTCTTGCGAAGGAGGTCTCGAACATGAGGGTCCTGCACGACTGCACTTAGTAGTGTCGAAGACTGCGGCGTGACCGCCGCCTCTTCTCCGCCATGTCCGGACTCTTCTTCGCCGTCTCCGGAATCTTCTCCGCCGCCGTCATTTAACTCTTCCCCGCTTTCATGTCCGGCTCCATCGTCTTCATGTCGATCGGTCATCTCTTCGTCTAGCCCCATGTCGTTATTCCCTGCCATGTGGACGTCCTCATCATCATCATCTTCACTTATCCACCGAGCATAGCCATTCATGAAACCATTCATCAGCAGGTGCGCCTTCAACCTACCACGATCAAAAGGGTCCAAAAGGACTCCTTCTTTGCATCTTGTACACGGACATCTAATCCTAGTCCGATTATTTGCATACATGTCCATCACCGTGGATTGCATGTATCGCTCCACCTTCCATCCACTCACCTTCATGACCGACTGCATGCACGGTATAACAAGCAAAAGGGTTATAAACAAAATGCATGCATGCATCAAAGTGATAAAAAATTTGGCATGACCTTGCCTAAAAATAGGACATATCGAGTTTGCTCGAAATTCACCGAAACGGAAATAAATCGACATTTCGGCAAAACATAAGAAACTCGGGGGCATGTCACTCGCACAAATCTCTCCATATCCCAAACACACATATTCCCATTCACACACATATTTCCATTCTTGAAATGAACAACTTTTTACTCACCTATCTCCCGAGAGAGACCGATCGACCGGATGAGGCCTTTCGCTACCTATAGGGATCGAAAGTGTGGATGGCTAAATAGCTAGCTAGATCTAGTTGTTGGGGAGGAGAGATGACTCTAGGTAACTACTAGAGAGGGAGAGAGATGAGCTAGCTAGATCTATATCTAATGGAATGGAGGGATAGCCAAATAAATGAGGTAGGGGGGCATTTATGGAGCTAGCTAGAGATGAGAAGGCCATTTATGGAGGAGAGTTATGGTGGAGGGGGGCATTAATGGGGACAGAAGAGAGGTAGGAGGAAGAGAGAAGAAGGGCAACAATGGTGAGGGGAGAGGGGAAAGGAGGGGGAGAGAGGGCAAAGCGGGGGAGGGGGAGGGGGGTGAAAAGTTGGCACCAGCCACGAATAGCAGTAGCGCTGTTTTTCAGGCATCGCTACTGCTATGTTACTTAGTAGTAGCGCTTTGCAGAAAGAGCGTTACTATTTAGTGGGGCCCATTAGCAGTAGCGGTTCCACGAAAAAAAGCGCTACTACTAAAATCTTAGTAGTGGCGCTGTATTCTAGACAGCGCTGCTACTACCAACAGTGTCGGTGGGCTCGTCGGGTCCCGCTTAGCAGTAGTGCTCTTTTTGTTTCCAGCGCTACTGCTAAGTCTTTACTTGTAGCGCGGCCGAAATCGAGCGTTACTGGTAATTACCAGCAGCGCCTGTTACTTTCTAGCGCTACTGATAGTGTCTTGCCTATAAGGTTTCTCCTAGTAGTGTTATATTGAAAAATACTAACATGAATTGCAGTAGTCGGACATCTGAAGCAATGCCACATAAAGGGATGATATTGAAAATAATAATATGAGTTGCCACAGTCGGGCGTCTGAGGCGACACAACATAAAGGGCATATATTGAAAATAATAATATGAGTTGCCACAGTCAGGCGTCTGAGGCGACGCCACATAAAGTGCTAATATTGAAAACAATAACATGAGTATCCAGGAGGTAGAACCTTCCCATGAGATACTCAACAATTCCATATAAGAGAAAAGGTTGCTCCATAACAATATTACTTGTACTAATCATCTGTCATAATTCATGATCATCTTCCTAGTTTAAATAATTCCTCCAAAGACCGACACTAAGACCGACACTTGACCCTTCCCAGTCTATAGTCTTTAACCGCGGGCACGGCTATTCAAATAGGTTTATATTCTATAGAGGTTGTACCCTTTACCCACGAGTAATGGATTTCTTTAGTCAACCCGAGATGTTGACTAATTCCGATTTTGGTCTTTGAGTTGAAAATAAACCTTATCCGCACACACCAACTTATCTTCCCGATACCTGGAATCACCCACGGCAACCGTTAAGTAAAACTCTAACTGGGGAGACTACAATCTCGATTAGCATGGGACACAATATCTATAACGCGTGCAAACAGGGGCGCTACCCCCTCGATCCAACCGGAACACCCACGCCTCTGGACCAAGTGACATGCCTACCAGGGGCCACTTGTAGCTTTCACTATGGCCTCTCCGTATGGTGTTTGCAAGGAAAGAGGTTAATGATCTACTGAACCGTACCCTACCTATGGCAGGGTCAACTGGTAGCACGAAACAAGTATTGGGGCTACCAGAACAAGACTCGATCTATGGTCGACTCGGGAGGTTTTAAATTTCCCTATAATGGTTAGCACAACATATTTACTTTGTAGTACCCAAGAGAGTCACCACCTATGATGCCCCAACATGCCTTCACTAATCATCCTCGTCACAACGAGATATTAGTTCCATGGTCATGTCTACCCGAGACAAAAACCTTCCTCCGGAATTTGTCTGAACCAGCATAGGCATGTGTGGCTTGAGGTAGTAACCACTTTAGAATGTATCTTATGTTTAACAGAAAATAATTCCTACCAAGAAACCATGCATGAATATTTTCCATATGCAATGTTTTATTTCAATTTATCATAGTCATGATTTATTTATCCTGTAAAACAAACAATCAACTTGTATCGTATCAAGTGTTCAAGATTCTTGCCTTGAGTATGCAGAAAGGATGGGTGCACTCCAAATTTATTGAAAGTATTCTTCCATCCATTTTTCCTATTTTGGAAATATTTCAATTGACACCTAATTCCATAAAATTACAAAATAATTGTTTGGAATATTTTGAAATAAATACTAAAATAAACTAGATGGAATTTCAAGAATGTTAGAAAAAAGAATCATGTCATTTGGAGTTGTGGTTTAAAAACTAGAACTAGTCAAAGTTGGGTCAAAATTTGATTTTATATAAAACATATAATAGAAAATTGTTTGACCGGGGATACACTTTCTAGAAACAGAAAGCGTACTTTAGAGGAAGACGCTTACTCGCGGTGAAAGCGCACCAGCATGACTGCACCACTTGTGGAATAGTTGGCTCACCGACAAGTCGGACCCACCTGTCAGGTTCGCCTTCTTCCTCCCGCGCACCTGGGCAGGGACAGATGAGGGCTCTGGTGGAGATTCCCAGTGGCACACACTACCATTCGAGGTGATCCGGCCTTGTAGATGCTCGAGAGGTAACTCTGCATCTTCTTGGGGTGGTTAGGGTCACAGGGGAGCTCGAGGGCGAGCACACCTTCAACCATGGTGGGAAAAAGATCCGGTGAAAAGGGGCTTTTGCCCACGGGCTGGTTTCAACGGAATTGGAGCTGGGAATGGGTTCTCGAGGCCGTGATCGAACTGGGGGTGGAGGAGATGGAGAGGGATAGACTCACGTGCGCCGGAATTTGGCAGAGGTGCGGTGGCGGACAAGGTGGTCGGAGACGAGGGAGATGGCTAGCCCTGGTCGATTTGCTTCTATGAGGATCTTACTACGGGTGGACGGAGGGATGGAGTGCACTGAGGGCTCGGAGTGGTCATTTTCTAGTGTAGGGAGGTCGGTTCCGCGGCTGCCCGAGGATAACCACGGCGGGGGTCTCATTCATTGTGAGCTCGGCTGGTGGCGGGGTTAGTACTTGACTGTGCGATTTCGTGATAGGCTCGGGAGCAATGGAGGCCTCTGACTGGTGCCACATATGGTGGACGGTGTTGCGGCTTCTAGAGAGCAGTACAACGATAGTCGGCCATTAATGGCGAACAGGGGAGGTGGTAGTGGTCGGTGCGAACGGTGGAGAGGTTGGTGAGGGCGAAAGAGGGGCTACAAGAAGAGGAAGATAACTACGAGTGTCCTCGTGGATCGGAGATGCGCCACGCATCTCGGGCGGCACCGTCCACGACACTCATCGGCGGCGGCACTAATGGCGAGACGCGGACGTGGCAGTTCTGTGCAGTGGACGGTGGGGGTAAGGGTGCGACACAACGGCAAGATACGACAGCTCTACTCACACTCCCGGCATGCACAACACGTGCTCGACGATTTGCCATGACAATCTAGAGGGCTCTGATTCAAATGAAACTTTACAGACTTATGATGTTGGTTATGGGAGAGCTAGTGGACATGTTGGTTTAGCCACATAAGTTACATCCACATGCACTTTAGCAAGATGCAACAATTCTGCCATGACTACAAGGTGTTCGACAGTATGCCAGGGCTAGCTAGAAAATTTTCAAATGACCATGATAGGTTTTTGCATAAAAGTGATTTATAGACATAATATGACCTCTCCAAATTTTTGTGGAATTTTAAAAGAAATATTTAAAATAGTTGTACGGTAACAAAGGCATTTCAGGGTTGAGAACACTATTAACAGAATTAGCTATGGGCAAGTTTTATTATAAAAATTATTCCTATTGAATTTGCAAATGAAATAAAATGATTTAAGGAACACATTCAAAGCCCATAACATTTTTCCAAAAATTTCCACTTGGAGGGAAGCATTTTAGTAAACAAATAGTAGGAAGGGTTCTGAAATCATGAGAGGATCAAATATAATTTAAAAGTTTTATTTCTGGAAAAAAATTATTTAATAAAAACAGTGTTAAATTTTTGGGGTGTTATAGTGCATGGCAAGTTAATTTAACTTAGATGGGCATGTCATAGATATGGGGGTGTATGTCAATAGTTTTATATAAAAGATGAGTGATGGATGCATTGTAGGGGTCATTAACTGGATACACCACACTCACCATTAACTAGTAATCCAAACTATATAACAGTTACAAAATATTGATAGTCTAATTTTTTTTCTCAAAAGGGTACATGACTGACAACATGAAGCCTGAGTTAGTGAAAAGCATTGGACAGAAACATAAAGACCTAAAGATTACATCGATCCAACATAACCATAAGTACTTTATTATTACAGATAATGATGTCTGGACATTAACACAAAGTTCTCAAGATCAAATGACACAATTGATCAAGCAACATAACAATCCAGATTGAAGCAAACATAGATAGAAAAGTTATACATTATTATTTCCTCCATCACTTGAGCAAGCTTAATTGTGCTAAACAATGTTATTCTTCTTGTTGATGATCTCTTGAACGATAGGTCCGAGCGCCTCCCTCCTCATTGGTTTGGGAACGAAAACATCAGCACCAGCATTCATGAATGCCTCCATGGCGTAATCATCGGCAGAAACCCCAACAATCTTCACATCAGTTTCCCCCATAGCACGAATCTTCATAACTGCCTGTCGTGTAATACAAAAATTATATTGTCTTTTTTCATCCATAAAAGGTTTGTATTTAAGTACATACATGCCAAAGACTTGCACATACAATGTTATAGAACTAAGTACCTCAGGACCAGTCATGATGGGCATGTCCTTTTCTAACAAAACAATGTCAAACTTCTTCCCCTCAAGGAACAAATCAACAGCTTCCCTCCCATTCACGGCTAGAGTAACCTCACAGTGAAATGCGAGCAACATAGTTGAGAGGACCAGCCTACAAATTTCAATGTCCTCAACAAGTAGTGCCTTGATAGAGGTGGATCCTTTGGCCTTGAGCTCCATGATCACCTAAACGAATTACAAACATGAACGAATATATTTTGTTCTTGATCCACGCATGCCAAATTATTACTTGCATGCACATTATTATTCTCAAAAAGAATCAACTAACAAAATCTTAACATATTACCAAAATCATAGTTAACTAATACAGGACGTCACAAAACACGATGAAACAATAACAAACAAAATTGTGTACTTTAGATGAAAACAATGAGAAGGAACGATCAATTGTGCTTTGCATGTAGAGTTTCCCATGGTCTTTCCTTTTCCTACAATATGTACCACTGAAAAACTAGATGAGCCTAGATAACATCAACATGGACAATAAACAATGTACATGTCAACAGTTATATAGAAACGCATATAGATGGGTGCTAACAACAACAATAACAACAACAACAACAACAACAACAACAACAACAAAAATTTGCTACACAGATCAAATTAAAAAGGATACTTCCACCCTACACTAGTATAAATCAACCTCTAACAATCTCTCGTATGGACATTCAAACCTCCAGAAACCTGATAATAAAATAAGGCAGGAATACAAATAATTGAACACGTACCTGAAGGTGAGAGCGAGATGGTGCTGGACGAGATTGGGTATCTTCCTACTTTTCTTGCTTGAATGTCTGGGGTTGTGGTGATACCCCTTGCATGATGAGGTATTTATAGATGGAAAAAGGTATGTGCAGCCAATGGACACCCTATCTCCACCGCCTCCACACACACACACACACACACAAAATCTGCGCCGCTCCCCACCCAAGTATAAATGGGGAAATCAGTATTGGTCGCCAATATTTTGCTATTAGTCAGCCGTATCCCCACATAAATATTCTCCATTGATGTTTATATGCAAATTAATGCTTCATATATAATTTCAGGCATTAAACTGTATATCCTCAAATTATTAGAAGTTGTATGAGTTATAATTCCAAATTGTTACTCTATTCATTATTTTATTTTGAGAGACACATCACAATGCATAGACTCACAACACACACACACACACACAAAAACACACACACTCACTCACTCACCCCTATGAAGGCACACACATATATCTACCACTAGGAGCACCTCTGTGATATTGAGTCAATAGTTCTTGAGATTGAAAATGTCACCACATGCACTTCGTTGTAAAAGGCAACATCGTAGCATAGATAGAGTAGCATCTTTAAGACTAAAGTAAATATAGAAAATATACGAGAACCCATGCGAAGTCTGAACTTGTACGAAATTGGCATTAGAAGTGGCCCGCGAAAGTGGTTGTGTACTCAAAATATGACACCATCTATAATAAACCATCAATGGTAGTAACTATTCTAGAACCACCTCTAGTATAATGTTAAGGCGATTGTTAATCCATGATCGCCTCTAGTTTCTCAAGAGCGCATGCGGCTTAATTGTCGATACCACTTCTGCAGGGATATTACCTTGGAGCGTAGCTATTTTCATCTATTTATCCCTGACTACCTGTGCGGGCACTAGCCCATAAGACCAAAGCCACTGATTGTACATACAACAATGGTCCCATGATCCGCGTGCCACTTAGTACAACAGATAGATACCACTAGCATACATCCATTACAACAAGAATAAGTCTTACATAGGGATGACAATAATGGTCTAGTCCTACATCGATAAGCCATAAAGGCAACTCCAGAAGAAATACGGTAGCGAAAACATTGACAGTTGGTTGAACCCAGGTAGCAAGCCATAACCTACAAGAGAGCTAATTGAGGAAGCATCATAGTTCACATGGGCATCGTCAAAAACTCTTCTTCAAAACCTATGTCATCCATTCTTGGCCATGTTTATACCCAGGGACAGGCCACGTGAGTACCTAGAATGTACTCTTGAAAGCACAACTTCTCCCTAGGTGGTTTTGGTAATTCACAAAAACATATAGTTCATTGAACTAATGATCCTATCAAGTATATTTAAATGAAGTTCAATTAATGGATTGGCTAGGAATTGTGTGATGGAACCCTTAGATGCAACGAACATGAATTTGCAAGAGCTTCAAGACTCTATATTTTCTTTTATGTGAGCAATCACTATTGAGTCCATAGCAAAGCCAATATTGTTAAAAGGGGATGAGGTATTGATAATGATGTGGTTGCTCAAAGTGCGTAGAGATTTGCCACAAAAAGCCTCACCGAAACTCTCACAAAAGATTATATCCAAAAGCCAAACTGCCAAATTTGGTGCCACCAATATTTCCAAATCGGCCCCACCGAGTTTACCTTAGAAAGAACCCAAGACAAAAATCTAGCACCTCGATACCACCGAGATCTATTTCGGTACAATCGAAAAGCAGCTACCAACTCTCTGTGATTGAAATTATTTACTTCGGAATTTCTGAGTTTTTCGTTTCGGTGCCACCGAGATGCCAATCTGCCCTGGGTGAACCGAATCCGTATCACCGAGTTGTTTCCTATCGGTCTCGCCGAAAAGCTGAAAGTTGGAACATTTTGTATTAATCGGTGCAACCGAGTTTTTACTTCGGTTCCACCGAGTTGGGCAATAATGTTGTAACGGTTGGATTTTTGGAGATGCATATATATATATCCGTCCACCACAATCTCATTCGTAGTGAGAGCACTCAGAACAAAGCAACACTTCCACCATTCATTTTCTGAGAAAGAACCACCTACTCATGTGTTGAGATCAAGATATTCCATTCCCACCATATGAATCTTGATTTTTAGCCTTCCCAAGTTGCTTTCCACCGAATCATCCTCATCTACCAAGCCAAATTCCACGAGAGAGTGATTGAGTGTTGAGGAGACTATCTTTTGAAGCACTAGAGTAAGGAGTTCATCATACACACTGTTGGAAATATGCCCTAGAGGCAATAATAAATTGTTTATTACCATATTTCCCTGTTCATGATAAACGTCTATTATCCATGCTAGAATTGTATTGATCAGAAACTCAGATACATATGTGGATACATAGACAACACTGTGTCCCTAGTGAGCGTCTACTAGACTAGCTCGTTGATCAAAGATGGTTAAGGTTTCCTAAACATAGACATAAGTTGTCATTTGATAACGGGGTCTCATCATTAGGAGAATGATGCGATGAACAAGACCCAACCATAAGCATAGCATTTGATCGTATTAGTTTATTGCTAGTGCTTTCTTCCAGTCAAATATATGTTCCTAAGACCATGAGATCATGCAACTCCCTGGCACCGGAGGAATGCCTTGTGTGTATCAAACGTCACTTCATAACTGGGTGATCATAAAGGTACTCTACAGGTATCTCCAAGGGTGACTGTTGGGTTGGCATGGATCGAGACTGGGATTTTTCACTCCATATGATAGAGAGGTATTTATGGGCCCTCTCTGTAATACAAAATCACAAGAAGCTTGCAAGCAATGTTACTAAGGAGTTAGTCACGGGATCCTGTATTACGGAATGAGTAAAGAGACTTGCCGGTAATGAGTATGGTTCTGCATACGAGATTGATTGAATCCTTGGCATCGTGGTTCGACCGATAAAGATCTTCATTGGAATATCTGGGAACCAATATTGGTATCCGGGTCCCACTATTGGTTATTGAATGGAGAGGTGTCTCGGTCATGTCCACATGATTCTCGAACTCGTCGGGTCCGCACGCTTAACGTTCAGTGACAATATAGTATTATTGGCTTATGTATGTTGGTGACCGAATGTTGTTCGGAGTCCCGGATGAGATCCCAGATGTCACGAGGAGCTCCGGAATGGTCCGGAGGTAAATATTTATATATGGGAAGTCATATTTTGGCTACTGGAAAAGTT
Organism: Elymus sibiricus; assembly: GCA_039707655.1. Lineage (NCBI taxonomy): Eukaryota > Viridiplantae > Streptophyta > Magnoliopsida > Poales > Poaceae > Elymus > Elymus sibiricus. The sequence goes on from CM077667.1 coordinate 165,437,664, forward strand.
TCGTGTTTTTCCGGTATTGTACTGGGAAGCTTCTACAAGGTTCCGGAAACTTTCGGAGGAGTCCGGAAGTCCACCAAAGGTTCCACAACGTCCCAAGTGTTTACATGGGCTGAGGGGAGGCGCCCTAGATTTATTGGGCCAGGCACACAAGTGCCTCAAGGCCCATGTGGCTTGGGAGAGGTGGAAAGTCCACCTGTGTATGGAAAGGGAGGGAATTGGACTAGGAGTCTAGCTCCTGCCCCTAGGCTGCGCCCTAGGGCTTGGAGGGGATGTTCCCCATGCCCCTCCACCTATATATATAGGAGAGGGGGTGCCCCAAGAGGACACACCAAGCCCTTGGAGCCCCTCTCTCTCCCCCTAGATCGTTTTATCCTCCGTTCGCGGTTTCGGTAGCGCTCGGCGTAGCCCTGCCGGGATTGCTCCACCACCATCTCCAACATGCCGTTGTGCTGGTTGAGAACCCATCTAGTAATCCGCCCTCACTCTCTGGATCGAGGAGATGGATATGTCATCGAGCCGCACGTGTGCTGAACGCGGAGGTGCAGTCCGTTCAGCGCTTGATCGGGACGGATCGCGCTTGGATCGTGAAGACGTACGACTACATCAACCGTATTATATACGCTTCCGCTTAGCGATCTACAAGGGTATGTAGATACACTCCCCATCTGGTAGCTATGCATCTCCATGGATATATCTTGCGTGTGCATAGGAATTTTTTTGTTTCACATGCAACGTTCCCAAACAGTGGCATCATGAGCTAGGTCTATGCGTAGATGATATGCATGAGTTTTACACAAAGAGTTTGTGCGCGTATATGTTCAGATTGCTTACCTCCTTAGTCTTATTTTGATTCAGCGGTATTGTGGGATGAAGCGGCCCGGACCAACCTTACTTGTCCACGTACAAGAGACCGGTTCCACAGACTGACCTGTAACTTAGTTGCATAAAGGTTGCTGGCGGGTGTCTGTCTCTCCCACTTTAGTTGAATCGGATTTGACAGAGGCGGTCCTTGTAGAAGGTTAAAAGGCAATTTTATTATCACGGTTGTGGCTTTGCATAGGTAAGAACAGTTCTTACTAGTTGCCCATAGCAGCCACGTAAAACTTGCAACAACAAAGTAGAGGACGTCTAACTTGTTTTTGCAGGGCATGTTGTGATGTGATATGGCCAAGACGTGATATGATATATGTGATGTATGAGATGATCATGTTTTGTATAGTTATCACGACTTGCATGTCGATGAGTACGGCAACCGGCAGGAGCGATAGGGTTGTCTTTAATTTAATTGTGTCATTTGCTTTACTTTATCGCTATGAGTTAGCAATAGTCGTAGAAGCAATAGTTGGCGCGACAACCACATGACAACATGATGATGGAGATCATGGTGTCATGTCGGTGACAATGTAGATCATGCCGGTGCTTTGCAGATGGAGATCAAAAGCACAAGATGATGATGGACATATCATGTCACTTATATGATTTGCATGTGATGTTTATCCTTTTATGCATCTTATTTTGCATAGGACGACGGTAGCATTATAAGATGATCCCTCACTAAAATTTCAAGATAAATTGTGTTCTCCCCGAGTATGCACCATTGCGAAGGATCGTTATTTTGAAGCACCTCGTGATGATCGGGTGTGATAGACTCTACGTTCTAATGCAACGGGTGTAAGCCAAATTTACACACGCAGAATACTTTGGTTAAACTTGACGAGCCTAGAATGTAGAGACATGGCCTCGGAACATAGGAGACCGAAAGGTCGAACATGAGTCATATAGTTGATATGATCAACATGGAGATGTTCACCATTGAAACAACCTCATCTCACGTGATGATCGGACTTGGGTTGGTGGATTTGGATCATGTAACACTTAGACAACCTGAGGGATGTTGATTTGAGAGGGAGTTCTTTAGTAATATGCTTAATTGAACTCATTATCATGAACATAGTCTAAAGTTGTCTTTGCAATATTATGTTGTAGATCAGTAGATCGCGCTGTAGCTCCCCTGTATTTTGATACGTTCCTAGAGAAAACTAATTTGAAAGATGATGGTAGCAATTATGCGGAGTAGGTTCGTGATCTGATGATTGACCTCATCCTGCACAGAAGGCTTATGTCCTTGATGCACCGCTCGGTGCGCCACCCCCTCAAGCGTCATCAGTGGATGTTGTGAACAGCTGACAACCATGTTCTGATGAGTACTCGATAGTTTAGTGCGCCGTGCTTTATGGCTTAGAATCGGGGCTCCAAAGACGTTTTGAACGCCATGGAGCATATGAGATGTTCCAAGATCTGAAATTGGAATTTCAGGATCATGCCCGTGTTGAGAGGTATGAGACCTCCGACAAGTTCTTTGCCTGCAAGATGGAGGAGAATAACTCAATTGGTGAGCATGTGCTCAGAATTTCTGGGTGCTACAATCACTTGAATCAAGTGGGAGTTAATCTTCCTAGATAAGATAGTGATTGACAGAGTTCTCCAATCTACTGCCACCAAGCTACTAGAGCTTCGTGATGAACTATAACATGCAAGTGATAGAGAAGATGATCCCTGAGCTATTCGCGATATTTTACGTTGCGAAGGTAGAAATCAAGAAGGAGCATCAAGTGTTGATGGTAAGACCACTAGTTTCCAGAAGGGAAAGGGTAAGAAGGGAAACTTCAAGAATGGCAAACCAGTTGTCGCTCAAGTGAAGAAACCCAAGGTTGAACCCAAACCCGAGACTAAGTGCTTCTATTATGAGGGGAACGGTCACAGAAGCAGAACTGCCCCAAATAATTGGCAGATAAGAAGGCTGGCAACGTCAACAAAGGTATATTTGATATACATGTTATTCATGTGTACCTTACTAGCTCTCGTAGTAGTGCCTTGGTATTAGATACTGGTTCAGTTGCTAATATCGGTAACTCAAAACAAAAGCTATGGAATAAACGGAGACTAGCTAAGGGCGAGGTGACGATGTGTGTTGGAAGTGTTTCAAAGGTTGATGTGATCACCATCGCACTCTCCCTCTACCTTCGGGATTAGTGTTGAACCTAAATAAATGTTATTTGGTGTTTGCGTTGAGCATGAACATGATTAGATCGTGTTTATTGCAATACAATTATATATTCATTCAAGTCAGAGAATAATGGTTGTTCTGTTTACAAGTATAATACCTTCTATGGTCATGCCCCTAATGTGAATGGTTTATTGAATCTCGATCGTAGTGATACACATGTTCATAGCATTGATGCCTAAATATGCAAAGTTAATAATGATAGTACCACTTTATTGTGCACTGCCGCTAAGGTCGTATTGGTGTAAAGCGCATGAAGAAACTCCATGCTGATGGATCTTTGGATTCACTCGATTTCGAATTGCATGAGACATGCGGACCATGCCTCATGGGCAAGATGACTAAGACTCCATTTTCCAGAACAATGGAGCGGGCAAGTGACTTGTTGGAAATCATACATACTGATGTGTGCGGTCCAATGAGTGTTGAAGTGCGCGGTGGATATTGTTATTTTCTTACCTTCACGGATGACTTGAGTAGATATTGGGATATTTACTTAAGGAAATACAAGCCTGAAAAATTTGAATAGTTCAAAGCAAATTTCAGAGTGAAGTTGAAGATCATCATGACAAGAGGATAAAATGTCTGCGATGTGATCGTGGAGATGAATATCCGAATTACGAGTTTGCTATTCATTTTAAGACAGTGTGGAATTGTTTCACAGCTCATGCCACCTGGAACACCACAATGTAAAGGTGTGTCCGAACATCGTAACCATACTCTATTGGATATGGTGCATTCTATGATGTCTCTTATCATTTTGCCACTATCGATTTGGGGTTATGCATTAGAGACAAGTGCATTAACTTTAGATAGGGCACCATCTAAATCGGTTGAGACGACACCGTATGAATTATGGTTTGGCAAGAAACCTAAGCTGTCGTTTCTTAAGGTTTGGGGTTGCGAGGCTTATGTGAAAAGGCTTCAGCCTAATAAGCTCGAACCCAAAGCGGAGAAGTGCGTCTTCATAGGATACCCTAAGGAAACAATTGGGTACACCTTGTATCTCAGATCTGAAGGCAAGGTCTTTGTTGCCAAGAATGGATCCTTTCCAGAGAAGGAGGTTCTCTCAAAAGAAGTGAGTGGGAGGAATGTAGAACTTGATAAGGTTATCGAACCTTCACTTGAATTGGAAAGTAGTGCAATGCAGAAAAGTGTTCATGTGATGTGTACACCAATTGAAGAGGAAGCTAATGATAGTGATCATGAAACTTCGGATCAACTTACTACCGAGCCTCGTAGGTTGACAAAGACTCGTACCGCCCCTGAGTGGTACGGCAACCATGTCTTGGAGGTCATGTTGTTAGACAACAGTGAACCTACGAGCTATGAAGAAGCAATGGTGGTCCCGGATTCCAACAAATGGCTAGGAGCCATGAAATCCGAGATAGGATCCATGTATGAAATCCAAGTATGGGCTTTGGTAGACTTGCCCGATGATCGGCAGGCCATTAAGTACAAATGGATCTTTAAGAAGAGGACAGACGCTGATGGTAATGTCACCATTTATAAAGCTCGACTTCTCGCAAAGAGGTTTCTGACAAGTTCAAGGAGTTGACTACGATGTGACTTTCTCACCTGTAGCAATGCTAAAGTCTGTTGGGATTATGTTAGCAGTTGCTACATTTTTCGATTACGAAATCTGGCAGATGGATGTCAAAAACAGTGTTTCCTTAACGGTTTTCATGAGAAAAAGTTGTATGTGATACAACTAGAAGGTTTTGTCGACCCTAAGGATGCTAAAAGGCATGCAAGCTCCAGTGATCCTTCTATGGACTGGTGCAAGCATCTCAGAGTTGAAATATACGCTTTGATGAGGTGATCAAAGCTTTTGGGTTTATACAAAGTTTATGAAGAAACTTGTATTTATAATAGGTGAGTGGGAGCACTATAGCATTTCTGATAAGTATATGTGGATGACATATTGTTGATCAAAAATGATGTAGAATTTCTAGAAAGCATAACGGGTTGTTTGAAAGGAGTTTTCAAAGGAAGCCCTGGGTAAAGCTGCTTTCATATTCAACATCAAAATCTATAGAGACAGATCAAGACGCTTGATAAGACTTTCACAAAGCACACACCTTGACAAGATTTTGAAGGAGTTTAAAATGGATCATTCAAAGAAGAAGTTCTTGCATTTATTGTAAGATGTGAAGTTGAGTAAGACTCAAAGCTCGACCACTGCAGAAGAAAGAGAAAGTACGAAGGTCGTCCCCTATGCCTCAGTCATAGGAACTATACTGTATGCCATGTTGTCTACCTCATGTGATGTGTGCCTTGCCATAATTCTGGCAGGGGGTGTCGTAGTTTTGTCACGGCAAGATGTCCTCGTGAGAGAACTTAGGTGTGAGGCCATCGCTACTAGGGTGGTGGCTTGTGAGGGGTTGGTCGGAATTGAGACACACGAGTTTACCCAGGTTCGGTCCCTCCGATGGAGGTAAAAGCCTACATCCTGCTTTGTGTGTATTGATGATGATGATGATCTCGATTACAAGGGTGCAGAATCGCTACCTCTAGTCTCGAAGGTTTCTAATCTGTCTATCTCTAATGACTTGAACTTGTCCCTCTTGGGGTGCCTTGCCCCTCCTTGTATAAGTTGAAGGGGTAGGCTTACATGTAGAGTCCTACTGTGAGTAGGACTAGGACTAGTCTCTCTTGAATCCTAATCCGGGTCTTGTTTCCCTTGTGAGGGAATATTTCCTCTCCTTGGGCCTTCTTTGTGAGCCCGCCCTCCAGGCCTCCGCATGAGCCACCTTCCACCGAGGTGCACATTGGGCCTTAGGCCTTGTCATCTAGGTCAACCCGGTAAACAGGGGGACCTTCTGAGCCACCAACTGGTGGGTCGGGTCATTCCTCTTGGCTGGGTCAAACCATGGGGAATATCCCCGACATGAGCCCCTAGGTTAGCTTGAATTTATTCATGGTAAGCTCCTGAAATCACAATAATAAAAATGTCAAGGGACCAGCTTGCTACCCTGGCCGACTTATTTCAATGAAGTGGCTCCTGAAAATCCGGGTTTCTTTTTCATATCAACGAGTCGTCTTCACAATCATCTTGCTGGTCTGTGTCCTTTGCAGGAAAAATATTGGGAAATAAAACAACCATGTGTTGTTGAGTCGGCCTCCAATGCTTCAGCTTTGATGAAAATATTGGGAATAGAAATTCGTCCATTGTTAAACCACTTCATGGGACGTGGGCGATCTTGTCGGGTCATCAGTTGTAGTGGATGCAAACTTGGGATAAAAACATTGCTGATTTATGGATGTAGAATTGCCAACTTGTGGAGCCGGGTTGCTTATATAGACTCTGCCGGGTCATGATATTTGATAATGCCAGGTCAAACAACTAGACTCTAGTTGACTTGATAAAATTATTGGGAATACAGAAAATCCGTGTGATGTTGGGTCGGCTTTCTGGGCCTTTCTATGAATAATTTGGAGAAGATGATATTTGCAAACCTCCATCAAGAAAATGAGACCAGTCTCGCTCACAATTGATAGCTTGAAAGTGTTCTTCAATTTTTTTTGGTATATCCATATTACATGTAGCCCCAAGCTCCAAGTTTATCAGTGCATGATGACTTGGTGATTTGCAATAATATCTTTGACTGTGTAGCCCCCAAGTGCCAAGTTGTCTTACCTGCAGCAGCCTGGGACTTGTAATTGTCTTATACTTATAAAACTTCAGCCAGTGTAGCCCCCAAGTGCTGGGTTGTATTTCCTGCAACAACCTGGGACTTTGAACATGGTTTTGAATGTTGTAGGTAGATAAGTTTGGAGAAATTCGGGTTGTCATCTGAGTCGCCAGTTATAAACTGAATGTCTTGCATTTCACATGTGTAGCCACCAAGGGCCGGCTCATCAGTATGTGATGGGACGGGTCTTCAATTTGGACCTTATAATCTGTTTAAACAGCTGAATACTGTAGCCCCCCAAGTGCCAGGTCGCATGCCTGCGGCGACTTGGGACTTTAGAAAATTTGATCTGAGTAGTGTAGCCCCCAAGTGCCGGGTCATTTGCCTGGAGCGACTCGGGACTTATATGCACTTCTCCTTTGAAAAGAAAAACATGATATGATGTAGCCCCCAAGTGCTAGGTTGTATGCCTGTAGCGACTTGGGACTTTGGAAAATTAGATCTGATTTGAATGAATCCTTGACCGTGGTTGTAATGTAACCCGGTACGAATATCCTGGAATAATGCCTTTTTCCTTGAAATGAAATCCCTGCTCGAGGTTGCGGTGCAACCCAGCAAATATATGTTTGATAAATCCATAAATGTTGTAGTTTACTATAGAGCACAAGTTGAAAGAATCCTAGAGCCGGTCAATTAGATGACCCGGCATTTTATGAGATGGGGCGGCTCTTCGAGAATAGTCATTTCTTCCGAGCTGGCTTCAAAAACCCCAATCATTTAATACTGGTTACAATGAACCATGATGAAGATCCAGCCATTTTGGCTATCAAAGATCTATTTGTTTCTACAGAAGTTATGATGTAACCCGGTTTGATGACCGGCTTTCTGCAACATAAATTAATATAGACATGTATGTATCATGCATTGTGCAATGATGCGGTGCAGGATGATGTATATGTATGATAACAGAGTATAAAATGTCAGTTTTTAAGGCATGACATAAAGACCGCTTTCAAGGCTTGAGTTTTGCTTCAATGAAGAGGGTTTGATAACCCATGGTTTATCCTAGCTCTCTTTAAGCCAGCTCTCACGTGACTTAAGCCAGTGTTTTAACGTTGATAAGTTGAGGGTCCATATGGATTGACTTGTCAATAGTACAGGGGTCACCTGATCAGGGTCGCATCGAGCAAACAACCAAATATGTATTGGCTTGTAGCCAAGTCAAGAGGGTTGTTAAAAGCTAACTCGATGAGTCAGAAGCCCCCAAGTGACCTATGATCATGGAAAAGCCCATCATAGTTTATGCAGGAGACAATGCTAATACTGCAAAACATCTGGGGTCCAGATAAGCCGGCTTTATTCCATTGATCATAATATGATAATATGATAATCCAATAAAGCAGGATACCTATGTTTTGAACAACACATCATGGCAGCTGGTCCTCTTTGGTAACCTTTAATTTTTCACCCATAAGGAAGGGCACCCATGTTTGAACTGCGCATCGTGGCACCTAGTCCTCTTGGGAGAGTTTTAATTTTTCCCTCATAAGGCATGGCACACATTGATATGGGGCACGCCCGTGTGCGTCGATCTTTCACGAATTGGAGGGGATCTCACGAGGAACACGAAGAACACAAGAGAAACACGAGAGGAAATCAAACACTCAAGGACAACGTTCGATCACACATCCACTAGAATCACACGAGTACACGAGTCATCGGGTTCACAATCAACAAAAGGATACAAGTAACGATAGTCTTCTCGCTTCGAAGGAGGAGGTCTTGAATCCCATGGGATCTTCCCTTAGAGGGGCCTTGGCATCACTTGGATCTTCTCTCAACGGAGGTCAATCTCCTTGGGAGAAGTAAGTGATGGAGCTATGCTCAACAAAAGTCTTTGCCAAACAATAGCTAACCCTAGAGAGAGGAGGTGGAGGTGTTTATATAGTACTAGGGGAACGAGGGGCGAAGGAAAGGGTACATGGGCACTCGGGCCCGAGTTTGCCCGCACAGGGGCCGGATGTCCGGGCCTGGTGGCCGGATGTCCGGGGCTTCAGTGTTCGGCCGGATGTCCGGGCTTGGGGGCCGGATGTCCGGGATGGAGGTGCTGGTTTCCACTTGGTTCGTACACTGGCACACCGGATTTCCGGTGGCGGGTGCTAGATATCCGGGGTGGGGCCGGATGTCCGGGCCATGGCCGGATGTCCGATGCCTGTAGCTTCGACTGCGGGCCTTTGGCGCTGGTGCAGTCTCCAGGGGCCGGATATCCGGGGCGGTGGCCGGATGTCCGGGGCCTGGAAGGTGATCTTGCCTTCTTTCGTTGCTCTTGTCCTTCTTTCTCCGTGTCCGCCTCCGTGAGGGTTTGTACTTCACTCCGAGCATCTTCTAGACCATCTCCATTATACCTGATTATGCAAAGGATCTTCGCTTGAGGTAGCATCCAAGTTTCATGAACATCAAAGAGAGAATCATATAGGAGAGATGTCACCTCGTGTTCAATGGCACGTGTGCGGGCTCTTGTCATAGGGCCATTTGGGGCTTGATGTGATGGCGTAGACTCCATGGGGATGATGGTAGGATGCTCCGCATCATCTCCCCCCTTGGGGAAGATCCGTCCTCGGATCAAGATCTACCATGGAAAGGGGATAGATCCGCGACGTTGAAGGTGTCACTCACGTTGTACTTGTCGCGTGGTTGATCAATCCTGTAGGCATTGTTGTTGTAGCGTGCCAACACCTTGAAGGGACCGTCGGTTCGAGGAAGTAGTTTCGACTTGCGTTCGTTCGGTAACCGGTCCTTGCGAAGGTGTAGCCACACAAGATCATCGGGCTTGAACACCATGGGGTGCTTGTTGAGCTTGCGCTTGTTGGTGACGCGTTCCACTTGATGTTCAATCATGCGCCTTGTCTTTTCATGCATCCTCTTGATGTAGCTTGCCCTTGCACTTGCGTCCATGTTCACGCGCTCTTGGAGCGGTAGAGGTAGACCACTTCGAACGGAGACTTGCCGGTGGTGGAGTGACTTGCACGATTGTAGGCGTACTCGGCTATGGGGAGGCAATCTTCCCATTCCTTGATGTTCTTTTTGATCAACACGCGGAGTAGAGTAGATAGCGTCCGGTTCGTCACCTCTGTTTGTCCATCGGTTTGAGGGTGATATGCCGAAGAGAATAGAAGCTTGATGCCGAGCTTGGCTTATAGGGTCTTCTAAAAGTAGCTCAAGAACTTGAAGTCGCAATCTGAGACAAAGGTCTTGGGGACGCCATGTAGTCGCAAGATGTCCCTACAAAAGAGATTTGCAATATGTGAAGCATCGTCTATCTTGTGACATGGAATGAAATGAGCTATCTTGGAAAAACGGTCCACAACAACAAAAACGGAATCATGGCCAGTTTTTGTTCGTGGAAAACCAAGTACAAAATCCATACTAATATCTACCAATGGTTGGAAAGGTATAGGAAGAGCCATTTAAATACCATGGGATTGAACTTTTGACTTAGCTTTGCGGCATGTAGAACATCGGTTGGTGAAGCGCAGAACATCACGAAACATCTTGGGCTAAAAATACTTGTTGGATAGTGTGGCATATGTCTTGTCACGTCCAAAGTGACCCATAAGTCCTCCACCGTGAGCCTCTTGCAAAAGCAACAAACGAAGAGATGTATCTGGTATACAAAGTTTGTTAGCGCGCATAAGATAGCCATCTTTCATATAGTAGTTTTCCCAACATGTTTTGATTTGGCACATAGCGTAAGGAATAGAAAAAGAAGCATCACACACATACAAGTCTTTGATGTGATCAAAACCAATAACATTCAATTCAAGTTGAGTAATTAGCTTGCATTTGCGGGAAACGGCATCTGCCACAACGTTGTCCTTACCCTTAATGTATTTGATGACATAAGGGAAGGACTAAATAAATTCACTCCATTTAGCATGTCGTTTGTTCAACTTAGTTTGACCCTTTAAGTACTTAAGCGTTTCATGGTCGGTATGGATAACAAATTCATGAGGACGCAAATAATGTTCTCACACATGTAAAACTCTCACCAAAGCATACAATTCTTTGTCATAGATGGGGTAGTTAAGTTGAGCGCCGGAAAGTTTGTCGCTAAAATACGCAATGGGGAGCTTCTCTTGCATAAGCACACAACCTATCCCATTACCACTAGCATCACAATGCACTTCAAATGTTTTATCAAAGTTGGGCAAAGCAAGCAAAGGTGCATGAGTGAGCAAATTTTTAAGTTCATGGAAAGCAGTGTCTTGTGTAGGTCCCCAAATGAATGGTGCATTCTTCTTGCTCAAAGCATGGAGAGGAGATGCAATAGTGCTAAAGTCTTTGACAAAACGGCGATAGAAACCGGCTAGTCCTAGGAAGCTACGCACTTGTTGCAAATTCATTGGTGTGGGCCAAGTTTTAATAGCATCAATCTTAGTTTCATTTACATGAACGCCCTTAGAAGATACGACAAAACCTAGGAAAACTACCTTCTCAGCACCAAAGGTGTATTTCTCCATGTTTGCATAGAGTTGTTCTTTCCTAAGGATGTGCAAAACATCACGAACATGGGTAGCATGCTCCTCAAGAGACTTGCTAAAGACAAGAATGTCATCAAAATAGACCGCAACACAATAGCCAATAAGTGGTCACAAAACAAAATGCATAACGCGTATAAAGGTACCCGGTGCTTTGGATAAGCCCATGGGCATAACCAACCATTCATAGAGACCAAATTTAGTTTTGAAAGCAGTTTTCCATTCGTCACCCTCTTGTATGCAAATTTGGTAGTAACCACTTTTTAAGTCAATCTTAGAAAATATAGTGGCACCACTAAGTTCATCAAGCATATCATCTAAGCGAGGAATGGGGTGACGGTATCGAATGGTGATAGCATTCATAGGACGACAATCGGAACACATGCGCATATTACCAACTTGCTTAGGCACAAGTATGACCGGAACCGCACAAGGACTCAAACTCTCGCGTACATGCCCTTTATCTAGGAGTTTTTGGACTTTCCTTTGTATTTCCTTTGTTTCTTCGGTGTTGAAGCGGTAGGGAGCCTTGTTAGGAAGCGGTGCTTCGGGGATGAGGTCAATGCGGTGCTCGATTCCTTGTTTTGGTGGTAGTCCCGAAGGTAGCTCATCGGGAAAAACATCTTGGAATTCCTGCAACAACTTAGATAACATAAGAGGAATATGTTGTGAAGGGTTAGTCCGAACGACTTCATCTTTGCACAGAAGTACATAGTGAAGAACGGTTGATGGGCTCTCACTCACATCCCTCAAATCTCTTTTCGTGGCTAAAAGAACTATATCTCACATGTCCGTCATCGTGGAGTCGCTCATTTTTGGCTTCTGGCACTCACTCTCTTTGAGGTGGATCACTCTCTCACCTTTATCTCCATGATGGTATGAAGCTTGTTTGTCGGTGATGACTTGACTAGGAGTCATTGGGCGGAGCACATATTGCATGCCCTTCATCTTGAAGCTATATTGATTTGTCCGACCGTTGTGTGTGATGCCACGGTCTAATTGCGATGGTCTACCAAGTAGGAGGTGGCAAACGGACATTGGAACCACATCACACTCCAAAGTGTCTTCATAAGCTCCTATCTTGAAGGAAACTCCCACGGTGTGGTCAACTTGGAGGGTTCCGGAATCACTTAGCCATTGGACCTTGTAGGGGCGAGGGTGCTTTTTCTTGACCAAGTGTAGCTTGGAACAAAGGTTCTCACTTGCCAAGTTGTGGTAACTCCCGCCATCGATGATGACCTTGACAGATTTTCCTTGGATGCCCGCCTTGGTATGGAAGATGTGGCAAAGTTGGTCCTCGTCTTCTTGTTGTTGGAGTGTCAAAACTTTGGAGACAAAGAGAGTGGGGCTCGAACCGTTGTCGCAAAAGATTTGCGAATCTTCATGTTCGTTCACTTGGCGGTGTATGGTCACTTGCTCCAAAGCTTGCATCTCGTCGTCACTCATAGAGTCATAGGTGCCATCGTCGAGGAGAATCATGTTGCGTTTGGTTGGACATTCGAAGGTCTTGTGGCCTCGGCCTTGGCAAGTGAAACACTTGATAGAGCTTGTCTTGGCGGTAGCATCCATTGTTGGGGTAGAGGATGAAACTCTCGGCTTGTAGGTGCTTGAGGTTGGTCAGCTTGACGAAGTCGTCTTGTCCTTGTAACTTGACTTGTCGCTGGTCAGTGTTGTCGATTTCGTAGTCGAAGGTGTCGTTGTCGTAGTAGCTTGAGCACTTGAGCCGTAGGACTTGGAGGAGAACTTGGAGTACTTGTAGCCATCTTGCACTTGCCATTCCTCCTTGGTTGCTTGATGCACAAGATCGACAAGGTTGGAGTATGGTTGGAAGTCGGCAATTTTCTTGACTTGGTAGTTGAGGCCATTCAAGAAGCGTGCCATCATTTGCTCATCATCTTCCTTGACATTGGCTCGGATCATAGCGATTTCCATCTCCTGGTAGTACTCTTCTACCGATTTTGTGCCTTGCTTGAGTTGTTGGAGCTTCTTGAAGAGATCCCGGTTGTAGTGTGTAGGCACAAAACGAGCTCGCATGAGAACCTTCATTTGGGCCCAAGTGTTGATAGGAGGTTCACCACTCTCCCTTCTTCTCTCAATCACTTGTTCCCACAAAATAAGGACGTAGTCTTGTAACTCAAGGGAAGCCATGGCTATCTTCGTCTCTTCATCATAGTTGTGGAGGCGAAAGATCTGGTCAACCTTGAGGGCCCATGATAAGTAATCTTTGGGATCATTGCTTCCATAAAACTTTGGCATTGTGAACTTGAGCTTGCCGAAGTGTTGTTCATCATTGTTGTGGTGATGCCAAAATCCTTGACTTGGGCATGGATCCTCATTGTCATTGCCTTGAGCATGTTGACGTTGATCTTGTCCTTGCTCATCTTCATGGTCGGGTTCGTCGCAATGATCTTGAGGATGGCATCGAGGTGGACGCACTCGGTTGCGCCTTTCTTGGTGCTTCTCTTGGCGATTGGCTTCTTCTTGACGTTGTCGATGAAGTTCTTCTTGTTGTGCTTGGCAAAGTGCTTCTTGCTCGCGATGAGCTTGGCGGTTACGCTCCTCCAAGGCGCGAGTAGCTTCTTGCAAAACGCGATGTGCTTCAAGCACTCGCTCATGACGGCAATGTTGTTCTTCTTCTCGTCGTCGTTGTTCTTGTTCTTGGCGTTGTTGTTCTTGCTCCAACGCATCTTGATCTTGTTGGCGGCGACGGTCTCGAGCGCGGATGCGATCTTGCAATCCATTGCCATGAAATGGATTTTCTTGACGGTGACGACCTTGTGGAGAACTTGGGTCGGAGTGTTCATCACGATGGTGATGACGTGCTTGTGGACTTGCGTCGGAAGAGTATGTCGTTGAGTTGCGACTTGTGTGATGACTCCTTGTCGATGTAGATGTGGAAGGTGCGGAAGTGACCATCAAGGACCGGAGCTCCTCCATTTTGCATGAGAGCTTGGTGTCGAGGTATTCCCTTGTGCTCATTTTGGATTCACGCAAGTTGGAGGCGAGTTGGTCGATGCAGTCATGCAAGACATCTTGAGCTTGAGTAATTGCCTTGTGTGCGCCGAAGAGTGCAACTTGGTGACGTGGTTGTTCACGTCGTCTTCATTCTCCTCGAAGGCCGGGTTCAACATGTTGTTACTATTCATAGCACTCAATAAGATATAAGTGGAAGAGTGAGAAGACAATACCAATTACCATTCCAAAAGTTGAAAGTGGATCAAGATCACTCAATGTGCAAGTATGGAAATAGTAGAATTGGTACCGAAGATCGTCCTTCTCACACCTACACAAATAAGGCTTATGGAGTAGCTTGGTTAGGATGGTGGCACAAAATTCAAGCAATTCGAAAGATAAGATTCAATAATGTTGAAAGAGATTCGTAGACATCGCAAATGAGACAATGTAGATCAATAGCAATGGGTATACACGGGAACACACACACACACGGAAGAAAATTGGGGTCATGCAACCAAGGATGAGCCAAAATGTTCTCGTTGCACAACACTAGAGAGACGGTAGCACGATTGCTCCAATGGGCATGATACGCACTTGTGCACACCCTAAAATGAACCAAAAGTGTCGTCTTCCTATGACCGACTTGCTATGTGTGTATATGGCACGTGTCGCTCGCTCAAGTGATCCAAGATGTTCAAGTATGCAATGCGAAGTTTACGATGCTATTGCTCTTTTGCTCGTGCTTAAAAGCTTTGCTTCTCTTTCCTTTTGCAATGATGATTTGTATGGTCACAATGCGGGACGTGCACACCAAGATAGCAATTATGTATGTGGGAACTACTTGAACACAAAAGATACCAATATGATACCGAAATGGTAGTAAGATATATGCAGGCAAATGAAGCTATGCGGAGTATGTATCTCTAAAGTGCACAAGTAGCGTAGCCCGGCAATACTCAATGGCTAGTCACGATAGGCAAGTAACGCAAATAGGCCCGAGGTAACAATTCAATGGCAAGGGTAAATGGTCAAGAGTGTCATCGCGGTTACCGTCCTTGCTTACGGTGAGGTGTCAATGAAGAGTTGGTTGGCGATGATCCGGAGTGATGATGAGCGGCGATGTCGATGAAGAACCACTCCTAATTAGCCAAAACACCTTAGGAAGTGGCGATGCTCGCGACTCAAAATCTCGAATGCAAATGGGTTCCAGAAGAAATGGTGGAAAAAGAACAAAAATCTATCAAATTCGGAGGCAAAACAGCTTTGCTGTTCTCCAGGGGCCAGATGTCCGGGCTGCCTGGGCCGGATGTCCAGCGGGCCGGATGTCCAAGGTACGGGCCAGATGTCTGGGTCTCCCGAATCGAGATCCAATCTCAGGATCCCTATGAACTAGAGGATAAACACGAAAAAATTTCGGCAAAATTGGGGCGATTTGATGGAGGCAAATGACGGGGATGGATGGGGAAAGCTAGATCTACCTGTCCATAACGAAATCCACTGATCCAAATCAACAAAATCTACTCAAATCCAATGAATCCAATAAATTTTGGGTATGGCTATTTTTTGTGGCGATTTTCGAAATTAGGTCAAAACAAAACAAAATTGGCTAGAAAACGAAGGGGGGAGACTCCAAATTCGTGAGAAACCTTTGCTCTTGATACCAATATGATACGGGGCACACCCGTGTGCGTCGATCTTTCACGAATTGCAGGGGATCTCATGAGGAACACGAAGAAAACAAGAGAAACACGAGAAGAAAACAAACACTCAAGGACAACCTTCGATCACACATCCACTAGAATCACACGAGTACACGAGTCATCGGGTTCACAATCAACAAAAGGATACAAGTAACGATAGTCTTCTCGCTCCGAAGGAGGAGGTCTTGAATCCTGTGGGATCTTCCCTTAGAGGGGCCTTGGCATCGCTTGGATCTTCTCTCAACGGAGGTCAATCTCCTAGGGAGAAGTAAGTGATGGATCTATGCTCAACAAAAGTCTTTGCCAAACAATAGCTAACCCTAGAGAGAGGAGGTGGAGGTGTTTATATAGTACTAGGGGAACGAGGGGTGAAGGAAAGGGTACATGGCCACTCGGGCCCGAGTCTGCCCGCATAGGGGCCGGATGTCCGGGGCTTCAGTGTTCGGCCGGATGTCCGGGCTTGGGGGCCGGATGTCTGGGATGCAGGTGCTGGTTTCCACTTGCTTCGGACACTGGCACAACAGATTTCCGGTGGCGGGTGCCAGATATCCGGGGTGGGGCTGGATGTCCGGGCCATGGCCAGATGTCCGACGCCTGTAGCTTCGGTTGCAGGTCTTTGGCGCTGGTGCAGTCTCTAGGGGCCGGATATCCGGGGCGGTGGCCGGATGTCCGGGGCCTGGAAGGTGATCTTGCCTTCTTTCGTTGCTCTTGTCCTTCTTTCTCCGTGTCCGCCTCCATGAGGGTTTGTCCTTCACTCTGAGCATCTTCTAGACCATCTCCATTGTACTTGATTACGCAAAGGATCTCCGCTTGAGGTAGCATCCAACTTCCATGAACATCAATGAGAAAATCATATAGGAGAGATGTCACTTGATGTGATGGCGTAGACTTCATGGGGATGATGGTGGGATGCTCCGCATAACCCATGTTTGAACTGCGCATCATGGCAACTAGTCCTCTTGGGCGACTTTCCATTTTTCACCAATAAGGCAGCAGCCCCTGGGACCGGGTTATCTACCCTGCAATGACCCAGTGTTCTAGAATTTTTGAGCCTGGCTGAATCTGCCGAGTAATGTCTGTGTAGCCCCCGAGTCTTAAGTCGACTCGAGGAGGCTGCTTAAGAGTCTTCATACTTGGCTAGTGGCATAAGCCGGCATAAGTTTGACGGCTGAACGATAGAATTTATTGATACTGGAGACGATGTGGTGAGTTTATGATTCTCGTGATGCTTATCGTATGTCTTTGGCAAATGTCGTGGCCAAATTGTGTTCATGTTCATATGTCTCTTGACCCAATCTTTGCTATTCTCACTTGGTCTGGCTTTCCTGGTTCCTCTAGGGCCAGCTCATTTTCTTTGCTGCTGGCTTTGAATTGTCGGCTCAATAATGGCCTGGCTCAAATTGTCGCTTCTCGAGGGATGTTTCCTGTATGGTAAGCTCTCTTGTTTCTTTGGATATGTTGAAGTAGATCGTATCGCTGGGATAACAGGCCAATGCGTCTATCCATTGAGCAACCTGGTGAGAGTGGAGGCTGGCGCTTGTTTTGGCGATGTTGTGTAAGACATGATTCCAAATGTCCTTTTTTCCTTTGCTCCCATGTTGTTGGAGGAGACGGGCCATTGGGGCGGTTTGCGTGCGTCCATAGCACGGCTCGAGTGAGCAGGCGCGACATCGGCATGTTGATGTACACTGGACCGCGGGGGCAGCAGCTTGCGCACGTCCATTGGGCGGCTCGTAAGGGTGAGCGTGACACAAGCGTGTTGATGTAGACCGGACTGCGGGGGCGGCGGCTCACGCGCATCTGTTGGGCGGCTTCAGCGAGCAGGCGCAGCGCCGACATGTTGATGTAGATCAGACCACGGGGGCGATCATGCGTGTTCGTTGGATTGTCCAACACATTCATACGCTGGTACGGCCTCCCATTTATAAATTATCCTGCATGTAAAATCGTACAAGTCAAGAGTATAAAAATTCTTGGTATTTGTGTGAACGAATTTATTAGGGAAATATCACCTGATAATAATTTCGTCCGATGACGGACGCGATGGGCTGATGAAGAACATAGTTTGGTGTACGTGTGCTCCGTGCTGATGAAGATTCATCCAAGCAAATTGGCCAGCTGGTCCCTTTTTTTAGCACCTTTTGTGTCTTAGCCCCACCAACCTCCACTTCTCTTGTTTTATCCTCAGACCACCAATGTAGATGAGGTGAAGGCGTGGGGGGGGGGGTCAACCGGCTCAGACCACCACAGCAGCGAGGCGCGACGGGGTAGCGGCGAAGGAGTTGAGCGAGGTGGAGCGCGGCAAGACGGCAGCTGCGGGAAGGCAGCGGCAGTGCGGCTCGAGGCAAGGGTGAGGCCGACCCGGAATCGAGGCAGTGACGATGAGGCCAGCACAGGCGAGGTAGAAACAGCCACGGCGCGGTGGGAGAGGCGAGGCCGCGACCAATGACCGGCTCAGGGAGAGGTGAAGCCGGCCAAGGCACAACGACAGGGAGGCGAGGTAGAGACGGACGGTGGCCTCCATCTGCTCGTTCATCACGGCAGCGGCGATTTAGTCTTCTTTGCTTGTAATCGGAACAAGTGGTGGTGGCGAGTCACATGGGCGATGCCAGCTCGAAGCGAACACGCGGCGACGGAAGCGCGTGAGGTTCAGCGGAGCCACGTTGGCGTGCAGAGACGGAGCCGGTGGGCGCACGGTGAGAGGAGGAGCGGGGCCAGCAGCGGGGGGCGAGGCGCGCGGTGGGGAGCCTAGGTGGGGCGAGCCGGAGCAGGGGAGTGCGGAGGTGGGCGCGGTGGCTCGTAGCACGAACAGGGGGCCCACAAGCACGGCAGAGCCGGACGGAGGTGATCCAGAGCCGCGGTTTGCGGGATCCATCCAGCACGAGGTGGCGAGACGACAGCGCGGGGCACCAGCGACAGCTTGAGCCGCGGCGGGGGCGATTCATGGCGAACGGAGGCCGGCGACTTGCGCGAGCATGGAGGGGCGATGGAGTCCGACTCGGAGTCAATCTCAAGGTTGGATATTGCGGGGGCGAAGGAGTCTGACTCGGAGTCAGGTTCGACAGTGGCGGCCCGGCTCGGCACCAGCGGCAGCCTAGCTCGGCACCAGCGGCGGGGCGAGGTAGGGGGGAAGAGGCGGTGATCGGCAAGGAAGGGCGCGAAGCCGGCCGGGCAAAGCGAGGTGGCACGGCGACCGGCTCGGCGAGTGGACTTGCGGCAGAGGTAGGCAAAGCCGCGGTCGAGGGTGGCTTGGGACCAGCATGTGCGGCGCGGCGACGAGCGCGCGGGTGAGGCCACTGCGGCTGAGGCACGACGCGGCGGCGGAGGCGAGGTGAAGTGGAGGCAGGCTCGGACACGGCCGCGGCCAAGTCCTCCTGCCTTCTCTTCCTTGAATTTTTTATGTGTCACCTGGGACCTGTTGACGTGCACTCTGTTTCTTCGAGTGGAGCCATTTGTATTCCTTGTTAACTTTGGATTTTACATGGACGTGGTCGGAGGTCACGCTGCAATAGAAGATCTCGCGATGTCTTGACTTATCAGATGTGCCTTGCAATTTTGTCACACGCTGCTTGATCCCAATAGATCAGTGAATCCCGTGGATTTGTCCTTCGACCGGTAGATCTGATGGCTTGCTGCTGGATAGAGTAAAAGGAGTGACATAACCTCAAGGATCTGGTTGATTCCCGGGGATTTTCAGTACTGCAGGGCGCGAACAAGGCCATCATGCGGACGGCGCATTGTCTATATTTTGTACAGGTCGATTGATGTAGTTTTATAGGATTGTTCCCCCGGGTTGTCCAACGAGATAACACAACGAGTTCGTCTGTAGTGGTCGATGAAGATGCGTCCGCATCGGCTTTGTTTTCATCTAACTGATCGCGAGCGTCTCGATCCCTAGAAGAGATCCCTCGAAGAACACAACACCACCATGCGTGGGCCCCACGGGCCATGGTGGGCTCCAACTGTCGTGGTTTTTTCATGACAAGATGTCCTCCTGAGAGAACGTAGGTGTGAGGCCATCGCAACTAGTTGGTAGCTTGATGTGGTTGGTCGGAATCGAGAGACATGAGTTTACCCAGGTTCGGCCCCTCCGATGGAGGTAAAAGCCTATGTCCTGCTTTGTGTGTATTGATGATGATGATGATCTCGATTATAAGAGTGCAGAATCACTACCTCTAGTCTTGAGGTTTTCTAATCTATCTATTTCTAATGACTTGAACTTTTCCCTCTTGGGGTGCCTTGCCCCTCCTTATATAAGTTGAAGGGGTTGGCTTACATGTAGAGTCCTACTGCGAGTAGGACTAGGACTAGTTTCTCTTGAATCCTAATCCGGTCTTGCTTCCCTTGTGACGGAATCTTTCCTCTCCTTGGGCCTTCTCTGTGAGCTGGCCCTCCAGGCCTCCACATCAGACGCCTTCCGTCGAGGTGCACATTGGTCCATAGGCCTTGTCATCTAGGTCGACATGGTAAACAGGGGGACCTTCTGAGCCGCCAAATGGTGGGTCGGGTCATTCCTCCTGGCCGGGTCAAACTGTGGGGAATATCCCCGACAGGGGGTACAAGAGTGATCCAGGAGTGGATCACTGGACAAAGGTCAAAATTATCCTTAGGTACCTAAACAGTACTAAGGAAATATTTTCTTGGCTATAGAGGTGATAAAGAGTTCGTCGTAAAGGGTTACGTTGATGCAAGCTTTGACACTGCTACTTCGCTTGCAATGGTTTTCCCTTGAAGAGGAAAGGGTGATGCAGCAAAGTAGATAAGTATTTACCTCAGTTGTTGAGAACTAAGGTATCAATCCAGTAGGAGATACAAGCAAGTCCCCAATAGATGTACCTACACAAATAATCAAACACTTGCACCCAACGCTATAAAGGGGTTGTCAATCCCTTCACGGTTACTTGCAAGGATGAGATCCGATAGAGATAGATATGAAAGATTACTAAAACGAAAAGTAAAACAAAAGTAAAAAAGATTGCAGCAAAGTATTTTTGGTATTTTTGGTATATAGATCTGAAAATATAATATCGAAAATAGACCCGGGGGCCATAGGTTTCACTAGAGGCTTCTCTCTTGAAGGAAAATAATACGGTGGGTGAATAAATTACTGTCGAGCAATTGATAAAAAAGTGCATAGTTATGACGATATCCAAGGCAATGATTATGCATATAGGCATCACGTCCGTGTCAAGTAGACCGAAACGATTCTGCATCTACTACTATTACTACACACATCGACCGACTCCTGCCTGCATCTAGAGTATTAAGTTCATGAAGAACAGAGTAACGCATTAAGTAAGATGACATGATGTAGAGGGATAAACTCAAGCAATATGATGAAAACCCCATCTTTTTACCCTTCATGACAACAATACAAATACATGCCTCGCTACCCCTACTATGTCATTGGGTGAGGACACCGCAAGATTGAACCCAAAACTAAGCACTTCTCCCATTGCAAGAATTACCAATCTAGCTGGCCAAACTAAACCAATAAGTCGAAGAGACTTGCAAAGATATGAAATCATGCATATAAGAATTCAGAGAAGATTCAAATAATATTCATAGATAATCTGATCATAAACCCACAATTCATCGGATCTCGACAAACACACCGGAAAAGAGTATTACATCGGATAGATCTCCATGAAGATCATGAAAAACATGGTATTGAAGAACATAGAGAGACAAGAAGCCATCTAGCTACTAGCTATGGACCCGAAGGTCTGAAGTGAACTACTCACGCATCATCGGAGGGGCAATGGAATTGATGTAGATGCCCTCCGTGATCGAATCCCCCTCCGACAGATTACCGAAAAAGGCTCCAAGATGGGATCTCACGGGAACAGAGGCTTCCGGCGGCCGAAAAGTATTTTCGTGGCTCTTTTTGGTTTTGGGGGGATATTTGGGAATTTATAGGACGAAGATTAGGGTTGGAGGGCCTACAGGGGGCCCACAAGCCAGGAGGGCGCCCCCCCCAGGGCGTGCCCTGCAGGCTTGTGATCTCCCGGCAGGTATCCTTCCTTCATCTCCAAGTTTGGTAGGTTTCTTCTGGTCCAAGAAAAATCATCCCGAAGGTTTTACTCCGTTTGGACTCCGTTTAATATTCCTTATCTGCAATACTCAAAAACAAGGAAAAAACAAAAACTGGCACTAGGCACTAGGTTAATAGGTTAGTCCCAAAAATAATATAAAATAGCATATTAATGCATATAAAACATCCAAAACAGATAATATAATAGCATGGAACAATGAAAAATTATAGATACATTGGAGACGTATCAGACACCGATCGGGATGACCCTGAGTCGTAAACCGGATATGTATAGTGGAGCGGTCATTTGGAATAGCTCCAAGGGGAGCGTGGTAGTAGCATCTATAGTATGACATATAGATTTACAAAGTACACACAGATCTGAATGTTGCAGACCCGTTGACTAAAACCTCTCTCACAAGCAAAACATGATCAAACCCCAGAACTGATTGGGTGTGAATCACATGGCGATGTGAACTAGATTATTGACTCTAGTGCAAGTGGGAGACTGTTGGAAATATGCCCTAGAGGCAAAAATAAATTGGATATTACCATATTTCCCTCTTCATGATAAACGTCTATTATCCATGCTAGAATTGTATTGATCGGAAACTCAGATACATGTGTGGATACATAAACAACATCGTGTCCCTAATGAGCCTCTACTAGACTAGCTCGTTGATCAAAGATGGTTAAGGTTTCCTAACCATAGACAAGAGTTGTCATTTGATAACGGGGTCACATCATTAGGAGAATGATGTGATGGACAAGACCCAACTGTAAGCATAGCATTTGATCGTATTAGTTTATTGCTAGTGCTTTCTTCATGTCAAGTATATGTTCGTAAGACCATGAGATCATGCAACTCCCTGGCACCGGAGGAATGCCTTGTGTGTATCAAACGTCACTTCGTAACTGGGTGATCAGAAAGGTACACTATAGGTATCTCCAAGGGTGACTGTTGGGTTGGCATGGATCGAGACTAGGATTTGTCACTCCATATGACGGAGAGGTATCTATGGGCCCTCTCGGTAATACAATATCACAAGAAGCTTGCAAGAAATGTCACTAAG
The DNA here is from genome assembly GCA_039707655.1 of Elymus sibiricus. Classification (NCBI taxonomy): domain Eukaryota; kingdom Viridiplantae; phylum Streptophyta; class Magnoliopsida; order Poales; family Poaceae; genus Elymus; species Elymus sibiricus. The sequence continues at coordinate 165,460,663 of CM077667.1, forward strand.
GAGTTAGTCATGGGATCTTGTATTACGGAACGAGCAAAGAGACTTGCCGATAATGAGATTGAACTAGGTATGGAGACACCGACGATCGAATCTCGGGCAAGTAACATATCGCTGGACAAAGGGAACTGCATACGGGATTGATTGAATCTTTGGCAGAGTGGTTCGATCGATAAAGATCTTCATTGGAATATGTGGGAACCAATATGGGCATCTAGGTCCCGCTATTGGTTATTGACCGGAGAGGTGTCTCAGTCATGTCCATATGATTCTCGAACCCGTAGGGTCCGCACGCTTAACGTTCGGTGACGATATAGTATTATTGGTTGATGTATGTTGGTGACCGAATGTTGTTCACAGTCCCGCATGAGATCCTGGACGTCACTAGGAGCTCCGGAATGGTCCGGAAGTAAATATTTATATATGGCAAGTCATATTTTGGCTACCGGAAAAGTTTTGGTTTTTCCAGTATTTTACCAGGAAGCTTCTAGAAGGGTCCGGAAACTTCCGGCGGAGTCCGGAACTCCACCATGAGTTCCACAACGTCCCAAGGTTTTGCATGGGATGAGAGGAGACTCCCTGGCCTTATTGGGCCAGGCGCGCAAGTCCCTTAAGGCCCATGTGGCTTGGGAGAGGTGGAAAGTCCACCTGTGTATGGAAAAGGAGGGAATTTGACTAGGAGTCCAACTCCTCCCCCTTGGCTGCGCCCTAGAGATTTGAGGGGATGTTCCCCACGCCACTCGACATATATATATATATAGAGGCGAGGGGGCGCCCCAAGAGGACACACCAAGCCCTTGGCACCCCTCTCTCTCCCTAGATCGTTTTCTCCTCCGTTCGCGGTTTCGGTAGCGCTCGGCGTAGCCCTGCCGGGATTACTCGACCACCATCTCAACCATGCCGTCGTGTTGGTTGAGAACCCATGTACTACTCCGCCCTCGCTCGCTGGATCGAGGAGGTGGAGACGTCATCGAGCCGCACATGTGCTGAACGCGGAGGTGCCGTCCGTTCGGCGCTAGATCGGGATGGACGGCGGTTAGATCGTGAAGACGTATGACTACATTAACCGCGTTATATACGCTTCCGCTTAGCGATCTACAAGGGTATGTAGATACACTTCCTCTCTCGTAGCTATGCATCTCCATGGATAGATCTTGCGTGTGCGTAGGAAATTTTTTGTTTCCCATGCAACGTTCCCCAACACATACACCATCTATTACCTTTTGGAGAGTGGTGTCTCCTAGATTGGTTAGGTGTCACTTGGGAGCCTTCGGATCATGTGGAGTTTAACCAAGAAGTTTGTAAGGGCAAGGAAATCGACAACTTTGTGAAGATCTACCCCAAGTGAGGCTAGTCCTTCGTGGACGTAAGCCATGGTGGAATAGGCAAGGTTGCTTCTTCGTGGACCCTTCGTGCACTCGTGCAATCATAACCCTATGAGGGTTGAAGTCACCATCATCATGGACGTACGATAACACCACCTATTGGAATCACGGGAAAAATCTTCGTGTCTGTCGGCGTTCTAGGAACGGGGTACCTAGACCTGCCTGCCTGCGGCCCAGCGCGTGTCCCACCTCGATGGCCCAGTGCGGCCTAGGAGCAACCCCCCCCCCCCCCCCCCCCCAAGACAAGGCCCTCGCCAGGGCCCCAGCCTCGCGAGGCGAACAACGCCAAGACCTCCAGGGGAGCGGCCTCCCCAGGCTGCCTCCCAAGGAGCGGAGATTCTTATGCAGTGCCCGGCCTCATGAGGCTGGGATGACGTGAGCCATGACGACCAAGGCCAGGCATGCGCCAGCCAGCGTAGAGGGGACAGTTTCCTCTTTGGTGCTAAGGAGGCAAGGATGGATGCGGGTTCCCAAGGAATCCCCTAAAGGTTTCCATTCCGGTGCAACAAGACCAAGACCGCGAGCTCGGCAGGACGGATGTCATCGCCTAGCCCACCTCTATGTCACGCCCAGAAGCTTTGCAGGCGAAGACCACCTTTAGTCAGGATAAGATGTACATCTTGTCCCCTTTCAAAATTGGCCGTTGTGGGATCCCTTCCCGCCTGTGCGATGAGGGAAGAGGACCAAGGCCACTATAAATAGGCACCTGCATCCACCGTAGCAAGAGAGACGGATCCATCCACACCCAAGAGCCCTCGCGAGGTAGCTCAACCACTGTACTAATTCACCCCCAAACCTCCTCGTGAGGCCAATCCACCAAAAGAAGGAGTAGGGTTTTACACCGCAAGGTGGCCCGAACCTGTGTAAATCTCTGTGTCCATCTTCTCATTCGCTCGCACGCATTCGACGAGGCTTGGCTGTGGGGTGGCGAGCTTGAGACTTGAGCTGGGAAGGATCTTCGCACACGCCCCAGAGTTCGAACCTTCTTGGGTCCACGGAGCCCTAATTTCCGACATTTGGCGTGCCAGGTAGGGGCGTGTCAGAATCCTCCCTCCAGTTCCGCTTTGTTGCTCCCATGGCCGATGCCCGCCGAGCTCGCGCCAAGCACTGGGCTGCCCGCGTCGCCCAGACGGCGCCCGTGGGCTGCGGCGTCCCGCGCCGCTCCGCCTCTCCTACAGCTAACGCTGCCACCGACCCGGCCGCCCACGAGCAGCAGGACTCGTTGCAACCACCCACCGCGCGGTGGGATTGCCACACCACTACTCTGTCCCTCGTACCCGCCATGGCATCGTCCTCCCACGCTCGCTACGGGCCGGCAAATGCGCAGGCCGCACTGTTCATGGCGCGCGAGCTGCTGTGTTACCGCCCCGCCCATGATTGCTACAACGACTGGCTTGGTCGCATCGCCGAGCTCGTCAGCGTCGCCGGCGAGTTCCCGGCTCCCTCCCACTCGCTCCATCCCGCGCCCTCCCAGGCGGGCGACGTGGCTCATGGCGCACCTCCTCCTCCTTCTCTGCACGTCGCTGACCCCGAGCCCAGATGCGAAGCGCGCCCGCGCAACCCTCCACATGGGGCGTCGGTGCAGGCACGGGATGAAGCAAGCTGCGAGGTGGTGCCGTGGCCACGAGGTGACGTGCGTGCGCTCCCCGCACCGCTGTGCCCACAGCAAGACCGCGCGCCGCTAGAGGCTGCGACTCACGGACACCAAGACCAAGCTTCCCTCGCACGCGCCGCGCCTATAAGCGGAGCAGGCTGCGCGCCTTCACCCCGGAGCTGCGCCGTGTCACCTGGCCCGGCAAGTTCAAGCCAGACCTGCCCCCACACTATGATGGCACCCCCGACCCCACGGAGTTCCTTCAGCTCTACGCGCTGAGCATCGAGGCGGCGAGCGGTGACGAGAAAGTCATGGCGAACTAGTTCCCCATGGCTCTCAAGGGTGGCGCGCTCTCCTGGCTCCTCAACCTCCCGGAGGGATCGATCTCCTCCTGGGACGAACTCCGCGAGTGCTTCATCGGCAACTTCCAGGGCACCCGCAACCGCGCCCTGGGAGTGAACGACCTGTGACGCGTGAAGCAGCAGCCGGGTGAGACCCTGCACAAGTATATACAACGCTTCACGAATGTGCGCCTCAAGATCCTGAAGGCGTCGGATGAGGCCATCATCTCGTCGTTTACCGATGGCGTCAGGGACGTCAAGATGAAAGAGGAGCTCGCCATCCATGATGAACTATGCTCAGCCCTGGAGATGCTCAACCTTGCGAACAAGTGCACAAGGGCCGAAGAGGGCCGCCTCTCCCTCCTCGAGCTTCCGGAGGCAGACCCTGAAGACAAGAAGGCCAAGGCTAAGGAGGCGAAGCGCAAGGGCCCCACTGTGTTGGCGGCAGAGCCTGAGATGAAGCACGGTCGTGACCATGATGAGTCACCCATAAGCTGCCGCCCGTTTTGCATCTTCCACTACACCCGCAGCCACAACACCGAAGACTGCCAGAAGCTCAGGACGCTCCGCGACAAGCGCCTCGGCCGTCGCCCCGAGCGCGGCGACCGTGGCTACGGCCGTGGAGGGGGTCACGGCGAAGGCCGCTGGGACAACCGCGACCCACGTTAGGACTGGCGTGACCAGCCTCACGAGGACCGCTGGCGCGACAAGCCTCGCGACGGACACCGAAGCGATCAGCCTCGCGAGGGCCGTCCTCAGGGTAATGCTGGCCTCCCTCCGCTGTCGCCGCCGCCATGGAGGAATGACGATAACTAGTAGGATGATGGAGCTAGGGGCTTTCAGGAACCCCGTGCGATCGCCTCCATCCTGGTCGGTGCTCAGGCCCCTGCCTCCAACCGCTTCTTCAACCAGTTCTCCCGTGAGGTGAACGCAGCCCTCTCGAAGCTTGAGTCCACGCATCCCCTCAGGTGGTCGCAGTGCGCTATCACCTTCGACTCCAAGGATCACCTCAAGTGCTCAGTCGCCGCGGGCGCACTCCCCTTGCGCTGCACGGCCACCATTAGCAACGTCCTCGTCACCAAGACCCTCATCAACGGTGGTGCTGGGCTCAATGTCCTCTCCCTCAAGACATTCAAGACGCTTCAGTTGCCCTATGATCAGCTCATGCTGACCAAGCCCTTCTCAGGAGTGACCGATGGCTCCACCACTCCACTGGGGCAGGTGCACCTCCTAGTCACCTTCGGCAAGCGCGATAACTACCACACCGAGATCATCGACTTCGATGTCGCCCACATCCACCTGTCGTACAATGCCATCCTCAGATACCCTGCCCTCGCCAAGTTCATGGCGGCAACCCATCATGGCTACAACATCCTCAAGATGCCAGGGAGCAGCGGTGTCATCACGGTCGCTTGTGATGAGAAGGATGCAGTCTGCTCCCTTGAACGCGCTTACCAGGCTGCGACAGCTGAAAATTCTGACGACGAGGGCGGCATCCTGCCTCCTGAGGACACACCCAAGAAGAAGAAGAAGCTCCTCCCCAAGAGCCATCAGGGGACAGAGATTCCCAAGGATGGTGCCTCAGGCCCCGTGTCCGCTATGGGGGCGCCTCTCCCTCCCGCATAGGAAGGCGTGCCCGGTGCTTCCCTCAGGGCAGGCTTGGGGGCTTCCACCGGGACAGCTTCCGACCTGACTGGTGCGACGAGGGAGGTGCTCGGGCACCACTTGGAGGCGTGCTTCGACGCGCCCCCCCACAAGCAAGGAGCATGGCGCGAGGTGCCAGGCTCATGAGAGTTCATCACCAACGCGATCGAGGAGCTTCAGGAGGCGCTGGCCATGCACGGCGACCGTTGCCCCGCACCACCCAGTCCAGCTGCCGCCCCCGACGTGGGCCGCGGGCTACGAGTCTGTGTCAACATCCCGGACCTCAATAGGGCCGCATCACAGGGCCTCTTCTGGCCATCGCGTGTCGGCCGCAGTGGGGCTACCCCTGCAACTACGTACGCATGCCCTTTGGCCTCGTGAACTTGGGGGCTACGTACCAGCGCCTCACGCAGGCTGTGCACGCGTCTCGTGAGGCCCGGCATCGCACAGTCCTTCAGGAGGCCCCGGACCCTCTCGAGCCGCCTAAGCCTCACGGCCCTTCGATCCTCCGGAGCCCTCAGGCTCATCAAGATCAAGCTTCGGCAACTACCCCAACGCTTTAGCAGCATCATTACCAGGTGACCTTTTGGTTTGTTCATTTGAGGGCGCCCCTCGGGCTGCATCATGCTCAAGCTGTTAGGGCCCGCCCTTGCAGCTGTACCGTTTTGCGCATGTATCAGAACTGGTTCTGCATTTGATGAGTTTTCTAAGTATTCCAACCTGCATGCCCGGTGCTTCATCACCATGAATGTCACTGCGCCTAACAAGCCCGCCCTCGACCGCCTCCTGATTAAGGGCTGGCACGACGTCTGTGCTCGGGTCTGTTCTTGCAGCGTTGATAAATTCAAGTGACTGAGCTCTGTCACGCGAGCCAGTCCCGTGCACGTCACCTCTCGGGGTCCTTGGTGCTTTGTCCTCGCGTGAACTAATCGAGAGTTGGTGAGTCAGGGCGCGTGGCCCGGTTCGTATAACCACAGTTCGGCGTTTCGCCGTCACGGGAGCCACGCGCCGGATATTTTTTTCTCAAGTTTGTCGCGTGAGAAGACTGGGCACGGTGTCTATGCTTGGGTCCGTCCCTGCAGCGTCGATAAACCCAACGACTGAGCTCTGTCTCGCGGGCCGGCCCCGTTCACGTCACCTCCTGGGGTCCTTGGTGTTTGGCCTTCTCATGTGATGGCCTCCGGAGATTCATTCGGCGCAGGCTGTCCCCATCACACAGTGTAAGTGCATCTAGTGCCCCTTAGTGATTTTGGTGTATTGAAGACTTATAGGTTAAGGGACTAATATGGTTGTGAGTGTACACAGGCTCTATAACTCAGTGAGGAGTTTGATATAGACGATGAATGTTGACCCCTAAAAATGAATATCTTCAGCTGAAGACTTTGGTGAAGACTTTGGTATTTCCCTGAAGACTTTGAAGCTGAAGAATTCTGTGTGACCTTGAAGATATTAACGAGGACTATGAAGCGTGAAGACTTTTGTTTTCGTTGTTTCATTTCCTTTCTTTGAGTCATAGGAAACACCGTACTGTTAAAGGGGGGCGAGGTAATACTAAGGAAAAATTTCCAATGGATGCTCAACTCAAAAGCCTCAACACAACCAATCCTTCGAGTGAAGCCTTTGGAAATCTCTTACAGTTCAATCAAGTTCTTCAGTGACACAGACGATGTTCTTCTGGTCTCTGGGGAAATTGCTCTGACTGAGGATTTGGGATTTCGCCAGTGCGAATTGCCTACCGTGAGGAATATGATAAGCCCTGAGGAATTTGATAGTTCAAATTCCGACCGTTGTTGTGCTTTGCGCCAGCTGTCCAGATATTTTATCCACCTAACGGTCATATCATTGTGGGGGGGGGGCATTTATGTCTTATCATGTCAGGTTGCACCCTGGCTATAAATAGCCGTCCCCACAACCACTAGCTGGTTGGCTGCTCATAGAGAATTTGACACTTGTCATTTGAGAGCAACCCATTCCTCGAGGACTTTGAGACAAAATCATCAGTGAGGGAAAATCCAAAACCCAAACCGCCAAAACCCAAAAGTTATTGAGCATCACTGAAGAGATTGTTCATGTGTGGAACCGACGCTTTTTACCTTTGAAGACTGTGTATCTTCCAGACAGTTAGGCGTCAAAATCTAGAGCATCCAGCAGTCAATTGTGGATCACCGGGTGACCGAGTTTGTGAGGGTTTGGAAGTCTACCCTGAATACTTACCATGAGTGTTGGACGAGGTCTGTGTGACCTTAGCTCAAGGGGAATACGGTAAGGACTGTGTGTCCTAGGACTGTGTGTCCTTTGGATTAAATACCAAGCCGCTTTGAACCAGACATACGACTATCACAGTAGTTGGAACTGGGTCATCAAATCATTGTCTTTATTGAGCTCCTGGTTCTATTTCCTCAACCCTTTCATTTCCTCGAAGTACTTGTTGACGAATCTGATCATTACTGTTTGAAGAATTTGACTGAAGACTTTCTCAATTTCCTCATCTCAAATTCTTCAATCTCTTTATGTTCAGCCTGCTTATCCTATTCACGCTACTTATGCTCTGTGTATGCTTCATTTCATCATGATGACTATGCTACTCCTATGTTTCGCATGCACTTGAGTACTTATTCCGCTTCTAGTAGTTCGTCACTTAGTAAATTCCTCAACTAGTAATTCCTCAGTGACGAATTTGTAAAAATTGCCTATTCACCCCCCCTCTAGTCGATATAACGCACTTTCAATTGGTATCAGAGCAAGGTACTCCCTTGTTCAATGTGATTTTGGTTTAACCACCTGGAGTTTAAATTATGTCGACTGCAGGCATGATCAAGGTCTTAGCTGGGTGTCCTACCTTCGATGGGATGGACTACCCCTACAGGATGTGACACCCTGATTTTTGGCAACTTTTTCTTTCCAAAATTATTTGGATTTTATTTGCAATTTAGTTGATTTTCAAAAACCTCTTCAGTGGAGTTGATCTATGCATTGCTAAAATTTTCTTCAAGCACCTCCAAACCTTTGTCATCTTGATAAAACCTTTCCATGCTCTCTTGGATAATTTTTTCAATATTTTATCTTTGCTATAAAATCATTTTCCTAATTTGGGAATTTAGGTTATCCCTATGGGTTGTGAAGCAACCTATAGTTTGGATGGTCAATTAATTCCCAAACTTTTTCCTCATCTTCTTGTCATCATAAGATTTCATATTCTTCAAAAATATTTTATTGCACAATGGGAAATTCTGGCCAGGATAATTATTTTGTCTCGGACCAGAATATGTCCATTGTGAAGCAACCCTATTATTTCTATTCCAGAAAATTCCCAATAAATTCCTCTAGCTCCTAGGGATCCTATCTTGCCTCAATATCCAAAAATATCATCTTGGCCAGTACAACTTTTGAGCAGCAGGGCTCTGACAAGTTTTTGCATTTTTGAAACCTCTGTGAAGGAAGTGCTAGCTAGAGATGCCTAATCATCCTGAGATTTTTATGGCATCTGCTATGTGCAAAATAACTCCCTTCCACCAAGTTTCACCATTTGTAGAGCAACCAGTTGAGGGCCACAAGCTCATTTGTGTTCTGGGCCAGAATGATAGCTTCCAAAGGAACCCTATCCATTTCTTCTTCAAACCTTCTCAACTTTTGCCAGGATATAGTCCTTCCAATCCTGATAGCCCTAGACATTTCCTCTGGCTCCATCCCTATCTTCTGTTCTCTCTGGAGTCTCCTCAAGATTGCTGGCAGAATCTGTAGCTGAGGCTACACCTCATGGCAGGGTCAACCTGGTCGAGCCAGTGACCCAGGGAGGCTAAATGGTCAAGAGTCGACCGCATGGACAACGTGTGACAGGCAGGCATGTCCTCCTAGTGGCCACACCAGTGGTGACTGCGGGGCTGGCATGCCACAGCGCGCGCTCTGTGCAGCGCCAGAGACAAGTCAGCTCGCCCGAGCCGTCCATCGCCGCTCCCTCCTTGTCCTCTGGTGTCGAGAGCATTCCTGGTCGCCGCGTGGATCCTCCCGAACCCTCCTGGTCGCCGGGGAAGCTCGCCGTCGCTTCCGGCCAAGCGGCGCCACGGACAGAACAGTGGGCTTCAGCCACTGTGGTCGTCCGCACGCCATTGAAGGCTCCGGACCCGTCCCGTCGCCCCTGCCTGCTTGCTTCTATCCCTTCGACGCTCCCGGATAGCCAGCTCACCGTACGGGCGCCGGCGACATGACGGAGCATCGCCCTTCGGGAGAGATCGCCGCACCTCGCCCTCCGCCTATTTAAGCCCTCCCCGACCCTCCAGAGCTCACCAGCATCCTCCTGACCCTCTAAATTGAGTCCCCGAGCAGCGAGCCAGGGCCGAGAGGCCCTCTGGCCTCGAACCTCGCCGGAGCTCCGCCATCTGAGGCTTCCTCAGCGCCAGCAATTCCTCGCCCTCCCGAGCCCAGCCGACCTCTCCATCGAGCTTAGGGCAGTCCCCTGGTGCTCCCCAGTCTTCTGCCCGAGCTTCTCATCGCCGGAATCGCCGTCTCTGATTCTTCTCGAGCGCCGCCGCTGCCGGAGATGAAGGGGACGATGCCGTCCGGCCATCTCTTGATATTCTGCGGGTACATGTTTGATCGCCCTCGAGTGCCCGATCCATTCCCGTAGCTCCCCGACCCTGTCGTCGTCTCTGTCGCCGGCGACCGTCGCCGGAGCGCCGCCCCTCTTCTGCCTCTCCTCCCTCCTTCTGTTTAAAAAGGGGTGACCCCACCCGTCAGCGTCTCAGCTGCGCGCGGGCGAAGGGGTAAGTGGAGGCGCATTCCAGTAATACGCCTTCGACGTCAGCCCCTGGGGATTTTCTGATTTTCTATTAAATCTATTTTAAATCAGAATTTTGACCCAACTTTGACCATCAATAACTTTTTATCTACAACTCCAATGCAGTTGATTCTTTTTGCATTGTGTTTGTTTTAATCCCCTTTATTTTCTGGTAAATTTTGGTATTTTTCCAATATTCACAGAATTTCTATTTAACAGAATTGCTTAATGTGACAATTTCCAATTTTATTTGAAAATACTTTCAGAAGGAGAATTTGGTGGTTGTGAAGATCCAGAGTGTTTACACCACCCAACAGAGCAAGGCAAGCCATGATACCCAATTCATGCATGCATTTCCATAGCATTGCATTTTTATATACATTAGGTTGGTTTGATATAGATAATTTATAGTAATAATTAAATACTCAAGAATCATGTTGAACCACTATTGTTGTCATATAACTTAGTGGTTGATCTTGAGTGACCTGTCCGGGCATATTCGTGCAACCACATTTGTCGGTATGGGACGGCCTTGACCGGGTCTGACATGCGTGATCTTTCACCGGTACCTCCAAAGAGGGAGGGTTATGCACGGCGTGCTACCCTGATCAGGTAAGCGGTGATAACCCTGTGAGCCCAGTGGATAGTTGAGTTTGTGCCGGCGTCCCTGTTTGGGACAGTAGGCCTCGCTTGGGTCTACAGAGTTTGGCCACGGAGATGGCAAGTGTCATGGGGACACAGGGGCCACCCAAGGCTGACCTCCGGGGGAGGAAGAGTGCCGGTGGTACGATGAAAGAGTCACGAGTCAGGCAGGTTTTGTTGAAGCAACGCTGGTCCACCCGAGTCGGATCTCGAGGCTTGGGCCAGGTGCTTCATGGTGTGGGTAACGTGCGCAACCTCTGCAGAGTGTCAAAATCTATTCGAATAGCCGTGTCCACGGTATTGGACAGCCCGTCCAGACCTCAGGAGAAGATCAATCATATTGCTGATATTAATGATGGAAGAACTCGTCTTGTGTTTGGAAGTACTCAGTGGGTATGAGTATTTCGAGGGTTGTGTGACAACCCGGAAGAGAGTAAGTTAATGATCAGTACAGTAAGTAAATTGCTTAACTGATATCGTGTTGATTGCCATGCTATTGTTTGCTGCATTACTTGGTTGTTATGAGCTTGCGAGTACATTCAAAGTACTCACCTGGCGTATCATGACAGATGTAGGAGAATCCGAGGACGGAGGTCCTGAGGGTGCTGGCTATGCTAACTAGGATGTGTCCACAGCAGTGTCCCTGTAGATGGAGTTGCCCTATTTTCCGCTACGCTGTAGAAGTACTGAGTATCCGAGGCCCTGCTATGTGATATAAATAATGTAGATATTGTCATAGCACTAAGAGTGCTTTTGGCCTCGTCACCACTGTAAGATATACGCTTGTACTCGACTCCTATCAATAAAGTTTGGTTCTGTTCTATGCCAAGTTGTTGTGTGTTTCTAGAAGACATGGTCTCTGGGTTGGAAACACGGGTAGTTCGGTTCTCTGAGCCGGGGTGCCACAACGCTTGGTATCAGAGCCATGCTGACTGTAGGACACCCTAGTTAGCCAGCGCTAGCACCACGATTAGTATAGGATCCTGAGTATGCATTTGATTGCTGCATTTGATTGTTGCATGGCATGCATCATCATTCATTATTCTTCTAATGGTGGTCTTGTGAGTGTAGATGGCACTGGTTCCGTTCCATTATCAGTTTGAGCCTGCACCATTCACCTTTCCAGTACTGCTCCGGAACGTCTGGCTTCGGTTGTACCCTCACGGCGAAGATCCAGTGTACCAGGTGTTTCGGGAGCAGCTTGCCGAGTCGGTGTACGAGTACCATGCAGAGGCTTTCATGATCGCGAGCTCGGACCTTGGTTGCTACTCTCGCTCTACCAAGGGCGGAACGGCTTCCACTCCAGAGTTGGCGATTGAGTTTGCCGCAATGGAGGCTCTCACTGACTTGCGCTTCTACGAGGTTGAGATGCAGACTCATCCAGGTTTCCTCTATTATCCCACTCTGTCGCCTGCGACAGGGCGAGTCAGTTTCGTTCCTGTTGACCCGGCATGTGACCGTGCGACTGCTGTGTTGTCCCGTTATCTGAACGCCAGCTATCGTACGATCATATCCCTGGCTGAGGAGCTGTCTCGTGTCTTAGCGGCGCTTGCTGCCGTAGCCCCGGTGCCACCTCCACCTCAGACTACCTATCCACCCATGCATCCACCACCAGTTCCACCTCCACCCAGATTTGAGGCTCCTTCTATCTCCACTGTGCCACCAAGCTTTCCGTCTGGTAGCCGCCGTGAGACTCCAGCTGAGTGGGCCTCGCTTCTTGCCACTCCAGCAGCTCCGATGCTGAGGCGTCGTGCTCCTTCTACCCCAGAAGGAGAACCGTCCCAGCAGCGTCGTCGTGTTTCCTTTGATCCGGAGGATGAGATCCATATCATCAGTTCCGACTCTGACTCAGGATCAGATGACGAGGAGTCTGTGGTTTGGCAGTGCTCGTACCATCAGCGTCGCTAGAGTGGAGGCTGGAGTCATTGAGCATGCATCTTTGCATATGTCAACTGCCATATGAGCAGTCTAGCCATGATATTCCCCTACTAGCTTGTCATGTATGATGATGGGTTATCTTGTATAATTATGTGGTTTGCTTTATTCGCCTTCTCTTCGCATATTTTCCTTCTGGTGTTATATAACTGTGTCTCCCTGATGGATATTGCTCATCGAGTCGGTATTTTGCAATGGGAACAAATTTAGGATGAAGAGAAGTTGTAGCCAAGGCGGCGATGGAACTCCCGTCTGTCGATCCGCCAGACAAGCAGGTCAAGCACCGGAAGATTTACCACCCCCACCACCTCAAGCACCTACTACTGAGCAGATCATGAGAATGTTTGAGGAAAAGAGAAACCAGGATCTTATGGAATTCTTGAAGAGTATGCAGACTATGGTAGGTCAGAATCACAATCACAATGGGTCACACTCCAGGCTGTCTGATTTCCAGCGCACAAAGCCACCCAATTTTGGTTAAGCTGTGGATCCGATAGAAGCAGATGACTGGTTAAGGACCATAGAAAAGAAGTTGGAGATAGCTCGTTGTGAGGATCCAGACAAGGTTCCGTTTGCCACTCATTACCTGGAAGGGCCAGCAGCCATATGGTGGGATAACACAAAGGCAACATGGTCCTCTGAAGAAGAAATCACTTGGGAGAAGTTTAAGGAATTGTTTCGCAAATATCATATTCCTACCGGCATAATGAAGGTGAAACAAAGGGAATTCCTTGCTCTGACCTAAGGAAGCATGTCGGTAGCAGAGTACCTTAACAAGTTCAACAGTCTGTCCCGGTACTCCACATATGATGTGGCCACCGAAGAGAGAAAGATAGATCGGTTCCTGGGAGGACTAAACTACCATCTCCATTGTCAGCTATGCATGTTAGACTTCCCTCACTTCCAGACACTGGTGAACAAGGCTTTTATAGCCGAAAGGGAGCACAAGTCCGGACAAGACAACCATAAGCGGAAGTTCGAACCCAAGAAAGACAACCGAGAGCCGTATGCTCAGAAGCCGCACACCTGGCAACCAGGCACCTCTGAATATAAGCCTACCTGGAGCAATGGCAGCAACAATAACAAGACGATGAGCCAGACCAAGACCTTCGGCAAGCAGCCCGTGATGGAAGACTACCGCCGCAACAATACTTGTTTCACTTGCGGTCAGAGTGGACACTACTCCAAACAGTGTCCCAACAACAATGGGAAGCCATCCTCTGAAGTCAAGCCGCAGGTCAACACCATAGGACGCCACCCCAATCACAAGGTCTGCCATGGACGCGTCCACCATATCTCCGCCGAGGAAGCCTGCGAAGCCCCAGAAGTAGTCCTTGGTATGTTTTCTATTAATGACATACCTGCAGTTATTTTATTTCATTCCGGGGCTTCCCACTCGTTTATTTCGCGGAGTTTCGCCACGTTGCACAAATTTTCTCCGTCGCTTTTAGACAAAATCATGGTGGTACAATCCCCGGGCTCCCTGCTCAGAACAAATTTGATCTATAGAGATCTGGAAATTTCAATACATGGAGTAAAGTTTCCAGCTGCTCTCATTGCCATCGAATCCTTGGGATTGGACGTAATACTGGGAATGGACTGGTTGACACCACATAAGGTGTGCATCAATTGTGCCAGCAGGACAGTAACCTTGGTTAACCCGACTGGACAAACCGTCCAATTCCTTGCCGGCAAGATGATATCAAAGGAGGGAATGGCATATCAAGCTACCGCCACGGACATGAACTTGATCCCCGTAGTTTGTTAGTTTCCGGACGTATTTCCCGAAGAGTTACCCGGAATGCCTCCAGACCAGGAATTGGAGTTCGCAATTGAAGTGGTTCCTGGCACTGCTCCAATTTACAAGAAATACTACCGTATGCCAGGACCAGAGTTGGCAGAATTAAAGAAGCAACTGGATGAATTGTTGCAGAAAGGGTATATTCGCCCAAGTATCTCGCCATGGGGATCACCCGTACTCTTCGTCAAGAAGAAGGATGGAAGTCTACGTATGTGCGTAGATTATCGTCAGCTGAACGAGGTCACCATGAAGAACAAGTACCCACTCCCTCGCATTGATGATTTGTTCGATCAGCTGAATGGAGCCCGGGTATTCTCAAAGATTGACCTTCGAACCGGATATCATCAGCTAAAGATTCGAAAAGAGGATATCCCCAAGACAGCGTTTACCACCCGATACGGACTGTGTGAATTCACAGTCATGTCATTTGGACTAACAAATGCTCCAGCCTACTTCATGAGCATGATGAATAAAGTCTTCATGGACTTTCTGGATAAATTCGTGGTGGTCTTCATCGATGATATCCTGATATACTCCAAAGATGATGAAGAGCATAAGAAGCATCTCCGTGCTGTCCTGGAAAGGTTGAGAGACCACCGGCTGTATGCCAAGTTCAACAAGTGTGAATTCTGGCTAAAAGAGGTGGGATTTCTGGGGCACATTCTGTGAGAAGAAGGAGTAGCTGTCGACCCCAGAAAGGTAACCGCAGTATTGAATTGGAAGACCCTAGCTACGGTGACCGAAGTACGCAGTTTCCTGGGATTGGCAGGCTATTATCGACGATTCATAGAAGGCTTCTCCAAGACAGCCAAGCCCCTGACGGAGTTGCTCAAGAAGAACCAAAGGTTTGTCTGGACGGCGGAATGTGACAGTAGTTTCCTGGAATTGAAGACCAGGCTCACTACCGCACCTATTCTAGTTCTTTCGGACATACATAAAAGCTTCGATATATACTGCGACGCTTCCAGACGTGGAATCGGCTGCGTATTGATGCAAGAAGGGAAGGTTGTAGCATATGCGTCCAGATAGCTACGACCTCATGAGGAGAATTATCCTACGCATGATTTGGAATTGGCAGCCGTAGTGCATGCCCTGAAGATTTGGAGGCATTATCTCATTGGCCAACGCTGTGAAATATACACGGACCATAAGAGTCTTAAGTATATTTTCACTCAGCCGGATCTAAATCTCAGGCAACGAAGATGGCTTGAGCTAGTCAAGGACTATGATATTGGGATAAATTATCATCCAGGGAAAGCCAATGTGGTCGCGGACGCCCTCAGCAGGAAGCAAGGCACCGTAAATGCCCTAATGGGGGGAGTGCACCCAAAGTTACAAGAGGAGTTCGTTGAGCTCAATATGGTGCTATGTGGACCAACTACAGCGGACACGTTGGAAATTACCCCCACCCTTATGGAAGAAATCAAGAAGGCCCAAGAGCCAGATGAGGGAATCAAAAAGATCAATGAGCTGATTCCAAAAGGGAAAGCCAAGTCCTTCCACGTAGATGATCAAGGCACCGTATGGTTCGAGAAGCGGATATGCGTGCCCGACCAAGATAATCTGAGGCAGCGAATTCTCAAAGAAGCTCATGAGTCCTCATATTCCATCCACCCGGGGGGAACAAAAATGTATCAGGATCTGAGAGAGACATTCTGGTGGGTACGCATACGAAAAGATATAGCATATTATATCGCCTGCTGTGATATTTGCAACAAGGTTAAGGCGGAACACCAGAAACCCGTTGGGCTACTGCAACCATTACCGGTACCCCATTGGAAGTGGGATGACATCTGTATGGACTTTATTGTTGGGCTACCCAAGTCGGCAAGGGGCAATGATGCTATTTGGGTCATTATGGACATACTCACGAAAGTGGCTCATTTCATCCCAGTAAAGACCACTTTCAACGCAAGACAGCTAGCGCAGCTCTACATGTCCCGAATAGTTAGCCTCCATGGAGTCCCCAAGTCCATCACCTCAGACAGAGGATCCCTATTCACCTCAGCATTCTGGCTGCGACTACACCAAGCCTTGGGAACCATGCTGAAGCATAGCACGGCGTACCACCCACAGACAGACGGGCAGACTGAAAGGGTGAACCAGATACTGGAGGATATACTTCGGTCGTGTGCCCTCACCCATGGACCTAAGTGGGAAGACAGTTTACCTTATGCGGAATTCTCATACAACAACAGCTATCAGTCAACCTTGAAGATGTCACCGTTTGAGGCATTATATGGGCGGAAGTGCCGCACTCCTTTAAACTGGTCTCAGACGGGGGACAGCCGAATCTTTGGTACAGACTTGATGCTCGAGGCTGAGAAGCGAGTTAAAGATATCCAGGAACGTCTTCGAACAGCCAAGTCTCGTCAGAAGAGTTACTATGATCCAAAACACCGGGAAGTGACCTTTGAGCCCGGAGAATATGCATATCTCTGAGTAACCCCTATGAAAGGAGTAAAGAGATTCAATACTCGAGGAAAGCTTGCACCAAGGTATATAGGCCCATTTCCAGTGGTTGCTAGAAGAGGTAGAGTGGCATATCAATTGGAACTACCGCCAGAACTGTCGGAAGTGCACGATGTGTTTCACATATCACAATTGAGGAAGTGCATTGCACCACCAGTCAAGCAAGCGGACATGAGTGAGTTAGAACTGGCCAAAGATCTAACCTACGAAGAGAAACCTATAAGGATCCTGGATGAGATGCAAAGGACCACCAGAAGCAAGGTAATCAGATTTTATAAGGTGCTGTGGGAACACCATACAGAGGAAGAGGCTACCTGGGAAAGGGAAGACTTCCTAAGATCTGCATATCCATACTTGTTCCCTGAGCAAACGAATCTCGAGGACGAGATTCATCCTAAGGGGGGTAGGTTTGTGACACCCTGATTTTTGGCAACTTTTTCTTTCCAAAATTATTTGATTTTATTTGCAATTTAGCTGATTTTCAAAAACCTCTTCAGTGGAGTTGATCTATGCATTGCTAAAATTTTCTTTAACCACCTCCAAACCTTTGTCATCTTGATAAAACCTTTCCATGCTCTCTTGGATAATTTTTTCAATATTTTATCTTTGCTATAAAATCATTTTCCTAATTTGGGAATTTAGGTTATCCCTATGGGTTGTGAAGCAACCTATAGTTTGGTGGTCAATTAATTCCCAAACTTTTTCCTCATCTTCTTGTCATCATAAGATTTCATATTCTTCAAAAATATTTTATTGCACAATGGGAAATTCTGGCCAGGATAATTATTTTGTCTCTGACCAGAATATGTCCATTGTGAAGCAACCCTATTATTTCTATTCCAGAAAATTCCCAATAAATTCCTCTAGCTCCTAGGGATCCCATCTTGCCTCAATATCCAAAAATATCATCTTGGCCAGTACAACTTTTGAGCAGCAAGGCTCTGACAAGTTTCTGCATTTTTGAAACCTCTGTGAAGGAAGTGCTAGCTAGAGATGCCTAATCATCCTGAGATTTTTATGGCATCTGCTATGTGCAAAATAACTCCCTTCCACCAAGTTTCACCATTTGCAGAGCAACCAGTTGAGGGCCACAAGCTCATTTGTGTTCTGGGCCAGAATGATAGCTTTCAAAGGAACCCTATCCATTTCTTCTTCAAACCTTCTCAACTTTTGCCAGGATATAGTTCTTCCAATCCTAATAGCCCTAGACATTTCCTCTGGCTCCATCCCTATCTTCTGTTCTCTCTGGAGTCTCCTCAAGATTGCTGGCAGAATCTGTAGCTGAGGCTACACCTCATGGCAGGGTGAACCTGGTCGAGCCAGTGACCCAGGGAGGCTAAATGGTCAAGAGTCGACCCAATGGACAAGGTGTGCCAGGCAGGCGTGTCCTCCTGGTGGCCACACCAGTGGTGACTGCGGGGCTGGCATGCCACAGCACGCGCTCTGCGCAGCGCCAGAGACAAGTCAGCTCGCCCGAGCCGTCCATCGCTGCTCCCTCCTTGTCCTCTGGTGTCGACAGCGTTGCTGGTCGCCGCGTGGATCCTCCCGAACCCTCCCGGTCGCCGGGGAAGCTCGCCATCGCTTCCGTCCAAGCGGCGCCATGGGCAAAACAGTGGGCTTCGACCACTGTGGTCGTCCGCACACCATTGAAGGCTTCGGACCCGTCCCGTCGCCCTGCCTGCTTGCTTCTATCCCGTCGATGCTCCCGGACAGCCAGCTCACCGTACGGGCGCCGGCGACGTGACGGATCATCGCCGCTTCGGGAGAGATCACCGCGCCTCGCCCTCTGCCTATTTAAGCCCTCCCCGACACTCCAGAGCTCACCAGCATCCTCCTCACCCTCTCAATTGAGTCCCCGAGCAGCGAGCCAAGGCCGAGAGGCCCTCTGGCCTCGAACCTCGCCGGAGCTCCGCCATCTGAGGCTTCCTCAGCGCCAGCAATTCCTCGCCCTCCCGAGCCCAGCCGACCTCTCCATCGAGCTCAGGGCAGTCCCCTGGTGCTCCCCAGTCTTCTGCCCGAGCTTCTCATCGCCGGAATCGCCGTCTCTGATTCTTCCCGAGCGCCGCCGCCGCCGGAGATGAAGGGGACGACGCCGTCCGGCCATCTCTTGCCATTCTGCGGGTACGTGCTTGATCGCCCTCGAGTGCCCGATCCATTCCCGTAGCTCCCTGACACTGTCATCGTCTCTGTCGCCGGCGACCGTCGCCGGAGCGCCGCCCCTCTTCTGCCTCTCCTCCCTCCTTCTGTTTAAAAAGGGGTGACCCCATCCGTCAGCGTCTCAGCTGCGCGCGGGCGAAGGGGTAAGTGGAGGCGCATTCCAGTAATACGCCTTCGACGTCAGCCCCTGGGGATTTTCTGATTTTCTATTAAATCTATTTTAAATCAGAATTTTGACCCAACTTTGACCATCAATAACTTTTTATCTACAACTCCAATGCAATTAATTCTTTTTGCATTGTGTTTGTTTTAATCCCCTTTATTTTCTGGTAAATTTTGGTATTTTTCCAATATTCACAGAATTTCTATTTAACAGAATTGCTTTATGTGACAATTTCCAATTTTATTTG
Source organism: Elymus sibiricus (assembly GCA_039707655.1). Lineage (NCBI taxonomy): Eukaryota > Viridiplantae > Streptophyta > Magnoliopsida > Poales > Poaceae > Elymus > Elymus sibiricus. The sequence continues at coordinate 165,479,815 of CM077667.1, forward strand.
AAAATACTTTCAGAAGGAGAATTTGGTGGTTGTGAAGATCCAGAGTGTTTACACCACCCAACAGAGAAAGGCAAGCCATGATACCCAATTCATGCATGCATTTCCATAGCATTGCATTTTTATATACATTAGGTTGGTTTGATATAGATAATTTATAGTAATAATTAAATACTCAAGAATCATGTTGAACCACTATTGTTGTCATATAACTTAGTGGTTGATCTTGAGTCACCTGTTCGGGCATATTCGTGCAACCACATTTGCCGGTATGGGACGGCCTTGACCGGGTCTGACATGCGTGATCTTTCACCGGTACCTCCAAAGAGGGAGGGTTATGCACGGCGTGCTACCCTGATCAGGTAAGCGGTGATAACCCTGTGAGCCCAGTGGATAGTTGAGTTTGTGCCGGTGTCCCTGTTTGGGACAGTAGGCCTCGTTTGGGTCTACAGAGTTTGTCCACGGAGATGGCAAGTGTCATGGGGACACAGGGGCCACCCAAGGCTGACCTCCGGGGGAGGAAGAGTGCCGGTGGTACGATGAAAGAGTCACGAGTCAGGCAGGTTTTGTTGAAGCAACGCTGGTCCACCCGAGTCGGATCTCGAGGCTTGGGCCAGGTGCTTCATGGTGTGGGTAACGTGCGCAACCTCTGCAGAGTGTCAAAATCTATTCGAATAGCCGTGTCCACGGTATTGGACAGCCCGTCCAGACCTCAGCAGAAGATCAATCATATTACTGATATTAATGATGGAAGAACTCGTCTTGTGTTTGGAAGTACTCAGTGGGTATGAGTATTTCGAGGGTTGTGTGACAACCCGGAAGAGAGTAAGTTAATGATCAGTACAGTAAGTAAATTGCTTAACTGATATCGTGTTGATTGCCATGTTATTGTTTGCTGCATTACTTGGTTGTTATGAGCTTGCGAGTACATTCAAAGTACTCACCTGGCGTATCAGGACAGATGCAGGAGAATCCGAGGACGGAGGTCCTGAGGGTGCTGGCTATGCTAACTAGGATGTGTCCACAGCAGTGTCCCTGTGGATGGAGTTGCGCTATGTTCCGCTATGCTGTAGAAGTACCGAGTATCCGAGGCCTTGCTATGTGATATAAATAATGTAGATATTGTCATAGCACTAAGAGTGCTTTTGGCCTCGTCACCACCGTAAGATATACGCTTGTACTCGACTCCTATCAATGAAGTTCGGTTCTGTTCTATGCCAAGTTGTTGTGTGTTTCCAGAAGACATGATCTCTGGGTTGGAAACACGGGTAGTCCAGTTCTCTGAGCCGGGGTGCCACACTGGAAGAACAAGATGCGCATGCATCTTGAGGCAATTGATAACGATCTCTGGTATGTTGTGGAAAATGGTGTTCCCTCCATCACTCCCACTATCAATGCTGCTGATGTGAAGAGATTCAAGCAACTCGACTCTCAAGCAAAGAATATCATATGTGGCCATCTGAGCAAAGGCCAGTATGGCAGAGTGAGTGCTTTGGAAACTGCTAAGCTTATCTGGGATAGGTTGTCCAAAGTCAATGAAGGTGTTTCAACTCAATGTGACTCTCAAGTTGATGTTATTCGTAATCTTTTCAACCGCTTCAAAAGACTTGACAATGAAAATGTTCGACAAACTTTTGATCGTCTCACTGATATCTCCAATGAGCTCCAAGGTCTTGGTGCCACTGACATCACCGACCATGAGGTGGTGAAGAAACTGCTGAGATCTCTTGATTCCTCATTCGATACACTTGCTTTGATGATTCAAGAACGTGGAGACTACAAGTCACTAGATCCTGCTGATATTCTTGAGAGACTCAATACTCATGAATTCCAACAAGCTCAGAAAAGAGACCTCTACGGGTCAAGGTATGGAAGATCTCGGGCTTTGAAGGCTAAGGCAATTTCCTCATCCGAAGGCGAAGAATCTGACAGTAGCCTTGGAGATCCTGAAGAACTGAGTCAGTTACTTGTAATGCTTGTCAGGAAATTCCAGAAGTTCACAAGGAGAGGTCGATTTGGAAAATCATCAAGAAGTGGCATGAAGAACTCAGAATCTTCATCAAGCGATTACAAGAAGAGAACTTGTCACAAATGCAAGAAATCTGGCCACTATATTGCTGACTGTCCTCTTTTGGAAAAACAATCAAAGAAGAAGAAATACAAGGATGATAGTTTTGATAACTCGAAGAAAAAGAAGAAATCTTAAAAGTCCTCAAAGTCCACATCTACAAAGTCCTCATCGCACAGGAAGAATAACTTAAGGAAGGCTCGGTCACTCATTGGCAAGGAAATGGATTCTGAAGAATATGAAGAAGAGGAGGAATCTGAAGTGGAGTCTGACTCAGGTGTTGCCAGCCTAGCTCTCGCTACTGCCTTCGTCAGCAAGTCAATCTTCAACATTGAGGAAAGTGATGATGACTCCAACCTTGGCAACGATGACTATGCTCCCACCTATTCCTTCATGGCAAGAAGTGCTCAGGCAACCACAGTGTGCCCTGTCTTTGATGGATCTGACTATCCCAAATGGAAAGTCCTCATGCGAAATCACCTCATATCGAAGAACAACGAGTTATGGACTGTTACTGAGCTTGGACTGACAGACCTCTGCAAGATGGCAAACGCTGATGTAAGTACACACAGCTGGACGCTTAGGCGAAGAATATCATTTGCTCTAGCTTGTCAAAGGTCATGTTCAAAAGCATCTACCATCTTCAGAATGCAAAGCTCATCTGGGATAGTCTCTCTGATGTTCATGAAGGCTATCGCACTCGTCAAGATCCCATGTTCATTGAATACAAGAACTTCCTCAAAACTCAGAAGACTGATCCAACTTCATCTTCCTCATCTATGTGTCTCATGGCAAAAGGTTCAAAGGTACTCAAACATCATTCCTCATCTGAATCTAGTGAATTTAAATCTGATGAAAACCTCAAACCTAGCTATTCCAAACTTACTAATATTGCCACCAAACAACAAACTGCTTTGGAAAGGGTTCAGAAACTGCTAGACAAAAGCGATGACCTGTTGAATGAGGAAATGGATCGAACTCAAGCTCCGACTAAAGGACTTCAAAGTCTTCAGTCTAAGTTTGATGACCTTCAAAGTCGTCATGATGCTCTCTTAGTCGATCATGAGAAGCTTTCTTATGAATTTCTTCAAAGAAAGCAAGATCTTGAGAAACTAAGGGTGTCTCATGAAGATCTTCAAAGGGATAACGATTCTTTGCTTGCTCAACAGATCAGTACCGCTAAGGAAGATTTCGTTCCACCTTGCTTGAAATGCATCGAACGTGAAACTGCTCATTCTTCACCTAAAAGTTCAAATGCTTCTATTGCTGCAAATTGTTCAAGTATTTCTATGGTCACAAATTCCTCATCTGAGGATACCGCAAGTGTCACTAATGAAAATGCAGGGTTGAAGGAATTGCATGTGACAGGCATATACAAAAGCCTCAAAGGGCATCAAACCCTTTGTGATGTGCTTAAAAAGCAGATTATGAACATGAACCCTAGGAAAGAGGGTATTGCCTTTGAGAGGAAACTCAATGTTGATGGATCTTACTGGAAACCTGAGCAGTATCCCAAAACCTCATGGGTTGCTGCAAAAGGACCCCCTGTAGATCCATCCACTTTATCTGGCTTTACTTGTGAATCTTCATATTCCTCTGATGAGTCATTTGACTCCAACTATAAATTGTTCAAAAAACAGAATGGCGAAGTATTTGCTAGATATGTTGTTACTAATTGCAGGAATGGTCCTCCGATGAAGAAAATCTGGGTCCCCAAAAGGTACCTTCAAAATCTTCAAGTGAATGTCATCATGACACCACCAGTGAAGGACAAGAAAACCGGATCAAATTCTTCACTTGGACCAAGGTCTTCACAAGGACCAAAGTCCTCACATGGACCAAATTCTTCATATGGTTAAAAATCAAATCATTCTCATGATAATGCTTCTGTTTCGCAGGAAAAATCTAAGGGTCATGAATATGTTCATTATTCTTCAAATCATTATGTTCATAAGTCCTTGAAGAATTTCTCTGCTTATTCATATGAGTACTCTAACCCCCTCCTGTGAAACGAAGTGCACTTGCTTCAATGCCACCATTCTCATATGGAGCGTGTAGAATGATGAACTCTTTACCACCTCTTCAGATGTGGGTGGTGAAGAAATGAAACTAATCTTTTATGCAGGGTCGGGTCTCCAGATGAACTTGAACATCTGATGAATTTGCTGGAGACCCGAGGAAATGCTTGAAAGGATGCAAGCTAATCACGAAGAAATGAATCATTCTTTTCTCACGTCCTCATTTTACTTTTCTTACTATAATATGTGATGAAATTCAACTGATTAATTTAATGTCATATTTTTCACTCTGAAGTATATGTGTTCATAAGTGGTACTAATTCATCTGCAGGATGAGCCACCTAAAGCTACTGAGTGGGTCCTCGAGAGTGGCTGCACCAACCACATGACTGGTGACAAGAGTATATGGATGCACATTCCTCTTGTTCCATCTCATCTAAAGCATATCACCTACGCTGACAAAGGAAAAAGCAAGGTGTTGGGTCTAGGTAAGGTTGCAATCTCGAAGGATCAACACATGGATAAAGTGATGCTTGTCGAATCCCTTGGATTCAACCTCATGTCTATCTCAATGCTTTGTGATCTTGATATGGTTTTCATCTTTGGCAAATACCGTTGTGTTGTCATCATGGAATCTGACAAATCCAAAGTCTTAGAAGGCATTAGGAGAGGAGACTTGTATATTGTTGATTTCTCTACAGGACCACATCCGGCCACATGTTTACCTTCAAAAGCTTTAGAAGGCTGGCTATGGCATCGACCACTTGGACACGCTGGCATGAGGAACTTGCACACGCTCGCAAAGAAAAAGCACGTTATTGGTATTGAGGGTGTCAAATTCCTCAAGGATCACTTGTGTGGGGCTTGTGAATCTGGAAAGATGACCAGATCCAAGCATCCATCCAAGACTATCATGACTACCACTCGTCCTTTTGAATTGCTTCATATGGATCTCTTTGGTCCTACTCACTATGCCACACTAACAAATACTCCATGCTTATATGGCTCTATTATTGTTGATGATTTCTCTCGCTATACTTGGGTGCATATTATCCTGTACATATCTGAAGTGCAAAATGTCTTCAAACAATTTTCTTCAAGGGCCCCGACGAATTTCGGCATCAAGATCAAACATATTAGGAGTGATAATGGGACTGAGTTCAAGAACACTGGCCTTGATGATTATCTTGATGAACTTGGTATTACTCATGAGCTATCTGCCCGTTATACTCCTCAGCAGAATGGCGTTGTGGAGCGCAATAATAGGACTCTTGTTGAGATGGCTCGCACCAAGCTTGATGAATTAAAGACCCCTCGTCGTTTCTGGCCCGAGGCAATCAATACTTCTTGCCACATCATCAATATGGTATATCTTCACAAATTCCTCAAGAAGACTTCATACGAACTCCTCATTGACAAGAAACTCAATATGAGTTATTTCAAAGTCTTCGGTGCTAAATGCTGGATTAGAGATCCTCACCAGAGCTCTAAATTTGCACCGAAAGCACATGAAGGTTTTATGCTTGGTTACGGAAAGGACTCACACACCTACAAAGTCTTCAACACCTATCACAACAAGGTTGTTGAAACTGTAGATGTGTGCTTCGATGAAACTAATGGTTCGCAAAGAGAGCACCTGCCTCCTTTGCTAGATGAAATGCCTCCTGAGGAATCCATTAGGTTCAAGGCCACTGAAGACGTGATCCCTACTTAAGAACAACTACTCTCTGAAGAAGTTGTACCAACCGTTGAAGATATTCATGCTGATACACCTGAAGAAAACGGCGCTGAAGAAAATGCTCAGCCTCAACAAAGTCATCAACCTGCTCATCTATGACTTGCGAATGAAGTGCAAATCGAGAAAATCCTCGACGACATCAATGCACCAGGTCCTCTCACTCGCTCAAGAGCTTCTCATTTGTCTAAATCTTGTGGGCACTTTGCTTTTGTCTCTATCACAGAGCCCACCAAAGTTGATGAAGCATTCCTGGAGCCTGAGTGGATTCAAGCCATGCAAGAGGAATTGCATCAATTCAAGCTCAACAATGTGTGGGAACTTGTCAAATGCCTAGATCCTCGCAAGCACAATATCATAGGTACCAAGTGGATCTACCGCAACAAACAAGATGAACTTGGTCAGGTAGTGAGGAATAAGGCCCGTCTTGTGGCAAAGGGCTACACACAGGTTGAGGGAATTGACTTCGGTGAAACATTTGCACCTGTTGCTAGACTTGAAGCTATTCACATATTGCTTGCTTATGCTAATCATCACAATATCATCTTATATCAAATGGATGTGAAAAGTGCATTCCTCAATGGTAAGCTTGAGGAAGAAGTATATGTTGCCCAACCCCCAGGTTTTGAAGATCCTAAGTATCCGGACAAAGTCTTCAGACTCAACAAGGCTCTCTATGGCCTCAAGCAAGCCCCTCGGGCGTGGTATGACACACTGAAGGAATTCCTCATGAAGAAAGGCTTCAAACCCAGTTCACTTGATCCAACTATTTTCACAAAATCATATGATGATGAATTATTTGTGTGCCAAATATATGTGGACGATATTATCTTTGGATGTACTGGCAAACGTTACAGTGACGAATTCACCTATATGATTAGTGAAGAATATCAAATGTCTATGGTGGGAGAGCTCAAATTCTTCTTAGGGCTTCAAATTCGTCAACAACGCAATAGCATCTTCATCTCCCAAGAAAAATACCTCAAGGATGTCCTGAAGAAATTCGGCATGCAGGATTGCAAAGGCGTCAAGATTCCTATGCCCACATCGGCTCAACTCTGCACTGACGAAAGTGCTAAAGATTTCGATCAGAAGGTATATCGCTCCATTATTGGATCTTTCTTGTATCTATGTGCATCTAGGCCAGATATTATGCTTAGTGTTTGCATGTGTGCCCGATTTCAAGCAAAACCGAAGGAATCACACCACAAGGTTGTGAAACATATTCTTCGATATGTAGCTCACACCAACACTAGTATTATGGTACCCCAAGGGCTCAGATCTTGACCTCATTGGATATTCTGATTCTGATTGTGCTGGTGATCGTGTGGATCACAAGTCAACGTCAGGCACTTGTCTTTTCCTCGGACGATCCTTAGTCTGCTGGTCCTCGAAGAAGCAGAACTATGTGTCACTATCTACTGCTGAAGCTGAGTACATTGCTGCTGGTTCTTGCTATGCTCAATTGCTATGGATGAAGCAAACCCTCAAGGACTACGACATCAATGTGAAGAATGTCCCTCTCTACTGCGACAACGAGAGTGCCATCAAGATTGCTTACAACCCAGTTTAGCACTCAAAGACCAAGCACATCCAGATTCGTCATCATTTTCTTCGTGACCATGTGATGAAGGGCGATATCTTCCTCGACCACGTGAAGACTGAAGAACAACTCGGTGATATCTTCACAAAGCCCTTGGATGAAAAGAGATTTTGCAAGTTGCGGTGTGAGCTAAATATCTTGGAATCTTCAAATGTTCTTTGAAAGGACACACATCCTAACACTAATGCAAAATTGATGACTTTGATGTGCAACACACGAAGTAACGTTTTTCTTCAATCAATGAAGACTGACACTCTAAGTGTGAAGAAATTAATGAAGAATTTGATTCTCAGAACCCTACGACAATTGTACTCGGTGTCTGAAATCATCATTCTTATACGGTGGGTCATGCCACCACCACAGTTGAATTTCTTGAGAAATTGAATTTTTCATCATTTTGCAAATTCTTCAAATTGTAAAATTCTTCAAGTTTACAAATTCCTCGAAATTTCAAAGTCTTCAACTGATGTTTTTCATATGAGCTTTTTTTTCATTGACTATATATATATATATATATATATATATATATATATATATATTGGGTTTTAAATGTCCTCAATAGCATTCACTTATAGCTAATTCTTCAGGTTGATTTTCTTCTAAGTGAATGTGATCGGACCCGTTCCCCCTCTATGCTAAACTCAACCCAGTCTGTTCACAAATTCTTCATATGCATTCTACTTTGAAACTCGTTCAAAGTCTTCACTGTGTCCTTGTCAGCTGAAGAATTTGCGAACGAAAACTTTAAAATTTTCAATTTCAATTTTTGGCGGTTGCCGCTCAAACCGCTCTGATTCCCACGACTGGATAACCCACGATCCCCCACTATCTCCACTACACAGTACGTGGGTGACACATGTCTCGTGGATAGCAAGGGTCAGGGGTATACTGGTCCAAAATCATCGGACCAGTTGGTTTTTACTGCCGCTATAAATACCCCCTCCCTTCCACTTGCTCGGGTTACTCCTCACTCCCATCTCTCCCGAGCTCCAGACCTAGCGTCGCCGCTAACCTCATCGTCGCCGGAGAGGAAGAGCTTTGCTGCCTCGACCTCACCGTCGTAGTACTCGCATCGGCCGCGGAAGTCTTCTCTCCGCTGCCGCTGTAGCTGTCTCCCTCTGCCAAGCTAGGGCGTGGGAGATCTGAACTGACGAACTCCTCCAGTTCGCTTCTCTGTTCGTCGTGTTCTTCATTTGTGGTCATTAAATTCAATTTTATTACCGTTTTTGATTCATATAAATTTCTCAAAAATCCTCAAAAGGTGTTTATTCTTCATCAATCCATCTCTTGAGCACCAAACAAATTCCTACTCTTGATTTATTTCGCTAAGTTATGATTTTCTTCAAGATTCCTCAATTGTGTGGATCCTCAAATCTATACAACTCTGGAACCTCAGTCAAGAACACTTAGTGAAATCCTTCAAGACATCTATGGTCAAATTCCTCAAACTTGACACTTTTGCAAAATTTCTGAGAACGCATATGACCTCTTCAAATTCTTCGCACCTATACTCTATTCACAGGTACAAATGTCAGCTGATGAATCTCTAGGTTCTCATCAACTTAACTCATTTGCAGCGTTCCTTGAAGAGAAATTGCACACTTCGTCAGAATCCTAAAAAGTACAAAATCCTCAGCTGAAGAACATGGCTGGTGGCAAAGGACCTCAGAAAAGAGGAAAACGTCTTGAAGTGCAAACTGCCTTTGAGATAGCTGATGACTTGTATGATGAATATTGCACACCTGATGAAGAAACTCATGGCAAAGAGACTCAAAAGCATCTCAAGATCCGTATCAAGAGGATTGAAAGGAGATGGGCACGAGAATGGAGAGAATATTGATATGTCACTCCAAAATGTATGAAGAACTTTGCTATCAAACCTCCGTGCAATAGGACACCTTTGGCTCAAGGCCAACATGCTGATCCCACCAGTCTCAAATCTGGTGAAGATTTTCCTCATGAATGGGAAAAGCATCAAGCCAAGCTGGCAAGAAAGGCAAAAGAAGCAGTGAAGAGATTCAATGAGGAATCTACTCCTGCTGTCGCTGCTGGGGCTTCTGCCAGCAACACTGCCCCAAAGAAAGCTGTGGTGAAGAAATCTGTTGTGAAACCAAAGTCCTCAGCACCAAAATCTTCTGCCCCAAGTTCTTCACAGCACATACCTCAGGCAAAATAATCAAGGGCTCCTGCTATGCCCTCAGTGGCTGCACAATCTTCAACTGCTGCTGTCGAGTCCTCAACTCCAGTGCACCTTGCAACGTGTCAAAGGACTGATGGTTTTTCAATTGCTTCAGGGACATCTGCAACTTCATCATCTCAAGCACATTCATCAACCATTCCCACTTTGTTGAAGATAAAGGCAACTGCAGGACGAGGCAGAAGGCCAAGTCCTCACGGCAAGAAAGTTGCATTTCAAGTTCCCTCAGGATCTGAGGATCATGAGGTTGATGATGAAGAACTGGCTGCTATAGTCAGAAACAAGCAAGAGAGAGTGGCTCTAGCAAAGGGGACTCAAATTCCTCTGATGCTAGACCCGAAGATTGTGCTGGACTTCATAGACTTGTGGCATCAGGATCCAAACACCCCCATTGATGAGTTGAAGCTTCCACCTGGCCCAAGTCATGTCCTCGCTGCTTTCATCGGTGAAGAAAATTCGAAGCATCAGCAGGCCAGAAGGGCCAAGAAAGCTCAACTGAAGAAAGAACGATTCATGAAGGACAATGTCCTCAACCTGACGCCAAATCAACTTGTCTCAGTCCAAAGAGACATCAAAAGCCTCAGTGAAAAATACAACAGACACTCCTTAGATTGGGAAGGTGCCAAGGGCAGATTCATCATGATGGCTGAACAAGTCATCAAGGAGCACAACACCAGGGTTGCTACTCGCACGCAACCACAAAATCCTCAGGCAACCTCTTCTATCCAGCCTGCTAAAGAAACTGCCAGTGCAACTGGAGAGATTCTCGTTGCTGAAGAAATTCCCAGGGCAACTCCCAATGTTGCGCCTAAAGAAATTGCAAGGCCAGCTGAAGAAACTGCTGAGCCTAAAGAAATTGCCAGGGCGACTGCATCAGTCGTGCCTGTAGAAACTGGTGCACCATCTTCACCCCATGCTCCCCCAGCAAAATCCTCAAGGGTGAAGAAAATCACACTTCTTTCTGCATCAGAAGCGAAGAAAACCAAGGCCGCGGAAAAAGCACCTGCACTCAAAAGAAAAGCATCACCAACTCCAAATTCCATAGTTGTGAAGAAGTTGAAGATTCTGTCCAGTTCTTCAACAGAGCCCATTGATGCAACACCTTTGTCATCAATCCCAGCCTATGAGATTATCCATTTTGGTGAAGAATATCACATTCCAGTTGATGATGCTGATGAAAATCAATCTATCGCTTCAGAATCAGTTGATGAAGAAATACAGGTTGATGAAAATGCTCCAACACCTGTGACATCATCCCCCAGCCTTAATTAATTGCTGAAGAGGCTGGAGTTGAAGAAATGGAAGAGCATGTGGACATTGGATCCACCACTCCTGTTATACATGATGAATTTTGGGAAGCAGCTCACCCAAATTCGCCAATGGCCACCCCTCTTGCACAGATTCCTCAGTCCCCTGCACAAACTGAAGAAATTCAAACAGAGACTGAAGAACACCATACTCCTCTCAAGCCGCTCAATGAAGAAATTCCAGCTACATCAGTTGATGAAAATGCTGTCCCAAGTGCACCGGAGGATCATGGCGTGCAAATTCCTCAGAATACTGATACTGCAATTGTGACTAGGGAGGTTGGGAGATGTGTGAAACCAAATCTTCAGCCCAAGCCTGCACTGCTATCACGCCCAAGATGCGATCCTATCCTTATTTTGGGCACGAGGGCCTCGACAGGGATAGAAGCGCATCTCGTCGTTTGCAAGAATGGATATCATTACCAGTACATGTAAAGAAGAGATGAGTATATGGAATTGGCTTACACTCGCCACAAGCTACATCAATATCACATCAATACAACAACATATCCAAACATCATACAGAAGAGCAGGGTCCGACTACGGACGAAAACAAACGATAAAATGACATCCATCCTTGCTATCCCAGGCTGCCGCCTAGAACCCATCCTAGATCGATGAAGAAGAAGAAGAACTCCAAATCAAACAAGCATCGCGCTCACGTCAAGTCATCGCATTACCTGTACCTGTACCTGCAACTGTTGTTGTTGGAATCTGTGAGCCACGGGGACTCAACAATCTCATTTCCAAGGGTATCAAGACTATTAAAGCTTAATGGGTGAGGTATGGTTATGTGGTGAGGCTGCAGCAAGCACTAAGCATATATTTGAGTGGCTAACTTACGAGTACAAGAATAAAGGGGGGTGATTGTCGAATAAACGGACGTGAACTAGTAATGATCTCTAAGAGATCCTGAACACCTACATAAGTCAAACATAACCCCACCGTGTTCTCTCTCGGATCAGAAATTCACGAGAAGAGACAGTCACGGTTACGCACACAGTTGGTGTATTTTATTTGAGTTTACTTCAAGTTTGCTACGACCGGGTGTTAAACAAAGTTTCCAAGTTGCCACATAACCGCGGGCACGGCTTTCCAAAAGATTTAACCCTGCAGGGGTGCTCCAACTCATCCATCACAAATTAACCACACGCAGCGGGAATAACCTCGACCACGAATCTCATGATCTTCCTAGGCAATTCCACTGGAAAACCGCAACCTCGAGATAGCCCGAAGTATTTTCGGAATTCCTCGCACAAGACGTTCGAGAAAGGTAAAACAAGTCCAGCAAGACCACCCGGCGTGTCGACGAACCCGATAGGAGCCGCGTATCTCGTTCTCAGGACACGACAGATAAGCGAAGCGTACGGTGGCCTGATAGACATCTCCCTAGTTGCCCCGGGTTGGCCCCGCACGGTGCTCTATTTTGGACCAACACTCATGAGGAGCACTGGCCCGGGTTGTTGATTAAAGATCCTCGGGTTAATTACTCCCTATGCAGGTTTATTAGTTATTAGGCAAATGTAGTACCAATGTTGGGCCTTGCCAGACAAGTTTTATCCCAAAACGAAAAATCAAGGGGGTCCCCATAACAACCCCGAGCATGTTTGGAGCGCTCAATTATGGAACATAACACCGGTACACAAGTAACTAGGGCGGCAAGAGTGGAACAAAACACCAAGCAAAAGGCCAAGCCTTCCACCCTTTACCAAGTATATAATGTGCATTAAATTAAATAGCAATAATATAGTGATATAGCAAAAACATCCATGTTGCACATGGAAACATTGCACCTGCAACTAGCAACGCTATAAGAAGGGCTGAGCAAGCAGTAACATAGCCAAACAATGTTTTGCTGGGATGTGGAGGGGTTAGAGGCTTTTCATGGCAATTTAGGAGGCTTAACATACAAGTGGTAGGTAGCGAGACAGCGATAGAAATGAGACATCTAGCATGGCAATGATAGTAATGGTATCCAGGGAAATGTTCATCTTGCCTGAGATCCCGCTTGGAAGAAGAACGAGTCCATGAAGAAGACGAGCCAACGTAGACGAACGAATCCTCACACTCCGAAGCGGTTTCGGAACTCTATCGAGAAGAAGCAATCGGAAACAACAATCAACACACGGGAACACCACAACATATGCAAGACATGATGCGCAAACAAATATGATGCATGTACGGTTTAAATATGCAAGGCATGGCAATCACAACAATCAAATACTACACATTAAGTGAAGCTCAATATGCAACGAGTTGCATATTGACGAAACTCCACATTTGAATATTTAGTTCACTCTCGTTTAGGTACACAACAATATTAAATGTTGTTAAACATGGCAAGAGGTGAAGCATAAGTAAACTACACATCTAGGCAAGTTTAAATGAGGCCGGAAACAACATATAGCATTTCCGAAATGGCACCATATGTTAATTTCGAAATTGGTCCAGATCTGAACTAATCATATTTTATATTTATTAAACAGGGAAATAAAGTATACCATGCAATTCTATACGTCTTTCTAGTCGATTTACATATATGGAACATCTCAAACGGAGCTACGGTCTAAAAGATATGACATTCGCAAGACGCATATAACATGAATGCAAAATGCATGCAAACACCCACCACAAACATACCAAGTCATAGATGCAGCAAGATATTATGAAACTACATGAGATTCTAAGCAAGATTCATATGCAACATGTTCAAAACGGAGCTACGGTTCAACCACAATCACCAAAACAAGTTTTAGTTCAAATCTGCCCAAAACAGCAACATAGCATATTGCACGCATGAAAACAACAAGTTACAATATTCTAAAATGCTCAAACTAAGCATGGGGCAGTATCCTATAACACACACATCATTTCATCTTCACATATCAAACTCAAAAGAGTCATGGATCACATGGTAGGAAGCTCTCAACATGGCAACAAAATATGGCAGATTAGGACTTAGCGAAAATAACAGTTTTTTAGCAGATCAGTTTTTCACGGAGGCATATTGGCAGCAGTAAAACTATATGCTACAGGGCATATTATGGCATGGTAGTAGACATGATGCATTACAAATCATTACTTTATGGCAACATCAAATTATGCTCAGATTTATGGCAACCATCAACACAACATGGCATATTGAAGAAAAACAGATTCTCAGACTTAGTGAAAAATAGAGTAGGCATGTGCAGCAGTTTTTAACAGATTGACATATTGAGCAACAGAAATAATTATGATGCTAAACCTATTCATACAAACTATTGGCGCAACATGATAGAGCATAACATGCTTAACAAAGACTCCATGGTGGCATCACAAAAAGACTCCTAGAACACTAGCAATTCACATGGCAACACAGCAATAAAATAACAGATTTATTTAACATGTTGGCAACAAGAAAACAACACCTAAACATGCATTTCTATGACAACCAAAAATACCAGGGCCTAGCACACATGTCCAAGGGCATATCTCATGTTCGAAATTATTTCATATCATGCATGGATTAAATCCCACAAAATAAACAAACGGGCATCATGGCAAAAATGACATGCACTCAAACATCCTCCAATGACAAAACTAATTGCACAGTTAAATTCTATGGATTTTTCTACCCCGAAAACATATATAATATGCATAGGTTATGTGGGAAAATATGTCACAATTAATTATGCAAATTAATGGAAAAACCCCTTTTGCAATTATAAATACAAATTAAATGCAAATATTACAATGGACAAGTTTGTCATGCATGAAAATGCGATGCCGATAACATGAACATTTTTAATATATGATTGTATTAAATCCCGATGCACGTTAATTAAATATGACAATGCAAAATAATGGCAATTATGCAAAATGATGCAAAACAGCGAGCTTAGGTATTTTATCATGGATGAAAAAGGCATTTTGTTAATCTACGCATTTTTTTGAGCAGTTTTCATATACAAAACATTTTATTCCGATGCACGGTTATTAAAATATTAGCAATATAAAACAAGGGCTGAATCTGGAGCATATTGGGCCAACAGTGCAAGGGGTTGGATACTAAAACGCGCACATGAGCGTCGGATAGCGGGGGCGCTCACCAGAGGCCTCATGGGCCGGCTGGAGCTGGGCCACGCGGGCGAGGCTGGGCCTAGGCGGGCGATGCGGCCGACGAGCGGGGTCAACGCGAGCGGCGGGTCGGGCGTCCTGGTTCTGCTCCCGAGCCCTCACGACAAAGGCCATGGCAGCGGCGGCCTCGGGCTCCGGCGCCGGGGCGAGAGCGGACGACGGCGGGACGGGCGAAAACCGGCCGGATCGGGCGGCGCTCCACCAGATCCGGTGATCCCCGGAGCGGAGCGACGAACGGGCGGCTGCCGGACTTCGGGGCCGCCATGGCATTCCTGCGGGGAGAGAGAGATGGCGGTGAGATTAGGGATAGGGAGAGGGAGGAAGAAGGAGAAGAAGAGAAGGGCGCGGGGAGGTCTGGCGACCGGCCGGCGGGGCTCTGGCCTAGAGCGGCGCTCCGGTGGGATGGCGGGGTTGGACAGCGCACGAGCGCCATGGGCGGCTCTGGCGCGGGCTCGCCGGTGTTTGCGGGGACGCGATGGATCTGGGGGGCGCGGACATTGTCCGGGTTGGCCACGGACATGTCCGGCGGGGCGTGGGAACGAAATCTGAGCCTCCAATTTTAGATCTGAAGGTCAAATTTGGCTTGGGGGCTAGGGTTTCGGGATTGGGAGGTGGTGGACCTGAAGGTGGGGTTTGGTAGGGGTGTGGCTGCAATTTTGGCAAGGAGAAACCCTAGAGAGTGAGGAGGCTCTCTCCACGGGGTGGTCTTATATAGGGAATGGACTAAGGGGGTTGGACCTCGTCCGTCCGATCGCGATCCGATGACCACGAACGGAGGGGGGCTAAGTTGGGCTAGCTAGTGGGCTGTGGAGAGGTGGTTTGGCCAAGAAGAGAGGGAGGTTTGCGGCCCGTGACATGATTTTGAAATACCGAAAGCGTCCGATAATAAACCGATGCCGCGGGCGCGTGCTTGTGTGGTTGGGCTCGAAACGGACGACGACACGAACGGAGAGAACCGGCAGCTACGAACGGATGTAAGTTTTTGAAACGAGTGACGATGCTATGCAAATGATGCGAATGATGCGATGTTGAATGCGACAAAGAAACGAATCACACGATGACAGCGGCATAAAAGGGGAATCTTCTGGAGCGTCGGACCCGGGCTGTTACAACTCTCCTCCACTAACAAGAGATCTCGACCCGAGATCTTAGAATGAGAAGGGGAAGAGGAAAAGAAAGGAAGAGGTAAAACTTAGTTGCTTGTTTGACAAACGAGTGAAACCATAGAAACAAGAAGGTTGGACAAAGATGAAGAATGACATGAGGAAGAAGCAAGAAGTCACAAGAAATTTCGGCAGCACTTCGGCAGGAAAGAGAGGAAAAAGTTGATAAGATGGAAAGAACTGAAACGAAGACACAACTCTCCGGTTAAAGGATAAGCAAGAAAGAACATGGTCTTGATAAAATGAGATGATGGGCGATGAGAGCAACATGACCATGCCTCCGGAATAGAAGAATAGAAGCTCTATCGAAGGAAAGAAAGAATAGAGAAGGAAATGACAACTTCTACCACCATGAATTGAAAGCATCCTTACAAAGAATGGTTGAACGGAGTTGTTGAAAGACCAACAACGAAAAAGGAAAGCTTATAGAGAGCGCTTATAGAGAGCTTATGGAGAACATCCCAGAAATATGAGGTGACAACTGGCCACAAACGAAAACAATTGGTTGCTTGGGAGCAACAAGATATGCAAAACTTGTTTCACCAAGAGGATATATTGAAAACTTGGATCATTGATAAACACCATGATAGCAACAATCTTTAGGAAGAGTTTTAGGTGAAATCCATGCCAAGATAACTCCAACCAAGAAAAGATAGGTTTACATATCTCATTCTTGACAAATTCTCTTCGAGTCTCCTCATTAATCAAGAATGCTATAACACCAACTCAAAGATAAGGAAGAAAGAATTGCACTTTGAAATGCAATATAAAGAATACTTGTGCTACTCCAACAAGAATCTTGAAGAACACTTGAAAACGAAAGAAATCTTGATGAACCACCATGAAGAACTTCTTGGAGAACACCGGAATGAAAGGATGATAGAGAAGAATTGAAGGTTGAAAGAATAGATTATGACCTCCAAGATTAGATGAAGCTTCATGACGAGATACTTGAGAAAACTAGAAACTCCGGAAAAGAAAAGATGAAACACTTGAAATCCTGGAATTTGATATCATGCACAACTCGGGAAGAAGGATTGACTCGATTGATCAAACAAGAATAATAATTGCGTTATGCTTATCCTTCATCAAGTTAAATTGATGACAAGCAACGGATTTAGCATACCGCTTATTCTTCTTGAAAAGAATTGAAGAGGGATATAGCACGAACTTGACGAAGTCTTCAACGAAACACCGGTGAGAATTTGAAACGAATGAAGATACTACGAATGAATGGGGATACATGAGAATGAAGAGATCATGATCCGCCTAGCAAAAAACTTGATTGAAGCACCGGAATAATTGAGATACGAACGAAGGGACAACAATTGAGAAGACTTGGAGAACGAAAGCTAAAAGCTGAGAACGAAGAAATCTTCTGAAATGATGGCCTTCGGATGATCGAGAAATTAAAACAACTCTGAAATGCTCCGGATAGATATGGAAGGAATTATTCATGATCGACAACAATTACAGAGGATAGCAACAGGCTGAAACCATGAATCTTCGGAAGAACGGACAAGATTTAAGAGAAACTCTTCTTCGGTCCTCAACACTGAGAATGATGACGAGAAAGAACACCAAGAATTATGAGACACTCCGGAATGATGAATAAGGAAGGGTTGAGCCAATGATGAAATAATTTGAAGCGATCTTGAAAAAAAATTACTGATGAGAATCATTCTTACGTCATATTTGAAAAGACTTTGAAATCTCCGGAAAAGATTAAAAGAGCCAGGTAAGATCCTGGGGAAAAAACCCTGTGGGTTATGAGCCAACTCAAAGAGATCACCGTTGAAGCGGTTGATTAGAAAGAGAGATTGCACCGGTACAATTGAAAACTTGATGATGTGAGACCTCAAAACAACAGATTTTTATAACATGTTGGCAACAAGAAAACAACACCTAAACATGCATTTCTATGACAACCAAAAATACCAGGGCCTAGCACACATGTCCAAGGGCATATCTCATGTTCGAAATTATTTCATATCATGCATGGATTAAATCCCACAAAATAGACAAACGGGCATCATGGCAAAAATGACATGCACTCAAACATCCTCCAATGACAAAACTAATTGCACAGTTAAATTCTATGGATTTTTCTACCCCGAAAACATATATAATATGCATAGGTTATGTGGGAAAATATGTCACAATTAATTATGCAAATTAATGGAATAACCCCTTTTGCAATTATAAATACAAATTAAATGCAAATATTACAATGGACAAGTTTGTCATGCATGAAAATGCGATGCCGATAACATGAACATTTTTAATATATGATTGTATTAAATCCCGATGCACATTAATTAAATATGACAATGCAAAATAATGGCAATTATGCAAAATGATGCAAAACAGCGAGCTTAGGTATTTTATCATGGATGAAAAAGGCATTTTGTTAATCTACGCATTTTTTTGAGCAGTTTTCATATACAAAACATTTTATTCCGATGCACGGTTATTAAAATATTAGCAATATAAAACAGGGGCTGAATCTGGAGCATATTGGGCCAACGGTGCAAGGGGTTGGATACTAAAACGCGCACATGAGCGTCGGATAGCGGGGGCGCTCACCAGAGACCTCATGGGCCGGCTGGAGTTGGGCCACGCGGGCGAGGCTGGGCCTAGGCGGGCGATGCGGCCCACGCGCGGGGTCAACGCGAGCGGCGGGTCGGGCGTCCTGGTTCTGCTCCCGAGCCCTCGCGACAGAGGCCATGGCAGCGGCGGCCTCGGGCTCCGGCGCCGGGGCGAGAGCAGACGACGGCGGGACGGGCGAAAACCGGCCGGATAGGGCGGCGCTCCACCAGATCCGGTGATCCCCGGAGCGGAGCGACGAACGGGCGGCTGCCGGACTTCGGGGCTGCCATGGCATTCCTGCGGGGAGAGAGAGACGGCGGTGAGATTAGGGATAGGGAGAGGGAGGAAGAAGGAGAAGAAGAGAAGGGCGCGGGGAGGTCTGGCGACCGGCCGGTGGGGCTCTGGCCTGGAGCGGCGCTCCGGTGGGATGGCGGGGTTGGACGGCGCACGAGCGACATGGGCGGCTCGGGCGCGGGCTCGCCGGTGGCTGCGGGGACGCGATGGATCTGGGGGGCGCGGACATTGTCTGGGTTGGCCGCGGACATGTCCGGCGGGGCGTGGGTACGAAATCTGAGCCTCCGATTTTAGATCTGAAGGTCAAATTTGGCTTGGGGGCTAGGGTTTCGGGATTGGGAGGTGGTGGAGCTAGAAGGTGGGGTTTGGTAGGGGGTGGCTGCAATTTTGGCAAGGGGAAACCCTAGAGAGTGAGGAGGCTCTCTCCACGGGGTGGTCTTATATAGGGAATGGACTAAGGGGGTTGGACCTCGTCCGTCCGATCGCGATCCGATGACCACGAACGGAGGGGGGCTAAGTTAGGCTAGTGGGCTGTGGAGAGGTGGTTTGGCCAAGAAGAGAGGGAGGTTTGCGGCCCGTGACATGATTTTGAAATACCGAAAGCGTCCGATAATAAACCGATGCCGCGGGCGCGTGCGTGTGTGGTTGGGCTCGAAACGGACGACGACACGAACGGAGAGAACCGGCAGCTACAAACGGATGCAAGTTTTGAAACGAGTGACGATGCTATGCAGATGATGCGAATGATGCGATGTTGAATGCGACAAAGAAACGAATCACACGATGACAGCGGCATAAAAGGGGAATCTTCTGGAGCGTCGGACCCGGGCTGTTACAACTGCCTTTCAAAAGGCGACCCAAATTCCTCAAGGAGAATTTCAATGATGAACACCATTTTCTTCATTGGTACAAATCCTTATGACTCTCCGAGGATTCGTCAATAGAGATTCTCGACTGCTACTCAAGCCAACTTTTACAGTGCCGTGCTATTTCTGAAGGACAAGGTTTTTCAACACTATCAAATTCCTCATGCTGACATGGAAACCATTTCTTGCTTCACCCCAGTAGTAACTGTTCTTCATGATGCTGGTGTGCTGCCATTCTGCGTCCACATCTGTGATTGGAATGAACAAATCATTCTTCAGTTCTATGCTACTCTTCATATGTCAGGTGATGCAGAAGATATCAACACATGGGTACTTGACTGGATGACTGAGAACACTCATTACACTACTCCAGCAACTGAGTTACTTCGAGTTGTTCCAGTCAGTATTCCCTCAGCTGAAGCCAGATGCCTCTATGAAGAACCTGAACTTCCAAATCATCTCATGCAAGTATTGATGAAGCCTCTGTCTCCAGGTCAAGCACACAGAACCTCATTTTTGGTGAAGGATTTTTTGTATGTGCCCCGCACCATGTACAGAATCATGACCAAAACCCTCAGCCCAATCAAGGGTCATAACAATGAAGAAGAGGATGTGGTAGGTGTGATGAAGAATCTGCTATTCAACATCATTCACGAGATTCCTATAAATCTTCATGATTTCTTCATGAGGACATTGGCCAACATTGTTGTGTCTTCCTTTGAACTGAAGCCATATGCTCCATGGATCATGAAATTCATCAAAGCGCGATCCTCAATTCCTTATGAAGCGGATTTTTAGAATCACTTCAGTTACCTGCCCCCAATTGAAGTCCTCAAGAGCACATTTTCCTCAATTGATGGGAAGGGCAAATCAGTTATTGATGAAGGATCTCGCCCTCTGAATGGTCAATTTCATCCTGCTACTCCTTACTCAACCAATGATGACACAACATCATAAGACTCAGCAGCTAGGGCCACTGCTCAAAAACCTCTTGAAACTGCTCCAAGAGTGATGGCTGATCGTGAACTTCTCCTTAGTCTTCATCATAAGGTTGATCGCAATCACAAGTGGGTCAAACGTCAGTTCAAATCAATTCTCGAGAACATGATAGTGACGCAGAACTCAGTGAAGAAAAATCACTACTATGTGCATGAAATCTTCAATCGCAGTTGGGCCATACTTGCACATCTCAAAATACCTGCAAAACTTGAGGAGATGAATTTTCAGCAGAACTATGGCTGGTCTCGACTCCCTCAGAATAAATTCAAGAAAGTTCAAGTTCCTTAGCTGGTGACCAGTTCATATTCTTCATCTCGTGAGACAGATGAAGCAGAAGACATTGAAGATACTGCGGTAGGCCCTACACCACCAACCGACCCCGACAACGCTGGCGCTCCTCCATCACCTTCAAGTTGAAATTCTTCAGGGGCGTTAGTCCTCAGTTTCGTCCCTTTTGGTCACTTGATGGCAAAGGGGGAGAAAATTGAGTTAGTCTTCAAGCGGGTCTCATTACATGGGCTATTTTTGTTTAAGTTACAAGTCTTGCTCTTCTGAAGTGTTTGTTGGTTGAGTTGTAAACTTAAGTCCGATGGTGGTCTGATACTTTTGAACTGCCTTCTGCATGCTTATTTCCTCAAGTATCTTAATGCAGGCATGCTGAATTTCAACAGACACAATTTTTCAGCATGCATTTTAATTTCCTCATGATATATGTTAAATGCGTGTATGGATTACAAGTTATAGAGGGAGATCTCCAAGAGTTTATCCTGCCATGTGCATTTGTAGTCCAAAGCAAATTCCTCAAATATGCACATATTCAGGGGGAGTTCCTTTATATCTTGCACTAAAATTCCTCAAACTCAGTACTTACACTTCATATGTTTATCCCCATTGAAAACTTAACCTATTTGTCATCAATCACCAAAAAGGGGGAGATTGTAAGTGCATATAGTGCCCTTTAGTGTTTTTGGTGTATTGAAGACTTATAGGTTAAGGGACTAATATGTGTGTGAGTGTACACATGCTCTATAAGTCGCTGAGGAGTTTGATATAGACGATGAATGTCGACCCTAAAAATGAATGTATTCAGCTGAAGACTTTGGTGAAGACTTTGAAGCTGAAGAATTCGGTGTGACCTTGAAGATATTGACGAGGACTATGAAGCGTGAAGACTTTTGTTTTCATTGTTTCATTTCCTTTCTTTGAGTCATAGGAAACACCGTACTGTTAAAGGGGGCTGAGGTAATACTAAGGAAAATTTCCAACTGATGCTCAACTCAAAAGCCTCAACACAACCAATCCTTCGAGTGAAACCTTTGGAAATCTCTTACAGTTCAGTCAAGTTCTTCAGTGACAGAGACGATGTTCTTCTGGTCTCTGAGGAAATTGGTCTGACTGAGGATTTAGGATTTCACTAGTGCGAATTGCCTACCGTGAGGAATATGATAAGCCCTGAGGAATTTGACAGTTCAAATTCCGACCGTTGATGTGCTTTGCGCTAGCAGTCCAGATATTTTATCCACCTAACGGTCATATAATTGGGGATGGGGCATTTATGTCTTATCATGTCGGGTTGCACCCTGGCTATAAATAGCCGCCCCCCACAACCACTAGTTGGTTGGCTGCTCAGAGAGAAATTGACACTTGTCATTTGAGAGCAACCCATTCCTCGAGGACTTTGAGACAAAATCATCAGTGAGGAAAAATCCGAAACCCAAACCACCAAAACCCAAAAGTGATTGAGCATCACTGAAGAGATTGTTCCTGTGTGGAACTGACGCTTTTTACCTTTGAAGACTGTCCATCTTCCAGACGGTTAGGCGTCATGGTCTAGAGCATCCAGCAGTCAATTGTGGATCGTCGGGTGACCGAGTTTGTGAGGGTTTGGAAGTCTACCCTGAAGACTTACCACGAGTGTTGGGCGAGGTCTGTGTGACCTTAGCTCAAGGAGAATATGGTAAGAACTGTGTGTCCTGGGATTGTGTGTCCTTTGGTTTAAATACCAAGTCGCTGCGAACCAGACGTACGACTATCACAGTAGTTGGAACTGGGTCATCAAATCATTGTCTTCATCGATCTCCTGGTTCTATTTCCTCAACCCCTTCATTTCTTCGAAGTACTTGTTGATGAATCAGATCGTTACTGTTTGAAGAATTTGACTGAAGACTTTCTCAATTTCCTCATCTCAAATTCTTCAATCACTTTATCTTCAGCCTTCTTATCCTGTTCATGCTACTTATGCCCTGTGTATGCTTCATTTCATCATGATGACTATGCTACTGCTATGTTTCGCATGCACTTGAGTACTTATGCCACTGCTAGTAGTTTGTCACTTAGCAAATTCCTCAACTAGTAATTCCTCAGTGACGAATTTGTAAAAATCGCCTATTCACCCCCCTCTAGTCGATATAACGCACTTTCACACAGGTTTTGCAAGCGCGCCCCGCACCAGAAGACTCAGGCACAACCCGCCTTGAGGTAGGGCCTCGTGAGACCCGTGCTGGCTCACGGGTTCCCAGATACACCTCCTCTAGTTCAGCCTGGAGACTATAACACAGAGCTCCCTTCCCACTCCAAGTGGAAGCCCCATGCTCTGCGCGGGCGGATGACACGGTCGCTTAGCGGCTATGCCCATGCCCAAGTGGAAGCCCCATGCTCCGCGCTGGCGGACGACACGGTCGCTCAGCGGCTATGCCCACGCCGAGTGGAGGCCCCATGCTCCGCGCTGGTGGATAAACAACTGAGGGCGCCCTAGCGGCTGCACCAACCTCAGGATGGCCTCACGGCCCCGTCACGCAGCGTTCCCCTGGGATGCACGCGCGAGGGGGCCGGACAGGGGCTACGCTTAGGTCATGCCTCGCACGTGCCACCTCACCAGGTCCCTGGCACCTGGTCTTCTCGCGTCCCTCCTAGGCAAAAGCTGGCGAGAAAAGGTATGGGAGCTACTCACACGTCAAGGGGGATCCCTGAGCATCGCGACTCAGGGGGCTCACTAGTCACGTAGCCCCTCGCCCCTTGGTCTCGTCCTGGTGATCCGGATGCCCCAATGGCAATCGAGGTATGCATGGGATTGGGCCCTGCCGACGCAGAGTACGAAGATGCTCAAAATCAACTTCGCCGTCGCCATGTTTCCTTCACGAAGGCTGCTCGCTCGTCAAGGGGAACCCCTGAGCATCGCGACTCAGGGGCCTCACTAGTCACGTAGCCCCTCGCCCCTTGGTCTTGTCCTGGTGATCCGGACGCCCCAACGGCGGTCGTGGTATGCGCGGGATTGGACCCTGCCGATGCAGAGCATAAACGCAAGCAGGAAGGAAACAAGGCATGAAGGAAATCACAGAGTTCAAACAGTTATTACAAGCACTGAATTTTTTTCGAATTCCAACAAGTCTTACACCTCCACGAGGCATGATAAATGTCGCAGGTCAATCTAGGAGGAGGAGCCGTCATCGCCATGGACGCCGCCGCTGCCTGTCCCACTCACGGCGAGCTCGTCGTCAACATCGCTGCCGACAGCTTCATTGCCACCGCTCGCGTCCACCGCAGGGGCCCGGTGTCGGGGACGCAGGCGAACTTCTTCACTCGCGCGTCTATGGAATCCTTCACGGCCGCCGCCGCAACGGCGCGAGACTCAGGGGAAACTGAGGCCATCACCGCGTTGAAGTCGAAGCCGGGCTCGCGGAGGTAGAGGTGGCTGAAGACACGTGTCGCGGCCATGGAGAAAAGGTCGCGACACTCGCCCTCCAGGATGGCGTCCACCCTGGCGACCGCACCTTCGAGCACCTCAGCGAGCTTGGAGGAGATCCCTACGTAGCCGCCCTCAGGAGTCGCCAGTGGCTCCTCGAATCCTCCCCTGCAGATGAAGCGCAGCGCCTGGCGAAGCCTGAGCTCGATGGAGGGGAAGGCATCGCGACCCGCGACCGCTTTCTCCTCAAGAGCGGCAAGGGCCTTCTCCCTGGCATCCAACTGGGTCGGAGATATGTCGGGCATGGGACGTCTGGGCTTCTGCTACCTCCTCCTTCAGCTTGGCCAGACGCTCCCGCCCTGCGGCTTGGTCAACGGCCGCCTGGGACAGTGCGGAGTCGCGATTGGCGAGCTTCTCCTCGTGGGCCTTGAGGTCCTCCTCCCGCTGGTGGAGCCGTTGTGCGTGTGCGGCCTGCTCCTCCTGAAGGGCCTTCAGTTTGGCCTCCACCTCGCCGCAGCGCTCCGCGGCAAACGCTGCTTCGGTCAGTGCCGCATCGCGAGCCGTCTTGGCTTCGACAGCCTCCATCCTGCTCTCCGCGACGGCAGCCTCAGCTCTCCGCGGTGGCTGCGTCAGCCTAGAGCCACCCAGAGATAAGCCCCAGGCGTTCCCTCGTGAGGGAGCGCCTATCGGCGTCTTGGAGGTCGGCCCGGATCCGGCCAAGCATGGTATAGGCCTCATCCAAGGCGTCGGGCCTGATCAGAGGGCCGCGGTCCGCGAGCGCAAGGGCCTGACCAGGAGGTGGCATCTGCATGTCGACGGGTGCTGCGTCCAAGGAGGTAGTGGCGTGGCAGACTTAGGGCGTTGGAAGCTCCAGGTCCCCCTCCTGCCCGGCCAGGGCGAACGACTTCATGACCTGCTGGCCCATGGGGGCTTGCTCCTCCTGAGGCTGCGTCACCGCGCTCTCGGGAGCGGATTCTGTTGGGGATATAACCCCGTGGTAAGACCCGCCTAGGAGAGGTCGGGTCATACCTGGCGGCTCATAGCCAAGACCCTTAAGGTGGGCCGGAAGATGAAGGCCAGGCCGCATGGTGGCTTACCAGACGGTCCAAGACGAAGGCCCAGAGACAAAACATGGTGTGAGATCAGGGCGGTTAAGCCGCACGGAGACGGCTTGCCCAAGATGGCAAGGCGGCTTAGAGGTAGGGTTGACTACGTTGTATTAGTCGGTTTGGGACTCGTGTAACCCAGGGCCTCGACCTCCTATATAAAGGTGAGACCCTAGGGCGGCTTAAAACAGAAATCAATCAATCGAGAACTAGGTCAAGTGAATCTGCTCCCCTGTAATCGATACTCCAATCAATACAACAGAAGCAGGACGTATGCTTTTACCTCTTCTTGAGGGGCCGAACCTGGGTAAACTTGTGTCCCTCATCTCGACCAACCCCTTTGAGTCCACCGCCTTAGCAATGGCCTCGAACCTAAGTCTTCGGACATCTGCCGTGACAAAACCACGACAGTTGGCGCCCATCGTGGGGCAAGCACGCGGTGGTGTTGAGTTCTCAAAGGGCTCTCTCCCAGGGATCGAGGGGTACGCCGTTGGCATGATGACGAAGAGTCACCGCGGCAAGCTCTACATCGATGATGCTGGATGGGGACTGGAGGCCGACTCAATCGAGTATGGGTATCGGGTTCCCTTCGGCAAGGTTCATGTGTTCATCGGCAAGATCGGCGATTCTAAGATCGGCCCGGACATCTACACCGAGCTCGTCGAGCCGGACCGGCGCGTGCAACCCGCCCGTGTCAACCCGGGCAGGAAGCATGTCTTCGTCGGCTTCACCCAGGGCATGGAGCTTGAAGGTTCTATGTCGCAGGAAGAAACTCTCATCCGCTCAGAATATCATGAGCCGGAGGAATATTAGCCGCCGAACCGCGCTGCCGTCTTCATGGCAGGTTCAGCGCCGGCCCCTAGCAGCACAGCCGCCGGTGCGACCGGATCTGGGGCTGGCAGGCCGCCGGCTTAGGTTCTTCTGGATCTGATGAACGAGCTTACAACCCTGATGGAAACTGAGGTCACTGCTGAAAACCAAGCAGCCCGTAATACGGAGATCATGAGGTTGAAGAATCAGATGGCCGGAGTCCAACAGGAAATCAATGCGCTGAAGGCTCAGATGGATGCTGAGGCAGAGCGCCTTAGGGCGGACGCTTTTCGCCTTGACCTAGAACAGCAATCTTCAGCGGCGGTTCATCGGATGAGGCATCACTCGCGTTTGCTGGATCAGTATGAAGCCAGAAATCTCTTTAACACGCCAGGGACGGGACGGAATGTGCCTTTGACCGTGACCCGGACAGCGGAAGTACCTCGGAGCCGGGCGGCGGCTCAGCAGCAGCAGCCAGACCCGCCCCGCCGGAACCAGACCCCACTACATCCTTTTCCGACACCACCGAGTCATTATTCTAACCCGATGGAGAACATGGTGGCAGCAGCCACCAGGCTTGGTACAATTCCTATCCCCGACGAGGCGCCTTTCGCAGAGGAGGTGCGGAACGCCATCGGATACCTGCAGACGGCGGTGGCCCAGCAGGAGAAGTATACTTATAGCCGGAGTCGCATGCACTCAACCCCTATCCCCAGCCGCAGCTACAGCCGGCGTTATGAGTCGCTGGCAGTTTCTAGCAGTGATCGACATCGGAACCCGCCGCGAGTGGATCGGGCGGCTCTGGATGCTCAGGCGTTGGTGGATCGAGCAAGAGCATAGCGAGAGGCGGCGGCTCTGGCGGCTGCAGCGGCTCATCAGGAACCCACAATTGCACCTTCCGTATCAGTAGGAGCAGGAGTAACCTCCAGGGCTGTGGGAGTGCTGTGCTTGGCGCCGGCTTTGCGGAATGAGCGTCTGCCGAAGGATTTTAAAGGTCCTCGCAAGGTGCCCAATTATACAACTGACCTGCCTCCGGAAGCTTCGATTGAAAGCTATGAGCTGGCGATGGAGATGCTAGATGTCACTAATGCAGTATGTGCTAAGTACTTCATCATGATGTTGGAAGGGCCGGCTCGCACGTGGTTGAAGGGTCTGCCGCCCAACACTATTAATTCCTGGGCCGAGTTAAAGGCGAAGTTCATCAAAAATTTCCAAGGAACGTGCAAGCAGCCCATGACGATTGTGGATTTGGACCATTGTGTGCAGCGTGAGGATGAGTCGGCTCATCACTGGGTCCAGCGGGTCTCAACAATTATCCACTCTTCCGAACATATTACGGCAGCTCAAGCGGTCTTGATTCTAGAGAAGAATTGCCACTTTACGCCCTTGAAGCAGAAGCTTGGCCGGCTCAAGTGCTCGTGCCAAGATATGGGGGAGCTCATGGCGGCTCTCACCAAGTATGCCGACTCTGACAACACGAAAGACCCTGGCTCCGATGACGAGAGATCGGCTGAGGGTAAGAAAAATAACAATAGGAAGGGCCCTTTGTGGTCAGCAGAAATCTCAACAATGGGTCATATTATCTCATTGACGTACGAGACGAGTCACGTACTTCTGGGCAGGAGACCCACCGGCCATGGAACATCGCTCACCTGCGGCCTTACTATACTTGAGTCATCGACTCCCATCATTGTACATCATCATTGTATATACCTTATATATATATATATATATATATATATATATATATACTAAAGTTGGCATCCCTGCAAGCCGAGGCCTCTGCCTGTTATACATTTCAGATTGTGCAAAAGTGGACACAACCACAAGGTCATTTGGGGGCTTTTAACCCGCCAGGGTTTAGCTTACACACCCTCTTGATCGGCTCTTCAGCCACCGTAAGGCCGGGTTATATACCCAAAAAGTTGACTCCGTCAACAAGGTCATTTGGGGGCTTCCAACCCGCCGGGTTTAGCTTACACACCCTCTTGATCGGCTCTTCAGCCACTGCAAGTTTGAGTTAAACTTGCCTGTATGCTGCTGCTGCTCCGCTAGGTGACCCGCCGAACTCTTGCCAGTTAATCTCGATTAGAGACCCTGAGCTGTTCAAAGTATTTGACAGTCACTCTCGCTAGAGACCCTGTACTGGTTAAGGTTAAACCAGCGGCTCTTGTCACGTGAGGGCCAGCTTATAGAGAGCGAGGATAAACTCACCCATCTGCTGCATACTCTCCGCTATGTGGCCCGTTCGTACTCTTAAACAGTTACTCTTTTAAAGACCCTGCACTATTTAAGGTTCAAACGACGGATTTCTGTCACGTGAGAAGTAGCTTATGGGCCCTGGGGGTACTCATGCCCTGCTGCGCCTCAAAGGAGTTGACGGTCACTCTCACTAAAGACCCGGTACTGTAAGAGTTCAAACAATGAGTTCATGCCATAAGAGCCGGCGTATGAGTTTTCGAAAAAGAAAGCAAGGTCATAAACGATTTAACATCTCCAGGTTGTGCTAAATAAGCCGCCCTCACAACAATGCAGAACATACTCTGTCTTGTTTATTTTTGCAGGTTTTGTCTCCTAAGACGAGCCGCCGTTAAGATGGGACGAAAGGCATCTCAGGCAGACTACAAGGCAGATAAAAGTACATCAAAGTTGTTCAAGTTCCATAGGTGCGCGATGGCACGGCTCAGGCAATCAAGTTTTCTACACCTATTACAAAGCTCTTCAGGGAGCCCAAAAAACAACGGACTTAGAGTTTTTTACACACTTCCAGTCTCGGCGGCTCAGAAAGCCGGGTTATCAATTTCAGGAGCAACGTGTTCAGCTCAACGGCAGGTCATCCTGCGTCGGGTCTTCGACCTCTTCGATCTGAAGATTGTCCAGATCCCAGTTGCAGTTTGTTAAAGCTTCAAACTGGGCCTCGTCAAAGAGGGGAGACGGGTCAATTTCAGGAGCAAAGAGTGGCTTACAGCGTGCAGGAGTTAAGTCCCTGGCTTCAAAAGTTGGGCAGCGCACTCGTTTGCTATCCTCGCCATAAGCCGCCTGGTATGAGGTCAGATCAATTTCGTTGACAAGTGTTGATGCGAGTACTCGGGAGGCTTTCATGCATTTGGCATAGTCAGCTTCGGTAAAATCTGAGCCGTCATCTTTTTTGGATGGAAAGCCATCCATCATCTCTTCTGTGGTCAGTTCAGGTGCAAAGGCCAGAGACCGGCTTAACGCGGCCATTGCTCCCTTCCTGGCGGCTGATCGTTTGAGTTCATCAATTTGCTTGGGTAGAGTAGACAAGACTTCTATTACTCCCTTCATGAGTTTGGGGACGCCTTTTTCAGTCAACATGGCTTTGATGGTGCAAAGGGTCCTGCAGTATAGCTGTTCTGTCAAGGTGTATATTGCTTTCAACTTCAACAAGCTGTCAGAAGATAGTTGGCGGCTTCTTTGACCTGCAAGGAAGGTTGGGCTTTATAAGCCGCTCGCACAGTTTTCAACAAGGCAAGGAAATTTTCTAAGTTTTCAGTGCTTAACAAAGATAGCAAAAGTCATCCTGGATATATGGCGCTTGAGGGTTTGCAGTTCTTCTGATACAACCTTGAGCCGCTTGTCAGCATCATCTGCGCGTTTTGTCAAGGCGGCTTGTCTAGACTCAGCGGAATCTTTGAAGGCAGCAAAATCATCTTGAACCTTCTCAAGCTCTTTAACGACAACCCGCCATTTCTCTTCCGCCTCAGACCGGGCGGCTTGTTGCGAAGCAACATTTTCCTTTAGGCCGGTCAGATCAGACTCGGCCGCATTCAAAGCTTCATGTATCGTGCAAAAATAAAAAAGTTCAGGAGGTTTAAGTCGCCAGGATGAGATATTAGTAGACAAGAGAGATGAAGCTGTTATGATACAAGTCTCAAGCAGATTGCAAGCAATATACTTAACACTTGGGGGCTAATGTCAGTGTTTTCTCTCACAATTTAGAAACAAGTTCCGGCTCATCTTCCTAAAGTTAAGCCGGCACTTGGGGGCTACACACGGCGCTTCTAAACAATGCAGTCTCCTCCACCTCATTTTTTAAGCCGGAATTTGGGGGTTATGATTTGTGAGTTTTTAGCAGTGAAGCTCCGGCTCATCATTATTATAATGACCCAGACTTGGGGGCTACAATTGGATCTACTTTTTCAAGTAAGTACTGGCTTATTATGTATATTAACCCGATACTTGGGGGCTACAAGCTAAGCTATTTGGAGTGTGACAAAGATTGGAAGACCCGGTCTACTATTTGCAATATTAAACCAGCTCTTGGAGGCTACATAAGGGTATAACGAAAAAGCAAGAGAAGAGGAGTACCTCATATTTTTTCTTCATTAGTCCAACAAGCTTAGACTCCATATTCCGGCTTGTCGAGAGGCGGTTCAGATAAGCAGCATGTAATTCATCCGCAGTCAGTTTTTCCAACACGGGGAATTCAAAATCAAGTTTTTCTGGGGAGAATGTTTCAGCCTTGCTGGTGTGTTTTGTTAACACATGAGGATCAGGGAATTGATAGCCCGTCCCAGTGACAACAACTTCTGGATGAGCTGTATCTTTGGCGGCTGTTGAAGGGATGGGCGGTTTAGGATCAGCCTCTGGAGGACTCTCAGGAGTGGCCATGTTATCATCAGCCGGCTCGGAGGGCTAAGGAGCATCTTCAGGCGCGTCTTTTCTAGCCTCGGTAGGCTCAACATAAGTTGCAGGGGAGGCCGGCTTAGCAGTCTCCGGCTCTTGGGCAGCAGGGGCGGCGGTAGACCCGCCTGTGTTTCTTCGTTTTGCTTGAGCCCTGGAAGCCAAAAAGATTGTTACATAGAGGACAAGGGTGGTAAAGGATATGATGCAAATACAAAGGTACGTACTCCGGGTTGATCTTCAGAGGAGGCAGCTTGGATGAAGTAGAATTGCCAGATGAAGGAGGTGTCTCCTAAGAAAGTTTAAGATGGTAAAAAACAAAGTAAGGCTACAATGCAAAAGTGTTAAAAATTGGACTTGGTTAAAAGAATACCTCAGCAGGCCGTTTCCGAGGAGCCGGAGAGTTTGGTAAGCCGGACAAAAGCTCTTCAGAGCCGGTGCTCCGGGTGTGACGTCTGGAATTGTGTTGTTGCTTTTTCAAAAGAAAGTTGGGGTCTAAATAAGCAAGAGGATGGGAAAATGGAACTTTCCGGATGACCCGCCGTGTTTTCTCTTGTGGAAAGTTTTCTGAGTCAGAGGAGATGTAAGTTACCTTAGGGGCGTCCGCATGGCTTGTCTCCGTTTCCTCCTGTGAATAATTGTTGTCAATAAGTTGCATAAAGAGACGGCCAAGGGAGTCAAGTTCTACCTCCGAGTCGTCAAGCTCAGGCGGTTCCTGAGCAGAAATTTTCTTCTTATGGGCGCGGGTTTTACCCGCCTTAGGCTTCCTCACAGGAGGGTTATATTTCTTCTTCCAGAAAGTAGAGCCGGCCTATGCATAAGCCGCCAAAAAAGGTTAAAAGGAGCAAGGCAAAAAGTCAAGACAAGAATGACCAGTTTTGTGGAAATGGGTTTCTTACAGCTGGAGCCGGGTTCTTGGCGCAAAAAGGTTTCAGCCCAATTTTGTTGCAAGTCTCTTGCTTTTCGCCAAGAAGTGATTTTACGGAAGAGTTGATGTCTTGTTCTGTCAGGGGGGTGGCGTTGAAACAGAGAGGGTCATTTGGTTCACCCGTGAATTCGTACATGAGTCGGCTACGCCGGCTCAGTGGCAAGATTTTCCACAAAACCCAGCAACGGGTTAAGTCGACGCCAGTCAAGCCGTTCGCCATTAAGGCCCTGATCTTCGCGAAGGCCGGAGCATATTTCGCTCGTTCTGCATGGACATCCGGTCTGGGAGTTCTCCGGAGGTGCAAAGCCGGGTAGGACGGTAACCCGGCAGTGGATTCTCTTCTTTGGGAGACGTGTCCTTGCAATAAAACCAGGTCTTGTTCCAATCTTTGGGGTGACTTGGTAAGACAACTGCTGGGTAGGGCAAATCTCTCCGTCTCTAGATAGAAACGCCGCCAAGTTCCAAACTTGGTCCAGCGGCCACTTCAGTTTGGCGGTTGACATAAAAGTAATCACGGAAGTGCTCAACGAACGGCTCTTCTTGCAGGTAAACTTCGCATAAGACTTGAAACTGACACATATTGGTGACAGAATTTGGACCTATATCTTGAGGGTGAAGCTTGAAGGAATGAAGAATGTCCCGGAAAATTTTCGACCCGGGCAGGCTAAAACCACAGAGGAGGTGATCCGTGAATACGGCAACCTCTCCTTCTTGAGGAGTAGGTCTTATTTCTGGCCCTGGAACCCGCCAATGTATAACGTCCTAAGCCGGCAAGATACCCAATTCTACGAAGTCAAGCAGAAGCTGCTCGGTGACTCCGGAGGCAACCCAATCGCAAGACGCGGGCGGTCTTGACGTGGTGGCGGGTTAAACTGTGAGAAGGTGCAGAATGTGGCGGGTTAGAAACACCAGATAGATAAGGCAGCTATGGTCAACATGATGATGAGGCATTAAGCCGCCGACGTATTCTATCAGAGAACCGACAATGAAATGGCGGGTTAAGTATGGATAAACAGGTTTCACATATTGCAACCATGACTGCAAGAACTACAAGCGAAGATAAATGAAATATATTCAAAACCTAAAAAGGGGAGTGGAAGAACAGGCGGACATCACGCAGAGAAGATTGATATGCAGATCTATAACAAGCGGGTATTGACATTAAAAGGACGTCCGCAACGGATAGACAGCGGTATAAGATTCAAGGGGATACTTGGCTATCTACATTACGAAGAACAAATCTAAAGAACAGCGAAGAGCACTAAGGAAACCCGATGAACTCGAGGGGACCCTACTCGAAAATGATTGCGGGTTCAACAAGGGTGGAGGATGATACCTTGCGGATGCGGACGGGCTGGCGAGTTTTCTGGTCGAATCAGGTTGATGCAGCGGCCAACGTTGGGGACGATGGTGAGGACCGGTCGGCGCGACGGAACTCTGGAGGCACGAGTCTGAAGGAGGAAGAAGAAAACAGTGGCGGCAGAGAAAGGAAAGGGGGACCCTCGTATCCCTATTTATGAGATGGGATGGCAACAGTGCGCGTGAAAATCGAAGAGGTGCAGTGATGATTGACCGGAAGGGGCGCCTCGATTTTTGGGCCGACCGTATAATGAGAGGATCTGTTGCGAGCGTCACATAATCTTTTTAGCATATTCGGCGTGACGTCACGGCGGGTTATGAGTTTTCTTTTTTAGGTGAAGAAAATGTGAGACTCGCCGCCAAGTGAGTTTGAAGATTGACATGAACAGGCTCAAATCAATCTGGGGCCTAATGTTGGGGATATAACCCCGTGGTAAGACCCGCCCAGGAGAGGTCGGGTCATACCTGGCGGCTCATAGCCAAGACCCTTAAGGTGGGCCGGAAGATGAAGGACAGGCCGCATGGCGGCTTACCAGACGGGCCAAGACGAAGGCCCAGAGACAGAAGATGGTGTGAGACCCGGGCGGTTAAGCCGCCCAGAGATGGCTTGCCGAAGATGGCAAGGCGGCTTAGAGGCAGGGTTGACTACGTTGTATGAGTCGGTTTGGGACTCGTGTAACCCAGGGCCTCGACCTCCTATATAAAGGTGAGACCCTGGGGCTGCTTAAAAAAACCAATCAATCGAGAACTAGGTCAAGTGAATCTGCTCCCTTGTAATCGATACTCCAATCAATACAACAGAAGCAGGACGTAGGCTTTTACCTCTTCTTGAGGGGCCGAACCTGGGTAAACTCGTGTCCCTCATCTCGACCAACCCCTTTGAGTCCACTGCCTTAGCGATGGCCTCGAACCTAAGTCTTCGGACATATGCCGTGACAAAACCATGACAGATTCCGTCAGAAGGGGGCAGGAAATCACCCACTCCACCGGCGTAGGGGCCGCCACGGCCGCGGCAAGGAGTGCCGCCTCGTGAGCCTCCGCACTCCCGACGCTCGGCCTCCCAAGCAGCGTCGGCAAGGCGCTAGGAGTAGGCATCACAACTGTGTGCCTGGGTGCGGTGTGGCCGGGGCGCCTAAGGGTCGCGTTGAGTTGGCGTGATGCGCTTCCGCCCCCGCCGCGTCCGCGGCCAGAAGCCGATGGCGTCTTCTGGACAGGGGGCTCCTTCGGCTCGGCGCTCGCCTTCCTCTTCTTCGACATGTCGTTGCCCCTAGCCATTGAAAGGAGAAGGGGCCATGAGCGCATGCACAATCTACAATCGACCAAAGGCAAGGAAGGTTACTTACTCCTCGCGCGCGACCCACCTCCTCTTGTTCCCACGTCGGCGATGGTCTGGATGCTCCCGCCCTGATTCGGCATGGCGCTGCCACCTAGAGAGGTGGCGAGATTGCCCTGAGGGGCCACGGCCGGAGAGGCCACGTCTGCGCCAGCGGCGGCCACCCCATCTTTCGATTGCGGCTCGGACGGGGACGAGACCGACGTCTGAATCGTTCTGCTGGAGCATGGGGAGTCCGCCGGAGGAGGCGCAACCGCGCGTTTCATCGGGGTCACCCGGCAGATGCCTGGGTGGCCTGAAGGGCAGGCTTTGGCCTCCTGAGGACCCTGGCGAAGCGCGAGGAGTCCGTGACCGGGGGCTCGTCGGTGTCGTCGTCATCCTCAACATCGCGGAGGAGCTCGCTCTGCGACGGAGGGAACACCTCTACCTGGTCATCGTCCTCAGTCTCCTCCGAGTCTTCCTCGCCGCTGGCGTCGTCGGAAGACACCGGTACCGGGGGCTTGGGGCACTCAGGTGGCGTGAGCCCCCACTCGTCAAAGGTGGGCATGGCAGCAACCAGCTCCTCCTTGTCTTCACGGCGGTACAGCGGGGCGTAGGCCTCGGGGAGGTCCCCAGGATCGCTGTGGAGCAGGGTAGCCACGACCTTGCCCAGCTCTTCGCCTATCAAGCTGGAAGATCGAAGCCTGATGGTATCCTGCGCACCCTCGTACTCCCACATGGGCTTCGAGTGCGACTGGACCGGCGCCAGGCGTTGCGTCAAGAACTCCTTCACTATCATCGCCTCGGTCAGTTGCTTTGCCTCCATGTCCAGGGAGATCCGCTTCAAGACGGGCTTCGCCTGAGGATCGATGAGCTTCGTGGAGCCCCATGCGAGGGTCTTCTCGGGTAGCTCTATCGGGAGCTCCAGGCACGGATTGAGGCCCCGGGCATCCAAGAAGACCCGGCGGTGCCTGAAGCCTTCCACCTTCTTCTTGGCCTTCAGGAGCATGTTCCCACTCTGGACCACGACGAAGGAGGCGCACGCCGACCGGTGCACACCGTCGTGGAGCCACAGGCTGAAGTAGTGGCGGAAGAGGGCCACTAAGGGCCTCATGCCTACGAAGACCTCGCAGTAGAATGCGAAGACGGATAGGAGCAGGATGGAATTGGGCTGAAGATGGAGGGCCTGGATCCCGTAATGCTCAAGGATAGCCGTGAAGAGCCCCGAGAAGGGCAGGATGAGCCCAGAGAAGACGTTGTGGAGGAAGAAGGGGTAGACTGTCTTCGCCAAGGTGTGCTACTCAGCAGAGCCGCACCAGATAAGGGTCTGCCCCTACCCATTGGAGTCGCCTGCCGCCAGCGGAAGTGCTAGAGCGAGGTCCCCCTCCTTGGCCATGGTGGACGCCGTAAGCGCCGGCAAGGGGGAAGAGGAGGCCAAGGCCTGAGCCTCAGGCTTTGACTTCCCAGCGGGCGCCATCTGAAGATTCCCTAAGGAAAAAGTGCAAGAGGAAGGACGGCGCGACGTCGAGATCTGGAGGAGGTTCAGGCGAAGGAAAGGGGATCTGAGCAAGGGAGCAAGAGCGCGAGGAAGGAGAACAGTGATGGCTCGACAGCGAGCGCCAGGCTTTTGTCAGCTTAGGCAGTTGCCAAGGCAACGTGGGAGCGGAGGCGTCCATGTCCTGCCACGTGCCACGCGTCGAGCCTGGCCCGCAGGCGATTGGGGGCCCGCGGCGTTTCGCCCCTCGCTCCGTGTCTTCGTCTCGAAGCCAAGACCGGCACGCCTTGGGCCTGGGGGCTACTATCGGCGTTCGGGGAACAGGGGTACCCAGACCTGCCTACCTGTGGCCCAGCGCGTGGCTCACCTCGACGGCCCAGTGCGGCCTGGCAGCAACCCCCCCCCCCCCAAAACAAGGCCCTCGCGAGGCGAACAACGCCAAGACCTCCAGGGGAGCGGCCTCCCCAGGCTGCCTCCCGTGGAGCGGAGATTCCTATGCAGTGCCCGGCCTCATGAGGCTGGGATGACGTGAGCCATGACGACCAAGGCCAGGCGGGCGCGAGCCGGTGCAGAGGGGACAGTTTCCTCTTTGGTGCTAAGGAGGCAAGGATGGACGCGGGTTCCCAAGGAATACCCTAAAGGTTTCCATTCCAGTGCAACAAGACCAAGACCACGAGCTCGGCAGGACATATGTCATCGCCGAGCCCACCTCTGCGTCACGTCCAGAAGCTTTGCAGGCGAAGACCACCTTTAGTAAGGATAAGATGTACCTCTTGTCCCCTTTCAAAATTGGCCATTGTGGGATCCCTTCCCACCTGTGCGATGAGGGAAGAGGACCAAGGCCACTATAAATAGGCACCTACTTCCACCGTAGCAAGAGAGACGGATCCATCCTCACCCAAGAGCCCTCGCGAGGTCGCTCAACCACTGTACTAGTTCGTCCCCAATACTCCTCGTGAGGCCAATCCAACAAAAGAAGGAGTAGGGTTTTACACCGCAAGGTTGCCCGAACCTGTGTAAATCTCTGTGTCCATCTTCTCGGTCACTCGCACGCATTCGATGGGGCTTGGCTGTGGGGTGGCGAGCTTAAGACTTGAGCTGGGAAGGATCTTCACACACGCCCCAGAGTTTGAACCTTCTTGGGTCCGCGGAGCCCCGATTTCCGACAGTGTCTTCATTGCATTTGATCTTCCCTATCTCTACCTTTACTTACACTTGCATGTCATTACTTAACACTGCTATACTCGTAGACTTGCATGTGTAGGGTGTGCTAGACTTGGTAGAATTGCGACGGTGAGGAACTGATAATTGGTGTAACTACGGTGAGGTAATGGTGATGTGGATAAAATTCTACTATTAGGGCAACTAAGGAATTGCCACTTAGAGTTACGAGAATTTTGGAAAAAGTATAATTTCAAATTCCAAATTTTGCTTGTCATACTCCAGTGCACATTGCTCTCTCCTGCTTACAAGTGGACCCAGGGGCGACTATCAGTCTCTTCTTCTACCTCCGTCCCTCCTCTTTCTTCTCTCTTTCGCATGCTTTCCCGCACTTTCTCCACCTGCGGTGTCTAGCACGTAGGGTATCTAGGGACGTATTGTGGTAGTGCGTGGCATCCTTGCTGCCGGTACATCGTGCACTCATCTCGTTGGCCAGTACCCTGTCGGCACTGCTTGTTGATTCACCTCCGAACACAGGTGATCGAATGACGAGCGATGATGGTGGATTTCGCTCGCCGTGCACGTGCTGAGACGACAGAGGGTGAACTTGGGCCGTTGAAAGAAAATTATAACACCGTGGTG
Source organism: Elymus sibiricus (assembly GCA_039707655.1). Lineage (NCBI taxonomy): Eukaryota > Viridiplantae > Streptophyta > Magnoliopsida > Poales > Poaceae > Elymus > Elymus sibiricus. The sequence continues at coordinate 165,517,909 of CM077667.1, forward strand.
TAGCAGATTAGTTAGATGTTGACAGCCATCTTTGGTATGTGCTCAAAGCTTCTTTCCTCTTTTGAATTATCGAGTCATGATCATATGGCGGCTCAGCATCGCAACTGTCTTTGTATGCAGGACGAAAAGAGTAGACCCATGTGGAACTGACTATTGTGAAGTTAAAGGCAATTTTCACATATGTAGAGCAACTATTCACAGGGTCTGTCGATTCTATTATGGCAGTAAAGAACTTGAAACACCCGCCCAAGAGCATCAAGGACATGTTGAAACAACTGTCCACGGTACCACAGTGGATCATGGAGACCCGAAAATCGGCGGCTCGTGGTGGAGCAAACATGGCTCTTGCCCGTGCAAAGGCATACTTGTTTGAGCTAGATTTGGAGGCTCTAGAAAGTGGCTTTCCGGAATATAAACTAGACGGTTCAGAGTTCACCCGCGCTGATTTTACCAAATGCATGAAGGAGACCCGGCCACTGGCAACTCTTATAGCCGAAGAAATCAATCTTTCGCAGTACAACCCGGCATACTCCATCAAAAACAAGCGCATTGATGCCCCTATTGACGAACCGTCAGAGCTGGTGCCGCCCCGACATAAGAGACCCTTTGCTCCTGATGTAGATGCATCAAGTCTTATCGAAGGATTTTCAAACTATGAATCCTTACTATCAATTCAGTGGCAACAAAAAGACCAGCAAGCTGAAGATGAGGAGGCGCCGGCAGAGACTCATCCAGAGACGGCTGACACAGGTCGAGCTTGAAGATGAGAATTTGATGATGAATTAGCCGCTAGACGGCTCAGGCCCATGAGTGTTGGGAAAAACATTAATATTTTGTGGCTTCATAATATGAGCTTGTAATAGGGATAGATTGAAACTTTGAAATTCCATGTCATTCCTTCGTGCACATTTGCTGCATCCTTTTTGTGGTAAAAGTTGTCATGACACCTTGCTGCCTTGAGCTGTCTCACAAAACATCATGCTTATTTCCTTTCTTTGCCTCTGTATTTTTTGACCAATTTTGAGGAGGTCATCTGGCTCATCTGGGCCACCTTTCGAAGGATTTGTTTATGAGGTTGTCAAGTTTTTTTTTATTGATGAATTCTTCCCCAACGTCGTTGCAGGGGGGATTTTCTATTACAGCCGACCTTGACAAGGTCTGGTTTTGTAATCCGAATACTCAGTAATGAGCCGGCAAATATACCCAAAAGCTTATCAACTCATGCATATCACATGTCTGTATAAATAATAAAGAAATTATAATAAGCCGGCTCCATGAGACTTGGCAAAAAGACCAGCTTTCGAGGCATAATCTTGCTTCAATGAAGCAGGTAAGATAACCCATGGTTTATCCTAGCTCTCCGTATGCCGGCTTTGACGTGACTTAACCAATGTTTTAACCTTGAACAGTTCAGGGTCCATAATGGAGTGACTAGTCAAGAGTTCATCGGGTCACTTGATCGGAGTCGCATCAAGCACACAGGTAGGTTTAACCATTTTCATGGCGTTTTTTTATGCCGGGTCAAGAGGGTGAGAAAGCTAATCTCAGTGAGTTGGAAGCCCCCAAGTTCCCTATGATCATGGAAAAGCCTGGCATAGGATATACAGGAGGCAATGCTTCTACTGCAAAACATCTGGAGTTCAGATAAGCCGGCTTTATTCCAATGATCATAAAACTATAATGACTCATTGAGCCGGAAGCCCCCAAGTTACATGCTCCAAACAATAAAGACTCATGCTCAACATATAAGCTGAAAACAGCAAGAAACCCCGAGTTTCGGGGGTGCCAGCTTTATTTTATTCGAAAACATAGAAGTATATACAGAAATTGGAGATCGATACAGAAAATAACGAGCCTATGACTCCTAAATATAATAAAACTAAAGGTAAGCTGGATCAACTCACTTAAGTGTTGATTTTCTTGAGGGGATTCTGATCGTCCGGGTCGTCACAACTATAGTAGACCTTAATAATTCTAGAGTAGCACACGCCGACTCAGCGTAAGCCGCATCTCCTTCCTCACACTCCCGAGCAATCCTCCTGTCGCCCCCCACAACTATAGTTCCTTTGGGACCCGGCATCTTGAGTTTGAGGTAGATGTAGCAGGGACGAGCCATAAAATGAGCGTAAGCCGGTCTTCCGAAGAGGGCGTGGTACGGACTTTTTATTTTCACCACCTCAAAAGTTAAGGGCTCACATCTATAGTTCTATTTGATACCAAAGGCAACGTCAAGCTTAACCCGCCCAACTGGGCATGCTGATTTCCCGGGAACAATGCCATGAAAGACCGTGATTGAGGGTTGCAGACTGCTATCCAGGAGGCCCATTCGTCAGAAAGTGTTGTAATATAAAATATTGATGCTACTACCTCCATCCATGAGAACTTTCGTGAGGACATACCCACCCACCTGGGGTACCACCACTAGGGCCAGATCCCCCGGGTTATCAACCCTGGGAGGATGATTTTCACACCCTGTGTTTGTGTCACTTTGCTATGTTATGGATTTACAAAATTTGGAACCAATTAAAACTTTTTCAGTGCATGAGCTTGTTTGAATTGTTTGATGCTTGCTTGTTTGGTTAATGGTGTTTGGCACTCTTAGGATCTACTCCTCTCCATATTTATCTTTCTTGATCCAAACTTCTTGCCCAATGATCATACCATGTGTATTGTACCTAAAACTATTTTTATCAAAATTTATTTTGGCCAAAAGGGATTTAGTCAAACTAGGTTTTCAAAACCCCCTGAATTGAGGTTTGCACTACAAGTCCTCAAATTGGGTGGATCCTTTTTCCCCAAAGGCTTTATTTGAAACCCACTATATATATTACTTCCCAAAACCACAATATATTAATTTTGAATATTATTTTACTATTTTATTTAATGTCTTTTTCTTAAGGACAGAAATGCTTTTTCATAGGGAAAAATTATTTAAATGCTTTAAAAATATTTGAGAAAATTTAGGGAAACTCAGTGGACATATATTGTCCATATATATGAGTTTCAAAACATGGTCATGTTCAAAATCATGGGCAAAACCCCTCAAAACCCTTTCTGCCAAAATCAACCTTTCGAAATATTTCTATAAGACATATTCTCAATAAATTTCAGGAAAATTCTAGCAAGTCACACATGCTATATGTGATGATCTTGCAAAGTTTCATCTCAATCCCAATTGTTTTATTCCACCAAAATATTCCAAAACCATTCCTGTCCAGAGTCAAGTTTGAACAACTTTACATTGTGAAGTTTGTCCTATTCACCCCAAACTTTGAGGGCATGTTCTAAACCCCATATAATGATATAACACCAAGTGGTGGATTTGGGGGAAGTGAAATGCATGCTTGGATCTACAGAAATCTGATCTGGCAAATTCTAGGGTTTAGCAAGTTTACATTGTGAACTTTCCTCAAACCATCTCAAACTTGGTGGTCCCCTCTAATTTTACATACAGTTCCACCATGTCAAATCTCATGGCCAGCAAACCCCATTTGCTTGCCAAAATCTCCATCCAACACCTTCTGCATGTCTGGTAAAAACATGTTTTGACCCCATTTTACTGTTCTCCTTGGGTTCAAATTTTTACCACAGCTTACTAGCATTGCACTGCACCTCCAGTAACTTTCTCTGGCCAAGCCTCAATCATTAGGGGGGGGGCTAAAACCCCTTTTTTCCTTCTGGACAGTCTAAACATGAGCTTCTCTCCTCCAATTTCTCTCTCCCTCCCCTCACCCTAGCTCCAGAGCATCCTAGGAGCATCTAAGCAACCCCCAGGAGCTACCGGACAAAGTGGGGCACCCCAGAGCGCACGGGCAAAGACAATGCCGGTCATTTGCATGCACTAGAGCGCGCTACAGTGCGCTCCCGCACTGTAGCCGCGCCCATCCCGAGCCACCCGACCGCCTTGGGATGCGGGGGCTTGTCCCCCTGGCCCCCCTCGACGTCTGCACCTTCCCTGCCTGTCGGCCCTCTCCTCCCTCTCTCTCCATCGTCTCCACTCACACGCGTCGTAGCCGCCCGATTCGTCCAACCATGGGGCTCGCACGTGCACGCATTCCCCTGCCTCCTCTCTCCTCTCACTGGACGTGGACGTGCTCCACAAACACCCCAGACATGCCCACTCTTCCTCCCGTGCCCTCTGGCCTCGGCCTCATCCTCACGGGCAATGGAGCGCACGGTGCGCCGCCGCTTCCCTATAAAGAGGACGCCCCCGAGCTCGCTCTCCCCTCTGTTCGCTCTCTCTCATCCCCAATCGACCACCCTAAGCCCCCGCTTGTGCTCCTGAGCCCCCTGTGCCCGGATCAAACTAGGGAACCGCCGCCTCGGGTCTCCGGAGATCTCCGGGTAGCAAGCCCCTCCGGCCCTCCTCCTCCTTCCGTTGGTCCTCCCTCACACATCTGATCGGGTTCCCCCTCCTCCCCGTCCATTTTGCAGCACGGGACGGCCCCGGCGATCGCCTACCGAGCACCTCCGCTACGGCCACCTCGTCGCCGGCGACCAGCTGCTCCTCTCCATCCTCCTCCACCACCACCCGACAGGCGGCGACGCCCTGGACCTGTTCCTGCACTCGCCCGTCGTTGCCGTGCCCCGCACCATCGCCAGTCAGCGCCGCCCCTCTCTGTCGAGAGGAAGGAGATGACAGGTGGGCTCCACCTGTCATCGACCCCTCTCTCTTCCCTCCCCCTCTGTGTGACTGGCCACCGGGCCCCGCACGTTAGATTTGAAACCTGACGCGCGCGGGGGCACCGGCTTGCCTGGCCTGGCTGCCCACTGGGCCGGCGCAGAGGCTGGCCATTAGGCCCATGGGGCATTGTGGCCCTTTTCTTTTTCTTTTTTAGTGCATTTTCCAAAAATCCCACAAGACAAAATAAAATTCCAATGCCAATGATTTTTCCACCACAAATCTTAGAATAATATGTAGAATTTAATAGTGCCAGTTGTAAAAAAATTTGAAAACATTTTATGTACTGATTTTATTTAAATGCTAGTTTTGAATATTTTTGCCTCTGTTAAAAATAGTTTTCAAAACCTTTTTCACCACAAAAACTTATACACATATTTTTAGAATAGCTTGTAGTATTTATCAGAGTAGGGTAACATTTTAGAAGTAAAGTTTGTGCTCTGTTTTTGTTGTGATGCTTATTATTACCATTATTTATCGCGACGATAGATTGCGCTGTTGACGAGGGAGTTGGACCCGAAGACTTTGAAGACCCCGAGGACTTTGTTGAGCCAGGCAAGCAGCCCTTTGACCATGACTATGAAACCCTTTTTATGCATGGCATATAGCACTTTATTTCGTGATGTTGATCATATTGATGTGGTGTCCCCTTCGGTGGGATTCCCCCGATACTTTCTTGTTAATACTTGCATCGTGCATGACTCTACCATTCTTATGAGGGTTGTGCGGGTGGGAGTAGTTAGGTTGCTAGTAGTTGCTACGTAAGTGGGATGGGAATATGCATGGTGATGGAAACATAAATGATTTCAAAGACTTTTCGAAAACGCCGTCGGGTGCCACTAATGTCCGAGGGAGATAGTGATGAGCTAGGTAGCCACTTGATAAAGAAGTGGTGTACCGGAGCAAGTGAGTGTGTGTGGTTTTCGAAAACGGATTGGTGTAAGTTGCGACCGTTACTCCAACCTTACATGTGCAACCACGATACCCCTTATGGGACGGGTCTTTGTTGATTACTTTGATGGGTACTAGCATAGAGCCCGCATTATTAGTGGCGGGAGTGACGTGGTCACTCTCGATACGGGGTCGTGCCGGTAAGGACGATCATGCACTATCTTCACAGGCACCGGGCACACCGTTGGTCCCTGCATAGATGTTACTTGTGATGTACATCATGTGGGCTGGGTACCAATCGAGTGGACTCTTTGTTTAGTATCGTCAGGGGAAAGGCAATGGTCGGGTACTTACCTCGGGTAAGGACAATACCACGAGTCGTGGCTTGACACGGAAGTTTTCCGTGTCTTGTGGGTAAAGTGTGCAACCTCTGCAGAGTGTAAACCTATTCGAATAGCCGTGTCCATGGTCAAGAACAGTTGGATGACCGCTCTTGTGCTACGTCCAATGTTTATTAAATTTGGTGTGTGTGTGTGTGTGTGTGTGTGTGTGTTGGTGATGAGGATGATGATTGAGCTAAGTCCGATGACTTGGCATGATGATGAACATGAGATGTTCAACCCCTGCTTATGATGATAAATGGGACTTGTTCACAGGAATACCTGTCAACAGTTGATGCATGCTTACTCAAGTTACTTGATCATATCATTGCACTTAAAATTAGCTTTCTGCAAAACTTACCTACATAGTGCTATATCATGCATTGTTGTACCTTGTTCCAAAACTTGGGTTGCTTGCGAATACATTCAAAGTACTCATTGGCTTGCCACTGGTTATTTAATTGTCCAGGCATGGAAGAGCAAGAGTATGGTGAAGAGTTCGATGGTGACGAACATGCGAACTAGGATGCTTCCCAGTTAGAATGCCTGTAGGTTAAGGCAGATGGCATGGGTCTACGCTTTCGATCGAGATTTCCGCTGCTAGTTGTGTTTGTTATTTGGCCTTCATGGCCCTATCTATGTAAGACTTGACCTTCGTGGTCTTTATTTGTGTAAGACGCTAAGTATGGATGTAAGACTCTTGTTATTCAGCATCTGTGTGTTCAGTGAGCATTGATCTCTGGGATCACTGTACACGTGCATTCGGTGATCACGACTTATGAGTCGGGGTCCCCACAGAGCTGGTATCAGAGCCATCCTAACTGTAGGAAGCCCTTAGTTAGCAATGACGTTAGCTAGGATAAAACCGTTTTCAAAACTACACATATACTTAGGAGTTTTACACTTCTTACCTCATCTAGTCTTCTCACACCACTATACTGACTCTCCTCCCTTCAAACCTTGTAGATGGCTGTCGTTCCTAAAGCCCTCCTAGCATCCGGATTTCCCCTACTCCTTGAGGATAGCCTGGAGAAGTGCCAGTATCGCCGATCACCCGTTTTCCTCTACCACGAGCACTGGGTCGATGCCTTCACGAAGGAGTACCACGTTGATGTGGTCGTGAAGGCAAACGACTCCCTGACCATTTGGTTCTTTGAAGGACCACAGATGGAGACCCTGGCACTCGCAGTCGAGATAGCTGCACGGAAGGCAGTCATCCACCTTCGAGGCATCATCCCAGAGATGGCTGATGAGCTAGTTACTCGCTATCGACCCTTCAGGAGGGATGATATCGGCGAGAGTTGGACGTTGGTTCCATACAAGGAGGATGGTACACCACTCAGATTCCAGACCTACTTCAGCCTCTCCGCCAACAGTCTGGCTCACCACTTGATTAAAGAGTCTATGAAGCTCCGCGAGGAACTTCACCACACCCGAGAGCTACTTCATTAAGCCAAGATGAAGCCAGACAGGATCAAGAAGGATGGAGCCCCTGAGGGACGACCAGCTGTCGCTTACCAAGGAGGAATACCCCCAGCTAGAGGTGCACCCACACGTCGACGTCGCATGAGTGTGTCAGATTTCGGGCTCTGCAAAACCCTTAAGATTCGAACACAGGGGCGTGTGTGAAGGTCCCTCAGCGGCTTCGCCCAACCTAGCTCGCTACTCGATGAATACAGCAACAAACTCGCACAATGACGAGGAAGAAGATGAACACGACAGTTTACCCAGGTTCGGGCCGCTGCGAAGCATAATACCCTACTCCTGCTTTGGTGGATTGCCTCTCGAGGAGGTGGGGTGGATGAACTAGTACAATGTTTTAGTGCCTCACAAGGGCTCTCCTTGCGGTGTTCGTGGCCCTCTGTGGCTCGGTGATGGATGAGTGGTGGAATCGATCCGGATCCCCTTGCTATGGAGCAGCCTACCCTCTATATATAGCGGTGGCCCGGGTCCTCTTCCCTTATCGCATTGGCGGGAAGGGATCCCACAATGGCCAATTTTGAAGGGGGACAGGGGTACGTGCTCGCCCTGCCCAAAGGCGGTCTTCGCCTGCAAAGTAGCTGTCGACAGCGCAGGGATGGGCTCAGCGATGACATCCGCCCTGCGGGGCTGGTGGTTGCGGTCTTGTTGCACCAGAATGGAAACCTTTAGGGGCTCTTTGGGAACCCACGTACGTCTCTGCTCCCTTTGCACCAAAGGGGAAACTGCGCCACCTGGCGCGCTGGCGCCCGCCTGTCCTTCCTTGCATCACCCTTTACTCCTGAGGCCGGGCCTTACATAGAGATCTCCGCCGCTTCGGAGGGGGCCTGAGGAGGCCCATCCCTTGCCGGTCTTGATGCTGCTCCACCTCGCGAGCCTAGGGCCCTCGTGAGGGCTTTGCCTTGAGTGGGGCCGCGCCTGGCTGTGTTTGGTTGATGAAACGGGCCATGCCCTGGGCCGCAGGCAGGCAGGTCTGGGCACCCCCGTTCCCAGAACGCCGACAGTGGCTCTGTCAAGGAGTACATGCAGAAGTTCAACCTGCTGTCAAGGTATGCACGTGAAGATGCCAACACGGAGGCTGCTAAGATGGAACGCTTCATGGAAGGACTTCAGCAGACCCTGTAGTATCAACTCATAGTGTGCGACTGTCGGACCTTGTTCGACCTGGTGAACAAGGCCCTCATGCTTGAAGACAAGCATCGTGCCATGGACGACACTCGCAAGCGCAAGATGATCAGCAAGGGTAGTTCCAGCAACCAGAAGCCTCGCCCCTAGACGCTAGCCCCAGCAAAGCTAACCTATCAGCCGTAGTAGGCTAGACCCCCTGCACCTCGTTCGAGCTACCAACCTCAGCAGTATGCCAATCCCAGGCCAGCTTACAACAACCCCAATAACAATAACGGCGGCAGGAACTACAACAACAACAATCCGGGAAAAGTCACCTGCTTTGGGTGTGGTTAGCCAGGAAACATCTCTAGGCAGTGCCCCAACAAGAAGCCAGATGCACCGCGCCCCAATGCGCCCAACCAAGGTCAAGGCCGTGGAGCACCACCAAAAAACCCAGCTCCCCGAAACCAGCCCGACAATGGCAAGGGGCGTGTGAATCACGTCACCGTTGAGGAAGCCTAGGAAGACCCAGACGTCATACTGGGTACGTTCCTCGTCAACTCAACCCCAGCAACCGTACTGTTTGATTGTGGAGCTTCGCATTCTTCTGTCACCCAAAAGTTTGCACTAAAGGGTGGCATGAAACCTACACCCCTGGGTAGTCGTATGTTGATACAAACCCCGGGATCAGTTATGAGGTCTAGGATAGGTTGTAAAGGAGTTGAGATTAACATCAATGGGGTAGACTTCCTAGCAGACCTTATCATCCTGAAGTCAGAAGGCTTGGATGTGATCCTAGGCATGGACTGGTTAACTAAGAACCAAGGCTACTTGGACTGTGCAAAGAGGATCGTTACCATAACCAATAGCCAAGGAGTGGAAGTCAAGTATGTTCCCAACCCTGCCCCCACTCAAGCCCCTTAGGTCAATTGTCTGTCGGGAATTGAGTTGGATCAAGTGCCAGTGGTATGTGAATACACGGATGTATTTCCTGATGAGCTGCCCAGAATGCCTCCTGATCGTGACATTGAGTTCATCATTGAGCTAATGCCCGGAGTAGGACCCATCTATGAGAAGCCCTATAGAATGGGATCCGAAGAGTTGGCTGAATTGAAGAAGCAACTAGCAGAGCAGCTCCGAAAAGGATTCATTCGCCCTAGTGCCTCTCCTTGGGGATCACCTGTTCTATTTGTGTCCAAGAGGGACAGAACTATCCGACTTTGTGTCGATTACCGTTCTCTCAATGAAGTCACAATAAAGAACAAGTACCCACTTCCCAAGATTGAGGACCTGTTCGATCAGCTAAATGGAGCTAAGGTGTTTTCAAAGATCGACCTCAGGTCGGGGTACTACCAGTTGAAGATCAGACCCCAAGACATTCCGAAGACGGCGTTTGTAACCCGGTATGGCCTGTATGAATACACGGTCATGTCATTTGGGTTAACCAATGCCCCAGCCTACTTCATGTACCTCATGAACAAAGTTTTCAGGGAGTACTTGGACAAGTTTGTTGTCGTCTTCATTGATGACATACTCGTCTTCTCCAAGTCTGAAGAAAAGCATGAACACCGCTTGAGATTGCTCCTAGACAAGCTTCGAGAGCACCAGCTTTATGCCAAGTTCAGCAAGTGTGAATTCTGGCTGCATGAAGTTGGATTCTTGGGTCATGTGTTGACTGCAGAAGGATTGTCTGTGGATCCTGCCAAGATTGAAGCCGTGACTGAATGGCAATCCCCAACCAATGTGAAGGAAGTCAGAAGCTTCCTCGGACTCGCGGAATATTACCGCAAGTTCGTCGAAGGATTCTCGAGCATTACCCGACCCATGACTCAGCTTTTGAAGAAGGACAAGAAGTTCGAATGGACACCGAAGTGTGAAGAAAACTTGCAAGAGCTCAAGAAGAGATTGACCACAACCCCAGTTTTGGCCACCCTTGATATTCACAAGGAGTTTGTGATATATTGTGATGCATCGAGAACTGGGCTTGGAGGTGTTCTGATGCAAGAAGGAAGAGTCGTAGCATATCTATCCAGATAGCTACATCCTCATGAAGAGAACTACGCTACTCATGATCTTGAGTTGGCAGTTGTAGTTCATGCCTTGAAGACATGGCGACATTACCTTTTGGGGAAGCGATGTGAGATATACACAGACCACAAGAGTTTGAAGTATATTTTCACTCAAAATGAATTAAACATGAGGCAGCGAAGATGGTTGGAGTTGATCAAGGACTATGACCTCAGTGTTCAATACCACCCTGGAAAGGCTAACGTGGTAGTAGATGCCCTGAGCAGGAAGGCATGTTCCTTGAACGCTATGATTAAGGAAAGGCTACCCGCCCTGTATGAAGAACTTGAAAGCTTCGTCTTGGAACTAGTTGCACCTGGATTCCTAGACAACCTCGAAGCAAAGCCTACCTTGATGGATGATATTAAGGAAGCTCAGCACGGACACGAGAGCATCGAAGGCATCAACAGGAAGATCAAGGCAGGCAAGGCCCCAGGATTGTCAGTGCATGAGCAAGGAGTCGTATGGTTTGGGAAGCGCATCTGCGTACCCAACAAGGTTGAGCTGAAGAACTTGATCTTGCAAGAAGCCCATGACAGTTCGTATTCCATCCATCCTGGAGGAACCAAGATGTATCAAGACCTCAAAGCAAGATTCTGGTGGCATGGCATGAAACGGGAAATAGGCACCTTTGTTGCTAAGTGTGACATATGTCAGAGAGTCAAGGCTGAGCATCAGCGACCCACTGGACTATTGCAACCTCTCAAGGTGCCTGAATGGAAATGGGACAAAGTCGGGATGGACTTCATCACCGGATTACCAAGGTCAAGCAAGGGACATGATTCCATTTGGGTCATTGTCGATCACCTGACCAAGGTAGCCCACCTCATTCCCGTCAAGACGACCTACAATGGGAACCAACTGGCCAACCTGTACATCAACCGGATCGTGAGTCTTCACGGAGTTCCTAAGGAGATCTTGTCAGACCGAGGCACCCAGTTCACCTCAAGGTTCTGGAATAGATTCCAAGAAGCCTTGGGAACCAAGCTCTCCTTTAGCACTGCTTTTCACCCCCAGACTGGAGGACAGACAGAACGAGTAAATAAGATACTCGAGGATATGCTCCGTGCTTGTGTTCTGGCATATGGAGCCAAGTGGGAAGATTGCTTACCATTCGCCGAGATGTCCTACAACAACAGGTACCAGTCAAGTCTTCAGATGGCACCATTTGAGGTGTTGTACGGACGCAAGTGCCGTACTCCCCTCAATTGGTCAGAAACCGGAGAAGGACTGGTCTTTGGCCCAGACATCCTCCGCGAAGCAGAGGAGCAAGTTCAACTCGTCCGAGAGCATCTCAAGACCGCCAAGACCAGACAGAAGAGCTACGCTGATTCCCGCTGTCGGGACATGAGTTTCCGTGTTGGAGACCATGTTTACCTCCGTGTCACGCCTCTCAAAGGAACCAAGCGTTTCCACGTCAAGGGAAAACTTGCACTAAGATATATTGGCCCCTTCAAGATCACCGACAGACGAGGAGAAGTTGCTTACCAGCTAGAGCTACCTTCCGAGCTATAAGATGTACACAACGTGTTCCACGTGTCACAACTCCGAAAGTGTCTTCAAGTTCCCAACCGCCCCGACCTCTACAAGGACATCGATCATCAAGCCATCGGCCTTCAGCCAGACCTCACTTATTGTGAGAGGCCAGTTCGCATTTTGGATGAAGCTGAACGTTGCACCCGAAGCCGCACCATCAAGTACTTCAAGGTCCAATGGAGCAACCACACTGAAGCAGAAGCAACCTGGGAGCGTGAAGACTATCTTCGATCTGAGTTCCCTTATCTTTTTGGCGCTTAGCCTAGGAATCTAGGGGACGAGATTCTTGTAAGGGGGGTAGGTCTGTCACACCCTGTGTTTGTGTCACTTAGCTATGTTATGGATTTACAAAATTTGGAACCAATTAAAACTTTTTCAGTGCATGAGCTTGTTTGAATTGTTTGATGCTTGCTTGTTTGGTTAATGGTGTTTGGCACTCTTAGGTTGTAATCCTCTCCATATTTATCTTCCTTGATCCAAACTTCTTGCCCAATGATCATACCATGTGCATAGTACCTAAAACTATTTTTATCAAAACTAGCTGGGTAACCCGCACATTTGCGTGGCTAGATTTTAAGGTTGTCATGTTTGTGCTTTTTAAAATTTATAATATTATTAGTTTGATGTGCAAACTTTTTAATATTTTATAATCTTGTAGCCTAAATATACCATGCAAATACTTTTTTTATATCTTAGCCATATATTTGAGCAAAACAAACTATTTTAATTTAATCTGTTTATATGACATCATTGATTTATCGTTTAATAGAAGAATCCTTGAGGCAATATGTATATATTGCGAAACAATTATTTACCTATATTTTCATTAGTTGTATGGGTTTGTTGTAAGGATTACGGTATGTCAATGTGAAAGGAAATATTGTGGTTAGTATCTTAGCTCATTATATAAAAATAATAATATATAGTGCCATTCTACTTTAGCTTTCACCTGTGCTTTTTTAAATCATTCATTTGTGTCCATCTTTCCATGAAAAACTTAGTTCATATCTAACTGGTAGCTTCTACCTAAATATTGCTTGTATGCATTTGTATTTTTTTCATTTTGGAAATACCATCCCATAAAATATGTTCATGCATACTCATCTTCTTGTTTGCAGTATAGTTTGATCGTCTAAGACGATGCACTTATTGACGAATACTCTCTTATAATTGATAAAATACTCCCTCCCTCTCTCTCTCTCTCTTTGTCTCTTTCTCTCTCATGGATTGAATACTTCTTAACATGTGCATCCATAATATATTCTTGCCATAAAAAATTCTATTTCTTTTAGTTTTTCTCTTCTATATTCTACTATAATTCGGTTTGCTTGCATGGCGCGGGGTTTTAGTTTTAATCTTCTATATTTTACCACCATATTTTTTCCTTTGGCCGGGCAGTACACTTTTCTTCGTACCGACCCTCTGATTCTATGTTTCTTTATTAAAACTTTGGATGATCGGAATTTTGCTTAACAATTCACTTTACGTTTCCAAGATAACTTTCCATCTGATTCCAAATCTCTTAGAAAGAATTGTTCCTTTTGCTTTGGTGCAGTAAAATAAATTTAGAGTTAAAAAGAAGCATTAAAATATAGAATTCGGATGTTTCCCACTGTTTTTGCTAAAAAAAATTACATGCAGAAATAAATTTTCTTTTTGTTGTGGTGCAAATAATAATTATTTTTTACTAATTCAACCATTTAGAAATTCGAGTTGATATCAAATTTGTAAAAGAGGCCCTAATTTAGCCAATACATATGTGTGTATCCTCCACATAATAAATTATATGTGCATTGAGCTTAGTCCAATTGATTGATGTGATAAGAAAAAAATGTTTCATGCATGGGGTGCTTCATTTTCTTTTGCATGGGGTGCTTCATATGGACGTGCTTCTCATGCATGTCTGAATTGAAACCCAGTCCGATCAGTGGTAGAAAAGAAGTATTAAAAAATAGAGCTGGGATAATACTACTTTTACGTACATGCAATGGCATTCAAACCAACATGTGGTGGAGTTCAAAAGAACAAAAAAAAAATATACACAAAGTGTCTCCGTTCTGGACTCCACTTTTTTGTCAACATGCGTTCCTTACTCCACATGGCATTTCGGCCCACAACGATTTATTGCATGTGTATGATATACATCTCGTACATGTACATCCAATATTTGCTCAAAAATAATAAGACATGTACATCCAACAAATCACGTCCCTAATTAGCTTCCATTAAATATATATGCGGTTTATAAAATATCTAATATATATGTGACACCCGCCCAAACAGAATCTAATATATGTGACAAACCTTTTTTTTTAATGTCAACATACATGACAGACTTTGTACGTACATATTTTTATCTAATACTATATGTGATCGTGACTGCATCTTTTAGTCTAATATACATGACAGATTTTTATGTGCAAATCATATAACCGTGATGTTTCCTAGTCCTAGTTTTACACGGACATGCGCACAATGTCGTGCTTATCTCAAACATTGCATTGGAGTACACGGTACACATCTCCAATAGATTAAAACACACGTTAATTCTAGCCAACATATAAATCAATCTCTACCATTCAAACATCTTTAACTATAGAGTGATTAATCTTGACCATTCGTTTTCTATCATTTTAATAATATAATAGATTTATTTTGGCCAAAAGGGATTTATTCAAACTAGGTTTTCAAAAGCCCCTGAATTGAGGTTTGCACTACAAGTCCTCAAATTGGGTGGATCCTTTTTCCCCAAAGGATTTATTTGAAACCCACTATATATATTACTTCCCAAAACCACAATATATTAATTTTAGAGATTATTTTACTATTTTATTTAAAGTCTTTTTCTTAAGGCCAGAAATGGTTTTTCATAGGGAAAAATTATTTAAATGCTTTAAAAATATTTGAGAAAATTTAGGGAAACTCAGTGGACATGTATTGTCCATATATATGAGTTTCAACACATGGTCATGTTCAAAATCATGAGCAAAACCCCTCAAAACCCTTTCTGCCCAAATCAAGCTTTCGAAATATTTCTATAAGAAATATTCTCAATAAATTTCAGGAAAATTCTAGAAAGTCACACATGCTATATGTGATGATCTTGAAAAGTTTCATCTCAATCCCAATTGTTTTGTTCCACCAAAATATTCCAAAACCATTCCTGTCTAGAGTTAAGTTTGAACAACTTTACATTGGGAAGTTTGTCCTATTGACCCCAAACTTTGAGGGCATGTTCTAAACCCCATATAATGATACTACACCAAGTGGTGGATTTGGGGGAAGTGAAATGCATGCTTGGATCTACAGAAATCTGATTTTGCCAAATTATAGGGTTTACCAAGTTTACATTGTGAACTTTCCTCAAACCATCTCAAACTTGGTGGTCCCCTCTAATTTTACATACATTTCTATCCTGTCAAATCTCATGGCCAGAAAACCCCATTTGCTTGCCAAAATTTCCATCAAACACCTTCCGCATGTTTGGTAAAAACATGTTTTGACCCCCTTTTACTGTTCTCCTTGGGTTCAAATTTTTACCACAGCTTACTAGCATTGCACTGCACCTCCAGTAACTTTCTCTCGCCAAGCCTCAATCATTAGGGGGGGGGGGTTAAACCCCTGTTTTTCCTTCTAGACAGTCTAAACATGAGCTTCTCTCCTCCAATTTCTCTCTCCCTCCCCTCACCCTAGCTCCAGAGCATCCTAGGAGCATCTAAGCAACCCCCATGAGATATCGGACAAAGTGGGGTACCCCAGAGCGAGCGGGACACAGCAATGCCGGCCATTTGCACGCTCTGGAGTGCGCTACTGTGCGCTCCCGCACTGTAGCCGCGCTCATCCCGAGCCACCCGACCGCCTTGGGATGCGGGGGCTTGTTCCCCTAGCCCCCCTTGACGTCCGCACCCTCCCTGCCTGTCGGCCCTCTCCTCCCTCTCTCTCCATCGTCTCCCCTCACACGCGCCGCGGCCGCCCGATTCGGCCAACCATGGGGCTCGCACGCGCGCGCGTTCCCCCGCCTCCTCTCTCCTCTTGCTGGACGTGGACGTGCTCTACAAACACCCCAGACACGCCCACTCTTCCTCCCGAGCCCCCTGGCCTCGGCCTCATCCTCACCGGCGCACGAAAGCATGGTGCGCCGCCGCTTCCCTATAAAGAGGGCACCCCCGACCTCCCTCTCCCCTCTGTTCGCTCTCTCTCATCCCCAATCGTCCACCCTAAGCACCCGCTTGAGCTCTCGAGCACCCTGTGCCCGGATCGAACCAGGGATCCACTGCCTCGGGTCTCCGGCGATCTCTAGGTAGAAAGCCCCTCCGGCCCTCCTCCTCATTCCGTTGGTCCTCCCTCACCCATCTTATCGGGTTCCCCCTCCTCCCCGTCCATTTTGCAGCATGGGACGGCCCCGGCGATCGCCTCCCGAGCACCTCCGCCGCGGCCACCTCGTTGTCGGCGACCAGCTGCTCCTCTCCATCCTCCTCCACCACCACCCGATGGGAGGCGACGCCCTGGTCCCGTTCCCGCACTCGCCTGTCGTCGTCGTGCCCCGCACCGTCGCCGGTGAGCGCCGCCCCCTCTCTCTTCCCTCCCCCTCTGTGTGACTGGCCACCGGGCCCCGCACGTCAGGTTTGAAACTTGACGCGCGCGGGGCACCGGCTTGCCTGGCCTGGCTGGCCACTGGGCCGGCCCAGAGGCTGGCCATTAGGCCCATGGGGCACTGTGGCCCTTTTCTTTTTCTTTTTCAGTGCATTTTCCAAAAATCCCATAAGACAAAATAAAATTCCAATGCCAATGATTTTTCCACCACAAATCTTAGAATAATATGTAGAATTTAATAGTGCCAGTTGTAAAAAAATTTGAAAACATTTTATGTACTGATTTTATTTAAATGCTAGTTTTGAATATTTTTGCCTCTGTTAAAAATAGTTTTAAAAACCTTTTTCACGACAAAACCTTATACACATATTTTTAGAATAGCTTGCAGTATTTATCAGAGTAGGGTAACATTTTAGATGTAAAGTTTGTGCTCTGTTTTCGTTGTGATGCTTATTATTACCATTATTTATCGCGACGATAGATTACTATGTTGACGACGGAGTTGGACCCGAAGACTTTGAAGACCCCGAGGACTTTGTTGAGCCAGGCAAGCAGCCCTTTGACCATGACTATGAAACCCTTTTTATGCATGGCATATAGCACTTTATTTCGTGATGTTGATCATGTTGATGTGGTGTCCCCTTCGGTGGGATTCCCCCAATACTTTCTTGTTAATACTTTCATCATGCATGACCCTACCATTCTTATAAGGGTTGTGCGGGTGGGAGTAGTTAGGTTGCTAGTAGTTGCTACGCAAGTGGGATGGGAATATGCATGGTGACGGAAACAGAAATGATTTCAAAGACTTTTCGAAAACCCCGTCGGGTGCCACGAATGCCCGAGGGAGATGATGATGAGCTAGGTAGCCACCTGATAAAGAAGTGGTGTACCGGAGCAAGTGAGTGTGTGTGGTTTTCGAAAACGGATTGGTGTAAGTTGCGACCATTACTCCAATCTTACATGTACAACCACGATACCCCTTATGGGATGGGGCTTTGTTGATTACTTTGATGGGTACTAGCATAGAGCCCGCATTACTAGTGGCGGGAGTGACATGGTCACTCTCGATACGGGGTCGTGGTTGTAAGGACGATCATGCACTGCCTTCACAGGCATCGGGCACACCATTGGTCCCTGCATGGATGTTAGTTGTGATGTACATCATGTGGGCTGGGTACCAATCGAGTGGACTCTTTGTTTAGTATCGTCAGGGGAAAGGCAATGTTCGGGTACTTACCTCATGTATGGACAATACCACGAGTCGTGGCTTGAGACGGAAGTTTCCCGAGTCTTGTGGGTAAAGTGTGCAACCTCTGCAGAGTGTAAAACTATTTGAATAGCCGTGTCCATGGTCAAGGACAGTTGGATGACCGCTCTTGTGCTACGTCCAATGTTTATTAAATTTGGTGTGTTTGTGTGTGTTGGTGATGAGGATGATACTTGAGCTAAGTCTGATGACTTGGCATGATGATGAACATGAGATGTTCAACCCCTGCTTATGATGATAAATGAGACTTGTTCACAGGAATGCCTGTCAACAGTTGATGCATGCTTACTCAAGTTACTTGATCATATCATTGCACTTAAAATTAGCTTTCTGCAAAACTTACCTACATAGTGCTATATCATGCATTGTTGTACCTTGTTCCAAAACTTGGGTTGCTTGCGAGTACATTCAAAGTACTCATTGGCTTGCCACTGGTTATTTAATTGGCCAGGCATGGAAGAGCAGGAGTATGGTGAAGAGTTCGATGGTGACGAACATGCGAAATAGGACGCTTCCCAGTCAAAATGCGTGTAGGTTAAGGCAGATGGAATGGGTCTACGCTTTCGATCGAGATTTCCGCTGCTAGTTGTGTTTGTTATTTGGCCTTCATGGCCCTATCTATGTAAGACTTGACCTTCGTGGTCTTTATTTGTGTATGACGCTAAGTATGGATGTAAGACTCTTGTTATTCAGCTTCTGTGTGTTCAGTGAGCATTGATCTCTAGGATCACTGTACACGTGCATTCGGTGATCAAGACTTATGAGTCGGGGTCCCCACAATGATCCTCCCTGCTCCAAATGATGGGCTGCTCAGACCAATTAAGATACCTGGGAACAGCTGGTTCTACCATATTGACGGCTCTCTGTTTGAGTTTTTTGTCTCGCTTTTTGATGTTGGTGGTAAAAGATGGTATTGACCACCATTTAACTGCTTGGGATTACTCTGAAATCCTTCTTGGCTATTATGCCATTGACCGTCCTAACCAGGACGCTATCTAGTGCCATTATTTCCTTGGTGTTGAAACCTTGATCCTGGAAACCCACCTGGCGAGCTGCCTTGTGAGCCGCCTTGACCTTACTGACCCGGATGTCCTCCACAATTGCCTCCTTGATGATTCTTAGTCGCCTAGTTGCGGAACTCCTGCATGATATAACAGTTTTCCCACGAGTGAGTAGCCAGCTTATCCTGAGTACTATGCTTGGGACAAGGCCCCTTAAGTGCCTCTTAGTAGTTACGCGGCTTATTCCCATTATAAGGCCCTCCAGGACGGCCGTTCCGGCACTGATTTTTAAAACTGGTGTTGGTATTGGCCACAAGCTCTGACTCACCGTCGGGCTATTTTCGTTTGTTGCTTTGAGCTCCAGAGTTTCCACCTTGCTGATGACCTCTGACACCATCACCTTTCTCCCCTTGCCAGTCTTATCCTCGTCTGAGCCGGGATCCTTCGTGCTATCTGATTCAGCATACCTAGTAAGAACGTCCATAAATTCGCTCATATCCTGAACCTTGCGTTTTAACCGTCCAAGTTTCAGGACCAGGGGCTAAAAATGGCAATTCTTCTCCAAGATGAGCACAGCATGAGCCGCCGTGATGTTGTCTGATGAGTGGATAATTTCTGCCACTCGGCGGGTCCAATGATTCGCCAACTCGTCCGCGCACTAAACACAATGCTAAATTCTATGATCGTCATTGGCCGCTTGCACGTTCCCTGGTTTTTTTTATGAAACGCTCCTTCAACTCTGCCCAGGAATTGATGGAATTGGGCGGAAGATTTTTCAACCATGTTCGAGCCGGTCCCTCTAGCATCATTGTCAAATACTTCGCGCATACCGCATCACCGACGTCGAGCATATCCATAGCCAACTCATAACTTTCAATCCATGCGGCCGGCTCAAGATCTGCGGTATAGTTGGGCACCTTACAGGGCCCTTTAAAGTCCTTAGGCATCGGCTCACCGCGAAGAGCCGTCGATAGGCAAGGGATGCCGATTGTCCTATTGTTAACTCTAGCCCCTAGTGCCGCAGACTGGGGCTCCGCTACGGGCCGCTGAGTCGCCCATGTCGTGGCTGCTTCGGCCTCCGCCTGCCGGGCGGCTCTTGCCGCATCAACGACTGCTTGAGCGTCGGGTAACACAGACCGGGTCGGGGAAACCCGAGGCTGCCTCTAACGCCCGCTACTGGAAACAGCCGGAGATTCTCCTTGGCTACTCTTGCTAGCATATGCAGTGGAATGCATCCGATCACGGTTGTAAGAATATTGCGCCTGTTGTACCACTGTCGTTTTCAGCATCTCGATGGCGTTCCTTGCCTCGATCTCAACAGGGGTGTTCTCGTGAATCGGAAGTGCCTCCAAATTGCGCGTCGCTGCCAACACGTTCTCAACCGGGTTGGAAAAGTGACCCTGTGGTGTGTGAAAATGCTGAGTCGGCGACTGAACCGGCAGCGGCTGAACCGGCTCTACCTGCCACCCTGCCTAACAAGGTGGGTCATGTCCCGCCCCAGGCGTTGCTGGGCTAGCGAATAACTGAGTAGGCTCGAGTCCTATCGGCAGTCAGCTTTGGTGTCTCCTAAGGTGAACTGCCTCAGAAGCGTCCCGGCGAAGCCCTAGCTGCCAAGCCTCAACCTTCAAACGCTCCGACTCGTTATGGATACGAGCCTGTACTTCAGCCATCCGGACGTTTTCAACGTCAATCTCTCCTTGAACCTTGGTCATCTCAGCGCGAAGTTTTGCGAGTTCCGTATTACGAGCTTCCTGATTCTCTATGGTGATAGGGCCCTCCATGATTTTGGCCATCTTAGCCATCAAATCGCTCATGGCCTGAGCTGGTGTCTTGCCTGACCCACTAGCACCGCCCGCAGCTGCTGCAGCCGATGGATCTAGAGCTGATGCGGTTCCTGCAATGTAGATGGTGACCTGACGAGACGGCTCATATGATTCCTTGGCGGCTTCTGCTTCCAAACAGCCCCTGAGTCTCCCGTCATAAAGGGGACAAATTGATTCGGTGTCTCCCATAGATGACACGCTGTCGGAGTTGACAGGGGCATCCTCTCTTCCTGCCGGCTCATCCGGGAGGCCGGTTCCTTGGGCGAACCCAATGCAGACGTGACACCGGCTGGTTTGATGTCGGCCGAGTCGTGCATGATGGGACGGCTCGACGATGTCGTTGCAAGCGTCTGGCTCGGGTACTCGCGCCCGATCTTGCCGATGAAGACGTTGATGTTGCCGAAGGGGACTCGATACCCAGACTCGACTGAGTCGACCTCGGGACCCCAGCTCGAATTGTCGATGTAGAACTTGCCGCGGTGGCTCTTCGAACCCTAGAAAAGCTCCCTCCAAGAACTCAACTCCACCACGCGAAGGCCCCACGGTGGGCGCCAACTGTCGTGGTTTTGTCACGACAGATGTTCTCGTAGGAGAACTTAGGTGTGAGGCCATCGCCGCTGTGTGGCGACTCGAAGGGGTTGATCGGGAACGAGAGACGGGTTTACCCAGGTTCGGCCCCTCCGATGGAGGTAAAAGCCTATGTCCTCCTTTGGTGTCTATATTGATGGTGATCTCGATTACAAGGGTGCGGAATCGCTGACCTAGCCCCTTGACCTCAAGGGCTCGCCTTTATATATAGGTTGAGGCCCCCGGGTTTACAAGAGTACGAGTCATATTACATCTCGTGGCCTATTACAATTCTTCCTCATCTTGGCTCCCAAGTTAGGAAAGCTTCCGACATCTTCCTCCTCATGCGCCTTGAGTCACCGTCTTCTTATGCTGGCCCGCCAGGCGACTCACTTGGTAAATCCTCAATGCTTGCTTTTCTGTCATCTCTGCAGCCCATTAAGTATATAGTTTATGAGCCACCTAAGGTCTAACCCGGCCCAAACGGCGGGTTATACCGCGGGGTCATATCCCCGACAAGACTCGATCTACGGTCGACTCGGGATGTTTTAAATTTCCCTGCAATGGTTAGCACAACATATTTATTTCGTAGGACCCAACAGATTCACCACCTATCATGCCCCAACAAGCCTTCACTAATCATCCTCGGCACAACGAGATATCAAATTCATGGTCATGTCTAGCCAAGACAAAAACCTTCCTTCATAATTTGTCCGAACCAGCATAGGCATGTGTTGCATGAGGTAGTAACCACTTTAGCATGTATCTCATGTTTAACAGAAAATAATTCCTACTAAGAATACATGCATGAATATTTTCTATATGTGATGTTTTATGTCAATTTATCATAGTCATGATTTATTTATCCTTGCAAACAAACAACCAACTTGTATCATATCAAGTGTTCAAGATGCTTGCCTTGAGTGTGCAGAAAGGTTGGGTGCACTCCAAAAGTTTTGAAAGTATTCTTTCCTCCATTTTTCCTATTTTAAAAATATTGCAATTAACACCTAATTACAAAAAAGTACAAAAAAGTTCTTAGGAATTTTTTAAATAAATACTAAAATAAACTAGATCAAATTTATGGAATGTTAGAAAAAGAATAATGTCATTTGGAGTTGTGGTTTAAAAACTAGAGCTAGTAACAGTTGGGTCAAAATCTGATTCTAAATAAAACATATAACAGAAAACGGTTCGGCCCGGGATATTCTTTCCAGAAACAGAAATCATATTTAGAGGAAGATGCTTACCCGTGCTGAAAGCGGACCAGCGGGACAACGCCACTGGTGGAATGGCCGGCTCACCGACAGGTCAAACCCACCTATCGGGTTCACCTTCTTCCTCCCGCACACCTGGGTAAGGATAGAGCAGAGCTCCGACGACGATTCTCGGTGGCACACACTACCATTCGAGGTGCTCCGGCCATGTATATGCTCGGGATGGAACTCCACATCCAGGGATAGGCGCTGGTGCACCGGAATTTGGCAGAGGTGCGGTGGCGGACGAGGTGGCTGGAGACGAAGGAGATGACTAGCCCTAGTTGATTTGCTTATATGAGGAGCTTACTACGGGTGGAGGGAGGGTGATAGTGTGCACTGAGGGCTCGGGGTGGTCGTTTTATAGTGTGGGGAGGTCCGTTCTGCGGCTACCCCAGGATAACCACGGCAGGGGTCTCATTCATGGCGAGCTCAGCCAGTGGTGGGGTTGGTAGTGGACGGTGTGGTTTGGTGATAAGCTCGGGAACGCTGGAGGCCTCTGGCTGGTTCCACGTATGGTCGACGGTGTTGTGGCTTCCAGAGAGCAGCATGGCGGCGGTCGGCCATTAATGGCAAACGGGGGAGGTGGCAGTTGTCGGTGCGGATGGTGGAGAGGTTGGTGAGGGCGACAGAGGGACTACAGGAGGAGGAAGATGACTATGGCTGTCCTGGTGGCTCGAAGATGCACCACACATCTCGGGTGGCGCCGTCCACGGGAGGATCCGGCAGCGACACTAATGGTGAGCCGCGAACGTGGCGGGTATGTGTAGTGGACGGTGGGGGTCGGGGTGCGATGCAGCAATAAGGGAAGGGCTAGAACGAGAGGGACAAGCGCAGCAGCGGGACACAGTGGATCGGGCGAGGGTGCGTGTAATACGCATGCTCTGCTCGCGCTCTGGACACGCACAATACGTGCTCGGCGATTTGCAAAGACAATCTAGATGGCTCTGATTCAAACGAAACTTTATAGACTTATGATGTAGGTTAAGGGAGAGCTAGTGGACATGTTGGTTTAGCCATATAATTTAGATCCACCTGCAGTTTAGCAAGATGCAACAATTCTTCCATGTGTGCAAGGTGTTCGACAGTATGCTAGGGCTAGCTAGAAATTTTTGTTGGATTTGAAACTTGGCAGCATGGAGTCTCATTGTATGCTAGATATGATGGTATGATCATTTGGACAAAATTTATAACTTGGAAGTGCAAGTTTTGGAGAAATTCAGTTCTGGCCCGAAAATTCAGAGAGTTGTTTGGTGCACATAAAAGAGGCAAAAAGAGCTGATCTTTTGGACTTAATTGTCCGTTTGGAAGGACTCTAAGATGGAATTTTTTTAGAATGATTTGAGCAAGGAAAAATAGGGTTGCAGTGCAACGCTCAAACTAGACCAGAAATGAAAATTGGATGTTGTGCTCAAAATTTTCATATCACTATGATGGGTTTTTGCATAAAAGTGATTTATAGACATCATCTGACTTCTCCTATTTTTTGTGGAATTTTAAAAGAAATATTTAAAAAGTTTTACTATAACAAAGGCATTTTAGATTGAAAATACTATTAAAAGAATTAGTTGTGGGCAAGTTTTATTATAAAAATTATTCCTACTGAATGTGCAAATGAAATAAAATGATTTAAGGAAAACATTCAAAGGCCATAATATTTTTCCAAAAGATTCTACTTTGGCAGAAGAGTTTTAGAAAACATAGAACATGGAGGGTTCCGAAATAAAGATTGGATCAAATACAATTTAAAAGTTTTATTTCTGGGAAAATTTTAATTAATGAAAACATGGTTACATTTTTGGGGTGTTACAAACTCCTTAAGAAAAATCTCGTCGTTGAGATTTGCTAAGGTGGTTGCCATAATTACATTTACCTCTCCGAGGGAATACTAGAGAATTTAAATATTCGGCGCACGCGATCAGATGCTGTTATAGTGAGGGACTGATAATTGGTATAACTATAGTGAGGTAGTGGTATTGTGGATAAAATTCTATGGCTAGGGCAACTGAGTAATTTCAGAAAAGTATAATTGCACATTCCAAATTTTGCTTGTCGTACTCAAGTGCACAGTGCTCTCTCCTACTAACATGTGGACCTAGGGCCCACTGTCTGTATCTTCTTTTACCTTCAGCTCTTGATGCGGAGCATCCCACGGTTACCCCCATGGACCCATCACCAACACCTCAAGCTCCGAGTGGTCCCATGACGAGAGCCCGCGCACGTGCCAACGAATCCGAGGTGACATCTCTCCTTAGTTAATTCCCGTGTGATACTCGTGGAACTTGGATGCTACCTCAAGCGGAGGCTCTTTGCATACTACCACAAAGGCGATCTCGAAGATGCTCGGAGTGAAGGACAAGCTATTACGAAGATGAACGCGAAGACAGAACAGCAAGAGCACCAAAAGGAAGTCCACGAAGGCGATTTCGAAGATGCTCGGAGTGAAGGACAAGCTATTACGAAGATGAACACGAAGACGGAACAGCAAGAGCACCAAAAGGAAGTCCACGACACCTTCCAGGCCCCGGACATCCGGCCCCAGGAGATCACACCAGTGCCAAGGCCAAGCAGAAGAAGCTACAGGCATCGGACATCGGACCGGCCGAAAATCCGGCCACTACCCCGGAAATCCGGCGCCCCAGGACCAGAGCCGTGCAGGAAACCGGGTCTCTGAGCCCCAGACGTCCGGCCAAGGCCCGGACATCCGGCGACCCTCCGAAGCTCCAGACATCCGGCCTCCTCCCCGAAAATCCGGCACGTCCACACTCGAACCGAGCGAAGCCAAGCGCTCGAGTCCCGGACATCCGACCTCCACAGCCAGACATCTGGCACCACCATGAAGCCTCGGACATCCGGCCCTCGGCCCGAACATACAGCCCCTGCGAGGGCAGACGCGGGCCAAAGGCCATGTAACCCCTCCTTTTCCCCTCCATTCGCCTAGCACTATATAAAGGACCCCTCCTCCTCTTTTTAGGGTTCGCAATGTGTTCGCTCATAGTTAGTTGAGCATTGCTCCTTCCATATCCTCCTCCCTTGGAGTTGACACCACTACGTGAGAAGATCCTATGGATGCCAGGTCCCATTTTTAGGGAAGATCCCAGGGTATTTCAAGGCCCCTGCTCCGGAGTGGGAAGACTCTCCGTTACGTGTATCCTTCCATTGACTTTGGATCTTGTATCTTGTATGCTGTTATGGATATAGTGGATTTGTGATTTTGGGAATCATTCTTGAGCATTCTTGAGTTATCTCTTGATTTCTCCCCTTTCCCCCCTCCAAGTGTGAAAAGATTGACCTCACCCGGTTTGCCCCATATCATCTTGGCATCATGAGCCAAAGTTGATTCACAATTTGGAGTCTCTCCCTCCAAATTTTGTTTGATTTGACCTAATTTCAAAAATTCCAACAAAAATAGCCATACCAAAATTTCTTGAATTCATTGGATTTGGGGAGATTTTGTTGTTTTGGATCCGTGGATTTCGTTGTGGACAGGTTGATCTAGCTTTTCCCCATCATCCCCATCAATTTCCACTGCCAAATCACCCCAGTTTTTTAGAAATATTTCGAGTTCATCCACATCTCGTGGGCATCTCCAGATCAGATATGGAATAGGAGGCCCGAACATCCGGCCCGACGCCCGGCCTATCATACATCCGGCGTGACGCAGGAAGAAGTGAATCTTCCCTCATTTGCATTTTTTTTCTTCGATTTCCACTATTGTTCTTCCGCAACCACCGCCATTTCTTCCGCAACATTTTGCATCTGATATTTTGAGTCGCCAGCTTGCCACTTCCTAAGGTGTTTCAGCTACTTAAGAGTGGTGTTACATCGACATCGCCGCTCATCATCGCCCCGGGTCGTCGCCAACCACCTCTTCATTGACACTTCATCGCAAGCAAGGATGGTAACCGCAACGACACTCTTGTCATATACCCTCGCCATTGCATTGTTACCCCGAGCCTATTTGCATTACCTGCCTATCAAGACTAGCCATTGAGTATTGCCGGGCTATGCTACTTGTGCACTTTAGTGATACATACTCCGCATAGCTTCAAGTGTGTGCATATATCTTAGTATCATCTCTTGTGTTACAATAGTACCCGCATACATAATTGCTATCTTGGTGTGCACATCCCTCATTGTGACCATAGAAATATCATCGACAAAAGAAAGAGAAGCAAAGCTTTTAAGCAAGAACAAAAGAGCATTAGAATCACCAAATTGCATATCATACTTGATCATCTTGGATCACTTGAGCGAGTGACACGTTACTTATACATACATAGCAAGTCGGGAATAGGGAGACGACATGTTTTGTGTATTATAGGTTGTGCACAAGTTCGTATCATGCCCATTTGAGAAATCGTGCTAGCGTCTCTCTAGTGTTGTGCAAGACGAGCTTTTTCCTTGGATTCCACATTTTATGATCATTTCTTTGTTGCATGACCCCACCTATCTATCCGTGTGTGTGTTTCCGTGTATACTCATTGCTATTGATCTACATTGTCTTACTTGCGAATTTGTGAATCTCTTTTAACATTATTGAATCTTATCTTTTGGATTACTTGAATTTTGTGCCATTATCCTAACCAAGCTACTCCATAAGCCTTCTTTGTGTAAGTGTGAGAAGGACGATTTCCGGTACAAATTCTACTATTTCCATATTTGCACATTGAGTGATCGTGATCCGTTGTCAACTTTTGAAATGGTAATTAGTTTTGTATTCTCATTCTTCCACTTATATCTACTTGAGTGTTATGGATAGGACTACCATGTCAAACTCGGCATTCAAGGAGCATGACGACGACGCGAATGCCTACGTCACCAAGTTGCACTTTCTTGATGCACACAGGGCCATAACTCAATCGTACGATGTCATGAACGATCATATCGAGCAACTCGCCACCGACTTGCACGAATCGGAGGTGCGCACGCGGGACTACCTCGACACCAAGTTATAAATTCAAATGGAGGATTTCTGTTCTTTGATGGTCAACCACGCTCCTTCAACATCTACTTCGTCAAGGCGGCGCCAATCAAGTCGCCACTCATCGGACTACTCTTCCGGCGCAAGTCCACCTCGAGCACGTTCTCATCATCGAGATGACCACTCCGGTCCAATTTCGCCACAAGATAACCAACGTCAAGCTTCAGAGAATCCATTCCATGGCAATGGATTGCAAGATCGCCTACGTGAGCGTGAACGACTTCATCAACATGAACAAGAACAACAACGCCGTGAAGATGAACAACGTCGTCGCCACGAACAAGCAATTGAAGCACAACAAGCTCTACATGAAGCTACATGCGCCTTGGAAGAACGCAACTGCCAAGCGCGCGAAGAAAAAGAAGCCCTCCGGTGTGAACAGCAAGAAGAAGCCGCTTTCCAAGAGGAGCAACAAGAAAGAAGGAACTGAGTGCGAGGACCTCTGACGGATTTCGGGCTCCGCAAAACCCTAAGGAATTCGAACCCAGGGCGGTGTGCGAAGATTCCCCAACAGCTTCGCTCCCTCGCGGCGCACAACACAATAACCCCGCTCGATGGCGAGGAAGACGATGGCACACAAGAGTTTACCCAGGTTTGGGCCGCTGCGAAGCGTAAAACCCTACTCCTGCCTTTGGTGGATTGCCTCACGA
Source organism: Elymus sibiricus (assembly GCA_039707655.1). Lineage (NCBI taxonomy): Eukaryota > Viridiplantae > Streptophyta > Magnoliopsida > Poales > Poaceae > Elymus > Elymus sibiricus. Next base: position 165,546,191 of record CM077667.1, read on the forward strand.
GGAGGTTTGTGGATGAACTTGTACAGAGGTGTGCTGCCTTGTGGGTGTGTTTGCGGGGTGGTTGCTTCGTTTCCCTCTACCGGGCTACCTAGCCTCTCTTTATAGCGTCCCGGGTCCTCTTCCCTTATCGCAATGGCGGGAAGGGATCCCACAATGGCCAAATTCAAAGGGGGACAGGAGGTACACCCTATCCTGACGAAAGGTGGTCTTCACCTGCAAAGTGGTCGACGGTGATGCAGTGGTGGGCTCGGTGATGACGTCCGTCCTGTAGGGCTTGGGGTCTTGGTCTTGTTGCACCAGAAGGGAAACCTTTGGGGCGCTTTGGGAGCCTGCGCTCGTCCTTGTCTTCTTTGCACCAAAGAGGAAATTGTCCCCTCTGGCGTGCTGGCGCCCGCCTAGCCTGGCTGGCGTCACCCTTGGCCTCCTGAGGTCGCATGTTGCATAGAAGTCTCCACCGTTCAGGAGGGGGCCTGGGGAGGCCTACCGCCCCGCGGGTCTTGGCGCTGCCTCCCTCGCGAGCTCGGGGTCTCGCGAGGGCCTTGTGTCGAGTGAGCCCGCGTCGGGCTGTACTTGGTCATTGAGGTGGGCCACGCCTGGGGCCGCAGGCAGGCAAGTCTGGGTACCCTGGTATCCAGAACGCCGACAGTAGCCCCCGGGCCCGAGACGCGCTTGAGCTAGCTTCGGGGCGAAGCCACGGTGGATGGGCCGGAGCGCCATGGGCCCCAATCGCCTGCGGGTCCGACTCGACGCCTGGCGCACCACGAGACGTGGGCGTCTCGCCTCCCCAAAGACGTCGGGAACCGCCCTGGGTCGAGCTGACGCCTGGCCTGCGCGCCTCCTTGGCCATCATTATGCTTTCTTGAATGTTGTTGACCCGTTGCGTCCTCTCCTACCTCGGGCCATGCGGATGTGACCCGACGGGGGCAGGGGAAGCGACGTGAGGCAGGAGAGCACGCCAGTCGAGTCTGGCCCGCGCCGCTCGAGGTACCTAGTGACTCCACTTCCCACGTCGCCCCGCGTGCAGCAGTTGCGCCTATAAACCCGCCCCACTCGGAGGGCCTTGCCATCTTGTCGCGCCCTCTCGCTTCTTTTTCTTCCAAGTTATCTTCCTCGTCTTCCTCCTTTCCTTTGCTCACCCATGGCATCCAGTGGAAGCGCGGCAGGTGCGGGGAAGCGTTCGGAGCCCCAGGCTTCACCGGCGGGCCCCGAAGGCAGCGATGGGGGGCCCTCAAGGCCAGCCCAAGTCCGCCGGCACTGGACCATCCTCGATGAGTAAGTTCCTTGTCTCCCGCTTCCTTCTCTTATAATCGCAACTGTCGCGCCGGTCTTAATCATTCCCTCCTCCCAGGGCGCCCGCGCCCAAGAGGCGCATGCTCGAGGAACTCTAGGAGGAGGCTGATGCGCTGAGGGTCCAGCTCGCGGGCGCCGAGGCCGCCCTCCAAGCCGCGCTCAGGGGCGAGGCAAAGGCTCGGGCGGAGCTGGCGTCGCTCCAGACCCAGGTCCAGGGGGCCGTCGACTCCGTGCAAGCCGCCCAGGACGAGGCGGCCCACGCGAAGATGCTGGAGGCATAGCGCGCCAACTAGTATCGGGACGTCGCCCTCCGCGCAGTCGGCGCGGTGAGCCAGTTTTCGTTGGGGAGGCCCCTGCGCTGCCGTGCGCGCACGGCGACGGGGGCTACCTCAACTTCTTCGACAAGGTGGTGGAGGCGCTGGAGACCGGCGTCTCCCGGGTTGACGAGGACAACATGTCCAGTGCGCGCGACCTCCTGGACCTCGCGCTGACACGCGTCTTCTCCAACCTTGGCCGCTTCGTCCTCGAGCTCGACCTCCTCCGTGTCACGGAGCCGGTGCCCGAGGAGCTCCAGAGGCCCCTCAGGGACGAGACGCGCCCGCACGTGGAGTCCTTGGTGGAGCGGTTCGTCCAGGAGCCCCTCCCCGACGAGGGCGACGACTCTAGCGCCGCGGCGGGCGACGGCCCGGATGGCGACAGCGGCTCCTCCGCCTAGTCCTCTCCTGTTTTCTCTTCCCAGCTCCTGTCATGTCAAGCAACACCTGGCCCCTGGGGGCGTTAACTTTTGCGTTTTTACCTTCGTATTCCTCCTCCTTTTTGAGCTGTTGATTGTTTGTTTTGCGTGGCGCGCCCCCACCTCTCCTGCGGGGCCTTGCGTTTTTGCCGATGCGCCGCGGCGCTCCTTGAGAAGTCCGCGAGGGTATTGCGCTAAGACCGGCGACGGCATCCGGTCGGGCCCTCGCCTGGCGGGCCCTCCTGAGGGGGAGCGTGCCGCCCCCAAGGACAGACCCTTAGCCCCGCCGCCTAGAGTGGCCGGACTCCTTCCCTCGCGCTGCTCTCCCTTGCTCCTGGAACCACAAGAATCCTGATGGGGTTACGTAGCGGACCATGGTGCCTGCATTTTCATGTTAGCACTCATGCCTCCTGCCCGGCATTCGGGCCATTAACTGATTAGAAGGTTCTGCCCTCGTTTGGCGGGTGTACTTAGCTCATTGGGTCGTGGCAGGCTCGAGCGTAGCGAAGAGTAGGTGGAGCGTTCAGGGAGGTCGAGGATCCCGCCTGGGAGAGCTTCTTGCTTACGGGGTGGCATGGGAGCCCTTTCTGCACTCTGCGTCAACGAGGCCCGATCCTGAGCAGACCTCGACCACCGTTGGGACGTCCGGATCACCAGGACGAGACCAAGGGGGCGAGGCCTCGGCCGCAATTGGGGCGTCCGGATCACCAGGACGAGACCAAGGGGCGTGGAGCTACACGATCGGTGAGGTTCCCGAGACGTATTGCCTGGGAACCCATCCCCCTTTAACGCTCAAGCGGCGCTCTGCGTCGGCAGGGCCCGATCTCGAGCAGACCTCGACCACCGTTGGGGCGTCTGGATCACCGAACGAGGCCAAAGGGAGCGAGGCCTCGATCATAATTGGGGCGTCCGGATCACCAGGACGAGACCAAGGGGCGCGGAGCTACGCGATCAGTGAGGCTCCTGAGGCGCGTTGCTCAGGAGTCCCCCTTGAAACTCAAGCGACTTCCTTACCTTTCCGCGGGCTACCGCCTCGGGAGGTGCCTGAGCCTCCCGAGGTTCCGTGATGTCACGCCGGGCCGTGGCTGGAGCCTCCGAGCGGGGGTTGACCGTTTAAGTGATGAGTGCCCCCAAGGCGACAGGCCCTTGCCGGCCTGCTCCGAGAGGCCACGAGGAGGGGCCAAAGTGCGTGAGCCGTGCTTGGCAAGGTATCAATCCAAAAAGGAAAATACTTCAAGACCAGAAAGAGGAATCACGAAGAGAGAAAAGTTCCTGCCCCTTTTCAAATAGATTTGCGAAATCTTCAACTTCATTTCAAAAAGTGGCAATACGAACACAAAAAGAAGCAAGCAACAGTCGCGTCCGGCACCTAGGCTAGTCTTCCCCTTCGTCTTCCCCCAGCGCGGAGCGTAGGGCATCCACGTTGCGTGGGCATAGCCATTGGAGGGCAGTGTTGTCCGCCAGCGCGGAGCATGGGGCTTCCACTTGGGCGTGGGATGGAACCCCTCCGCGTCCTCGGGGGGCTCCGGGCGTATACAGCGCACTCATTATTACGTGAGAGTGTCACGGCGGAAGATAGCTGGGCAAGCCCCCAGGCGCACGGCTCAGGTGCTCCCAACTCGGTTTAGAGCCAGCCCACGCATTACTGCGTGGTTGCGCACCTCTACAGCTCAAACCTGTGTGCATTGATCCCCGTGTAGCCATGGGATTGTGCAACCACGGCCCAAACATGAGCGCAATGCTCCCAGCGTAGCTGCAGAGGTGTTGTGTTGGTGAAGCCGCCTTGTGAAGTGTCGCGGCGCCGGCCGGACCCCGGCTTGCGGGCCTCATGAGGCCCCGCCTCCCGAGGGCCGCTCCGACGTCCCCGTTGCCGCGGGTGGCCCGCATTGCTTGTGCCCTGCCGATTCCCCAGGCGGTCGCCCCTGAGGCCATGGGTTCGGCTGTGCGCTGCTTGCTCATGGGGGCAGCAGCTGCGTCGCGCCCCCGCGCTTCCCGGGACGCTCCCCCCTCTTCCTCGCTCGCATAAACCCGGCCTGCTGCCCCATCCGTGGAAGCCCCATGCCCGGCTTGGGGAGAGCGCCTGGGGCACCTCCTTATCCCTGGAGGGTGCCGGCATCCGTAGAGAGCACCTGATCCTCCGCGCCCTCCGCAGGTATAACGTAGCTCGGAACGTAGGGCTCCGTATAGAGGCTTTGGCCCCCTCCGCAGGCATGACGTAGCTCGGAACGTAGGGCTCCGTATAGAGGCTTTGGCCCCCTCCTGAGTCGTCCCCGCGCGCTCCAAGGGAAGTCTCCCCGGGTTGTGGGATGACACCATCCTGGGCGCGCGGGCCACAAACCCTCCTACGGCGGGCCTCTGTCCGAAGTTGCCTGGATGTGCCGCCGCCGTTGGGTGGGCCGCGCGTTTCTTGCCGTGAGCTGCCTCCTTGATTTTCCATTGCGCCTCCATTACGGTTACTTGCCTGGCCGGTTGGCGCGCTCCCGCCGGGACTAGCCAGGCTGTTGATGATGCAGTTGGGCATGGGCGCGCGCATCGGGGTGCGTGTGGAGCGCCCCGTCGCCTTCCTCAAAGGTGCCGCCGACGTGGCCGGGCGGTGCCCTGAAGCCTGTCACCGGGATTCGGAGGAGAAGAAGCACGGCGTGCGGCGGGCCCTGCTCGGGCTCGCCCGGGGATGGAGCGGGCACGCCACCCGCAGGCGTGGCGACAGGCACGGCGAGCGAGCCCCCGGCGCCCAGCGCCAGTGGTCGTGAAGGAAGGTGAGGGACCCAGGCCCTCCTTGCGACGGCGGCCAGCTCGGCGATGTGGTCGGCCCAGGCATCGAAGCCCCCATGCGTAGGGCGGTGGCGAAGCATCTCACTCGCCATCAGGAGCGAGTCATGCGCGTTGAGGTCTCCCACGTGGGTGCAGTGCGATATCAGCCCCGTGGGCGCCGCTCGTCCACCGTGCGTCCTATCGGCTCCAGCGGCGTCGCTGGTGGAAATGACGCTGGTGGCCTGGTAACGACCGCCCGGCATCGCACTGCTGTGGCGCGGATCTTGGGTGGCAGTGGCGAGGTTGGCGGAGGCGGGTCCTCCGAGGCCGGAAGGAGCCTGTCGGGCGTTGGCCATCTGCGCGACGGGGCGGAGAAGAAGCGAAGCTTGCTGAAGACTCCGACACGCCCCCTACCTGGCGCGCCAAATGACGGATTTCCGGCTCCGCAAAACCCTAAGGAATTCGAACCCAGGGGTGCGTGCGAAGATTCCCCAACAGCTTCGCTCCCTCCCAGCTCACAACACAATAACCCTGCTCGAGGGCGAGGAAGACGATGGCACACAAGAGTTTACCCAGGTTCGGGCCGCTGCGAAGCGTAAAACCCTACTCCTACCTTTGGTGGATTGCCTCACGAGGAGGTTTGTGGATGAACTAGTACAGAGGTGTGCTGCCTTGCGGGTGTGTTTGCGGGGTGGTTGCTTCGTTTCCCTCTACCGGGCTACCTAGCCTCTCTTTATAGCGGCCCGGGTCCTCTTCCCATATCGCAATGGCGGGAAGGGATCCCACAATGGCCAAATTCAAAGGGGGACAGGAGGTACACCCTATCCCGACGAAAGGTGGTCTTCGCCTGCAAAGTGGTCAACGGTGATGTAGTGGTGGGCTCGGTGATGACGTCCATCCTGCGGGGCTTGGGGTCTTGGTCTTGTTGCACTAGAAGGGAAACCTTTGGGGGCGCTTCGGGAGCCTGCGCTCGTCCTTGTCTCCTTTGCACCAAAGAGGAAACTGTCCCCTCTGGCGCGCTGGCGCCCACCTGGCTGGCGTCACCCTTGGCCTACTGAGGTCGCATGTTGCATAGAAGTCTCCGCCGCTCAGGAGGGGCCCTGGGGAGGCCTACCTCCCCGTGGGTCTTGGCGCTACCTCCCTCGCTAGCTCGGGGTCTCACGAGGGCCTTGTGTCAAGTGAGGCCGCGCCGGGCCGTACTTGGTCATTGAGGTGGGCCACGCCTGGGGCTGCAGGTAGGCAAGTCTGGGTACCCTGGTATCCAGAACGCCGACAACCTCACCAACGGCCTCAGTCACATCACGTTGGGCACAATGAAGATGAAGACCCAAGGTAACAACAATGTCAACTCAACAACAACAATGATGCACCTCCTCCACGAGAAGGGCATCGCCAAAACAATCACAATGAAGAACAACGCTTCGGCAAACTCAAGTTCACTATGCCTACATTTTCCGGAATCAATGATCCCGAAGACTATCTCTCATGGGCTCTCATGGGTGACAAGATATTCCGTTTGCATAACTTTTAGGAAGAGAAGAAGATAGCCATGGCTTCCCTTGAGTTCCAAGACTACGTTCTCATTTGGTGGGAGTGATTGAGCAAAGAAGAGAACTAGGTGAACCTCCTATCACTACATGGGCCCAAATGAAGGACCTCTTGAGAGTTTGCTTCGTGCCGATCCACTACAACCGTGATCTCTTCAAAAAGCTACAACTACTCAAGCAAGGCACCAAGTCGGTAGAAGAGTACTATCAAGAGATGGAAATAGCTATGATCCGAGCCAATGTCAAAGAAGATGACGAGCAAACAATGGCCCGCTTCTTGAATGGTCTCAATTACCAAGTCAAGAAGATTGTGGACTTTCAACCCTACTCCAACATACTCGGGCTAGTGCATCAAGAGACAAAGGTGGGACTCCAAGTGCAAGATGACTACAAGTACTCCAAGTTCTCTTCCAAGACCTACGGCTCAAGTGCACAAGCTTCTCCGACCACGACGACTTCGACTATGAAACCTCCAACTACTACCGGCGATAAGTCAAGTTACAAGGACAAGACGACTTCGTCAAGCCGCCCCCCTACAAGCAACTACAAGCCGAGCGCTTCATCCTCTACACCGACACCAGATGCTACCGCTAAAACAAGCTCCATCAAGTATTTCACGTGCCAAGGACGAGGTCAAAAGACTTTCGAGTGTCCAACAAGATGCACCATGATCCTTCAATATGATGGAATCTATGACTCTATGAGCGACGACGAGATGGAAGCACTAGAGCATGTGGCCATGCACCGACAAGTCAATGAAGATGAAGATTCGTAAATCTTTTGCGACAATGATCCGAGCCCCGCTCTCATTGTTTCCAATGTTTTGACTCTTCAACAACAACAAGAAGAGGACCAACATTGCCACATCTTCCACACAAAAGCGGGCATCCAAGGGAAATCCGTCAAGGTCATCATCGACAGCGGAAGTTGCCACAATTTGGCAAGTGAGAACATTTGTTCCAAGATCCAATTGGTCAAGAAGAAGCATCCATGCCCCTACAAGGTCCAATGGCTTAGTGATTCCGGCACTCTCCAAGTAGACCACACCGTTCAAGTTTTGTTCAAGGTAGGCGCTTTGGAAGACACCTTGTATTGTGATGTGGTTCCCATGTCTGTTTGCCATCTACTCCTTGGTAGACCTTGGCAATTCGACCATGGCGTCATCCACAACGGTCGGACCAATCACTATAGCTTCAATATGAAGGGCAAACAATATGTGCTTCGACCAGTGACACCAAGTCAAGTGACCGCCGACAAGAAAGCTTCATCCCATCGTGGAGATAAAAAGTGAGAGAGTGATCCACTTAAAAGATAGTGAGCGCCACAAGCCAAATTTGAGTGACTCCACGATGAGGGACAAGAAAGATCTAGTTCTTTTAGCCACCAAAAGAGACTTGAGGGATGTGAGTGAGAGCCCATCAAGTGTATTTCACTCTGTACTTGTGTGCAAAGATAAGGTCATAAGGTCTAATGCTTCACAACATCTTCCTCTTGTTTTGTCCCATTTGTTGCAGGAATACAAAGATCTTTTTCCTGATGAGTTACCTCCAGGACTAGCACCAAAACAAGGGGTCGAACAACGCATCGACCTCATACCCGGAGCACCACTTCCTAAAAAGGCACCTTACCACATCAATCCTGAAGAGACTAAGGAGATACAAAGGCAAGTCCAAAAACTCCTAGATGAAGGGCATGTACGTGAGAGCTTAAGTCCTTGTGCAGTTCCGGTGATACTAGTGCCTAAGAAAGATGGTAGTATGCGCATGTGTTGGTTTTGCCGGCCTATCAATGCTATAACCGTTCGATATCGCCATCATATTACTTGCCTTGATGACATGCTTGACGAACTTAGTGGTGTGCCACTATATTTTCCAAAATTGATTTGAAAAGTGGTTACTACCAAATACACATGCAAGAGGCCAATGAGTGAAAAACGACTTTCAAAACTAAATTTGTTATATATGAATGGTTAGTGATGCCTATGGGTCTATCCCAAGCACCGGGTACATTTATGCATGTTATACATTATGTCTTACGTCATCTCATTGGATATTGTGTTGTGGTATACTTTGATGATATTCTTGTTTTCGGCGAATCTCTAGAAAAGCATGCTAAACATGTTAGGGAAGTATTGCAGGTTCTGAGGAATGAAAAACTATATGCAAACTTGGAAAAATGCACTTTTGGTGTTTACAAGGTTGTTTTCCTAGGATTTGTGGTTTCTTCTAAGGGTGTTCAAGTTGATGAAACTAAAATTGATATTATTAAAACTTGGCCTACCCCTACAAATTTCCAACAAGTGCGTAGTTTCCTTGGACAAGCCGGCTTCTACTGTCGCTTTGTTAAGGATTTTAACACGATTGCATCTCCTCTACATGCTTTGAGCAAGAAGAATGCACCCTTTATTTGGGGACCATCCCAAGACACCGCATTCCATGATATTAAAAATTTGCTTACTCATGCACCATTGCTTGCCTTACCCAATTTTGACAAAACCTTTGAAGTGCATTGTGAAGCTAGTGGTATTTGCATAGGTGGCGTGTTAATGCAAGGGAAGCACCCAATTGCGTATTTTAGTGAGAAACGTTCTGGCGCTCAACTAAATTACCCCATATATGACAAGGAATTGTACGCTTTGTTGAGAGTCTTACATGTTTGGGAGCATTATCTCTGGCCACATGAATTTGTCATTCATACCGATCATGAAACTCTCCAGTATCTTAAGGGTCAAACTAAGTTGAACAAACGACATGCTAAATGGAGTGAATTCATTGAGTCTTTTCCTTATGTCGTCAAATAATTCAAGGGTAAAGAAAATGTTGTGGCGGATGCTCTTTCCCACAAATACATGTTAGTTACTCAACTTGAATTGAATGTCATTGGTTTTGATCATATCAAAGATTTGTATGAACATGATGTTTCATTTACTACACCATATGCTATGTGCCAAGTGAAACCTTGTTGGAAAAAACACTACATGAAAGATGGCTATCTTATGCGTGCTAACAAACATTGAATACCCGAGTCTTCTCTTCGTTTGTTGCTTTTGCAAGAGGCTCACGGTGGAGGACTTATGGGTCACTTTGAACGCGACAAGACATATGCCACTTCTCCCACAAGTACTTTTGGCCAAAGATGTTTCGTGATGTTGCACGCTTCACCAACCGATGCTCTACATGTCACAAAGCAAAGTCAAAAGCTCAATCCCATGGTCTTTACATGCCTCTTACTATACCTTTTCAACCTTGGGAAGACATTAGCATGGACTTTGTGCTTGGTTTGCCACGAGCGAAAAAATGGCCATTATTCCATTTTTGTCATTGTGGATCATTTTTCCAAGATGGCTCATTCCATTCCATGTCATAAGATCGACGATGCTTCACATGTTGCAAATATCTTTTGTAGGGACATCTTACGACTACATGGCATCATCAAGACCATCGTGTCGGACCGCGACGTCAAGTTCCTTAGATACTTTTGGAAGGCTCTATGCGCCAAGCTCAGGATCAAGCTACTTTTCTCTTCGGCCTATCACCCTCAAACCGATGGCCAAACAGAGGTGACCAACCGGAAGCTCTCGACGCTCCTACACATGTTGATCAAGAAGAACATCAAGGAATGGTAAGAATGCCTCCCCATCGCCGAGTACGCCTACAACCGTGCACGTCACTTCACCACCGGCAAGTCTCCATTTGAAGTGGTCTACGGCTTCAAGCCTTTGTCCCCATTGGACATACTTCCACTACCACTCCAAGAGCGCGTCAACATGGACACATTTGCATGGGCAATCTATATCAAGAAGATGCATGAAGATACAAGGCACACGATTGAACGTCAAGTGGAACATGTCACCAACAAGCGCAACATCAACTAGCACCCAATGGTGTTCAAGACCGGTGATCTTGTATGGCTACACCTCTGCAAGGATCGCTTTCCCGCCAAGCACAAGTCCAAGTTACTTCCTCGAGCCGATGGACCTTTCAAGGTGTTGGGCCGCTACAATGACAATGCCTACAAAATTGACATTCCACGCGACAAGTACAATATGAGAGACATCTTCAACGTCAAGGACCTTTCCCCTTTACATGGTGATGAAGATCTCGATCTGAGGACGGATCTTTCCCAAGGGGGGGGGGATGATGCGGAGCATACCACGGTCTCCCCCATGGACCCATCACCAACACCTCAAGCTCCAAGTGGTCCCATGATGAGAGCCCGCGCACGTGCCATCGAATCCAGGGTGACATCTCTCCTTAGTGAATTCCCTTGTGATACTCATGGAACTTCGATTATACCTCAAGCGAAGGTTCTTTGCATACTTAGGTACCACGAAGGCTGTCTCGAAGATGCTCGGAGTGAAGGACAAGCTACTACGAAGATGGACACAAAGACGGAAGAGCGAGAGTACCAAAAGGAAGTCCATGACACCTTCCAGGCCCCGGACAACCGGCCCCTGGAGATCACACCAGCACCAAGGCCAAGCTGAAGAAGCTACAGGCGCCGGACATATGGCCTACTGGCCTGGACATCCGGCCGGCCGAAAATCTGGCCACCACCCTAGAAATCCGGCGCCCCAGGACCAGAACCACGTAGGAAACCGGGTCCCCGAGCCCCGGACATCCGGCCAAGGCCTGGACATCCGGTGACCCTCCGAAGCCCCGGACATCCAGCCTCTTCCTTGGAAATCAGGCGCGTCCACAGCCGAACCGAGCGAAGCCAGGTGCCCGAGCCCAGGACATCCGGCCTCCATAGCCGGACATCCGGCACCACCATGAAGCCCTGGACATCCGGCCCCTGCGAGGGCAGAGGCGGTCCAAAGGCCTTGTAACCCCTCATTTTCCCCTTCACTCTCCTATCACTATATAAAGGACCCTGACGTGGCTTGAGACTGCGTCGGTATTTCCCCAAAGAGGAAGGGATGATGCAGCACAGCGATGGTAAGTATTTCCCTCAGTTATGAAACTAAGGTTATCGAGCCAGTAGGAGGATCACCACCACCCAATAAGCAGCACCTGCACACAAATAACAAATACTTGCAACCCGACACGAAAGAGAGGTTGTCAATCACTCTACGGTAAAAATATAGATTAGGTAGTGATAGATATGAGAGATAGAGGTAGTGATAGATATGAGAGATAGATCTCTCAAGAACACAAGAGCAAATAAAATATGCAGCAATATGTTTTTGGGTTTTTGGTTTTGTAGATCTGAAAACAAAAAGGCAAAAAGATAGATCAGAAAGCAATATGTTGGAAAAGTAGACCCGGGGCCGTAGGATTCACTAGTGGCTTCTCTCATGAGTATAGCACACGGTGGGTGAACAAATTACTGTTGGGCAATTGATAGAAGATCAAATAATCATGACGATATCCAAGGCGATGATCATTATATAGTCATCACGTCCAAGATAAGTAGACCGACTCCTGCCTGCATCTACCACTATTACTCCACACATCGACCGCTATCCAGCATGCATCTAGTGTATTAAGTTCATCAAAAAATGGACTAATGCAATAAGAACGATGACATGATGTAGACAAGATCTATTCATGTAGGAATATACCCCATCTTGTTATCCTTAATGGCAACGATACATGCGTGCCCTGCTGCCCCTTCTGTCACTGGGAAAGGACACCGCAAGATCGAACCCATCACAAAGCACCTCTTCCCATGGCAAGAAAAATTGATCTAGTTGGCCTAACTGAACCAAAGATTTGAAGAAGAATTATGAGGCTATAAGTAATCATGCATATAAGAGATCAAAGAAGTCTCAAATAATATTCATGGATAGAAACTGCTCATGAACTCAAAATTCATCAGATCCCAACAAACACACCGCAAAAGTTTACATCAAATAGATCTCCAATAGACCATTGTATTGAGAATCATAAGAGAGAGAGAGAGAGAAAGGAAGCCATCTAGCTACTGCCTACGGACCCGTAGGTCTATGGTGGACTACTCACGCATCATCGGAGAGGCACCTATGAAGAAGATGAACCCCTTCGTGATGGTGTTAGATTGGATCTCAAGGTTCTGGAACTTGCGGTGGCTAGAATTGTGTTTCGTCGACTCCCCGTGGAGGGCACAACCCATCAGGGCACGCCGAGGGCCCCCTGGCGCGCCCTGGTGGGTTGTGCTCTCCACAATCCACCTTCCTGGCTCTTCTTTGGCCCACTGGGTGTCTTCTGGTCCAGAAAAAATCTCCAAAAAGTTTCGCCGCGATTGGACTCCGTTTGGTATTGATATTATGCGAAGTAAAAAACAAGCAAAAACAACAACTGGCACTTTGGCACTATGTCAATAGGTTAGTCCCAAAAAATGATATAAAGTTGTTATAAAATGATTGTAAAACATCCAAGAATGATAATATAACAACATGGAACAATCAAAAATTATAGATACGTTGGAGACGTATCAGCATCCCTAAGCTTAATTCCTACTCGACCTCGAGTAGGTAAATGATAAAAACAAATTTTTTGATGTGGAATGATGCCTAACATGTTCATCTCATATTCGATTCTTTTATATAGCATGGACATTTGGACTTGTAAATGATTCAAAGCAATAGTCCAGTTTTAACATAATGACTTCAATACTCAAGCATGTCAACAAGCAACCATGTCTTTCAAAATAACAACACTAAAGAAAGTTATTCCTAGCCCATCATGCTCAATCATTTATCCATTCATGAAACACACTCAAATATTAGCTATGCCCAGTGCTCAAGTACGATCATAGTGCCCCCTAGTTGGTGCTTATTAGAGAGGATGGAGACTCAAAGTAAAAATAAAAATTGCGTAAAGTAAATAGATAGGCCCTTCGTAGAGGGAAAGAGGGATTTGTAGAGGTGCCAGAGCTCAAGGTTTAAATTGAGAGGGAAAAATATTTTGGGTGGCATGCCTTTCCTATCAACGAAAACGACAAAGTAACTCACAATACTTTCCATGCTAGATATATCATAGGCGGTTCCCAAACAGAAAATAAAGTTTATTCCTTTTTCCACCAAACTTTCACTTTCCATGGTGTCGGGGATATAACTCTGATACGTCTCCAACGTATCTATAATTTTTGCTTGTTCCATGCTGTCTTATTATCATTCTTTGATGTTTTACAATCCTTTTATTACAACTTTATATCATTTTTTGGGACTAACCTACTGACATAGTGCCAAAGTGCAAGTTGCTGTTTTTGCTTGTTTTTTACTTCGCAGAAAATCAGTACCAAACAGAGATGAAATGCTACGGGTATTTTTGTGGATTTTTTATGGACCAGAAGAAACCAGATGGGCCAAAGAACACAAGAAGAGGGGGCCCAGGGTGGCCAACACCCACCAGGGCGCGTCAGAGGCCCCCTGGCGCGGCCTGGTGGGTGCTGGGCACCTCGGGCACCCCCTCAACTAACTATCATGCCTATAAATTCCCTGGAAATCCAAAAACCCTAGGGGAGTCGACGAAACACAATTCCAGCCGCCGCAAGTTCCAGAACCACGAGATCCAATCTAAACACCATCACAGAGGCATTCATCTTCCTCATAGGTGCCTCTCCGATGATGCGTGAGTAGTCCACCATAAACCTACGGGTCCGTAGGCAGTAGCTAGATGGCTTCTTCTCTCTCTCTCTCTCATGATTCTCAATACAATGGTCTCTTGGAGTCTATTTGATGTAAACTTTTGAGGTGTGTTTGTTGGGATCTGATGAATTTTGAGTTCATGATCAATTTCTATCCATGAATATTATTTGAGTCTTTTTTTATCTCTTATATGCATGATTGCTTATAGCATCGTATTTCTTCTTCGAATCTTTGGTTTAGTTAGGCCAACTAGATCGATTTTTCTTGCCATGGGAAGAGGAGCTTTGTGATGGGTTCGATCTTACGGTGTTCTTTCCAAGTGACAGAAGGGGCAGCAAGACACGCATGTATCCTTGCTATTAAGGATAACAAGATGGTGTCTATTCCTACATAAATAGATCTTGTCTACATCATGTCATCGTTCTTATTGCATTACTCCGTTTTTCCATGAACTAAATACACTAGATGCATGCTGGATAGCGGTCGATGTGTGGAGTAATAGAGGTTGATACAGGAAAGAGTCGGTCTATCTATTTTGGACGTGATGCCTATATAATGATCATCGCCTTGGATATCGTCATGACTATTCGATTTTCTATCAATTGCCCAATAGTAATTTGTTCACCCACCGTGCGCTATACTCAAGAGAGAAGCCACTAGTGAACCCTACGGCCCCCGGGTCTACTTTTCCTATCATATTGCTTTCCGATCTACTTTTTTTGCAATCTTTGTTTTCAGATCTATAAAACCAAAAACCCAAAAATATATTGCTGCATATTTACTCTTTTTATTTGCGTTCTTGAGAGATCTATCTCTCCTATCTATCACTACCTAATCTATCTATTTACCGTAGAGAGATTGACAACCTCTCTTTCGCGTTGGGTTGCAAGTATTTGTTGTTTGTGTGCAGGTGCTGCTTATTGGGTGGTGGTGATCCTCCTACTAGTTCGATAACCTTAGTTTCATAACTGAGGGAAATACTTACCGTCGCTGTGCTGCATCATCCCTTTCTCTTTGGGGAAATACCGACGCAGTCCAAGCCGCGTCAAAGGAATTTCTGGTGCCATTGCCGGGGAGGAAGCAGTCTCTTCTACGTGCCTATCATAGGCACCGAGGGAACTCCATCATCATCTACCAGGTTCCTAATCACAAATCTCATCTCCTTGCAATTACATTATTTGCCATTTGCCCCTCTTTTTCCTCTCCCCCACTTCACCAATTTTCCTTTTTATTCTCCCTCTTTTCCGTTTGCCCTTTTTCTCGTCAGATCTCTTGCCTAGTCATTATGGGTAGTTATTCCTTTATTGTGTGTACTCCAGATAATGAGGTTCTTAATTTTAAGCAAAGGGGAGGGGAGAACTTAAAAGATGCTTGGTATAGGATTTGCAATGCTCATAATAGATCTATCCATAAGCAATCTACCGTTGTTCTTCTTCGCAGTTTTTATGTTGGCATCACCACTTGGTATAGATTCGTCCTTGATACGATTACCGGTGGTAATTTCTTGATGTGTCCATCTTTGGATGCTTTTAATGCTTTGGGAAGTTTAGTGGGATCACCACCTATCATGATCAATGAAACAACTTTAACTCTCGAACATGTTATGGAGAGATTAGATGCTATTGAAAAGAAGATGATTACGAAAGAACATATTGATGATCTTGATAAAAGGTTGCATAATCTTGCTAATAAAATTGGTGCTAAGGCGGGAATTTCTATTAAATTACTAAAGGCAAAAGAAACCGTAGTTAACGAAAGGGTAGAAGAAAGTCCTTACCGTATTGATAAGTTGGAAGAGATCTCTAGTAATTTGGGTTTGGATTTTTCTTCTATCAAGTCTATTGAAAAAACTCCCATAAAAATTGGCAAGACCATGCAAGTTACTAAGAACAAAGTTGCTACACCTAGTGGGAACAAGGGAGATCTTAAAATGATTACTTTTCATCCCGACTTTGTTGAAATCATAAGAGATCCTATTTACAAGAATGAATTTTTTGGTTTTCTTCCTAGGAGTGTTATCATTAAGAACATGCATGCTAAGTCCTTGAAGAAATTTAGTTGTGTGATTGAAGTTGAAAACCAAAGATTATAATATTTGAATCTATCCAATATGCCTAGCTAGGGGCGTAAAACGATAGCGCTTGTTGGGAGGCAACCCACTGAATAAATAAATGTTTGCTTTTTTACTTTCTGTTTTTGAGTGTTGACACAATTATGCCTCTATTATGATTGTGTTTTTATGGTTTTTTGTGTGTTTGTGCCAAGTAGAACCGTTAGGATGATTCATAGGAAGAGTAGAAGTGATGCTGAATCTGAAACAGAAACTTTGCGTCCAGTATATGAATTTTCATTTTTTGCTGGAACGTGATCTTGAGCTGAAATTTTAACACAGTGTTTCTATACAAATTCCTTACGTTGTCCTAATGTTTAAGAATTTGTAGAGTTACAGAAGTATGGGTATGGTACAGATTACTAAAGACTGTTCTGTTTGAGTCAGATTCTGTTTTTGTTGCATTGTGTGCTTGTTTTGATGAATCTATGGTTTATATTGAAGGGTATGAGCCTAAAGTTAAAATACAGTAGGTATAATGCAATTATAAAATTTGAATGGGTTTACAACTGCACCTAAAGTAGTGATTTGCTTTCTTATACTAACGGATCTCACGAAGATTTTGTTGAGTTTTGTGTGATTGAAATTTTCAAGTTTTGGGTGAGATCACGATGGATGAAGGAATAAGGAGTAGCAAGAACCTAAGCTTGGGGATGTTACCGCACCCCCAAGATATATCCAAAGAGTAACAAGCAACTAAGCTTGGGGATGCCCCCGAGTGGCATCCCCTCTTTCTTCTAACGACCATCGGTATTTTACTTGGAGCTATATTTTTATTCGTCACGTATCATGTGTTTTGCCTGGAGCGTCTTGTATCTTTGCTTGCTTTGTTTGTTAGTTTTTCCTTTGTATCCTTGCTGTACACACCTATTTGAGAGATCCACAATCATGCTATGATTTGTTAGAATTCCTCTATGTGCTTCACTTAAACTTTTTGAGCTATAGGAATTGCTCTAGTGCTTCACTTATATCTTTTTGAACACGGTGTGCCTGGAAACTTTTGTAGAAATACTCTCATGCTTCACTTAGATTAATTTGAGAGTTAGTAAATTTTTTAAGAAATCCTCTCATGCTTCACTTACACCTTTTTGAGAGATGAAATCTTTATGCTCATGTGCTTCACTTAAATTTGTTTGAGCTTGCCAAAAAGCAATGGCAATATATGAAATACAAACTTTCATGAAGATCATTAGACAAATTAAACTTGATTTCTTGTAATAGTTTTGAAACACGATGATAGTAATATGTGAGTCATGCTAGGGAGTAATTATGCTTAGTAGGAATATTGGTGTTAAGTTTTGTGATTCCCTATGCATGCATGAAATTCAATAGTTATGCAATGAATTTACATCCTACTTGCGGTGCATTATTCGGTGTTAGTTATGTTCAATGCTCAGTTATGTGATTTTTCGTTTCTTGGTTTAGTTGCTTCCCAATCTATTTGCTAGCCTTCACTTGTACTAAGTAGAAATACTACTTGTGCATCCAAAATCCTTAAACCAAGTTTTGCCTTATGAGTCCACCATACCTACCTATATGCGGTATTTCCATGCCGTTCCAAGCAAATTTGGATGTGCCATCTCTAAATTTTCAAAATAAGTTTTCTCTCTTGTGTGCCCGTACCTCTCATGAAACGGTGGGGAGTGTCCAATATTTTTCCATGCTAGATGTGTTATTCTAATGATGAGTGTTGATCACTTGTCATTGCATGAGAGTGCGGTGGTAATAGGGATGCCCATTCCCGAAATGAAAAAGAAAAAATATTTACTTTTTGTTGTCAAATAATAAATTCCTTGGAAAGTGTTGGTATGGAAGACAACCGTGGATACGGCCCGCCATGGAAAGTGAAAGTTTGGTGGAAAAAGGAATAAACTTTATTTTTTGTTTGGGAACCGCCTATGATATATCTAGCATGGAAAGTATTGTGAGCTACTTTTTCATTTTCGTTGACAGGAAAAGCATGCCACCCAAAATATTTTCTCTCTCTCAATTTAAACCTTGAGCTCTGGCACCTCTACAAATCCCTACTTCCCTCTACGAAGGGCCTATCTATTTACTTTATGCAATTTTTTATTTTTGCTTTGAGTCTCCATCTTCTTTTATAAGCACCAACTAGGGGGCACTATGATTGTACTTGAGCATTGGGCATAGCTAATATTTGAGTGTGTTTCATGAATGGATCAATGATTGAGCATGATGGGCTAGGGATAACTTTCTTTAGTGTTGATATTTTGACAGACATGGTTGCTTGTTGACTTGCTTGAGTATTGAAGTCATTATGTTAAAACTAGACTATTGCTTTGAATCATTTACAAGTCCAAATGTCCATGATGTACAAAGAAGAAAAGAGTATGATGAACATCTTAGGCAGCATTCCACATCAAAAATTCTGTTTTAATCATTTACCTACTCGAGGACGAGTAGGAATTAAGCTTGGGTATGTTGATACGTCCCCAACGTATCTATAATTTTTGCTTGTTCCATGCTGTTACATTATCATTCTTGGATGTTTTACAATCCTTTTATTACAACTTTATATCATTTTTTGTGACTAACCTATTGACATAGTGCCAAAGTGCCAGTTGCTGTTTTTGCTTGTTTTTTACTTCGTAGAAAATCAGTACCAAACAGAAATGAAACGCTGCGGTGATTTTTGTGGATTTTTTACGGACCTGAAGAAACCAGATGTGCCAAAGAACACAAGAAGAGGGGGCCCAGGGTGGCCAACACCCACCAGGGCGTGCTAGAGGCCCCCTGGCGGGGCCTGGTGGGTGCTGGGCACCTCGGGCACCCCCTCAACCGACTATCATGCCTATAAATTCCTTGGAAATCCAAAAACCCTAGGGGAGTCGACGAAACACAATTCCTGCCGCCGGAAGTTCCAGAACCGCGAGATCCAATCTAAACACCATCACGGAGGGGTTCTTCTTCCTCATAGGTGCCTCTCCGATGATGCGTGAGTAGTCCACCATAGACCTACGGGTCCGTAGGCAGTAGCTAGATGGCTTCTTCTCTCTCTCTCATGATTCCCAATACAATGGTCTCTTGGAGATCTATTTGATGTAATCTTTTGCGGTGTGTTTGTTGGGATCCGATGAATTTGGAGTTCATGATCAGTTTCTATCCATGAATATTATTTGAGTCTTCTTTCATCTCTTATATGCATGATTGCTTATAGCATCGTATTTCTTCTTCGAATCTTTGGTTTAGTTAGGCCAACTAGATCGATTTTTCTCGCCATTGGAAGAGTTGCTTTGTGATGGGTTCGACCTTGCGGTGTTCTTTCCCAGTGACAGAAGGGGTAGCAAGACACGCATGTATCGTTGCTATTAAGGATAACAAGATGGAGTCTATTCCTACATGAATAGATCTTGTCTACATCATGGCATCGTTCTTACTGCATTACTCCTTTTTCCATGAACTTAATACACTAGATGCTGGATAGCGGTCGATGTGTGGAGTAATAGAGGTAGGTGCAGGCAGGAGTCGGTCTATCTATTTTGGACGTCATGCCTATATAATGATCATCGCCTTGGATATCGTCATGACTATTCGATTTTCTATCAATTGCCCAATAGTAATTTGTTCACCCACCGTGCGCTATACTCATGAGAGAAGCCACTCACTACTAGGGAAAAGCCTAGCAGTAGCGTGGGTATTATGTATAGCAGTAGCGCGGGAACCCATGCTACTGATACGGCGCTACAGCTAACCTATATCAGTAGCGCGGGTTGTCCCGCGCTACTGCTATACATGCGTAGCAGCAGCGAGCTCCAGAACAGCGCGCTGCTGCTAATATCTGTAGCGCCTTGTAGTAGACCGCGCTACTGGTAATGGCACGCTGCTGCTAACTTTATTCCACATGCTACTGCTAACTTTATTAGTTTCTGATTTTTTTTCTGCATAATTGTTTTGTATTTGAACATGCTTTATACAAGAATCTTTAGCACATACAAATGTCATCATCATACACATAGAAATGGCTGCGAGACCACGAATGTAATCATAGCATATACATACAAATAGTCTCATCAAATCATGTCATCATCATAATCATCATCCAACACAAAGTTGTCTCTCATCATCATCTCGAAAATAGCGATACAAGTCTCGAATACTTGCAACTACATCGTCATCCATCTAAACAATGATATACACGAGAAGAGCTATCACTATGAGTGAGAGCGAAACTATGTAGTACATGAGGCGGCGGTTATTAACCCTCTCTCGCGCTAGCGTGAGCCTCATGTAACTAGCTTCTGCTTCTTGTCTACTTTTGAAGCCTTTATGGATGGCGCCCGAGACCCCCTCCACTTGCGCCTGACACTCGGACCACTCGTCGTATACTCTCGGAACCTTTCCTTTGTACACGACATAGCACCGGTACTTCGCCATCAAGAATCTAGGTACCTGTTAGAGATGCATCTTCATCAAGAGAATGTACAATCATATGCAACAAAATATACTTGAGCAACACAAAAAAGAAAGGGTTAGCAACTAGATGCAACATATAGTAAACATAAATAATCAACGCAGTTTCATCGTACGCAAACTAATTAACTAGAGGTACGCAGGTCATCGTACCCAAACTAACAAAGTAGCGTTACGCAAGTTCGGTAGGGACCGTGGACATCATAAAGTTTCATCGCTACAGAAAGTATATACAAGTTCAACCGACACATATCATCATCATCGGCATCGTAAATCACTAGAACTTCCATCCTTCCAGATCATCGAGGATGGACCCTAGCTTCTTGAACGGCGTGAGGTCCTGACGTTGCATGCCTATGTAAGTTCGAACGTTAGCTCGCGATATAGGGCCGTGGTGGAACATCCCCTTCACTTCGACGACTTCTTTCATGATGATCGTCGCAATGTCCCTCTGGATGCGAAAGAAGTCATCTTTAAGTTTATAATCCGCTTCTCCTTGAGATTCTACCCACTTGTTTCTGGTGGTCATGCGAAGCTTTTGGTGATCCCTTCTGAACTCCATCATGAGATGGAGGAGGTAGAATCCATCGTTCGTACTTGATTTCGGGACATGGATGCAGCAGAAGTTGGTTTTATGCGAGAAACCCATCTTGCGGTTCCTTTGTTTCCTGATCTGTATGTGGCCACCCCTGAAGCTGAAGCCTTGGAGAGCATCATCTAGAATATTCATTACGTGGGTGTAGTCCTTCTTCTCGTTGTTTCTGGTAGGGTCGAAATACACGGCGTGGGAGACTCGCGGGTAAAGAACAATAAGGACGGCGCGACTGTTGCTGCGGGGGAAAAAAACAACTCAAATTATTCTCCATATGAGCGAGAAGGAATGATTGAAATGTATGAAAGGGTTGTCCGGCACTGACTTACTTTGGATGATAAGGCACGAGGACAATTTTCTGGTCCTTGTTCTGTACCATGAAGTTTTCGAGGTACTCCCTAGCAGTTTTACGCTCAAAGTCGCCGAGACTCAAGAAGGACTCATGCATGTAGTATGGATCTGCCACACAGATTTGCGAGACTTCTTCTCTCTTCATGATGGAGCTCATATGTAGCGCAAAAAGGCGGACGATTGTACAATCGAGCCACCTTGTCAGAAACATCTCAAAGATATGATCAAACCGCAGGAAGACCACCTCCGCGGGCCGTGTGTCGACGTAGCACTTACCCTCAGGTACACGAGCCGCGTATGTCGGATATCCTGGATCCTTCGAGGCTAGTAGGCTTTTCTCAGTCGACAGCACATGGTCGTGCAGTCTCCTGAGATCCCCGTATATTGCCTCCAGCGGTTTCGGCGGTAGCATCGGCTCGCCCGTGACATGGATCATGGCCACCGTCTGGCTGCTATGTGCTCTGGCTTGTTTGTAGGCAGTTGAGCCTATCTTCCCCGATCTCTTCTCTCCTTTTTCTTGGGCTGACCTTCCAGACGCTTCCTTAACCCCTGCCCCAGTGTTGTCGGGCTAAGCACTACTATACGACCCCCTGCATCTTCAGGCGTGTCCTGTGAGGATTGCATGAAGAGAGACTTCTTGCAATCCCTGCTAGGGCGTTCCTGCCCGGGCAGATCATCCATATCCTCATTAGCATGCTGATAGCCCGAGTCGTCATATGGCTGACTCATCATATCTAAGTCACCGTCACAGGCGCCTGTATTGTTGAGGAACCGAAGAGGGTCCTCCTCCAGCTCATCATCCATTCTTTTTTCTACGGGAGCGATTACATCAGCCACTATTGGACCCCCTTCATCACGTCGTCCGCTGCTCTCACCCGGCACTACAGGTGCTGGTAATTGCGTAGGCGGGGTGGTGGTGTCCATAGCTGCTTGTTGATGTGTGGTTATTGGTGTGCTCTCGGCCGGCTCCAGACGAAGAAGATTCTTCAGCCATAGCAGCACCCAACCCTTGCAGCTTCCAATCCGCGACGGGGTCTCGTCGTCCTCTCCCCCTAGCCGTACTAGAGGAGGAAAATCCTCGTGCCCCGATTTCACACTCGACAAGGTAACCCTAAAGTGCCCACCGGGCATCGGCTGGCCATGGAACGTGAGTTCCAAGGGCTACGTTATCACCGCCTTTCCCACGTCCACCTTCTGGCCTTTGATCAAGTAGAGTACAGTGCACGGGATTTCATCGGCCTGCAAACACATGTCTGCGGCGTAAAACATCCGAAAGGCAACGAAAATGGAATATTCTTGATATATGTTGGTGCGACATGTAATTACCGTGAGGTTGTCGAGCTCAGCCAAAGACGAAGGCCCGCCTAGCGCGCCAGAGACTGAGGACGGGCTGCTATGAGCAGGTGCGGGTGCGGGTGCGGGAGCATGCCCGGTTGCATGAGCAGGTGATGGTGCGGTGGTGTTGTTCACCGAGTTGCTCCCGACGAAACTAGGCATGGGGAAATCATGTACCGTCTTGTCTGGATTTTCCTTCGTCCAGTTGATGATAGCCAGGATCAAGTTAGTAGCGAAATCATTTCTGCAGGCATGTACAGCTGCGTCGACTGCCTGCTGTATCAACTCATTTTTCTCTGCGGCTGCTTTTTCCGCGTCCTCAGCTGCTTTTTTCTCGAACGCAAGCTTCACCTTCTCGTCGATGTCCGTCTGACTAAACTTCTTTTTCTGCTTCTTGGCCTCCGGGCCCTCGTTGTAAAACACCTTCCACGTGGCGCCGTCTCCGGCGCCGTGCACACGTCCTTATTGCGGCTGCTGGCCCAAAGGGAGTCCCTTAAGTTCGTTCAAGGCCCGGTTGAGAGGGGTGTCCCACTTGGGCCTCATCGGCAAAGTAGGGCTTTCGGCTGCAAGCTGGTGTTGCTTCTCCTGCAGAAGGAACATGAACCGTTTACGAATGTGTAGTCGACTTGATCAGAAGCTAAATGTAAGGTGGTAAAAGAATAATTACCAGTATTCTAATCAATTTCCTCGTGATCTGGTCCGTGTAAAAAACTTTCTTTTCCTTGTCCCACTTGTAGCGGGCCCTGATGAAGTCACGCTCCAAGGGGTTGGTGAACTTCGCGAAGGGGTCTGGGACACCCGCGGCTTCACGTTCCGCGTCCTCCTTATCCCATATGGGCCTTTTGCCA
The DNA here is from genome assembly GCA_039707655.1 of Elymus sibiricus. Classification (NCBI taxonomy): domain Eukaryota; kingdom Viridiplantae; phylum Streptophyta; class Magnoliopsida; order Poales; family Poaceae; genus Elymus; species Elymus sibiricus. The sequence goes on from CM077667.1 coordinate 165,569,749, forward strand.
AGGTAGCCACGGCTTCCGAGGCGATGCTTCCCCGTGTTCCTTTGCTGAAGGCTCTTGAATTTCGCAGCCTTAGCCTTGGCTGCCTCGGTAGCGCAAGTGTCCTTGAAATTTTCGAACTCCTCTTCCGTAAGTGTCGGATTTTCCTCCAGAATCTTGGACAGGGGTTCCTCAGCCTCAATAGCTCGTTTCACCCTCCCTTTCCAGGAGGCCAAATCATTGCTGAACATGCCCAGGGCGTGATTGTTAATCTTTTTCATCTTCTTATCATCCCACGGGTGTTCTATGGCGTAATCCCGGTCGGGGAACTTGAATCTCTTGTGCAGCTTCGTCAGGAGCAACTGCATCAAATGTTCTTTACCCCTTATGTCATCGTCGTTGATGCTCGCGCATTCCCGTAGGATGCATCCTACTTGGTTCCCATAGCACTTGCGAGGTTCTTCCGGCTCTAATGGCTCAAACTTGCCAGGGGCCATCTTTGTGATCACCAGTCGTCCGATGCCGAGTTTGTTAGGTTTTCGTATCCTCTGCTTCTTCTGCTTCTTCTTTTCGTTAGCGGCATCGGCGCTGGTACCTTCCCCGCCGGTACCTTCCCCGCCGGTCTCGGCGCCACCATCGGTGCCGGCGCCGTCGGTGTCGATGTCGGCGTCATTATCATCATCTAGGCCAACCTGCAAACCTTGACTGTGCTTAGCAGACAAAAAGTCGAGGTACTGTTGTTCACCCTCATAATCCATCTCGTCTGCATCTTCGTCAAAAGGCCCGGTTTCTTCGTTGTTCGACATGTTTCCTATGATTAAGTCTCCTCGTTTAATTCTAAAACTATAAAAAAAATTAGAAATGACATAATAAAAGATCTATGTTTGCCGGAATGCCGTTTCCAAGCAAATCCCGGCACTCGATATGCCTACTTTATAGCACAAGTCATGCCAAAATTCACGGAAAATTTCGGCATGACCTTTGCTAAAAAGTGGACATATCGAGCGCCTGAAATTCACCGAAACGGAAATGAATCAACATTCCAGCGAAACATAGGCCACTCGGATCATTTACCCTGCACATAATCATCATTTTTCAAATATGACATGTCCAAAACATCACATGTCCAAATATGACATGTCCAAATTCCAAATATGACATGTCCAAATCACATGTCCACATATCACATGTCCACTTCAAATTTGCATATAAAAGGAAGAAAAATATAGAACTTCAAGAAAAATGCAAGAATTCATTTTTCTTCACAATATTTCAAACTAAATTCAGCCTACCTAAATTTGAAACTAAAAAATAGCAGCAGTTGCTTTAACTAATCTGTCCACTTCAAATTCTGTTTTTTTAATAGCAACAGTTGCTTTAACTAATCTGTCCTAGGTTTCATACTAATTCTAATTAACTAACTAGCACTACAAAATTTAAATAGCAACAATTGCTTAAACTAAAAAATGCAAGAAACCTATATAATCAATTCTGTTTTTTCTTTTAACTACACCTAAAACACCTAACCCTAAATTTCAGTCCTAATTTGACGAAGAACCTAATTAACCTACTGCCCTAACTAACTAGGGTTCATACTAACTAGGGTTCATAATATAGCCAAATTAACCTACTAGTTTGATAACTAGGGTTCATAACTAAATAGATAACCTAATTAACCTACTGCCCTAACTAACTAGGGTTCATACTAACTAGGGTTCATAATATAGCCGAATTAACCTACTAGTTTGATAACTAGGGTTCATAACTAAATAGATAACCTAATTAACCTACTGCCCTAACTAAAACCTAAGTAAATTAACAGAAGAACCCTAGCTAGCAGAGAGAGGAGGAGCGGTGGGGGGCTTACAGAGGGTGCAGGGGCGAGGAGGCAAGCCCGACGACGGCCGAGGTTGGGAGGGGAGGAAGCAGAGGAGGGAGGCGTGGCACACCGGGGCCGGGGTCGGGGGCGAGGGCGAGGTCGCCGGGGTCGGGGGGTCGGGGGCGAGCGCCGGGGTCGGGGGCGAGGGCGAGGTCGCCGGGGTCGGGGGCGAGGGCGAGGTCGCCGGGGTCGGGGGGTCGGGGCGAGTGCCGGGGTCGGGGGCGAGCGCAGGGGCGCGGCGAGGTCGAGGGCGAGGGCACGGGCTCCGGCGGCGACGAGGGGGGAGAAGAGAGAGTGGGGATTTCGGGGGAAGAAGCAGAGGCGGGAAGCAGATTTGGGGGTTAAGTCAACATTGCAGTAGCGCGTTTCCTAGAAAAGCGCTATAGCTAAGTTATCTATAGCGCGTTTCTAAAAGAAACGCTACTACTAACACAGGTAGCTATAGCGCATTTCTCCAAGAAGCACTGCTATTATAACAGGTAGCTATATCGCATTTTCGGTGAAGCGCTACTACTTACACAGGTAGCTATAGCTCTTTTTCGGAAAAGTGCTACTGCTATAACCAGTATGTATACAAAATAGGTACATATAGATTACATCATTTGACCCATGCATAATGGTTAAGTGTGTATACAAAATAGGAACATATAGATTACATCATTTGACCCATGCATAACGGTTAAGTGTGTACACAAAATAGGAACATATATATTACATCATTTGACCCATGCATAACGGTTAAGTGTGTACACAAAATAGGAACATATAGATTACATCATTTGACCCATGCATAACGGTTAAGTGTGTACACAAAATAGGAACATATAGATTACATCATTTGACCGATAACGGTTCCTCAGCATCGACGTTTTCGTTTTTGAGTGAGCTTCTTTCCCTTCTTGTTCATTGAAGAATAATTGAGCCCCTCATTATGACTTTTCCTTTTCCATGGAGTACGATCTTTCTTAGGTAATGTAGTATTGATTCTTCTTTTGACGTATACTTCATCGTCATCGTCATCTTCCTTCATTGGGTTGCCATACTGGTCGTAGTCTTCCTCGTTGGCGACTCCATCCATTCCAATGATGTTCCTTTTGCCTCTCCTCACGACAACACGGCTGGGATTGTACGGGTCAGTTATGAAGAACCATTGTGTCACGTGCTTAGCGTGTACCCATGGCTCGTTTTTTGCGATAGCGTTCACGGTACCGCTCTTGGCGTCGGGTATAGTCATGGTAGTGAAATACCGGTTTTCTCTTTCGACATTCTTAGCCCATCTGACACGGAACATCGTCGCGTTGTGCAGTCCAGAGTAGTCAAGCTCCCAGATCTCCTTGACCCTTCCGTAAAATCTCTTAGTTCCACCGTTGTCGCTGTCGGTCATGCATACCATCGTCACCCCTGAGGTTCTGATCATCACTGTCCATATCTTTGGCCTCCGTGTAGAACGTGTATCCGTTGATATCGTATGCCTGATAGGTGACGAGGTTGGGCGAGGGGCCATATGCTAAGGCGTATATCAGCAATCTGTCCTTAGAGCCCTCTTTCGGGGGATTAGCAATAATATGCTCTTTGAACCAATGCTGGAAAGTGGAGTTGTGCTCTCTAGTAACTTCGGCGTCCGTCCTGCATACCCCCCGGTCATGATACTTCTTTGCGATAGTTTCTTTGTGCAGTGTCGCGAAAGGATCTACCTGGTGTAGGTGTTGTAGCACTACCAAGTTTGCTATGTCAAAGTCGTTGCGTCGATCTGAGTAGGCCACATGCATTTCCCTGCGACCGTGGGAGTGACCTTCTCCTTCGAGCCTCCCATCGTGCTTGTTAACGGGCAAACCAATACCAGTCGGCCGGTCTGCGCCATATAGAAAATTCTCGCAGAAAGAGATGCACTCTTGTGTCAGATAGCCCTGGATGATGCTTCCATCCTGACGGGACATGTTACGAATGAATCCTTTGATGATCCCATTCATCCTCTCAAACGGCATCATGTTGTGCAGGAATGACGGCCCCAGGTCTATTATGTTGTCCACAATATGGACACACAGATGCACCATGACGCCAACGAACGCGGGCGGGAAGTACATCTCAAGCTCATTTAGTATGACAACGATCTCTTCCTGTAGCCTTCGGAGCTGCTTCATACTGATCGACTTTCGAGAGATGACGTTGAAAACGTTGCAGAGACCAATAAGCGTGTCACGGACGTGCTTGTCCATTATCCCTCTAAGGGCAACAGGTAGTATCTGCGTCATCATCACATGACAGTCATGGGACTTCATCCCGCTAAACCTTTTCTTCTTCGTGTCCAGATATCTGCTTATCTTGCCATAGTAACCGGAACTAACTTTGATTCCGGTAAGGCACTTGAAGAATTGATCGATCTCAGCCGGACTTAAGGTAAAGCAAGAAGGGGGGCAATAATCCTCTTCCTTTACTTTTTTGCCCTTCTTCTCCCGCGCCTCTGTCTCCGTCTCTGTCTCCTCTGACTTTTTACGGGGCGGCATATGCAGATCTGCCCTGATCTCCAAATCTTGCAAGCCTTTTCTTACCTTCGGCCCATCCTTGGTCTTATCCGGCATGTTCATCAGTGTCGCAAGCAAGCTCTCAAGGACATTCTTACAGATATGCATTTGATCAAGGCAATGAGGCATGTCGAGTTTGTGCCAGTACTCCAAGTCCCAGAAAACAGACCTCGTCTTCCATACCTTCAGCAGTGGCTCCGGCGCCTTTTTCATCGTCTTTCCTGGCGCGGGGCACTGTTCCCAGTTTTTCAACAACTCATCGATTTTGGCGCCGCTCCGTTTACGTGGAGGTCCTCGATGCTCAGCCTCACCATTGAATAGATCTCCACGGTTTCTCCACGGGTCGTGCTTCTCGAGCCATCTTCGATGCCCCATGTACACGATTTTCCCAGACCCGCCATCTTTCCTTGACGTTAGCTGCTAAGACGTCGTATCATCCATGCACCGCGTGCATCCGCAATATCCATGGCACACCTGTCCTGCGACATATCCGTAACCGAGATAGTCGTGCACCGTCGTGATCAACGCGGCTCTCATATAGAAATACTCGCCTTTGCTGGCGTCCCATGTCTTGGCCGTTGTTTTCCATAACGTGTCTAACTCCTCTTGAAGTAGCCCCAGATACAGATTAATATTATTTCCCAGTTGTTTCGGCCCTTGAATCAGCATGCTCATGTGTATGTACTTCGACTTCATGCACAACCAGGGGGGGAGGTTGTACATCCATACAAACACGGTCCATGTGCTATGGTTGGTGTTCTGGTTGCCAAACGGATTCATGCCATCGGTACACGCGCCGAGCACGATGTTCCTTGCATCACATGCGAAATACCGATATTCGCCGTTGAACGCTCTCCACTGGCTTCCATCCACGACGTGTCTCAGCTTCGGATCATCTCCATCGTCGAGCTTCTTCCTCTCCGCGTGCCAGCGCATGAGCTTTGCTTCCTTGGGATCTACGAAATACCGCTGGAGACGGGGAGTGATCGGTAAGTACCATACAACTTTCTAGGGACATTTCTTCCCGGCCTTCTTGTATCGAGAAGCATTGCACACCGGACAGCTTGTTTTTTCTGCGTGCTCCTTCTGATATATTATGCAATCGTTGATGCATGCATGGTATCTAATGTGTGGCAGATCAAGAGGGCACACGATCTTCTTGGCCTCATCCACACTAGTAGGACATAGATTCCCCGCGGGAAGAACATCCTTTAGGTACCTGAGAAGCTCATCGAGGCTAGTGTCGGTCCATTTGTTTTTAGCCTTCGTCTTTACGAGTTCGAGCGTGAAACTCAAGCGGGTCACCTCGGGATTGCAACCATGATACAATGGAGTGTTCGAGTCTACCACCAGTTGCTGCAGCTTGGCCTCCTCTCTAGAAGCAGCTCTCTCAGTACTTGTCTCCTTATGAAGCAGTGCTTGAACATGAGGGTCCCGCACGATTGAACTTAGTACCGACGAATTCTGCGGCATGGAGTCCACATTTTCTCTGCCGCCATGTCTGGCCCCTTCTCCGCCGCCATGTCTGGCGCCCTCTTCCCCGCCGCCATGTCCGGCTCCTTCTCCGCCGCCATGTCCAGCCTCTTCCCCGCCGCCATGTCCGGCCTCTTCCCCGCTGCCATGTCCGGCCCCTTCTCCGCCGCCATTATCAATCATATCTTCGTCTTGCCCCGTGTCATCATTGCCTGCCCCGTCGACGTCCTCAACATCATCATCCTCATCTTCAATTATCCACCGAGTATAGCCATCCATGAAACCAGTCATGAGCAGGTGCGCCATCACACGACCATCGTCATAGGGGTCGAGCCAAGCTCGTCCTTTGCATCTTCGACACGGACATAAAACCTCTGTCAGGTTATTTTCTTTCATGTCCTGCACCGCCGACCGCAACCACCTGTCCACCACCGTTCCACTGACCATCATGAACGCCTGCATGGTAATAATAAACAAATTGATTATAAAAATGCATGCATGCATCAAAGTCATACAAAAATTCGGCATGACCTTCCCTAAAATTAGGACATATAGAGTTTGCCCGGAATTCGCCGAAACGGAAATAAATCGACATTTCGGCAAAACATAGGCAACTCACAAGCACAATTCGGTGGCAACTCATGCCACACACACAATTTCCATCATATCGCCCGATTATGTCATATCCCACACATACACATATTTCCATTCTTGCAAAAGCATAAATTTTTAATCACCTATCTCGAGATCAAACACGGTGATAGATCTAGTTAGGGAGGTACATAGGTCACTTCACTAAATGCTAGCTGGATCTACCTAGCTTGCTAATTTGGGAGGAGACAAGTTCAACTAGTGGAGGGGGAAGGAAAAAGAGAAAGGAGATGCATTATGGAGGTTGGTGTAGTTAGGTAGGAGTAATAAAGAGAGAGAAAGATAGGTAGAAGAAGGAGAGTAATGGGGGGAGAGGTAGTGAGGAAGAAGCAAAGTGAGGGAGAGAGGAGGTGGGAGCTAGGGGAAAGTGAGGAATAGAGGAGGGGAGGGGAGAGGGGAGGAAAAAGGTGGTATGGCTGCGGCTTAGCAGTAGCGCTGGGAGAAAAACGCGCTGCTGCTAATAATATAGCAGTAGCGCGTCTTTGTCACACGCGCTACTGCTAAGCGGGGCCCGCGATGTGGCCAGTTTCAGAATTAGCAGTAGCGACATGAAAAGAAAGCACGCTACTACTATCACGTTAGCAGCAGCGCGGTTATTTTAAGCGCACTACTGCTAAACCTAGCGTGGCGGGAACGGTCGGTCAATTTTAGTAGCAGCGCGGTTCTACCGAGCCGCGCTGCTGCTAAGTTTATAGCAGTAGCGCCTGTATTAAGACCGCGCTACTGCTAAGTAGCAGTAGCGCTCCGTCCTGTCCCGCGCTGCTGATAAGATTCTGTGTATAAGGTTTTCCCTAGTAGTGTACTAGTGAACCCTACGGCCCCTGGGTCTACTTTTCCTATCAGATTGCTTTCCGATCTACGTTTTTTGCAATCTTTGTTTTCAGATCTATAAAACCAAAAACCCAAAAATATATTGCTGCATATTTACTCTTTTATTTGCGTTCTTGAGAGATCTATCTTTCCTATCTATCACTACCTAATCTATCTATTTACCATAGAGAGACTGACAAACTCCCTTTCGCGTCGTGCTGCAAGTATTTGTTGTTTGTGTGCAGGTGCTGCTTATTGGGTGGTGGTGATCCTCCTACTGGTTCGATAACCTTGGTTTCATAACTGAGGGAAATACTTACCGTTGCTATGCTGCATCATCCCTTCCTCTTTGGGGAAATACCGACGCAGTCCAAGCCACGTCAAAATCCACGGTGTAACCCGCCCTACTGGGCCGGGTCTACACGTCGACGGTCTTGTGACCCAGTTCTAGATGGGCCATGTCTCAAGTGAAGAAAATAAGGTGGCGGATGGTCAAGACGCCGGACGGCCCACCACCAGAAGATGGCGGCTTGAAGCCCATGAAGCTAAGGACGCCGGTTCAAGTTTCCTTAAAGTACAAGATAAGTTAGAAATATGGTAAATCACGGGTCATAATATGACCCAGAATCTGTTGTAAACCCTATGGCTTGACCTGTATATAAAGGCTGGTCCCTAGGGATAAAAGGTCAAGTTACAATCTCTCGATAGCTAGGTTAGCGATTCCGCACCCTTGTAATTGAGATCCATCAATCCAATATACGAAAAGCAGGACGTATGCTATTACCTCCATAGGAGGGGCCGAACCTGGGTAAACCCGACTCTCTCTCTCGCTTAACCCCTTCGAGTCGCCACCAAGCAACGATGGCCTCACACCTAAGTCCTGTTACGAGGACATCTGCCGGGTTGATAAAACCAAGACAGTTGGCGCCCACCGTGGGGCTCTCGCCCGGTGGAGTTGAGTTCTCGAAGTTAGCCCTTCCAGGGTTCGGGAGATATGTGGTCGGTCGCATGACCAAAAGCCATCGCGGCAAGATCTACATCGACGACTCTGGCTGGGGTCCCGACGCTGACTCAGTTGAGTATGGTTACCGGGTCCCCTTCGGCAAGATCCAAGTCTTCAACGGCAAGATCGGTGCAACGGTGCGCGAGCTGGACATCTGCTCTAACATCGTTGAGCCGGCTCGGCGTGCTCAATCTGGTCGGCGTCAAGCCGGCCGAAGCTATGACGTTGTCGAATCTTCTCGGCAGGTCGATCCTTCGAACGAGCCGTCCGCTGAAGAAGAGGTCATCATCAACCCGGACTCTAAGCTCGGAGTCTCGCTCGGGACGAGGACTTGTGAGGGATGCCGCTCGCACTTGGAGTCCCTGGCAGCCCTGACGAAGCATGCAGTGACTCAGGAAAGGAGCCCCAATAGCACGATGGACAAGGCATCTTCCGGAAAAACCCGAGGCAACTAAGTTGTGGTCAATACCACGTGTTCACCACCAATACCTGCAAGCGGGACAGCAAGGTCAAGAGCAGGGCTATCAATATGGCTGAACCAGTGGTCCCTAGGTACCTTAACTAGTCCGAACACGCGATCACCTAGAGCAGAGAGGATCATCCCCCCCCCCCCCCCCGGGTTGACAATCCAGGCGGCTTGGCATTGGTGGTGGCACCGCAAGTTGGAGGATACACTCTGTCCAAGGTTCTCATGGATGGAGGCAGTATCATAAACATACTCTACTACGAGACATTCTGTCGCATGAATCTGTCAGAGAGTATGTTGCTTCCTTCAACAACGGTTTTTCATGGGATCGTCCCAGGAAAGTCAGCTTATTCGATCGGGCGGATTAAGCTCTATGTGGCCTTTGGAGATGAGTCTAATTACAGGTGCGAGTCATTGATGTTCAAAGTAGTCAGGATCAAAAGCCCTTATCATGCTCTTTTTGGGCGGCCGGCTTACGCTCATTTCATGTCCTACCCATGTTACGTCTACCTCAACCTCAAGATGCCGGGACTTAAAGGGACCATAACCGTGGATGGACACTGGAAGATAGTCCAGGAGTGCGAGGAAGGAGACGCGGCCTACGCGGAGTCAGCTTGGGCCACAGAGGAGTTGAAATTCTACACTGCCAACGTTGACCCAGCTGATATGAGCCCTCTCAAGAAGCCTAATACCGAGTCAGAACCCGAGCTCAAGTTCAAGCCGGCTGAAGACAGGAAGCAAATCGACTTCACTCCAGGCGACTCGTCCAAGCAGTTCACCATTGGGACCGGCCTAGATCCCAAATAGGAAAGCGCGCTCATCAAGTTCATCCGTGAGAATCGGGACATCTTTGCATGGAAGCCATCTAACATGCCTGGAGTCCCGAGAGAACTTGATGAGCACCACCTTAATGTAGATCCTAAGATGAAGCCAGTGCGCCAGTACCTCCGTCGTTTTAATGAGGAGAGACGCAAAGCCATTGGAGAAGAGGTGGCCCGACTCCTAGCTGCCGGGTTCATCATGGAAGATTTTCACCCTAAGTGGTTGGCTAACCCGGTGCTGGTTTTGAAGAAGAACGACACTTGGCACATGTGCGTCGACTACACCGATCTCAAGATAGCCAGTCCCAAGGATCCTTTTGCCCTTCCGCGTATTGATCAGATCATTGATTCCACGGCGGGTTGTGAGCCGTTATGCTTTTTGGATGCATACTCCAGCTATCATCAGATCAAGATGGCTGTTGAGGACCAAGAAAAGACGGCTTTTATCACTCCCTTTGGGGCTTTTTGCTATGTCTCCATGCCTTTTGGACTCAAGAGCGCTGGGGCGACTTACCAGCGCTGTGTCCAGAATTGCCTCAAACCACAGATCGGGCGTAATGTTCATGCATATGTTGATTACATCGTGGTGAAATCTCAGAAGAAATAAACACTACTGGATGACATCAAGGAAACCTTTGACAATCTTCGGGTGTATAAGATGAAGCTTAACCCGACAAAGTGTGTTTTTGGCATTCCTGCCGGCAAGTTGTTAGGGTTTCTAGTCTCTAAGCGAGGCATCGAGGCCAACCCGGACAAGATCAAGGCCGTGACATCATTATCCGAGCCGGCGAACGTGAATCAAGTTCAACGGCTCACAGGATGCATCGCAGCTTTGAGTCGGTTCATAAGCCGCCTGGGGGAGAAGGCGACCCCTTTTTATCAGTTACTGAAAAAATCAGGCGACTTCAAATGGACGGACAAAGCCGGCAGAGCTTTTGAAGCACTCAAGCAACAACTTGTTAACCCGCCTGGCCTGGCTGCTCCCATGGAAAAAGAGCCTATGCTCATGTACATTGCCGCTAACTCCAAGGTGGTAAGTGTAGTAGTTGTGGTCGAGCGGAAAGAAGAGGGAAAGGAACATCCGGTTCAACATCCGGTTTATTTCGTCAGTGAAGTCTTAACCTTATCTAAATAGCATTACCCACATTGGCACAAGCTAGTTTTCAGGATCTTCATGGCGAGCCGGAAGTTGAAGCATTATTTCTAGGAACAACCGATAACTGTGGTTAGTTCAGTACCTCTCGGCGACGTCATACAAAACCGAGAAGCCACAGGTAGAATAACCAAGTGGGCCATTGAGCTTGGAGACCGCCACTTGAAGTACATGGCCCGATCCGCCATCAAGTCTCAAGCTTTGGTGGATTTGATCAACGACTGGACAGAGATACAGGTCTTAGAGGATAGGCCAGATACCACGTATTGGACTATACACTTTGACGGGTCTAGACAGCTGGAAGGCTCGGGGGCTAGAGTTGTGATATCCTCTCCAAAAGGTGACAAATTTTGTTATGTCTTATGGCTCATGTTCCCATGTACTAACAATGCAGCTGAGTATGAAGCACTCCTACATGGGCTCCGGATAGCCAAAGAGATGAATCTTAGCCGGGTCAGGTGTCTGGGCGATTCAGATCTAGTGGCACAGCAAGTTTCAGGGACTTGGGATTCTAAGGATCCTCTTATGGCGGCTTACCGACAAGCGGTCTCTGATGTGGCGGGTCATTTCCAAGGTTATCAGATCGACCATATAGATCGCCGGCTCAATGAGGCGGCTAATGCGTTGTCTAGACTTGGTTCCCAGAGAAAACCAGTGCCACCTAACGTCTTTTTAGACGTCCTCCACCATACATCCGTCAAGTTACCGTCGGAAGAGGACATAGCTATCCCTGACCCGGAAGCACAGCTGGTGGCGGCTCTTCGTGTCACCCCTGATTGGACTGTGCCATATTTGGCTTATCTAACCCGTGCAGAACTCCCAGAAGACGAAGCCGATGCTCGTCAAATCATCCGGCGATCGAAATCCATGACTATCATCAATGGCAAGTTACATCGCCGAAGCAGCACTAGCGTGTTCCAACGGTGTGTTTTGCCTGAGGAAGGCCAGGAAATACTTAACAAAATCCATTCTGGCGATTGTGGGCACCACGCCGGGTCACGATCGTTGGTCGCCAAGGCATTTCGATGTGGATTTTATTGTCTGAGGGCTCATGCCGATGCTAAGGAAATTGTGCGCAAGTGTGATGGGTGCCAAAAGTTTGGTCGACAAGCTCATGTGTCGGCTCAAGAATTGCGCATGATACCAATTTCTTGTCCGTTCGCAGTCTGGGGGCTGGATATGGTTGGTCCGTTCAAGCCGTCTTCTGATAAAAAGACCCACTTATTGGTGGCGGTCGATAAGTTTACCAAATAGGTTGAAGCAGAGCTGGTCAGCAATTGTGACGCAGAGACCGCAGTCAAATTTCTAAAGAAACTGATTTTCCATTTCGGTTACCCTCACAGCATCATTACAGACAATGGTACAAATCTGTCCAATGGAGCCATGGAGCAATTTTGCCAGCGGGAGCATATCCGGCTCGACTTAGCAGCGGTAGCACATCCGCAGTCCAACGGGCAAGCTGAAAGAGCCAACCAAGAAATCTTGAGAGGAATTAAACCCCGCCTCATGGTGCCTCTTGAGCGAATGCCGCGTTGTTGGGTTGAAGAACTCCCCTCAGTACTTCAGAGTATTCGAACAATGCATAACAGATCCACATGATACACTCCTTTCTTCTTGGTTTATGGAGCTGAAGCGGTTCTTCTGAGCATTCATTATGACTCGCCTCGGATGACTGCTTACGTTGAGGCAGATAATGAGCAAGCACGCCAAGACTCCCTGGACGCCTTGGAAGAGGAACATGACTTAGCAGCGGCCAGATATGCAATATACCAGCAAGACCTACGTCGCTACCATAGCCGTAGAGTCGGAAGCCATACCATTCAGGAAGGCGACTTAGTTCTCCGTCTGATCCAAGACCAAACGGGGATGCACAAGCTCTCCCCACCCTGGGAAGGCCCTTTTGTCATCAGTCGAAACCTCAACAATGGTTCGTATTACCTAGTTGACCTACGAGAGGATTCATACACTTCATAGGAGGAAACAACCCGGACCTGGAATATCACACACCTGCGGCCCTATTATACTTAGGAGCCACCGGCTCACCTTTTTGTAATTCTTCCTCCCCCCACCCCAGCACAATTCTGTATATACTTCTTTATGTTCAAATATAATAAAGCCGGCATCCCCAAAACTCGGGGCCTCTATCGTTTCAGCCTATAAATTGAGCATGAGTCTTTATTGTTTGAAACATAGGTCACTTGGGGGCTTCCAACTCATCGAGTTTAGCTTTCTCACCCTTTTAACCTAGCAAAGACGCCACTAAAATATGGTTAAACCTGCCTGTATGTTTGATGCGACTCCAATCAGATGACCCCATGTACTCTTAAAAGTTAATCCTTTTCTGGACCCTGAACTTTTAAGGTTAAAACATTGGTTTGTGTCATGTGAGAGCCGGCATACACAGAGCTAGGACAAATCATGGGTTATTATGCCCGCTTCATGGAAGCAAAGACTTGAGCCTCGAAAGCCAGTCTCTTTTCTCCGAGTCTCATTGAGCCGGATTATAATATATATATATATATATACTTATGTTTTTTCAGGTACAATATTGTCCTTGCCACCGGCTTATACTTGGATGGCCGTGCTACATACCTGCGTTCATATCATGACCAGTTTCCAGCTTATCTGCCCTCATATTATTAAAGGAAAGGCTCAATTGACTTGCATCTTGAAAGAGCAGGCTATAGTGCCGGTTTTTCCGGATTTGCTCTAGGGGCAAAAATGGCCAGAGATTAAGCAAGGAAAGTGCGGGAATAAAATAGTACCACGAGCACATTAACAAGAAGCTTGTCAAACATCAGAAGTTTAGCATTGGCAAAAGGCGCTAAAACGTGCACGATTGCACGACAATGCAAATTCAAAGTTATAAAGAGTACTACTCCTATTACAGGCTCTAAGTGGAGCCACATAATCTTTCACAAAAAGAGTTTGTCTTGCACTCGGGGGCTCGTTTTATGAGGTGACTCATCCAGCTTCTAAGCCGACTTCAAGGTCTGTCATCGGCCGCCTCTGAACCTAACCCCACCGGCTCGACGTCATCATCAACCTGCTGGCCTTTCTGTTGCCAACGAATTGAGAGCAATGATTCAAAATTTGTAGTCCCTTCAACAACAGCTGATGCATCAATATCAGGAGCAAAGGTTGTCTTACGGCGAGGCGACACCAGGTCAGATGGCTCATCCTTGGGCGCGCTGATGCGTTCATTATCAGCATTATAGGCTGGATGATACTTTGATAGATCAACCTCGTCGGCTATCAAAGATGCCAGTGGCCGGGTCTCCAGAAGACACTTGGCGTAATGTTCACGAGTGAAGGCTGACCCGTCAAGTTTGAATTCCGTGAAGCCGCCTTTCAGTTGCTCCACATCTAATTCTGGCATATAAGCCTTCGCTCGAGCAAGCGCCATGTTTGCTCCAACTCGAGCCGCCGATTTCCGAGTTTCAGTCACCCACTGTGGCACCGTAGAGAGTTGTTTCAGCATGTCCTTGATACTTCTCAGAGGATACTTCAAGTTTTTCAAAGCCATAATGGAGTATACGGAGCCTGTAAACAACTGCTCAACAAAGGTGAAAATGGTCTTGAACTTTACAACTGGCAGCTCTACAAGGTTGTGGTTTTTTTCGCCCTGCGCATAAGGAAAAGTAAAATAAGTCACCGAAAGGAATACAAAGCCGACACATTGATGAAAGCGAGGCAAAACACGTACCAAAGATTGCTGTCAACATGTCATTGATTTGTTTCACCAGGGTGGCATATTTCTCCTTTACATGACCCAAGTTTTTCTCGGCTTTCTCCGCACGGTTGGTCAAGGCAGCTTTCTCTGCCTCGAATACTTTTACGGCATGTTCTAGACGTTCGTTGGCCTCACGGGCAGAATTTTCATAGTGAGCCGCCATGTATTCGGCTTCGGTTCTCAATCTCTTTTCCTCCTTGAGCCTTTTCTGCGGTCTCGTGGCAACAGACTCAGCATCTTCACAATATCCCTGATGGATAAATAACAAACAACATCAATTATGGTTTACAAGTCTCAAGAAGATTGCATGAAAATATCCTTGACACTTGGGGGCTAATGTAATTCAGCTTTTTTCAAATTCCAAGATGGAGAAGACCCGCCTCATCTCATGAAGATGAGCCGGCCCTTGGGGGCTACAGGTCAAACTTCTTGAACCTTAAAAGACCCGCCTCATCTCAAGAAGAGGAGCCGGCCCTTGGGGGCTACAGGTTGAACTTCTTCAATCTTAAAAGACCCAGCTCATCTCATGAAGATGAGACGACCCTTGGGGGCTATAGGTCGAACTTCTTCAAAAGACCAGACTCATCTCATGAAGATGAGCCGGCCCTTGGGGGCTACATGGGTATTACAGGTGTTTAGTTATTCTGTAAAACCGGCTTATCATAACAAGCTGGTCTTTGGAAGCTAACGGTAGTATGCAAGATAATGGTGAAAGGGGAAGATTACCTCATATTTTTCCTTCATAACATTTATCATGCTCTTTTCAAATTCCCGGCTATCAGACAGCCGGGTCAAGTACTCTTGATACAGGACTTCAACACAAAGTATGGATATGTCCAGGGATTCCATTTTGGTTTTTCCCTTATCCAAAATTGCCGATTCATCCTTTCTCACAAATTTAGCTAAGGAAGTGGAAG
Source organism: Elymus sibiricus (assembly GCA_039707655.1). Lineage (NCBI taxonomy): Eukaryota > Viridiplantae > Streptophyta > Magnoliopsida > Poales > Poaceae > Elymus > Elymus sibiricus. The sequence continues at coordinate 165,585,153 of CM077667.1, forward strand.
CGGTGGGGGCTTGCAAATTTTCTTTGACAAACACAATGTCTGGAATGTTGTGATCAGATGACTCAATCTCGGGAGCAACATCCATCAACACCGGCTTACTTATTCCGGGCATCTAAGTACTAGCTTTCGGTTCTACCCTTGCATCAAGTTCCTTTTCGACAGAAGAATCAACCATTGGGGTCATCTTCAGTAGAATTGGCGCCTCTTGGCTCGCCGGTCTAGAAGATGACTCGCCTTTCCGCTTGGACACAACGGCTTTGGCCCTGGATTATTAGTACAACAAAGTTATTACAAGTCGAGATCAGGACAATGAAAGGTACAATATGGATTTCGTAAAAGATGAAACGCTTACCCAGGATTGACAGTGAAAGGGGGAAGCTGTGACGTGCGTCAGTCGCCTGATAATGAAGGGGAATCCTGATAAAGGGAATCTGAAGGACTGGGAGGTTGTTTAAACAAGCCGGTCCTAGGGCAAGAATCAGTTGGACTATGGGGCACCTCATGGCGTGGTTTGTTAGCCGGCGGCGCGTAAGACAAGCTAGGGTATTCATCATCCCAAGTCTTGCATTTCAATGAGCCGGCAAATTGTGTCTTCTTCAAAAGAGAGTCAGGAGCCATATGAGCTTCTGGGTGTGATAATTTAACTTTTTGAACGGCTTGTCTTGGTTTCCAAGGGGTAAGAACTTCCGAAGGATTGAGGGAAATTGGAGTTACCTCAGTTTCGCCGGCTTGGGCTACATGTCGAGTCGTCGTGACAAGAAGGCGCGTTAGCAAGATCATTAAACAAGCGGCCGAGAGAATCAATTTCTACCTCAGATTCCTCCTCCGAAGATGACACATGGACTGGGACATTCTTTTTTCCCGTAGTAGGAAGGGAGGCTTGAGGTTCAACTTTCCAAAAGTTAGAATCCGCCTAGAAATATGTGAACATATAATGAGCAAATGACGAGTCAAGAGAGGCATGGATAAGTGACAATGGAGATAGTTAATACCCGAGGCGGTGGATTGAGAAGGTAAAATGGACCCAAGCCGGTGACGCTGCATACCTCTTTTGAGACAGAGAAAAACTTCTTTGTTTCCTTGATCAGAGCATTATTGGTTAGATTTTCAAGAGAAAACCGTTGATTATCGTTTGAAGCACCTGAATAATCACACATCAAGCCGTCCCTTAAGCTGACGGGTTGGATCTGCCATTTTAACCAGCAATGGACCAGGTCTATCTCGGTTGGGCCGTGAGCGGTCAGGGCTCTCAGTTTTGCGTGAAGAGGTGCCAAATTTATTCTTTCTTCATCAGCTGGCCAACTTGGGAATTCCATTTTACCAAGTCTCTCCAATCTGAAACCCGACAAGGGATTTTCCCCTTCAGTTGAAGTATCTCTGCAGTAAAACCAGGTTTTGTTCCATCCTTTCGGATGACTCGCCAGCTTTGATTCTGGGAAGCCATTGTTCTTTCTCTTCTGAATGGAAACACCACCAAGCTCGCAGGAAGTACCGTTTTTTGTCTCTATTTGACAGTTAAGATAAAAGAATTCTCTGAACAGAGTGACGGACGGCTCAACCTGAAGGCACACCTCGCATAGCACTTGGAATTGGCAAATGTTTGTCAAGGAAATGAGGCTGATGTCTTGAGGACTGAGCTTAAAAAAGTGCAAGAGCTCTCTGAAGAATTTTGTGCCGGGGGGTCGGAAGCCCCTGCGCAGATGATCAATAAATACTACAACCTCCCCTAGTTGAGGTTGTGGGGCCGACTCTTCTTCCGGAGCTCTCCATTTTATGGTTTTTTGAGCTGTCAAAAGGCCTTGATCCATGAGGTTCTCCAGGGTAATCTTGGATTCTTTGCTCTTTGCCCAGTTACAAACTTTGGAACTCTTCGAAGTCATGGAGGGTTATGCAGTAGCTACAAGAGTAATGGGAAGAATAAGCTAGAGCCGAGTATAAGTCGCCTATATTAAAATAATATTATGAGCCGGCAGAATCTGAAAAGGTCAAAGGGATATCTTAAATGACTTAGCGGCGACATCGGATCACGAACAGGTTTCTATGAAAGTTTCTCTCTGGGCGGATCTAATTAAGCAAAGAAAACGATGGTATATATGTTCTAACCGACGACGCAACTGAAGCTGCAGCAAGTCCAAACTGCAACTTCTGATGGTTTGTTCTTGATCTACTCTAAAGGAAATGGAGCGGAGGACTTTCTAAAGATACATTGCAATGAACGGATGGTATATGAATCCGCTGATGGAGTTTCGGATGAACATCATAAGGACAGCAAGAACATTGAAAAATATCAAAACCCTAAATGGCGGGGATTCATACCAGGTGATGTTGGAACAAGAACGAAGATGATAGAATTCGTTTCGACGGTCGCGAGAGGGTTTGACGATGCCGGCAATGGAGTCGAAGGGCTTCGAAGTCGCCTGGGAGCTTTTGCTGGTGTTCATTCAATAGAGAAGCAGGAGGAAGAAGACGATGAAGAAAGGCTCCAGTGGGGTCCAGCGGGGTCTATTTATAAAGAAGAAGTAAGTGAAGCAACACCGCGAAAACCGAAGCGAACGTGGTAAATTTGTGGCTACAAACGCCTCAATTTTCGCACCCGTCTGGCTTTGGCATGGTCTTCGAGGAGATACGTTATGATGGCTCTGAAAAACAACGGTCAACAAAGATTATGTCATGATAAGTGAACGGAGGAAAAATGACAAGTGTGAGAGCAGAAAAAGCAGGTGTTTTCAAAATTTGCTGAAGGTACCAGTTCAAAAATGAGTTGCCACAGGCAAAGATGAGCCACCACAAGAAAGAAAGAATCTATCGACATGAATAAATTCAAGTCACTCTAGGCCTAATGTCGGGGATATAACTCCACAGTGTAACCCGCCCTACTGGGCCGGGTCAACACATCGACGGTCTTGTGACCCAGTTCAAGATGGGCCGTGTCTCAAGTGAAGAAAAGAAGGTGGCGGCTGGTCAAGACGCCGGACAGCCCACCTCCAAAAGATGGAGGCTTGAATCCCATGAAGCTAAGGACGCCAGTTCAAGTTTCCTTATAGTACAAGATAAGTTAGAAATATGGTAAATCACGGGTCATAATATGACCCGGACTCAGTTGTAAACCCTAGGGCTTGACCTGTATATAAAGGCTGGTCCCTAGGGTTGAAAGGTCAAGTTACAATCTCTCGATAGCTAGGTTAGCGATTCCGCACCCTTGTAATCGAGATCCATCAATCCAATATACGAAAAGCAAGACGTAGGATATTACCTCCAAAGGAGGGGCTGAACCTGGGTAAACCCGACTCTCTCTCTCGCTTAACCCCTTCGAGTCGCCACCAAGAGGCGATGGCCTCACACCTAAGTCCTGTTACGAGGACATCTGCCGGGTTGATAAAACCACGACACATGGCAGGCCGTATCCACAGTTGCCTTCCATACCAACACTTTCCAAGGAATTTATTATTTGACAACATGAAGTAAATATTTTTTTTCTTTTTCATTTCGGGAATGGGCATCCCCATTACCGCCGCACTCTCGTGCAATGACAAGTGAATAAACACTCATCTTGAGAATAACACATCTAGCATGGAAAAATATTGGACACTCCCCACCGTTTCATGAGCGGTACGAGCACACAAAAGAGAAAATTTATTTTGAAAATTTAGAGATGGCACATACAAATTTTCTTGGAACGGCATGGAAATACCGCATATAGGTAGGTACGGTGGACTCATAAGGCAAAACTTGGTTTAAGGATTTTGGATGCACAAGTAGTATTTCTACTTAGTACAAATGGAGGCTAGCAAATAGATTGAGAAGCAACCAAACCAAGAAATGTAAGTTCACATAAGCGAACATTGAGCATAACTGATAACCCACAAGTATAGGGGATCGCAACAGTTTTCGAGGGTAGAGTATTCAGCCCAAATTTATTGATTCAACACAAGGGGAGCCAAAGAATATTCTCAAGTATTAGTAGCTGAGTTGTCAATTCAACCACACCTGAAAGACTAAATATCTGCAGAAAAATATTTAGTAGCAAAGTAGTATGGAAGTAATGGTAACGATGGCACAAGTGACAGTAGCAGTTTTGTAGTGATTGTAACAGTAGCAACGGAAAAGTAACTTAGCAAAGATCAATATGTGAAAAGATCATAGGCAATGGATCAGTGATGGATAATTATGTCGGATGGCATTCATCATGCAACAGTTATAACCTAGGGTGACACAGAACTAGCTCCAATCCATCAATGTAATGTAGGCATGTATTCCGTATATAGTCATACGTGCTTATGGAAAAGAACTTGCATGACATCTTTTGTCCTACCCTCCCGTGGTTGCGGGGTCCTAATGGAAACTAAGGGATATTAAGGCCTCCTTTTAATAGAGAACCGGACCAAAGCAGTAGCACTTAGTGAATACATGAACTCCTCAAACTATGGTAATCACCGGAAAGAATCCCAATTATTGTCACCTTGGGGTATGCGGATCATAACACATAATAGGTGTCTACAACTTGCAAGATAGGATAAAAAACACATATATATTTATGGAAACATAACAGGTTCAGATCTGAAGTCATGGCACTCGGGCCCTAGTGACAAGCATTAAGCATAGCAAAGTCATAGCAACATCAATTTCAGAACATAGTGGATACTAGGGGTCAAACCCTAACAAAACTAACTCGATTACATGGTAAATCTCATCCAACCCATCACCGTCCAGCAAGCCTACGATGGAATTACTCACGCATGGCGGTGAGCATCATTAAATTGGTGATGGAGGATGGTTGGTGATGACGACGGCGTCGATTTCCCCTCTCCGGAGCCCAAAACGGACTCCAGATCTGCCCTCCCGAGGAAGAACGGGAGGTGGCGGCGGCTCCGTATCGTGAAACGCGATGAACTCTTCTCCTCTATTTTTTTCTCCACGGATGTGAATATAAAGAGTTGGAATTAGGGTCGGAGGAGGTCTGTGGGACCCACAAGCCGCCAGGGCGCGCCCTAGGGGGGGGGCGCCCCCTGGCTTGTGGCCAATGGATGGACCCACTCTGGTTGATTCTTTCGCCAATATTTTTTATTAATTCCAAAACTATTCTCCGTAAATTTTCAGGTCAATCCGAGAACTTTTATTTCTGCACAAAAATAACACCAAGTCAATTCTGCTGAAAACAGCGTCATTCCGGGTTAGTTCCATTCAAATCATGCAAATTAGAGTCCAAAACAAGGGCAAAAGAGTTTGGAAAAGTAGATACGATGGAGACGTATCAACTCCCCCAAGCTTAACCAATTGCTTGTCCTCAAGCAATTCAGTTGACAAACTGAAAGTGACAAAGAAAAACTTTTACAAACTTTGTTTGATCTTGTTGTTGCAAATATGTATAGCCAGCATTTAGGCTTTCAGCAAAGATTATGAACTAACCATATTCACAATAACATTTAGGTCTTACATTTACTCAATGGCATATTCAATTAGCGAGCAATAATAGTAAGTCTCGGATGACAACACTTTTTCAAATCAATCATGATATGATATAACAAAATGGTATCTCGCTAGCCCTTTCTGAGACCGCAAAACATAAATGCAGAGCACCCCTGAAGATCAAGGACTGACTAGACATCGTAATTCATGGTAAAAGAGATCCAGTCACAGTCATACTCAATATCAATTAATAACAAAGCATACAGATGACAGTGGTGCTCTCTAGCTGGTGCTTTGTATAAGAGGATGATGACTCAGCAATAAAGTAAATAGATAGGCCCTTCGCAGAGGGAAGTAGGGATTTGCAGAGGTGCTAGAGCTAGAGCTTTTAAAACAGAGATGAATAAAATTTTGAGCGGTATGCTTTCATTGTCAACATAACAACGAAGAGATCTCGGTATCTTCCATGCTAGATACATTATAGGCGGTTCCCAAACAGAATGATAAAGTTTTTACTCCCCCTCCACCAATCAAACACACTCCATGGCTAGCCGAATCCACGGGTACCATCCATACAAACAACAATCCTGGGGGAGTTTTGTTTCATTATATTTTGATTTGATTTTTGAGCATGGAACTGGGCATCCCGATTACCAGCCAGTTTCTCGTGAATGACAGGTGAATAAACACTCATCGTGAGAATAACCCACCTAGCATGGAAGATACTGACAGCCCCTAGTCACTACATGAGCGATTCGGGCATACAAAACAGAATATTATTTGAAGGTTTAGAGTTTGGCGCATGCAAATTTACTTGGAACGGCAGGTAAATACCGCATATAGGTAGGTATGGTGGACTCATATGGAATGACTTTGGGTTTAAGGAAGTGGATGCACAAGCAGTAATCCCGCTTAGTACATGTAAAGGCTAGCAAGAGACTGGGAAGCGACCAACTAGAGAGCGACAACAGTCATAAACATGCATTGAGATTAACCAACATTGAATGCAAGCATGAGTAGGATATAAATCACCATGAACATAAATATCGCGGAGGCTATGTTGATTTTGTTTCAACTACATGCGTGAACATGTGCCAAGTCAAGCCACATGAATCATTCAAAGGAGGATACCATCCTATCATACTACATCATAACCATTTTAAAATGCATGTTGGCACTCAAGACAAACCATTATACACTCTTAGCTAATTAAGCATGGCATGAGTAACTATAATCTCTAATTGTCATTGCAAACATGTTTCATCCATAATGAGCTGAATCCAGAACGATGAGCTAATCATATTTACAAAAACAAAATAGGTCGAGTTCGTACCAGCTTTTCTCCTTCTCAATCACTTCATCATATATCGTCATTATTGCCTTTCACTTGCACGACCGAACGGTGTGAATAATAATAAGAGTGCACGTGCATTGGACTAAGCTAGAATCTACAAACAATTATTTAAAGAAGAAGACAAGGTAATATGGGCTCTCTGTAAGATAAACAACAATGCATATGAGAGCCACTCAACATTTTCATCGTGGTCTTCTCCTCTCGACCCAAAGAAAAGAATTTCAAAACAAGAACAAGAAAAACTATTTACACGGGAAAGCTCCCAACAAGCAAAAGAAGAACGAGAAATCTTTTTGGGTTTTCTTTTAATACTACAACTAAACATACTAGAAAGTAAAACTAGAGCTAATTTTTTTTGTTTTCTTAAGGTTTTTCTGACACATAAGAAGAAAGCGAGAAAAATATATAAACTAACATGGATAATACAATGAAAAAGTATGAACACCGACAACTAGAATGAGTGTGTGAACATGAATGTAATGTCGGTGAGAAATACGTACTCCCCCAAGCTTAGGCTTTTGGCCTAAGTTGGTCTATGCCCATGGATCAAAGTAGCCCTCTCCCGGGTACTGAGGAGGATCCTGAGGGTTCCACTGGTTAGCGAGCTCTTGTGGCTCCCACTGCACTTACCATGGAGGAAGTCGGTGATGCCTGCATTCTCCGCCAAATAGTAGAAATCATTATAAATTCTGGCCGCCTTCAAGAATGCATCACTTGGCCATTCACATGGCCGAACCTCCGCGGTGCAGGGAAGATTGTATTTGGGCTTCTCTTTCTTCTAATTTTCATTTTATTTAGAACCCCGTCTTGAAGAGCCTCTTAACAATCACCTCATCATTTTATTCCTCTGAAAATTTTCTGAAATTTTAGTGTCTGAAAATAAAAATGAACAAAACTCAACAAGATTTAAAGCAACATCCCCCATAAGTGCCTAGAGGCTATATCATGCATCAAAACTACTTGGGACCATATAAATTTCACTTGCAAGCTCAAGAACAGGGTCACCACAGCAGCAAATATTTGCAATATATAAAGCACTAGAACAAAAACTAATTGGACCATTGGAGGAGTCACATACCGAAGAACAATCCCCCAAAACAGTTTTGCAAATGGAGCTTTGCACAAGGAGATCGAAAATGGCAACAAGATGAGCTAGGACACGGGTTTGAGCAATGGTGGAATTTTTTATAGAGGAGGACGGAGTGGATGGGTGCTGGAATAAGTGAGGGGGGCCACGTGGGACCCACAAGCCACCAGGGCGCGCCCTGGGGGTGGGCGCGCCCCCTGGGCTTGTGGCCCACTGGTGAAGCCCCTTGGTGTGTTCTCAGTGCCAAATATTCTTAAATATTCTATAAAAAATCATACTAAATTTTCAGGGCATTTGGAGAACTTTTATTTCCAGGTCATTTTTTTGTTGTACGGATAATTCAGAAAACAGAAGTATAATAGTATTTTTGCTTTATTTATTCTAAACAACAGAAAGTAAAAGTTGGGTACAGAAGCTTGTGCTTTCTAAATTCATCCATCTCATGCCCGTCAAAAGGAATTCATTAACAAGGTTGATCAAGTCTTATTAACAAACTTCTTTCGAGTAACATGAAACCGGAGAATTTTCGAATAACACTAAGTTACCTCAACGGGGACAGGCATGTCCCCTACCATGATTATTTCATATTTCTTCTTGACAGTAAGGAGAGGGAATTTAAAACCTCCAATAGAAATTGTTGGAATTTCTCCAATAGAGTTGATACTATGAACTTGAGGTTGTTTCTTCGGAAAGTGCACCGTATGCTCATTACCATTAACATGAAAAGTGACATTGCCTTTGTTGCAATCAATAACAGCCCCTGCAGTGTTCAAAAAGGGTCTACCAAGGATGATCGACATGCTGTCGTCCTTGGGAATATCAAGAATAACAAAGTCTGTTAAGATAGTAATGTTTGCAACCACAACAGGCACATCCTCGCAAATACCGATGGGTAAAGCGGTTGATTTATCATCCATTTGCAAAGAGATTTCAGTAGGTGTCAACTTATTCAAATCAAGTCTATGATATAAAGAGAAAGGCATAACACTAACACCGGCTCCCAAATCACATAAAGCGGTTTTAACATAGTTTCTTTTAATGGAGCATGGTATAGTTGGTAATCCTGGATCTCCTAATTTCATTGGTACTCCACCCTTAAAAGTATAATTAGCAAGCATGGTGGAAATTTCAGCTTCCGGTATCTTTCTTTTATTAGTCACAATATCCTTCATATACTTAGCATAAGGAAACATTTTCAGAATATCAATCAAGCACATACGCAAAAAGACAGGTCTAAGCATTTCAACAACGCGCTCAAAATCCTCATCATCCTTTTTCTTGGATGGCTTAGGAGGAAAGGGCATGGGTTTCTGAACCCAAGGTTATCTTTCTTTACCATGCTTCCTAGCAATGAAGTCTCTTTTATCAAATCTTTTATTCTTAGATTGTGGGTTATCAAGATCAACAGCAGGTTCAATCTCCACATCATTATCATTACTAGGTTGAGCATCAACATGAACATCATCATTAACATTATCACCCAGTTCATGTTCATCACCAGGTTGTGTTTCAGCATCAGAAATAGAAATATCATTTGGGTTTTCATGTGTATCTATAACAGGTTCACCAGCAGCATGCAAAGTCCTATCATCATTCTTTTTCCTTTTATTACTGGGACGACTAGGTGCATCAGTATTAATTCTGTGAGAATCTTGATCAATTCTCTTAGGATGGCCCTCAGGATACAAAGGTTCCTGAGTCATTTTACCACCTCTAGTCACAACTCTAACAGAATGATCAGTGTTCTTACCATTCATCTCATTAAGCAAATCATTTTGTGCCTTAAGTACTTGTTCTACTTGAGTAATTACCATGGAAGCATGTTTACTAATAAGCTTAAGATCATTAACAGTTCTACTCATATAATCACCTAAGCGATCAAGCATGTAAGCATTATGTTTCAATTGTCTACTAACATAAGCATTGAAATTTTCTTGTTTAACAATAAAGTTATCAAATTCATCCAAACATTGACTAGCAAACTTATTATAAGGAATATCACCTTCGTCAAATCTATAGAGAGAATTTACCTCCACTACCTGTGTCGAGTTATCAAGACCATGTATTTCTTCAGTAGGTGGTAAATTCTTAACATCTTCAGCTTTGATACCTTTTTCTTTCATAGATTTCTTTGCCTCTTGCATATCTTCAGGACTGAGCAATAGAATACCTCTTTTCTTCTGAGTTGGATTTGGAGGTGGTTCGGGAATGGTCCAATCATTATCATTGCTCAATATTTTATTCAATAGTAGTTCAGCTTGCTCAACCATTCGTTCCTTGAAAACACAACCAGCACAACTATCTAGGTGGTCCCTAGAAGCATCGGTTAGTCCATTATAAAAGATATCAAGTATTTCATTTTTCTTGAGAGGATGATCAGGCAAAGCATTAAGTAATTGGAGGAGCCTCCCCCAAGCTTGTGGGAGACTCTCTTCTTCAATTTGCATGAAGCTAAATATTTCCTGTAAGGCAGCTTGTTTCTTATGAGCAGGAAAATATTTTTCAGAGAAGTAATATATCATATCCTGGGGACTACGCACACAACCAGGAGCAAGAGATTTAAACCATAGCTGAGCATCACCCTTTAATGAGAAAGGAAACAACTTAAGAATATAGTAGTAGCGAATTTTTTCCTCATGAGCAAATAGGGTGGCTATGTCATTCAATTTAGTAAGATGTGCCACAACAGTTTCAGATTCATAACCATGGAAAGGATCAAATTCAAACAAAGTAATTAACTCAGGATCGACAAAGAATTCATAATCCTTATCAGTAACAAAGATAGGTGAAGTAGCAAACTTAGGATCATATTGCATTCTAGCATTCAAAGATTTTTCTTTCCACTTGCATAGTAATTTCTTAAGATCATCTCTATCTTTACAAGCAAGAAAGTCCCTAGCTACCTCTCCATCCATAACATAACCCTCAGGTATAACAGGCAATTCATATCTAGGAGAGCTAGGTCTAACAGGTGTCTGAAAGTGTTCAGTTTCAATAATTTCATCAGTTTCAGAAATATCATCAGTTTCAGTGATCTCATTCTCTCTAACCCTAGCAAGTTGTTCATCAAGAAATTCACCCAAAGGCACAGTATTATCGAGCATAGCAGAAGTGGCATCATCAATTACTTGCGACATATCAAAATTACTAGCAGGTGGTGGTGTCGTAAATTTACTCATAACAGAAGGTGAATCAAGTGCAGAGCTAGATGGTAGTTCCTTACCTGTCCTCGTAGTAGAGGGGAAGATCTTGGTTTTAGCATCTTTCAAATTCTTCATAGTGATCAACAGATATAAATCCCAAGTGACTCAGAGAATAAAGCTATGCTCCCCGGCAACGGTGCTAGAAAAAGGTCTTGATAACCCACAAGTATAGGGGATAGCAACAGTTTTTGAGGGTAGAGTATTCAGCCCAAATTTATTGATTCGAAACAAGGGGAGCCAAAGAATATTCTCAAGTATTAGCAGTTGAGTTGTCAATTCAACCACACCTGAAAGACTTAATATCTATAGCAAAATATTTAGTAGCAAAGTAGTATGGAAGTAACGGTAACGATGACAAAAGTGACAGTAGCAGTTTTGTAGTGATTGTAAGAGAAGCAACGGAAAAGTAACTTAGCAAAGATCAATATGTGAAAAGCTCGTAGGCAATGGATCAGTGATGGATAATTATGTCGGTTGGCATTCATCATGCAACAGTTATAACCTAGGGTGACACATAACTAGCTCCAATTCATCAATGTAATGTAGGCACGTATTCCGTATATAGTCATACGTGCTTATGGAAAAGAACTTGCATGACATCTTTTGTCCTACCCTCCCGTGGCAGCGGGGTCCTAATGGAAACTAAGGGATATTAAGGCCTCCTTTTAATAGAGAACCGGACCAAAGCATTAGCACTTAGTGAATACATGAACTCCTCAAACTATGGTAATCACCGGAAAGAATCCCAATTATTGTCACCTTGGGGTATGCGGATCATAACACATAATAGGTGTCTACAACTTGCAAGACAGGATCAAGAACACATATATATTCATGGAAACATAACAGGTTCAGATCTGAAATCATGGCACTCAGGCCCTAGTGATAAGCATTAAGCATAGCGAAGTCATAGCAACATCAATCTCAAAACATAGTGGATACTAGGGATCAAACCCTAAAAAAACTAACTCGATTACATGGTAAATCTCATCCAACCCATCACCGTCCAGCAAGCCTACGATGGAATTACTCACGCACGGCGGTGAGCATCATGAAATTGGTGATGGAGGATGGTTGGTGATGACGACGAGGTCGATTTCCCCTCTCTGGAGCCCAAAACGGACTCCAGATCTGCCCTCCCGAGGAAGAACAGGAGGTGGCGGCAGTTCCGTATCGTGAAACGCGATGAACTCTTCTCCTCTATTCTTTTCTCCACGGATGTGAATATATAGAGTTGGAATTAGGGTCGGAGGAGGTCTGTGGGACCCACAAAACGCCAGGGCGCGCCCTAGGGGGGGCCCTGGCTTGTGGCCAATGGGTCGACTCCCTCTGGTTGATTCTTTGGCCAATATTTTTTATTAATTCCAAAAATATTCTCCGTAAATTTTCATGTCAATCCGAGAACTTTTATTTCTGCACAAAAATAACATCAAGGCAATTCTGCTGAAAATAGCGTCAGTCCGGGTTAGTTCCATTCAAATCATGCAAATTGGAGTCCAAAACAAGGGCAAAAGAGTTTGGAAAAGTAGATATGATGGAGACGTATCAATAACTAACACCGAATAATGCACCATAAGTAGGATGTAACTTCATTGCATAACTATTGACTTTTGTGCATGCATAGGGAATCACAAACCTTAACACGAATATTCCTACTAAAGCATAATTACTCACTAACATGACTCACATATTACTATCATCATGTTTCAAAACTATTACAAAGAATCAAGTTTAATTTGTCCAATGATCTTCATGAAAGTTTTTATTATATCCTCCTTGGATATCTATCACTTTGGGACTAGTTTCATATATTGCCATTGCTTTTTTGACAAGCTCAAACAAATTTAAGTGAAGCACAAGAGCATAAAGTTTTCATCTCTCAAAAAGGTATAAGTTAAGCATGAGAGGATTTCTTCAAAATTTACTAACTCTCGAATTAATCTAAGTGAAGCATGAGAGTATTTCTACAAAAATTTCCAAGCACACCGTGCTCAAAAAGATATAAGTGAAGCACTAGAGCAATCCTATAGCTCAAAAAGTTTAAGTGAAGCACATAGAGCAATTCTAACAAATCATAGCATAATTTTGGCTCTCTCAAATAGGTTTGTCCAGCAATTATACAAATGAAAAACTAAAAAACAAAGCAATCAAAGATACAAGATGCTCCAAGCAAAACTCATGATATGTGACGAATAAAAATATAGCTCCAAGTAAAATACCGATGGTTGTTAGAAGAAAGAGGGGATTCCACTCGGGGGCATCCCCAAGCTTAGTTGTTTGTTTCTCTTTGGATATATCTTGGGAGTGCTGTTCCATCCCCAAGCTTAGGCTCTTTACACTCCTTTCCTTCATCCATCGTGATCTCACCCAAAACTTGAAAACTTCAATCACACAAAACTCACCAAAATCTTCGTGAGATCCGTTAGTATAATAAAGCAAATCAGTACTTTAGTTGTTGTTGCAAACCCATTCATATTTTAATATTGCATCATACCTACTGTATTTTAACTTTACCATGGCTCATACCCTTCAATATAACCCATTGATTCATCAAAACAAGCACACAATGCAAAGAAAACAGAATTATTCTTAAACAGAACAGTCTGTAGGAATCTGTACTCTAACCATACTTGTGTAACTCCAAAAATTCTGAAAAATTAGGACAACGTAAGGAATTTGTATAGAAACACTGTGTTAAAATTTCAGCTCAAGATCACGTTCCAGCCAAAAATGAAAATTCATATACTGGACGCAAAGTTTCTGTTTCAGATTCAGCATCGCTTCTACTCATCCTATGAATCATCCTAAAGGCTCTACTTGGCACAAACACTAAATAAACCAGAAAAACACAATAATAACAGAGGCATAATTGTGTCAACACTCAAAAACAGAAAGGAAAAAGCAAAAATTTATTTATTCATTGGGTTGCCTCCCAACAAGCGCTACCGTTTTACGCCCCTAGCTAGGCATAACACATAGATTCAAGTATTGTCATCTTTAGTTTTGGATCCATAGGATGCCCTCCTGATTGATTCATATGGTGGATTAATTCTTGTTCTAGGGAAGTGTTCCATACCCTTTCTCAAGGGAAATTGAAAACGAATATTGTCTTCTTTCATATCAATCACGACACCTATAGTGCGTAAAAACGGTCTACCAAGTATAATGGGACAAGACGGATTGCAATCAATATCAAGCACAATAAAATATATGGGTACATAATTCCTATTTGAAAGAATAATAACATCATTAATTCTTCCCAAAGGCTTTTTAATAGTAGAATCCACCAAGTGCAAATTAAGAGAACATTCTTCAATATTGGAGAGACCAAGCACATCACATAGAGATTTCGGAATCATGGAAACACTAGCACCCAAATCACATAAAGCAAAGAACTCATAATTTTAATCTTGACTTTAATGGTAGGTTCCCACTCATCATGTAATTTTCTAGGAATAGAAATCTCCAACTCCAACTTTTATTCAAAAGATTTCATCATGGCATCAACGATATGTTTAGTAAAACTTTTATTTTGCTCATAAGCATGGGGTGAATTCAACATGGATTGTAGCAAAGAGATACATTCAATCAAAGAGCAACTATCATAATTAAAGTCTTTGCAATCCAAAATAGTGGGCACATCACTAGTTAAAGTTTTGACCTCTTCAAATCCACTTTTATTAAAATTTTCATCAAGGTTTTCACCCTCCAAATTATTGGAAAACCTTCTAGCTAAAGTTGACTCTAATTCAGTCCCTTTATCATGAATCTTAATATTACTAAACAAGGAATCAATAGAAGAAACACCAATCACTTTAAAATCTTCATCTTTTTTATGAAGGCAATCACTAGAAAACGATTTTTCTAAGATTTCTCTTTTAGCTATAAGCATAGCGGTTCTTTTCTTACTTTCATCCATAGAGACATATAAAGCTTTAATTGATTCATCAATCTTAGGCACAAAAGCTTTCAACTTGAGATTTTCAACATCATGAGAAATTCTATCAATGCTTCTAGACATATCATCAATCTTATTCAACCTTTCTTCCATCATAGTATTGAAAGCCTTTTGCGCATTGATAAATTCTTTAATATTACTCTCAAGATCAGAGGTGTTCCTATTATTACTGTAACAAGAATTACCTTAGGAATTACCATAATTATTAGAGGAATTTCCAGGAAAAGGCCTAGGATTAAAATTACCTCTATAAGCATTGTTATTGAAATTGTTTTGCGAGACAAAATTCACATCTACGGAATCACTATTTTGCTCAATCAAGGTAGACAAAGGCACATCATTAAGATCAATAGGAGAATTTTTACTAGCAACCAATTTCATCAAAGTATCAACCTTATCACTCAAAATACTAATTTCTTCAACCGAATTAACTTTTTTACTAGTAGGTGCTCTTTCGGTATGCCATTGTTAATAATTTGCCATGATATTATCTAGCAATTTAGTAGCTTCACCCAAAGTAATCTCCATAAAAGTACCACCCGCGGCGGAATCTAAAAGATTTCAAGAGACAAAATTCAACCCCACATATATTTTTGTATGATCATCCAAAGATTTAAACCATGAGTGGGACAATTTCTTAGCATCAACTTCATTCTTTCCCAAGATTGTGCAACATGTTCATGCTCAAGTTGCTTAAAATTCATTATTTGTGTCCTAGGGGAAATAATTTTAGCGGGCGGAAAATACTTAGTGATAAAAGCATCCTTGCACTTATTCCAAGAATCAGTACTATTGCGAGGCAAAGAAGAAAACCAAATTTTTGCACGATCCCGCAAGGAAAAAGGGAATAATTTCAACTTCACTATATCATTGTCCACATCTTTTTTCTTTTGCATATCACACAAGTCTACGAACATGTTTAGATGGGACGCAACATCGTCATTAGGAGTACCGGCAAATTGATCTTTCATGACAAGATTCAACAAAGCGGCATTAATATCACAAGACTCCGCACTAGTGGCGGGAGGAGCAATCAGAGTACTAATAAAATCGTTGTTATTAGTATTGGAAAAATCACACAACTTGGTGTTCTCTTGAGTCATCGTGACTATGCAAACAAGATTGCAAGCAAGGAAGAGATCCGGCAAGAAAAAAGGCAAACAAAAAAGAGGGCGAATAAAAAGGTAAATTGGTGAAGTGGGGGAGAGGAAAAAGAGAGGCAAATGGCAAATAATGTAATTGCAAGAAGATGAGATTTGTGATTAGGAACCTGGTAGATGATGATGGAGTCCCCTCGGCGCCTACGATAGGCACGTAGAAGAGACCACTTCCTCCCCGGCAACGGCGCCAAAAATTCCTTTGACGTGGCTTGAGACTGCGTCGGTATTTCCCCAAACAGGAAGGGATGATGCAGCACAGCATCGGTAAGTATTTCCCTCAGTTATGAAACCAAGGTTATTGAACCAGTAGGAGGATCACCACCACCCAATAAGCAGCACCTGCACACAAATAACAAATGCTTGCAACCCCACACGAAAGGTTGTCAATCTCTCTACGGTAAAAAGATAGATTAGGTAGTGATTGTCGGCGTTCTGGGAACGGGGGTACCCAGACCTGCCTGCCTGCGGCCTAGGGCATGGCCCACTTTGTCGGCCCAACACAGCCAGGCGCGGCCCCACTCAAGACAAGGCCCTCGCGAGGGCCCTAGGCTCGCGAGGAGGAGCAGCGTCAAGACCGGCACGGGATGGGCCTCCCCAGGCCCCCTCCGGAGCGGCGGAGGTCCCTATGCAGAGCCCGGCCTTAGGAGTCAAAGACGACGCAAGGAAGGACAGGCGGACGCCAGCGCTCCAGGCGGAGCAGTTTCCTCTTTGGTGCAAAGGGAGCAAGGACGTACGCGGGTTCCCAAAGCACCCGCCAAATGTTTCCATTCCGGTGAAACAAGACCACGACCACGAGCCCCGCAGGATGGATGTCATCGCCGAGCCCACCTCTGCATCATCGACAACAACTTTGCAGGCGAAGACCGCCTTTGGGCAGGGCGGGCATGTACTTCTGTCCCCCTTCAAAATTGGCTGTTGTGGGATCCCTTCCCGTCATTGCGATAAGGGAAGAGGACCCAGGCCACCGCTATATATAGAGGCTAGGCCACACTGTAGAGGGGGACCCGAGACCGGCCCATCCACTAATCCATCACCAAGCCGATAGAGGGCCAAGAACGCCTCAGGAGCGCCCTCCCGAGGCTCCGAAACACTGTACTAGTTCATCCACCAAACCACCACGAGAGGCAATCCACCAAAGCAGGAGTAGGGTATTACGCTTCGCAGCGGCCCAAACCTGGGTAAACTACCGTGTTCATCTTCTTCCTTGCCATCGTGCGAGTTCTTCGTTGTGTCCATCGAGTAGCGAGCTAGGTTGGGCGAGGCTGCAGGGGATCTTCGCACACGCCCCTGTGTTCGAATCTTAAGGGTTTTGCGGAGGCCGAAATCCGACAGTGATAGATATGAGAAATAGATCTCTCAATAACACAAAATAAAAAGAGCAAATAAAATATGCAGCAATATGTTTTTGGGTTTTTGGTTTTGTAGATCTGAAAACAAAGAGGCAAAAAGATAGATCAGAATGCAATATGTTGGAAAAGTAGACCCGGGGGCCGTAGGATTCACTAGTGGCTTCTCTCATGAGTATAGCACACGATGGGTGAACAAATTACTGTTGGGCAATTGATAGAAGATCAAATAATCATGACGATATCCAAGGCGATGATCATTATATAGGCATCACTTCCAAGATAAGTAGACCGACTCCTGCCTGCATCTACCACTATTACTCCACACATCGACCGCTATCCAGCATGCATCTAGTGTATTAAGTTCATGGAAAAACAGAGTAATGCAATAAGAACGATGATCTATTCATGTAGGAATAGACCCCATCTTGTTATCCTTAATGGCAACGATACATGCGTGCCTTGCTGCGCCTTCTGTCACTGGGAAAGGACACCGCAAGATCGAACCCATCACAAAAGCACCTCTTCCCATGGCAAGAAAAATCTATCTAGTTGGCCTAACTAAACCAAAGATTCGAAGAAGAAATACGAGGCTATAAGTAATCATGCATATAAGAGATCAAAAAAGACTCAAATAATATTCATGGATAGAAACTGATCATGAACTCAAAATTCATTGGATCCCAACAAACACACCGCAAAAGTTTACATCAAATAGATCTCCAAGAGACCATTGTATTGAGAATCATATGAGAGAGAGAGGATGCCATCTAGCTACTGCCTACGGACCCGTAGGTCTATGGTGGACTACACACGCATCATCGGAGAGGCACCTATGAAGAAGATGAACCCTTCCGTGATGGTGTTTAGATTGGATCTCAAGGCTAGAATTGTGTTTCGTCGACTCCCCTAGGGTTTTTGGAATATTTGGGAATTTATAGGCATCAGAGGTGGCGCAGAGGGGCCCCGTGGAGGGCACAACCCATCAGGGTGCGCCGGGGGCTCCCTGGCGTGCCCTGGTGGGTTGTGCTCTCCACAGCCCACCTTCCTGGCTCTTCTTTGGCCCACTGGGTGTCTTCTGGTCCAGAAAAATCTCCAAAAACTTTCTTCGCGATTGGACTCCGTTTGGTATTGATATTCTATGAAGTAAAAAACAAGCAAAAACAACAACTGGCACTTTGGCACTATGTCAATAAGTTAGTCCCAAAAAATGATATAAAGTTGTTATAAAATGATTGTAAAACATCCAAGAATGATAATATAACAGCATGGAACAAGCAAAAATTATAGATACTGTCGGTGCACTAATACAGGGGTACCCATTGCCCCTGACTTATGCACAGGCGGTAGAAGCAAAGAACCCCGCGAACAATCAAGACCAAGACTCCAGCAAGTTCAATGCGGCAGCCCAAGCCTAGGCTACGACGCACCAAGCACGTCCCCGACGCTTGCCGGGGACCAAGATGTACACACCTCCCAGAAGACCCAGCAAGCCATTTCTCGGCAGGCGTGAGCTACCCAGCCACCGCTCCACCGCATCGCTACGCCTGTCACTAATCGATGCGGTGTCGAGCCCTCAGGCGGCTAATCAGCTCTCGCTAAGCACGTGGAAACACATTGGAAGGCAAGTTACGCTTAGTTGACACCCGCCCTGCAGCGTGTCAAGATCTTAAGCAACGACCGGCCAAGCGATGGCAAGAGCTTGCCGGGGATGCACCCCCAAGCCCCACCTAGGCAGGTAATCATGGCATTTTGTCCTAAATGCCAGAGTTAGGTATGATAGCTCTCCTTAGCTATCTAATTGATAGATAATGTCTGTTTTGCCATTGTGGTAACCCCTTGCACTATAAAAGGAGGCCCAAGGCAACCTAGCTCAAGGTTGGCAATTCGAACCCCCGAACACTTGTACTCGCATAGCCGCTCTTTCCCCGACAGCAGTCCTTGCCGGGGTTAGGAGCTCTGCATTCTTCGTGTTCCTCCAATTAATCCACCAAAAAGCAGGAGTAGGGTTTTATGCTTAGCAGCGGCCCGAACCTGGGTAAAATGCATGTGTCCTGATCGTCGCGCTGCCTCATGCTCTCCGCTCTTCGTGCAACGTGACCCCCTTGCCGAACCACAAGGGACCTCTGGTCCCATATGTGATTGTGAGCATCCATGCCCCGACAGATACGTTGGAGACGTATCAGACCCATCCTCCTCTTTTTAGGGTTAGCAATGTGCTGGCTCATTGTCAGTTGAGCATTGCTCCTTCCATATCCTTCTTCCTTGGTGTTGACACCTGTACGTGAGAAGATCCTATGGATGCCAAGGCCCCCTTTTAGGGAAGATCCCAAGGGATTTCAAGGCCCCTCCTCTCAAGTGGGAAGACTCTCTGTTACGTGTATCCTTCTGTTGAATTTGGATCTTGTATCTTGTATGCTTTTATGGATCTAGTGGATGTGTGGTTTTGGGACTCATTCTTGAGTGTTCTTGAGTTCTCTCTTGATTTCTCCCCTTTTCCCCCTCCAAGTGTAAAAGGATCAACCTCACCAGGTTTGCCCCATATCATCTCTCCTCTGTCATCTCTCTCTCTCACGCGCTTTCTCCCACTTTCTCCACCTACGGTGTCTAGCACGTAGGGCATCTAGGGCCGTATTGTGGTAGTGTACGGCGTGCTTGCTGCCTGCGCAGTCTGCACTCACCTCGCGGGCCAGTACCATGTCGGCACTGCTCGCAGATTCACCTCCGAACACCGGCGACCGAGGGACGAGTGGTGCTGGTGGACTTCGCTCACCGTGCATTAAGCTCGAGCTATAAAAACGACCGTGGTTTCTCCTCTCTTCTTCCTCACACCTTGCCTCTCCTCTTCTTCCTCTCCTTCTTCTGGTTGCAGGAGCTCGAGCCGAGGCCGTAAAGGAGGGCATGATTCCGGGTCTAATCACGATCCTCCTGGCCATAATGCTAGGGACATTGCTTGGATCCTCGCTGCTCCTGTGCGTGATGGTCCACGATGATTGTCGTGATGTTGGTGCTCGAGTGGTGGCTCTCTGGTATGTCCATTTTGCATCATGATTTCTTATTCATATCTATGTTATTCTTGGTCATTATTCCACTTTATGATACAATTCTTATGTCTTTTCTATCTTAATTTACAAGGTTAATCACAAAGAGGTAAATTGCCAAAAATTGGAATTATTGACCTGAAAACATAGAAAAACGCTGAAATTCTCTGGACTCTAAATGACCTGAAACTTCACTAGGATTTTTGTGGAATATATGTGAATTTATGGAGAAAAAACAGACCAAAGGCGGGCCACCTATTGGTGCCAAGCCAATAGGGCGCGCCCTAATGGCTTGGGGCCACCTCCCAGGTCTGCCGGCCCCCTGTTCTACTATATGATGGGTTTTGACCTAGAAAAAATCAAGAGGATTCTTTCAGTACGAAATGCCGCCGTCTCAGGGCGAAAACCAGGGCAGAGGCCCTTTTGATCTCCGACAGAGAGATTCTGCCGGGGAAACTTCCCTTAGGGAGGGGGAAATCGAAGCCATCATCATCACCAACACTTCCTCCTTCGCGAGAGGATCATTCTACACCAACATCTTCACCAGCACCATCTCATCTCAAACCCTAGTTCATCTCTTATATTCAATCATTGTCTCAAAACCTTTGATTGGTACCTGGGGGTACTAGTAGTGTTGATTACATCTTGTAGTTGATGCTTGTTGGTTTATTTGGTGGAAGATAATATGTTCAGATCCTTAATCATATTTATTATACTTATGATATTGAACATTGTGATGATTTGTGACTTGTCACTTTTGTTCCCGAGGACATGGGAGAAGTCTTGTTATAAGTAATCATGTGAAGTTGGTATTCGTTTGATATTTTGATGATATGTATGTTGTTGCGTCCTTTAGTGGTGTCATGTGAACGTCAACTACATGACACTTCACCATATATTGGCCTAAAGGAAGGTATTGTGGAGTAATAAGTAGATGATGGGTTGGTATAGTGAGAGAAGCTTAAACCCTAGTTTATGCGTTATTTCATAAGGGGCTGATTTGGATCCACATGTTGCATGCTATGGTTAGATTTATCTTAACTCTTATTTTGTAGTTGCGGATGCTTGCGAGAGTGGGTAATCATAAGTAGGTTGCTTGTTCAAGTAAGAAGAACACAATATAGCACCGGTCCACTCACATGTCAAATTATCAAAGTATCGAACGCGAATCAACTCAACATGATGAACATGACAAGATGGAAATTCCCATGTGTCCTCCGGAGCGTTTGCCTTATATAAGAGTACTCTCAGGCCCGTCCTTTGCTATAAAAAGGATTGGGATGTCTTGCTGCACACTAGTTACTTTTGCTACTTATCACTTGTTACGAACTATCTTGCTACAAAACTATCTATCATTGCTACTCACAGCACTTGCAGAGAATACCTTGCTGAAAACTACTTATCATTTCCTTCTGCTCCTCGTTGGGTTCGACACTCTTACTTGTTGAAAGGACTACGATTGATCCCCTATACTTGTGGGTCATCAAGACTCTTTTCTGGCGTCGTTGTCGGGGAATGAATCGCCTTTGGTGAGTGGAACTATTGAATTAAAATGGGATCTTCTGGAAAGAATTATGCGCAACTCTAAAGATTGGGAACTCGACAAAGGTAAAGAGTCATGTATAAAGCTTGAGTTTGAGTGCGTTAAATATTTATGGAAACTGATACTTTTCATAAATTTAGTGTTGAATATGGACTTGACTCTGAGATAGTAGCTTCCTTCTGTGAAACCTTTACTGCTCATGTTGATCTCCCTAAGGAGAAATAGTTTAAATATCATCCACCCATTGAAGAATTGTTAGCGAAACCTACTATTGCTAAAGAATAAACAATTATTTATAATATTGATCCAGTTGCGCCCACAACTTATATTAAAAAACCACCATTTCCTGTTAGGATTAAGGAACATGCTAAGGCTACAACTATGGTTAATAAAAGTCATATTAGAACACCTAAACCTTCTGAACAAATAAATTTAGAACCAATTAGGGCTATGGTTGAAGATCTTTTGGTTGATAACATTGATAGTAAGATTATTTACTTTTGTGATGAGACTGGTAGAATTTCTAAACCAGCTAGAAACGAACATGACGTGCTAGATAAGAATAAACCCGTTGTTGGTATGTCTGTTATTTCTGTTAAAATTGGAGATCATTGTTACATTTGCTTGTGTGATATGGGTGCTAGTGTGAGTGTTATTCCTTTTACCTTATATCATGAAATTCTGAATGACATAGCACCCGCTGAAATGGAAGACATTGATGTTACTATTAAACTTGCAAACAGGGACACTATTTCACCTCTTGGGATTTTTGGAGATGTTTAAGTCTTGTGTGGAAAGATTAAGTACCCGACTGATTTCTTAGTACTTGGTTCACTACAAGATAATTTTTGTCCAATTATATTTGGTAGACCTTTCTTAAATACCATTAATGTTGAAATTAATTGTGTTACAGAGAAGGTTTAAGTAAGCTTTGGTGATGAGTCTCATGAATTTAACTTCCCTAAGTTTGGTAGACAACCACACGAGAAAGAACTATCTAGTAAAGATGAAATTATTGGTCTAGCCTCTATTGTTGTGCCTCCTATAGATACATTAGAACTTTATTTGCTAGACATGAAAATGTTATGCATATGAATGAGAGAAATGAAATAGATGAGATATTCTTTAGAGAAACACCTATTCTTAAACATAACTTGCCCGTTGACATCATAGGGGATCCTCCCCCGCCAGAGGGAGATCCCGTGCTTGAGCTAAAGAAATTACCTGATACACTGAAATATGCTTATCTTGATGAAAAGAAGATATCCTGTTATTATTAGTGCTAACCTTTCAGAGCATGTAGAAAGGAGATTACTCAAAACTGCGAAGTAGCACCGAGCTGCTATTGCAGATACTCTTGATGATCTTAAGGGCATTAGTCCCACTCTATGTCAGCGCAAGATTAATAAGGAACCGGATGCTAGGCCTATCGTTGGTCATCAATGCCACTTGAATCCTAAAATGAAAGAAGTAGTAAGAACTGAAATATTAAAGCTTTTGGGGGCGGGTATAATCTATCCCATAGCTGATAGTAGAAGGGTAAGCCCCATTCATTGTGTTCCTAAGAATGGAGGAATAACTATTGTTCCTAATGATAAAAATGAACTTATTCACAAAGGATAGTAACTGGTTATAGGATGGTAACTGATTTCAGGAAATTTAGAAAAGCTACTAGAAAAGATCATTACCCCTTGCCTTTTATTGATCAAATGTTAGAAACATTATATAAGCATACACACTTTTGTTTCGTTGATGGATATTCTGGTTTTTCTCAAATACCTCTGTCAAAAGAAGATCAAGAGAACACTACTTTTACGTGCCCGTTTGGAACTTATGCTTATAGACGTCTGCCTTTTGGTTTATGCAATGCACCTGCTACCTTTAAAAGATGTATGACTGCTATATTCTTTGATTTTTGTGACAAGATTGTTGAGGTATTCATGGATGATTTTTCCGTTTATGGGACTTCTTATGATGATTGCTTGAGCAACCTTGATCAAGTTTTGCAGAGATGTGAAGAAACTAATCTCGTCATGAATTGGGAGAAGTGCCACTTTATGGTGAATGAAGGTATCGTACTCGGACATAAAATTTCTAAACGAGGTATTGAGGTAGACAAAGCTAAAGTTGCTGCAATAGAGAAAATGCCATGTCCTAAAGATATTAAAGGTATAAGAGGTTTCCTCTGTCTTGTTGGTTTCTATAGGCGTTTTATTAAAGATTTCTTGGCCATTAACTAATCTTCTTCAAAAAGACATTCCATTTGTTTTTGATGATGATTGTGTAGAAGCCTTTGAAATACTTAACAAATCCTTAATTTTTGCACCTATTGTTCAACCACCTGGTTGAAATCTATCATTTGAAATTATGTGTGATGCTAGTGATTATGTTGTTGGTGTTGTTCTAGGGCAAAGAGTAGACAAAAAACTGAATGTCATTCATTATGCTAGTAAGACGCTAGATAATGCTCAACAAAATTATGCTACTACTGAAAAAGAATTTTTAGCAGTTGTGTTTGCATGTGATAAGTTTATACCTTATATTGTTGATTCTAAAGTTACTATTCACACTGATCATGCTGAATATATGATGGAAAAGAAAGATGCTAAGCCTAGACTAATTAGGTGGGTGCTTTTACTTAGAGAGTTTGATTTGCATATCATTGATAGAGAAGGAGATGAAACCAAGTAGAAGATAACTTGTCTAGAATGGAAAATGTTCTTGATGACCCACTGCCTATTGATGATAATTTTCCTGATGAGCAATTAGCTGTTATAAATGCTTCCCGTAGCACTCCTTGGTATGCAGATTATGCTAATTACATCGTTGCTAAATATATACCACCTTATTTTACTTACCAACAAAAGAAAAGGTTCTTCTTTGATTTAAGACATTACTTTTGGGATGACCCACATCTATATAAAGGTGTAGATGGTGTTATTAGACGTTGTGTACCTAAGCATGAACATGCGCAAATCCTACGGAAGTGCCATTCCGAGGTCTACGAAGGACACCACGCAGGTGAGAGAACTACACACAAGGTATTACAGTCTGGTTTTTATTGGTCTACTCTTTTTAAGGATGCTCGTAAGTATGTCCTTTCTTGTGATGAATGTCAAAGAATTGGTAACATTGGTAAACGTCAGGAAATGCCTATGAATTATTCACTTGCAATGAACCATTTGATGTTTGTGGTTTCTATTATGGGACCTTTTCCTTCCTCTAATGGGTACACTCATATCTTAGTTGATGTTGATTTCGTTACCAAGTGGGTTGAAGCTATTCCAACTAGTAGTGATGATCACAACACGCCTATTAAAGTGCTTAAAGACATTATTTTCCTAAGGTTTGGAGTTCCTAGATATTTAATGTCTGATGGTGGTTCACACTTTATTCATTGTGAGTTCCATAAACATTTAGCTAAATATGATGTTAACCATAGAATTGCATCACCTTATCACCCTCAGTCTAGTGGTCAAGTTGAGTTGAGAAACCAAGAAATAAAATTGATCTTGCAAAAGACTGTTAATAGATCTAGGAAGAATTGGCCTAAGAAACTTGACGATGCATTGTGGGCTTAAAGAACTGCTTATAAAAATCCTATGGTAATGTCCCCATATAAAATGATCTATGGAAAAGCATGTCATTTACCTCTTGAGTTAGAGCACAAATCTTATTGGGCAATTAAAGAACTTAATTATGATTTCAAACTTACCAGTGAAAAGAGGTTATTCGAGATTAGCTCTCTACATGAATGGAGGACACAAGCCTATGAAAATGCCAAGCTATTTAAAGAGAAGTTAAAAGATGGAATGACAAAAGAATCCAAAAAAGAGAATTTAAAATTGATGATCTAGTTCTTTTGTACAATTCTTGTTTTAGATTTTTTGCAGGAAAGCTTCTCTCCAAATGGGAAGGACCCTTTATCTTCGAAGAAGTTTATCGCTCCGGAGCCATTAAGATCAATAATGCCGAGGGCGCAAATCCAAGAGTGGTAAATGGGTAAGGAATTAAACATTATATCTCAGGTATGCCCATTAATATTGAAACTAATGTTAGTCAAGTAATGACATCGGAAGAACACATAAGAGAGACCTTCCAGAACACTCCATATTCCTGAAAAGGGATAGGTATGTGATACGGTAAGTAAACCGACTCCAAAAATTCCACAAAAATATTTTCTGTTAGTTTTGGAACATTAGAAAAATTACAAAAAATAAAACCAGCCCGGGGGGCCCACGAGGGGGTCCTAAGACAACAGGGCGCGGCCACCACCCTGGGCGCGCCCTGTAGCTTGGGAGCACCTCGTGTGCCTCCCGCACTTCGTTTTCTTCTTAGACACGTATGCTGACCTAGAAAAATTCATTATATATACTCCCATATGTTTTGACCACCGTATCGCAAGTTTCTCCCGTGTTCTCGTTTTGGGCTGTTTTTCTAACAAAATTTTCAAGGGGTGGAAGCTATGTCGTCGTCCTCCTCCAACAACATCGAGGACGAGGCTTGGCTGCTACCTATGGAGCTCGAATGAGAGGTAACTAAGGAAGTCATCATGGAGTAGGAACCTATGGACTCTATGGAAGTGCATCCCCTGCCTCGGAACATGGTACGCTAGCGGGCATCCCCACCTCTCCGAACCCTTGTACACCAATGGGTAGGAGAGCCAACTAGCTCAAGAAGCACAAGGTGAATCCACTTTGAGGAGAAGCCTCGGCAGGTTACATGCAAATAATTTCCACAGTTTGATCCATCATTATGGAGTTGAGAATATTTCTCGGTTGCATATCCCGTCCAATTGGGACATCTCTCATCCAAGTGAAAATGATGCATGGAAAAGGTCTTGGTGTCCGGAGAATAAACACCTTATGGTGGGAATACAAAAGAACTCCGCAATGATTAAGCAATTGCTTCATTATATGAAGGAGCTAAAGGCTGCCCTACTATCCATTACGGAGGACTAGCCTACCACTTCAACAACACCATCACCCAAGAAGGAAACTTAAGTACATGGGTATGGGCACCACCCTTAGCTTGTTCCAAGCTTGGGGGACGTGCCCCAGTATCATATCATCACCACTTTTACAATTATCATTTATCTTTGTTTGATCCTTAGCTATTTTCATGATCTAGTGAAATAAAAGTTTAGTATTGCTTTGCTTAGAGTGCTTGCCTTGTGATCTATCTATCCTTGTAATGGAGTGTGAGAGTTATATAGTAAAGATTAGTTGAGTTTGTTTGCTTTACTCTCATTCATTAATCATAGCAATGTAATAAAATAAATAGAAAAATCAAATGCTAATCCCATGGGGAGTAAAGACTTCACATAGAAAGTAGTGTGTTTGATAAAAGTTGTTGGAAGTTAACAAACATAGTGTTAGTCATTGATACAATCCATGTAAAATTATGAAAGAGGAGAGGAGTTTCACATACAAATATAATATCTTGGACATCTTATGATTATTAGCCCCCATAAAATAATATATAATTATCGAATTGTTAATGTTGGACAAGGAAGACATCGTAATGAGTTATGTTTGTTTGTATTCACATATAAGTTATATTGTAATGGATCCTCTAACATGTGGTGCTTTCTTAGGATCTTTTGCTAGACAAAAAGCCGCACTAAGTAGAGATACTACTTGTGCATCTATAATCCTTAAAACCAGTATCTTGCCATGAGAGTCTGCCTTATCTACCTATGGATTCAATAAGACCCTTTAAGTAAGTTGTCATCGGTGCAAAAGGTAATAAAAATTCATCCTAAATATGTATGATCTTTTATTGTAAGGGAAAATAAGCTTTGTACGATCGGGTGATAGCAAAGAAATAAAAGCGATAGACTGCATAATAAAGGTTACTATCATAAGGGGCAATATGAAGTGACGTTCCTTTGCATTAAGAGATTGCACATGCAAAAATTAAAAGTGAATGACAACCTCTGCTTCCCCTCTGCGGAGGGCCTATCTTTTACTATCATGCAATTTATCCAAGAGTCAATAATGTTTATCCCTATTCCAAATTATTAATTCTTTAGTTGGTAAACTTCATGTGTTGGGGAAATATCCAGACATATATCCAGTTGGATGTAGGTGATAATGAGTCATTATTGTTGACATTATCCTTGAGGTAAATAAGTTGAGTGGTGGAAATATGTGTCCGATGGAAACATTTGCTCCAAAAGTATGCATTGAGTGTCAGCCATCATAGAAGACTAAATGATAGTTGAGTATGTAGACTCGCTAAAATGAAAAGCTCTTACATAGACTCTTCTCTAACTTATAATGAATTGCGATTATCTCAATGACTAAGAACATAGTTTGTTGATTGTCAATAAAGTTTATACTTCATACTTCAAGGTTGTGGATGGATTGTTACTTGTTTATGAGAAGCTATATGATAAGAACTTGCTGCTATGTTAATATTCATGATGCTCTCATGTCCATATTTTGTTTTTATCAACACCTCTCTCAATAATTATGTGGTCATTATTATCGAGTTCGGCTTTCGCTTGAGGACAAGCGAGGTCTAAGCTTGGGGAGTTGATACGTCCATTTTACATCATGATTTCTTATTGATATCTATGTTATTCTTGGTCATTATTCCAATTTATGATACAATTCTTATGCTTTTTCTCTCTTAATTTACAAGGTACATCACAAAGAGGGAAATTGTCAGAAACTGGAATTCTGGACTTGAAAACCAAGAAAAGGCTAAAAATTCTCTTGACTGCAAATGACCTGAAACTTCACGAGGAATTTTTGTGGAATATATGTGAATTTATGGAGAAAAATATACCAGAGGGGGGCCACCTGTTGGTGCCAAGCCAATAGGGCGCGCCCCCTGATGGATAGGGGCCACCTCCAAGAGCTCCGGCCCCCTCTTCTGCTATATAATGGGTTTTGGACCTAGAAAAAATTGAGAGGATACTTTTGGGACGAAGCGTTGCCATCTCGAGGTGGAAACCTGGGCAGAGGCCCTTTTGATCTTAGGCAGAAGATTCTACCAGGGAAACTTCCCTTCATGATGATCAATCATCAACAACATCTTCACTAGCACCATCTCATCTCAAACCCTAGTTCATCTCTTGTATTTAATCATTGTCTCAAAACCTCAGATTGGTACGTGGGGGCTACTAGTGGTGTTGATTACATCTTGTAGTTGATGCTTGTTGGTTTATTTGGCGGAAGATAATATGTTCAGATCCTTAATCATATTTATTATACCTCTGATATTGAACATGGTGATGATTTGCGAGTAGTTACTTTTGTTCCCGAGGACATGGGAGAACTGTTG
This sequence comes from Elymus sibiricus, assembly GCA_039707655.1. Classification (NCBI taxonomy): domain Eukaryota; kingdom Viridiplantae; phylum Streptophyta; class Magnoliopsida; order Poales; family Poaceae; genus Elymus; species Elymus sibiricus. Next base: position 165,614,544 of record CM077667.1, read on the forward strand.
TTATAAGTAATCATGTGAAGTTGGTATTCAGGCGATATTTGATGATATGTATGTTGTTGCTTCCTTTATTGGTGTCGTGTGAACATCAATAACATGACACATCACCATATTTGGTCCTAAAGGAAGGCATTGTGGAGTAATAAGTAGATGATGGGTTGCTAGAGTAACATAAGCTTAAACCTTAGTTTATGCGTTATTTCATAAGGGGCTGATTTGTATCCACATGTTTCATGCTATGGTTAGATTTATCTTAATTCTTCTTTTGTAGTTCTGGATGCTTGCGAGAGGGGGTAATCATAAGTAGGCTGCTTGTTCAAGTAAGAACAACACCTTAGTACCGGTCCAGCCACATATCAAATTATCAAAGTAACGAACATGAATCAACTCAACATGATGAACATGACTATATGGAAATTCCCATGTGTCCTCGAGAGCGTTTGCCTTATATAAGAGTACTCTCAGGCCTGTCCTTTGCTATTAAAAGGATTGGGCTATCTTGTTGCACACTTGTTAATTTTGCTACTTGTCACTTGTTACGAACTATCTTGCTACAAAACTCTCTATCATTTCTACTCACGGCACTTGCAGATACCTTAGCTGAAAACTGCTTATCATTTCCTTCTGCTCCTCGTTGGGTTCGACACTCTTACTTATGAAAATGACTATGATTGATCCCCTATATTTGTGGGTCATCACTCTCCGTGGTGGTGCTGGCCATGAGCACTAGGTATCAGCTTCGGTTACGAGTGGGTGCAAGTGGGTTTGGCAGAAGGTCTCATAGAAATAACTACCCACAAAAAAAATCTTTAGAAAACCCGTGGTTTGCTAGTGATCCAGTGGATGAGGCTATCAAGTAGGTGCTAAATGTGTGTGTGGCTCTACACTTAGAGTGGGTGTGGCTATGAGGTGGATGTCTTGGCAACATGTGAACTAAATTTGTTTTGGAAATTTTTTGTCGTAGTGGCCCTAAGAAAATCACACTTCGAGTGTTGCGCGGCTTGGGAAGTAATAAACCCCCTTTCACTAGCACATGGCACCACAAATGAAAGACGGGTAATTGCTTCGTAGACAACAATTTTTATGGCCATTTCAAGTGTCGGCATGGCGTTCTCGATGAAGACGACATATGGAGGGCCTTGGTTTGGGCGTGGGATTTGCACAACTGCCCAATATTTCAAGGAACTGGGAGTGATCCTCAATTTCAATAGCTCGTACTTGGGTTAGTGGGTGGAGCCAAGAATGTTGTGGGTGAAATCCCAAAAAATCTTAACAAAACTACCCGAGCTTGCATCCGGGGTTCTTAGATAGATCCCAAGGTGAGACATGGAAGGATTGGCTGTGGAGGCAGTGTACAAGGTGAGGGATGCTTGGGTTAGGAAACCTTATTGGGCGCCAGTACGACTTTGGGTATCGGCTCCATTCTAGAGTTGTCAGGGTCCAAGTTGCAGATATAAATCCCCAAAGTGACGTATTACTGTGGTTGTCGGTTAGGGTGGCTTTGGCAGTTATGCCCAGAATTTACTCTACAACCATACATAAAATAATTTATGCAGGGTCAAATGTAGCACCATTAAAATAGTGACATGCAAGAACTCCGCAACTTACTTGGTAATATGAGATCACAAGATTACAGGGTGCAGGAATATTAAGGCTCGATATTACTCTTGTGGTTTTAGTCTACTTCGTTGACATCTAGTCGGGCATGTCTCGTGGACTTCGAGGCTTCCTTGTGGGCTTCACCGTCGGAGTTGACCGGGGTAGGATGGGGAGCTACAGTGTTGAGGTAACGATTATGACCCTGGCTGAATGTGCTGGTCACAGTCCTGTGGGAGAATATCCCCAAGAGGCGACGAAGTTCTTCTGGGGAGACGAACGCATTGCTCGGGTCGGCAGCTGGGGCAGACATCGAGGGCTTGATCGATCTTCTGAACAACACTATTGGGATGTTGGAGGCGGGTGCAGCTTCGCTACTCACTGAGGCCAGGCAAGCAAGCTCCTCACGGGTCGCAATCAGGTCGAGGGTGACCTGATTGAATAGTGCCTCTTGCGCTCTTAGGTAGCGCACAAGATGCAGCAGCACATGATCCGTCTCATGGTCTCCGCTAGCGACCTGCGTTGGTCTTCCATAGCCGTCACGGCTAGGGTAGTAGTGGAAAGGGTGACTATTAACCCTCGGTGACAGGTGCCAGAGTTGGACTATAGCCTCTCGGGCTGCTAGCTCGATGGCTTGGGGCTCGTCGGAGGTTGTCCTCCCGGTGAACCGGCAGGGGTGTTCTGGCGTGATACCCCTGCCATAGATGTGCACCGTGCACTACTGTAGTATGGTCCAAAGACGACACATCAATCATAGACCCTTCGACGTAACTGTGTGCGATGCATGAATCGCAAACAGTATAGTTCAAGCTCCATCGCTAATGCCATGAACTATGTGCGATGGTGGATCTATCAAATATGATTCAGAAAATAGTTGCGTGTGTGATGCAGGGCATACAGTTGGCGCCTATGAACTATTTGCGATTAGACAAGATAACACAAATGGTTCTTAAAATACATATGTGTGTGAAGTACGGCATACAGTTCATTCGGACAAACTGTTTGCGTTGATCGAGCTAGAACACAAACAAGTTACCATAACAAGGTGTGTGTGATACAGTCAAATAGTTCTTTCATTAGAATTATGTGGGAAGACCAATAATAACCCAAATGATTCATACTGACAAGCTGTGTGGGTTGTTGGCAGACGGTTGCTGCCAAACAATTGTCAGCGATGGATGAAATCATTACCGACGCTACGTTGGGAAGTGCCGTTTACCTGTATTAATATCGCAAATGTTTTATTATTATGACCCTTGTGCCTGCGCATCACCCCATCCTCCTCTCTCGTGTCTTGTCACCGCATTGCCGCCCGAGGATTCCAGTGCATGCTTCGGCACCGCTTTTGGCCACGCGTCCGCTCGATGAGCCCGTTCCCACGCACAACCACGTAGGTTCCCACGCACAAAACCGTCCTACGACTCTAGCTTCCCACCCGGCTTGGTGAAATCCCCAAATCCCCAATGCTTCCCGGCCTGCTATATAAACCCTCATGGCCGGTGAATCCACATTGCCTTCATCCCCTCATTCCCCGTAGCTTGTCTAGTTTGCTTCTCCCCCAATCGCCAATGGCACCGGCCTTTTGTCGTCGCCCATCCACTCCGTCAGAGGACAGCCCCAGCTGGGAGGCTTCACCGCGTCGGCGTGGCAGTCCTCTGAAGCATGTAGTGCACGTGGCTTCTCTGGTGGGCATGCGCACACCACCAACTACACGCTCGACCACCACTGCCTGAAGGCAGCTGCTGCCGGTGGCCCCCAACACACCAGCAGCTGCCGGAACCGTCACCCCACCGTCGTCCATCTTTGCCATGACCCCGCCATCAGGCGGCGGGGTCATAGACTGCTCCGCCACCGTGGCCCAAATGCGGGAGGTGGAGGCCGCCAAAGGCCCGCCGCCAAGCTTCTGAGTTGCAACCCTTGGGTGCTACATCTACTTCCTAGGGAAGGAGGTGCAGCGTGATACGTCTCCAACGTATCTATAATTTTTTATTGTTCCATGCTATTATATTATCTATTTTGGATGTTTTATATGCATTAATATGCTATTTTATATTATTTTTGGGACTAACCTATTAACCTAGTGCCCAGTGCCAGTTTCTGTTTTTTCCTTGTTTTTGAGTATTGCAGAAAAGGAATATCAAACGGAGTCCAAACGGAATAAAATTCTACGATGATTTTTCTTGGACCAGAAGGAACCCAACAGACTTGGAGAAGAGGCCAGAAGACCCACGGGTGGGCCACAATCCACCTGCCTGCGCCCCTGGGGGGAGGCGCCCCCCGTGCTTGTGGGCCCCCCGTAGCTTCTCCAACCCTAATTCTCCGCCTATAAATTCAGAAATATTCCCCCAATACCAAAGAGAGCCACGATAATACTTTTCTGCCGCCGGAAGCCTCTGTTCCCGTAAGATCCCATCTTGGGGCCTTTTCTAGTAATCTGCCGAAGGGGGATTCGATCACGGAGGGCATCTACATCAACTCCATTACCCCTCCGATGATGCGTGAGTAGTTCACCTCAGACCTTCGGGTCCATAGCTAGTATCTAGATGGCTTTTTCTCTCTCTATGTTCTTCAATACCATGTTCTCCATGATCTTCATGGAGATCTATCCGATGTAATACTCTTTTGCGGTGTGTTTGTTGAGATCTGATGAATTGTGGATTTATGATCAGATTATCTATGAATATTATTTGAATCTTCTCTGAATTCTTATATGCATGATTTCATATCTTTGCAAGTCTCTTCGAGTTATTGGTTTGGTTTGGCCAACTAGATTGGCAATTCTTGCAATGGGAGAAGTGCTTAGTTTTGGGTTCAATCTTGCGGTGTCCTCACGCAGTGACAAAGTAGGGGTAGCGAGGCACGTATTTGAATTGTTGCCATCAAGGGTAAAAAGATGGGGTTTTCATCATATTGCTTGAGTTTATCCCTCTACATCATGTCATCTTACTTAATGCGTTACTCTGTTCTTCATGAACTTAATACTCTAGATGTAGGCAGGAGTCGGTCGATGTGTGGAGTAATAGTAGTAGATGCAGAATCGTTTCGGTCTACCTGATACGGACGTGATGCCTATATGCATAATCTTTGCCTTGGATATCATCATAACTATGCGCTTTTCTATCAGTTGCTCGACAGTAATTTGTTCACCCACCGTATTATTTTCCTTCAAGAGAGAAGCCTCTAGTGAAATCTATGGCCCCGGGGTTTATTTTCCATATTATATTTTCAGATCTATAAACCCAAAATACCAAAAATACTTTTCTGCAATCTATTTACTTTTATTTTAGTTTTACTTTTAGCAATCTTTTATATCTATCTCTATCAGATCTCATCGTTGCAAGTAACCGTGAAGGGATTGACAACCCCTTTATAGCGTTGGGTGCAAGTGTTTGATTGTTTGTGTAGGTGCAAAGATTGGGGCCTTGCTTGTACCTCCTACTGGATTGATACCTTGGTTCTCAACAACTGAGGGAAATACTTATCTACTTTGCTGCATCACCCTTTCCTCTTCAAGGGAAAACCAATGCAAGCTGAAGAAGTAGCAAGAAGGATTTCTGGCGCCGTTGCCAGGGAGGATACATAGCAAGTCAAGACAAGAACTCTCCTGTCAACTTACCAATTTATGGCGTCATTGCCGGGGAAGATACATAGCAAGTCAAGATAAGAACTCTCCCGTCAATTTGCCAATTTCTGGCGCCGTTGCCGGGGAGGATACATAGCAAGTCAGGACATCAAGCCTAGCAAGTACCCATCACAAACTCATCTCTTGCATTTACATTATTTGCCAGTTGCCTCTCGTTTTCCTCTCCCCCACTTCTAAAACGATTTTCAGAAAAAACCAAAAAGATTTGCCTTTTATTCGCCCTTCTTCCGTTCGTCTTTCCGTTTTCTTTTTGTTTGATTGTGTGCTAGATTGCTTGCTTTGTCACGATGACTCAAGAGAATACCAAATTGTGTGACTTCTCCAATACTAATAATAATTATTTTATTAGTACTCCTATTGCTCCCGCCACTAGTGCGGAATCTTATGAAATTAATGCCGCTTTGCTTAATCTTGTTGTAGAAGAACAATTTTCTGGCCTTCCTAGTGAAGATGCCGCATCCCATCTAAATACTTTCGTTGAGTTGTGTGATATGCAAAATAAGAAAGATGTGGATAATGATATTGTTAAATTGAAGCTATTTCCGTTCTCACTATGAGATCGTGCTAAAATTTGGTTTTCATCTTTGCCTAAAAATAGTATTGATTCATGGAATAAGTGTAAAGATGCTTTTATTTCCAAGTACTTTCTACCCGCTAAGATCATCTCCCTTAGGAATGATATAATGAATTTTAAGCAACTTGATCATGAGCATGTTGCACAATCTTGGGAGAGGATGAAACTAATGATTAGAAATTGCCCCGCACATGGTTTGAGTTTATGGATGATTATACAAAAAAATTATGCGGGATTGAATTTTGCTTCTAGAAATCTTTTAGATTCCGCCGCAGGCGGTACTTTTATGGAAATCACATTAGGAGAAGCTACTAAACTCCTAGATAATATTATGGCAAATTACTCTCAATGGCATACCGAAAGATCTCCTACTAGTAGAAAAGTGCATGCTATTGAAGAAATAAACCCTTTGAGTGAAAAGATGGATGAATTAATGAAATTGTTTGCTAGTAAGAGTGCTCCTATTGATCCTAATGATATGCCTTTGTCTTCTTTGATTGGAAATAATAATGAATCTATGGATATGAATTTTTTGGAAGGAACAATCTTGGTAATAACGTGTATAGAGGTAATTTCAACCCTAGGCCGTTTCCTAGTAATTCCTCTAATAATTATGGTAATTCCTACAACAATCCTTATGGAAATTATAATAAGATGCCCTCTGATCTTGACAATAATATTAAAGAATTTATTAGCTCGCAAAAGGTTTTCAATGCTACGATTGAAGAAAAATTGCTCAAGATTGATGATTTGGATAGGAACGTTGATAGAATTTCGCTTGAGATTGATTCTTTGAAAATTAGATCTACTCCACCCAAGCGTGATATTAATGAGTCTTTAAAAGCTATGAGAGCGTCTATTGATGAGAGTAAGGAAAGAACCGCTAGAATGCGTGCTAAGCGTGAATGGCTTGAAAAAGTGTGTTCTCGTGAAAATAATGATGAAGATCTTAAAGTGATTGATGTGACTCCTATTGAATCTTTGTTTTCTAATATAAATATTGATAAAGATGGGACTGGAGATAAGTCAACTTTAGTTAAAAGTCGTCCCAATGATTCGAAGTTTATAGATCTTAATGCTAAAATTGATAAAAGTGGGATTGAAGAGGTCAAAACTTTAAATAGCAATGAACCCACTCTTTTGGATTTCCAGGACTTTAATTATGATAGTTGTTCTTTGATTAATTGTATTTCCTGTTGCAATCCATGTTGAATTCTCCGCATGCTTATGATCAAAATAAAGCTTTTACTAAACATATCGTTGATGCTATGATGAAATCTTTTGAAGAAAAACTTGAGTTGGAAGTTTCTATACCTAGAAAGCTTTACGATGAGTGGGAACCTACTATTAATATTAAAATTAAATATTATGAGTGCCATGCTTTGTGTGATTTGGGTGCTAGCGTTTCCACGATTCTGAAAACTTTATGTGATGTGCTAGGTTCCCATGAACTTGATGATTGCTCTTTAAATTTGCATCTAGCGGATTCCACTATTAAGAAACCTATGGGAAGGATTAATGATATTCTTATTGTTGCAAATAGGAATTATGTACCCATAGATTTCATTGTTCTTGATATAGATTGCAATCCTACATGTCCTATTATTCTTGGTAGACCTTTCCTTAGAACTATCGGTGCAATTATTGATATGAAAGAAGGAAACATTAGATTCCAATTTCCGTTAAGGAAAGTCATGGAACACTTTCCTAGAAAGAAAATTAAATTACCTTATGAATATATTATGAGAGGCACTTATGGATTGCATACCAAAGATGACAATACCTAGATCTATTGTGTTATGCCTATCTAGGGGCATTAAACAATAACGCTTGTTGGGAGGCAACCCAATTTTATTTTATGTTTTTTTTGTTGTTTTTTGTTTCTGTTATTGAGTGCTCTAAAAATTATTACCTCTGTAGTAATTGTGTTTTAGTGTTTTAATTAGTGTTTGAGCCAAGTAAGACCTTTGGGATGGTCTACGGTGATTGTTGATTTGATTCTGTTGAAAAACAGAAACTTTTGCGCTCAGTCCAGGAATTTTATAAATTCACCAGAGCATCGAATGAGTCTGAAATATTTACACAAGATTTATATACAAATTTCCCAGATTGTCATAACTTTTCAGAATTTTTGGAGTTACAGAAGTATTCGAAGTTTACAGATTGCTAAAGACTGTTCTGTTTTTGACAGATTCTGTTTTGTTTGTGTTGTTTGCTTATTTTGATGTATCTATGGGTTGTATCGGGGGGTATGAACCATGGAGAAGTTGGAATACAGTAGATATTACACCAATATAAATAAATAATGAGTTCACAACAGTACCTAAAGTGGTGATTTATTTTTCTTATACTAACGGATCTCATGAGTTTTCTGTTGAGTTTTGTGTTGTGAAGTTTTCAAGATTTGGGTAAAGATTTGATGGACTATGGAATAAGGAGTGGCAAGAGCCTAAGCTTGGGGATTTCCAAGGCACCCCAAGGAATATTCAAGGATACCAAAGAGCCTAAGCTTGGGTATGCCCCGGAAGGCATCCCCTCTTTCGTCTTCAATCCATCAGTAAATTTACTTGAGGCTATATTTTTATTCACCACATGATATGTGTTTTCCTTGGAGCGTCTTGTATGATATGAGTCTTTGATTTTTAGTTTGCCACAATCATCCTTTCTGCACACATATTTTGAGAGGGACACGCATGAATCGTGAATTTATTAGAATATTCTATGTGCTTCACTTATATCTTTTGAGCTAGGCAATTTTGCTCTAGTGCTTCACTTATATCTTTTTAGAGCACGGTGGTGTTTTTATTTTATAGAAATAATTGAACTCTCATACCTTACTTATATTATTTTGAGAGTCTTTAAACAGCATGGTAATTGGTTTAGGTTGTGAATTTAGTCCTAATATAATGGGCATCCAAGAGGGATATAATAAAAACTTTCATATAAAGTGCATTGAATACTATGAGAAGTTTGATTCCTTGCATATAGTTTTGAGATATAAAGATGGTGTTATTAGAGTCATGCTAGTGAGTAATTGTGGATTGGTAGAAATACTTGTGTTAAAAGTTTGTGATTCCCGTAGCATGCACGTATGGTGAACCATTATGTAACGAAGTCGGAGCATGATTTGTTTATTGATTGGCATCCTGTGTGTGAGGGTCGGGAGCGCGCGATGGTTAACTCCTACCAACCTCTCCCCTAGGAGCATGCGTCTAATACTTTGCTTCGATAACTAATAGACTTTTGCAATATATATATAAGTTCTTTATGACTAATGTGAGTCCATGGATTATACGCACTCTCACCCTTCCACCATTGCTAGCCTCTCTAGTAGCGCGCAACTTTCGTCGGTGCATTAAACCCACCATATACCCTTCATCAAAACAGTCACCATACCTACCTATTATGGCATTTCCATAGCCATTCTGAGATATATTGCCATGCAACTTCCACCGTTCCGTTTATTATGACACGCACCATCATTTTCATATTGCTTTGCATGATCGTAAGATAGCTAGCATGATGTTTTCATGGGTTGTCCGTTTTTTAGATGTCATTTGCTATGCTAGATCGCTGCACATCCCGGTACACCTCCGGAAGCATTCATATAGATTCATATTTTGTTCTAGGTATCGAGTTGTAATTCTTGAGTTGTAAGTAAATAAAAGTGCGATGATCATCGTTATTAGAGCATTGTCCCATGAGAGGAAAGGATGATGGAAGCTATGATTCCCTCACAAGTTGGGATGAGTCTCCGGACTTGACAAATATGGCCAATGAAGCCCAAATAAAAAAAGAGGCCAAAGATGGCCACCATAAAAAAATGAGAGAAAAGAGAGAAGGGACAATGCTACTATCTTTTTTTCCACACTTGTGCTTCATAGTAGCACCATGATCTTCATGATAGAGAGTCTCCTATTTTTTCACTTTCATATAGTAGTGGGAATTTTTCATTATAATGCACACCCACTTAGTTTCTTTTTGAGCTTTCATATACTTATAGCTCTAGTGCATCCGTTGCATGGCAATCCCTACTCACTCACATTGATATCTATTGATGGGCATCTCCATAGCCCGTTGATACGCCTAGTTGGTGTGAGACTATCTTCTCCTTTTCCTCACAACCTCCACCATATTCTATTCCACCTATAGTGCTATATCCATGGCTCACGCTCATGTATTGCGTGAAAGTTGAAAAGGTTTGAGAACATAAAAGGTGTGAAACAATTGCTTAACTTTTCATCGGGGTTGTGCATGATTTAAATACTTTGTGTGGGGAAGATGGAGCATAGCCAGACCATATTATTTTGTAGGGATAACTTTCTTTGGCCATGTTATTTTGAAAGGACACAATTGCTTTGTTAGTATCCTTGAAGTATTAATGTTTTTATGTCAATATTAAGCTTTTGTTTTGAATCTTATGGATCTGAACATTCATGCCACAATAAAGAATATTACATGGATAAATATGCTAGGTAGCATTCCACATCAAAAAATCTATTTTTATCATTTACCTACTTGAGGACGAGCAGGAATTAAGCTTGGGATGCTTGATACGTCTCCAACGTATCTATAATTTTTGATTGTTCCATGCTATTATATTATCTATTTTGGATGTTTTATATGCATTAATATGCTATTTTATATTATTTTTGGGACTAACCTATTAACCTAGTCCCCAGTGCTAGTTTCTGTTTTTTCCTTGTTTTTGAGTATTGCAGAAAAGGAATATCAAACGAAGTCCAAATGGAATAAAGTTCTACGATGATTTTTCTTGGACCAGAAGGAACCCAGGAGACTTGGAGAAGAGGCCAGAAGACCCACGGGTGGGCCACAATCCACCTGGGCGCGCCCGTGGGGGGCGCCCCTGGCTTGTGGGCCCCTCGTAGCTCCTCCAACGCTAATTCTCTGCCTATAAATTCAGAAATATTCCCCCAATACCAAAGAGAGCCACGATAATACTTTTCTACCGCCAGAAGCCTCTGTTCCCGTGAGATCCCATCTTGGGGCCTTTTCTGGTAATCTGCCGGAGGGGGATTCGATAACTGAGGGCATCTACATCAACTCCATTGCCCCTCCGATGATGCGTGAGTAGTTCACCTCAGACCTTCGGGTCCATAGCTAGTAGCTAGATGGCTTCTTCTCTCTCTATGTTCTTCAATACCATGTTCTCCATGATCTTCATGGAGATCTATCCGATGTAATACTCTTTTGCAGTGTGTTTGTCGAGATCCGATGAAGTGTGGAGTTATGATCAGATTATCTATGAATATTATTTGAATCTTCTCTGAATTCTTATATGCATGATTTCATATCTTTGCAAGTCTCTTCGAGTTATTGGTTTGGTTTGGCCAACTAGATTGGTAATTCTTGCAATGGGAGACGTGCTTAGTTTTGGGTTCAATCTTGCGGTGTCCTCACCCAGTGACAAAGTAGGGGTAGCGAGGCACGTATTTGTATTGTTGCCATCAAGGGTAAAAAGATGGGGTTTTCATCATATTGCTTGAGTTTATCCCTCTACATATTGTCATCTTACTTAATGCGTTACTCTGTTCTGCATGAACTTAATACTCTAGATGCAAGTAGGAGTCGGTCGATGTGTGGAGTAATAGTAGTAGATGCAGAATCGTTTCGGTCTACTTGATGCGGACGTGATGCCTATATGCATAATCATTGCCTTGGATATCGTCATAACTATGCGCTTTTCTATCAATTGCTCGACAGTAATTTGTTCACCCACCGTATTATTTTCCTTCAAGAGAGAAGCCTCTAGTGAAATCTATGGCCCCCGGGTCTATTTCCCATATTATATTTTCAGATCTATAAACCAAAAATACCAAAAATAATTTGCTGCAATCTATTTACTTTTATTTTATTTTACTTTTAGCAATCTTTTATATCTATCACCATCATATCTCATCCTTGCAAGTAACCGTAAAGGGATTGACAACCCCTTTATAGCGTTGGGTGCAAGTGTTTGATTGTTTGTGTAGGTGCAAAGATTGGGGCCTTGCTTGTACCTCCTACTGGATGGATACCTTGGTTCTCAACAACTGAGGGAAATACTTATCTACTTTGCTGCATCACCCTTTCCTCTTCAGGGGAAAACCAACGCAAGCTCAAGAAGTAGCACAGCGCCAAGTCGCGCTCGCGAAGAAGCTCACCGACGTCATGGCCGCAGGAGAAGCCGTAGCGGCTGCGCGGAATGCGGAGATCTTCGCCGAGTCCCGTCGCTTCAAGGAGGGGCGTCTTGAGCACCGAAGGGCAGCACTGGCAGGCAACGGACACGACTCCACCAACTCGTCGGCAGGCTCCTCCTCCACTTGCTCTTACTGAGCGTGCTCGATTCTGCTGGAAGTGGTACAAAGCCCCTCCGTAGTACTAGTATTTAGGGGCTATTTTGTTTAGTTCATCTAACTATAGATATGGTTGAATTGTACCACGTACTTTAAATTAGCTAGTATATATAGTTGAATTAGCTATTTCAGTACGTCGTTGGCAACAATTGGGGAAAATTTTGTTCGGTTCAGCTGTCGAGTTGAATTGTATTGTACAAAGACCTGTGCTTAATGTATGAATGAAATCCATGTTTACCAAATTTCAGTTGCAAAATTACACCCTAATTGTGATTTTGTTCCTGTGAAATTTGACAAATGCCAGTGCTACAATGTTTACAAATGCCAATGTTACTAGATCGACAGATGCCAATGTTTCCGATTTGACACATGGAAATTTACCCTATATGATAGATGCAAATCTTCCCGGATTGTCTGTACTAGGCACACGGGTCATATTAGAGAAACGTTTGTGATGACGCGTTACACCAATCCTTTGAACCAATAATTTCACTTGGCTTATGGGCGAAGGGAAAGATAGCTGTCGATCGCATATGGGTATTCAACCTGAACCTTTTGTGATGAATGTTTATTCAGAGAAAACAATGATGGTTTTTTGTTTGCTATGTGAATTCAGAGATAAATACTTAGTTCATCAAACCATAGATTTCATTAAGTCAAGCTTAGACTTTACATTCATACAATCGAGATACAATATAAAGAAAACTAGTTGCGGCGGCGGCCTGCGGCAGCGTTCTCGTTCTCCAGGGCGCAGTTGTACAGTTCTTCAAACTAGACGAGATTGTTATGGACTTCACAATCAAAGAGCTGATAGTCGCGTGATCGACGGGCACGGGGCCGGGGGAGCGACTAGCGGCACTGCGAGGAAGCTGTCAACGGCGGCGTTCTAATCCACTGAGGGGCCCATGATGGGTGCAGGCGCACGCACCGGCACGGGCTCGGTGGGTGCAGGCGCGCGCATGGGGTCGGACGCCGTGGGTGCGGGCACGCGCACTTGGTACCAACATGGTGTGTGTAGGGGTGATACGTCTCCAACGTATCTATAATTTTTGCTTGTTCCATGCTATTATATTATCATTCTTGGATATTTTATAATCATTTTATTACAACTTTATATCATTTTTTGGGACTAACCTATTGACATAGTGCCAAAGTGCCAGTTGATGTTTTTGCTTGTTTTTTACTTCGCAGAAAATCAGTACCAAACGGAGACAAAACGCTGCGGGGATTTTTGTGGATTTTTTACAGACCAGAAGAAAGAAGATGGGCCAAAGAACACCAGAAGAGGGAGCCCAGGGTGGCCATCACCCACTAGGGCGCGCCAGAGGTCCCCAGGCGCGGCCTGGTGGGGGATGGGCACCTCGGGCACCGCCTCAACCGACTATCGAGCCTATAAATTCCTAGAAAATCCAAAAACCCTAGAGGAGTCGACGAAACACAATTCCAGCCGCCGCAAGTTTAAGAACCACGAGATCCAATCTAAACAGCATCACGGAGGGGTTCTGTCGGCGTTCTGGGAACGGGGGTACCCAGACCTGTCTGCCTGCGGCCCAGGGCGTGGCCCACTTCGTCAACCCAACATAGCCCAGCGTGGCCCCACTCAAGACAAGGCCCTCGCGAGGGCCCTAGGCTCGCAAGGAGGAGCAGCGACAAGACCGGCAAGGGGTAGGCCTCCCCAGGCCACCTCCGGAGCGGCGGAGATCTCTGTGGAGAGCCCGGCCTCAGGAGTCAAAGATGACGCAAGGAAGGACAGGCGGGCGCCAGCGCGCCAGGCGGATCAGTTTCCTCTTTGGTGCAAAGAGATCAAGGACGTACATGGGTTCCCAAAGCATCCCCCAAAGGTTTCCATTCCGGTGCAACAAGACCACGACCACGAGCCCCGCAGGGCGGATGTCATCGCCGAGCCCACCTCTGCATCATCGACAGCAACTTTGCAGGCGAAGACCGCCTTTGGGCAGGGCGGGCATGTACTCCTGTCCCCCTTCAAAATTGGCCATTGTGGGATCCCTTCCCGCCAATGCAATAAGGGAAGAGGGCCCGGGGCACCGCTATATATAGAGGCTAGGCTGCACCGTAGAGATGGATCCGAAACCAGATGATTCACTCATCCAGCACCAAGCCGACGGAGGGCCAAGAACACCTCGGGAGCGCCCTCACGAGGCTCCGAAACACTGTACTAGTTCATCCACCACACCTCCGTGAGAGGCAATCCTCCAAAGCAGGAGTAGGGTATTACGCTTCGCAGCGGCCCGAACCTGGGTAAACTACCGTGTTCATCCTCTCCCTCGTCATCGTGCGGGTTCTTCGTTGTGTCCATCGAGTAGCGAGCTAGGTAGGACGAGACTGCAGGGGATCTTCGCACACGCCCCTGTGTTCGAATCTTAAGGGTTTTGTGGAGCCCGAAATCCGACATTTGGCGCACCAGGTAGGGGGCGTGTCGAAATCGTCCTCAGGCCTCGCCTCGCCTCCGCTCGCCGCACTCATGGCAAAAGGACGTCGAGCCCGCGCTGAGCGGCGGGCAGCCCGCGTGGCGCGGCCAGCGCCGGCGGGCCCTGGCACCTCATGTCGTTCTGCCACCCCGTCAGCGGGCGCCGTCACCGGTCGGACTCCCAACGGGCGCTGGGGGCTGCCGCCTTCACCAACCACACGACACGCCCCCGTCGCCTCGGCCCTTCCCCGCGTTTGGGTCACGCCACCACTCTTCCGAGTCTGCCAACACCCAACGCACAGGCATGTCGTGCTCCTCGCAGCGCACGAGCTACGGAGCCAACACGCCGCCCGCGACCGCCGCATCGACGAGGCCAGGCACGCCCCCGGGCGCGCTTGGGGCGTCCGCGGGGGCCCGCACTAACCGGAGACCTGGCTTGAGCCGCCAGGGGCGCAGGAGCTGGCCGCAGGCACCGGCGGAGACCGATGGGAGGTGCTGGCCGCGCGAGAGGGGTGTCGCCTTGCGCCTGTCGGCACGCTCATCGGGACCAGGGAGGAGGACCGGAGGCTCGATGTAACACCCCAAAAATCGGGTTATCGATTTTTGTGCTGTTATTCCTTCCTAGCTTTTATCTCCCGAATTTTTCCTCTGGAATTTGGCAAGTGACCAGATGAATCCAGTCTATCCTCAGCCTCTCAGTGCTTTTCTCATGCTCTTGTGCTAGCCAACCCTCCATCAGTAAACCCTAAATCCTATTCAAACCCTAGTTCCGAAATATTGGAACTGGGAATCCTGCCTTTGGGTTTTCAAAGGAGCCATCCTTTCCCTTGCTCTGTTGATCCTCCCAAGATTTCCCAGAGATCCTTCTTTCCTTTTGAACCCTAGATGTGTAGAAATATTGCTAAGTCATATGCAATATTTCTCATCTAGAATTAATTCCTCTTTCTGCCATTCTGAGGAATTAAATCCAGAGAGATATCTATCTATCTCCAGAGGTCATGAGAACTTGTGGAGATATTCCTTGTGGATATATTGAGCTCTCATAAAAATATTGGCCACAATTAAAGAGGGTAAATTGCATTTTCCTATTTAAAGTCAATATTGCAATTTGGGGCCTTTCCAAAGGAACTACCATTTTGGTAGCTAGGAAAAATCCCAAATAATTTGTGGAGCTTCTCATATCCATATATTCTCCATTTCCATCCAAATATCCAGTCCTCCAATTCAAGTTTTGAGCACCATTTCCATTTGCAGATTCTGTCCAGATTTCCAGTTTGCAAAGGAAGTGCATGATTCCTTGATCTCCATGGGCTAAGATTTTGCAGGGTGATGCATTGTGATAAATTAGCATTGTCCTCCAAAAATTAGCCCAATCCCTCTAGCCAATCCTCTTCAGCAATTTTGCCAAGTTTCTGCCCAGATTGGAGCATTGTGAAGGAAGTACCATTTCTGCTTGGGAAAACGGTATGAAACTTTTGCATTGTCTCCATATGCTCAAATATTTGATCTCCTCCAAAATTCATTCATGTCCATGTAGCCATTTGACCCCAGCACCATATTTTGTAAATCTGGTCCAGTTGCCAAGTTACAAAGGAAGTGGTATTTTTCTTGGCCCATTTGAGCTAATATTTTGCCAAGGGATTGACCCTAGTGTGTGATTGACCCATGACAAGTATCAGGCCAAGGTAAATACTGTGGTGGCCACACTACAGTACAAACAGGTTGCTGCTGGCAAATGTTTGCCCTTGGTCCGGTCAATTCAGACCTCTCCAGAGCTATCCTGATGCATGGGTCAACTCAGTGCTGTGTGGTTATTAGTCTAGACATGTTTTGGTCGCTTTTAAGGCGTGGCAACGCCCTGGCCACATGGTGACCACGCCCAGAGCAGCCAAAACCGCGCTCTGTAGCTTGGCGTCGTCGGTAGCGAGCCTTCAGCGCGTTCCCGGCTGTCCTTTGATGTCGTAGCGATCCCTAGCGCGTTCTTGTTTCGTCCAGAGCCGTCCCCCCTTCGTCCCCTAGCCGTTGGCCGCCTCTGCCGACGTCGATTCGCCGTCGGAACGCCGCCACGTCGCTGGCCGTCTTGAAGCTTCGCCGCTGTCGTGTAGCTTCGCCCCCGCGGCTATAAGTAGCATGCCCGAGCCCCCCCCTAGCAGAAGCAACCCCAGCCCCATTCCATTCGAGCTCGTGGAGCTCTAGCCCCTCCAATGGCGGAGAGCCGCCGCCGATCCCCTCGGTCCCTTTGGCGCCCGAGACCTTTCCCTCCCCTCCCACTCCTGCCGCAGTTTCCCAAGGGTCCCGTGGAGCTGCCGCCCTCCTCAGCTACTCCGGGGAGGCGCCGCCAGAGCCGCTCCGCTGATGTGCAACGGCCGCCGCGCCCCGGCCAGTAGCCACGGAGGTGCAGCTCGCTCCGGGGAGACCGGCGACCACCACCGGATGCGGCACACGGTGGCGGAGCCCCTGAGCTCGCCGGCCGGCCCTCCCGTGCTCCCCTACCGCAACTGCGCCGGCGGCCGGCCGCCTTGTTCTGTTTCGGTCGGGGAAAGGAGGAGGTCAGAGGAGGAAGAGAGAGAGAAAGGGAAGAGAGAGGGAGTGGATAGGGCGGGCCCACCCGTCGGTGAGAGAGAGAGGTCAACCCCCGGGCCCAGCCGTTTTAAGTGAAAACATATTTGCGAGAATACGCTTTCGCCTTTAGAAAACGGATTCAGCCCGAAGGCGCGTTCTGTTTTTGTCCCAGGGGCCTGTTTTAGGAATAATTTTTACAGATGGGTCCCTGGTGCTAAAACGCTTATATCTTCGCGACCGTAGCTCGGAATCAGGTAAAACCAGCGCCCCCGCTTTCGTCTCGTCGAGCCCGTTCCGATAGTGCTATTTCCATATTGTGTTAACACAGTGGAAATAACTGTTTTCCCTTGCCCTCCAATCGAGCCCTTTGAGAGAGAACTCGTTTCGGCGATTTCTTCCGCGAGGTGATCGTGTTTCCTCTCAGCGTATTCGTCGAACCCCAGGCAAGCCAACCTCTTCCATGAGCTCCGGACTTGCGTGATGACTTTGCTTGCACCTGTGTGTTTATCTGTATTGCCTGTTAGTCTGCATCTGCATTCATCGGTGGTAACATCGGTATAGACACTAGTAGTACTCTTCATCTAGTGCCATGCCTTGTTTTAATGTTGCCATGCTAGTACTAGTATTTCTAGTGACATATTCATGTTAGTAATATGGTTGAACTTCTGCTATAACTATTAGTACTGTGACCCGCTATGCTATGACTTATAATTGTTGGTAAAGTGGTATGGATAAATGCTGAGCTGGATTAAGAGATTACTGTCCATGATCATTTTGGATTTCATCCGGCAGTTGTGGGTATAAGGAATTGAATTAATACAACCTAGTTGGTTGATCTTGTGCCACCTGTCCGGGCTTTTCCGTGCAACCACATTTGCCGGTATGGGACGGCCCTGACCGGGTCTGATTGCGTGATCTTTCACCGGTACCACCAAAGAGGGAAGGTTAGGCGCGGCGTGCTACCCTGGCCCGGTAAGCGGCGACAACCTTGTGAGCCCAGTTGATGAGTTTGTGCGCACGTCCCCGTTTGGGACAGTTTGACCCCGTTTGGGTCGTGGCCACGATGGTGGCAGGTGTCATGAGGACACAGGGGCCACCCAAGGCTGACCTCCAGGGGAGGAAAAGTGCCGGTGGTACGATGAAAGAGTCACGGGTTAGGCAGGTTTTGTCGGAACATCGTTGGTCCACCCGTATGGGAGCACGAGGCCATGAGTTCCGTTGTGTGGGTAAAGTGTACAACCTCTGCAGAGTGTCAAATCTGTTCGAATAGCCGTGTCCACGGTAATGGACGAACCGTACAGACCTCAGTAGGTGGTCAACCGTAATAATGATAATATTAATGAAAGATGTCATCTTGGGTAGACATCAGGTGATGTCAGGGATAAGATATGTTAGCCAAGAGATGGCTAGATGATGAGTGGTCGGATGACCACATGGTTTGGATTTGACTGGAGTCAGTCCAGGTTGGATCATGAATATGTCGAGGGTTGTGGAACTACCCAGAAGAGAGTAAGTTGGTGATGGACACAGTAGTACTCTAAGCACTTAACGTAATCATTGCCATGTCCTGTTAGGTAGATTGCATGCCTGATCCATGATATGCCATGCTTGATCCATACTTGTCTTGTTAGAATTCATGCCATGCTTAGAATTAATTCATGCATAGCATAGGGCTTGCTTTGTCATCTGTTTGTTTGGATGCTATGTATTTGGTTGTCTTGCGAGTACATTCAAAGTACTCACCTGGCCTTGCACGTGGCCAGTTGCAGGAGAAGATTCGTCGTGCTAGATGGTAACCTAGCCAGTCCTGTGCGTTATGGAGCCCAGCCAGAGACGTAGTTGCCAAGACCTCTGATGCCCTGCAGTTAGCCTTGGAGTTATGGAATATTATTGTAAGCGACAGTATTGTAATACTCCATTATATTAATAAAGCCATTTTTGTCTGGAATTGCTGTATCATGTCCTTGGCGTGCGTCAGATCTTATCCTGGGAACTGGCGTACGTCGGCCCTCTATCGGGGTGCCACAAGACTTGGTATCAGAGCCAGGCTGGCTATAGGTTGCCCTAGCCCAAACCCGACCCCTAGGTTTAACCGGCAGTGAGCCCAATAAATTTGACCCGTCTCTGGCATCCGACATGGCCACTGTGTATCAACAGTCGGCGCAGTCGGAATGGACGTGACCCTACCCAGCTGCCCACCTAGCCATTTAGGATTGGACCGTGACCCCACTTGGTTGTCGGCCGTACCGGTGTATCTTCTACCCGGCACTAGAAGGATCCACGCCATGCTAGCGTGTTCCAGCTGACTGCCTATTTAAGCCCCCTCCCATTTGAGAGCCGTAGCCCTCCCCAGCCAGTAAGCCAGAACGCAGCAAGAGAGACCCATGCCAGTATCCCAAAACCTGTAGCCATGGCTAGTTTTTGCAAGACCCCCATAGCACCCACGTTTCATAGCCGAACCTTGGGTGATGGATGTTCTGGTTTTCCGCGCATCCTTTCGAGTGTGCTCACTCGTGCCCTTGGCTGTAGCACCCCTCCGGTGTATCTGGTGTTTCAGTCGGACCCTGTTCCCTACCTTTGCCGATTTTATGCAAGGGTGTATATCAGCCCAGATCCAACCGCGGATGGGAAACCCCTGAATTTTCAGGGCAAACCCGTGCCCACCCCTGCGTTGGCTGTCCAGATGGCTGCCGCAGGAGCCGTTGCCCGTCTTCGTGAGCAGTTTCCGCAAATGGCGGAGATGCAAGAGTTCCGCTATCTTCCATCTTCGTCGGACATAGCTGGCAGGTTCTTCAGCATAGTGGGAGATGTTGACCCAACCATAGCTCGCCTAGTCCAGTATATTGATGCCCAGGGACTTCTGCTCTCTGGCATCCTGAGAGAGTTCCAAGCCATTGATCAAGACACCACCCGGGTTGTTACGAAAGCATACCGTGATGCCCGTGAAAAAATATCCCAGACCACCCGTCCCTTGTTGCCAAACCCAGTGCCACCCTCACAGCTAGTACCACCCTCGCAATCAGTAAACCTATTCCACCCAGACAGCATCCACCCAAATTCCATTCAGGGAGCTATCCGGTGACTTCGTCGTCGGGATGTGTTCGGTCGAGTTCCCGCTGCAGCTCCAGCAGTTGAGCCCCAGCTCATTGAGGTGTCCGACGATGAAGATGGAAGTTGGCTCAGCCTTCGTCTCCCAGGAGAGCCCCAGCGGAAGTAGGTCCATCTGTGGCTTCGGCAGTGACCAAAGCCAGGAGATGCCGCGAGTAGGTGTGTGTGCGAAGGTTGTTTCTTCGCCTGCAGCCAGTATTAGGACTCTGTAGTTCGGAGTGAGCGTTGTTGTTAGCTGCCTAGTATTAATGTGTATTGCTTGTATTGTATGTACTGTTTATGCATGTGTGTTGTTGTGCATGCCTGTTTGCTCTGTGTGTTTGGTTCATCTGTCACTCTGTTAAACAGAAATGTTTAACCGAGCTGGCAGTGGACTCTTAACCAGATTTTAGTCAGTAGAGCACTTACACCTAACAACAACCTCGGACCCGTCTGGAGTGCCTAAATTAAAATACGAGCTGGTGTAGGTGTATGTATACCAGGAGTACATACACCCACCGGCATTAAAACGTTAGTGTAACTTGCTTGATGTGTTTCTTCCTTTTGCCTGCATATTGCTATCATGTGCATTCTGCATCTGCCTGCATATTAGTATAGACTGCATGTGTATTCTGTGAGCAATGTCTGCACGCTGGTAGCAATTTCAGAGCGATTCTAGGAATTTTATTGCAGCATAGATCGGCGCAACCCTTCTAGACCAAGGCCGAAACCCTGATTCGACCCCTAGCCCTATTGTGGTTGTTGTTCAGCAAGGAGTAACCAGCAGTGTGGCCTCCACACTGGTAGAGCTCCGCTGACTGCATCACACTAACCCTAGACCTAGTGGCGCCTCTGTCATCGTCTTGCGTGATGTTGACAGGCTGCCCCCGCCGCCGCATGCCGCGCTTATTCTGCCGGCCTGAGACGGCATAGTCGCCCCCTAGCCGCCCCTCTGGCAGCAGCATCCTGGCGATCATCGAGGATCATGGTGCACAGCAGCAGTGAGCCCAAAACCAATGCCGCCAGCATGCCAGCCACGAGGATCGTGAGTAGCTCCGAGCCCATGCCCGCCATTAGCGCCTTGCCTCGCGCTCCTGCAACCAGAAGTTGAAGGAGAAGAGGAAGAAGCAGTGAGGTAGAATGCGAGGTGATAGGTAGTAAGTAGAGACCCCGTGGTAGTTTTTATAGCCCCAGTCCGGTGTACGGTGAGCGAGGTCCAGGAGAACCCCACGCGCCGCTCGATCACCGGCGTCCAGGAGGCGAATCCGCGAGCAGTGCCGACCGGCGCTGGCCCGCGATGGGAGAGCTCTCTGAGTGCCCTCGTGCGCGCTGCGCACTATCGCCGTAGGGTACTCCGTGCCCTAGAGCTAGGCATGGCAGTGCTCGGCCGCACTCGGAGCAGCGAGAAAGCGGGTGAGAGGGAGAGAGCCGTTGGCTGGAGATAGTAGAGGCTGCCAGTGGGCCCTAGGCCCACCTGTCAGCAGTAGAGGCCACTGTTCATTGAGGTACCCCGAGCATTTTTCGGAAAAAGGAAGTTTTTCTTTTTCTAAAAATGTCAGGGCTACCCAGCGGCCCCTGCCTATAGGATAGATCCCGAGATATCTGGGTGCACCAGCTTTCGGTGCTTTTAACCCGGTTGTTTTCAACCGCAGGGTTTAGACCCAGCCCAGAGGTTTCTAGGAGGCATAGCAGTTTTGGTTTGAGCTAACCCTAGGAATCTTGAGGACGAGATTCTTTTAAGGGGGGAAGGTTTGTAACACCCCAAAAATCGGGTTATCGATTTTTGTGCTGTTATTCCTTCCTAGCTTTTATCTCCCGAATTTTTCCTCTGGAATTTGGCAGGTGACCAGATGAATCCAGTCTGTCCTCAGCCTCTCAGTGCTTTTCTCATGCTCTTGTGCTAGCCAACCCTCCATCAGTAAACCCTAAATCCTATTCAAACCCTAGTTCCGAAATATTGGAACTGGGAATCCTGCCTTTGGGTTTTCAAAGGAGCCATCCTTTCCCTTGCTCTGTTGATCCTCCCAAGATTTCCCAGAGATCCTTCTTTCCTTTTGAACCCTAGATGTGTAGAAATATTGCTAAGTCATATGCAATATTTCTCATCTAGAATTAATTCCTCTTTCTGCCATTCTGAGGAATTAAATCCAGAGAGATATCTATCTATCTCCAGAGGTCATGAGAACTTGTGGAGATATTCCTTGTGGATATATTGAGCTCTCATAAAAATATTGGCCACAATTAAAGAGGGTAAATTGCATTTTCCTATTTAAAGTCAATATTGCAATTTGGGGCCTTTCCAAAGGAACTACCATTTTGGTAGCTAGGAAAAATCTCAAATAATTTGTGGAGCTTCTCATATCCATATATTCTCCATTTCCATCCAAATATCCAGTCCTCCAATTCAAGTTTTGAGCACCATTTCCATTTGCAGATTCTGTCCAGATTTCCAGTTTGCAAAGGAAGTGCATGATTCCTTGATCTCCATGGGCTAAGATTTTGCAGGGTGATGCATTGTGATAAATTAGCATTGTCCTCCAAAAATTAGCCCAATCCCTCTAGCCAATCCTCTTCAGCAATTTTGCCAAGTTTCTGCCCAGATTGGAGCATTGTGAAGGAAGTACCATTTCTGCTTGGGAAAATGGTATGAAACTTTTGCAGTGTCTCCATATGCTCAAATCTTTGATCTCCTCCAAAATTCATTCATGTCCATGTAGCCATTTGACCCCAGCACCATATTTTGTAAATCTGGTCCAGTTGCCAAGTTACAAAGGAAGTGGTATTTTTCTTGGCCCATTTGAGCTGATATTTTGCCAAGGGAGTGACCCTAGTGTGTGATTGACCCATGACAAGTATCAGGCCAAGGTAAGTACTGTGGTGGCCACACTACAGTACAAACAGGTTGCTGCTGGCAACTGTTTGCCCTTGGTCCGGTCAATTCAGACCTCTCCAGAGCTATCCTGATGCATGGGTCAACTCAGTGCTGTGTGGTGATTAGTCTAGACATGTTTTGGTCGCTTGTAAGGCGTGGCAACGCCCTGGCCACATGGTGACCACGCCCAGAGCAGCCAAAACCGCGCTCTGTAGCTTGGCGTCGTCGGTAGCGAGCCTTCAGCGCGTTCCCGGCTGTCCTTTGATGTCGTAGCGATCCCTAGCGCGTTCTTGTTTCGTCCAGAGCCGTCCCCCCTTCGTCCCCTAGCCGTTGGCCGCCTCTGCCGACGTCGATTCGCCGTCGGAACGCCGCCACGTCGCTGGCCGTCTTGAAGCTTCGCCGCTGTCGTGTAGCTTCGCCCCCGCGGCTATAAGTAGCATGCCCGAGCCCCCCTTAGCAGCAGTAACCCCAGCCCCATTCCATTCGAGCTCGTTGAGCTCTAGCCCCTCCAATGGCGGAGAGCCGCCGCCGATCCCCTCGGTCCCTTTGGCGCCCGAGACCTTTCCCTCCCCTCCCACTCCTGCCGCAGTTTCCCAAGGGTCCCGTGGAGCTGCCGCCCTCCTCAGCTCCTCCGGGGAGGCGCCGCCAGAGCTGCTCCGCTGATGTGCAACGGCCGCCGCGCCCCGGCCAGTAGCCACGGAGGTGCAGCTCGCTCCGGGGAGACCGACGACCACCACCGGATGCGGCACACGGTGGCGGAGCCCCTGAGCTCGCCGGCCGGCCCTCCCGTGCTCCCCTGCCGCAACTGCGCCGGCGGCCGGCCGCCTCATTCTGTTTCGGTCGGGGAAAGGAGGAGGTCAGAGGAGGAAGAGAGAGAGAAAGGGAGGAGAGAGGGAGTGGATAGGGCGGGCCCACCCGTCGGTGAGAGAGAGAGAGGTCAACCCCCGGGCCCAGCCGTTTTAAGTGAAAACATATTCGCGAGAATACGCTTTCGCCTTTAGAAAACGGATTCGACCCGAAGGCGCGTTCTGTTTTTGTCCCAGGGGCCTGTTTTAGGAATAATTTTTACAGATGGGTCCCTGGTGCTAAAACGCTTATATCTTCGCGACCGTAGCTCGGAATCAGGTAAAACCAGCGCCCCCGCTTTCGTCTCGTCGAGCCCGTTCCGATAGTGCTATTTCCATATTGTGTTAACACAGTGGAAATAACTGTTTTCCCTTGCCCTCCAATCGAGCCCTTTGAGAGAGAACTCGTTTCGGCGATTTCTTCCGCGAGGTGATCGTGTTTCCTCTCAGCGTATTCGTCGAACCCCAGGCAAGCCAACCTCTTCCATGAGCTCCGGACTTGCGTGATGACTTTGCTTGCACCTGTGTGTTTATCTGTATTGCCTGTTAGTCTGCATCTGCATTCATCGGTGGTAACATCGGTATAGACACTAGTAGTACTCTTCATCTAGTGCCATGCCTTGTTTTAATGTTGCCATGCTAGTACTAGTATTGCTAGTGACATATTCATGTTAGTACTGTGGTTGAACTTCTGCTATAACTATTAGTACTGTGACCCGCTATGCTATGACTTATAATTGTTGGTAAAGTGGTATGGATAAATGCTGAGCTGGATTAAGAGATTACTGTCCATGATTATTTTGGGTTTCATCCGGCAGTTGTGGGTATAAGGAATTGAATTAATACAACCTAGTTGGTTGATCTTGAGCCACCTGTCCGGGCTTTTCCGTGCAACCACATTTGCCGGTATGGGACGGCCCTGATCAGGTCTGATTGCGTGATCTTTCACCGGTACCACCAAAGAGGAAAGGTTAGGCTGTCACACCCTGTGTTTTGCCTCATGACTAAGACTCAAAAAATTAGGGTCAATTAAAACTTTTTGAGTGCATTTGAATGCTTGACCTGTGTGTTATTTGCTTGCTTGTTTGATAGCTTGCTAGTGCTCTATATTCATAAAACTCCCTCCTACCCTCACGAACTCTTTTCCTTGATCCAAACTTCTTTCCCAATGATCATACCATGTGAATAGTACCCAAAACTATTTTTATCAAAATTTATTTTGACCAAAAAGTATTTATTCAAATTAGGTTTTCAAAATCCCCTGAGTTGAGGTTTGTACTACAAGTCCTCAAATTAGCTGGATACTTTTTCCCAAAGACTTTATTTGGAACCTACTATATATATGACTTCCCAAAACCACCAAATATTAATTTTAAATATTATTTTCCTATTTTATTTAAAGGCTCTTTCTTAAGGCCAGAAATGGTCTTTTATAGGGAAAAATTATTTAAATGCTTTAAAAATATTTTAGAAAATTTAGGGAAACTCAGTGGATATATCTTTTCCATATATATGAGTTTGAACCCATGGTCATGTTCAAAATCATGGGCAAAACCCCTCAAAACCCTTTCTGCCCAAATCAAGCTTTTGAAATATTTCTATAAGAAATATTCTCAATAAATTCCAAGAAAATTCCATAAACTCACACATGTCATATGTGATGATCTTGCAAAGTTTCATCTCAATCCCAATTGTTCCGCTTCATCAAAATATTCCAAAACCATTCCTGTCCAGAGCCAAATTTGAACAACTTTACATTGTGAAGTTTCTTCCCTTGACCCCAAACTTTGTTGGAATGTGGTAAACCCCAAATAATGATACCACACCAAGATGTGGATTTGTGGGAAGTGATATGCATGCCTAGATCTACAGAAATCTGATTATGTTGATTTCTAGGGTTTCACAAAGTTACATTGTGAACTTTCTTCAATCAAGCTCAAACTTGGTTATACTCTCAATTTCTACCTATATTTGCATCCTGTTAAATCTCATGGCAATAAAACCCCATTTGCTTAGCCAAACCATCATCAAACACTTTTGCTTATGCTAGAAAAAGCCCTGTTTGACCCCCTTTCTCTATTCTCCTTGCCTCCAACTTTTTACCATAGTATTTTCTAAACCCAATTTACCCCCAGTAAGCTTGCTATGGCCTCTACTCAATTATTTGGGGGTAACTTCCTCACTTTCCCCCTTCTTTTTACCATGGCAGCACCTCTCTCCCATTATTCTGTGCACTCAAATGCCCCCAAACTCTACCACAACTTCATTTGCATGCTAATGCATCAGTACAAACCCAAATATGGCAGGCTCATGTAGAAAATATGAGCAGTCCATCTAAACCTACATTTTTGCAGCAAATGCAGCTTTGTACTACAAGTACCATGTACATTGATCTACCTGAGCTGAAATTTTGTATGCATATAATCCTTCCACGCCTATGACCACTGGACAAGGTTTATCCCCAATTTGCCTCCAGTAAAAACCCATGATGTAGCCCCCAAGTTTGCTGCTGCAAACTTACCCCCTATGGAACCCCCATCTACCCTGCTCTATTCACGTCAAGAATTGCACCAGTGGACTCTAGAATGCATGCCTTGCATGCTGGACATCTTTTGCCGGCCAAAAAGATGCCCTGGACAAGCTATGGCATGGTGACCACGTCGTTGACATGCAGAAACGGCGTTCTGCCACTTGTCCTTGCCCAATCAGAGGCTCCCGACAACCTTGTGCCTCGTGGTGCTGTCCCCCGAGACCGCCTCGACGTCCACGACACGGCAGCATGTCGGGCCCCTCCTCCCTTGCCCTCCTCTCTCCTCTGCCGCGCGTGCACGGCGCCGCTCTGCTCGGCCAGTGGCCGGCCTCGCACGCGCGAGCTCCTGAGGATGCCCCGCTCTCTCTCTCTCGCTCCCCTGCGTCGTGGACTAGCTCCACCAATGCCCCGGACGCGCTCCCGCGGCCCCCGTGCCCTCCAGCGATGGCAGTGGCCGGGCCGGCGCACGAGCCCACGGAGCTCAGCCGCCCTCCCTATAAAAGCGGTCCCCCGAGCCCCTGCTAGCCCTCTCTCGCTTCCCCTCTCTCCCTTGAACCGCCCGGACCTCCCCATTACTCCTCCCGAGTCCATCTCCTCCTCCCATGGCCGCCATGCCCGCCACGGCCACCACTCGGATTCGAGCTCCTCTCAGCCCCTCCTTTCCTTTGAACCACACCAGGACCCCCCCCATCTCTGCCGCATTCCTCCCCGCACTCCATTTTCCCTTCCTTGAAGGCCGGAGCACCGCCACCACGGCCACCGGTCGCCGGCGTCCGCTGCCGCCGAGCCCCTGTCCTCCCCAGCGCTCCCCGGAGGCCGTGAACTAGCCAGGCAGGTGAGCCTCGCCCTCCCGAGCTCGCCCCTCCACTGGAGCTTCGCCGGGGACGGCCCGTGGCTCCGGCAATCGCCGGCGGGAGCCGCTCCTCCCCCTCTGTCGAGCGCGGGCCGAGGGAGGAAGAAGACCCCGTCGGCCACAAGGGCCCGCCTGTCGGTGGGTCAGCGAGGCCGACGGGTGGGCCGCGCCCTTAAGTGGACACGGGAACCCCTCGGGGCCGCCTTCCCCCGGGGAAGGCGTATTTTCCCAGGGCGCCTTCAACGTGGCCTCTCCCCCGCCAGGCCGAGCCACTGGGCCGGCCCAAATGCTATACCGCGCCCTCAGGCGCAGTTTAGCCCATTTCTTTTGGTAAATCTTTTTGCCTTTCTTTTTCTTTTCCAGGGAGTTCAAAAATAAATATTAAATTCATTTTAACTCCAAATCTAGTGATTCAAAATCCTAGGGGTTCCCAAAATCTTTCTCTATCCAAAAATATACCCTACATAATTTTCCTGCTAACTTTTCTTTATAGTTCAAATTTAAACTTGAATTTGGACTATGAGGGACTCCCATTGCAAAAATCCTAGAGCCCTCATATCAACTCCTAATGGAGTGATCCAAATTCCTGGGTGGATCTAAATTCATTTTCTAGTTTGTGAGCATTTTTCCTCACACTTTTTCTGCTATGTCAAATAATGGACCATTTCTTCATATATGATCCACTTTGCAAATCCCTAGAATAATCATGCCAACTCCAAATCTAGTGAAACCACTTCCCAAAATTTTCTAAAATTGTGCCCTATTTGTTGGGTGCATCCACTCATTTTTACCAAAATATTTTCTGTAGACTTCTAATAGGATCATCATTCCATTCACTTCCTCCATTCAGAGCTCCCCCTTACCCCACACCCAATAAAACCTCCTTGGTTATTTTTCTTATAGCCAGAGGTGTCCAAGAAAAATAAAACTCCCATTTATAGAGCACTTTTATTGTCTGCTTGCTGTGTTGCTTATTGTGGTTGTTTCCGGCGATAGTTGACGAAGTAGACGGAGTGCTCGGAGTTGGACGAGAAGCGTGTGAAGACCTCGAAGACTTTGCTAAGCCAGGCAAGCAGCCCTTTGACCATGACTATGAAACCCTTTTATCGCATGGCATATAGCACTTTATTTCTTGATGTTGATCATGTTGATGTGGTGACCACTACGGTGGGATGCCTCCGATACTTTCTTGTTGATACTTGCATCGTGGATGACCCTACCATTCTTATGAGGGTTGTGCGGGTGGGAGTAGTTAGGTTGCTCAGTAGATGCTACGCAATGTGGAATGGGATTATGCATGGTGATGGAAACAAAATGATTTCAAAGACTTTTTCGAAAACCCCGTCGGGTGCCACTAATGCCCGAGGGAGATGATGATGAGCTAGGTAACCACTTGATAAAGAAGTGGTGTACTGGAGCAAGTGAGTGTGTGTGGTTTTCGAAAATGGATTGGTGTAAGTTGCGACTGTTATTCCAACCTTACATGTACAACCACTCTACCCCTATATGGGAAGGGGCTTTGTTGATTACCTTGGTGGGTACTAGCATAGAGCCCGCATTACTAGTGGCAGGAGTGGCGTGGTCACTCTCGATACGGGGTCGTACCGGAATGGACGATCATGCGCTGTCTTCACAGGCACCGGGCACACCGTTGCGTGCCCTCATGGATGATACGTGTGATGTATATCATGAGGGATGGCACCAATGAGTGGACTCTTTGTTTAGTATCGCTAAGGGAAAGGCATTGTTCGGGTGCTTACCTCGGGTATGTAATATACCGCGAGTCGTGGATGACACGGAAGTTCCCCGAATCTTGTGGGTAAAGTGTGCAACCTCTGCAGAGTGTAAAACTATTCGAATAGCCGTGTCCACGGTCAAGGACAGTTGGATGACCGCTCTTGTGCTACGTCCAAATGTTTACTAAACCTGGTGTGTGTGGGTGTGATGGTGACAAAGATGGAACTTGAGCTAAGTCAGATGACTTGACATGATGTCTGAACATGAGATGTTCAACCCCTGCTTATGATGATATCTTAACTGTTCATATGGATATCTACCAACTGTTGATGCATGCTTTCATAAGTTATTTGATCATGTCATTGCACTCAAAATTAGCTTTCTGCAAAATTACCTACTTAGTGCTATATCATGCTCCGTTGAACCTTGTTCCAAACATGGGTTGCTTGCGAGTACATTCAAAGTACTCATTGGCTTGCCACTGGTTATTTTATTGGCCAGGCATGAAAGCACTGGATTGAATGAAGAATACCTGGGTGACGAACATGCGAGCTAGGACGCTTCCCAGTCAGAATGCCTGTAGGGTTAAGGCAGATGGCATGGGTTCACGCTATAGTTGAAGATTTCCGCTGCAAGTTTATGAAGACTAGGCCTTAAGGGCCATATTCGAGTAAAACGGTATGTAATGGATGTAAGACTCTTGTTATCCAGTTTCTGTGTGTTCAGTGAACATTGATCTCTGGGATCACTGTGCACGTACATTTGGTGATCACGACTTATGAGTCGGGGTCCCCACATAGGCGCGGCGTGCTACCCTGGCCCGGTAAGCGGCGACAACCTTGTGAGCCCAGTTGATGAGTTTGTGCGCACGTCCCCGTTTGGGACAGTTTGACCCCGTTTGGGTCGTGGCCATGACGGTGGCAGGTGTCATGAGGACACAGGGGCCACCCAAGGCTGACCTCCAGGGGAGGAAAAGTGCCGGTGGTACGATGAAAGAGTCACGGGTCAGGCAGGTTTTGTCGGAACATCGTTGGTCCACCCGTATGGGAGCACGAGGCCATGAGTTCCGTGGTGTGGGTAAAGTGTACAACCTCTGCAGAGTGTCAAATCTGTTCGAATAGCCGTGTCCACGGTAATGGACGACCCGTACAGACCTCAGTAGGTGGTCAACCGTAATAATGATAATATTAATGAAAGATGTCATCTTGGGTAGACATCAAGTGATGTCAGGGATAAGATATGTTAGCCAAGAGATGGCTAGATGATGAGTGGTCGGATGACCACATGGTTTGGATTTGACTGGAGTCAGTCCAGGTTGGATCATGAATATGTCGAGGGTTGTGGAACTACCCAGAAGAGAGTAAGTTGGTGATGGACACAGTAGTACTCTAAGCACTTAACGTAATCATTGCCATGTCCTGTTAGGTAGATTGCATGCCTGATCCATGATATGCCATGCTTGATCCATACTTGTCTTGTTAGAATTCATGCCATGCTTAGAATTAATTCATGCATAGCATAGGGCTTGCTTTGTCATCTGTTTGTTTGGATGCTATGTATTTGGTTGTCTTGCGAGTACATTCAAAGTACTCACCTGGCCTTGCACGTGGCCAGTTGCAGGAGAAGATTCGTCGTGCTAGATGGTAACCTAGCCAGTCCTGTGCGTTATGGAGCCCAGCCAGAGACGTAGTTGCCAAGACCTCTGATGCCCTGCAGTTAGCCTAGGAGTTATGGAATTTTGTTGTAAGCGACAGTATTGTAATACTCCATTATATTAATAAAGCCATTTTTGCCTGGAATTGCTGTATCATGTCCTTGGCGTGCGTCAGATCTTATCCTGGGAACTGGCGTACGTCGGCCCTCTATCGGGGTGCCACACTCGACTACGCCGGCACCCCGGGGCTCGTGCAACTCTACGACAACCGTGTTGATGTGCGCCCGGGCCACGAAGGGAGCAGCACCGACTACCACAGCGACAGGAGACGCATACGCGACTTCGCGGGCGGCTCCCGCGTGGGCTGGTATGCGCAGCCTCGCGGGGGCAGCTGGCGGGGCTGGCCTCGCGAGGATGCCCTACACGGGGACCCTCACGAGGCATGCCCGCTGGTAGGGAGCTGCCTTGAGCAGGGGTCTGGGTCTGGGGACCGGGGGTCACTTGCCTGGGAACGGAGGGTAGAACATGCGCCCTCGTCCCCGGGTCGAGTGGCCCCAGCTTGGGGACGGAGGGTGGAACACACGCCCATGTCTCCAGGCCAGACGATCCCAACCTAGAGACAGAGGGTGGAACATACGCCCATGTCTCCGGGGCGCGCGACGCCCGCTTGGAGACGGAGGGTGGAACATACGCCCATGTCTCCGGGATGGGATTCGTTCGATCGCCAGCGGGCGACCATGTACTCGCCCATGTCCCCGGGCCCGGCTCGCCCGACCTAGGGGCAGGGACCCGAGTACCAGCATGGGAACCCCGGGGACCCCAGCGAGGCACGTTGGGGCACCGCCCGGGGAGCCCAGGGCCTTCTTCTGGGGCGGGCCTTCCCGACGGAGAGCGCAAGGGGCTCCCCCTACGCTCGAGGGCCCGCCCAGAGCAGACCCTACTTCGCCGCGACAAACCCGGTGGCTGGGAGTGGGCTTCGTGTCCGCGAGGCATGGGGCTCCCTATACACCCCCGGGACCAACCCGTGACACTCTCACGTAATAATGAGTGGGCTGTATACGCCCGGAGCCCCCCGAGGGCGCGGAGGGGTTCCTCCCAAGTAATGTGGCAGCCACAGCTCCGCGCTGGCGGAGAAGTCAACACTGCCCACCAATGGCTATGCCCATGCAACGTGGATGCCCTATGCTCAGCGCTGGGGGAAGACGAAGACGAGGACTACCCAAAAAAGCCAGACGCGGCCATTTTCTCGCTCTTTTTTGTGTTCCAAGTTGCAACCTTTGAGAATCCTTTTTGCGCTCGAAGCTGTTGGAAGTTCGAGGATTTCATAGCTCTATGTTTAAAAGAAAAAGGGGCGGGGACTTTTTCTCTCTTTGTTCTCTCGTTTTACCGATCTTGAGCTCTTTCTTTCCGGATTGGCGTTTTGCAAGGAGCCGAACGCTCCGGCCCTCCCCGAGGCGCCTCGGGGCTGGATAACGAGGCCTTGTCGCCTCAGGGGCACGAGTCTCTTAGCCGTCGACCCCCGCTCGGGGGCTTCGACCGCAGCACGACACCACATCATGGAGTCTCGGGAGGCCCCAGGGCCTCCTGAGGCAGCACCCGAAAGGACGGAATGGGGGATCGCTCGAGCGTCAAAGGGGGATCCTGAGCATCACGCCTCAGGAGCCTTACTGGTCATATAGCCACTCGCCCCCCTTGATGTCGTCCTTGGTGATCCGGTCGGTATCAAGGGTGTCGGGGCCTGACCAAGTAGCTGCATCATTGGTTATCCGGTCGTATGCAACGGTGGCCGGGAAATGTGCGGGACTAGAACCTGCCGACATAGAGCGGTTTGAGCATCAAATGGGGCTTCTGAGCAGCGCGCCTCAGGAGCCTTAACGGTCATATAGCCACTCGCCCCCTTGATGTCGTCCTTGGTGATCCGGTCGGCATCAAGGGTGACGGGGCCTGACCCCGTGGCTGCGTCCTTGGTGATCCGGTCGTACGCAACGGTGGTCGAGAAATGTGTGGGACTGGGGCCTGCAGATGCAGAGTGCCGAAAGGGCCCCCAAACCGTCCAACGAACGAGGAGGAAGTGTCCCAGATGGAGCCGAGGGCTATCCGGACAGCCCGATCATGCCTCGCGGCGCGACCAAGATCGTCGCCACCCCGCAAGCGCGAGAACTGGATTGGCAGTGACCCCGGACAAAAGGAAGCGCGGCGCTACACACCTCGTCATCTGGGGACACATTTAAGGGTATTTTCCAAAATACATAAAAGTTGCCACTAGGCCTCATGCATAACCCTGTCAGGAGAACAAGAAGGCTACTCAAGGGGACACGCTGTCGCCGTAACTCTCGCCACCACCACCCGGCGACGGCCTCACGCTTCCCGGCTCAGGCACGACACTTGGCTTCGTCAGAAGAAAGCTCCGTCACCAGGTCGTCCACATGGTCCTTGACCCACTCGGCGAGAGCAGCGTGAGTCACCTCAGGCACGGGACCAAGCACTGCCTCAAAATCGAAGTGCGGGTCGAGACGAAGGAGGTGTCTGAAGATGTTCGAGGCCGCCCGCTCGAGGAGGTCGCGACGCTTCTCCTCCACAAGCACGCGAATCTTCTCCGCGCCTTCCTCAAGGCACTCCATGACCCTGGAAAAGAAGCCCACGTACCCGGCATCGTCTGGAACCAAGGGACTCGAGACACTCCCACCACAGATGTCGCTCAAGGCCCGGGTAGCCCTCCTCTCAAGGGACCGAAACATCTGGGAGCACGCATGCTGGAGGCCACGAGCTCGGCCCGCCTCGTCCGAAGCCCTTTCTACCAGGGAAGCAGCTCCACCCCCAGGCGCCTTAGCGCGTCCGCCGCGGTGTGGAGCAGACCCCACTGCGCAGCGCTCCGGTCGCCAGCGGGTTCAAGGGGCCAAGCAGGACTCCCACCTTCCCCAGGGTGAACGGGGGAGGTGTGCGAGGAGCCACCTAGCCCAAACATGTGCCCAGGGGCTGGGGGCTCCCGCATAGACACTCCGGAAGAAGGACGCGCCTCTTGGGGCCCCACGTTACCAAGCCCAGGGGGCCCCAGGACGCCGAGCGGCACGACCCCAGAGAAGGCCACTGGCGGGAGAAGCGGCCCTATGCTGGGGAGCTGGAGGCCGTGGGCGAAGAAGACCGCAGGGGGCTCGCGCCAGTGGCCACCAGACAGCCGATCAGGCTCGGGTATGAATGTCCAGGTGGGCCGAACCCCGCGGTCAACAAGAAAGGAGACCGCAAGGGGCTCGGCGGCTGCGGGAGCGGGTGACGCCGACCCGTCTCCTCCGTCGCCGGAAGGGAGCCTGCGAAACAGAAGCTCAGAAGGAAGGCGCCGAAGAGAAAGTCGAGGGGGGCGCAGGCACTTACTCATCTACGGCGATCCACTTCCTCTTAACCGGCGCCCATGAAGCCGAGGAGCGGCCGCCCCTGGGCGCCTTCCTCTTCCAGTCGACGCGGGGGCCGAGGGACGATGAACCGACGACCGGCGATTGATACTCAGCGGCGGAGGCGGCGACCTTCATCATTGGATGGGCTTCACCCCCGACCTCGGCCCGTCCCGAGGCGGGAGCCGGAGGAGCGGGCAGCGAAGGGTGACCCACCTCGGCCGCGGGGAGGGCGCTGTCCCCTGAGTGCTCGGAGGTCGGGGCCCCTAGGAAAGAGGCATCCTGAGGGCGCGCCTCCTCCGAAGGGAGGAACCCCCACTCATCGAAGCGCGGCATCTTCGCGACGAGAGCTTCCCGGTCCTTGTAGTTGTACAAGGGGAGGCCGTCTCGGGGAAGCTCGTCAGGTTCCCCACCAGTCAGGCAGCGGAGAAGCTCGCGCAACACGTCGGGAGAAAGAGGCGGGACCTGGATCCTCATTGGGTCACGAGGGCCCGCGAAGGCCCACATCGGACGGGAATGGCGCTGAAGACGAGCAATTCGTCGGCGTGTGAACTCCCACACCACCATCGCCATCGTCACGCCCACCTGTTTCAGCCTCGCCAGCCTGGCTAGGATCCATGCGAGCCCCGGGTCGGCAAGCTCCTCATGCCTCCACCCGCTATTCGGCACTGCGGGGGTCAGCGGGAGTTGGAACAGAGTTTCGGCACCGACGGCGTTGACGTACACCCATTGCCGCTGGAACCCTTCTGCTTCCGGAGAGAGTTCGGCATCGAGGGCCCCCGGGCCGATGCGTCTGCCATTCTCAAGGACACACATCCAGAGCACTGTTGCCCCGAAGCCAACTCAAGGGAGAAGAAGTGGCGCAACAAGGCCACGGAGGGGAAGACACCAACAAAGGCCTCACACAGGAACACGAAGGCCGAGAGGAGGACAAGGGAACCAGGGTCAAGATGGAGCACGTGAATCCGGTAATGCGAAAGCACGGCGGAGAGGAAGCTTGAGAATGGCGGCAATACACCCGAGAGAAGGGCGTGGATATGAAGGGGGACAGCGGTGGCATCCAGTTCGCTCCGAGGCCGCGAGCCGGGCCAGATCTTGGTGGCCCCCCACTCATTGGAGACGGCGGCGACCACCAGTTCAACCTTCTCCAATCCCTCCAAGTTCACCACAGATGAACGGCCCAACGCGGGCTTAGGCGCTGGCACGGTCATCAGCACCCAAAAGTCCTCGCCTTCTCCCTTCTTCGGAGCCACGACAAGGGGGGCGAGGTGGCACGCGCGTAGGGACTCGACGAAAAGGGCGAGAGCCGCGGAAGAGGGGAGAACAGACGACGAAATCAACGGGAGGCAAAGGCGGCTTGGTGGCGTGTGCCGGACGACTCGACAAACCTGGCAATGGCCGGTCCGGTGCGGGGGAGAAGGGGCGACGACCCCTCGGACTGCCGCATATGAAGCCTGGCCCGCAGGCGTTTGGGGCCCGCGGCGCTTCAGGCCGCCCACAAGGCTTCGCCCGGAAGCCAACTCGAGCGTGCCTTGGGCCCGGGGGCTACTGTCAGCGTTCTGGGAACGGGGGTACCCAGACCTGCCTTCCTGCGGCCCAGGGCGTGGCGCACTTAGTCAACCCAACACAGCCAGGCGTGGCCCCACTCAAGACAAGGCCCTCGCGAGGGCCCTAGGCTCGCGAGGAGGAGCAGCGACAAGACCGGCAAGGGGTAGGCCTCCCCAGACCCCCTCCGGAGCGGCGGAGATCTCTATGGAGATCCCGGTATCAGGAGTCAAAGATGACGCAAGGAAGGACAGGCGGGCGCCAGCGCGCCAGGCGGAGTAGTTTCCTCTTTGGTGCAAAGAGAGCAAGGACGTACGCGGGTTCCCAAAGCATCCCCCAAAGGTTTCCATTCCGGTGCAACAAGACCACGACCACGAGCCCCGCAGGGCGGATGTCATCGCCGAGCCCACCTCTGCATCATCGATAGCAACTTTGCAGGCGAAGACCGCCTTTGGGCAGGGCGGGCATGTACTCCTGTCCCCCTTCAAAATTGGTCGTTGTGGGATCCCTTCCCGCCAATGCGATAAGGGAAGAGGACCCCGGACACCGTTATATATAGAGGCTAGGCTGCACCATAGAGACGGATCCGAAACTAGACGATTCACTCATCCACCACCAAGCCGACGGAGGGCCAAGAACACCTCGGGAGCGCCCTCACGAGGCTCCGAAACAATGTACTAGTTCATCCACCACACCTCCTCGAGAGGCAATCCACCAAAGCAGGAGTAGGGTATTACGCTTCGCAGCGGCCCGAACCTAGGTAAACTATCGTGTTCATCCTCTCCCTCGTCATCGTGCGAGTTCTTCGTTGTGTCCATCGAGTAGCGAGCTACGTAGGGTGAGACTGCAGGGGATCTTCACACACACCCATGTGTTCGAATCTTAAGGGTTTTGCGGAGCCCGAAATCCAACAGGTTCATCTTCCTCATAGGTGCCTCTCTGATGATACGTGAGTAGTCGACCATAGACCTACGGGTCCATAGGCATTAGCTAGATGGCTTCTTCTCTCTCTCTCTTATGATTCTCAATACAATGGTCTCTTGGAGATCTATTTGATGTAAACTTTTGCGGTGTGTTTGTTGGGATCCGATGAATTTTGAGTTCATAATCAGATTCTATCCATGAATATTATTTGAGTCTTCTTTGATCTCTTATATGCATGATTACTTATAGCCTCATATTTCTTCTTCGAATCTTTGGTTCAGTTAGGCCAACTAGATCGATTTTTCTTGCCATGGGAAGAGGTGCTTTATGATGGGTTCGATCTTATGGTGTTCTTTCCTAGTGACAGAAGGGGCAGCAAGACACGCATGTATCGTTGCTATTAAGGATAACAAGATGGGGTCTATTCCTACGTGAATAGATCTTGTCTACATCATGTCATTGTTTTTATTGCATTACTCCGTTTTTCCATGAACTTAATACACTAGATGCATGCTGGATAGCGGTCGATGTGTGGAGTAATAGTGGTTGATGCAGGCAGGAGTCGGTCTACTTATCTTGTACGTGATGCCTATATAATGACCATCGCCTTGGATATCGTCATGACTATTCGATTTTCTATCAATTGCCCAACAGTAATTTGTTCACCCACCGTGCGATATACTCATGAGAGAAGCCACTAGTGAACCCTACGGCCCTCGGGTCTACTTTTCTATCATATCGCTTTCCGATCTACGTTTTTTGCAATCTTTGTTCTCACATCTACAAAACCAAAAACCCAAAAATATATTGCTTCATATTTACTCTTTTTATTTGTGTTCTTGAGAGATCTATCTCTCTATCTATCATTACCTAATCTATCTTTTTACCGTATAGAGATTGACAACCTCTCTTTCGTGTCGGGTTGCAAGTATTTGTTGTTCGTGTGCAGGTGTTGCTTATTGGGTGGTGGTGATCCTCCTACTGGTTCGATAACCTTGGTTTCATAACTGAGGGAAATACTTATCGTCGCTGTGCTGCATCATCCCTTCCTCTTTAGGGAAATACTGACGCAGTCCAAGCCACGTCAAAGGAATTTCTGGTGCCGTTGCCGGGGAGGAAGTAGTCTCTTCTACATGCCTATCGTAGGCGCCGAGGGGACTCCATCATCATCTACCAGGTTCCTAATCACAAATCTCATCTCCTTGCAATTACATTATTTGCCATTTGCCTCTCGTTTTCCTCTCCCCCAGTTCACCAATTTACCATTTTATTCGCCCTTTTTTTTGTTTGCCCTTTTTCTTGCCAGATCTCTTGCCTAGTCATTATGGCTAGTTCTTCCTTATTTGCGTGTACCCCTGATAATGAGGTTCTTAATTTTAAGCAAAGGGGATGGGAGAACTTAAAATATGCTTGGTATAGGATTTGCAATGCTCATAATGGATCTATCCATAAGCAATCTACCATTGTTCTTCTTCGCAGTTTCTATGTTGGCATTACCACTTGGTATAGATTTGTCCTTGATACGATTACCGGTGGGAATTTTTTGATGTGTCCATCTTTAGATGCTTTTAATGCTTTGGGAAGTTTAGTGGGATCACCACCTATCATGATCAATGAAACAACTTTAACTCTCGAACATGTTATGGAGGGATTAGACGCTATTGAAAAGAAGATGATTACTAAAGAACATCTTGATGATGTAGATAAAAAGATGCATAATCTTGCTAATGAAATTGTTTAAGGGAAAAGAAACCGTAGTTAACGAAAGGGTAGAAGAAAGTCCTTACCGTATTGATAAGTTGTAAGAGATCTTTAGTAATTTGGGTTTGGATTTTCTTATATCAAATCTAAATAAAAAACTCCCGTAAAAATTGGCAAGACCACGCAAGTTACTAAGAGCAAAGTTTCTACACCTATTGGGCACAAGGGAGATCTTAAAATGATTAGTATTCATCCCGACTTTGTTGAAATCATAAGAGATCCTATTTACAAGAATGAATTTTTTGGTTTTCTTCCTAGGAGTGTTATCGTTAAGAACATGCATGTTAAATCCATGAAGAAATCTAGTTGTGTGATTGAAGAATTGAAAACCAAAGATGACAATACTTGAATCTATCCAATATGCCTAGCTAGGGACGTAAAACGATAGCGCTTGTTGGGAGGCAACCCTACGAATAAATATTTTTTTTCTTTTTCCTTTCTATTTTTGAGTGTTGACACAATTATGCCTCTGTTATGATTGTGTTTTTATGGTTTATTTAGTGTTTGTGACAAGTAGAACCGTTAGGATGATTCATGGGATGAGTAGAAGTGATGCTGAATCTGAAACAGAAACTTTGCGTCCAGTATATGAATTTTCATTGTTTACTGGAATGTGATCTTGAGCTGAAATTTTAAAACAGTGTTTCTATACAAATTTCTTACATTGTCCTAATTTTTCAGAATTTGTAGAGTTACAGAAGTATGGGTATGGTACAGATTACTATAGACTGTTCTGTTTGAGACATATTCTGTTTTTGTTGCATTGTGTGCTTGTTTTGATGAATCAATGGTTTATATTGAAGGGTATGAGACATGGTAAAGTTAAAATACAGTAGGTATAATGCAATTATAAAATTTGAATGGGTTTACAACAGCACCTAAAGTAGTGATTTGCTTTCTTATACTAACGGATCTCACGAAGATTTTGTTGAGTTTTGTGTGATTGAAGTTTTCAGGTTTTGGGTGAGATCACGATGGATGAAGGAATAAGGAGTAGCAAGAACCTAAGCTTGGGGATGCTACCGCACCCCCAAGATATATCCAAAGAGTAACAAGCAACAAAGCTTGGGGATGCCCCCGAGTGGCATCCCCTCTTTCTTCTAATGACCATCGGTATTTTACATGGAGCTATATTTTTATTCGTCACATATCATGTGTTTTGCTTGGAGCGTCTTGTATCTTTGCTTGCTTTGTTTGTCAATTTTTCCTTTGTATCCTTGCTATACACACCTATTTGAGAGATCCACAATCATGCTATGTTTTGTTAGAATTGCTCTATGTGCTTCACTTAAACTTTTTGAGCTATAGGAATTGCTCTAGTGCTTCACTAATATCTTTTTGAGCACGGTGTGCTTGGAAACTTTTGTAGAAATACTTTCATGCTTCACTTAGATTAATTTGAGAGTTAGTAAAGTTTTGAAGAAATACTCTCATGCTTCACTTATACCTTTTTGAGAGATGAAATCTTTATGTTCTTGTGCTTCACATAAATTTGTTTGAGCTTGCCAAAAAGCAATGTCAATATATGAAACTAGTCCCAAAGTGATAGATATCCAAGGAGGATTGATACGTCTCCAACGTATCTATAATTTATGAAGTATTCATGCCATGTTTACAATAATTTTATATGATTTTGGTATGATTTTATTAGAACTAACCCGGACTAACGATGTTTTCAGCAGAACTACCATGGTGTCGTTTTTTGTGCAGAAATAAAAGTTCTCGGAATGGGCTGAAAATTTACGAAGAATATTTTTGGAAAATATAAAAATTACTGGAGCAAAAAGATACCGGAGAGGAGTCCCGAGGCGGCCACAAGCCTAGGGGGCGCCCCCCTAGGGCGCGCCCCCTGGCTTGTGGGCCCCTCGGGAGTCCCCTTGACGTGAGACCGACGCCAAAAATTCCTATAAATACCAAAATCCCCAAAAAGAAACCTAGATCGCGAGTTCCGCCGCCGCAAGCCTCTATAGCCACGAAAAACTAATCGGGAGCCCGTTCCGGCACCCTGCCGGAGGGGGAAACCATCACCGGAGGCCATCTTCATCATCCTGACGGTCTCCATGACGAGGAGGGACTAGTTCACCCTCGGGGCTGAGGGTATGTACCAGTAGCTATGTGTTTGATCTCTCTCTCTCGTGTTCTTGAGATGACACGATCTTGATGTACCGCGAACTTTATTAATATAGATGAATCATATGGAATTTTCCCCTCTCTATCTTCTTCTGATGAATCGAGTTTTCCCTTTGAAGTTTTCTTATCGGATTGAGTCTTTAAAGGATTTGAGAACACTTGATGTATGTCTTGCGATGGGGTATCCGTGGTGACAATGGGATGTTCTATTGATCCACTTGATGTAAGTTTTGGTGATCAACTTGAGGGTTCTGTGACCTTGGGAATCTATGCATAGGGGTTGGCACACGTTTTTGTCTTGACTCTCCAGTAGAAACTTTGGGGCACTGTTTGAAGTTCTTTGTGTTGGATTGAACATGATGAATCTGAAATTGTGTGATGCATATCGTATAATCAAGCCCATGGGTACTCGTGGTGACATTGGAGTATCTAGGTGACATTAGGGTTTTGGTTGATGTGTATCTTAAGGTGTTATTTTAGTACAAACTCTAGGGCTATCCGTGACACTTATAGGGATAGCTCATACGATTGATCGGAAAAGATAACTTTGAGGTGGTTTCGTACCCTACAATAATTTCTTCATTTGTTCTCCGCTATTTGTGACTTTGGAGTGAACTCTTTGTCGCACGTCAGGGATTTACAGATGATTCAACTATGTCGGTATTGTTGAGAGAAGTTGCACTAGTGAAAGTATGAACCCTAGGCCTTGTTTTCAAGCATTGTAATACCGTTTTTGCTCACTTTTGTTACTTGCTACCTTGGTGTTTTTATATTTTTAGATTACAAAAATGTATATCTACTATCCATATTACACTTGTATCACCATCTCTTCGCCGGACTAGTGCACCTATACAATTTACCATTGTATTGGGTGTGTTGGGGACACAAGAGACTCTTTGTTATTTGGTTGCAGGGTTGTTTGAGAGAGACCATCTTCATCCTACACCTCCCACGGATTGATAAACCTTAGGTCATCCACTTGAGGGAAAATTGCTACTGTCCTACAAAACTCTGCGCTTGGAGCACTACTAGGAAAAGGCCTACTAGTGGCGCACTAGTTTTGCCTACTAATGGCGCACTACTGGTGCGCCACTAGTACCACGCCACTAGTATTTTTTACTAATGGCGCACCTGTGGTGCGCCATTAGTATCTGTTATACTAATGGCGCACCGTAGGTGCGCCATTAGTATATCCCACGGTGCGCCATTAGTATGC
Source organism: Elymus sibiricus (assembly GCA_039707655.1). Classification (NCBI taxonomy): domain Eukaryota; kingdom Viridiplantae; phylum Streptophyta; class Magnoliopsida; order Poales; family Poaceae; genus Elymus; species Elymus sibiricus. The sequence continues at coordinate 165,656,240 of CM077667.1, forward strand.
CTCCCAGGGGCCATATTTACCCAGGTGCTTTGGCATACTAATGGCGCACCGTGGGGTGGTGCGCCATTAGTATATTTGGCATTCTAATGGCGCACCGTGGGGTGGTGCGCCATTAGTATCCTTTGGCATTCTAATGGCGCACCGTGGCGTGGTGCGCCATTAGTATGAATATTAGGTTTTTTATTTTTTTTACTTTTTTGATTTTTGCACAGGTTACAAAATGTATTATTGGACAGAATATAGACAGCACCACACAGCAACAGCAGATTCATCGAATACAATAGAAGATTAGTCTCTGAATACAATTCATCATATTAGTCTCCGAATTCAAAAGACCGAACAAAGATAAAACATTACAATAAGTCTCGAGACCGCGAGTAGCAAGTTTGTCTTCACATTACAAGTGGATATCGATCATCTAAACTATCATCACATATGCGGTCATCACGATGAGCATCATCGCGATGAAAACTGGTCTTCATCCGGTTCCTCCAACGCTCCCTCCTCTCTCCCGCTAGATAGCGGGCGTATCTAGATTCCGCCTCCGCCCTAGTGGTGTACCCTTTGTAACTGTTACCGCTGAAACGGTGAACCTGTCTCCGACACTCCTCCCAGTCGTCGTAGACTCCAGGAACCTTACCCTTGTACACGACATACGACGGCATCTCTATGCACAAGCCAAACAACAGACAATACATAAGCAATATATAAATATGCAACAAAAGGATCGAAAGAGAAAAGCAACACATTAATAGCGCGATTCATGGTCCTACTAATAAATAGCATCGATTAAATATAAGTTGAACGACTGTCCAAACTAATCGATATCGATATTTGAACTACATACCATCAATACTTTGGACGACTCGACTCAGCGACCGGAGCATGGATGAAGCCGCCGTCTACCGACATGGTCATGAATGTGCGGTAGTCCTCAGCCTGCATTTTTAGGATTGTTTCTATAACACTGTTGGACGGTTGTTCTTTGAGGTAGAACTGCCCCGAGGTACGAAGGACATCTTCAGAGATGATTTCGGCCAACTCCGACTGGATGCGAAAGAATTCTAGTCTGATGTCCTCGTCCTGGATTTCCGACAAGCGTGCGGCCCATTCTTTGAGATTGTTTGGCAGCATTAGGTGATTATGGTTCCGTACGATCGCCCGCATGTGATGGAGGGCGTAGTAGGCATCCTTCTGACTGCCAGTCGGCTGCTTGACGCAGGGGAACGTCGTTACGTGGGTGAACACGTGCTTGCCGTACCTACGCATTGCCCTCTTGAAGGTGCCTCCTGATTTGGCGTAGCCGGGGAGAGCATCATCGAGGACTTTCTTTATATTTGTGTAGTCTTTCTTCGACTCACGCTCCGAGTCAAAATACGTGGCCATGGAATGTTTCGGGCTGAAGAGGATGAGTGTGCAATGTGTGTCACTGCACAAAACACGGAATGTTAGAAAAAAAAAGACCCATCATATGTTACGGGGCGGTGAGTTGATGACTTACTCGGAAAACTAAGTCATGAGGAAGTTATCCTTATCTGGGTTCGCCAGAATGACGCCTTCGAGGTATGAACTCGCGATTTGCCGGTCCCCAGCGTTGCACAAGTTCTTGGCACGCATGTAGAAGGGGTCGACTATCACGATGTCCGGGGTCTGGTCTCTAATGATCCGCATCTCCATACTCAGCGAAAAGAGCCGAATGAAGGTGTAGTGCAGCGGATAAAGGTTAAACATAGCGAAGATGTCATCAAACCGCAGGATGATCATACGCCCAATGGTGCTATCAACAAAGCCCTTGCCCTCTGGCACCTTGGCCACGAAAACCGGGTATGCCACATCTTTCTCGGAGAGACGCCGCTTCTCCATATAAAGAACACAGTCATGAAGACTGCGCATCGAACCGGTTGCAGCTTTGAGCATATTACCCGGTAGCATCGGCCTACCCGCCACATGCACCCTCCTCTCGATATCCTTAGGTATCGGTGGCCCGTCCTGAGCACGGATCATACTCGGTGCCGGCTGGCTCGCACCCTTGTTAGATTTTCTTTTCCGTCCCTTCTTCTGCTTCTTCTCCTGTACTGGGATCGCGTTCTCCTCAGAGACCACCTTCTTGAGTGTGTTTGGGCTGATAATATTTCGCACATCGGCTGTTTGAGTCTCGGTGAAGGCGGCAGCTGGAGGCGTCTCCTGAGAACTGAACGCCAGACGACGCCTGTTGGAATTGGGTTTCTCCGCGATACCAGCTAGATCGCGATCGTCTCTTGCAGGGTTGGGTTCTTGAGAAGTAGGAGGCTCGAATATATCGTCACCGTACCCATGCTCGTTGATGTACTGATCGATGTTGGAAAACGTACCGTTGTCGTTGTCGTGCGGCTCCTGTGCCATATGCATCTCCGTATCAGCTGACGGCGGTAGCGTTGCGGCGGTCTTGCCATGGCTTGGCGCCGGCACGACTGGCGGTGTTGTCTTTGGGGTGGTGTCCCCCGCCCCCAAACGAATCTGGCTCTTCGGCCAAAGCAGGGGCCAGCTTAGGCAGGCGCTGAGGGTCATCACATCATCTTCGTCGGCCCCGGCGGGTCGAATCGGAGGTAACAACTCGTCGCAGCCTGGCAGCACCCGAACCAGTTGAACCCTATACACGGTGGGTGGCATCGGATTACCGTGGAACACGGGGTTGCCCGGTTGAACGATTTTGCCCTTGGCGACATCGACCAACTCGTTGTTCACGAAGTGCAGGAGAGTGCACGGAACGTCGGCGGCGCCCTGCGAAAACATGTAGGGCGTCAGGGATGCCCAGTCAAAGGCAAGGAGATGAAGTCCTCGGCCGAGAGGTTTAATTAGTTACCGTGATGATGGCGTCGAGCTCGGCTAATGTCGAGGCACCGCCAACGGCGGGCGTGCAATTGACGGAGGGGCCGCTTGCTGCCGAGGTGCCGGCCGGCGTACACCCAGGTGCATTAAGCTCCAATGCCCGTGCCGGCGTCGGAGACACCAATACCGGCTCCGCCGGAGACACCAATGGCGCCGCCTGCGCGTTGTGCGAGTTGCTGGCCGTGAAGCTAGGAATCGGGGGCGGCCCCTGTTGGCCGCCCGCAATCCACGTCGTCAGCCCATGAATCAAGGTAGGCATAATGCCGGTGAGCGTCGATCCCAATTGTTGTTGCACTTGCTCTTGGACAATCTCCGGAATCCGCGCCACTTGTGCCTTGAGTTCTTGAACCTCGCGCGACTGGCTTTCCGAGGCTGTCTTTCTCTCCTTTCGCCCACCATCGTTATAGTATGACGACCATTTTGTGGACAAGCCTTTGCCGGCCACACGACCAGCTGACGACGGCTTACTGAGCTTATCCTTGTTAACAAGAGATGAGAAGATGAGAAGATGAGAAACCAGTGAAAGTAAAGCAAACCATCTAATATCTACCCCCCTCCCTCCCCTGCTGATTTTCCACCTAGCTAGACCTACTAATAGTTTTTTAAAAATATTATTGAGTTCAAAAATAGTAATAAATTTTTATAAATGATTTTCATAAATTTTTATAAAAACAGTAATAAATTTTTATAAAAACAGTAATAATTTATAAATTTTTAAAAATATTATTGAGTTCAAAAACTATTCATGAATTCAAAAAGTGCCCATGAAATTTAAAAATATTCATGAGTTCAAAAAGTGCCCATGAAATACAATCGAGAAATGAAGGCTACAATTTAAATACAATCGATCTTAGCTAGCTAGCTATCTTTTTCACAATGTTCTTGCCCTTCTTTTTCGCAAATGGAGTTCTTCTGTGGAACGGACGTCCTTTAGGTAGGGTGGTCCTGCTTCTTCTTGTGGTGTATGCTGCTACTTCATCGTCGTCGTCATGTTCCATCTTCGGGTCGCCGTACTTGTCGAAGTCTTGCTCATTGGCGACTCCATCCATTCCGATGATCTTCCTTTTGCCTCTCCTCACAACAACACGACTGGGCTTTGACGGGTCGGTAATGAAGAAGCATTGGTCCACTTGGGAAGCCAGTACCCATGGCTCATATTTCGCGGTGACGTTTGCGCCCGCGGTCTTGGATTTGGCTTCGGGTATAACCATGGTGGTGAAATACCGGTCTTCTTTTAGGACGCTCTTGGCCCATCTGACACGGAACATCGGGACCTTCTCTCTAGCGTAGCTCAGCTCCCAGATCTCCTCGATCCTACCGTAGTATCTGTCCTTGTCGTTACCGGTGTAGGATTCCATCGTTACCCCGGAGTTCTGATAACCATCGCTCTTCATGTCCTTGTCCTCGGTGTAGAATGTGTAGCCGTTGATATCATACGCCTCATAGGTCATCAGGTTGTGCTCAGCGCCCTGTGACAAGGCGAATATGAGTTGTTCTTCCGCGGAAGAATCCTCATGTAAAGGGTACGACAGAAGCTTCTGCTTGAACCAACGCGTGAAACATGAGTTGTGCTCTTTGATTATATCTCCGTCCGTCCTCTGTTGGCCTCGGTCATTGTACGTCTTCTCAATAAAGGTTTTGTGCTCTACCACCCAAGGATCGACCATGTCTATGTGTTGTAGCGCGACTAGGTTTGCTCTTTCAAAGTCGGCGAGTCGACCCTCGAAGTCGACATGCATTTCGCGGCGACCCTCACGGTGACCCCATCCAGCGAGCCTGCCGAGGTGCCTGTTGACGGGCAGACCAACGGGGTTCTCGATGCCTAGATAATTCGTGCAGTAGGAGATGCACTCTTCGGTCAGAAAGCCCCTGGCTATGCTTCCCTCTGGACGTGACATGTTGCGAACGTATCCTTTGACGACACCATTCATCCTTTCGAACGGCATCATGCTGTGCAGGAACGTGGGCCCGAGTTGGATGATATCCTCCACGATATGGACCAGCAGATGCACCATAACGTCGAAGAATGCGGGCGGGAAGTACATCTCAAGCTCGCATAGTATCACCACGATCTCTTCTTGTAGCCTTCTGAGTTGCCTCACGCCAACCGACTTCCGAGAGATGACGTCGAAAAAGTTGCATATGCCAAATAGCGTTTCACGGACGTGCGCGTCCATGATCCCACGGATTGCAACTGGAAGTATCTGCGTCATCAGCACGTGACAGTCGTGAGACTTCATCCCGCTGAACTTCTGCTTCGCTGGGTCTAGGTATCTGCTTATCTTCCCCGCGTAACCGTAAGGAAGTTTTACTCCTACGAGGCAGGTGAAAAACTGCTCGATCTCCTCCTGACTTAGAGTGAAGCACGCGGGAGGGTAGTCATTTCCGGTCTTCTTGGCCTTTTTGCCTTTGCGACGACTTTCTGTGTCCTGCTTCGCCTCATCATCATCATCACTAGCGTGAAGCTCCTCCCTGATGCCCATTGATTTCAAGTCTGCCCTTGCTTTCGGCCCATCTTTGGTCCTCTCTGGCATGTTGAGCAGGGTACCAAGCAGACTCTCGCACACGTTCTTCGTGATATGCATGACATCAAGGCTGTGAGGCACACGGTGGATCTTCCAGTACGGCAAGTCCCAGAAAACAGACCTCGTTTTCCATACCTTCAGCAGCGGCTCTGGCGCCTTTCGCTTCTTTTCCGGCTCTGGCGCCTTTTGCTTCTTTCCCGGCAGTGGGCAGTCTTTCCAATTTTTCAACAACTCGTCTATTTCCTCGCCGCTCCTCGTACGCGGGCGTCTTCGGGGTTCGGTTTCACCATCGAACAGATCCTTGCGTTTTCTCCACGGGTCATCGTCGCGAAGCCACCTTCGATGTCCCATGAACACGGTTTTCGAAGAACCGGGATCTCTATCTAGCTGGTGATACGTTGTGTCATCCATGCACCTGACGCATCCAGAAAATCCGTGGACCACCTGCCCCGCGAGATATCCGTAACCGAGATAGTCGTGCACCGTCGTGAGCAGTGCGGCTCTCATAGGGAAATATTCTTTCTCTGCGGCGTCCCACGTATTGGCTGGCGTTTTCCACAGCGTGTCTAGCTCCTCTTTCAGCAGCCCCATATACAGATTGATGTCGTTCCCTGGTTGTTTCGGCCCTTCAATTAGCATACTCATGTGAATGTACTTCCTCTTCATGCACAACCAGGGGGGAAGGTTGTACATCCACACAAACACAGGCCAGGTGCTATGTGTGCTTCTCTGGCTGCCAAACGGATTGACTCCATCGGTGCTCGCGCCCAGCACGATGTTCCTTGGATCGTTCCCAAATTCTGGGTCTTCGAAGTTCAACGCTTGCCACTGGCTCGCATCCTTAGGGTGACTCAGCATCTTGTCTTTTTTATTTATCTCCGGATCATTTGCGTCATCTTCTCCTCGCTTCTTCTCCTCCCTATCCGCGTGCCAACGCAGGAGCTTTGCTACCTTAGGGTCCGCGAAATACCGCTGCAGACGAGGAGTGATCGGAAAGTACCACACCACTTTTCGAGGAGCTTTCTTCCTCTTCTTGTATCGAGTGACGCCGCACACCGGACATATGGTAGACTCCGCGTGCTCGTCCCGATAAATGATGCAATTGTTCATGCACACATGGTATTTCACGTGCGGTAAATCCAGAGGACACACGATTTTCTTCGCCTCCTCGAAACTGGTAGGGCACTTGTTCCCCTTGGGAAGACGTTCGTGCCAGAATGACATGTTCTCGTCGAAGCATGCGTCGGTCATTTTGTGTTTTACCTTCATCTCCAGAGCCATGAGCGTTACTTTCAGGCGGGTATCCTCGGGCCTGCATCCTTCATACAATGGAGTAACCGCGTCTATCTCCAGTTGATCCAGCTTGGCTTTCTCTCGGGCGGCAGCTCTTGCGTTATCCGTCTGCTTGAGAAGCAGCTCTTGAATATGAGGGTCCTGCACCCAGCCCATCGATGGTCCATCGTTGTCTGCTCCGCCGGCATCTTCATCTTCATGATCATGCCCTTCGTCTGCTCCGGCATCTTCCTCATCATCATGTCCTGCATCTTCTACATGATGACTGTGTACAGCATCACCGTCGTGATCATGTCCTGGAGATTCTTCGTCTTCTCGCCCGCCCGAGCCGCGGTGGTTGTCTTGCTGCCCTTCCTCATTTCTTGCCCGGCCCCCATGGACGACTTCGTAGTCATCTTCATCACCTTGCCACCGATAGCCATCCATGAAACCACGCAAGAGCAGGTGGTCCCGCACCTGCCCGGAATCCGGGTCCGCAATAAGGCTCTTCAGCTTGCATCTTCGACACGGACATCTTATCTCCGTCTCGTTCTTTTGAAGCATCTCGGCCTTCGCGGAGCTCAAAAACCTATTCACGATGCCTTCGGTCATCGTGCGGACCATGGTCGCCTGCGGGGTAGAGCAAAATGATATTTTAGAACCAAGAAAAAATTTGGCATGACTTTCCCTAAAAATAGGACCAAAAAGAATGCATAGTGCCAAAATTCTCGCCGAAACGGAAATGAATCAACATTCCGGCAAAATATTGGCAACTATCGCATTTCAAATACCGGTACCTGCAAACACAAACATATATGCAACACCACAAATATATGCAACACCACGAACATACATAGATCTAGCTAGGCCATAAAAAGTGCATGTGCACGTTGTTGGAGGGAGAACAACATAAACATAGCTTCCCCCCTTAATTACCTATCAAAAAAAGGTAATTTAACCACTTAATTTGGATGAATCTATGGTGGAAATGAGGTGACAAGGAGGAGGCAGCCGAGACAAGTTTGGAGGAGGAGGTGGAGAGAATGAAGTGGGGAAAGTGAGTGGGTAGGTGGCTGTCCAAAATATCTTGTTGGTCCCAGGTTACTAATGGCGCACCTGCTGGTGGTGCGCCATTAGTAGTTCTGCAAAAAAAAATATATACATATATACTAATGGCGCACCGTGGCATAGTGCGCCATTACTAGTTTAAACTAGTAATGGCGCACTATGCCACGGTGCGCCATTAGTAGTTTTGCAAAAAAAAGAAAAAAAAAAACTATAGTAGTGGCGCACTGTGTGTCTGGTGCGCCATTACTAGTTAGAACTAGTAATGGCGCACTGTGCATGGATGCGCCATTAGTATGTTTGGAAAAAAAAATTGTTACTAGTGGCGCACCATGTGCCTGGTGCGCCATTAGTGTCTTCCACACTAATGGCGCACCTGCACATGGTGCGCCACTGGTATATAGTAGTGGCGCACCACATGTTAGGTGCGCCATTAGTATCCATTTCATCTATAGCCCTTTTCCTAGTAGTGGAGGCCTAAGAAAGTCTACAAGAATAAAGTTGCGTAGTAGACATCAAGCTCTTTTCTGGCGCCGTTGCCGGGGAGGTGAGTGTTGAAGGTATATCTTTAGATCTTGCAATTAAATATTTTAGTTTCTTGTTTTTCACTAGTTTGGTTTTATAAAAGAAAACTACAAAAAAATGGAGTTTAGGTTGCATCAATTGGTTCGTCTTTTTAATGTCTTTCGTGAAAATGATGGTTTGGAAAATTGTGCTCAATTGGTAGAGGAAGAATTTATGAAAATACTTAATGAGAATTCCTTGAATGATGAGCATGATTGCAATATTTCTAGTATGAATTCTCTGAATATCCATGATGCTAATGATATGCAAAGCCACAAGCTTGGGGATGCTATGTTTGATGAAGACGATATTTTTAGTCCCCCAAGTTTTGATGAGTAAATTTGTTATGATAATGACATGCCTACTATCTATGATGATTATGATGATGACATGTGTGATATAAAGAGTGATAGTAACCATGAAACTTTTCATCATGATTTTAATATTCAAAGTGGTTATGTCAATCAAGTATCTCATGATAGTTATTTTGTTGAGTTTGCTCCCACTATTATGAATGAGAAGAAAATTGCTTATGTGGAGAGTGACAAATTTTCAATGCTTGTGGATCATGAAGATAATGCTTTATGTGATAGTTATGTTGTGAAATTCCTTCATGATGCTACTGAAAATTATTATGAGGGAGGAACATATGCTTGTAGGAATTGCAATAATATAAAGTTTCCTCTCTATGTGCTCAAAGTTTTGAAGTTATGCTTGTTTTGCCTTCCTATGCTAGTTGATTCTTGCTCCCATAAATTGTTTGCTCACAAAATCCCTATGCATAGGAAGTGGGTTAGACTTAAATGTGCTTGTCATGAGATTCATGATGCTCTTTTGCATGTTTCAATTATTATTCCTATGTGAGCATCATTGGAATCATCATGCCTAGCTAAAAGGCATTAAAGAAAAGCGCTTGTTGGGAGACAACCCAACACTTTTCCTTCCTGTTTTTGTGTGTTCACATGATTAATCTACTGTAGTAATCATGTTTTGTGCCTTTTATTTCAATAAAGTGCCAAGTAAAGCCTTTGGGATGACTCAGAAGATGAGTAGACTTGATGCTGAACCAAAACAGAAACTTTTGACTCAAGTACAGGAATTTTTATTTTTTACCGGAGCGTGATAATAATCTGAAATTTTTAAAAAGTCTTGATATACAAATTCTTCAGGTTCTCCTAATTTTTCAGAATTTTTATAGACAGGGAAGTATGGCTATACTACAGATCTTCACAAGCTGTTCTGTTTTTGACAGATTCTGTTTTGCATGCATAGTTTGCTTGTTTTAGTGTTTCCATAGCTTATATTTAGTGGTATAAATTATGGGAATGATAGAATACATTAGGTATCATGTGGGAACAATTACGAATCTTTTCTTGATAGTACCTAAGTGAATGATCTTTACTTATTATACTAACCCATCTCACGAAGTTTCGTTAAGTTTTGTGTGATTGAAGTTTTCAAGTTTTGGGTGAGACACCGATATGAGGACAATAAGGAATGACAAGAACCTAATCTTGGGGATGCCCAAGGCACCCCCAAGGTAATATCCAAGGAAGACTCAAGTGCCTAAGCTTGGGGATGCCCCGGAAGGCATCCCCTCTTTCGTCTTCAACACTATCGGTATATCTTACTTGGAGCTATATTTTTATTCGTCACATAATATGAGTTTTGCTTGGAGCGTCATTTTATTTTGTTGTTCTCTGTTAGGTGTTATTTACAATCTTGTTTTTCAATAAAAAGTTCCAAGAATTGTCTTAGGATGCTTGCATTGCATGTTTTGATGTGTGCTGTGTAAAAACAGAAACTTTTGCTGTAGTGTTTGAATTTTCATATTTTACTGGAACGTGGAACATTTATGAAATTTTTACACAGTATTGACATATAAATTATTTAGCATGTCCTAAATTTTTCATAATTTTTTGAGTTACAGAAGTACACTGTTTTCATAAATTTCTACAGACTGTTCTGTTTGGACAGATTGCTGTCATAGTTTCGTTATTTACTTATCCTATAGTTTCCATAGCCTATATTGGTAGATATAAATTGTGGAAATGATAGTAAACAGTAGATGATGTTTGGAAATTATTGTGCAACATGTCTTGGCAGTACATAAAGTGTTTATTTATTCTTATGTGTACTAACCTATCTCACGAGTTCTTGTTGAGTTTTGTGTGGATGAAGTTTATAAGAATTAGGGAAACCATGATATGAGAGGATTGAACGAGATACAAAAGCTCAAGCTTGGGGATGCCCAAGGAACCCCAAGTAAATATCTCAAGAAGTCTCAAGCATCTAAGCTTGGGGATGCTACGCATCCCACCTCTCTTCATCAACAATTATAGGTTAGCCTATGTTGAGCCTAAATTTTTATTCGTTCACATGATGCGTGCTATTCTTGGAGTGCTATTTTTCTTTTGCTTGCAGTTGAATAAAATACTTAAGATCTGAAATTCTTAGATGAGGGAGTCTTCACATAGTTATTTAATTGTTGACTACTCATTGATCTTCACTTATATCTTTTTGGAGTAGTTTGTCATTCACTCTCGTGCTTCACCTATATCCTATGAGTAAATGGTTGAATGAATTGAATATCATAAATCTGAAATTAAATATGCTTCATATACTTATCCCATGGGGAGTAATGACTTCACACATAATAAGTATAGGTGGTAAAATTTATTGAAAGTTAGCAAACACCGCATTGGTCACTTGAACAATTAATGAAAAAATATTGAAGGAAGAGAGATTCCACATATAAATATACTATCTTGGATATCTTCTATGATTGTGATCTCATTAATTATTTTCAAACTCGAGCAAATTAGTTGAAATTGGACAAGGAAGACAACTTAATGAGTTATGTTTGGGTATATTTGTATAGAAGTTATATTGTTATGGATCCTCCAACATGTGGTGCTTGCTTCCACCTCATACTAGCCAAAACTTACGCATCAAGTAGAAATACTACTTGTGCATCCAAACACCCTTAAACTAGTTTTGCCATGAGAGTCCACTATACCTACCTATGGATTGAGTAAGATCCTTCAAGTAAGTTGTCATCGGTGCAAAAAGCAATAAAAATTGCTCCTAAATATGTATGATCTTTTATTGTAAGGGAAAATAAGTGTTGTACGAACTTGTGATGGTAAAGAAATAAAAGCAACGGACTGCATAATAAAGGTTGCTATCACAAATGGCAAAACAACGTGACGTTCCTTTGCATTAAGGGTTGCACATCCAAAAACAAAAAGCGCATGAAAACCTCTGCTTCCCTCTGCGAAGGGCCTATCTTTTACTTTCTAGTACTTACTTTTATGCAAGAGTCATGGTGATCTTCACCACTCCCTATATTTCGCCTTTTTCTCTTGGCAAGCGTCATGTGTTGGGGAATGATCTTGACATATATATCCACTCAAATATATTTGATCATGAATTATTATTGTTGACAATTATCTATATGATAAATAAGTTGGGAGGCGAAACATTAAGCCCCTATCTTTCTCTATGTTCGATGGATGCTATTTGTTCTAAAAATAAGCTTTGAGTGTCAATAATCATGGAAGACTATATGATAGTTGAGTATGTGGAATTTGCTAAATCAAAGCTCTTACTTAGACCCTTCCTGAAAATAAGATGAATTGCAATTGTTCGATGACTAGGAATATGGTTTGTTAGTTTTCAAGAAACTTTCTGGTCTATACTTTAACATGTGAATAGCTTGTTACTTGATCATGAGAAGTTTTATGAGATGAGCTACTGTTTATGGTTTATATTGATGCTAGAAAAAGTGATTGAAATTGATCAAACTTGTGCACTTGCTAGCATTCACACTTCATAAATTATTTCTTTTATCATTTACCTACTCGAGGACGAGCAAGAATTAAGTTTGGAGATGCTGATACGTCTCCAACGTATCTATAATTTATGAAGTATTCATGCCATGTTGACAATAATTTTATATGATTTTGGTATGATTTTATTAGAACTAACCCGGACCGACGCTGTTTTCAGCAGAACTACCATGGTGTCTTTTTTTGTGCAGAAATAAAAGTTCTCGGAATGGGCTAAAAATTTACGGAGAATATTTTTGGAAAAGATAAAAAATACTGGAGCAGAAAGATATCGGAGAGGAGTCTCGAGGCGGCCACAAGCCTAGGGGGCGCCCCCCCTAGGGCGTGCCCCCTGGCTTGTGGACCCCTCGGGAGTCCCCTTGACGTGAGACCGACGCCAAAAATTCCTATAAATACCAAAACCCCCAAAAAGAAACCTAGATCGCGAGTTCCGCCGCCGCAAACCTCTGTAGCCAGGAAAAACCAATCGGGAGCCCATTCCGGCACCCTGTCGGAGTGGGAAACCATCACCGGAGGCCATCTTCATCATCCCGGCGGTCTTCATGATGAGGATGGAGTAGTTCACCCTCGGGACTGAGGGTATGTACCAGTAGCTATGTGTTTGATCTCTCTCTCTCTCTTGTGTTCTTGAGATGACACGATCTTGATGTACCGCGAGCTTTATTAATATAGATGAATCATATGGAGTTTTCCCCTCTCTATCTTCTTGTGATGAATTGAGTTTCCCTTTGAAGTTTTCTTATCAGATTGAGTCTTTAAAGGATTTGAGAACACTTGATGTATGTCTTGCGATGGGATATCCATGGTGACAATGGGATGTTCTATTGATCCACTTGATGTATGTTTTGATGATCAACTTGCGGGTTCCGTGACCTTGGGAATCTATGCATAGGAGTTGGCACACGTTTTCGTCTTGACTCTTCGGTAGAAACTTTGGGGCACTCTTTGAAGTTCTTTGTGTTGGATTGAACATGATGAATCTGAAATTATATGATGCATATCGTATAATCAAGCCCATGGGTACTCGTGGTGACATTGGAGTATCTAGGTGACATTAGGGTTTTGGTTGATGTGTATCTTAAGGTGTTATTTTAGTACGAACTCTAGGGCTATTCGTGACACTTATAGGGATAGCTCATACGATTGATCGGAAAAGATAACTTTGAGGTGGTTTCGTACCCTACAATAATTTCTTCGTTTGTTCTCCGCTATTTGTGACTTTGGAGTGAACTCTTTGTCGCACGTGAGTGATTTACATATGATTCAACTATGTCAGTATTGTTGAGAGAACTTGCACTAGTGAAAGTATGAACCCTAGGCCTTGTTTTCAAGCATTGCAATACCGTTTTTGCTCACTTTTGTTACTTGCTACCTTGCTGTTTTTATATTTTCAGATTACAAAAATCTATATCTACTATCCATATTACACTTGTATCATCATCTCTTCGCCGAATTAGTGCACCTATACAATTTACCATTGTATTGGGTGTGTTGGGGACACAAGAGACTCTTTGTTATTTGGTTGCCGGGTTGTTTGAGAGAGACCATCTTCCTCGTACACCTCCCACGGATTGATAAACCTTAGGTCATCCACTTGAGGGAAAATTGCTACTGTCCTACAAAATTCTGTGCTTGGAGGCCCAACAAAGTCTACAAGAATAAAGTTGCGTAGTAGACATCAAGGATATAATAAAAACTTTCATGAAGATCATTGGACAAATTAAACTTGATTCCTTGTAATAGTTTTGAAACATGATGATAGCAATATGTGAGTCATGTTAGTGAGTAATTATGCTTAGTAGGAATATTGGTGTTAAGGTTTGTGATTCCCTATGCATGCACGAAAGTCAATAGTTATGCAATGAAGTTACATCCTACTTGCGGTGCATTATTCGGTGTTAGTTATGTTCAATGCTCACTTATGTGATTTTTCGTTTCTTGGTTTGGTTGCTTCCCAATCTATTTGCTAGCCTTCATTTGTACTAAGTAGAAATACTACTTGTGCATCCAAAATCCTTAAACAAAGTTTTGCCTTATGAGTCCACCATACCTACCTATATGCGGTATTTCCATGCCGTTCCAAGCAAATTTGTATGTGCCATCTCTAAATTTTCAAAATAAATTTTCTCTTTTGTGTGCCCGTACCGCTCATGAAACCGTGGGGAGTGTCCAATATTTTTCCATGCTAGATGTGTTATTCTAAAGATGAGTGTTTATTCACTTGTCATTGCACGAGAGTGCGGTGGTAATAGGGATGCCCATTCCCGAAATGAAAAAGAAAAAAAATATTTACTTTATGTTGTCAAATAATAAATTCGTTGGAAAGTGTTGGTATGGAAGGTAACCGCGGATACGGCCCGCCATGGAAAGTGAAAGTTTGGTGGAAAAAGGAATACACTTTCTTTTCTGTTTGGGAACCGCCTATGATATATCTAGCATGGAAAGTATTGTGAGCTACTTTGTCGTTTTCGTTGACAGGAAAAGCATGCCACCCAAAATATATTTTCTCTCTCAATTTAAAACTTTGAGCTCTGGCACCTCTACAAATCCCTACTTCCCTCTGCAAAGGGCCTATCTATTTACTTTATGCAATTTTTATTTTTGCTTTGAGTCACCATGTTCTCTTATAAGCACCAACTAGGGGGGCACTATGATCGTACTTGAGCATTGGGCATAGCTAATATTTGAGTGTGTTTCATGAATGGGTCAATGATTGAGCATGATGGGCTAGGGATAACTTTCTTTAGTGTTGATATTTTGGAAGACATGGTTGCTTGTTGACATGCTTGAGTATTGAAATCATTATGTTGAAACTAGACTATTGCTTTGAATCATTTAAAAGTCCAAATGTCCATGCTATACAAAAGAAAAGAATATCATGAACATGTTAGGCAGCATTCCACATCAAAATTTCTGTTTTTATCATTTACCTACTCGAGGACGAGTAGGAGTTAAGCTTGGGGATGCTGATACGTCTCCAACGTATCTATAATTTTTGCTTGTTCCATGCTGTTATATTATCATTTTTGGATGTCTTACAATCATTTTATTACAACTTTATATCATTTTTTGGGACTAACCTATTGACATAGTGCCAAAGCGCCAGTTGCTGTTTTTGCTTGTTTTTTACTTCGTAGAAAATGAGTACCAAACGGAGACAAAATGTTGCGGGTATTTTTGTGGATTTTTTACAGACCAGAAGAAAGAAGATGGGCCAAAGAACACCAGAAGAGGGGGCCCAGGGTGGCCATCACCCACCAGGGCGCACCAGAGGCCCACTTGCGTGGCCTGGTGGGGGATGGGAACCTCGGTCACCGCCTCAACCGACTATTGAGGCTATAAATCCCCAGAAAATCTAAAAACCCTAGAGGAGTCGACGAAACACAATCCAGGCGCCGCAAGTTCCAGAACCACGAGATCCAATCTAAACACCATCACGGAGGGGTTCATCTTCCTCATAGGTGCCTCTCCGATAATGCGTGAGTAGTCCACCATAGACCTACGGGTCCGTAGGCAGTAGCTAGATGGCTTCTTCTCTCTCTCTCTCTCTTATGATTCTCAATACAATGGTCTCTTGTAGATCTATTTGATGTAAACTTTTGCGGTGTGTTTTTTGGGATCCGATGAATTTTGAGTTCATGATCAATTTCTATCCATGAATATTATTTGAGTCTTCTTTGATCTCTTATATGCATGATTACTTATAGACTCGTATGTCTTCTTCGAATCTTTGGTTTAGTTAGGCCAACTAGATCGTTTTTTATTGCCATGGGAAGAGGTGCTTTGTGATGGGTTCGATCTTGCGGTGTTCTTTCCCAGTGACAGAAGGGGTAGCAAGACACGCATGTATCGTTGCTATTAAGGATAACAAGATGGGGTCTATTGCTACATGAATAGATCTTGTCTACATCATGTCATCATTCTTATTGCATTACTCCGTTTTTCCATGAACTTAATACACTAGATGCATGCTGGATGGCGGTCGATGTGTGGAGTAATAGTGGTATATGCAGGCAAGAGTCGGTTTATCTCTTCTGGCTCGGTGTCAACTTCACCAAACCAGAAGAGTAGTGGCATATGATCCTTGTGCACCAGGGCGTAGGTCGTCGTGGAGGTCTGAATGATGGAGGGTAATGGGAGGCGAAGATGCAGAGAGGATTGTGAATGAGTGGGAAGTAAAGCCGCCTATTAAACAGCGGCTCGTGCACCATTGATGGACAGGTTGGAAGCGAGGAGGGTGGATACGGGGTCAAAGGGCTCGCTTCCCGGTGAGCCTGCGGCATACATCCCGCACGCCTCCCGGTGAGCCTCCTTAGTGGAGGACAGCTCGCACGCCTCCTATCAACTCAAGCAGCTGCTCGCAAGGCACCTCCTAAGCCCTAGACAATAAAAGAGTGTGACGCTTGGCAGCATTTAAGGCAGTAGAACGCCCATGGTTTGAAAATAATGCAACCGTTTGCATGGAAACGTGACAACTCTTTGTTCTAAAAAGCTTTCGTTCTCTATTAATATGTCTGCCTTTTCCCAAAGTGGACATGAAAAATACCACAGCATATTTGTGCTATATCATGACGCCATGCCCAATTTCTTGAATTTTGTGTGAGTTCTAGATTTACTATAATTTAATGTAATATTCTCAATGTTGGCTCTAA
Organism: Elymus sibiricus; assembly: GCA_039707655.1. NCBI lineage: Eukaryota > Viridiplantae > Streptophyta > Magnoliopsida > Poales > Poaceae > Elymus > Elymus sibiricus. The sequence goes on from CM077667.1 coordinate 165,673,037, forward strand.
AATAAAAAATATATTTAAAAACGAGTCTCAAATAGGAAAACAAAATGCTATGACGCCTTTATGTGCCATGTTCATGACACCATGCCAAGTTTCATGAATCTTCTGACGAGTTTTTGATTTACATGATTTAAAACCCGAGGTTCTCAATGTTTCTCTGGCCGAGCCAAGACCCCGAGATATTTGAAATTCATTCCCATATCTTGCATGGTACGTAAAGATGCATGCACACTAATATGTTTTTCAAACCATTTTGATGCACCGTACCTTGTGTTAGTAGTTCAAATTTGAATTATGCATATTAAATAATGCATATAAAAATCAATTAATGTATAAAAAGTCCAAACGAACCATGTATAATTTCATATTTTGGCACGACACTCATTTTGGTATATGTTGCCTCTAGAAATATATAGTTCAAGACGAGAAGATGCAACGGATGTCGATTCGCCCACATAAGGTGACGCGTTCCATATCGAAAGCACAAAAGCTTCCCGTGAGAAGCTCAGGTTTGTGAGAGGCTTGTGCCAAAACTTGTCCCAAATTGGATATTATTTTACCAGGGCACATATGAGCCATGCATGTCATGACACCATGACAAGTTTCATGAATTTTCTGACGAGTTTTTGATTTATACATGACTTAAAACCCGAGTTTCTCAATGTTTGTGTGCCCGAGCCAGGACCACGAGATGTTTGAAATTCATTCCCATATCTTGCATGGGATCCTAAAGACCCATGTACACTTATATAATTTTCAACACATTTTGATGCACCGAACCTTGTGATTGTAGTTCAAATTTGAATTATGCACGTTAAATAATGCATATAAAACTCAATTAATGTATAAAAAGGCCAAACGAACCATGTATAATTTCATATTTTGGAACGACACTCATTTTGGTATATGTTGTCTCTAGAAATATATAGTTCAAGACGAGAAGATGCAGCGGATGTCGATTCGCCCACATAAGGTGACGCGTTCGATATCGAAACCACAAAAGCTTCCGTGAGAAGCTCAGGTTTGTAATATAACACTACTAGGAAAAAGCCTAGTAGTAGCGCGGGTTAAACAACTAGTAGTAGCATGGGTGCCCGCGCTACTACTACGGCGCTACAGCTAACTGGTAGTAGTAGCGCAGGTGCATCCGGGCTACTAGTACGTGTGCTAGTAGTAGCGAGGGTGCCACACGCGCTACTACTAACTATCTGTAGCGTGTGCCTATGACCACGCTACTACTATTAATTTCAAAAACCAACAAAAAATATCGATCCCATGCATGCTGTCAATGGTGTCAAGTGTTCGATGCAGCGACGACGGTGGTCGCCGGAGGTGCGGACGGGCGGCGACAGACCAGATCCGGTGGCAGCTGCTGGAGAGGGCCTGAATGCAGGGCAGAGCAAGGCGGCAGCGTGGGACTTCTCTTCACAGCCAAGGCAGAGAGCTCCTGGTCGTCCATGGTGATGACCTGCATGGGCATGGACGCGGGAGGGTAAGTCAAACCAGAGGGAGAGAGAGAAAAAGGAAAACGAGGGCGAGAGGAAGGATATGGAGGGAGCAACGGGGTTGGTCACCGGTGGTGCTGTGCTCTAGCGTGATGGCATGGAGACACTCGGGAAGACCGGCGAGCTCCTGTACACCAGTGGCCGAGGCGGCGGCCTCTTTACGCGCCATGGAGGAGGAGGCGCGCCTTGCCAGGAGGTCCATGTGAGAGCCTATGGAGAGAGAGGGGCGAGAGGGACGGGAGAGAGGAAGGATTTAGGGGAGGAGATGAGGATTTCAGGGCTGTTAAAAAACTCTGTACTTAGTAGTAGCGCGGGTTTATACCCCGCGCTACTACTATCACCTGTCCCGGGGGGGGGGAGGTGTAACAGCCCGGGACCGACGCTCGAGAAGATTCCCCTTTTATTTCCTTTCTCGTCATGTGATTCGTTTATTGTCGCATTCATCATCGCATCAATCGCATCATCCGCATTGCATCGACACTCTGTTGTCGTCATGTTTTCAAACTTGCACCCGCTAGTAGTTGTCGGTTCTCCCCGTCGACCGTTTCGGGACCAACCACACACGCACGCGCCCGCGGCATCGTCAAAATATTGTTTTCAAAGTGTGTTTCAAACTTTCTCGGATTGGGTCGAGACTTGGCATGCGGTCTTATTATATTGTAGGTAGACTGTCTGCCAAATTTCGTCGCAATCGGAGGTCGTTTGATACCCGAGCGGTCAACCGTAGCAGCGCTGTTATCGGTTTATTTGTCGGACGATTTTGGTTTATAAAACTTCTTTGCCAGGCCACAAACTTCCCTCTCTTCTTGGCGTAACCCACTCTACACCGCCCACAAAGCCTACCCTAACCCATAACCATCCCTTCCTATAAATGGACACCTAGTCGCCCAAAGCAGGAAACCCTAGTCCCACCTCGAAATCCGCGCCGCCGCCAGCCTCACCCACTCCACAGCCAGCACCTCCCACCTCCAGCCGCAGGCCCGCGAACCACATCCGGGGCCCGCCCGGGCCCGAACCGCCGCCGCCGCCCGTTCGCATCCCGTGCCGCCACCCTATGCCCCGATTCGTCCCCGCGCCTGAGCTCCCGTCGCCCTCCGCAGCCCCTCGCCGGACCTCACCGGAGGTCGCTGGCCGCCGCCGCCCGCCGGACCCAGGAGCTCGCCCTAGCCCATGGCGCCGCCGCCATCGATCTACTCCGGCCGGCGGCCATCCTCCATGGCGCGCCCGGGAATGGACTCCCCATCGTCGGATCTAGCCGTCCCCGCTCTGGATCTGGTCCGCCTCGCCTCGTATCGGCTGTGGTAGCTCCGGATGTCGTCCCCATTGACCTGCACTGCGCCTTGGCCTCCTCTGTTCTTGGAGACGCCCAGCGCCAGGATCGCCTGCCCGATCCAGCGTTGACCGCTCGCGCATGTGTCGGCCTCCCTCCCGCGGCCCAGCACCGAAGCCAGCTCCACCGACCTGGGCCGTGGCCCAGCAAGGTGAGCCCCAGCACCGCTTATCCAGCACCCAGGGCGACATATTGCTATCCTATGCTCACTTGCACTGTTGGCCCAATATGCTCCAGATTCAGCCCCTGTTTTTAAATATTTAAATAACCGTGCATCGCATGTTAATGTTTGATATATGTAAAATGCTTAGAATTTCGTGTAGATTCACAATATCCAACTTTCAACCATGTTAAAAATGTTTAAACTTGCTGTTTGTTTAAATTTGCATAAATGTCATGTTTTTGCATTGCGCATAATTAATTAAGCGTGCATCCAATTTAAACAAACCTAATATGTAAAATGTGTAGCATTGTTATATGCATTTTTCATGCATGCTAAAAATATTTCATGTGTTGGTTGCATTTATTTTGCATACATATAATTGCTAAAAGGGGATTAGGCCATTAACTTGCCAATTAATTGTGACTTATTTTCCTACATGAACCTATGCATATTATATATATTTTCGGGGTAGAAAAATCCATAGAATTTAACTGTGTATTTAGTTTTGTCATTGGAGCAAGTTTGAGTGCATGTCATTTTTGCCATGATGCCCATTTGTCTATTTTGTGGGATTTAATCCGTGCATCATATGAAATAATTTTGAACATGAGATATGCCCTTGAACATGTGTGCTAGGCCCTGGTATTTTTGGTTGTCATAGAAATGCATGTTTAGATGTTGTTTTCTTGTTGCCAACATGCTATAAAAATCTGATGTTTTGAGGGTCCAAAATATTTCTAAGTCTGGAAATCTGTTATTTTGTTGTTGTGTTGCCATGTGATTTGCTAGTGTTCTAGGAGTCTTTTGGTGATGCCACAATGGAATGCTTTGTTAGCCATGTTATGCTCTATCATGTTGTGCCAATAGTTTGCATGAATAGGTTTCGCATCATAATTAAACCCGCTGTCCAATATGTCAAACTGTTAAAAACTGCTGCTCATGACTAGCCTAATTTTCACTAAGTCTGAAAATTTGTTTTCTTCAATATGCCATGTTGTGTTGATGGTTGCCATGAATCTGAGCATAATTTGATGTTGCCATAAAGTAATGATTTGTAATGAATCATGTCCTCTACCATGCTGTAGATTTTCATGTCATAATATGCCCTGTAACATATAGTTTTACTGCTGTCAATATGCCTCCGTGGAAATCTGCTATGCTAAAACCTGTTATTTTCACTAAGTCCTAATCTGCTATATTTTGTTGCCATGTTGAGAGCTTCCTATCATGTGATCCATGCCTCTTTTGAGTATGATATGTGAAGATGAAATGATATGTGTGTTATATGCTACTGCCCCATGCTTAGTTTGTGCATTTTAGAATAGTGTAACTTGTTGTTTTCATGTGTGCAAAATGCAATCTTGCTGTTTTGGACAGATTTGCACTAAAACTTGTGTTGCTTGTTATTGTTGAACCGTAGCTCCGTTTTGAACATGTTGCATATGTAACTTGACTAGAAGCTCATGTAGTATCATTATATCTTGCTGCATTCATGATTTGAAATGTTTGTGTTTGCCATTTTCATGCATTTTGCATTCATGGCATATAATCTTGTGATGGTCATATCTTTTAGACCGTAGCTCCGGTTGAGATGTTCCATATATGTAAATCGACTAGAATGACATGTAGAATTGCATGGTTCACTTTATTTTGCTGTTTAACAAATATAAAACCTGATTAGTTCAGATCTGGACCAATTTCGAAATTAACATATGGGGTCGTTTCGGAGATGCTATATGTTGTTTCCGGCCTCATTTAAACTTGTCTAGATGGGTAGCTTACTTATGCTTCCCCTATTGCCATGTTTAATAACATTTAATATTGTTGTGCACCTAACGAGAGTGAACTAAATAATTCGAATGTGGAGTTTCGTCAATATGCAACTCGTTGCACATTGAGATTCACTTAATGTGTAGTATTTGTTTGTTGTGATTGCCATGCCTTACATAATTAAACCGGACATGCATCATGTTTGTTTGCGCATCATATCATGCATATGTTGTGGTGTTTTTCGTGTGTTGATTGTTGTTTCCGGTTTGCTTCTTCTCGATAGAGTTCCGAAAGCGTTCGGAGTGTGAGGATTCGTTCGACTACGTTGGCTCATCTTCTTCATGGGTTCATTCTTCTTCCAAGCGGGATCTCAGGCAAGATGATCATTTCCCTGGATACCATTACTATCATTGCCATGCTAGATGTCTCGTTTCTATCGCTGTCTCGCCACCTACCACTTGTATGTCAAGCCTCCCAAATTGCCATGAAAAGCCTCTAACCCCTCCACATCAAAGCAAACATTGTTTGGCTATGTTACTGCTTGCTCAGCCTTTCTTATAACGTTGCTAGTTGCAGGTGCAATTGTTTCCATGTGCCAACATGGATATCTTTTGATATATCACAATATTATTGCTATTTAATTTAATGCACATATATACTTGGTAAAGGGTGGAAGGCTTGGCCTTTTGCTCGGTGTTTTGTTCCACTCTTGCCGCCCCTAGTTACTTGTGTACCGGCGTTATGTTCCATAATTTAGCGCTCCTAACATGCTCGGGGTTGTTATGGGGACCCCCTTGATTTTCGTTTTAGGATAAAACTTGTCTGGCAAGGCCCAACATTGGTACTACATTTGCCTAATAACAACTAAAATTGCATAGGGACCCACCGACACCCGCAGATAATTAATCAACAACCCGGGCCAGTGCTCCTCATGAGTGTTGGTCCAAACTAGAGCACTGTGCGTGGTCAACCCAGGGCAACTTGGGCGATTTCTATCAGGCCACTGTACGCGTCACTTATCCGCCGTGTCCTGAGAACGAGATACGCGGCTCCTATCGGGATCGTCGACACGTCGGGAGGCCTTGCTGGACTTGTTTTACCTTTCTCGAACGTCTTGTGCGAGGAATTCTAATAATACTTCGGGCTATCTCGAGGTTGCGGTTTTCCAGTGGAATTGCCTAGGAAGATCACGAGATTCGTGGTCGAGGTCATTCCCGCTGCGTGTGGTTAGTTTGTGATGGATGAGTTGGAGCACCCCTGCAGGGTTAAATCTTTCGGAAAGTCGTGCCCGCGGTTACGTGGCAACTTGGAAACTTTGTTTAACATCCGGTCATAGCAAACTTGAAGTAAACTCAAATAAAATACACCAACCGTGTGCGTAACCATGACTGTCTCTTCTCGTGAGTCCTTATCCGAGAGAGAACACGGTGGGGTTATGTTTGACGTAAGTAGGTGTTCAGGATCTCTTAGAGATCATTACTAGATCACGTCCGTTTATTCGACAATCATCCCCCTTTATTCTTGTACTCGTAAGTTAGCCACTCAAATAAATGCATAGTCGCTTGCTGCAGCTTCACCACTTAACCATACCTCACCCATAAAGCTTTAATAGTCTTGATACCCTTGGAAATGAGATTGCTGAGTCCCTGTGGCTCACAGATTACTACAACAACAGTTGTAGGTACAGGTAATGCGATGATATGACGTGAGCGCGATGCTTGTTTGATTCGGAGTTCTTCTTCATCGATCTAGGATGGGTTCCAGGCGGCAGCCTGGGATAGCAAGGATGGATGTCATTTTATCGTCTGTTTTCGTCCATAGCCGGATCCTGTTCTTCTGTATGATGTTTGTTATGTTATTGTATTGATGTGATATTGATGTAGCTTGTGGCGAGTGTAAGCCAATTCCATATACTCATCTCTTCTTTCCATGTACTTGTAATGATATCCATTCTTGCAAAACGACGAGATGCGCTTCTATCCCTGTCGAGGCCCTCGTGCCAAAATAAGGATAGGATCGCATCTTGGGCGTGACAAGGAGCACGGTAGAGACCACTCAGTAGTAGCGAGGGTTATAAACCCGCGCTACTACTATCAACTTAGTAGTAGCGTGGGTTTATACCCCGTGCTACTACTATGGCCTGTCCCGGGGGGGGGGGGGACGGTAGAGACCACTTAGTAGTAGCGAGGGGTATAAACCCGCCCTACTACTACCAGCTTAGTATATACCTTTGAACTGATTGTGTGAGAGACCACTTCGTTGATGCCATTCTCTCGACTCCTTCATCAGCCACCGGAGGAGATCAGCCCCAGAAGAACGCTTAGTTATATACCTTTGAACTTTTTGGTAACTTGTTGCCAAAGGGGGAGAAGATGTATATAGATCTTTAGGCTTCGAGAGAGAGAGCGTTGCTTTTTATCGCTTTTCAAAACATTGATAACTTTTGGTTGGTTTGCTTGTGTTAAACCTTGTTGGTGTTTGATCATACACTTGATATGTATTGCTACTATTTCTTATCCTTGTGATGCTTATGAGATGATCATTCAACTTTGCTTGATTGTGTTGTGCTATGATATTCATTCTTATTATTCTCGCACACCACTAAGTTGTATGTGACATGAAAGAGTGCCCCATGTACCTAATCGATCGTGCATTTGCATTCAAACGCAAATTTAAAATAATGCACAAATTTAGGGGGAGCTCTTGCTTATCACATACTTCTCAAAGCGATGATTATATTCATTGATTATATCATATGTCGAAGCTTTGATCTATATGTTGTCATCAATTACCAAAAAGGGAGAGATTGAAAGCACATTTGCTCCCTTGGTGGTTATGGTAATTAATAACAACATATATGTCATTGAACAAATGTTTCCACTAAGCATATTTCAGGAAAAGTTCAATGATGAGTTGGCAAAAGGATTGTGGAGAAACGCCTAGATGCAAGGAAATGGATTGGCAAAGCTTCAAGCAAGAGGACTCAACATTTTACTTTGTGAGAAATCACTTTGAGTCCATAGGAAAGCCAATACTATTAAAAGGGGGTAAGGTACTGTTGGTGAACAAGATGCTCCACGTGCACAAGTGATAGTCACCAAAAACACCCACAAGCTCTTCCACAAATACTCTGTCTAGAACCCTACCACTCAAATCGGTAAGACCAACAATTCCTATTCGGTCTCACCGAGATTCAAACCCTAGACAGATCCAAAGCCAAATCCATCTCGGTACTACCAACATTCCATTCGGTTCCACCGAAATCAGTTGCCAACTCTCGGGTATCCTATTTTCAAGGATCGGTACCACCGAGATTTGGACCAACTTCCTAGTTAGCCATTCTCAAGAATTGGTACCACCGAGTTTTGTGAATTGGTCTCACTGAGTTTTGGACCAACTTTCTGGTTAGCCGTTGTCAAGAATTGGAACCACCGAAATTCGAGAATCGGTCTCACCGAGTTGTGCAATCCGACCATTGGTCATCTTATTGGTACCACCGAGATACCTGTATCTGTCTCACCGAGATTCAAAAGTTGCTACCTTTGGAGCAACTCGGTACCACCGAGTTTTACACTTCGGTGTCACCGAGTTGGTCACTTTAGGTGTAACGGTTGGATTTTTGGGGATGCCTATATATACCCCTTCACCACCACCCACTCGAAAGAGAAGCACTCAGAACTATTCCAAACTTGCCCCATCCAATTTTCTGAGAAAGAGCCACCTACTCATGTGTTGAGATCAAGCCATTCCACTCTATCCATATGAATCTTGATCTGTAGTGTCGGCGTTCTGGGAACGGGGGTACCCAGACCTACCTACCTGCGGCCTAGGGCATGGCCCACCTAACGAGCCAAGCATGGCCTGGCTCGGCCCCACTCAAGACAAGGCCCTCGCGAGGACCCGAGCTCACGAGGGAAGCAGCGCCAAGATCAGCTAGGATTGGGCCTCCTCAGGCCCCCTCCGGAGCGGCGGAGATCCCTATGCAGAACCTGGCCTCAGGAGTCAAGAATGACGCAAGGAAGGACAGGCGGGCGCCAGCGTGCCAGGCAGAGCAGTTTCCCCTTTGGTGCAAAGGGAGCAAGGACGTACGCAGGTTGCCAAAGCGCCACCCAAAGGTTTCCATTCCGGTGCAACAAGACCACGACCACGAGCCCCGCAGGACGGATGTCATCGCCGAGCCCACCTCTGCATCATCGACAGCCACTTTGCAGGCGAAGACCACCTTTGGACAGGGCGGGGATGTACTCATGTCCCCTTTCGAATTTGGTCGTTGTGGGATCCCTTCCCGCCATTGCAATAAGGAAAGAGGACCCGGGCCGCTGCTATATATAGAGGCTAGGTTGCACCGTAGAGGAGGAGGAGAAAAAGACCACAGATAAGGCAGAGAGCCAAGAACACCACTCGAGCGCCCTCGCGAGGCTCCTCACCACTGTACCAGTTCATCCACCACACCTCCTCGTGAGGCAATCCACCAAAGCAGGAGTAGGGTTTTACGCTTCACAGCGGCCCGAACCTGGGTAAATCTTCGTGTGCATCTTCTTCCTCGTCATCGCGCGAGTTCATCATCCTAACTATCGAGTAGCGAGCTAGGTATGGCGAGGCTGCAGGGGATGTTCGCACATGCCCCTGTGTTCGAACCTTGAGGTTTTGCGGAGCCCGAAATCCGACATTTGGCGCGCCAGGTAGGGGGCGTGCCGAAGCCTTCTTCAAGCCTCGCTCTTCCCCGCTTCAGCACTCCGATGGCTGGCGCTCAACAAGCTTCCTTCGGCCGCGGAGGATCCGCCTCCACCGATCCCACCGCTACCGCCAGAGACCCATGCCCCAGCGGCATGGTGCTGGGCGGTCAATATCAAGCCACCAGTATCGTCTCCGCCATTGCCGCCCCTTGCACCGACCAAACGCGCAGCAGGCGGGCGGCGCCCCCGGCACCGACGCCGCGTTGCAACTACGTTGGAGACCTCGACGCGCACGATCCGCTGCTGATGGCTAACGAGATGTTTGGCCACCGCCCGACGCACGGGGGCTTCGACGCATGGGTCGACCACATCGTAGAGCTGGTCAACGTCGCGTGAAGGGCCATGGATCCTCACTCTTCTTCAAGGCCGCAGGCGTCAGGCGCCGGGGGCTCGTTCGCCGCACCTGTCGCCCAGCCCACAGGCGGTGTGCCCCTCAGGCCCTGGGCGAGCCCGAGCGGGGCCAGCCGCACGCCGTGCTCCTTCTCCTCCAAATTCCGGTGACCGGTTTTGGGGCGCAGCCCGGCCCCGACGACGGAGCGCATGGAGGAAATAACGGGGCGCCCAACGTGCGCACCGACATGCACCTCCGAGACCCTACGGACCGTCAACAGCCAGGGTTAACCAGGCGGGAGCGCGCCATCCTGCGCAGGGAGCAGGCGTCGCAGGCGTTCGGACAAGCAAGCAACCATGGCGAAGGCTCATCGGATGGCCAAGGTAGCAATCCACGTCAGGAAGCACGCGGCCCACCCAGCGGTGGTGGCAGAGGTAAGCAACTTCGCTCTGAGGCTCGTCGCAGCAGGGTCTGCGGGTTGTGCGCACAGGGCGGCGCCCCGCCGCCGCCCGAAAGGGCCGTCCCCGGCTTCCCTCCGGACGGCTCAGGAGCAGAACCGGGCGCTCATGTAGAGCCCTATGTACCAAGCTACGTCGTACCTCCGTACGGCGGGATGGATCAGGCGCCTGTCACAGACACCAGTACCCCCCAAGAGTAGGGGGAACCCTGGGCGTCCTCCCGAGCCGGGCCTGGGGGCTCCCATCGACGGAGCGCCTGGCCTGGAAAATGCCAGCGGGAGAAAGAGGGAGGACGCCCCCGGGCCCATGGGGCACGGCGCAAGCCATCACCCTCGTGAGCAAGCAACACCGAGCCAAGCCCCGAGGCCTCAGGAGTAACGGCCTGTGGGGAGCAGCAAGACACAAGCAGCGCGGGCCACCCGCGGCAACCGGAGCACTGGCGCAGCCTCGGGAGGCTGGGCTTCACAAGGCCCTCAAGACACTGTCTGGCCGGCGCCTCGACGCTTCACGAGGTGGCTTCGTCAACAAAACACCTTTATGGCTGTGCCAGACGCATTGTGCTCATGTTTGTGCCGCAGGAGCGCAATCCTGCGGCTACGCGGGGAACAATGCATTCGGGTTAGGGTCATAGAGGCGCGCAACCGAGCAGAAATGCACGGGTGGCTCTTGACGGAGTTGGGAGCAACCGGGCCGTGTGCTTGGGGCTTGCCCAGCTATCTACGGCCGTGACACTCTCACGTAATAATGAGTGGGCTATATACGCCCGAAGCCCCCCGAGGATGCGGAGGGATTCCATCCCACGCCCAAGTGGAAGCCCCATGCTCCACGCTAGCGGACAACACTGCCCACCAATGGCTATGCCCACGCAACGTGGATGCCCTACGCTCCGCGCTGGGGGAAGACAAAGATGAAGACTAGCCTAGGTGCCGGACGCGGCAGTTGCTTGCTTCTTTTTGGTGTTCGAATTGCCAGTTTTTGGAATGAAGTTTGAGAATTCCGGAACTCTATTTTTAAAATGAAAAAGGGGCGGGGACTTTTTCTCTTATCATGCTCACCTTTTTCCGGTCTTGGAGTCTCTTTCTCTGAATTGGTGTTTCGCGAGGGCCCGTGCGCTCCGGCCCTCCCCGAGGCGCCTCGGAGCTGGGTAGCAAGGCCCTGTCGCCTCAGGGACTTTCATATTTTGGCGGTCGATCCCCACTCAGGGGCTCCGACCACAGCGCGTCACCGTGGCATAGAGCCTCTGGAGGTCCCAGTGCCTCCTGAGGCGGCAGCCGGCAGGACGGAATGGGGGTCGCTTGAGCGTCAAAGGGGGCTCCTAAGTAGCGCGCCTCAGGAGCCTGACCGGTCATATAGCCACTCGCTCTTTGATGTCGTCCTGGCGATCCGGTCGGCATCAAGGGTGTCGAGGCCTCACCTCGTGGTTGCGTCCTGGTGATCCGGACGTACATTACGGTGATCGAGGAATGTGCGGGACTGGGACCTGCCGACGTAGAGCTGCTTGAGCGTCAAAGGGGGCTCCTGAGCAACGTGCCTCAGGAGCCTTACCGGTCATATAGCCCCTCGCCCCCTTGACGTCGTCCTGGTGATCCGGTCGGCATCAAGGGTGTCGAGGCCTCACCCCGTCGTAGTGTCCTGGTGATCCAGACGTTCCTTACGGTGGTCGAGAAATCTGCGGGACTGGGGCCTGCACCGAAAGGGCCCCCAAACCGTCCCACAAACAAGGAGGAAGCGTCCCAGGAGGAATCGTGGACCATCTGGACAACCCGGCCGCTCCTCGCCACGCACGAGATTGTCACCGCCCTACAAGCTAAGTACACTACCGAACCAAGCAAGAGACTCCTGATCTAATGACGACCCGAGGGTGGTATAAGGGTTGTGCGCACTAATGTGAGGATGCAGGTACTGCGGGCCACCACGCGCGGCCATCGAGACCCCTGAGGCCTGAGGCGCCAGGAAAAATGGCACGAGGGGAGGGACCCTGCCACGACGAGCAGCAAGGCCACGAACCCGGGGAGTGATGGCCACAAGCAGCCCCTCAGGAGACGACACCTCATGAGGGCCCAGCCGGCCGCCGTCGCCAGGCCACAGCGGCATCGGCGCCAAGTCCCGCGCGAAGAAACTAAGTCACGTCACGGCAAGCAGGCGACCGGCGGTTTAAGAAAAGGAAGGATGGAGACGAAGGTAATACGCAAAAGGCTAACGCCCTCCGGGGCCGAGTTCTTCTTAAAGATTACAGGAACCATGAAAGGGAAACAAGGGATGCCTAGAGGGAGGAGTCGCTGTCGCCGCCCGCGCCGCCGCCCGCCTCGGCGTCGGAATCGTCCTCCCCGCTGGAGGCGGGCACCTGGATGAACCGCTCCACCAGGGACTCCACGTGCGGGCGCACCTCGTCCCGGAGGGGCCGCTGGAGCTCGTCAGGCACCCACTCCCCGACGCGCTGGAGGTCGAGCTCCGGGGTGTGGCGGCGCAAGTTGGAGAAGACACGCGTCTGGGCGAGGTCCAGGAGGTCGCGCGCGTCGGCCTCGCTGTCCCCGTTGACACGGGAGACGCCGGTCTCCAGCGCCTCCACCACCCTCCGGAAGAAGTCAAGATAGTCCCCATCGTCGTGCGCGCACGGCAGCGCGGGGGCTTCCCCAACGAACAGGCTCACCGCACCGGCTGCGTGGTGGGCGATGTCAAGATACTGCTCGGCGCGCAGGGACTCCAGCATCTTGGCATGCGCCACCTCATCCTGGGCGCCCTGCACGGCGTCAGCTTCCTCCTTAACCTGGGCCTGGAGGGACGCCAGCTCCGCCCTGGCCTCCGCTTCGCCCCTGAGGGCAGCTTGGAAGGCGGCCTCGGCGGTCGCCAGCTGGGCCCGCAGCGCGTCCACCTCCTCCTGGTGTTCGCCAAGCCTGTGTTTCTTGGTCGCAGGCACCCTGGAAGAAGGAGAGGATCAGGTCTGGTGCACTGGATGAGACAACCAAGAAAGAAGGAGGCGGCAGAATACTCACTCATCGACCTTGGCCCAGCGCCGACGAACTTGCGCTGGCCCCGAAGGCCCCCCGTTGTTGCCTCCGGAAGGGGACGAAGCAGCCAACGGCCCCACGCACTTCCCCACACCCGCAGCACTTCCTCCAGACGCCATGGGAGAGGGGAGGCAAGGAGGAGGAGAAGATTTTTCTGTGGAGCAATGGGAGCGAGAAGAAACCTCGAGATGGCAATGCCCCCCCCCCCCAGGGGCGGGGCGGATTTATAGGCGTAGCCGCAGTCGCGAAGCGTCGTGGGAGGGCAGGCGTCATGCGCCCCTTGGGCGCTGCGGGGCGGTTCGATCGGCGCAGTCCCATCCGCGTCGCCTCGCCAGCCGATTGTTGGGTCACATCCGTGTGGCCCGAAGTGTGGAAAACCGAGGGAGCAGCAGCATTCAAGGAAGGGCAATGATGGCCGGCGCTGCACATGGGTGTCGCATCAGTTTGACTTGGGACGGTTCCTGACACCCTCGGGGAGCGGGGGCGTCGCCACCCAGGCGCTCGACGCGCACAGAGCATGGTCCGCAGGCGTTTGGGGCCCGCGGCGCTTCGGGCCGGCCTCAAAGGCTTTGCCCAGAAGCCAGCTCGAGCGCGCCTTGGGCCCGGGGGCTACTGTCGGCGTTCTGGGAACGGGGGTACCTAGACCTGCCTGCCTGCAGCCCAGGGCATGGCCCACCTCACGAGCCAAGCATGGCCTGGCTTGGCCCCACTCAGGACAAGGCCCTCGCGAGGACCCGAGCTCGCGAGGGAAGCAGCGCCAAGATCAGCTAGGAGTGGGCCTCCTCAGGCCCCCTCCGGAGCGGCAGAGATCCCTATGTAGAACCCGGCCTCAGGAGTCAAGCATGACGCAAGGAAGGACAGGCGGGCGCCAGCGTGCCAGGCAGAGCAGTTTCCCCTTTGGTGCAAAGAGAGCAAGGACGTACGCGGGTTCCCAAAGCACCACCCAAAGGTTTCCATTCCGGTGCAACAAGACCACGACCACGAGCCCCGCAGGACAGATGTCATCGCCGAGCCCACCTCTGCATCATCGACAGCCACTTTGCAGGCGAAGACCACCTTTGGACAGGGCGGGGATGTAATCCTATCCCCTTTCGAATTTGGCCGTTGTGGGATCCCTTCCCGCCATTGCGATAAGGGAAGAGGACCTGGGCCGCTGCTATATATAGAGGCTAGGTTGCATCATAGAGGAGGAGGAGAAAAAGACCACAGATAAGGCACAGAGCCAAGAACACCACTCGAGCGCCCTCGCGAGGCTCCTCACCACTGTACCAGTTCATCCACCACACCTCCTCGTGAGGCAATCCACCAAAGCAGGAGTAGGGTTTTACGCTTCACAGCGGCCCGAACCTGGGTAAATCATCGTGTGCATCTTCTTCCTCGTCATCGCGCGAGTTCATCATCCTAACTATTGAGTAGCGAGCTAGGTAGGGCGAGGCTGCAGGGGATCTTCACACACGCCCCTGTGTACGAATCTTGACGGTTTTGCGGAGCCCGAAATCCGACATCTAGCCTCCCCAAGTTGCTTTCCACCAAATCAATCTCTTCCACCATAGCCAAATCTGTGAGATAGTGATTGTGTGTTGAGGAGTCTATCATCTTGAAGCACAAGAGCAAGGAGTTCATCGACATTACCGAGCCTATTACCTTTTGGAGGGTGGTGCGTCCTAGATTGGTTAGGTGTCGCTTGGGAGCCTCCTACTTCGTGTTGTGGAGTTGAACCAAGAAGTTTGTATGGGCAAGGAGATCCCCTACTTTGTGAAGATCTACCCATATTGAGGCTAGTCCTTCGTGGACGGAAGCCGTTATGGAATAGTCAAGGTTGCTACTTCGTGGACCCTTATGGGTGGAGCCCTCCGTGGACTCTCGCGACCGTTACCCTCTGTGGGTTGATGACTCCATAAATGTGGAGGTACGATAGCACCACCTATCGGAACCACGGGAAAAATCTCCATGTCTCCAAATTGTGTTTGATCTTCCTTCCTACCCTCTACTACATATGCTAGTTGTTACTTCCGCTGCTATACTCTTAGACACGTATGTGTAGGGTGTACTTGAATTGCTATAATCGCTAAAATCTACCAACACTTAAAATTGGGAAAAGGTAGAATTTTTATTTGTTCAAGTAGTCTAATCACCCCCCTCTACACATACTTTCGATCCTACAAGTGGTATCAGAGCTTTGGTCTCCATTGCATTGGTCTCACAACCTAGGAGAGTATGGCGTCTAGTGAGGGATATTATCACCGTAGAGGTCCATACTTTGATGGCACAAATTTTGCTAGTTGGAAGCACAAAATGAAAATGCATATTCTTGGTTATAACCCCGCCGTTTGGGCTGTTGTTCGTGTTGGCTTGCAAGGTGAATTCTTTGGTGATGGAAAGGAACCGGATCGTGAAGCGACCACGGATGAATTAATGATGTTGCAATACAACGCTCAAGCATGTGACATTCTCTTCAACTGCCTATGCCCCGAAGAATTCAACAAAATCAGCCGTCTTGAGAATGCAAAAGAGATTTGGGATACTTTGGTTGATATGCATGAAGGTACCGAATCCGTGAGAGAATCCAAAGTTGGATGTTCTTCAAAGTCAGCTTGACAAGTTCAAGATGAAAGATGGTGAAGGAGTCGCAGAGATGTACTCTAGGCTAGCTCTCATCACAAATGAGATTGCCGGCTTAGGAAGCGAAGAAATGACCGACAAATTCATCATCAAGAAGATACTTAGAGCTTTGGATGAGAGATACGACACCGTGTGCACTTTGATCCAAATGATGCCCAATTACAAAGATCTCAAGCCTACGGAAGTCATTGGAAGGATTGTTGGTCATGAGATGACACTCAAGGACAAAGAAGAGCTTCACAACAAGTCTAGCGGTGCTTACAAAGCCACAAGTGATGCTCCCGCAACTTCAAGTGACAACCTTGTCACCAATGAAGAGATAAGCCTCATGGTTAAGAAATTCAACAAGTTCTACAAGAATAGAGGCAAAGAACGAAGCTCCAACTCAAGATATGCAGAGAAGCGTTCATCAAGTCGTGACCGAAACTGCTACAATTGTGGGAAGCCCGGACACTACTCGAATGAGTGTACGGCTCCCTACAAACGAAGAGAAGAGTCACCTAGAAGACGAAGCTCAAGAGATGCATCACCTCGTAGAGAGAGAAGGAGTAGAGATGACCATTATGAACGAAGACCCTCAAGGAGAAGTAGAGACTTGGAGAAGAAGGACAAGTACACCAAGAGCTACTCAAGAAGAAGACATCAAGCTCACATTGGTGAATGGGTTTCCGGCTCCGAATCTGACAACCACTCCGAGAGAAGCTACCATTCCAACACCGACTATAGTCAAGATGAAGGTGTTGCCGGAATTGCACTAGTGACTACCAACTCCTATGATCTATTTGATTCACCAAATGAAGGGAGTGGAAGTTGCTTCATGGCTAAAGGCTCCAAGGTATCACACCCCGAGTATCTTGATTTCAATAGTGATGAAGATGACTTACTTGGTGATGATGACTTGCTCTTTGATAAAAGTAGTGATGTTAGTCAAAATGAACTTGATAATTTTCATGCTAGTCAAGATAAGTCGGTTGATGATGATAAGATGAAAATAGAACAACTAACTAAAGAATTAAACACTCTTAAGTTAGCCCATGAATCTACTCTAGAAGATCATAGAGAGCTTGTAAGGACTCATGAGAAGCTACGCTTCGAGAAGCTCACCTTGGAGCAAGAACATGAGTTTCTTAAAGCTATCAATGACGATCTCCGAAAGAAGACTTAATCTTATCTAACCAAACGATTAGTCTTGTCTACATTCATGCCACAAGTTAAACCTAGACAAACTAGTAACAAAGGCAAGAAAGGTTCTTCATCTAGTAGCAACAATAAGAATCCTAAATCTAATGATGTTGCTTCTAGTAGTTATATTGATTCCACTAATGATGATTCTCTTAGCCAAGTTACACTTGAGCAAGAAAACGATTTATTGAAAGTAATTATAGAGAAAGGCATCTACAAGAGTCTTGCCGGGTGTAAGCAATTTGAGGAGATTGTACGCAAGCACGAAGGATACCGGAAGAACCATGGCATTGGCTACTTCAACGCAAATGGAGTTCAATGGGAAGAAGGTCAATACCCCAAGCCCAAGTTTGTTCCTCAAAGGGAGAAGTATGAACATACTCTTCCTAAGGGAACAAACACTCAAGATGACCTTCCACCACAAGACCACAAGCTCAAGGGTAACGACAAGCTTCAAGAGGACATTGACTCATATGAAGATGTCCCAAGCTTTGGTGAAGTGGGTTCCCAAGGCTACTTCAAGCTCAATTTCTACAAGTGCCACTTCAACACCAAGGATCCCCATCAAGTTGATCTGGGTCCCCAAGAAGAAGAACTAGAGAAGTTCTTGAGGGGTGACTCCGCCAATGAAATTCGCTCACATTCATTATTTGCAAGAACTAGTTGCAATCAACGTCAACATCATGCAATAGTTCAAGGAGTCACACATTCCCTCAAAGGTAAGCAAGGGACAAGGTAATCAACAAATCCATGGACATCATCATGTATGCTTTGCCCTACATGTCCATATATATCCTTGTATTTGTCTCTTGTATGTTGGGACTAACCCATGTAGGTGAGAAGAGTAAGGAAACAAAAAGGATGCTCCGAACTCTTGGTGATCTTCATCAACCTTGAGCATCCACCACTACATCACCCACATGAAGTCTTCTACGACAAACCCAAGGTTAGTTTATCCCTCCTATGGGGGGATGTCACATCAAGGGGTAGCTTTACTCTAAGACTTGAGTTAAACCATCTCTTAGAATGTGACAACATTAAATGCTTTATGTAAAAGTGGTAACCCCACTTGTGCTTAAACGATGAGTATGGCCTATGATCAAGTATTCTTACTTGGCTCCTAAGTCAATATACTCATATATAGATGACTCCATCATCGCCAAAATGCTTGATAGATGCTAGTATGTATGTGCATGTTTGCCATGATTTCATTTGACATCTTATTGTGTGAGCATGTTGGTCTACACTTATTTATCCATTCGAGGACATCCAATAGTTGCTATTTGGTTTTTGATTTTTCTTTTGCCAATTGGATGGACTAGAATGCCTAGGACCACTCTCTAGCTATCTATGCTTTCTCGTCTCATATTCCATTCTGGCTGCTTCACAAAATTTGAACAAGTACATTTCGATCTCTCTGTGTGAGGAGCACTCGGAGTTCCGTATCGACAAAGGACTGACCATTAAAACCTCCCAAGTGTATCTCGATGGAACCAATACCAAATTCTCGGTATCGCCGAATGCCTAGGGTTGATCTAGTTTTCATACTCGGTATCACTGATTCCATCTTCTCGATTACACCGAGTTTCCCTGTCAGCTGACAGTAGAGAAACTCGGTGACACTGAAAAGTTAGAACCGGTGTCACCGACAACCACAGGTATATAAAGAGGCGGACCCGACTTTTGAAATTACTTTCTCAAACATCATCCCCTCCAAAACCCTAGCTGCCGAACAAGGACCCCTGGTCATCTCCTTCGTCTTCCCACGCACCTCCGCCGTTGGAAGTCCACGCCGTCGACGGAATCTTCACCGCCGTCGCCGCCATAGCGAGATCGTCACCGAATTAGGATACGGTTTCGACCCCTCGTGCGCTCCTCCCTCCAAATCTTGCGCATTAGGACTTTTCCATCGACAAGACACGCTTTGAGATTGATCTATCCACAAGAACCTCTAGTGAATAGCGAATGAAAGATTTTTTAGGGTTTGCCGTCCGCAAATTGAATCTCGGTGGAACCGACGCAAAAGAATCGGTAGCACCGATTCCCTTTTCTATTCAACTGAGAATAACCTCGGTGAAACCGAGTGCCCATTTTCGGTCTCACTGAAAGTGGTGCCAAGTTTCTGTAATGCGGGTTGTCTGTCTCGGTGGATCCGAAAAGTTTGCCTCGGTTGTACGGACATTCACTTGGCATAATGCAAATCTTGAGAAATTTTAGTTCAAATCTTTGAAAACTTGTCTGCATTTTGTGATGACTCAACCCTTCCACTCTTCTATACTCTATTTCACAGGGTCAGAGATGTCGGGTTCTGATGATAGCCAGAATGACTTCAAAGAGAAAACTGTTGACATGAGCTCAGGCACTAGTCCTGAAGGGAGCTATGATGATGTTCCTAGCTCACCTGATCTGCCCAAAGCTGCAACCAGGGCAAGAAGAAAGCTCAATTCTGATGAGGAGGATGAAGACTTTGTTCCAGAAGAGCTTCCCAAGAAAGATGCTGCTGCCAAGAGCACTGCTGCTGCCACTACATCCAAGAAGAAGGGTATAAGGAAGGAGTATGCTAGCTCAGGGTCAGTGAGAGCACCAGAGAGTGCTAGGGCTACAATGACTGTTGAGCCCTCCAAGAAGTCTATGCCTAAGAAGGCAGGATAGAAGAAGAAGTCCAGGAAGAGGATCATACATGTCATGGGCAGGCCTACCTCTATGTATGAGGATCCAGAGGCTGAGGCTGAGGAGGAGGAAGAGCCAGCTACCAAGGCTCCTCCTAAGAAGAAGAAGAAGCTCATGGCTGATGCTATGCCTAAGGATACATCATCCAAAGGCACCAAGACTGCCCCCAAGAAGGTTGCTGATGTTCCTAAACCCAAGAGGTTTTCCAGAGACATTCCAACTTCTAGCAAGAACAAGACTTCCACTTTCCCGGAAGCTGAAGATGATGCATGGTTTGTTTTGATGAAGCTTAGACCACACCTTCTAGAGCACAATGCTAGCCATCCAGTTGCTGAGGACATGAAGAAGAGGAAGGACTCAGGTTTGAGAGAGTGGAGAGCTATTGATCCCTACTCTCAGAGGAGGAGGACAGCTGTGGACTATAGGTTCTATACAAAGGAGCAACAAGATCTCTATGAAACAGTTTTGCTTGACAAGAGCCCCGCAGTGAGTCACATGAGATATGTGGATTGGAAGCACATTAAGGATAATGAGGACTACTTTCCAAGTGTGCAAGACAACTTCCACTACATTGGTCTTGATGAGTTTGTTGGTAAGGAGTTTACCGCTTGGAACGACGAGATGATCATGCAATTCTACTCCACTACACACTTCTATGGAGATGGTAGGATTGTGTGGATGACAGAAGGCACCAGATATGACTCCACAGTTGAGGAGTGGGCTGCCATCTTAGGAGCTCCACAGGTGCAAGGCGGAGACTTGGATGTGTACTCCGAGTCCAAGGCCAATCACAATGCTATGAAGAACATGTACAATGAGATCCCTGCTGCAAACTTGCCTTCACACAGGTTTGGATCCATTTACTTCCTCCAGGCTGGTCTACACACGATCAACACTATCTTGAGGCATACCTTGATGCCTAAGTCTAGAGATGAGAAGAGGCTACTCGATAACATGCTGCTCCATCTTGACCAACGTACCAGATTCAGAGTGATGGACTTAATAGTTGAAACAGTGAAGAGGACTGCAGCAGATCAGAAGAGGTCATGTGGATACGCTCCATATATACATATGCTTATCAACTCCAAGCTGGAGAAGCACACATATGCACTTGATCGACCACATTTGCCACTCTTGCCAGAGCTAGAAGACAACGTTGTGGTGATGGACCCAGATCATCCCACCTCAGCTACAGCACAGGCACAGGCAGAGGCAGCCAGAGACTCTAGTTCTCAAGTGCCAAAGACTAGGAGTGAGCAGATGGATCTCCTACTTAGCTGTGTGCTAAGCATGCAAAAGGACATCGGGAACATATTGAAGAACCAGGAGAGCCTCTCGAGGATTGTTGACACCAAATTCCATATTCTCAACAACAAGGTGGATGAGCTCACAGTGACTGTGAATGAGCTCAAGAAGGAAGTTAATGGCGTGCCCAGTCCCCACACTACTGATGATGATGAGGATAGTCCACCTCTCAGGATAGCCACTCAGTTCAGGACTCAGCCCAGATCTGCTACAGTGCTAGTTCCAGAGTCTAGACCTTCTTCATCAGCACCTGCCGCAGCTCCTTCAGCTCCTCGAGCACCTCCAGTTGCTACTCCGACTCCGTCCATGACGTCTGCAGAAGTCTTCGCTGATGCCGTTCTCTTGACTCCTTCATCAGCCACCGGAGGAGATCAGCCCCAGAAGAGGGCTTAGTTATATACCTTTGAACTTTTTGGTAACTTGTTGCCAAAGGGGGAGAAGATGTATATAGATCTTTAGGCTTCGAGAGAGAGAGAGAGAGAGCGTTGCTTTTTATCGCTTTTCAAAACATTGATAACTTTTGGTTGGTTTGCTTGTGTTAAACCTTGTTGGTGTTTGATCAAACACTTGATGTGTATTGCTACTACTTCCTATCCTTGTGATGCTTATGAGATGATCATTCACCTTTGCTTGATTGTGTTGTGCTATGATATTCATTCTTATTATTCTCGCACACCACCAAGTTGTATGTGACATCAAAGAGTGCCCCATGTACCTAATCGATTGTGCATTTGCATTCAAATGCAAATTTAAAATAATGCACAAATTTAGGGGGAGCTCTTGCTTATCACATACTTCTCAAAGCGACGATTATATTCATTGATTATATCATATGTCGAAGCTTTGATCTATATGTTGTCATCAATTACCAAAAAGGGGGAGATTGAAAGCACATTTGCTCCCTTGGTGGTTTTGGTAATTAATAACAACATATATGTCATGGAACTAATGTTTCCACTAAGCATATTTTAGGAAAAGTTCAATGATGAGTTGGCAAAAGGATTGTGGAGAAACCCCTAGATGCAAGGAAATGGATTGGCAAAGCTTCAAGCAAGAGGACTCAACATTTTACTTTGTGAGAAATCACTTTGAGTCCATAGGAAAGCCAATACTATTAAAAGGGGGTAAGGTACTGTTGGTGAACAAGATGCTCTACGTGCACAAGTGATAGTCACCAAAAACACCCACATGCTCTTCCACAAATACTCTGTCTAGAACCCGACCACTCAAATTGGTAAGACCAACAATTCCTATTCGGTCTCACCGAAATTCAAACCCTAGACAGTTCCTATGCCAAATCCATCTCGGTACTACCAACATTCCATTCGGTGCCACCGAAATTAGTTGCCAACTCTCGGGTATCCTATTTTTAAGGATTGGTACCACCGAGTTTTGCCAATCGGTCTCACCGAGATTTGGACCAACTTCCTGGTTAGCCATTCTCAAGAATCGGTACCACCGAGTTTTGTGAATTGGTCTCACCGAGTTTTGGACCAACTTTCTGGTTAGCCGTTGTCAAGAATTGGTACCACCAAAATTTGAGAATCGGTCTCACCGAGTTGTGCAATCTGACTGTTGGTCATCTTATCGGTACCACCGAGATTCCTGTATCGGTCTCACCGAGATTCAAAAGTTGCTACCTTTGGAGCAACTCGGTACCACCGAGTTTTACACTTCGGTGTCACCGAGTTGGTCACTTTAGGTGTAACGGTTGGATTTTTGGGGATGCCTATATATACCACTTCACCACCACCCACTCGAAAGCGAAGCACTCAGAACTATTCCATACTTGCCCCATCCAATTTTCTGAGAGAGAGCCACCTACTCATGTGTTGAGATCAAGCCATTCCACTCTATCCATATGAATCTTGATCTCTAGCCTCCCCAAGTTGCTTTCCACCAAATCAATCTCTTCCACCATAGCCAAATCTGTGAGAGAGTGATTGTGTGTTGAGGAGTCTATCATCTTGAAGCACAAGAGCAAGGAGTTCATCGACATTACCGAGCCTATTACCGTTTGGCAGGTGGTGCCCCCTAGATTGGTTAGGTGTCGCTTGGGAGCCTCCTACTTCGTGTTGTGGAGTTGAACCAAGAAGTTTGTTTGGGCAAGGAGATCGCCTACTTCGTGAAGATCTACCCATAGTGAGGCTAGTCCTTCGTGGACGGAAGCCGTTATGGAATAGTCAAGGTTGCTACTTCGTGGACCCTTATGGGTGGAGCCCTCCGTGGACTCTCGTGACCGTTACCCTCCGTGGGTTGAAGACTCCATAAACATAGACGTATGATAGCACCACCTATCGGAACCACGGGAAAAATCTTCATGTCTCCAAATTGCGTTTGATCTTCCTTCCTACCCTCTACTACATATGCATGTTGTTACTTTCCGCTGCTATACTCTTAGACATGCATGTGTAGGGTGTACTTGAATTGCTATAATCGCTAAAATCTGCCAACATTTCAAATTAGGAAAAGGTAGAATTTTTATTTGTTCAAGTAGTCTAATCACCCCCCCTCTAGACATACTTTCGATCCTACAGCTTGTGCCAAAACTTGTCCCAAATCGGATATTTTTTCACCAGGGCACATATGAGCCATGTCATGACACCACGCCAAGTTTCATGAAATTATGACAACATTTTGATTTATACATGAACGTAAAACCAAGCTTCTCATTGTATGTGGCCGAGCCAAGACCCCGAGATGTTTGAAATCCATTCCCATATCTTGAATGGGGCCCAAAGTAGCCATGTACACTTATATGATTTTTCAACCCATTTTGATGCACAAGACCTTGTGATTTTAGTTCAAATTTTAATTATCCACATTAAATGCCTAGAGGACTCAATTAACGTATGAAAATGCAAAAAGAACCCTAAATAATTCCATATTTTAGCAAGACACTCTTACTAGTCTGTGTTGCCTCTAACAAAAGTTCAAGGCGAGAAGATGAGCGGATGTCGTTTTGCCCACGTAAGGTGACGTGTTCCTTATCGGAACCACAAAGCATGCAGTGAGAAGCTCTGGTTTGTAAGGGACTTGTGCCTTAAATTGTCCCAAGTTGGACAATTTTTTTAAATGGCACATATGTGCCATGTCATGACAACATGCCAAGTGTTTAGAATTTCTGACGCATTTTGGATTTACAGTAATTTAAAAAACAAGTTTCTCAATGTATGTGGCCGAGCCAAGACCTCGATATGTTTGAAATTCCTTCCCATTTCTTGCCCGTGACCTAAAGATGAAGCCATGGACACTAATATGATTTTTCATCCCGTTTTGATGCACCGGACATTGGGACGATAGTTCAAATTTGAATTATACATATTAAATGTCTAGAAAACTCAATTAATGTAAAAAAAATGCCAAACGAACCCTGAATAATTCCATATTTTAGCATGACACAACTATTTGTCAGTGTTCACTGCAGATAAATCTGATTTCAATCCAAACACCGTCCTCAGTCGAAGTAACCTCATTTTTTGTTTTAAAAACATTTTTCAAATCAGGTCTTTCACAGACATTTCAAGTCATGAATCTTGTGTGGGCCAATCTTGTGTTATGCAGACAGAATCTTCATTGGCTACAGTACACCGCCGGCCAGTTTACCGCACGGACTCCTCGGACCATTTTACTTATCAACCGTCGCCGGTGAAAGATGGGGACGTGGATCACCATTGTGAGGGCAACTTCGGCAACCCACTCCGGCCTGAGCGCGGCCGCATTAGCCATGAGCTTGCTCTCAACATGCTTGAACGCGACCGCTACCTCCGACAGGGCGGCTACAGCAACCGAAAGGGCAGCTGCTGCAGCTGAGAGGGCGGCAGCAACAACCGCGACGGGGATAGAAAATGGCGAGAACAGCACATCAGATGTCAGTGTCTCGCCATAGCCCTGATGCCGGACGCCCAGTCCCATCTCGATGCCACCCACGCCCATCTCGTGTCGGTCACTGCACAAATCACATTTTCCTTCTCCAACATCGGTCGACAACCCACGTCCGATAAGTTGGTAATTGCTGAGTGTGCTCGAGCAGGCGTCCGTTCGTCGGCGGCCTCCCTAGCCAAGATTGTGGCTGTCCATGCCCGGAGCAAGGCCGCCCACACCCGGCTCATGGTTGCCTTATCCAAAGAGATGGTGGACGAAGACTGCGTGGTGCTAGAGTATGTGGCGATGGATCCCATGGATCTCCTTACCCCGGAGGTCATCGAGCGGGAGCTGGTCATCGAGGAGGCGGCGGAGATCAACGAATGCCAGGCATAATATTAGTCTCTGTCTAGAGCGATGGTCTTTTGTTAGAGTAATGTTTAGGTCAACTAACTAATGTTTATTAGTTGCTCGATTAAGTAAGTGCGGGAAGTGTTGTAGGCTCTTTTGTGCAGTACTCAAATTTGCAAGTGTTGTTAAATTAAGCAATGACGTCGATGACCAATGTAACGAGAGAAATTCGGACCAAAATTTGGCATCGTATCCCCATTTTCTTTTCCAAATGAAAATGAAATGCAAGTACCGTGTGCAATGTAGTATCCGATATCTTACACGGGAAGCTTGGAGACCAAAATTTCTACTTTAGTCTCATCACACATGGGATCAACTATAGGATTCATTTGTGTTGTTGAATATCTCACACAGTTATGGTAAAGGGACTGTGTCCGATGTGACTGTGCGCGCTACTTTTCCGCCGCACCGAACAAAATTTTGGGCTGCTGTGCAAATATCTACCCCCTCCCCTCGTACCAACCAAAAGCCACACCCCCTATTTCCCCCTTCCTTTCCTAAATTCAAACCTGCACTGCTTGCTTGCAGCGCCATCTCCTCACCGGCGACGCTTCTTCCTGCTGCTCGCCCTCCTCCATCTAGTTAGGTAATCCACACCTTCCCCATACCCCCTCCCCCTCAACCCCCTGCTCCTCCATTCCACATGCCCCGACCGCCGGCGCGGCACATTCCACCAAAATCACCAGCCCACCCCCCACATAATCGCCGCCACAAGACATGGTGCACACAGTATAGCCAGGATCTCAAGGAGCACCTGGCAGCGGAGAAGTAAATCGCGACAACACTCGCGGATGAGGCCGCGATGGCAGCCATGCGTGCCGACTCCCAGATCTCGGAGCAGCACCTCGCCGTCGAGGCCACTGTCGACGCCTCGTGCGCGGACACCGCCATGCGATTGGCTGCTTTGAACAACAAATCATTGTGTTTTCTCGAGGTCTCCGCTGTTGCCTTCGATGATGACTACGAGTTGTTTTCTCAGTGTGCCCATGCTTTCCTTGACTCCAGAGCCGCAGGTTGGTGCCCGGACAGGCTGAGACCACTCACCACTACAAGGAGGGCACCCACGATGTGGAGGCCTCTCCCTCGTCCAAGCCCATCGTTATCGATATCTCCAACGACGAGGAACATCTTGCTTTTTAAGCTTAATTACTAATGACTTGTGTTCAGCTAGCTACGCTTGTTAAGCATGTTTGCTTTACCTGTTGCATGTGCTTCTCCTGCCTTTTTGACCTTCTAGTATGTTCTATTGTGCAATGTGATGCTCAGTTAACTATTTGGTTCATTTGTATTGGTGATCATCTGCAATGTGATGTTCGATTATTGTTGGTACAATTTTGTATTATTATGCATGTGAAATATACAATTGCTATATTTCATAGTAGTTCCTAGCACGCTTGGCTTTTCCATATGGCTTCAATTTAATATGTTGGATTTGCAATGCATTTATTTTTCATTAACATATTTTACTGATAGCATGCGAAATCACACTTAAAACCTGATCAATATCTATCTTAAATGCGTTACAGGGGTAACAATGGGAGACACTGAAGTTTACCATCGAGGTTTGCATTTTCATGATCCTTTGGCTAATAGCACATTATTGTGCAATTGCAGGAACCATTCTAATATTTAGGTTTCTAATAATAATTTGGTCTTGCACATGTAGGTCCTGCTGTAAGAGGTTTAGACCCACTGTTCGACCCATTTTGCATGTGGGGAAATGATGTGTTCATGAATATCAGTCAAATCAAGAAACTCAGAAAGATTGTTAAGATAAAGAAACTTGCGATGAAAAACAAAAAGATGTTTGTCTGCACAATGAAGAAGACATCAGTCAACTATAGGATGGTACTATCGCTTTTACCTTGTCTTTTTTCCCTTTGTGACATTACAATTTTTTGAAACGAAAGTTATGCATATCTTTGTTTCCAGTCCTTTCCAAAGCAGTTCATCGATGAGTACGTCTCAAACCCCCTATATGGTCAAGAGGCGAGGAAGGTATTCATACACCCACGGTATAATCTTGAAGTCTTCCTTAAGAGGATGAACGATGGGCGGGCAACCATACACAGGCACTGGCTTAAAGTTGCAAGGACCTTCGACATCAGTGAAGGCTCAATATTTGCCTTCCGCTTCAACAGTTTTCTCAACAAGATTCATCTGTCTATTTACCGTATATGATGCTATTTTCCAAAGGTTTTAGATGTTGCATGTGAAACTCGGTCCTGTCGTTTAATTGAGTAGCTAGGTAGTATATGCCTATATGATGTTGTACTATGATGTATTTCAATTATGAAATCCTGGTTGCCATAATACGAAATGAAATATATTGTGTGCTTGAAATATATTGTGTGCTTGATATAAATAATAGTGGAATTAGCTTGATTATTGGGGTTTCATATTGCAGACGGTTTGTCATAGAACACCGTGAGCGATGACCTCACCAAACCCACACGGTTTCTGGAAATTTGGCGTGTTGGATCAGTGGAAAATCACACACGACTTCCGACCGAACACTGTGTGCGTTAGAACACACATTCGCAAACTTTTTCACATAAAACGTGTGTGTGATGGACAGCCCTATGCCAACCAGTTTCTTCTAGGCACCGTGCGTGACGGCCACCCCTAACTCAGATGATGTTATGAAGAAAATTGTGGGTGATGTAGAATATGAACGAAAACGTACGTTTGGGATTAGATGTGTTGGATGCTAAGCACATCTCACATGACTTCCCCAATATATCTGTTTGTGATGGCCCTTCCAATCACACATGACATATTTTTTCGCATCGCATGTGACCAGGCGCAGCCATCGCCGACGGGTTTTCTGTGTCGTGTGGGATAGGCCCCCCTATCGCCCACACATGCAAGGCGACGGGTTGAGACTACGTCATAGAAAGGGGTTAAAAACCGTTTGTATAACAGGCGCCTGCACTAGTGGTGGCCCAGAAGTGATGGATGGCATCACTCGTGGGCTCCTGTTACACAACATATTCTGGGGGTTCTTCTATGGCAAAGGTGAGATTGGTGAGGACGACTATGATATCTCCAAGCTCAGATGCGGTGGTCTCGTTGTGAACGGCGTGGCCCGACATCTTGGTGGTTTGGGAATTGAAAGGTGGTTGTGGTGTGTTGGGCTAAGGAAAACATTTCCTTTATAGGCCAGTGGAGTCTTCCATCACACGCTTGTGGACGGGAGAATTCAGGTGTCGGCAATTGGCGCATAAACGATGCGATAGGCTGATATGTTGGGCACCAGCTGCTGAAAGGTGTTGGCCGGCCATTGTGTAGGCTATCGGATAGGATAGGCTTCACTGTGGATAGGGAAAAAATCTGGACAGTGTGGAAAACTAGGGATAGCGACCAAGCTAAGATAGGATTAGCCAATGGTCAGCCTGGCTCTAATACCAAGGTCGTCGGGGCCGGTTTTCTGGGATATAAAATTCCCAGCAAATGACCCTTGTGCCATCACAAGACCCAGGATTACTGTTCGCTGGTGGACACTTCCATGATACATAATTCCAAGCGAATACAAGAATTTGAGTACAAGACCATGAAGGTCCATTGAGTACAACAATGGTTTCTATTGGCTGATGGCTGAAGCAACTCGTGGATCTCCAAAGCTTATGGGACTCCATTCCCACAGGAACCCCTGGCCTCGATAACTCCAATCTCGTGTGGCTGCTACTTTGGTTCCTAGGTTGCAAGTGTGTCCTTGTGGTGCTCCTTTACTATTCGCGATATGTACAAGACAATAGCCAGGGACAAGCTAGTGAGTACTTTTTAATATACTCACAAATATCATGAAATCAGACATAATAAAGCGGTGAATGCATGCACTAAAACCTTAATTTTATCCAATATGACGTCTGGTTAATTCATGAATGCAGTATGCAGATAATTTATCCATACAAAAAATAAAGATTATAAGAGTATAAGTAATCATATTATGACAAAAATTTAATGATTGGTTTCGGAGGTAGAACCATCCCGAAAGAACCCAATAGAAAATATTAGCAGGTTGCCACAATCAGGCGTCTAGAGCGACACCACATAAAGGGCTTATATTGAAAAATACTAACTTGAATTGCAGTAGTCGGACGTTTGAAGCAATGCCAAATAAAGGGATTATATTGAAAATAATAATATGAGTTGCCACAGTCGGGCGTCTGAGGTGACGCCACATAAAGGGCTTATATTGAAAATAATAATATGATTTGCCACAGTCAGGCGTCTGAGGCGACGCCACATAAAGAGTTTATATTGAAAATAATAACATGAGTATCCAGGAGGTAGACCCTTCCCATGTGATACTCAACAATTCCATATAAGAGAAAAGGTTGGTCCATAACAATATTACTCGTACTAATCATCTGTCATAATTCATGATCAACTTCCTCATTTAAATAATCCCTACAAAGACCGACACTTGACCCTTCCTAGTCTATAGTCCTTAACCGCAGAAACGGCTATTCAAATAGGTTTATACTCTGCAGAGGTTGTACCCTTTACCCACGAGTAATGGATTTCTTTAGTCAACCCGATATGTTGACTAATTCCGATTACGGTCTTTGAGTTGAAAACAGACCTTGCTTGCACGCACCAGCCTAACTTCCCAATACCTGGAATCACCCACAGCAACCGTTAAGTAAAACTCTAAGTGGGGAGACTACAATCTCAATTAGAATGGGACACAATATCTATAATGCGTGCAAAAAGGGGCGCTACCCCCTTGGTCCAATCCGAACACCCATGCCCCTGGACCAAGTGACATGCCTACCAGGGGCCACTTGTAGCTTTCACTATGGCCTCTCTGTATGGTGTGTGCAAGGAAAGTGGTTAATGACCAATTGAACCATACCCTACCTGTGACAGGGTCGACACGTAGCACGAAACAAGTATCGGGGTTACCAGAACTAGACTCGATCTACGGTCGACTAGGGAGGTTTTAAATTTCCCTGCAATGGTTAGCACAACATATTTACTTTGTAGTACCAACAGAGTCACCACCTATCATGCCCCAATATGCCTTCACTGATCATCCTTGTCACAATGAGACATCAGGTCCACAGTCATGTCTACGCGAGACAAAAAACTTCCTCCGGAATTTGTCCGAACCAGCATAGGCATGTGTGGCATGAGGTAGTAACTACTTTAGAATGTATCTTATGTTTAACAGAAAATAATTCCTACCAAGAAACCATGCTTGAATATTTTCCATATGCAATGTTTTATTTCAATTTATCATAGTCATGATTTATTTATCCTGGCAAACTAACAATCAACTTGTATCGTATAGAGTGTTCAAGATGCTTGCCTTGAGTATGCAGAAATGTTTGGTGCACTCCAAATTTATTGAAAGTATTGTTCCCTTCATTTTTCCTATTTTGGAAATATTTCAATTGACACCAAATTCCATAAAATTACAAAATAGTTGTTTGGAATATTTTGAAATGAATACTAAAATAAGCTAGATGGAATTTCAAAAATGTTAGAAAAAGAATCATGTCATTTGCAGTTGTGGTTTAAAAACTAGAACTAGTCGAAGTTGGGTCAAAATTTGATTTTAAATAAAACATATAATAGAAAACGGTTCGACCGGGGATACACTTTCTAGAAACAGAAAGCGTACTTTAGAGGAAGATGCTTATTAGCAGTGAAAGCGCACCAACAGGGTTGCGCCACTTGTGGAATGGTTGGCTCACCGACAAGTCGGACCCACCTGTCAGGTTCGCCTTCTTACTCCCACGCGCTTGGGCAGGGACAGATGAGGGCTCCGGTGGAGATTCCCGGTGGCACACACTACCATTCGAGGTGATCCGGCCTTGTAGATGCTTGAGAGGGAACTCCGCATCAGCTTGGGGTGGTTAGGGTCACAGGGGAGCTCGAGGGTGAGCACACCTTCAACCATGGCAGGAGAAAAGATCCGGTGAAAATGGGCTTCTGCCCACGTGCTGGTTTCGATGGAATTGGAGTTGGGAATGGGTTCTCGGGGCCGTGATCAAACTGGTGGTGGAGGAGATGGAGAGGGATAGGCTCAGGTGCACCGGAATTTGGCAGAGGTGCGGCGGCGGACGAGGTGGCTGGAGACGAGGGAGATGGCTAACCCTAGTCGATTTGCTTCTAAGAGGATCTGACTACGGGTGGGCAGAGGGATGGAGTGCACTGAGGGCTCGGAGTGGTCATTTTCTAGTGTAGGGAGGTCGGTTCCGCGGCTGCCTAAGGATAACCATGGCGGGGGTCTCATTCATTGTGAGCTCGGCTGGTGGCGGGGTTAGTACTGGACTGTGCGGTTTGGTGATAGGCTCGGGAGCGCTGGAGGCCTCTGGCTGGTGCCACATATGGTGGACGGTGCTGCGGCTTCTAGAGAGCAGCACAACAGCAGTCGGCCATTAATGGCGAGCGGGGGAGGTGGTAGTGGTCGATACGGATGGTGGAGAGGTTGGTGAGGTTGGAAGAGGGGCTACAGGAAGAGGAAGATAACTACGGCTGTCCTCGTGGATCGGAGATGCGCCACGCATCTCGGGCGGCACCGTCCATCGCACTCATCGACGACGGCAGCAATGGCAAGACGCGAACGTGGCTGTTCTGTGTAGTGGACGGTGGGGGTAAGAGTGCGACGCAGCAGTGGGATGCGGAGCTCGGGCGGGGGCGCGTCCAATACACGTGCTCTACTCGCCCTCCGGACACGCACAACACGTGCTCGACGATTTGCTATGACGATCTAGAGGGCTCTGATTCAAATGAAACTTTACAGACTTATGGTGTTGGTTATGGGAGAGCTAGTGGACATGTTGGTTTAGCCACATAAGTTAGATCCACATGTACTTTACCAAGATCCAACAATTCTTCCATGACTATAAGGTGTTCGATAGTATGCGAGGGATAGCTAGAAAATTTTCAAATGGCCATGATGGGTTTTTGCATAAAAGTGATTTATAGACATAATATGACCTCTCCTAATTTTTGTGGAATTTTAAAAGAAATATTTAAAATAGTTGTACTGTAACAAAGGCATTTCAGAGTTGAAAACACTATTAAAAGAATTAGTTGTGGGCAACTTTTATTATAAAACTATTCCTACTGAATTTGCAAATGAAATAAAACGATTTAAGGAAACATTCAAAGCCCATAACATTTTTCCAAAAATTTCTACTTGGAGGGAAGAATTTTAGAAAACAGAGAGCGGGGAGGGTTCTGAAATAATGAGAGGATCAAATATAATCTAATTTTTTTATTTCTACAAAAAAATTAATTAATTAAAACAGTGTTAAATTTTGGGGGTGTTATAGTGCATGGCAAGTTGATTTAACTTAGATGGGCATGCAATAGATATGGGGGTGTATGCCAATTGTTTTATATAAAAGATGAGTGATGGATGCATTATAGGGGTCATTAACTGGATACACCACACTGACCATTCACTAGTGATCCGAACTATATAACAGTTACAAAATATTGATAGTCTAATTTTTTTCTCAAAAGGGTACATGACTGACAACATGAAGCGTGAGTTAGTGAAAAGCATTGGACAGAAACATAAAGACCTAAAGATTACATCGATCCACAATAATCATAAGTACTTTATTATTGTGGATAATGATGTCTGGACATTAACACAAATTTCTCAAGATAAAATGACACAATTGATTAAGCAACATAACAATCCAGACTGAAGCAAACATAGATAGAAAAGTTATACATTATTATTTCCTCCATCAATTGAGCAAGCTTAATTGTGCTAAACCATGTTATTCTTCTTATTGGTGACGATCTCTCGAAGGATAGGTCTGAGAGCCTCCCTCCTCATTGGTTTGGGAACAAAAACATCAGCACCAGCATTCATGAATGCCTCCATGGCGTAATCATCGGCAGAAACCCCAACAATCTTCACATCAGTTTCCCCCATAGCAAGAATCTTCACAACTGCCTGTCGTGTGATACAAAAATTATATTGTCTTTTTTTCATCCATCAAAGGTTTCTATTTATGTAAATACATGCCAAATACTTACATATACAATGTTATAGAACTAAGTACCTCAGGACCAGTCATGATGGGCATGTCCTTTTCTAACAAAACAATGTCAAACTTCTTCCCCTCAAGGAACAAATCAATAGCTTCCTTCCCATTCACGGCTAGAGTAACCTCACAGTGACATGCGACCAACATAGTTGAGAGGACCAGCCTACAAATTTCAATGTCCTCAACAAGTAGTGCCTTGATAGAGGTGGATACTTTAGCCTTGAGCTCCATGATCACCTAAACGAATTACAAACGTGAACGAATATATTTTATTCTTGATCCACGCATGCCAAATTATTAATTGCATGCACATTATTATTCTCCAAAATAATCAACTAACAAAATCTTAACATATTACCAAAATCATAGTAAACTAATACAGGACGTGACAAAACACGATGAAACAATAACAAACAAAATTGTGTACTTCAGATGAAAACAAT
Organism: Elymus sibiricus; assembly: GCA_039707655.1. Taxonomy (NCBI): domain Eukaryota; kingdom Viridiplantae; phylum Streptophyta; class Magnoliopsida; order Poales; family Poaceae; genus Elymus; species Elymus sibiricus. The sequence goes on from CM077667.1 coordinate 165,706,856, forward strand.
GATAAGGAACGATCGATTGTGCTATGCATGTAGAGTTTCCCATGGTCTTTCCTTTTCCTACGATATGTACCACTGAAAAACTAGATGAGCTTAGATAACATCAACATGGACAATAAACAATGTACATGTCAACAATTATATAGAAACGCATACAACAACAACAACAACAACAACAACAACACACAGATCAAATTAAAAAGAATACTTCCACCCTACACTAGTATAAATCAACCTCTAACAATCTTTTGTATAGACATTCAAACCACCAAAAATATGATAATAAAATAAGGCAGGAATACAAATAATTGAACATGTACCTCAAGGTGAGAGCGAGATGGTGCTGGACGAGATTGGGTATCTTCCTACTTTTCTTGCTTGAAAGTCTGGGGTTGTGGTGATATCCCTTGAATGATGAGGTATTTATAGATGGAAAAAGGTATGTGCCGCCAATGGACACCCTATCTCCACCGCCTCCACACACACACGAAATCTGCCCCGCTCCCCACCCAAGTATAAATGGGGAAATCAATATTGGTCACCAATATTTTGCTATTAGTCAGCCGTATCCCCACATAAATATTCTCGACTGATGTTTATATGCAACTTAATGATTCATATATAATTTCAAGCATTAAACTATATATCCTCAAACTATTACAAGTTGTATGAGTTATAATTCGAAATTGTTACTCTATTCATTATTTTATTTTGAGAGACACATCACAATGCATAGACTCACAACACACACGCACACAAACACACACACTCACCCACTCACCCCTATGAAGGCACATCCATATATCTACCACTAGGAGCACCTATGTGATATTGAGTCAATAGTTCTTGAGATTGAAAATGTCACCACATGCACTTCGTTGTAAAAGGCAACATTGTAGCATTGATAGAGTACCATCTTTAAGACTACAGTAAATATAGAAAATATACGAGAACCCATGTGAAGTCTGAACTTTAATCCGGGTAGGCTACTTGCATTAGAAGATACCTAACCATATAGAACTTGTAGGAAATTGGCATTAGAAGTGGCCCGCGGAAGTGGTTGTGTACCCAAAATACGATGCCACCTATAATAAACCATCAATGGTAGTTACTATTCTAGAACCACCTCTAGTATAATGTTAAGGAGATTGTTAATCCATAATCGCCTCTAGTTTCTCAAGAGCGCATGCGGTTTCATTGTCGATACCACTTCTGCAGGGATATTACCTTGGAGCATAGCTATTTTCATCTATTTATCCCTGACTACTTGTGGGGGCACTAGCCTGTAAGACTAAAGCCACTGATTGTACATACAACAATGGTCCCATGATCGGTGTGCCACTTAGTACAACAGATATATACCACTAGCATACATCGATTACAACAAGTGTCGGTACACTAGTACAGGGGTACCCAGTGCCCCTGACTTATGCATAGGCGGTAGTAGCTGAACCCTTCAACGTTCGTACAAACCCGTTGCGGCAGCCCAAGCCTAGACTTCAACGTGCCAAGCACGTCCCCGGCGCTTGCTGGGGACCAAGACATGGGCAACTTCCTGAAGACCCGGCAAGCCATCCCCCAGCAGGCGCGAGCTGATCGGCCACCGCTCCACCGCATCGCTACGCCAGTCACTTATCAATGCGGTGTCGAGCCCTCAAGCGGCTAATCAGCTCTCGCTAAACACGTGGCGACACACCGGGAGGCAAGTTATACTCAGTTGACACCCGCCCTGCAGCGTGTCAATACCGTAAGCAACGACCGGCCAAGCGGTGGTCAAAGCTTGCCGGGGACGCACCCCCGAGCGCCACCTAGGCTGGTAATCATGGTATTTTGTCCTAAATACCAGAGTTAGGTATGATAGCTCTACTAAGCTATCCAATCGATAGATAATGACTGTTTTTCCATTGTGGTAACCCCTTGCACTATAAAAGGAGGCCCAAGGCAACCTAGCTCAGGATTCGGACCCTTGAACATTTCTACTCGCCTAGCAGCTCTTTCCCCAAAGGCAACCCTTGCTGGGGTAGAGCGCAAGGCACCATTCGTGTTCTTCCAATCAAATCCACCAAAAAGCAGGAGTAGGGTTTTACGCTTAGCAGCGGCCCGAACCTAGGTAAAATGCCTGTGTCGTGATCGTCGCGCCGTCTCATGCTCTCCGCTCTTTGTGCAACGTGACCCCCCTTGCCGAACCACAAGGGGCCTCCGGGTCCCATAGGTGATCGCGAGCATCAGTGCCCCGACACCTTTGGCGCGCCAGGTAGGGGATGCATTATTTGCGTGAACTCGAGTTCGTGAACGGCGAATCGATCTTCATCATCATCTTCTTCAGCCATGGCTCCCAAGAAGAAATCTGGTGCGGCCACGCATCCCTCTACTTCGAAGGCTCCCTCACACGCGGCCGCCGGCGCCGTCGATGCCGCGGCGGCTGCGGATGAGGCGGGCATCGTGGATGACGCGGTCGGCATAGGCGGCGCCCCCGTCCATTCGTTCACGGCCGGAGATGGAGCAGGAGGCGCCGAAGGGGAGCGACTACAATAACAACTTGGCAAGCTCGGCCCCGGCGCCACGTCGAAGGGAAACAACCATCCATCACCTCCCCGGCGCGCGGATGGCTGCGGCCGCCTCAGCGGCGACCGGTCCGGTGCGAGCCGTGACCCTTCGGCCGCGCCCGTCGCCGGTGAGACTACTGGGCGTGCACCTCGTGCAGAACGAGACGGAACGCCAAGCGGGGCCAAAGCCCCATACGTTCGGCCCCCGGCACGCCAGACAGCCCCGGCGAGTGGCACACGGCATCAAGAACGCAGCGACGCTTCTCTTGGTCCTACCAGGTGTTGAGCGACGTCACGGTCTGCCTCTTTCGGCATGCCGAGCACCGCAGAGGAAGCCATGGCGCGAGTCCAGATGCTGCTCAACTTTATGCCAACAGCTGATAAGATGGATGAATGGAGAGCCACCATTCAAAGTTTGATTTCTTTCATTGAAGCCAACAAGCCCCAGCATGCAGAGCCGTCGCGACGTACGCGAACAGCAGCAGCAGCCCGAGCTGGCAAGCGCGTCGAAGGGGCCACCCAAACAGTGCAATCCCCTTCGCGATAACAGGTCCAGAGGCAGCCGTAGCAAGCCTCGCATGCTGATGAGCACGATGAGGCATACATAGTCTCATCTGGCCCGCGCGACCGCTCGGATCAATGACATGTCCTTGAAGACCGGCAGAAAGAAGACGCGCGCATCACCATCGAGCGACGCCGGGATGCGCACCGTCAAATCAACAAGCACAACGGTCCAGACGTCAGCGACCCCGCGCCCAGTGCTGGCGGGTACCTTCCCCATGAGGTTGGTTGTCCTGCCTTCACTAGCAAGCTGCGATAGGTCCGCTGGCCATCGACCTGAGCTTTCAAACCTGAGCTGCCTGAGAGATATGACTGGAAGCTGAACCCGGTAGAGTTCTTGGGCATATACACGATAGTTGTTCAAGCTGCGGGAGGAAGAGATGAAAAGGTGCTCGCCAACTATTTCCCTTTGGCACTTAAGCCGCACATGAGATCGTCGCTGATGCATCTGCCGGAAAATTCAATTTCGTCATGGGCTGATCTATGCAACGAGTTCGTTGGCGCCTTCACTGGTGGTCATCAAGAACCAGGCCAGCCCAGCGATCTCCAAGTCCTCCCACAAAAGGAGGGAGAAACCTTGAGGAAGTATATCCAGAGATTCAGCCGAGTGCACCGCAACATCCCAGAGATACATCCCCCAGCAATGATTGTCGCATTCCATTCGAACGTGCGCAATAGGAGGATGCGAGCCAAGAAGAATGTCAGGCTCCCCAAGACTGTTAATGAGCTTTACACCTTGGCGGATAAATATGCTCGAGCTAAAGAAGGAAGGCGAATTCCCGGGGAGGAGGCGGGCTTCGAAGTGGACTACGATGACGACAACGATGCTCCCGACCCGATGGGAAGAAGCAGGAAGCGCAACAAGAAGCGTAAGGGAAACGCAGTATTGGCTGTCGAGAGCTCCGGAGACCTCGGTGTAGGCAAGAACGCGAAAGCCGAAACCCCCGGCAAGGGAGCTGTCGCGTACGCTGATTGCCGGGAGGCTGCTGCTGCTGAGAAGACCGGGAAAACCAATGGGCCATACTGCAAAATTCACCGCACCAAGAGCCATGATCTCCAAGAATGCCGACAGGTCGAGCAACTTGTTGAGAAGCAGAGGGCCGAGTATGAGAAGCGCGACAAAGAAAAAGGCCAGGACGGTGCTGCCGGGAAAGGCCGTGGCGCCAGAGGAGGCCGCCGCGGAAAAACCCCGCAGCAAAAGGAAAAACCCGCTAGAGGCCGAGAGAAGAAGGAAACAGACGATATGAGTGAGGATGAGGATGATGATGAGGATTCCAGTGACAGGGAGTTTAAGAAAGCAAACGAAGCCATGTGCGTTGACGGGGGTGCATCATTGCATTTCTCTCACCGCCAGCTCAAGCAGTGGGCACGCGAGGTCAATGTTGTGGAACCAACTGCAAAATCTAGGAAGCCACTCAAATGGTTCGGCACGCATATCATCTTTGACGAAGAGGATCATCCCTACCGTACCACTACGGTCGGGTGTTTGCCATTGTTGGTTTCTCCAACAATCCGCAACCTCAAGGTGTCCAATATGTTAGTTGACGGTGGGGCTGGAATGAACTTAATCTCCCCTAAAGTGGATGAGAAACTGCAGATCCTTGATGAAGAGCTCAAAGGTACGGGTACATTCCAAGGAATCAACCCCGGCAGGAGCCGACCCAAGGGAAAGATCACTCTGCATGTGACATTTGGTGGGGAACTGAACTTCCGGACAGAGAGGATAGTGTTCGGTGTCGCCAAGATCCCGCTGCCTTACAACGGAATCCTCGGTCGCCCAGCTCTGGCAAAGTTCATGGTGGCATCCCACTATTCCTACAATACCTTAAAGATGCCAGGGCCCATTGGGGTCATTTCCATCCCATCCAACAAGAAGAACGCAGTTATCTGCATGGACCAGATGTACCGTGATGCGGTAGCAGCTGAAGTCACACAAATCCCAGCTCCCGCCAAGGACACAGAGAAATTGAAGACGGCTGGCAGGAACACCGGCAAGGACTCCGGGAAGCGCGCCTCTTCGGAGGGCGCCACACCCGACGATGACCTGCCGGGGAGTTCCACTGGCAAGAAGACCAAGGCCACCTATATTGAGACGAAGAAAATCCCGACAAGGCTGGACGACACTGGTGGCACATTCACCATCAGTGCTATCCTTACTGACAAATAGGAAAGCGCGCTTGTTACCTTCCTGTGGGAGAATGTCGATGTGTTTGCCTGGCAACCATCTGACATCCCCGGTCTTCCCACAGAGGTAATTGAGCACCACCTTGCTGTCTGTCCTCTTGCCCGGCCCATCAAGCAAAAGGTTAGGAAGCAAGCCCTAGAGCGGCAATAGTTCATTGCTGAGGAAATCAAGAAACTCGAAGCAGCTGGTTTGGTCAGAGGGGTGCTGCATCCAACTTGGCTGGCAAACCCGGTGGTGGTACGTAAGGCAAATGGGAAATGGAGGCTTTGCATAGACTTTACTGACTTGAACAAAGCTTGCCCGAAGGACCCTTTCCCCTTGCCGCGCATAGATCAGATTGTTGATTCCACCTCCGGATGTGACTTGCTCTTGTCGGATTTTGGGCTCCGCAAAACCCTAAGGAGTTCGAACCCAGGGGCGTGTGCGAAGATTCCCCAACAGCTTCGCCCCCTCCAAGCTCACAACTAGATAACCCCGCACGAAGGCGAGGAAGAAGATGGCACATGAGAGTTTACCCAGGTTCGGGTCGCTGCGAAGCGTAAAACCCTACTCCTGCTTTTGGTGGATTGCCTCACGAGGAGGTTCGTGGATGAACTAGTACAGTGGTGTGTTGTCTCGCGGGTGCATTTGTTCTCTCTGCTCTACTGAGCAGCCTAGCCTCTATTTATAGCAGCCCGGGTCCTCTTCCCTTATCGTCAAGGCGGGAAGGAATCCCACAACGACCAAATTTGACAGGGGACAGGAGGTATATCTTATCCTGACGAAAGGCGATCTTCGCCTGCAAAGCAGCCGGTAGTGATGCAGAGGTGGGCTCGGCGATGACGTCTGTTCTGCGGGGCTCGGGGTCTTGGTCTTGTTGTACCAGAAGGGAAATCTTTGGGGGGCGCTTTGGGAACCTACGCTCGTCCTTGTCTCCTTTGCACCAAAGAGGAAACTGTCCCCTCTGGCGTGCTGGCGCCCGCCTGGCCTGGCTGGCATCACCCCTGGCCTCCTGAGGTCGTGCCTTACATAGAGATCTCCGCCGCTCGGGAGGGGGCCTGGGGAGGCCTACCTCCCAGCGAGTCTTGGTGCTGTTTCTCTCGTGAGCTCGGGGTCTCGCGAGGGCCTTATGTTGGGCGAGGCCGCACTGGGCCGTACTCGGGCATCGAGGTGGCCCACGCCCTGGGCCGCAGGCAGGCAAGTCTGGGTACCCTGGTATCCAGAACGCTGAAAGTAGCCCCCGGGCCCGAGGCGCGCTCGAGCTAGCTTCGGGGCGAAGCCACGGAGGCTGGCCCGAAGCGCCGTGGGCCCCCATCGCCTGCGGGCCCGACTTGACGTGCGCCGCACCACGAGACGTGGGCGTCTCGGCTCCCTGAAGACGTAGGGTACCGCCCTGAGTCAGGCTAACGCGAGGCCTGCGTGCCTCCTTGGCCATCATTGCTCTTCTTTGAATACGGCTGACCCCTTGCGTCCTCTCTCGCCTCGGGCCACGCGGATGTGACCCAACGGGAGCAGAGGAAGTGATGCGAGGCAGGATTGCACTCCGATCGAGCCTGGCACGCGTCGCTCAAGGCGCATGGCGACTCCACTCCCCCCGACGCCCCACGGGCAATGGTTGCGCCTATAAAGCCGCCCCGCCCGAGGGGGTCTTGCCATCTTGACGCGCCCTCTCGCGTCTCTTCCTTCCAAGTTATCTTCCTCGTCCTCCTCCTCTCCTTTGCTCATCCATGGCGTCTGGTGGAAGCGCGGCAGGTGCGGGGGAGCGCTCGGAGCCCCCGGCTCCACCGGGGGCCCCCGGAAGCAGCGGTGGGGTTCCCTCAAGGCCAGCCCAAGTCCGCCGTCGCTGGGCCATTATCGATGAGTAAGTTCCTTGTCACCTGCTTCCATTTCTTGTAATTGCATCTGCCGTGCCGGTCTTCATCGCTCCCCCCTCCCAGGGCACCCGCGCCCAAGAGGCATAGGCTCGACGACTCCAGGAGAAGACGGATGCCGAGGCCGCCCTCCAGGCCGCACTCAGGGATGAGGCAGAGGCTCAGGCGGAGCTGGCGTCACTCCAGAACTAGGTCAAAGGGGCCGTCGACGTCGTGCAGGCCGCCCAGGATGAGGCGGCCCAAGCGAAGATGTTGGAGGCGCAGCGCGCCAAGCAGTATCTAGACATCGCCCACCGCGCGGTCGGCGTGGTGAGCCGATTCGTCGGGGAAGCCCCCGTGCTGCCATGTGCACACGGCGATGGGGGCTACCTCAACTTCTTCGGCAAGGTGGTGGAGGCGCTGGAGACCGGCGTCTCCCGGGTGGACGAGGACAACGTGTCCAGCACGTGCGACCTCCTGGACCTCGCGCTTACACGCATCTTCTCCATCCTTCGCCGCTTTGCCCCGGAGCTCGATCTTCTCCGCGTCATTGAGCCAGTGCCCGAGGAGCTCCAGAGGCCCCTCAGGGACGAGGTGTGCCCGCATGTGGAGTCCTTGGTGGAGCGGTTCCTCCAGGAGCCCCTCTCCGACGAGGGTGACGACTCCGGCGCCACGGCGGGCGACAGTCCGGATGGCGATAGCTGCTCCTCCGCATAGGCTTCCCTTGCTTTCTTTTCCTGGCCCTGTCATGTTAAGCAACATTCGGCCCTTGAGGGCGTTAACTTTTGCGTTTTTACCTTTGTCTTCCGCTTTCGCTTCCTCTTTTTAGCCGTCGATTGCCTGTTTTGTATGGTGCGATCTCGCCTCCCCCGCGGGGCCTTGCGTTGTGGCCGACGCGGCTCGGCTGTCACACCCTGTGTTGTATCACTTTGCTATGCTTGGATTTATAAAATTTGGAGCCAATTAAAACTTTTTCAGTGCATTAGCTTGTTTGAATTGTTGCTTGTTTGCTTGTTTGCTTGTTTGTGTATGGCACTCTTAGGTTCTACTCCTCTCCATATTCATCATCCTTGATCCAAACTTCTTGCCCAATGATCATGCCATGTGAATAGTACCCAAAACTATTTTTATCAAAAATTATTTTTGGCCAAAAAGGATTTATTTAAATTAGGTTTTCAAAAGCCCCTGAATTGAGGTTTGTACTACAAGTCCTCAAATTGGGTGGATCCTTTTTCCCCAAAGACTTTATATGGAACTTACTATATATATGACTTACCAAAACCACCAAATATTAATTTTGAATATTATTTTGCTATTTTATTTAAAGGATTTTTCTTAAGGCCAGAAATGGTCTGTTATAGGGAAAAAATATTTAAATGCTTTAAAAACATTTGAGAAAATTTAGGGAAACTCAGTGGACATATATTTTCCATATATATGAGTTTCAACACATGGTCATGTTCAAAATCATGGGCAAAACCCCTCAAAACCCTTTCTGCTTAAATCAAGCTTTTGAAATATTCTCAATAAATTCCAAGAAAATTCCAGCAAGTTACAATTGTCATATGTGATGATCTTGCCAAGTTTCATCTCAATCCCAGTTGATCTGCTTCACCAAAATATTCCAAAACTATTCCTGTCCAGAGCCATATTTGAACAACTTTACATTGTGAAGTTTATTCCGTTGACACCAAACTTTGTGGGCATGTGCTAAACCCCAAATAATGATACCACACCATTTCCTGGATTTGTGGGAAGTCACGGCCGTCGTCCGCGCACCTGCCTGCCCGTCGCTCTACGCCGTCCGTCGCCGCCCCGCGCCGAACAGGACGCCTGCATCATCCACCTATCGTCTCCATCGGGCCTGTCGGCTGCCTCGCCGGCTGCCTTAGGCTTGCCAGTTGCCGGGCTTGCCGGCTGCCTCGGGTCGCCGGTTGCCGGGCTTGCCGGGGCTGCCGGTTGCCGGGCTTGCCGGGCCTGCCGGGCTTACCGGGGCTGCCGGTTGCCGGGCTTGCCGGGCCAGCCGGCTGCCTCGGGTCGCCGGTTGCCGGGCCTGCCGGGCTTGCCGGGGCTGCCGGTTGCCGGGCCTGCCGGCTGCCTCGGGTCGCCGGTTGCCGGGCATGCCGGGGCTACCGGTTGCCGGGCTTGCCGGGCCTGCCGGCTGCCTCGGGTCACCGGTTTCCGGGCTTGCCGGGCTTGCCAGGCCTGCCGGTTGCCGGGCTTGCCGGGCCTGTCGGCTGCGGCACGCCGCTCCCCGCCGGCCGCCGTCGCCTTGGTCTTCTAGACACCCCACTGCATCGTCCACGACGCCATCATCATCACCGAGGAGGGCCCCTGACCTCGCGTGCGATCGGATTGATCACCCGCTCGCTGCCGCGATCCGCCTCATCTAAGCCGTGCGACCGACCTGGCCCGTCGGTTGCGCGCGCCTCCGCAGGTCCTGTGAAGACTGTCACGAGTAAAGCGCGCCCCTCCACCGATCGAGCACCGGGCTGCTGCTGCGTCGCCCCGTCGGGCCCCAGCGCCGCCGCCCTGTGGTTCTCCTCGTGGCTGCACAGACTCGTGCGTTGCCGCTACATTGCCCCTTCGGGTTCTAGTGTCGTGACACGCGGGTCCCCTCCGCCGCCCGAGGCCGTCCCCGTGGCTGCACCGATCTGCGCACCGCTGCTGCATCGCCCCTTCGGGCCATAGTGCTGCGGCACGCGATCCACGCCGCCGCCCCGAGGTCTTCCCGCCGTCACCCCAACCCGCGCGCTGCCGCATCGTCGCCCCATCGGGGCGTAGCGCCGCGGCGCGCGGTCCACTCCGCCATCCCCGCGCGTCGACCTCCTCTGGTATGCGCCGCGCCGCCTTCCTTGGCACGGGAACACCACCGTCCGTGCCGGTCTTCGTCACGCTGTCGGGTTCTTCCTCGGCTACTTCGAGCATCGCCGCCGCGCTCCTAACCAGCCGTCGCCGCCGCCGTCAGGCCGCCGCCGTCAGGCCGCCGCCGCCGCTCTTCTTCGGCCACCGCCGCTGCTACCCCCGTATCCGCCGCCGTCGCCCATCCACCCCCTTCTTCTTCGTCCAGCACCAGCTCATCGCCAGCGTCGCCGTCGTCTACCCCTACCACTTCATCTACTCCGACCACCGCGGGTGACATCGGCTTCTCGCCGATTTGCGCCGCAATCGTCGTCGAGTCCTTCTCTGCTAGCCTCCTCGACATGGCGTACAAGTTGTGTGCAGGTCCCCGTCTATGAGTGCCCGGTGCTGGCAACACCGACGCGTGCCTTCGTCCCCGATATGTTCCCAGGTCTGGCAAGCCTGGAGCGACGCATCGTCAACATCGTCTTCGTCCGTCTACGCATGCCCGGTGCTGGCAACACCGACGCGTGCCTTCATCCACGGCGTGTCCCCGGACTTGGCAATCCCGGCGCGATGCGTCTCAACTTCGTCTTCTTCCCGGCGCACCACTACTTCGACAGCACTGCGCCCATGACTAACTCGGCGCCTCCTTGCGCCCGCGGCTCCTCGGCGACTCCCTCTACACCGGCTACCGCGACTCGACATCGACCACGGCATTCTTCGCACGGCTACCTCGACCACGGCTACACCACCCTATGCTCTCGGCTACCTCGACAAACGGCACAAAGGGCTACCGCCTTGCTTGGGCAACCTCGTCGGTTTCTTCTCCAGCCACGACTTCCGCGATACATCGACCGTTACGACTGTGGGGGGATGACCGTCGGCTTACCTTCGGATTCTTCTCCAGTCTCACCGTCTGCGTCGCTACCGTTGTGACTGCGGGGGGATGTTGAGTATATTGATTATTAGGAAAGATTGGATAGCGTAGGATATTATTCTACCTTGACTTGTACTCCAAGATGATCATGTACTCCTATATATATGCCCACGAGGCTCTAGCAATACAACAACTATTCCACCAAATCCTTTTCTCCCTTTCAACAAGATGCATGCCTAGATCTACAGAAATCTGATTCTGTTGATTTCTAGGGTTTCACAAAGTTACATTGTGAACTTTCTTCAATCAAGCTCAAACTTGGTTATCAACCCTATTTCTAATCACCATTTGCCCCTGCTAAATTTCTTGGCAAGAAAACTCCATTTGCTTAGCCAAACCATCATCAAACACTTTTGCATATTTTGTAAAAAACCTTGTCTGACCCCCTTCTGCTATTCTCCTTCACTTCAAGTTTCTACCACAGCTTGCTAGCATTGCACTTCACCTCCAGTAACTCTCCCTGGCCAAGACTCAATCATAAAGTGGGGTAAAACCTCCATTTTCACCCCTGGACAGTGATGGCAGCATCATTTTTACCCCCTCCTTTTTACTTCTACCCCTCTGCTCACCTCTCAGAGCATCCTAGGAGCATCTAAGCAACCCACAGGAGCTACTGGACAAGGTGGGGCACCCTAGAGCGCGCGGGAAACGGCAATGCCAGCCTTATGCACGCTCTGGAGCGCGCCCCCATTGCAATGCCCCCGACAGCCTCGGGCTCTCCCCTCTCACCTGCTGGTCGGCCTCGACGTCCGCGTCACGCCACCGTGTCAGCCCCCTACTCTCTCCTCCTCCAACGGTCTCCCGCACGCGTGCCCGGCGCCGCCCAGTTTGGCCAACCACGGGGCTCACACGCGCGCACATCCCCACCCAATCTCTCTCTTCCCCTGGTCGTGGACGTGCTCCACCAACTCCCCAGACACGCCCACGCCTCCTCCCGTGACCCCTGGCCTCTTCCCCAAGCTCGCCGGCGCACCCGAGCTCGGTGGACCGCTCCTCCCCTATAAAAGGGACTCCCTCGAGTTCCCTCTCCCCTTTGATCCCTCTCTTCTCCCCCCAATCGAACCCCTGTGCCACCCAATCGAGCCCCCGGAGCCCCTGCCGCAGATCAACCCAGAGCTCCGCTGCATTGGGTCACCGGAATTCGCGCGGTAGGAAGCCCCTCCAACCCTAATTCTTCTTCGGTTGCTCCTCCCTCACTCCACTAAGTCGTTTCCCCCTCTTCCCCGTCCATTTTGCAGCATGGGACGGCCCCGGCGATCTCCTCCCGAATCCCTCCACCGCGGCTACCTCGTCGCCAGCGACCCCTTGCTCTCTGGCTCTTCCCTCCACCTCTAGGAGATCGGCGACTCAACCCCGAGCCCATTCCCGCACTCGCCTGCCGTCGCCGTGCCCCACACCGTCGCCGGTGAGCATCGCTGCCCCCTGTCCGGAGGTGGGAGATGACAGGTGGGACCCCCTGTCATCCCCACACCTCTCTCCCTCTCCCTCGCTCTCGCTGACGCTGGGGCCCGCGCGTCAGGTTCAGGCCTAGCCGCGCGCGCGCCCGCAGCTCAGCTGGGCCGGCCTGGCCGGTTGGGCCCGGTACGGCTAGGCATTTGGCCCAAGGCACCGAGTCCTTTTTCTTTTTCTTTTTCTGTAGGTTTTCCAAAAATCCCATAGGATTAAATAAAAATCCAATGCCAAATATTTTTCCACCAAAAATCTTAGAATATTCTGTAGAATTTAATAGTGCCACTTGTGCATTTTTGTGTGAATGTTTTATGTAATGATTTTAATTAAAACCTAGTTTTTAATATTTTTAGCCTCTGTTTAAATAGTTTTAAAAATGTTTATCACAACAAAACTATATATAGATGTTTTTAGAATAGTTTGTAGTACTTATCAGTGTGGGGTAACATTTTAGAAGTAAAGATTGTGCTCTGTTTTTGTGTGATGCTTATTTTTGCCCGTTTATTCCGCGACGATAGATTGCGATGTTGACGAAGGCATTGGACCCGAAGATTTCGAAGACCCCGAAGACTTTGTTGAGCCAGGCAAGCAGCCCTTTGACCATGACTATGAAACCTTTTATTGCATGGCATATAGCACTTTATTTCGTTGTATTGATCATAAGATGTGGTGACCACTTTGGTGGGATGCCTCCGATACTTTCTTGTTGATACTTGCATCGTGCATGACCCTACCTCCTTATGAGGGTTATGCGGGTGGGAGTAGTTAGGATGCTACGTAGTTCCTACGCAAAGTGGGACGGGAATATGCATGGTGATGGAAATAAAATATTTCAAAGACTTTTCGAAAACCCCGTCGGGTGCCACTAATGCCCGAGGGAGATGATGATGAGCTAGGTAGCCACTTGATAAATAAGTGGTGTACCGGAGCAAGTGAGTGTGTGTGGTTTTCGAAAACGGATTGGTGTAAGTTGCGACCGTTACTCCAACCTTACATGTACAACCACGATACCCCTTATGGGATGGGGCTTCATTGATTACCTTGGTGGGTACTAGCATAGAGCCCGCATTACTAGTGGCGGGAGTGAAGTGGTCACTCTCGATACAGGGTCGTACCGGAATGGACGATCATGCGCTGTCTTCACAGGCACCGGGCACACCGTTGCGTGCCCTCATGGATGATACGTGTGATGTATATCATGAGGGATGGCACCAACGAGTGGACTCTTTGTTTAGTATCGCTAGGGGAAAGGCAATGTTCGGGTACTTACCTCGGGTATGGACAATACCGCGAGTCGTGGCTTGACACGGAAGTTTCCCGAGTCTTGTGGGTAAAGTGTGCAACCTCTGCAGAGTGTAAAACTATTCGAATAGCCGTGTCCACGGTCAAGGACAGTTGGATGAACGCTCTTGTGCTACGTCCAATGATTTCACAAACTAGTGTGTGTGTGTGTGTTGGTGATGAAGGTGATACTTGAGCTAAGTCCGATGACTTGGCATGATGATGAACATGAGATGTTCAACCCCCCTGCTTATAATGATAACTGAGACTTGTTCAAATGAATACCTGTTAATAGTTGATGCATGCTTACTCAAGTTAGTTGATCATATCATTGCACTTAAAATCAGCTTTTTGCAAAACTTACCTACCTAGTGCTATATCATGCATTATTATACCTTGTTCCACAACTTGGGTTGCTTGCGAGTACATTCAAAGTACTCATTGGCTTGCCACTGGTTATTTAATTGGCCAGGCATGGAAGAGCAGGAATATGGCGAAGAGTTCGTTGGTGACGAACATGCGAACTAGGACGATTCCCAGTCAGAATGCCTGTAGGTTTAAGGCAGATGGCATGGGTTCACGCTTTCGACCAAGATTTCTGTTGCTTGATATGTTTAAGTGTTTGGCCCTTGCGGCCCTATCTATGTAAGACTTGGCCTAGCTGGACCCTATTTCTGTAAGACGGTATGTAAGGATGTAAGACTCTTGTATTCCAGTTTCTGTGTGTTCAGTGAGCATTGATCTCTGGGATCACTGTGCACGTGCATTCAGTGATCACGACTTATGAGTCGGGGTCCCCCCAGAGCTGGTATCAGAGCCATCCTGACTGTAGGAAGCCCTTAGTTAGCATGGATGTTAGTTAGAATGAAACCGTTTCCAAAACTTCACCTAGCAGCTATACTCAGGAGTTTCTGCACTTATTACCTCTTCTATTCTTCACACAGCACTCTACTGACTCTCCTCCCTTCAAACCTTATAGATGGCCGCCGTACCTGAAGCCCTCCTAGCATCCGGCTTTCCCCTACTCCTTGAGGATAGCCTGGAGAAGTGCCAGTATCGCTGATCACCCATTTTCCTCTACCACGAGCACTGGGTCGATGCCGTCACGAAGGAGTACCACGTTGATGTGGTCATGAAGGCAAACGACTCCCCGACCAGTTGGTTCTTTGAAGGACCACAGATGGAGACCCTGGCACTCGCAGTCGAGATAGCTGCACGGAAGGCACTCATCCACCTTCGAGGCATCATCCCAGAGATGGCTGACGAGCCAGCTACTCGCTACCTACCCTTCAGGAAGGATGATCTTGGCGAGAGTTGGACACTGATCCCATCCAGGGACGATGGCACACCACTCAGGTTCTAGACCTACTTCAGCCTCTCTGCCCATAGTCTGGTTCACAACCTGATTAAGGAATCCATGAAGCTCCGTGAGGAACTTCACCACACCGGAGAGCTACTTCGTCAAGCCAAGACGAAGCCAGATAGGATCAAGAAGGAAGGAGCCCCTGAGGGACGACCAGCTGTCGCTTACCGAGGAGGAGTACCCCCAGCTAGGGATGCACCCACACGTCATCGTCGCATGAGTGCGAAGGAGTACCGTGAGCTCTTCACTGACCCACCGACGAAGCGTCGTCGGGATGGACCTCCTCGTTCTTCGACCCCTTCGACCGGAAACGATGCTCGTTCGGATGATGAACAGGAGGAAGACCGAGAGGAGCAAGGCTACGTGACCAAGCACTCCACCACCTGAGTCCGAGAACCCCTAGGGTAGGATCAGTGATGTACCCCTCATGCGAAGTCGAGTCCGTGTAATGGTTCATATGAAACCATGTGTGCTTGTTGTTTGCTTTTGTTGTTTGTGTTCCGATGCAAGTCGCGTTTTTGCCTTAGGCAACGTGTAAGCGACTCCATCGTCTATCTTATCTTAATATATGTGTTGGTCTTTCGACCTTTGTTTTACCACACTTGCACTATGCCAACCCTGTTAGGCGCGCTTTCTCCATTATTGCCTTTCCTCTCATCTATCCCAGTTGTTTGACTTGGCTGCTCCAAACAGGATGGTGACTGCAACCCGCAACAGCTTCTTCACCAACCCTGAATCCGGCAACTCCAGCCAGCAACAGGGAGCTGGTGGGACAACTCCTGCTGGAGGACACTAGGAGCAGCCACAAGGCGACATTCCCCCGCCACCACCTCCACCAGAGAACATGACCATAGCTCAGTTTCTCCAAGTTCTCTGGGAGGAATGCCAAGCCAACACTGCTGCCATCCAACAGATGGCCCAAGTCCTTGTGAACAACCAGCAGCAAGGCAGGAACGGTAATGGCCGCTCCACTCTGTCTGAGTTCATGAGGAATTCACCCCCAACCTTCACCGAGACTGCTGAACTACTGGATGCCGATGACTGGATCCGCACTGGTCAATTGCAATGAGGACCGTGAGAAGGTGTTTTATGCCTTTCACTGCCTCGGAGACACCACCAGAGCTTGGTGGGATGGATTCAAGATCATGCAAGGCGATCGTGTGATCACCTGGGATAACTTCAAGGAAGGATTCCGCACCGCCCACATTCTTTCTGGGATTATGGCTATTAAGAAGAAAGAATTCCGAGCGCTGAAGCAAGGAAGTGGCTCTGTCAAGGAGTACCTGCAGAAGTTCAACCTGCTGTCGAGGTATGCACCTGAAGATGTCAAGACGGAGGCTGCTAAGATGGAACGCTTCATGGAAGGACTTCAGCAGACCCTGCCGTATCAGCTTATCATCTGCGACTGTCGGACCTTCTTCGACCTGGTGAACAAGGCTCTCATGCTGGAAGACAAACGTCGTGCCATAGACGACACTCGCAAGTGCAAGATGATCATTAAGGGTAGTTCCAGCAACTAGAAGCCTCGCCCCTGGCAGCCAGCCCCAGCCAAACGAACCTATCAGTCGCAGCGGGCTAGACCTCCTGCACCTCGTCCGAGCTACCAGCCTCAGCAGTATGCCAATCCCAGGCCAGCCTACAACAACCCCAATAACAACAATGGCGGCAGGAACAACAACAACAATAACTATGGTCAGGTCACTTGCTTTGGGTGTGGTCAGCCTGGACACATCTCTAAGCAGTGCCCAAACAAGAAGCCAGATGCACTGCGCCCCAATGCGCCGAACCAAGGTCAAGGCCGTGGAGCGCCACCAAGGAACCCAGCTCCCCGCAACCAGCCCAACAATGGCAAGGGTCGTGTGAATCACGTCACCGCCGAGGAAGCCCAGGAAGACCCGGACGTCGTACTGGGTACGTTCCTCGTTAACTCAACCCCAGCAACTGTACTGTTTGATTGTGGAGCTTCGCATTCTTTTGTCACTCAAAAGTTTGCACTAGAGAGTGGTATGAAGCCTACACCCCTGGGTAGTCGTATGTTGATTCAAACCCCGGGATCAGTTATGAAGTCTGGGATAGGTTGTAAGGGAGTTGAGATTAACATCAACGGGGTAGACTTCCTAGCAGACCTTATCACCCTGAAGTCGGAAGGCTTGGATGTGATCCTAGGCATGGACTGGCTAATCAAGAACCAAGGCTACTTGGACTGTGCCAAGAGGACCGTCACCATAACCAATTGACAAGGAGTGGAAGTCAAGTATGCCCCCAGCTGTGCCTCCACTCAAGCCCCTCAGGTTAATTGTCTGTCGGGAATTGAGTTGGATCAAGTGCCAGTAGTATGTGAATACCCGGATGTATTTCCTGATGAGCTACCCGGAATGCCTCCTGACCGCGACATTGAGTTCATCATTGAGCTAATGCCCGGAGCAGGGCCCATCTATAAGAAGCCCTATAGAATGGGATCCGAAGAGTTGGCTGAATTGAAGAAGCAACTGGCAAAGCAGCTCAGAAAAGGATTAATCCGCCCTAGTGCCTCTCCTTGGGGATCACCTGTTTTGTTTGTGTCAAAGAGGGACGGGACTATCCGACTTTGTGTCGATTACCGTTCTCTCAATGAAGTCATGATAAAGAACAAGTACCCACTCCCCAAGATTGAAGACCTGTTCGATCAGCTGAATGGAGCCAAGCTGTTTCCCAAGATCGACCTCAGGTCAGGGTACTACCAGTTGAAGATCAGGCCCCAAGACATTCCGAAGATGGCGTTTGTAACCCGGTATGGCCTGTATGAATACTCGGTCATGTCATTTGGGTTGACCAATGCCCCTTCCTACTTCATGTACCTCATGAACAAGGTCTTCATGTAATACTTGGACAAGTTTGTTGTCGTCTTCATTGATGACATACTCGTCTTCTCCAAGTCGGAAGAAGAGCATGAGAAACACTTGAGATTGGTCCTAGACAAGCTTCGAGAGCACCAGCTTTATGCCAAATTCAGCAAGTGTGGATTCTAGCTGCATGAAGTTGGATTCTTGGGTCATGTGCTGACTGCAGAAGGATTGTCAGTGGATCCTGCCAAGATTGAAGCCGTGACTGAGTGGTAATCCCCAACCAACGTGAAGGAAGTCAGGAGCTTCCTCGGACTCGCGGGATATTACCGCAAGTTCGTCAAAGGATTTTCGAGCATTGCCCGACCCATGACTCAGCTTTTGAAGAAGGACAAGAAGTTTGAATGGACGCCGAAGTGTGAAGAAAGCTTCCAAGAGCTCAAGAAGAGATTGACCACAGCCCCAGTTTTGGCCAACCCCGGTATTCACAAAGAGTTTGTGATATATTGTGATGCATCGAGAACCGGGCTTGGAGGTGTTCTGATGCAAGAAGGCAGAGTCGTAGCATATCTATCCAGACAGCTACGTCCTCATGAAGAGAACTACGCTACGCATGATCTTGAGTTGGCAGTTGTAGTTCATGCCTTGAAGACATGGCGACATTACCTTCTGGGAAAGCGATGTGAGATATACACAGACCATAAGAGTTTGAAGTATATTTTCACTTAGAAGGAATTGAACATGAGGCAGCGAAGATGGTTGGAGTTGATCAAGGACTATGACCTCAGTGTTCCATACCACCCCGGAAAGGCTAACGTGGTAGCTGATGCCTTAAACAGAAAGGCTTGTTCCTTGAATGCTATGATTAAGGAAAGGCTACCCGCCCTGTACGAAGAGCTTGAAAGCTTCGGCTTGGAACTAGTTGCACCTGGATTCCTAGCCAGCCTTGAAGTAAAGCCTACCTTGATGGATGATATTAAGGAAGCCCAGAAGGGACACGAGAGGATCTAGGGCATCAAGAGGAAGATCAAGGCAGGCAAGGCCCCATGATTGTCAGTGGATGAGCAAGGAGTCGTATGGTTTGGGAAGCGCATCTACGTACCCAACAAAGAAGAGCTCAAGAACTTGATCTTGCAAGAAGCTCATGACACTCTGTATTCCATCCATCCTGGAGGAACCAAGATGTACCAAGACCTCAAGGCAAGATTCTGGTGGCATGGTATGAAATGGGAAATAGGCACCTTTGTTGCTAAGTGTGACATATGCCAGAAAGTCAAAGCTGAGCATCAGCGACCTGCTGGACTACTGCAACCTCTCAAAGTGCCTGAATGGAAGTGGGACAAAGTCGGGATGGACTTCATCACTGGACTACCAAGGTCAAACATGGGACATGATTCTATCTAGGTCATTGTCGATCACCTGACCAAGGTAGCCCACTTCATTCCCGTCAAGACGACTTACAATGGGAACCAACTGGCCAACCTCTACATCAACCAGATCGTGAGCCTCAATGGAATTCCTAAGGAGATCGTGTCAGACCGAGGTACCCAGTTTACCTCGAGATTCTGGAATAGATTCCAGGAAGCCTTGGGAACCAAGCTTTCCTTCAGCACTGCCTTTCACCCCCAGACCGGTGGACAGACGGAATGAGTAAACCAGATACTCGAGGATATGCTCCGTGCTTGTGTATTGGCATGTGGAGCTAAGTGGGAAGATTGCTTGCCATTCGCCGAGTTCTCCAACAACAACAGCTACAAGTCGAGTCTTCAGATGGCACCATTTGAGGTGTTGTATGGACGCAAGTGCCGCACTCCCCTCAACTGGTCAGAAACCGGAGAAGGACTAGCCTTTGGACCAGACATCCTCCGCCAAGCAGAAGAGCAAGTTCAACTCATCCGAGAGCGTCTCAAGACCGCCAAGACGCGACAAAAGATCTACGCTGATTCCCACCGTCGAGACATGAGTTTCCGTGTTGGAGACCATGTTTATCTCCGAGTCACGCCTCTCAAAGGGACCAAGCATTTCCACGTCAAGGGAAAACTTGCACCAAGATACATCGGCCCCTTCAAGATCACTGACAGACGAGGAGAAGTTGCTTATCAGCTAGAGCTACCTTCTGAGCTATCAGACGTGCACAATGTACTCCACGTGTCACAACTTCGGAAGTGTCTCCAAGTCCCCAACTGCCCCGACCTCTACAAGGACATCGACAATCAAGCCATCAACCTCCAGCCAGACCTCATGTATCGTGAGAGGCCAGTCCGTATTTTGGATGAAGCAGAGCATTGCACCCGAAGCCGCACCATCAAGTACTTCAAGGTCCAATGGAGCAACCACACTGAAGCTGAAGCAACCTGGGAGCGTGAAGACTATCTTAGAACTGAGTTCCCTTATCTTTTTAGCGCTTAGCCTAGGAATCTCGGGGACGAGATTCTTGTAAGGGGGGTAGGTATGTCACACCCTGTGTTGTATCACTTTGCTATGCTTTGATTTATAAAATTTGGAACCAATTAAAACTTTTTCAGTGCATGAGCTTGTTTAAATTGTTGCATGTTTGCTTGTTTGGTTGTTTGTGTATGGCACTCTTAGGTTCTACTCCTTTCCATATTCATCTTTCTTGATCCAAACTTCTTGCCCAATGATCATGCCATGTGAATAGTACCCAAAACTATTTTTATCAAAAATTATTTTTGGCCAAAAAGGATTTATTTAAATTAGGTTTTCAAAAGCCCCTGAATTGAGGTTTGTACTACAAGTCCTCAAATTGGGTGGATCCTTTTTCCCCAAAGATTTTTTATATGGAACCTACTATATATATGACTTCCCAAAACCACCAAATATTAATTTTGAATATTATTTTGATATTTTATTTAAAGGCTTTTTCTTAAGGCCAGAAATGGACTTGTATAGGGAAAAATTATTTAAATACTTTAAAAATATTTGAGAAAATTTAGGGAAACTCAGTGGACATATATTTTCCATATATATGAGTTTCAACACATGGTCATGTTCAAAATCATGGGCAAAACCCCTCAAAACCCTTTCTGCTTAAATCAAGCTTTTGAAATATTTCTATAAGAAATATTCTCAATAAATTCCAAGAAAATTCCAGCAAGTCACAATTGTCATATGTGATGATCTTGCCAAGGTTCATCTCAATCCCAGTTGATCTGCTTCACCAAAATATTCCAAAACCATTCCTGTCCAGAGCCATATTTGAACAACTTTACATTGTGAAGTTTATTTCCTTGACACCAAACTTTGTGGGCATGTGCTAAACCCCAAATAATGATACCACACCATGTCGTGGATTTTTGGGAAGTGAGATGCATGCCTAGATCTACAGAAATCTGATTCTGTTGATTTCTAGGGTTTCACAAAGTTACATTGTGAACATTCTTCAATCAAGCTCAAACTTGGTTATCAACCCTATTTCTAATCACCATTTGCCCCTGTTAAATTTCTTGGCAAGAAAACTCCATTTGCTTAGCCAAACCATCATCAAACACTTTTGCATATTTTGTAAAAAACCTTGTCTGACCCTCTTCTGCTATTCTCCTTCACTTCAAGTTTCTACCACAGCTTGCTAGCATTGCACTTCACCTCCAGTAACTCTCCCTGGCCAAGACTCAATCATAAAGTGGGGTAAAAACTCCATTTTCACCCCTGCACAGTGATGGCAGCATCATTTTTACCCCCTCCTTTTTACTTCTACCCCTCTGCTCACCGCTCAGAGCATCTAAGCAACCCCCAGGAGCTACTGGACAAGGTGGGGCACCCATGAGCGCGCGGGCAATGGCAATGCTGGCCATATGCATGCTCTGGAGCGCGCTAAAGTGCGCTCCCGCACTGTTGCCGCCCCCATTCCAATGCCCCCGACAGCCTCAAGCTCTCCCCTCTCGCCTGCTGGTCGGCCTCGACGTCCGCGTCACGCCACCGTGTCGGCCCCCTCCTCTCTCCTCCTCCAATGGTCTCCCACACACGCGCCCGGCGCCGCCTAGCTCGGACAACCATGGGACCACACGGGCGCGCATCCCCGCCCCTTCTCTCTCTCCCCCTGGTCGTGGACGTGCTCCACCAACTCCCCAGACACGCCCACGCCTCCTCCCGTGACCCCTGGCCTCGGCCCCGAGCTCGCCGGCGCACCTGAGCTTGGTGGACCGCTCCTCCCCTATAAAAGGGACTCCCCCGAGTTCCCTCTCCCCATTGATCCCTCTCTTCTCGCCCCAATCAAACTCCTGTGCCACCCAATCGAGCCCCCGGAGCCCCTGCCCGCAGATCGACCTGGAGCTCTGCTGCATCGGGTCACCGGAATTCGCGCGGTAGGAAGCCCCTCCAACCCTCATTCTTCTTTGGTTGCTCCTCCCTCACTCCACGGAATCGTTTACCCCTCTTCCCCATCAATTTTGCGGCACGGGACGGCCCCGGCGATCTCCTCCCGAAGCCCTCCGCTGCGGCTACCTCGTCGCCGGCAACCCCTTGCTCTTCGGCGCTTCCCTCCACCTCCAGGAGATCCGCGACTCAACCCCGAGCCCATTCCCGCACTCGCCTGCCGTCGCCGTGCCCCACACCGTCGCCGGTGAGCATCACCGCCCCCTGTCCGGAGGTGGGAGATGACAGGTGGGACCCCCCTGTCATCCCCACACCTCTCTCCCTCTCCCTCGCTCTCGCTGACGCTGGCGCCCGCGCGTCAGGTTCAAGCCTGGCCGCGTGCGCGTGCCCGCAGCTCAGCTGGGCCGGCCTGGCCGGTTCGGCCCGGTACGGCTGGGCATTTGGACCAAGGCACTGAGGCCTTTTTCTTTTTCTTTTTTTGTAGGTTTTCCAAAAATCCCACAGGATTAAATAAAAATCCAATGCCAAATATTTTTCCACCATAAATCTTAGAATATTCTGTAGAATTTAACAGTGCCACTTGTGCATTTTTGTGTGAATGTTTTATGTTATGATTTTAATTAAAACCTAGTTTTTAATATTTTTAGCCTCTGTTTAAATAGTTTTAAAAAAATTTATCACAACAAAACTATATATAGATGTTTTTAGAATAGTTTGTAGTACTTATCATAGTGGGGTAACATTTTAGAAGTAAAGATTGTGCTCTGTTTTTGTGTGATGCTTATTTTTGCCCGTTTATTCCGCGACGATAGATTGCGTTTTTGACGAAGGGATTGGACCCGAAGATTTCGAAGACCCCGAAGATTTGGTTGAGCCAGGCAAGCAGCCCTTTGACCATGACTATGAAACCTTTTATTGGATGGCATATAGCACTTTATTTCGTTGTATTGATCATAAGATGTGGTGACCGCTTTGGTGGGATGCCTCCGATACTTTCTTGTTGATACTTGCATCGTGCATGACCCTACCTCCTTATGAGGGTTATGCGGGTGGGAGTAGTTAGGATGCTACGTAGTTGCTACGCAAAGTGGGACGGGAATATGCATGGTGATGGAAACAAAATGATTTCAAATACTTTTCGAAAACCCCGTCGGGTGCCACTAATGCCCGAGGGAGATGATGATGAGTAAGGTAGCCACTTGATAAAGAAGTGGTGTACCGGAGCAAGTGAGTGTGTGTGGTTTTCGAAAACGGATTGGTGTAAGTTGCGACCGTTACTCCAACCTTACATGTACAACCACGATACCCCTTATGGGACGGGGCTTTGTTGATTACCTTGGTGGGTACTAGCATAGAGCCCGCATTACTAGTGGTGGGAGTGAAGTGGTCACTCTCGATACGGGGTCGTACCGGAATGGACAATCATGCACTGTCTTCACAGGCACCGGGCACACCGCTGCGTGCCCTCATGGATGATATGGGTGATGTATATCGTGAGGGATGGCACCAACAAGTGGACTCTTTGTTTAGTATCGCTAGGGGAAAGGCAATGTTCGGGTATTTACCTCGGGTATGGACAATACCGCGAGCCGTGGCTTGACACGGAAGTTTCCCGAGTCTTGTTGGTAAAGTGTGCAACCTCTGCAGAGTGTAAAACTATTCAAATAGCCGTGTCCATGGTCAAGGACAGTTGGATGACTGCTCTTGTGCTACGTCCAATGATTTGACAAATTGGTGTGTGTGTGTGTGTGTGTGTTGGTGATGAAGGTGAAACTTGAGCTAAGTCCGATGACTTGGCATGATGATGAACATGAGATGTTTAACCCCCCTGCTTATAATGATAACTGAGACTTGTTCAAATGAATACCTGTTAACAGTTGTTGCATGCTTACTCAAGTTACTTTATCATATCATTGCACTTAAAATCAGCTTTCTGCAAAACTTACCTACCTAGTGCTATATCATGCATTATTATACCTTGTTCCCCAACTTGGGTTGCTTGCGAGTACATTCAAAGTACTGATTGGCTTGCCACTGGTTATTTAATTGGTCAGGCATGGAAGAGCAGGAATATGGCGAAGAGTTCGTTGGTGACGAACATGCGAACTAGGACGCTTCCCAGTCAGAATGCATGTAGGTTTAAGGCAGATGGCATGGGTTCACGCTTTCGACCAAGATTTCCGCTGCTTGATATGTTTAAGTGTTTGGCCCTTGCGGCCCTATCTATGTAAGACTTGGCCTAGCTGGCCCCTATTTCTGTAAGACGGTATGTAAGGATGTAAGACTCTTGTATTCCAGTTTCTGTGTGTTCAGTGAGCATTGATCTCTGGGATCACTGTGCACGTGCATTCGGTGATCACGACTTATGAGTTGGGGTCCCCACATCGGCGCCCCATGAGGGGTCCACGAGGGTATTGCGGTTTGACCTACGATGGCCGCGCGCCGGGCCCTCGCGGAACGGGCCTTCCTGAGGGGGAGCGTGCCACCTCCGAGGCCAGAATCTTAGCGACGTTGCCACGAGCGACCGGATTGCTTCTCTCGCGCCGCCCTTCCTTGCTCCTGGGACTACAAGAATCTCGGTGGGAATATGCGGCGAGCCGTAGTACCTGCGTCATCGTGTTAGCGCACACTCCCATTGCCCGGTATGTGGGCTATCGTCTGATCAAAAGTCCTGGCTTCACTAGGTGGGTGGACTTAGCTCATCGGGTTGTGGCGAGCTTGAGTCCGGAGAGGTCGAGGTTCCCACAGGGGGGGCTTCTTCCTTGCTTGCAAAATGGTTCAGGAGCCCTTACGGCACTCTGTGTCGACGGGGCCCGACCCCGAGCAGACCTCGACCACCGTAGGGGCGTCCGGATCACTAGGATGAGACCAAAGGGGCGAGGCCTCGGCCACAATTGGGGCGTCCGGATCACCAGGACGCGACCAAGGGGCATGGAGCTACGTGGTCGGTGAGGTTCCCGAGGCGCCTTGCCCGGGATCCCCCCCTTGACGCTCAAGTGGCGCTCTGCGTCAGCGGGGCCCGATCCCGAGCAGACCTCGACCGCCGTTGGGGCATCCGGATCACCGGGCGAGACCAAAGGGGCAAGGCCTCGGCCACCATTGGGGCGTCTGGATCACCAGGACGAGACCAAGGGGCGCGAAGCTGCGCGATCGGTGAGGCTCCTGAGGCGCATTGCTCAGGAGTCCCCCTTGACGCTCAAGCAACTTCTTTACCTTTTCGTGGGCTACCACACCGGGAGGCGCCTAAGCCTCCCGAGGTTCCGTGATGTGATGCCGGGCCACGGCCGGAGCCCCTGAGCGGGAGTCGACCGTTTAAGCGATGAGTGCCCCTGAGGCGACAGGTCTGAGAGGCCACGAGGAGAGGCCAAAGTGCGCGGGCCCCGGCCAGGTATTGATTTAGAGAAAAGAAACTTTAAGACTGGAAAAAGAAATCACGAAGAGAGAAAAATCCCAGCCCCTTTTCAAACAGAGTTGCGAAGTTTTCAAATTCCATTTCAAAGAGTGGCAATACGAACACCAAAAGAAGCAAGTAACAACCGCGTCTGGCACCTAGGCTAGTCTTCGCCTTCGTCTTCCCCCAGCGGGGAGCGTAGGGCATCCAAGTTGCGTGGGCATTGTCATTGGAAGACAGTGTTGTCCGCTAGCGCGGAGCATGGGGCTTCCACTTGGGCATGGGAGGGAACCCCTCCGCGTCCTCAGGGGGCTCCGGGCGTATACAGCCCACTCATTATTATGTGAGAGTGTCACGGCCGAAGATAGCTGGGCAAGCCCCCAGGCGCATGGCCCAGGTGCTCCCAACTCAGTTAAGAGCCATCCCACGCATCACTGCGCGGTTGCGCGCCCTTCCAGCCCAAACCTGAGTGCATTGCTCCCCGCGTAGCCGCGGGATTGCGCTCCCGCGGCCCAAACATGAGCGTAGTGCACCCAGCGCAACTGCAGAGGTGTTGTGTCAGTGAAGCCGCCTCGTGAGGCGTCGTGGCGCCGACCGGGCCTCGGCTTGCGGGCCTCATGAGGCCCTCCCTTCCGGAGGTCCGTGTCGGCACTCCCGTTGCCGCGGGTGGCCTGGGCTGCTCGTATCTTGCCGACCCACCCAGGCGGTCGCTCCTGAGGTCCTGGGCTCGGTCGCGTGATGCTTGCTCGTGGGGGCGGCGGCTGGGTCGCGCCCCCGTGCTTCCCTGGACGCCCCCCCCCTTCTCCCCTGCTTGCACAAACCTGGCCTGGTTCTCCCTTCGTGGAAGCCCCCATGCCCGGCTTGGGGAGAGCATCCAGGACATCTCCCTATTCTAGGAGGGTGCTGGCACCTGCAGAGGGCGCCTGAGCCTCCGCGCCCTCCGCAGGTATGACGTAGCTCGGAACGTAGGCCTCCGTATAGAGGCTTTGGCCTCCTCCTGAGTTGTCTCCGCGTGCTCCAGGTGTAGTCTCCCCGAGTGGCGGGATCACACCTTCCTGGGCACGGGGGCCACAAATCCTTCTGCTGCGGGCCTCCGCCTGGAGTTGCCTACCTCTGCCGCCGCCGTGGGGTGGGCCGCGCGTGTCTTGACGTGATTTGCCGCCCTGGTTATCCATAGCGCCTCCATTATGGTTACCTACCTGACTAGAAGCCTGAGCCGCCTGCTCCCTACGCCGGTTGGCACGCTCCTGTCGGGACGAACCAGGCTGTTGATGATCCATTTGGGTGTGGGTGCGCACGTCGAGGTGCACGCGGGGCGCCCCAGCACCTCCTTCGAAGGCACTACCGGCCGGACCGGGTGGCGCTCCGAAGCCGGTCACCGGGATCTAGAGAAGGAGAAGCACAGCATGCGGCGGGCCCTTCTCGAGCTCGCCCGGGAGTGGAGCGAGCCCGCCGTCCGCAAGTGGGGCGACGGGTACGGCGAGCGAGCCCCCGACGCCGAGCGCCGGAGGTCGTGAAGGAAGGTGGGGGACCCAGGCTCTCCTTGCGATGGCGACCAGCTCGGCAATGTTTTCGGCCCAGGCGTCAAAGCCCCCGTGCGTAGGGCGGTGGCGAAGCATCTCACTCGCCATCAGGAGTGAGTCATGCGCATTGAGGTCTCTCACGTGGGTGCAGCGCGATTCCGGTCCCGTGGGCACCGCTCGCCCGCCATGCGCCTGGCCGGCACGAGTGGCGTCGGTGGTGGAAACGACGCTGGTGGCCTGGTAACGACCGCCCAGCATCGCACTGCCGTGGCACGAGTCTTGGGCGGGAGTGGCGAGGTTGGCGGAGGCGTATCTCCGAGGCCTAAAGGAGCTTGTCTAGCGTCGGCCATCGACACGACAAGGCGAAGAAGAAGCGAAGCTTGCTGGAGACTCCGACACGCCCCCTACCTGGCGTGCCAAATGTCGGATTTCGGACTCTGCAAAACCCTAAGGAGTTCGAACCCAGGCGCGTGTGCGAAGATTCCCCAACAGCTTCGCCCCCTCCAAGCTCACAACTAGATAACCCCGCACGAAGGCGAGGAAGAAGACGGCACACGAGAGTGGCCACTGCGAAGCGTAAAATCCTACTCCTGCTTTTGGTGGATTGCCTCACGAGGAGGTTCGTGGATGAACTAGTAAAGTGGTGTGTTGTCTTGCGGGTGCGTTTGTTCTCTCTCCTCTACTGAGCAGCCTAGCCTCTATTTATAGCAGCCCGGGTCCTCTTCCCTTATCGTCAAGGCGGGAAGGAATCCCACAACGGCCAAATTTGAAAGGGGACAGGAGGTATATCTTATCCTGACGAAAGGCGGTCTTCGCCTGCAAAGCAGCTGGTGGTGATGCAGAGGTAGGATCGGCGATGACGTCTGTTCTGCAAGGCTCGGGGTCTTGGTCCTGTTGCACCATAAGGGAAACCTTTGGGGGCGCTTTGGGAACCTGAGCTCGTCCTTGTCTCCTTTGCACCAAAGAGGAAACTATCCCCTCTCGTGTGCTGGCGCCCGCCTGGCCTGGCTGGCGTCGCCCCTGGCCTCCTGAGGTCGTGCGTTACATAGAGATCTCCGCCACTCGGGAGGGGGCCTGGGGAGGCCTACCTCCCCGCGGGTCTTGGCGATGTTTCCCTCGCGAGCTCGGGGTCTTGTGTTGGGCGAGGCCGCACTGGGCCGCACTCGGGCGTCGAGGTGGGCCACGCCCTGGGCCGCAGGCAGGCAAGTCTGGGTACCCTGGTATCCAGAACGCCGACAGCTCTCCTTTTTGGATGCCTACTCCAGATACCATCAGATATTTATGACTAAAGAAGATGTGGAGAAGACCACATTCGTAACTCCCTGTGGCACGTACTGTTTTGTGCGTATGCCCTTCGTGTTAAAGAGTGCTGGTTCAACCTTCGCCAGAGCTGTTCAGATTGGTTTTGGACCTCAGCTGCACAGCAATGTGGAAGCCTACATGGATGACATCATGGTCAAGACCAAGGATGAAGCCACTCTCATACAAGATCTGGAAGAAACTTTTGTGAACCTGCGCAAAATCAACCTGAAGCTCAACCCCGAAAAGTGTGTGTTTGGTGTCCCATCCGGCAAGCTGCTTGGATTCTTTGTATCTCGGCGAGGAATAGAAGCCAATCTCGACAAGATCAAGGCGATTGAACAGACACAGGCACCCAAGACTATCAAGGATATCAGACGCTTGACCGGATGTGTTCCCGCGTTGAGTAGGTTCATCTCCAAGTCTGCTGAACGCGCCTTGCCGTTCTTAAAGATCTTGAAGAAGGCTGGCCCGATGAAGTGGATCCCGGAGACAGACGCAACGCTGCAAGACCTGAAGAATTACCTATCCTCTGCTCCAACCTTGGTCCCTCCTAAACCGCAAGAGCCGTTACTACTATATTTGGTAGCGACGAATCAAGTGGTTAGTGCAGCACTGGTGGCGCAACGGGAAGTGGATGGAGATTCAGCGGCTGCTGCTGATGCTACCGGGGATGAGAAAGAAGCATCCGCGGCAGGACTCGATACAGATCAAGGGGGACCTCAGCAAATGATCGCCAGCAGATCCAAAGAGGTGGTGTCGTGGTTTCGTCACGGCAGATGCCATGGGTAGGCTTATAGAGAGGGGCCGAAGGACGCCGGCGGGCTCCGGGAGTGGGGTTAGGCACAAGCGGTGGCGTACACACGATGTACCCAGGTTCGGGGCCCTCCGTGGGAGGTAACACCCCTAGTCCTGCTTGGTCTAGTTGAGACAATGGTAAGGTTACAATGGTGCTCCTGGAGCTGTATGGCTAGAGGAGGAAGAAGGGGCTAGGCTGCCCTTGCTGCCTCTCTATGTGTGTGTGGAGTGTGTCAACTGGGAACCAACCAACCCCGTTGCATGGGGGAGGCCCGGGGGGTTTTATAGGCCAACCCCCCGGGTTACGGTGTGAATAAGAGATCGCAGGGGGGGCCCCAGCCGGCAGCCTCTCTAGCCGGTCGTGGGGGCCACCGGCTGCGGGGTCTTGTCGCTGGTAGGCCCCGCTGGCTGAAGGGTCCCTTCAGGAGCCGACGGGGCCCGCGAGGCGGGTCCCGACGCCGGTCATGTCACGGCACGGGCCGCCCCTTGTGGCGTCGTCTTGCGGCAACCGACCGAGGTCAGCGGTACGGCCGGCCGCCCTATAGCCACGCCGGGGCAGGTAATGGAGTGGTTGGGGCGTGCCGGCACTGTTGGGAGCCCGGTCAGCATCCGCCAGGGTCAGAGGCTCTGACACCTCCACTGTGGCCACACGGGCGCTGACCCCCGATGGGATGGGGGCCACTGTCGCCACGCGTGCCCCGACGACGGTATCCAATGCGCAGCCGGCTGGGGGGCCAGGCGGCACCGTCCCCAGCTGGCCGGCACGTCTTGACCGGCAGGGCGGGGCCGGCAGGTCACAGCCGGAGGGCCGTAGCCGGCAGGGCCTAGCCGGAGGGCCGCTGCCGGCAGGGCGCAGCCGGACAGCAGGGGGAGGCGGCCCGTTGTTCGGTTGCGTTAGAAAGTTGGAGCAAGGGGTCGCTTGAGGCTACCCCGGGGTCATCCCCCCGACAGTAGTCCCCGAAGCAGGGGAGGCCCGCTGACGAACCGCGGCGGTCCTCGCCGGCTTGAAGATCGTCCTTGCGCCGCGGAGCGCCTAGAGAGCCGGACGACGCGGACAAGCGGTGGCCGGCTCCGCAGCCGGCCGATGCTTCGCGTGCCGCCTCGGGCTCCCCACCGGACAGAGAAGCCGCGCCACGCGGAAGACGCAGCGGGCCGTGGCCTGACAGACCACGCGGCGGAAAAGACTGGACCGCGGGGCGGGGGACCCACCACGACCGCGACCTCGGCCCGCGCGCAGGGATCCTACACGCCGCGGGCCGACGGTTGGCGTTTCCGAGCGCCGTAATGTCCGCCCCGCATGCTACGGGAATCATGGGGGTCGTGCACAATAAATCCGGCCCCCACGATCACCCGCGCGGGGTTTAAATGGCGAGGGGGGGAGAGCAGGACGGTACATTCGATCCCCCCGCCCTCGTCGCATCGTCTCCGTCGCCCTCCCCCTCCCACCGCGAGAGAGAGAGAACACAGGAGGGCAGAGCATGCGGGCGCACCGCGCCGCCGTCCGCCGCCGCAGAAGGCCCGAGCCGCCGTCGGGTACCCGCGCCTGTCGTCGCCACCGCGCGCCCCTCCGGCGACCATGGCGAGCAAGGGTGCATGGGACTGCAGCATGGTGGAGGAGACATTCATCGAGCACCTCCGCTACCGCCGCAAGCTCCCGGTGGAAGCGCACTTGGAGGGACGCCCAGCCGGGCCGGAGAACTCCCCGGCGCCGCGGGAAGGCGAGGTGGTCGTCTTCGCCGATCATTTTCTCCGCGGGTTTGGGCTGCCGGCGAGCGCCTTCTTCCGCCGCTTCCTGACGCGGTTCGGCCTGCAGCCACACCACCTCGCCCCAACGCCGTCATGCAGCTGGCGGCATTCGTCACCCTTTGCGAGGTGTACCTGGGGGTGGAGCCGAGGCTTGACCTCTGGAGCCGGCTCTTCTTCCTCAAGCGGCAGACGGCGGTGGATCTGACGACGAAGCAGAAGGTGATGACCGCCTGCGGAGGTGCCCTGATCCACATCCGCAAGGGGGCCGGCTTCCCGAAGCTCCCGCTGCATGAGTCGGTGAAGGGCTGGCAGCGGGGGTTCTTTTATGTGAAGAACGTGAAGCCGGAGGAGGACTACGTCAACCTCCCCGACTTCGCCAACCACCCGCCGGTTGCGATGCTGAATTGGCGGGCGGCTCCGCTTCAGGCGCCCGAGACGGCGGACCGGCTCTACGAGCGCCTGCTCATGATGACCGGGACGGAGGGGCTGATTGCCACCGATCTGCTGGCCGCGATGGTGGCGCGCCGGGTGCAGCCGCTGCAGAGCCGGCCACACCTCATCTGCCAGATGGGAGGACGCCACGACCCCTGCCGGCCCTCCACCAAGGAACTGAAGCCGGCCCACGTGGCGAGGAGGGTGAACGCCATTTCAACGGCGAAGATGAAGGAGGGCGAGTGGCAATGGGGGAAAACCCCGTACAGCCGGAGTCACCCGGCACCGCGGGTGAGTGTTTATTCCGCCTCCTTCCTTCCGTCTTTTCCGTGGCAGAGTCCCTCCCCTCTTTGGCCTGACGGCGCGCCGCCTTGCCCACCAGCAGGTTTTCCCACTGCTGCAGAACTATAGGGAGCCGGCCGCCGACACGGTGGAGTCGGACCCCGAGGAGGTCGAGGATGCTGACGACGTGGAGCCTGCCGACTCCGAGCGAGCCGGCGCGTCTGAAGCCGGCGAGGCGGAGGCGGAGACGGAGGAGGCCGAAGAGGCTGAATCGACGGGTGAGTCTCCTCCCCAGAAGCACCTACGGGATTGAACCGATGATGACGCTGAGGCGGAGTCGTCGCATGTTGCAGAGGCTCCGGAGGAGCCCGAAGCTTCGGAGGACGAGGTCACGGCGCCGCGGAGGCACCAGCATCGAGCCGACGGCGGCTCCAGCCGGGGCGGCCCGGATGCGGGCGACAAAGGGAAGCGGCCGGCTGGCCCCAAGCCGGCGCCCAAGCGTGCAGCGACCGCGCAGCCGGGCGGCAGCCCTGGAGGCGGGGGCAAGAAGCAGAGGGTCTGCCAGGCGGGACCCACGAGGAGGGCGGTCCCCATCGTCGTCGGGTGAGTCCATCTCCGCCTCCACCTTGGTCTGTTCCGCATTCTCCATGGCCCCTTATCTCGTCGTTATCAGGGAGGCGCGCGCCCTGGGGAGGACCCCAGGTGGCGAGGCGGCGAGGACGGCGCCGCCGACATCCGCCGAGGAGAGGGAGCGCCAGGCATGGCTTGATCTCGAGGCGGCCCAGCAGGAGCGGCACGTCGAGGAGCTCCGCCCCTGGGAAGAGGCGGCGGAGAAGCGGGGAGGAACCAGCGGGGAGGCCGCTGGTGGAGCGTGGGAGCCATTCCCCCGCGGCCTGGAGAGGAGGTCGAAGGACCACCACGATCCCGAGCGACGGGCGGAGGCGGACGCGAAGGCCGCGGAGGACGTGGCGGAGAAGGACCGCGCCGCCGCCCAGACGGGGGCGGGCGACGTGCCGCCGGGGGCGGAGGAGCCCCCAGTGGTCGAAATCCCGGCACCGGACGCGCCGGCCCCAGACGTGCCGGCTTCGGAAGTGCCGGTACCGGAGGCGCCGGCTCCGGAGGTGAGCCGGCCAGGAACCGCCAGAGGCGAGGGCCGCGACGGCCGGGGAGACGGCCGCCGCGGGCGCATCGTCCGCGACCCCCGGCGTGACGGCGACGGGAGGAGCCGGTCCCATCGTGGTCTCCGACAAAGGAGGACCTACGGACGGGGGCCGGCCACAGCAGACATGGGACGCAGCCAGGCGCCCGGCCCTTGGCGAACCGCCGAGCACCCTTGGGGCGGCAGTGGCCGCCGTTGTGGACGCGTTCGCCGCCTACCGCGCCCAGACGTCGCAGGACGCACGGGCCGCCAACGACCGGCTGGTGAACCTGGAGCAAGCTCTCGCGGTAAGCTCTCTTCTTTCCTTCTTCTCTTGACTCGGCGTTTTCTGTCTTTTCCAGTGGGGGCACGCTAGCGCACCCACTGGGTGTTTCCCCCGAGGCTCGAGCCGGCTGGAGCGCAGGCGGGTCGATCCTAAAGCTGTTGTGTTCTTGTTGTTTTGCAGGCGGCGCACGACCGCCGGGTGGCCGCGTACAACACCCTGCTGGGGTTGTACCGGGGAGCCGAAAACCGGCTCGCCGTCATGTCCGCGGATCTGCAAGGTATGTGCTCTTGCGATCTTCCAGTGGGGGTGCGCAAGCGCACCCACTGGGTGTAGCCCACGGGAATCAGGCCGGCTGCCCCGGAGGCGGGCTGAATCCTTTCTTTGCTTGATTTCTGACAGCGGCGACCTCTTCTCGTGAAGCCACCCACGCCGAGACGGTCAGCCTCCGGCGCCAGGTGGTGCGGCTTGGTGAGGAGCGGGACCTCCTGACGACGGAGCGCGACCGGCTCCGCGGGGAGACGGGCCAGGCAAAGGCGGAGCGCGAGGCGGCCCACCGCCAAGCGCTGGCGGACCAAGAGGCGACCCTTCGTCGGGAGGCGGAGGAGCGGGAGAAAGTCCTCCGCCAGGAGCTGGAGGCCAAGGACGCCGCGCTAGCAAAGGCGGCCGAGGATGCACAGGCGGCCCGGGGTGAGCATGAGCGCCAGCGCCAGGAGTGGTCAGCCAGGGAGGTGCAGCTGTAGGAGCAAGGGCAAGAGGTGGATTGGATGCTGCGCGGTGAGTTTCTATTGCCTTGCTCCTGGGTTTTTCTGGTTTGCTCATCCCTCGTCTTCTTCTCTTCTCTTCTTAGGGCTTTTCCCCGGCACGCAGGAGGCCGCGGAGGCGGTCGTGGAGACCCATCGTGAGGTCCCGCGGGCGCAGGGGGAAGCCGTTGGACAGCTTGCCCCCTGGACCCTGGACGAGGTGGGGATTGCCTCCGCGGCGCGGCTGTCGGAGGTAGTTCATGCCCTGAAGCGGCTCCAGGCGGCTGGCTCGGCGCTGGTTCGCACTCTTTGGCCCGGCGCGGTGGAGCCGGTCTCCATGAGCCGGCTATCGAGGTGGCTGGAGTTTGGGACCGCGCGGGTGAATGCCTGGAGGGCTTCCGCAGCACGCGCGGGTGCGAGCATGGCGCATCGCATTGCCAGGTCGTGGTACCCCGGGCTGAACCTGGATCTGCTCACGGCCCAGCGTGCCGGTACCGACGCGGAGTTGGATGCGGTGGCCGACGCGCTGGAGGTGAGGGCGAGCGGCCTTGCGTCCTTTGCCGCGTGGGACGAGTACGTCCCGGAGCGCGGGGCGGACGGCGTGGTGATCCCGGAGGACCGGTACACGCTCGCCCTGGACGACCCGGAGGGGAGCGCCGCCGAGACGGACGATGGAGAATCTGACTCTGGCGACTACGCCGAGTCCGAGCCGGCTCCGGACGTGGAGGCGGGAGCTTCTACCTCAGCTGCTCCGGAGGTGCCAGCTTCGGAGGCGTCAGCACCTCCGGCTCCGGAGGCGTCGCCACCGGAGGCGAGCCGGCCCGAAGCTGCCACCACTTAGGATTTTTCTTTTCTGCATTTTGCTTAGACTACAATTCCACCCACTGGGGGTGTATATGTAATGAACTCGTGGTCGTGGGCCTTTTAAATTTTGTAAAGCTTTTGGTTGCTGAAATGCTGTTTTATGCGTGCTGGCTCGGCCTTACCCTTTTTCGCTCTTTTGGTTCCGTTTGCTCAAAGCCTTCTTCCTCTTGGCTTCGGCCCCACCAGCCGGACAGCCGGGAGCCGGTCTGTGGCTGGGACGGGGCGTCCGCCTCAAGGGAGCCGGTTGTGAGTTTGGAAACCGCGAGAGTTTTTTGGGCGAGGCGAGTGACAGAGGCGAAAAAGTGCTCCGGATAGACCCAGCCGTCAACCCCCCCTTGCGTTCGATTTTTCGCGTGTACTAAGTTTTGCCGTCTCGAGGTCCCGTCTGCCCGACAGCCGGGGGCCGGTCTGTGGCAGGGAGGGCCGAGACGGCTCTCCTTAGTTCACATTACTTAACCGGCATCGGGGGACGAGGGTGGGACTAGCCGGCTAGCCCCCGAGACCGGGAGCCGGACCCGGGAGCCCGCGAGCGAGAGTCTTTGAGAAATGCAAAAGAGGCATGTCCCAAGAACTGGCTTGGGGCACCCGTTGCATTCATAAGCCCAAAAGGGAAGGATATGTACATACACTGGTTCTTAGCAGTAAAACGGACGGAGGAGCGCCGCGTTCCACAAGCGCTCCGTTTCCTCGCCAGAGGCGTCTCTCTTGCGCTTCTGCGGCTTCTGGGCCTCTATTAGATAGTACGCGTTGTTGTGCAGCGCTCTGCTGACGATGAACGGGCCCTCCCATGGGGAGGACAACTTGTGCTGGCCGGTAGTTCGCTGGATCCGTCTAAGCACCAAGTCCCCTTCGCGGAAGGAGAGTGGCCGGATCCGCTTGCTGTGGCAGTGCCGGAGCTTCTGCAGGTAGATGGCCGTCTGGCTCAGGGCCAGTTCGCGGGCCTCCTCGAGGAGGTCGACGCCGTCTTCTCTTGCCTCCTTCGCGTCTTTCTCCGTGTACAGGGTAACCCGAGGCGAATCGAACTCGATGTCGGTGGGGATGATTGCCTCGGACCCGTACACGAGAAAGAACGACGTGTAGCCGGTTGACCGGTTAGGCGTGGTCCTGAGGCTCCAGAGGACAGCCGGCAGCTCTTCGACCCAGCAGCCAGCTGACCTGACCAGCGGCGCCACGAGCCGGGGCCTGATGCCAGATAGGATCAGGCCGTTGGTCCTCTCGACCTGCCCGTTTGACTGGGGGTGGGCGACAGACGCCAAATCGAGCCAGATGCCCTGCTTGCAGCAGAAGCGCGCTAACGCGCCCTTGGCGAAGTTCGTGCCATTGTCGGTGATGATGCTGTGGGGGACGCCGTAGCGGACCGTGATGTCCTTGATGAACCGGACGGCCGTGGGGCCGTCCAGCTTCTTGATCGGCCGGGCCTTGATCCACTTGGTGAATTTGTCGACGGCCACCAGCAGGTGTGTCATGCCGCCTCGTGCGGTCTTGAAAGGTCCCACCATATCCAGCCCCCAGACGGCAAAAGGCCATGAGAGGGGGATGGTCTGGAGGGCAGACGCCGGCAGGTGGCTCTGCGTGTTGAAGCGTTGGCAGCCTTCGCACTTGTCAACCAGCTCCTTGGCCGCCTCCAAAGCGGTCGGCCAATAGAAACGTGGCGAAATGCCTTGGCCACCAGGGTTCTGGAGGCGGCGTGGTGCCCGCACTCGCCCTGGTGGATGTCGAGGAGGATCTCTTGCCCCTTTTCCGGCTCCACGTAGCGTTGGAAGACGCCGGTGGTGCTGCGATGAACCAGCTCGCGATTGATGATGTTGTAGGCGGGGGCCGACGCTGAATTTGCCTTGCGGTGGCCTCATCAAAGGGGAGCTCGCCGCGCAGGAGGAACGCCTGGATGGGCTGAGCCCATGAGGTAGCCGAGACGGGGACCGACTCGGGCTCAAGCGGGGCATCGGGGGCGGTAGGAGCCCCCGAGACCGGCCCACCAGTCCCCGGGACCGGCTCGCCAGTCCCAGGGAGTGAGCCGGCGGGAGGGGCGTCGATCGTCATCATGACGGCGACGGGCCCGGAGTCGGCGGGCGTAGACGTGGCCGGCTCGATTGCTGGAGCGGATGGCGCTGGCTGGGCAACCAGAGGTGGCGGAGCCAGCGGGGCAGCCGGTTCAGTCGATGGGCCGGCTGCCGCAGCCGGCACGAAGATGGACTCCGAGTCGGAGGAAGGCTTGATCGAGGGCTTGAGCAGCCGCTCGAGGGAGACGCCGGCTGGGATGGCCTGCCGGGTGGAGCCGATCTTGGCCAGCGTGTCGGCCGCCTCGTTGTCCGCGCGGGGGACGTGGTGGAACTCGCAGCCCTCGAAGGAGCCGGTGAACTGTTGGACAAGGAAGCGGTAGCTGGCCATGTTGGCGTCCCTGGCGTCCCATTCGCCAGAGACTTGTTGTACCACGAGGTCGGAGTCGCCAAAGCATATGATGCGCTGGATGCCGATGTCTTTGGCGAGCCGGAGGCCGTGGACGAGGGCCTCATACTCGGCCACTTTGTTGGAGGCGGCGAAGTGGATCTGGAGGACGTACCGGAGCTGGTCTCCCCTGGGAGATGACAAGACGATGCCGGCTCCCAGGCCGGCTCGCATCTTCGAGCTGTCGAAGTGCATGCGCCAGTGCGTGGAGTCGGGCGGAGGCGGCACGAACTGGGTTTCGGCCCAGTCGACGAGGAAGTCGGCCATTGCTTGGGATTTGATGGCGGTGCATGGCTCGTACTGTATCTCGTAGTCGGCGAGGGCGATGGTCCACTTGGCAATCCGACCGGTGGCGTCCCAGCCGGCCATGATTTCGCCCAACGGCGCCGAGCTCACGACGGTGATGATGTGCTCCTGGAAGTACTGCTTGATCTTCTAGGCGGCGAAGTATATACCGTAGCACATCTTCTGGTAGTGGGGGTAGTTTTGCTTGGAGGCGGAGAGGACCTCGCTGAGGTAGTAGACGGGGCGCTGGGTCGGCAGCGCTTTGCCCTCCTCCGGCCGCTCCACCACTAGGACGACGCTGACGACGCGCGTGGTCGCCGCGATGTAGGCGAGTAGAGGCTCCTTGTCGGCCAGCGCGGCCAGGATGGGGCGCTGGAGAGGGCCCGCTTGAGGCCGCGGAATGCCTCGTCCGCCTCGTTTGTCCAGTCGAAGACGGCCGGCTTCTTCGAGGGGTCGCGGCCCGGCTCGACCAGAGCCGTCTTGCGCAGGAGGCCGTAGAGGGGCAAGGCCTTCTCGCCCAGCCGGCTGATGAACCGGCTGAGGGAGGCGAGGCAGCCGGTGAACTTCTGGACGTCGCAGAGCCGGACCGGCTTGGGCATGCGCTCGATTGCGCTGATCTTCTCGGGGTTAGCTTCGATGCCGCGAGCGGACACGAAGAAACCCAAGAGTTGGCCGGCTGGGATGCCGAAGACACACTTCTCCGGGTTGAGCTTGATCTTGTATTCGCGCAGGTTGGCGAATGTTTCCCGGAGATCATCGAGGAGGCTGAAGTGCTTCTTGGATTTGACGATGATGTCGTCGACGTAGACGTGGACGTTCCTGCCTATCTGAGGCAGGAGACACTTCTGCATGCAGCGCTGGAAGGTAGCGCCTGCATTCTTCAGGCCGAAGGACATGGTGATGTAGCAGTAGGCCCCGAAAGGGGTGATGAAGGAGGTCTTGAGCCGGTCGGCTGGGTCCAGCTTTATCTGGTGGTAGCCGGAGTAGGCGTCTAGGAAAGACATCAGGTCGCAGCCGGCCATGGATTCGATGAATTGATCGATCCGCGGCAGGGCGAACGGGTCTTTGGGGCATGCCTTGTTCAGGCTTGTGTGGTCGATACACATGCGTCAGGTCTTGTTCTTCTTCAGCACCAGGACTGGGTTGGCCAGCCAGTCCGGGTGGAACACTTCCATGATGAAGCCGGCTGCGAGCAGCCGGGCGATTTCTTCTCCTATAGTATGCCGCTTCTCCTCGGAGAAACGGCGCAGGGGTTGCTTGACCGGCTTCGCGTCCGGTCGTACGTGAAGCTTGTGCTCGGCGAACTTCCTCGGAACACCCGACATGTCCTTGGGAGACCATGCAAAGATGTCCCGATTCTCACGGAGGAAGTCGACGAGCTCGCTTTCCTATTTGCTGTCGAGGCGGGAGCCGATGGTCACGCACTGGGTGGGGTTAGCCGGGTCAAGCGGCACCTGCCGGGTGTCCTTGGACGGCTGGAACGAGCCCTCGCCGACCGACTGGGACGGAGGAGCTGGCATGGCCGGCTGGGCCACAGCGAGGGCCACGAGCCAGTCGAGCTGTCGCTTCTCCTCCGCAATCTCCAGGGCTTCGGCTAGCCGGCTGCCGTCTCGCGCGCACGCGATTGACATCTGGTATTTGCCGGCGATGGTGATGATTCCCTTGGGGCCCGACATTTTGAGCTTGAGGTAGGCGTAGTGGGGGATCGCCATGAACTTGACGAGAGCCGGCCGGCCCAGCAGTGCGTGGTAGGGACTGTCGAGGTCCACTACCTCGAACCAAACTGGCTCGCGGCGGAAGTGGTCGTGGCCGCCGAAGAGGACGTCGAGGTTGATCTTGCCGACGGGGGTGCAGGACTTTCCCGGCACGATGCCATGGAAAACGGTCCGGCTCGATTGCAGGTCCTCCACCTTGAGCCCCAATTTGAGCATTGTGTCAAGGTAGAGGATGTTAATGCTGCTGCCCCCATCGATCAACACCCGCGAGAAACGGCATGTGCGCCTCTTGGAGGCGATGGTGGGATCGAGGACGATGGCATAGCTACCAGGGTTTGGCATCACGGCTGGGTGGTCGGCCCGGCTCCAGGTGACCGGCTTCTCGGACCAGTGCATGAATTGGGGAGTCGCGGGCATGGTGGCGTTCACCTCACGGTGGAGCCGGCGTTGGGCGTGCTTGTCCATCTCCTCACTTGTGAAGACGACGATGCAGCCGTCTTGGTCGGGGAACCGGTCAAGCAACCGGCCGTCGTTCTGAGCGGGAGCCGGGGCCTGAGCCGGAGCGGGAGCCGGTGCCGGAGCCGGGGCCGGCGCGCGGGCAGGCGGCGCGGGGGGAGCCGGGAGGCCGTCCCCCCGGGCCAATCGCTGTGAGAAGCTGCACTGCCGGAGCGTGTGTGTGGCCGGCTTGGCACCGGAATGGTTCTTGCAGGGGAGGTCGAGCATTTGCTCGAACGTGAGCTTAGGCTGCCAGGCGGACTTGCCGGTGCGCTGACGCTGGCCAGAAGCTTGGCCTGCCGGCTGCTCTTCCTCGATGGAGGCGACCTGCCGGCTCCCGTATCGGGAGTCGGGCTGATCGTTCTTGCGTTTGTTGTTCTGCTGCTGCCGGTTGTCGGCGGCCGCCCGCGGCTCGGCGGGCGGCGGAGCCGGTTTGGCTGGTTCCTTAGCCTTCATCCTCATCGAGGAATCGGCCGTGGCGTATTTGTCCGCTTTGGACATTAGGTCCGCCAGGGAGGTTGGCTCGGAGCACAAGAGCTTGTGCTTGAGAGGGGTGCCATCGCAGCAACCTTTGATGAAGTACTGGATGGCCTGCACCTCGTGCACTCCCTCGCAGGAGTTGCAGAGCTTGGTCCAGCGCGTGAGATAGTCGCGGAGGGGTTCCTCCGGCCCCTGGACGCACATGGCCAGCTCGCGGGGCCGGCCCGGCCACTTGTAAGTGCCGGTGAAGTTGCGGACGAACGCCTCCTCGAAGTCCGTCCAAGTGTTGATGCTGCCGGCCGCTAGGCTGTTCAGCCAGGTGCGGGCCGAGCCAATCAGCATGAGAGGGGCGTATCGGACGGCTACGCGCTTGTTCCCCCTGGCGATGCCGACGGCGGTGGTATAGTCGACTAGCCAGTCCTCCGGCTTGGCGGCCCTGGTGTACTTCGGGGTGTCGCGAGGAAGAGTGAAGCCGGGCGGAAACGGCTCGTTGCGGATCCGAGGGCCGAAGCAGGCCAGGCCAATCGAGCCCTCCTCCTCGAGGAGAGCCGACTGCGCCAGCCGGTCGAGGCGGAGCCGGGAGTCGTTGTCGCTGTGGGGGACCCGCGGCCCGAGCCGGGCCGCGAGTTCGGTGCGGACGGCTGGCGGGATAGACCGGGCCGGTTCCTGCCGCGGAGGCGGGGTGTGCCCGCGGCTACGCCGGCAACCGCCAGCCGGAGCCTCGTCCCGGCGGTTGCTGCCAACCGGATTGTTGTTGCGCCGGCTGTTTACCGCCGGCTGCTCGTTCCCGCGCAGCTGGGTGCGTCGGGCATTGCTTCCCTCGTTCCGCCGGCCAGAGGGATGAGGGGTACTAGAGTGCTGAGCCGGCTGACGGTTGGTAGCCCCAGCGCCCTCACCCTCGGGCTGGGGAAGCTCGGAAATGGCCCCATCGGGGGAGAGGACGACCTGTTGCGCGTTGGCGGTGTCGATGAGGTCCTTGATGTGCTACTCGCGTGCGGCACGCTCCTCGCCCTCCAAGGTTGCCAAATCCTCGTAGGCAACCTTGGCGGCACGCAGGTTGGCCGCGGGGGTGTCGTAGACGGGAAGGCAGCCGCCGAGGATTTCCGCGACCACGCGGCCGCGTTCCCGCACAGCCCCACGCCGGCTGGGCTCGGGGCCAGCCGGGGTGAGACCATACGCGGAGATGTATTCCCGCTGCGCGGCTTCCATCCGGCGCCGATCGGCAGCGAGGGCGGTGGCGTCATCGAACAGCAGGCGGCGGGCCGCCTCCAGCTCGGTTCTGGCGGCGGCCGGGTCCGCCGTCTGGGCGATGGGAGTGCCCAGACCCCGGAGGGTAGCGGCAAGCGGGTCGGAGGTACCGGCACGGGCGGCGGCCGCATCGGCCTCGGTCGCCCGCACGAGGCCCGAAGTGGTGGAGGAGGTGGTGACCATCACCCCAACGCAGGCGCGGGAACCGACGGCCTCGCCCGTGGCGAGCACGCCCACGGACGAGGGAGGGTCGGTGCAGTCGAGCACCCAGCTAGGGTACTCGCCAGCCGCCGGCTCACCGGCGAGGCTCAGCTCACTACTAGGAAAAGGGCTATAGATGAAATGGATACTAATGGCGCACCTAACATGTGGTGCGCCACTACTATATACCAGTGGCGCACCATGTGCAGGTGCGCCATTAGTGTGGAAGACACTAATGGCGCACTAGGCACATGGTGCGCCACTAGTAACAATTTTTTTTTCCAAACATACTAATGGCGCATCCATGCACAGTGCGCCATTACTAGTTCTAACTAGTAATGGCGCACCAGACACACAGTGCGCCACTACTATAGTTTTTTTTTTCTTTTTTTTGCAAAACTACTAATGGCGCACCGTGGCATAGTGCGCCATTACTAGTTTAAACTAGTAATGGCGCACTATGCCACGGTGCGCCATTAGTATATATGTATATATTTTTTTTTTTGCAGAACTACTAATGGCGCACCACCAGCAGGTGCGCCATTAGTAACCTGGGACCAACAAGATATTTTGGACAGCCACCTACCCACTCACTTTCCCCACTTCATTCTCTCCACCTCCTCCTCCAAA
Source organism: Elymus sibiricus (assembly GCA_039707655.1). Classification (NCBI taxonomy): domain Eukaryota; kingdom Viridiplantae; phylum Streptophyta; class Magnoliopsida; order Poales; family Poaceae; genus Elymus; species Elymus sibiricus. The sequence continues at coordinate 165,749,000 of CM077667.1, forward strand.
CTTGTCTCGGCTGCCTCCTCCTTGTCACCTCATTTCCACCATAGATTCATCCAAATTAAGTGGTTAAATTACCTTTTTTGATAGGTAAGTAAGGGGGGAAGCTATGTTTATGTTGTTCTCCCTCCAACAACGTGCACATGCACTTTTTATGGCCTAGCTAGATCTATGTATGTTCGTGGTGTTGCATATATTTGTGGTGTTGCATATATGTTTGTGTTTGCAGGTACCGGTATTTGAAATGCGATAGTTGCCAATATTTTGCCGGAATGTTGATTCATTTCCGTTTCGGCGAGAATTTTGGCACTATGCATTCTTTTTGGTCCTATTTTTAGGGAAAGTCATGCCAAATTTTTTCTTGGTTCTAAAATATCGTTTTGCTCTACCCCGCAGGCGACCATGGTCCGCACGATGACCGAAGGCATCGTGAATAGGTTTTTGAGCTCCGCGAAGGCCGAGATGCTTCAAAAGAACGAGACGGAGATAAGATGTCCGTGTCGAAGATGCAAGCTGAAGAGCCTTATTGCGGACCCGGATTCCGGGCAGGTGCGGGACCACCTGCTCTTGCGTGGTTTCATGGATGGCTATTGGTGGCAAGGTGATGAAGATGACTACGAAGTCGTCCATGGGGGCCGGGCAAGAAATGAGGAACGGCAGCAAGACAACCACCGCGGCTCGGGCGGGCGAGAAGACGAAGAATCTCCAGGACATGATCACGACGGTGATGCTGTACACAGTCATCATGTAGAAGATGCAGGACATGATGATGAGGAAGATGCCGGAGCAGACGAAGGGCATGATCATGAAGATGAAGATGCCGGCGGAGCAGACGACGATGGACCATCGATGGGCTGGGTGCAGGACCCTCATATTCAAGAGCTGCTTCTCAAGCAGACGGATAACGCAAGAGCTGCCGCCCGAGAGAAAGCCAAGCTGGATCAACTGGAGATAGACGCGGTTACTCCATTGTATGAAGGATGCAGGCCCGAGGATACCCGCCTGAAAGTAACGCTCATGGCTCTGGAGATGAAGGTAAAACACAAAATGACCGACGCATGCTTCGACGAGAACATGTCATTCTGGCACGAACGTCTTCCCAAGGGGAACAAGTGCCCGACCAGTTTCGAGGAGGCAAAGAAAATCGTGTGTCCTCTGGATTTACCGCACGTGAAATACCATGTGTGCATGAACAATTGCATCATTTATCGGGACGAGCACGCGGAGTCTACCATATGTCCGGTGTGCGGCGTCACTCGATACAAGAAGAGGAAGAAAGCTCCTCGAAAAGTGGTGTGGTACTTTCCGATCACTCCTCGTCTGCAGCGGTATTTCGCGGACCCTAAGGTAGCAAAGCTCCTGCGTTGGCACGCGGATAGGGAGGAGAAGAAGCGAGGAGAAGATGACGCAAATGATCCGGAGATAAATAAAAAAGACAAGATGCTGAGTCACCCTAAGGATGCGAGCCAGTGGCAAGCGTTGAACTTCGAAGACCCAGAATTTGGGAACGATCCAAGGAACATCGTGCTGGGCGCGAGCACCAATGGAGTCAATCCGTTTGGCAGCCAGAGAAGCACACATAGCACTTGGCCTGTGTTTGTGTGGATGTACAACCTTCCCCCCTGGTTGTGCATGAAGAGGAAGTACATTCACATGAGTATGCTAATTGAAGGGCCGAAACAACCAGGGAACGACATCAATCTGTATCTGGGGCTGCTGAAAGAGGAGCTAGACACGCTGTGGAAAACGCCAGCCAATACGTGGGACGCCGCAGAGAAAGAATATTTCCCTATGAGAGCCACACTGCTCACGACGGTGCACGACTATCTCGGTTACGGATATCTCGCGGGGCAGGTGGTCCACGGATTTTCTGGATGCGTCAGGTGCATGGATGACACAACGTATCGCCAGCTAGATAGAGATCCCGGTTCTTCGAAAACCGTGTTCATGGGACATCGAAGGTGGCTTCGCGACGATGACCCGTGGAGAAAACGCAAGGATGGTGAAACCGAACCCCGAAGACGCCCGCGTACGAGGAGCGGCGAGGAAATAGACGAGTTGTTGAAAAATTGGAAAGATTGCCCACTGCCGGGAAAGAAGCAAAAGGCGCCAGAGCCGGGAAAGAAGCGAAAGGCGCCAGAGCCGCTGCTGAAGGTATGGAAAACGAGGTCTGTTTTCTGGGACTTGCCGTACTGGAAGATCCACCGTGTGCCTCACAGCCTTGATGTCATGCATATCACGAAGAACGTGTGCGAGAGTCTGCTTGGTACCCTGCTCAACATGCCAGAGAGGACCAAAGATGGGCCGAAAGCAAGGGCAGACTTGAAATCAATGGGCATCAGGGAGGAGCTTCACGCTAGTGATGATGATGATGAGGCGAAGCAGGACACAGAAAGTCGTCGCAAAGGCAAAAAGGCCAAGAAGACCGGAAATGACTACCCTCCCGCGTGCTTCACTCTAAGTCAGGAGGAGATCGAGCAGTTTTTCACCTGCCTCGTAGGAGTAAAACTTCCTTACGGTTACGCGGGGAAGATAGGCAGATACCTAGACCCAGCGAAGCAGAAGTTCAGTGGGATGAAGTCTCACGACTGTCACGTGCTGATGACGCAGATACTTCCAGTTGCAATCCGTGGGATCATGGACGCGCACGTCCGTGAAACGCTATTTGGCATATGCAACTTTTTCGACGTCATCTCTCGGAAGTCGGTTGGCGTGAGGCAACTCAGAAGGCTACAGGAAGAGATCGTGGTGATACTATGCGAGCTTGAGATGTACTCCCCGCCCGCATTCTTCGACGTTATGGTGCATCTGCTGGTCCATATCGTGGAGGATATCATCCAACTCGGGCCCACGTTCCTGCACAGCATGATGCCGTTCAAAAGGATGAATGGTGTCGTCAAAGGATACGTTCGCAACATGTCACGTCCAGAGGGAAGCATAGCCAGGGGCTTTCTGACCGAAGAGTGCATCTCCTACTGCACGAATTATCTAGGCATCAAGAACCCCGTTGGTCTGCCCGTCAACAGGCACCTCGGCAGGCTCGCTGGATGGGGTCACCGTGAGGGTCGCCGCGAAATGCATGTCGACTTCGAGGGTCGACTCGCCGACTTTGAAAGAGCAAACCTAGTCGCGCTACAACACATAGACGTGGTCGATCCTTGGGTGGTAGAGCACAAAACCTTTATTGAGAAGACGTACAATGACCGAGGCCAACAGAGGACGGACGGAGATATAATCAAAGAGCACAACTCATGTTTCACGCGTTGGTTCAAGCAGAAGCTTCTGTCGTACCCTTTACATGAGGATTCTTCCGCGGAAGAACAACTCATATTCGCCTTGTCACAGGGCGCCGAGCACAACCTGATGACCTATGAGGCGTATGATATCAACGGCTACACATTCTACACCGAGGACAAGGACATGAAGAGCGATGGTTATCAGAACTCCGGGGTAACGATGGAATCCTACACCGGTAACGACAAGGACAGATACTACGGAAGGATCGAGGAGATCTGGGAGCTGAGCTACGCTGGAGAGAAGGTCCCGATGTTCCGTGTCAGATGGGCCAAGAGCGTCCTAAAAGAAGACCGGTATTTCACCACCATGGTTATACTCGAAGCCAAATCCAAGACCGCGGGCGCAAACGTCACCGCGAAATATGAGCCATGGGTACTGGCTTCCCAAGTGGACCAATGCTTCTTCATTACCGACCCGTCAAAGCCCAGTCGTGTTGTTGTGAGGAGAGGCAAAAGGAAGATCATCGGAATGGATGGAGTCGCCAATGAGCAAGACTTCGACAAGTACGGCGACCCGAAGATGGAACATGACGACGACGATGAAGTAGCAGCATACACCACAAGAAGAAGCAGGACCACCCTACCTAAAGGACGTCCGTTCCACAGAAGAACTCCATTTGCGAAAAAGAAGGGCAAGAACATTGTGAAAAAGATAGCTAGCTAGCTAAGATCGATTGTATTTAAATTGTAGCCTTCATTTCTCGATTGTATTTCATGGGCACTTTTTGAACTCATGAATATTTTTAAATTTCATGGGCACTTTTTGAATTCATGAATAGTTTTTGAACTCAATAATATTTTTAAAAATTTATAAATTATTACTGTTTTTATAAAAATTTATTACTGTTTTTATAAAAATTTATTACTATTTTTGAACTCAATAATATTTTTAAAAAACTATTAGTAGGTCTAGCTAGGTGGAAAATCAGCAGGGGAGGGAGGGGGGTAGATATTAGATGGTTTGCTTTACTTTCACTGGTTTCTCATCTTCTCATCTCTTGTTAATAGCTGCGGACATTAGATATTACTGTTTTTATAAAAAAATATTACTGTTTTTATAAAAAAATATTACTGTTATGATTTAAACAAGTTTGAACATATTTAAACACAAATAAATATCAAACAGCATTTTAAATGCATAAAAACAAAAATTGGGGAGCCTGGGAATCGAACCCAGGACCTCCTGGTGCGTGTGCTGCGTGCTGACCAGTCGGGCTAATGGGCGTGTTCTGATGGAGATAGGGTTAGGTGGAATATAACCTGACCAGTCGGGCTAGTAATTAAAACAAAATTCTAATGGCGCACCAGAGAGAGGTGCGCCATTAGAATCGTCGTACTTATGGCACACTAGGGGGAGGTGCGCCATTAGAACCCTCCCCCCACTCCACCTATTCCCCTCGCACTGTGGCCTCCCTCCCTCCCTCGCCAGATCCCCCACTCGACCCCAACCGTACGCCGCCGCCCCCTTGCTCCGCCCCCTCCGTCCGCCGCGCCTGCACGCCGTCGGCGACGCCGCCGCCGCTGTGGTCTTGCGCTGCCCCCGACGCCGCCGCCCCGACCCCCGCGGGACTCCACCCCCGCCGCCCCCGCGCCCCCCGAACGGGATCGGCCGAGCGCGCGCCGCCCGCTCCTCTCCTCTCCTTCTCCCTCCGACGAGCGAGGGCCTCCTCCGGCCCCTGCAGCAGCCGGCGAGCGCGGCCCCGACGCACCCACCCCGCCTGCCCCTGCCGTCCTCCGCCACCGGCCCCTGCTCTCCTTCGACCGCGGTGAGCGAGGACCCGGACGAGCTCGGACCCCGACCCCGACCCCTTCGCCGACCCCGACCCCGACCCCTCCGGCGACCAGGTACCTCTCCTCCTTCCTCCTTCCTCCCTCTCTCCACCATTCCCCAGGAGATCGCGGCGCACTGACAGTAGCATCATCCATTGGTTGGCGGGATCATTTGAGATTGCAATTTCTCAAGAGCAGAGCATTTCTCCAGAACTTTTTGCAATGCATCATCAGTCAACTTAATGCACCTTCTGTAGTCCTTTTTGCAATGCATAAATGTGGTACTGGCCAAAATGTAAGAAAATGGCCATAATGTAAGAAAATGTTCTGTTAGGTACAGTTAGCATCATGTCAAAAAATTCAGTTAGGTACAGTTAGCTACTGTCAAAAAATTCAGTTAGGTTCAGTTAGCTACTGTCAAAAAATTCAGTTAGGTACAGTTGTACATTGATGAGCAAATTCAGTTGTTCTGCATTTTGTGATGTAAAAGAAGGAGGAGGACAACGAGTTGATATACTTAGATTCTAATAACTTGACATGAGTGCATTCGAATATATTCCATACTTAGATTCTGAAATGACCCATTGGCGACTTCATTACGCGGGGATAATGATTTTGCAGGTACCCCGAGAGGCCCTTGAGTTTGCCGGAATGTCGATTAACTTCCGTTCCGGCAAATTCGGGTACTCCATATGTCCTATTTTCAGCAAAGGTCATGCTGAAATTTTCCGTGAATTTTAGCATGACTTTGCTAAAAATCGGACATATGGGGTACTTGCTACTAATGCATGGGCCGGGGTATCTTAGTACTTAATTAAGTAGGATCAACTGCCCCGCCATTCTTGCTGCATTAAACCATAGGTGGCAATAGAGCCAAGTGATTAGGCCCAACTTAGAATTCTCCTTCCCAGCTTAGGTTTTAGGGTGCCTCGGTGTCGATAAGAACCTAAATGATGAAAGCTTAGGCTTTTAGGGTGCCTCGGCGTCGACAAACCCTAAATGATAAAAGCTTAGCTTTTAGGATGCCTCGGTGTCGACAAACCCTAAATGATGAGACCATGATCTTGTTCCTTGACAATAACCAACTTTTTGACCAAACTTTTTTCCTATTTAGAGCGAAACATGGCCCACAACGATGAGGCCGGCGGTTCGGGCGGCAAGCAATTCTGGGAGCTGTCCCAGGAGATGGAGGAACAACCTCACCGCTATGAGGACGCCGCGGAAGACACCGATCCTGACTACACAACCCCTAGTGGCGTCGGGGATGACACCACTGATGGTGCCGCCGAGGATGCCAGCACTGATGATGGCAGCGCACGCACAGATGGCAGCCAACCGAAGAGGCAATGGAAGGACCGGCGCCCGAACGTGCTCCGCACCGTCAAGGAGGAATTTACTCAAGTGGACTCCGACGGGCATCCAACGGAGCCCAAACAAATAGTCAAGGGGTACTCGGATCAGCTCGGGTGCATTCTCCGGAGCACCGTCTCGATCAACACCGAGAACCTAAGGCATAAGGACCGAGGGAATTTGCGCAACCTCCTCTTCACGAAGCTGCACGAACGATACAAGTTCCCCGCTGAATTTGAAAACACACGCCTCTCAGGGAATAAAGTGAACAGTGCCGCCCTCACGAAGATGAGCATGGCCCTGTCTACTTGGAGAAGCGCGGTGAAGAGAATGATTGAGAAAGGTGATAGTTATGAGAAGATCAAGGTGAAAAATCCTTCGATCAGCGAAGATGACTACGAGGAGTTCAAGATCAAGTGCCAGAGCAGCGCAAGCTCCGAATCAAGTCCGTGGGGGAAAGAAATGCGGGAGTTGAACTTAGGGGAACACAAACTCGGTCCCGGCGGTTACAGAGTGGCGGAGCCTATATGGGACAAGGAGGACGCGGAGCGTGCCGAGCAAGGCCTACCGCCCCGCTTCGAGAAATACCGTGACAAGCAGACCAGGAACTATGTCAGGGCCCGGTACAAGGAGGACCCGGAAACAAAGGAGCTTACCACGGATCCGAAGACCAGGGCGCTTGAGCTTGTTCTGGCGCAGGAGACTGAAAGCAGTAGCGCGGGGTCGTCTCAGAGCACCCCTTGGGACAGCACTCTAAATAGGGCGTTGAACGTAATGAAAAACAAGGATAAGCTCAGTAAGCCGTCGTCAGCTGGTCGTGTGGCCGGCAAAGGCTTGTCCACAAAATGGTCGTCATACTATAACGATGGTGGGCGAAAGGAGAGAAAGACCAGCTCAGAAAGCCAGTCGCGCGAGGTTCAAGAACTCAAGGCACAAGTGGCGCGGATTCCGGAGATTGTCCAAGAGCAAGTGCAACAACAATTGGGATCGACGCTCACCGGCATTATGCCTACCTTGATTCATGGGCTGACGACGTGGATTGCGGGCGGCCAACAGGGGCCGCCCCCGATTCCTAGCTTCACGGCCAGCAACTCGCACAACGCGCAGGCGGCGCCATTGGTGTCTCCGGCGGAGCCGGTATTGGTGTCTCCGACGCCGGCACGGGCATTGGAGCTTAATGCACCTGGGTGTACGCCGGCCGGCACCTCGGCAGCAAGCGGCCCCTCCGTCAATTGCACGCCCGCCGTTGGCGGTGCCTCGACATTAGCCGAGCTCGACGCCATCATCACGGTAACTAATTAAGCCTCTCGGCCGAGGACTTCATCTCCTTGCCTTTGACTGGGCATCCCTGACGCCCTACATGTTTTCGCAGGGCACCGCCGACGTTCCGTGCACTCTCCTGCACTTCGTGAACAACGAGTTGGTCGATGTCGCCAAGGGCAAAATCGTTCAACCGGGCAACCCCGTGTTCCACAGTAATCCGATGCCACCCACCGTGTATAGGGTTCAACTGGTTCGGGTGCTGCCAGGCTGCGACGAGTTGTTACCTCCGATTCGACCCGCCGGGGCCGACGAAGATGATGTGATGACCCTCAGCGCCTGCCTAAGCTGGCCCCTGCTTTGGCCGAAGAGCCAGATTCGTTTGGGGGCGGGGGACACCACCCCAAAGACAACACCGCCAGTCGTGCCAGCGCCAAGCCATGGCAAGACCGCCGCAACGCTACCGCCGTCAGCTGATCCGGAGATGCATATGGCACAGGAGCCGCACGACGACGACAACGGTACGTTTTCCAACATCGATCAGTACATCAACGAGCATGGGTACGGTGACGATATATTCGAGCCTCCTACTTCTCAAGAACCCAACCCTGCAAGAGACGATCGCGATCTAGCTGGTATCGCGGAGAAACCCAATTCCAACAGGCGTCGTCTGGCGTTCAGTTCTCAGGAGACGCCTCCAGCTGCCGCCTTCACCGAGACTCAAACAGCCGATGTGCGAAATATTATCAGCCCAAACACACTCAAGAAGGTGGTCTCTGAGGAGAACGCGATCCCAGTACACGAGAAGAAGCAGAAGAAGGGACGGAAAAGAAAATCTAACAAGGGTGCGAGCCAGCCGGCACCGAGTACGATCCGTGCTCAGGACGGGCCACCGATACCTAAGGATATCGAGAGGAGGGTGCATGTGGCGGGTAGGCCGATGCTACCGGGTAATATGCTCAAAGCTGCAACCGGTTCTATGCGCAGTCTTCATGACTGTGTTCTTTATATGGAGAAGCGGCGTCTCTCCGAGAAAGATGTGGCATACCCGGTTTTCGTGGCCAAGGTGCCAGAGGGCAGGGGCTTTGTTGATAGCACCATCGAGCGTATGATCATCCTGCGGTTTGATGACATCTTCGCTATGTTTAACCTTTATCCGCTGCACTACACCTTCATTCGGCTCTTTTCGCTGAGTATGGAGATGCGGATCATTAGAGACCAGACCCCGGACATCGTGATAGTCGACCCCTTCTACATGCGTGCCAAGAACTTGTGCAACGCTGGGGACCGGCAAATCGCGAGTTCATACCTCGAAGGCGTCATTCTGGCGAACCCAGATAAGGATAACTTCCTCATGACTTATTTTTCCGAGTAAGTCATCAACTCACCGCCCCGTAACATATGATGGGTCTTTTTTTTTTCTAACATTCCGTGTTTTGTGCAGTGACACACATTGCACACTCATCCTCTTCAGCCCGAAACATTCCATGGCCACGTATTTTGACTCGGAGCGTGAGTCGAAGAAAGACTACACAAATATAAAGAAAGTCCTCGATGATGCTCTCCCCGGCTACGCCAAATCTGGAGGCACCTTCAAGAGGGCAATGCGTAGGTACGGCAAGCACGTGTTCACCCACGTAACGACGTTCCCCTGCGTCAAGCAGCCGACTGGCAGTCAGAAGGATGCCTACTACGCCCTCCATCACATGCGGGCGATCGTACGGAACCATAATCACCTAATGCTACCAAACAATCTCAAAGAATGGGCCGCACACTTGTCGGAAATCCAGGACGAGGACATCAGACTAGAATTCTTTCGCATCCAGTCGGAGTTGGCCGAAATCATCTCTGAAGATGTCCTTCGTACCTCGGGGCAGTTCTACCTCAAAGAACAACCGTCCAACAGTGTTATAGAAACAATCCTAAAAATGCAGGCTGACGACTACCGCACATTCATGACCATGTCGGTAGACGGCGGCTTCATCCACGCTCCGGTCGCTGAGTCGAGTCGTCCAAAGTATTGATGGTATGTAGTTCAAATATCGATATCGATTAGTTTGGACAGTCGTTCAACTTATATTTAATCGATGCTATTTATTAGTAGGACCATGAATCGCGCTATTAATGTGTTGCTTTTCTCTTTCGATCCTTTTGTTGCATATTTATATATTGCTTATGTATTGTCTGTTGTTTGGCTTGTGCATAGAGATGCCGTCGTATGTCGTGTACAAGGGTAAGGTTCCCGGAGTCTACGACGACTGGGAGGAGTGTCGGAGACAGGTTCACCGTTTCAGCGGTAACAGTTACAAAGGGTACACCACTAGGGCGGAGGCGGAATCTAGATACGCCCGCTATCTAGCGGGAGAGAGGAGGGAGCGTTGGAGGAACCGGATGAAGACCAGTTTTCATCGCGATGATGCTCATCGTGATGACCGCATATGTGATGATAGTTTAGATGATCGATATCGACTTGTAATGTGAAGACAAACTTGCTACTCGCGGTCTCGAGACTTATTGTAATGTTTTATCTTTGTTCGGTCTTTTGAATTCGGAGACTAATATGATGAATTGTATTCAGAGACTAATCTTCTATTGTATTCGATGAATCTGCTGTTGCTGTGTGGTGTTGTCTATATTCTGTCCAATAATACATTTTGTAACCTGTGCAAAAATCAAAAAAGTAAAAAAAATAAAAAACCTAATATTCATACTAATGGCGCACCACGCCACGGTGCGCCATTAGAATGCCAAAGGATACTAATGGCGCACCACCCCACGGTGCGCCATTAGAATGCCAAATATACTAATGGCGCACCACCCCACGGTGCGCCATTAGTATGCCAAAGCACCTGGGTAAATATGGCCCCTGGGAGGCATACTAATGGCGCACCGTGGGATATACTAATGGCGCACCTACGGTGCGCCATAAGTATAACAGATACTAATGGCGCACCACAGGTGCGCCATTAGTCAAAAATACTAGTGGCGTGGTACTAGTGGCGCACCAGTAGTGCGCCATTAGTAGGCAAAACTGGTGCGCCACTAGTAGGCCTTTTCCTAGTAGTGGCTTGCTGAACCGCCCAGCGAGCGCGGCGACGTCGAGCGCGAGGTCGCGGCCGAGGCACTCGTCGGAGATGCTGGCTACGTCGCCCGCAGGACCTACCGGAGCAAGCCCCACGAGCATGCGGTTCCGCCCGGACGCGAGGCGGCCGGGGGAGGTGGTGAAGGGCCCCGCCCGGAGCGTGACTCCGGCCGGCGCCGCAGACGGCCCCACGGTGGGCGCCAACTGTCGTGGTTTCGTCATGGCAGATGCCATGGGTAGGCTTATCGAGAGGGGACGAAGGACGCCGGCGGGCTCCGGGAGCGGGGTTAGGCACAAGCGGTGGCGGACACACGATGTACCCAGGTTCGGGGCCCTCCATGGGAGGTAACACCCCTAGTCCTGCTTGGTCTAGTTGAGACAATGGTAAGGTTACAATGGTGCTCCTGGAGCTGTATGGCTAGACGAGGAAGAAGGGGCTAGGCTGCCCTTGCTGCCTCTCTACGTGTGTGTGGAGTGTGTCGACTGGGAACCAACCAACCCCGTTGCATGGGGAAGGCCCGGGGGGTTTTATAGGCCAACCCCCCGGGTTACAGTGTGAATAAGAGATCTCAGGGGGGGCCCAGCCGGCAGCCTCTCTAGCCGGCCGTGGGGGCCACCGGCTGCGGGCTCTTGTCGCTGGTAGGCCCCGCCGGCTGAAGGGTCCCGTCAGGAGCCGGCAGGGCCTGCGCGGCGGGTCCCGACGTCGGTCATGTCACGGCATGGGCCGTCCCTTGTGGCGTCGTCTTGCGGCAATCGGCCGAGGTCAGCGGTACGGCCGACCGCCCTGTAGCCACGCCGGGGCAGGTAATGGAGCGGTTGGGGCGTGCCGGCACTGTTGGGAGCCCGGTCACCATCCGCCATGGTCAGAGGCTCTGACACCTCCACTGTGGCCACACGGGCACTGACCCCCGATGGGATGGGGGCCACTGTCGCCACGCGTGCCCCGACGACGGTATCCAATGCGCAGCCGGCTGGGGGGCCAGGCGGCACCGTCCCTAGCCGGCCGGCACGTCTTGACCGGTAGGGCGGGGCCGGCAGGTCACAGCCGGAGGGCCGTAGCCGGCAGGGCCTAGCCGGAGGGCCACTGCCGGCAGGGCGCAGCCGGACCGCAGGGGGAGGCGGCCCGTTGTTCGGTTGCGTTAGAAAGTTGGAGCAAGGGGTCGCTTGAGGCTACCCCGAGGTCATCCCCCCGATAGGTGGCAAAGAAGAAAATGGTGCAGCAACCCGTGTACTTTGTCAGTTCCCTGCTACAGGGGGCTAGATCAAGGTACTCTAGAGTACAAAAGCTGATCTTCGGCCTCATCGTGGCCTCAAGGAAGCTGCGCCACTACTTCCAAGCCCATGAGGTAACAGTTGTTACCCGTTTGCCGTTGCAACGCATACTGAGGAACCCCGAAGCCACTGGCAGAATAGTTAAGTGGGCATTAGAATTGTCAAGTTTCGGATTGAAGTATGAGAGCACTTCCACCATTCAAAGCAGGGCGTTGGCGGAGTTTATTGCAGAATGGACACACACGCCAGATGATGAAGCTCCGGAGACAATCCTCCCCGGCAAAGAAGCACCCAAGGATTGGATCATGTACTTTGACGGCGCTTTCTCACTCTAGGGCACTGGAGGAGGCGTGCTCCTCATTGCCCCTACCAAAGAGCACCTCAAGTACGTCGTCCAAATCCACTTTCCCCGGGAGGAAGTCACCAACAATACTGCTGAGTACGAGGGGCTCCTTGCCGGACTTAGAATCGCGGTGGAGTGGATTGACTCGATATGGGGTCGTTGCAAACAGAATAGACCCCGTGGGTGTGTACCCACGGTGATTGGTACTGTACCAGACTGTTTTGAGTATCTGCACCTTGTTGATATTGCAACTATTATCATACCTGTATGACCAATCTTGCTCCTTCATCATGGTTCTCTTTGCTTGGATCCTTAGCTGAAAGAGCTTGGCCTAACGTGTTCTTGATTCTTCGGATGACCATGGGTGCTGCCAGGTACAATATTCCGGCAGGCATATTACTTAACAAGTTGTAGCTGCCGGGTAACGACCATATGAACCCTTGGATGAAACCGGCAAATAAACCAGTGCCCACCAGAACGGTCTTTACAACTCAGATCTGGGACATTACTGGAATAACTCAACCCCGACTCAAGACGGCTGAAAAGTAGCTCAGAGCATGAGACGGTGTCGATAAGAAGAAAGTAGCAGTTCCCTAAGACGGCCGAGAAATAGCTCAGAGCATAGGGTCACTGCTACGGAAAGAAATTCAACAGCTGCCCGAGACGGCCGAAAAACAGCTCAGAACACGGGCCAGTTGCTGACAAGAGAAATAAAAGTCGGCATCCACCCCGGACGGCCGAAAACAGCTCAGAACACAGGTGTGGTGCCGTTACCAAAGAAAGACGGGCAAGGGTTCATCCGTGTCCCATACAGCTTATCCATAGGTTGTTGGTCATCTCACTGAAGTGTATAGCCGCATGCTTCTTCTTCTTACGTAGCTTATGCAAGGGTTAGATTCTTACCGAGCTGGCATCATTGTGAGATTGACTCATATGGTCTTGGCAGCTTGTCCACCATATATCCAGCTGGGTGCTTAGTTCCTGATGCAGGCTTGTGTTCTGACTGACTTTTGCCTTCTGACCCAACTGCTGTGGAGCTGATCCTTGAGATGCATGGTCATATGCTGCCAACTGTCGGTGGAATGGCTTGTATTGATGTGGATGCGATACTTTGCTGACGAATATTGTATAGCTTGTGTTGGAAGCCATCGAGATCGTCTTGCTGAAGAAGACTGGATTACTCGTGCTTGAAGTTTTCATCAAAATGGCTTCCTAAAGAAGACTGGGTACCGCACCTCAGAAGCTTTCCCTTTTAAGAACTTGCTAGGGAAGACTCGGTACCTTAGAGTCTGTAGCGGTATCTTATTGAGGAAGCCCGAGTACCTTGCATCATAGGATGTCCGTGTGTCGTATCGAGGAAGACACAGGAATCCTTGCATAGTACGCTTCTCTGGTAGCTTGCGGAGAAGGACTGGGTTGCTTACCCTTGAATCTTTTCTTTCTTGACCATATGTAGTCTGAGTGCTTGCATATATATCCCTTAATGTTTCTGCTGTCGGATACTTGTTGTACGCAGCAGGGTATTCGGCTATCCTTCTTGCTGAACACTAAGTTCATAGCACATACTGACTTGCTTCCAGGACATAGCAAGGTTTCAAATTGCACTTATAGCAAACTCAACTGTGTATGTACATCATACTTTTGACACGGGATGTACTGTGGATCGGGCACACAGTCTGTCGTCTTACTGATTCGATGATTACTGCTGTGAAGGTTGCACTGATGTATACTTGACGCTGATAACAAATCCAGCCAGGATATCCTTTATATTCAGACCCGGTATTCCTGATATAATGCAGGCTGCTGAAAGTTCCATATTGTTGAACTAAGCTTCCAAATGACTGTCTCTTTACTGATTTCTTTGAGTCCAGTGTCGGGGAGCAACTTCCATAAGGGGAAATAATGTAACACCAAGGGCCCAAAGAAAGAAGCAAAAGAAATGACAAAAGCACACAAGATCACACACAAGCAATATCATGCATTCCTACTTAAGCACACAAATCTCACAATAACTCCGGTACTATGGTCTACATGTTGTGGCGGTGTGCACGAAAGTGAATCAATGTGTGGAAGGGGGTTGGTGTAAACAAGGTTACACCAAACAAAGGCTTAAACCGATTCCGTCTGGACGGACACGGTGGCAAAGACGACTTGATGATCGTGGGTCAGAACACCAGGGTCACGACCCCATCATCATCAAGCAGACGCAAAGCAACCGTACTCGTCCAGAGGATGGATGGCAGGAAGGAATGATGAAAAAGGAGGCTCGCGGGCATTGCCCGGTTCTGATGACTAAGATCAGTAAGGGTTGCCCAAAGTGATGAATGGGATGGCACAAGATCCGGGATAGAAACATGTCTATCACCGAAACTATAAGGGGGGAAAACTGAAGAGAAAACATTGGTGTGGTACCGGTGCATCAATCCAACAAGGGATCAACACCACCAAGCACCTTGGCATCACTCCGCTGGAACGGAGATAACACCTCACCAAGGAACAGGAATGCAAACTGGAGAGCGCAGGTGGTGAATCGAAACCGATGCCACCTACACTCACCAGATCCAGCGTTAGTAATAAAATATCTACTCTATATGCATGCTATGCACAAGCAAATGCAACAAACAAGTGCAGCAAACCAACTGGATACTATACTACCGGTTACTAACGCTCGCGTCTAGACCGCGCGTCCTACAGCCAGACCTGGCTCTGATACCAACTCTTGTGGCACCCCGGCTCAGAGAAGACCGGAACGCCCCGTATTCCAGCCCAAGGACAAGTCTTCTGGAACACGGCACTGTTGGCATAGAACAAATCAGCTCTACGCTAACAGTGGAACCACCTGAGGAAGCGGAGTACCCTTGGCAGTGGAACAGCGACTGGGGTGATGGACTCCACTCCACAGGTACTCTGGCTGGAACGCGCATCCTAGGTCGCAAACTCGACATCCACGACAAGCAAGCAATCATGGCATGACCTGCAAACTGGCATGATACGCCAGGTGAGTACTTTGAATGTACTCGCAAGCTCACGACAACCAAACAATGCAGCAAACAATAGCATGGCAAATATCATATTAAATACTTAAGTGCTCCACTTACTGTTACCAGTCATCAACTTACTCTCTTCTGGGTTGTCCCACAACCCTCGGAATACTCACTGAGTACTTCTGATCACAAAACGAGTTCTTCCATCATTAACCTCATTATTCTGGTTGACCATCTACTGAGGTCTGGATGGGCTATCCATTACCGTGGACTCGGCTATTCGAATAGATTTGACACTCTGCAGAGGTTGTACACTTTACCCACACCATGAAGCACCTGGCCTCATGATCCCATTCGGGTGGACCAGCGTTGCTTCAACAAAACCTGCCTGACCCGTGACTCTTTCATCGTACCATCGGCACTTTTCCTCCCCCGGAGGTCAGCCTTGGGTGGCCCCTGTGTCCTCATGACACCTGCCACCGTCGTAGCCACGACCCAAACGGGATCAAACTCTGTAGACCCAAACGGGGTTCTACTGTCCCAAACGGGGACGCCGGCACAAACTCAACTGGGCTAACAAGGTTATCGCCGCTTACCGGGCCAGGGTAGCACGCCGCGCCTAACCTTCCCTCTTTGGTGGTACCGGTGAAAGATCACGCAGTCAGACCAGGTCAGGGCCGTCCCATACCGGCAAATGTGGTAGCACGAATATGCCTGGACAGGTGACTCAAGATCAACCACTAAAATCATTTAGCCAATAAAGTGGTTCATCACAATACTTAGGATGGCAGCAACTAGGCATTTTAAACTAATTACTATGAATTATCATATAGCATTTAAATGAAAGTAATTCATTTGTAAATGCAAGCAATTCAATTAAATAGGCAATGCTATTGAAAAGCTTCATGGAATGGGTGTCCTGGCTTGCCTGGAGATGAAGGATCCACCGGGAAGGAGTGCGGAAAGGCCGCGGAAGAATTGCCGGAAACAGTTCTCTCTCTTAGAGGGGTTGTTCACGGCAAGGGCAAACTGGTTATTTTCACTATGTGAACACATTATGAAAATGATACCAGCACGACGGGCTCGACGAGACGAAGACGAGGGCTTTGGAATCACCTCGATTGGAGCTACGAGCAAAAAGATATGAATGATTTTCTGCCAGGGGTCAATCTGCAAAAGAAATCAGCAAAAGAGATAATTGCATTCGGGTCCCTGAGCAGTCCAGCCGCTTGCGCATTTAAATGAAATACGCTTTCCCCAGAGGAAGACGTATTCCTGAGGAATACGCCTCCACTTATCCACCTCAGTAGTGGCGGGGCCGGCTCCTGAGTCCCTTACAGGCGGACCCCACCCCTTCTTCTCTCTCCTCCCACTCTGCTTCTTCTTCCTCCCGACGGAAACAGAGGAGGCAGAGGCGAGGCCGGGACGCCGGCGGTGGCCTGGCCAGTTCAGGCCATCCCCGGCCAAGCGGAGGCCACCGGGGAACGCGGGGCGACGCGCCGCTCCCGCCTGGAGCAGCGGCAGCACCGGAGGGGGAGCGGGGCGACGGCGGCTCGCGGGGCCGGGAGCAGCGGGGACGGCCAGATTCTGGCAGGCAACCACAGGGCCTCCGACGACGAGG
This sequence comes from Elymus sibiricus, assembly GCA_039707655.1. NCBI lineage: Eukaryota > Viridiplantae > Streptophyta > Magnoliopsida > Poales > Poaceae > Elymus > Elymus sibiricus. Next base: position 165,765,972 of record CM077667.1, read on the forward strand.
CGAGGAGATGGGGAGGGGCTGCATGCTCCGGGTGGTCCTCTGGCAGAGGCAAGAGGAGGAAGGGATGCTTGGCTCGCCGGAATTTGGGAGGAAGGCCGCGGCGGCCATGGCGGCGATTGAAGGCAATGGAAGCTCCTCTGGCTCGGGACAGAGGCTGGGGGGAAGAGGAGGAGGATGGAGGGGCTGTCGATGCCCAGGGAGGCTCGAGGCCACGACTATTTATAGCCGGCCGAGACAACCGGATGAGCACGGCCGCCGTGGCGGCCTTATCGCCTCACTGGCGCTCCGGGGCACGCGGCAGGAGACGGAGATGTCGGCAGGGGCTCCAGGGAAACAGAGAAGCTCGCGGAGGCTTCAAGAGAGCTCGAAGGGGACGACGACAAGGACACGAGCAGCACAGGACGGCGACGGGACTCGTCGCGGCAGGAGGAGGAAGGGACTGGAGGGGGAGAGTGGTCCATGAGGAAGGAGACGACGAGGGCGAGCTGTTGGACAAGGCTAGACATCGAGGGAGCGGAGAAACGGACGAAACCGAGGGCTCCACTACACAGAGCGCGCACATGGCATGTCAAACGCGTGGTCACCACGTGAGCTGGCACCCATGGTGCACTCTGGCATGCAACATGATGTCTAGCAGCAAGTCCTTACAAGCAGGGGTCCCTTTGAAAAGATGTATCAACAAAACAGACTAATAATGGATGGGAGGGATCACCTGAAGTTTTCTGTTGCAAACTTGACCACTCCACGGAGTTGAACAGAGAGGAGATAAGGACCAACAAGGATGTCTGGGAGATTTAGGATATGAAGGACTACAAATCTGGAGAATTTGAGAGGAAGAGGACCAAGATTTAATGGGGTTGCTTTGCAACTGACCAATCTGGTCCAGAAGGGAAAACAGGCTGTGGCACTCACATAAAGTGTTGCCTTGAGCTGAAAATGGGCACAAGATGATGATTTGGTCATATGAGAGTGCCATAAAAATTTCATGCCATTTGAGAAAGCCAAAGTGGCACTTCCTTCATAATGGTCCTCTCTGACCAGAATCTTAGGAAAATTCCTGAGGAAGAATGGCTAGATGGACTGAGCTCAAATTTGGAGGAGATAGATTATAAGGATAGGAGAATGCTCTGGTAAATTTTCAGCAATTATGAAGCAATATAAAATATAGCTGCTTCACAACAGGAAAATATGACTAGAAACAAAGATTTGATGCTGAGGTCACAAAAAGATAGGATGATGATGAAATCTTGAGGAGAGCCATGATTTGGGCATATCAAAGTGCCTGCAAAATTTCAACTCATTGGCATACTCTTAGCTAGCACTTGCTTCACAAAGCTTCCATTGGATCAACAACTTTGGAAATTTGCCAAGAAATATTTAATAGCCAAATTGAGTTAAATTTTGGAATGCAACAATGATATGGATAGGAAAATGTCCCCAAAAAGTTTGAGAGCAAGCGAACCAAGATAAATGGCACTTGCTTCACAAACTGCCACCAGGGACAGAATAGGAAAAGGAATATTGGAGGAATATTTTTGAACATGGCAAGGAAGGATTTTGACATATATGAGGAAGATATGATCCAAAGGATTTATGGGAATTTTTGGAATGATGGAAATATGGGTTGCTTCACAACCCAAGGCAGACAGGGTTATTCCTTTAATAGAAAAAGGAATATTCCCATGAAAAAGAATATTGGGATTGGATCAAGATGGAAATGACAGGGTCTTGGGATGGGTTTAGAGGTTGACAAGCTACTAGGGAAAAGAAATCAAGGGTGATCCTTCCAGGTTCCAAGGTTACCAAACCACAGAAATGCAAAACCAGACCAAAATCAAAAGAAAAAAGAAATGGGCAAAATCCAGGGTGTCACACTGGGGCAGGTAATGGAGAGGTTGGGGCGTGCCGGCACTGTTGGGAGCCCGGTCACCATCCTCCAGGGTCAGAGGCTCTGACACCTCCACTGTGGCCACACGGGCGCTGACCCCCGATGGGATGGGGGCCACTGTCGCCACGCGTGCCCCGATGACGGTATCCAATGCGCAGCCGGCTGGGGGGCCAGGCGGCACCGTCCCCAGCCGGCCGGCACGTCTTGACCGGCAGGGCGGGGCCGGCAGGTCACAGCCGGAGGGCCGTAGCCGGCAGGGCCTAGCCGGAGGGCCGCTGCCGGCAGGGCGCAGCCGGACCGCAGGGGGAGGCGGCCCGTTGTTCGGTTGCGTTAGAAAGTTGGAGCAAGGGGTCGCTTGAGGCTACCCCGGGGTCATCCCCCCGACAGGTGGCAAAGAAGAAAATGGTGCAACAACCCGTGTACTTTGTCAGTTCCCTGCTACAGGGGGCTAGATCAAGGTACTCTAGAGTACAAAAGCTGATCTTCGGCCTCATCATGGCCTCAAGGAAGCTACGCCACTACTTCCAAGCCCATGAGGTAACAGTTGTTACCCGTTTGCCGTTGCAACGCATACTGAGGAACCCCGAAGCCACTGGCAGAATAGTTAAGTGGGCATTAGAATTGTCAAGTTTCGGATTGAAGTATGAGAGCACTTCCACCATTCAAAGCAGGGCGTTGGCGGAGTTTATTGCAGAATGGACACACACGCCAGATGATGAAGCTCCGGAGACAATCCTCCCCGGCAAAGAAGCACCCAAGGATTGGATCATGTACTTTGACGGCGCTTTCTCACTCTAGGGCACTGGAGCAGGCGTGCTCCTCATTGCCCCTACCAAAGAGCACCTCAAGTACGTCGTCCAAATGCACTTTCCCCGGGAGGAAGTCACCAACAATACTGCTGAGTACGAGGGGCTCCTTGCCGGACTTAGAATCGCGGTGGAGTTGGGAATAAAGAGGCTGATCGTCCAAGGAGATTCTCAGCTTGTGGTGAAGCAAGTCAACAAGGATTACCAGAGCCCGCTGCTGGAGGCATACGTGGAAGAAGTGAGGAAATTGGAGGAGCATTTTGATGGACTACAAACAGAGCACGTGCCATGAGCAGAAAACTGCATTGCCGACCATCTATCAAAGTGCGCTGCGCAGAAGCTTCCTGTGGGACCAGGGACTTTCGTTCTCCGCCTCGCTCAACCATCAGTATCCCCATCAGCGACGTCCAAGAAGAGGAGGAAGCTAAACTCCAGCAAGCATTTCCCGGCGGAGCTTCCCGAAGCCGCTGGTAGAGAAGCTGTCGGGGAAAATACCGTTTCGTTTGGTGAGCAGCTCCCTCCCGCAGGACCTCAGGTTCCCGCGGTTGAGATAAGCGCTCCCGGGGACGAGGAGATGCCTTTAGTCCTTGTTGTCGAGCCGCAGGCTCCAATCTGGGCACAACATATAGTCCATTTCCTTCAAATAGGAGAACTCCCCAAAGAGCAAGAGGAAGCCGAAAGAATAGCCCATCGGTCAAGTATGTACCATTTTGTCGATGACACCCTGTATAGAAGACGACCGAACGGTGTGAAATTAAGGTGTATCTGCCGGGAGGATGTACTGAAGCTGTGGGCGGAGATTCACGGAGGAGTATGTGGTTCCCACATTGGATCAAGGGCCCTTGCCGGGAAAGCTTTCCGACAGGGTTTCTATGGCCCACTGCCCTCCAGGACCCTACTGAGCTGGTCACCAAGTGTGAAGTCTGCCCGTTCCATTCCAAGAACATCAATCAACCAGCACAAGCCCTGCAAACAATCCCTCTATCTTGGCCATTCTCGGTCTAGGGGCTCGATATTCTGGGGCCCTTCCCCCGTGCTGTCGGGGGCTTTGAGTTCTTGTTCGTGGCAACCGACAAGTTCACAAAGTGGCCTGAGGTGGAACCAGTGAGAAAGGTGACCGTGCAGTCAGCTATCAAGTTCATGAAAGGATTGGTGTGCCGCTTTGGAGTGCCTAACAAAGTGATCACTGACAACGACACCCAGTTCGCAAGGCACGCCTTCATGCAATATATCCAAAGCCTTGGAAGCAAGGTCTCCTTCGCCTCTGTTGCCCACCCAAGAAGCAATGGGCAAGTCGAGAGGATGAATGTTGAAGTGCTGCGAGGGCTCAAGACAAGGACTTTTGATAAGCTACGGAAGAGCGATAGGCACTGGATAGACGAACTACTGGTGGTTCTTTGGTCCCTCAGACACCAAATCGAACTACTGGCCAGACGCCCTTCTCCCTAGTGTACGGGGCGGAAATAGTACTCCCCACGGAACTCATATACGGGTCACCTCGAGTGCTTGCCTACGATGAAGTAGAGCAACAACAGCTACGGCATGATGATGCCATGCTCCTCGAGGAAGACCGTCTCCGGGTTGCGGTGCGTGCTGCACATTACCAGCAAGCCCTGCGCCGCTACCATAGCTGCAGGGTCCACGCCCGGAGCCTTGAGGAAGTCGACCTTGTCCTTAGGCGTGTTTAGTCTGCCAAGGGTGCTAACAAGTTGGCGCCGAAGTGGGAAGGCCCTTACCGGGTAGCACGAGTCACGAGACCTGGCGCAGTCCGTCTAGAGACCGAAGATGGCACCAAGGTGCTTAACTCATGGAACATTGAGCATCTTCGTAAGTTCTACTCGTAAGGCGCGGCTGTCGGGCTCAGTCCCCGGCAACCACATTTTGTACAAGCCTTGCCGATGTTGCATGTAAACCTTTGTACAAAGCCGGGCGCAGACCCTGTGCAACGATAATAAAGCTAGACATTGCATCATATCATCATTTTTACATGCTCATTACGCATTTTTTATGACTGCAATGTTACTTTTGAGTTATAAAGATTTGCTAGAATACTTGATGAACCCGTAATCTTTGTTACTGTTCTCACCCTACATGTTTGACCGTCGGAAAAATAGGGAAGGGAAACAAAGAAACAAGGATGGCGGCCTATCACACTCTAAAAGGGGATACTGCTTGGAAAAGATAAGTATATCGCATATCCCAAGTTCAGTACCTTTCGATTCCTCAAGGAAATCCTTAGTATCTTCCTTACTGCGGTTAGTGGAGTCATCCACGTGGTGAAAACCCTTGTCGGGACGAGCCGTCCCCTGTCCTTGTTTAACGATTGGGGGGGGGAGTGGCGGCACCGACACTGACAAGGAGCTCTGCCAGGGAACAACGCCAACCTGCTGCCGGGGGCTCGTTTTTCCTTTTTGCCACACGTGGTTTGAATGATGACCCGGCAAGTAGCTCCGTGTAGCAAGGACAAAACATACCGATACATTACAAATAAGGAAGGGAAAGGGATAGTACTTGCAAAAGAAAGACGATACCTTTTGTCATTCATTTCCGATACAAAGTGAATAAGAAATTACATTCTGATCAGCTAAAATTTGGCGAACGCCTACATTTTTGGCTTACAAAAAGATAAATGCCCCGTAATGCCCTTCTTGTACCTCTCCTCTCAGGGATTAGGTGAACAAGGAACAGAGGGCCAAAGGAGCGCCTGGCCGGGATTCGACGCTTCCCAGCTAGGACCAGAGGGACGCATCCGGCGAGCAGGAGGCCCCTGTCCCCAGGCAGGACGGACGAAACCAATGGAGCGAACAAGACCGACAAGGGGAAAGAAGGCAGATGGCAGGTGCAGATGGTGGCGCTGCCGGAGCCCAGCTGGTGATGATGGTGCTGCCGGGGAATGCGACGCGTCGGAGACCTCATCCATGCTCCTGATGCGTCGTAGGTCCCCGAGCGCCATCGTCTTCCTCATCGCCACTGTCGTGGGACAATAGAAAGGGGTAGTGTAATGGAGCATGATCTATCGAGATGCAAATGGGTGACACGGTGATTTTAGCGAGTTCGGCCCTCTCACGGTGGAGGTAACAGCCCTACGTCTCGTGCTCTGGAGAGTCTTTGCTTATCTATCATGAACAGGAGTTACATGGTGTATTTGAGAGAGAGGGGGGAGAACGGGTGTCCAAGCTAAGTCCTGAGACTAGAGAGAGAGAGCCAGAGCTCCGTGAGGAAGAATGAGTTAGCCTGAGCTATGTGGTGGGGGTGGCTAACTCATTCTTCCTCACGGAGCTCTGGCTCTCTCTCTAGTCTCAGGACTTAGCTTGGAGACCCGTTCTCCCCCCTCTCTCTCAAATACACTGTCGTGGTTTTGTCACGGCAGATGTCCGAAGACTTAGGTTCGAGGCCATCACTGAGGCGGTGGACTCAAAGGGGTTGGTCGAGATGAGGGACACGAGTTTACCTAGGTTCAGCCCCTCAAGAAGAGGTAAAATCCTACGTCCTGCTTGTGTTGTATTGATTGGTGTATCGATTACAAAGGAGCGGATTCACTTGACATCGTTCTCGATTGATTGGTTTCTTGTCTAAGCCGCCCCAGGGTCTCACCTTTATATAGGAGGTCGAGGCCCTGGGTTACACGAGTCTCAAACCGACTCATACAACATATTCAATCCTGTCTCTAAGCTGCCTTGCCTCCTTGGGCAATCCGTCACCAGGCGGCTTACCCGCCCGGGTCTCACACCATCTTCTGTCTCTGGGCCTTCGTCTTGGCCCGTCCGGTAAACCGCCATACGGCCTGGCCTTCATCTTCTGGCCCACCTTAAGGGTCTTGGCTACGAGCCGCCAGGTATGACCCGGCCCCTCCTGGGCGGGTCTTACCAGAGGGTTATATCCCCAACATTAGGCCCCAGATTGATTTGAGCATGTTCATGTCAATCTTCAAACTCACTTGGCAGCGAGTCTCACACTTTTATCACCTGAAAAAGAAAACTCATAACCCGCCGTGACGTCACGTCGAATATGCTAAAAAGATTCTGTGACGTTCGCAACGGATCGTCTCATTAAACGATCGGCCCGAAAATCGAGGTGCCCCCTCCGGTCAATTATCACTGCACCTCTTCGATTTTCGCGCGCACTGTTATCATCCCATTTCATAAATAGGGATACGAGGGGCCCCCTTTTCTTTCTCTGCCGCCACCGTCTTCTTCTTCCTCCTTCAGAGGCCCGCACCTCCAAAGCTCCGCTGCACCGACCGGACCTCGCCGTCATCTCCAACGCCGGCCGCCGCATCAACCTAGTTTGGTCCAGAGTTTCACCAGCCCGTCCGCATCAGCAAGGTACCATTCTCAACCCTTGTTGAATCTGTAATCATCTCGATTGGGATCTCCCCGAGTTCATCGGGTTTCTTTTAGTGTTCTTCGCTGTTCGTCAGATTCTTCTTCGTAATGTAGACTGCCAAGTATCCCCTTGAATCTCATATCGCTGTTTATCCATCGCGGCCGTCCGCTCAATGTCAATATCTGCTTACCACAGATCTGTACCTCGCTCTTTTCTATGCTCTGACCACCTGTTCTTCCACTGCCATTTTAGGTCATGAATATATTTCATTTTATCCATGCATGTAGATCTTAAAGCCATGGTTGCAATATGTGAAACCTGTTTATCCATACTTAACAATATTTCTAGTATCGCCTTGTCCACTTAACCCGCCATTGCATTGTCGGCTCTCTGATAAAATACGTCGGTGGCTTAACGCCTCATCATCATGCTGACCATAGCTGCCTTGATTATTTTGTGTTTCTAACCCGCCACATTCTGCACCTTCTCACAGTTTAACCCGCCACCATGTCAAGAGCGCCCGCGTCTTGCGATTGGGTTGGCTCCGGAGTCATCGAGCAGCTTCTGCTTGACTTCGTAGAAGTGGGTATCTTGCCGGCTCAGGACGTTATACATTGGCGTGTTCCAGGGCCAGAAATAAGACCTACTCCTCAGGAAGGAGAGGTTGTCGTATTCACTGATCACCTCCTCCGTGGTTTTAGCCCGCCCGGGTCGAAATTTTTCTGGGACGTTCTTCACTCCTTCAAGTTTCACCCTCAAGATATAGGTCCAAACTCTGTCACTAATATGTGCCAGTTTCAAGTCCTATGCGAAGTTTACCTGCAAGAAGAGCCGTCTGTTGACCTCTTCCGTGATTACTTTTATGTCAACCGCCAAACTGAAGTGGCGGCTGGACCAAGTTTGGAGCTTGGCGGCGTTTCTATCCAGAGGCGGAGAGATTTGCCCTACCCAGCAGCCGTCTTACCAAGCCACCCCAAAGATTGGAACAAGACCTGGTTTTATTGCAAGGACACTTCTGCCAAAGAAGAGAATCCGCTGCCGGGTTACCGTCCTACCCGGCTTTGCACCTCCGGAGAACTCCCAGACCGGACGTCCACCGCAAAGCGAGCGAAATATGCTCCGGCCTTCGCGAAGACCAGGGCCTTAATGGCGAACGGCTTGACTGGCGTTGACTTAACCCGTTGCTGGGTTACCTGGAAAATCTTGCCACTGAGCCGACGTGACCGACTCATGTACGAATTTACGGGTGAACCAAATGACCCTCTCTGTTTCAATGCCACCCCCTAACAGAACAAGACATCAACTCTTCCGTCAAATCACTTCTTGGTGAAAAACAAGAGACTTGCAACAAAATTGGGCTAAAACCTTTTTGCGTCAAGAACCCGGCTCCAGCTGTAAGAAACCTTTTTTTAGCAAACTGCTCGTTCTTTGTCTTGACCTTCTGCCTTGCTTCTTTTAACCTTTTTTAGCGGCTTATTCACAAGCCGGCTCTACTTTTTGGAAGAAGAAATATACTCCTCCTTTGAGGAAACCTAAGGCGGGTAAAACCCGCGGCCGTAAGAAGAACACTTCTGCTCAGGAACTGCCTGAGCTTGATGACTCGGAGGTAGAACTTGACTCCCTTGGCCGTCTGTTTATGCAGCTTATTGACAACAATTATTCACAGGAGGAAACGGAGACAAGCCATGCGGACGCCCCTGAGGTAACTTACATTTCCTCTGACTCAGAAAACTTTCCACAAGAGAAAACACGGCGGGTCATCCGGAAAGTTCCATTTTCTCATCCTCTTGCTTATTTAGACCCCAACTTTCTTTTGAAAAAGCAACAACACAACTCCAGACGTCAGACCCGGAGCACCGGCTCTGAAGAGCTTTTGACCGGCTTACCAAACTCTCCGGCTCCTCGGAAACGGCCTGCTGAGGTACTCTTTTAACCAAGTCCAATTTTTAACACTCTTGCATTGTAGCCTTACTCTGTTTTTTACCGTCTTAACTTTTTTAGGAGACGCCTCCTTCATCTGGCGATTCCACTGCATCCAAGCTGCCTCCTCTGCAGATCAACCCGGAGTGCGTACCTTTGTATTTGCACCATATCCTTTACCACCCTTGTCCTCTATGTAACAATCTTTTTGTTTCCAGGGCTCAAGCAAAACGAAGGAAGACAGGCGGGTCTACCGCCGCTCCTGCTGCCCAAGAGCCGGAGACTGCTAAGCCGGACTCCCCTGCAACTTATGTTGAGCCTGCTGAGGCTAGAAAAGATGCGCCTGAAGACGCTCCTCATCCCTCTGAGCCGACTGATGATAACATGGCCACTCCTGAGAGTCCTCCAAAGGCTGATCCTAAACCGCCCAGCCCTTCAACAACCGCCGAAGACACAACTCATCCAGAAGTTGTTGTCACTGGGACGGGCTATCAATTCCCTGATCCTCATGTGTTAACAAAACACACCAGCAAGGCTGAAACATTCTCACCAGAAAAACTTGATTTTGAATTCCCTGTGTTAGAAAAACTGACTGCGGATGAATTACATGCTGTTTATCTGAACCGCCTCTCGACAAGCCGTAATATGGAGTCCAAGCTTGTTGGACTAATGAAAAAAAAATGAGGTACTCCTCTTCTCTTGCTTTTTCCTTATACCCTTATGTAGCCCCCAAGAGCTGGTTTAATATTGCAAATAGTAGACCGGGTCTTCCAATCTTTGTCATACTCCAAATAGCTTAGCTTGTAGCCCCCAAGTATCGGGTTAATATAGATATTAAGGCGGTACTTACTTGAAAACTAGATCCAAGTGTAGCCCCCAAGTCCGGGTCATTATAATAATGATGAGCCGGAGCTTCACTGCTAAAAACTCACGAATCATAACCCCCAAGCTTCGGCTTAAAAGATGAGCCGGAGAACACTTCATTGTTTAGAAGCGCCGTGTGTAGCCCCCAAGTGCCGGCTTAACTTTACGAAGATGAGCCGGAAATTGTTTGTAGATTGTGAGAGAAAACACAGACATTAGCCCACAAGTGTAAAGTAGATTGCTTGCAATCTGCTTGAGACTTGTATCATAACAGCTTCATCACTCGTCGATTAATATCTCATCCTGGCGACTTAAATCTCCTGAACTTTTTTGTTTTTGTGCAATATAGGAAGCTTTGGATGCGGCCGAGTCTGATCTGACTGGCCTAAAGGACAATATTGCTTCGCAACAAGCCGCCCGGTCTAAGGCGGAAGAAAAATGGCGGGTTGCCGTTGAAGAGCTTGAGAAGGTTCAAGCTGACTTTGGTGCCTTCAAAGAGACTGCTGAGTCTAAACAAGCCGCCCTGATAAAGCGCGCAGACGATGCTGACAAGCGGCTCAAGCTTGTGTCAGAAGAACTGCAAACCCTCAAGCATCATATATCCAGGATGACTTCTGCTATCTTTGGTAAGTATTGAAAACTTAGAAAATTTCCTTGCCTTGTTAAAAACTGTGCGAGCGGCTTATAACGCCTAACTTTCCTTGCAGGTCAAAGAAGCCGCCAACTATCTTCTGACAGCTTGTTGAAGTTGAAAGCAATATATACCTTGACAGAACAGCTATACTGCGGGACCCTTTGCACCATCAAAGCCATGTTGACTGAAAAAGGCGTCCCCAAACTCATGAAAGGAGTAATAGAGGTCTTGTCCACTCTGCCCAAGCAAATTGATGAACTCAAACGATCAGCCGCCAGAAAGGGAGCAATGGCCGCGCTAAGCCGGTCTCTGGCCTTTGCCCCTGAACTGACCGCAGAAGAGATGATGGATGGCTTTCCATCCAAAAAAGATGACGGCTCAGACTTTACCGAAGCTAATTATGCCAAATGTATGAAGGCCTCCTGAGTACTCGCATCAACACTTGTTAACGAAATTGATCTGACCTCATACCAGGCGGCTTATGGCGAGGACAACAAACAAGTGCGCTGCCCAACTTTTGAAGCCAGGGACTTAACTCCTGCACGCCGTAAGCCACTCTTTGCTCCTGAAATTGACCCGTCTCCCCTCTTTGATGAGGCCCAGTTTGAATCTTTAACAAACTACAACTGGGATGTGGACAACCTTCAGATCGAAGAGGTCAAAGACCAGACGCAGGATGACCCGCCGTCGAGCTGAACACGTTGCTCCTGATTAAAGATGACCTGGCTTTCTGAGCCGCCGAGACTGGAAGTGTGTAAAAAACTTTAAGTCCGTTGTATTTTGGGCTCCCTGGAGAGCTTTGTAATAGGCGTAGAAAAAATTGATTGCCTCAGTCGTGCCACTTGATGCACTTTTATCTATCATGTGTTTTTCCCACAACATATTTCGTCATGCTTCACACCGGCTCATCTTAGGAGATAAGACCTACAAAAAACAAACAAGACAGAGTATGTTCTGTACTGCGGTGAGGGCGGCTTGAAAAAACATAACCCGGAGATGTTAAATCTTTATGATCTTGCTTTCGCTTTCTTTTTTGAAAACTCATATGCCGGCTCTTATGGCATGAACTCATTGTTTGAACTCTTAACAGTACCGGGTCTCTAGTGAGAGTGACCGTCAACTCCTTTGAGCGGCTCATGGTCTCGAGGCGAGATTAACTGGTAAGAGCAACAACAAACCATAAAGAGGCGCAGCAGGGAATGAGTACCCCCAGGGCCCATAAGCTACTTCTCACGTGACATAAATCCGTCGTTTGAACCTTAAACAGTGCAGGGTCTTTAAAAGAGTAACTATTTAAGAGTACGAACGGGCCACATAGCGGAGAGTATGCAGCAGATGGGTGAGTTTATCCTCGCTCTCCGTAAGCCGGCCCTCACATGACAAGAGCCGCCGGTTTAACCTTGACCAGTACAGGGTCTCTAGTGAGAGTGACTGTCAAATACTTGGAACAGCTCAGGGTCTCTAATCGAGATTAACTGGCAAGAGTTCGGCGGGTCACCTAGCGGAGCAGCAGCAGCATACAGGCAGGTTTAACTCGAACTTGCGGTGGCTGAAGAGCCGATCAAGAGGGTGTGTAAGCTAAACCCGGTGGGTTGGAAGCCCCCAAATGACCGTGTTGACGGAGTCAACTTTTTGGGTATATAACTCAGCCTTACGGTAACTGAAGAGCCGATCAAGAGGGTGTGTAAGCTAAACCCTGGCGGGTTGGAAGCCCCCAAATGACCTTGTGGTTGTGTCCACCTTTGCACAATCTGAATTGCATAAAAGACAGAGGCCCCGGCTTGCAGGGATGCCAACTTTATTATATATATATATATATATATATATATATATATATATATATATATATATATATATAAGATATATACAATGATGGATGTACAATGATGGGAGTCAATGACTTAAGTATAGTAAGGCCGTAGATGAGCGATATTCCACGGCCGGTGGGTCTCCTGCCCAGAAGTACGTGTCTCGTCTCGTACGTCAATGAGATAATATGACCCATTGTTGAGATTTCTGCTGACCACAAAAGGCCCTTCCCATGGGGGAGATAGCTTGTGTGCATCCGTCTGATCTTGAATCAAACGCAACACCAAGTCGCCTTCCTGAAACGTCTGGGTCTTAACTCTGCGGCTATGATAGCGACGCAGGTCTTGTTGATAAATCGCCGATCGAGCTGCTGCCAGATCACGCTCTTCATCCAAAGCATCTAACGCACCCTGATGCGCTGTCTCATTATCTGTCTCAACGTAAGCCGCCACCCGCGGCGAGTCATGACGTATATCACTTGGTAACACGGCTTCTACACCATAAACCATAAAGAAAGGCGTATAGCCTGTTGACCTGTTGGGGGTAGTTCTGATGCTCCAGAGAACTGATGGTAACTCCTCTACCTAACAACCCAGCGTTCGTTGTAGAGGAACCATAAGTCGGGGCTTGATACCTCTCAAGATCTCCTGGTTAGCACGCTCTGCCTGACCATTGGATTGTGGATGGGCAACAGCAGAGACGTCAAGCCGGATGTGCTCACTTTCACAGAATGCCTTCATAGCCCCCTTGGATAGGTTTGTGCCATTGTCCGTGATGATACTATGAGGGTAACCAAAATGGTAGATCAATTTTTTGACAAACTGAACCGTCATAGCCGCGTCACATTTGCTGACCGGCTCAGCCTCAACCCACTTGGTAAACTTATCCACCGCCACCAAAAGGTGGGTCTTCTTGTCTTTAGATCTCTTGAAGGGCCCGACCATATCAAGCCCCCAGACCGCAAACGGCCAGGTAATTGGAATCATCCACAATTCCTGAGCCGGACGTGAGCACGTGGCCCGAACTTCGGACATCCATCACACTTGGTGACCAAGTCCTCTGCATCTTTATGAGCCGTCAGCCAGAAGAAACCATGCCGGAAAGCCTTGGCCACCAAAGATTTTGAGCCGGCATGATGACCACAATCGCCGGCATGAATTTCATTTAAGATTTCCTTACCCTCTTCAGGAGAAACATAACGCTGAAAAACACCAGTGATGTTGCGCTTATGTAACTCGCCATTGACAATAGTCATGGATTTAGATCGCCTTATGATTTGTCTCGCCAAGGTCTCGTCCTCGGGCAACTCGCCGTGAGTCAAGTACGCTAGGTAAGGCAACGTCCAGTCAGGGATAGCATGCAGAGCCGCCACCAGCTGCCCCTCCGGGTCAGGTACAGCCAGATCCTCCTCTGAAGGTAGCTTAACAAACGGGTGATACAACACATCCAAGAAAACGTTAGGCGGTACCGGCTTACGCTGAGAGCCCAGTCTTGACAATGCATCAGCCACCTCGTTCTTGCGACGGTCAATATGATCCACCTGATAACCCTTGAAGTGACCAGCAATGATGTCCACCGCCTGACGATAAGCCGCCATCCGCGGGTCTTTGGAATCCCACGTGCCTGAAACTTGCTGAGCCACGAGGTCTGAATCGCCGAGGCATCTAACCCGGCTCAGGTTCTTCTCCTTAGCTACATGGAGGCCATGAAGTAAAGCCTCATACTCAGCTGCATTGTTAGTACAAGGAAACATCAGCCTTAGCACATAACAGAACTTGTCACCTCTAGGGGAAGTTAAGACAACTCCAGCTCCTGATCCTTCCAATTGCCTGGATCCATCGAAGTGAATTGTCCAATACGTGTTATCCAGCTTCTCCTCGGGCGACTGACACTCTGTCCAGTCGTTTATAAAGTCCACCAGGGCCTGAGACTTGACAGCCGTGCGAGGCACATATTTCAGATTAAGAGGCCCAAGCTCCAATGCCCACTTAGCAATCCTGCCAGTGGCTTCTCTGTTTTGGATTATATCTCCCAATGGGGCAGAACTGATGACGGTGATCTGGTGTCCCAGGAAGTAATGCTTCAACTTACGATTTGCCATGAACACCCCATATATCAGTTTCTGCCAATGTGGGTACCTTTCCTTGGATTCTATCAGGACTTCACTAACGTAGTAAACCGGCCTCTGAACCGGGTATTCTTTCCCTGTCTCCTTACGCTCCACAACAATCGCGGCGCTGACTGCCCTGTTGTTAGCCGCCACGTAGAGGAGCAAAGGTTCCTTCTCAGCCGGAGCGGCCAAGATCGGCGGCTCAACCAGCTGCTTTTTGAGCGCCTGAAACGCCTCATCCGCCGCCTTACTCCAGACAAAGTCGTCCGTCTTCTTCATCATCTGATACAGAGGAATAGCCTTCTCGCCTAGGCGGCTGATGAAGCGGCTTAAAGCAGCAATATGACCCGCCAAGCGCTATACATCATTGACGCTCGCCGGCTTAGACAACGACGTGATGGCCTTTATTTTGTCCGGGTTAGCCTCAATACCTCGCTCTGAAACCAAGAAACCCAGGAGCTTGCCTGCAGGAACTCCAAAGACACACTTGGCCGGGTTAAGCATCATCTTGTAGACCCATAAGTTATCGAACGTTTCCTTCAGGTCGTCAAGTAGAGCCTCCTTCTTCCTTGACTTGACCACAATATCATCCACATAAGCATGAACATTGTGCCCGATTTGACCATGAAGACAGTTCTGCACACAACGCTGGTAAGTCGTCTGGGCACTCTTGAGCCCAAAAGGCATAGACACATAGCAGAAAGCACCAAAAGGCGTAATGAAAGCCGTCTTCTCTTGGTCTTTAACTGCCATCTTGATATGATGATACCCTGAATAAGCATCCAGGAAGCACAGACTCTCACAACCCGCCGTTGTGTCAATGATTTGATCAATGCGGGGGAGAGCAAACGGGTCAATCAGACACGCCTTGTTAAGATCCGTGTAATCCACGCACATACGCCACGTGCCGTTCTTCTATAGTACTAACACCGGGTTAGCAAGCCACTCCGGGTGAAACACTTCAACGATGAACCCCGCTGCCAAGAGCCGGGCCACCTCTTCCCTAATAGCCTTGCGCCTCAACTCATTAAACCGGCGGAGGAACTCTTTGACCGGCTTAAATTTAGGATCCACATTAAGGTGGTGCTCAGCGAATTCTCTCGGTACACCCGGCATGTCAGAAGGTTTCCATGCAAAGATGTCCCGATTCTCACGGATGAATTCGATGAGCGCGCTTTCCTATTTGGGATCCATATTGGGCCCAATAGTGAACTGCTGTGATGAGTCGCCCGGCGTAAAATCCACCATCTTGGTATCTTCCGCCACAAACTTGAGGGGTGGCTCAGATTCCGTGTTAGGATTCTTCAGTGGAGTCATATCTGTTGGGTCAACATTTTCTTTATAAAACTTGAGCTCCGCCTCAGCACAACTTGACTCTGCGTAAGCTGCAGCACCTTCCTCACACTCAAGAGCCATCTTCCGATCACCATGCACAGTAATCGTCCCTTTTAACCAGGGCATCTTGAGTTGCAAGTAAACATAGCAAGGTCTAGCCATGAATTTGGCGTAAGTCGGCCGTCCAAACAGAGCGTGGTATGGGCTCTTGATTTTGACCACCTCAAACCACAAGGACTCCACCCTGTAGTTGAATTCATCACCAAAAGCTACCTCCAAAGAAATTTTTCCCACTGGATAAGCCGACTTTCCGGGCACCACACCATGAAAAACTGTTGAAGAGGGCTTAAGATCCTTGTATGCAAATTCATCCGGCGGAAAGTGTCATAATACAGGATGTTGATGCTACTGCCACCATCCATGAGTACTTTGGTGAACACATATCCTCCCACTTGAGGAGCGACTACCAAAGCCAATTGCGCCGAGTTATCAACACGCGGCGGGTGATCCTCCCTGCTCCAAGTTATATCATATTTAGACCACTTCAAATATTGTGGGAGAGCCGGCATGACCGCATTGACCGCCCGCTTGCGCACCTTCCGGTCTCGCTTGTCGTGGCTGGTTGTAAAAACATGATACTGCCCTTCATTAAGCTGCTTGGGGTTACTCTGATACCCGGACTGGTTATTCTGCTGCTGACTTCCACCGCCAGACTGTTGATTATGACCTCCTTGATTGCCTTGACCCTGGTAACCGGATCCTGAGCCGCCAGCGCCAAAGCCGGCTCCTGAACCGCCTGGCCCTGAGCCGCCTGATGGACCGTTACCGTTATTACGATGCTGTTGAAGGCTATAATCCTGAAACTGCCGCATAATACCGCAATCCCTCCATGTATGGCATGCCGGCTTATCGGGCCGGTTGTGCTCTGGACAAGGTTTATTGAGCATCTCTTCCAGGTTGAAAGGAACTTTACCCTTGTTAAAGGGCAGCCTGAAGTTCCCGTTACCCTTAGCACGATTGTTCCCAGCGCTGGTGTTCGCCACCAATTCTGACCCGTCGTCTGGGTTCTTCCGCTTGCCCGGGTTTGCTGTTGACCCTTGCCATTGTTATTTTTCTTACCCTGGGCCGATCTCTCATCGTCGGAGCCAGGGTCTTTCGTGTTGTCAGAGTCGGCATACTTGGTGAGAGCCACCATGAGCTCCCCCATGTCTTGGCATGAGCGTTTGAGTCGACCAAGCTTCTGCTTCAAGGGCGTAAAGTGGCAATTCTTCTCTAGAATCAAAACGGCTTGAGCCGCCGTAATCTGTTCAGAAGAGTGGATGATGGTTGAGACCCGCCGGGCCCAGTGATGAGCCAACTCGTCCTCACACTGCACACAATGGTCCAAATCCACAATCGTCATGGGCTGCTTGCACGTTCCTTGGAAATTTTTGATGAACTTCGCCTTTAATTCGGCCCAGGAATTAATGGTGTTGGGTGGCAAGCCCTTCAACCACGTGCGAGCTGGCCCTTCCAGCATCATGATGAAATATTTGGCAAATACTGCATCACTGACATCTAACATCTCCATGGCCAGCTCATAGCTTTCAATCCAAGCCTCTGGAGGTAGGTCAGCAGTATAATTGGGCACCTTATGAGGACCCTTGAAATCCTTCGGCAGACGCTCATTCCGCAAAGCCGGCGCCAAGCACGGCACTCCCACAGCCCTGGAGGTTACTCCTGCTCCTACTGAAACGAAAGGTGCAACTGCGGGTTCCTGATAAGCCGTTGCAGCTGCCAGAGCTGCCGCCTCTCGCTGCGCTCTTGCCCGATCCACCAGTGCCTGAGCATCAAGAGCCGCCCGATCAGCTCTTGGCGGGTTTCGATGTCGATCACTGCTAGAAACCGCCGGTGACTCATAACGCCGACTGTAGCTGCGTCTTGGGATGGGGGTTGAGTGCACGCGGCTCCGGCTATAAGTGTATTTCTCCTGCTGGGCCACCGCCGTCTGCAGGTATCCGATGGCATTCCGCACCTCCTCTGCGAAGGGCGCCTCATCGGGAATCGGGATGGTACCAAGCCTAGTTGCCGCTGCCACCATGTTCTCCGCCGGGTTAGAATAATGACCTGGCGGTGTTGGAAAAGACTGTGGTGGGGTTTGGTTCCATCGGGGCGGGTCTGGCTGCTGATGCTGAACCGCCGCCCGGCTTCCAAGTAATTCCGCCGTCCGGGTTACGGTCAAAGGCACATTCCGTCCCGTCCCTTGCGTGTTAAAAAGATTTCTGGCTTCATACTGATCCGGCAAACGGGATTGATGCCTCATCCGAAGAACCCCCGCTGCAGACTGCTGCTCTAGCTCAAGGCGGAAAGCATCCGCCCTAAGGCGCTCCGCCTCAGCATCCATCTGAGCCTTCAGCGCATTGATTTCCTGTTGGACTCCGTCCATCTGATTCTTCAACCTCGTGATCTCCGTATTACGGGCCACTTGGTTTTCAGCAGTGACCTCAATTTCCATTAGGGTTGTAAGCTCGTTCATCAGATCCAGAAGAACCTGAGCCGGCGGCCTGCTAGCCCCAGATCCGGTCGCACCGGCGGCTGTGCTGCTAGGGGCCGGCGCTGAACCCGCCATGAAGACGGCAGCGTGGTTCGGCGGTCATAATCCTCCGGCTCATGATATTCTGACTCGGGGTAATGCTCGACGTAGCCCCCAAGCCCACCATTGTGAAGCTGATAGATTGATTCCGTCTCACCGCTCGAGGACCCATCCTCTGAGCAGATGAGGGTTTCTTCCCGCGACATAGAACCTTCAAGCTCCATGCCCTAGGTAAAGCCGACGAAGACATGCTTCCTGCCCGGGTTAACACGGGCAGGTTGCACGCGTCGGGCCAGCTCGACAATGTCGGTGCAGATGTCCGGCCCGGGTTTAGATCCGCCGATCTTGCCGATGAAGACGTGGATTCCGCCGAAGTGGACCCGCAACCCGTACTCGATTGAGTCGGTCTCAGGGCCCCAGCCGGCGTCATCGATGTAGAGTTTGCCACGGCGACTCTTGGTCATCCTGCCAACGGCGTATCCCCCGATCCCTGGGAGAGAGCCCTTCGAGAACTCCACACCACCGAGTGCTAGCCCCACGGTGGGTGCCAACTGTCGTGGTTTTGTCACGGCAGATGTCCGAAGACTTTGGTTCGAGGCCATCACTGAGGCGGTGGACTCAAAAGGGTTGGTCGAGACGAGGGACACGAGTTTACCCAGGTTCAACCCCTCAAGAAGAGGTAAAAGCCTACGTCCTGCTTATGTTGTATTGATTGGTGTATCAATTACAAAGGAGCGGATTCGCTTGACCTAGTTCTCGATTGATTGGTTTCTTGTCTAAGCCGCCCCAGGGTCTCACCTTTATATAGGAGGTCGAGGCCCTGGGTTACACGAGTCTCAAACCGACTCATACAACGTATTCAATCCTGTCTCTAAGCCACCTTGCATCCTTGGGCAATACGTCTCCAGGCGGCTTACCCACCCGAGTCTCACACCATCTTCTGTCTCTGGGCCTTCGTCTTGGCCCGTCCGGTAAACCGCCATACGGCCTGGCCTTCATCTTCCGGCCCACCTTAAGGGTCTTGGATACGAGCCGCCAGGTATGACCCGGCCCCTCCTGGGCGGGTCTTACCACGGGGTTATATCCCCAACATACACCATGTAACTCCTGTTCATGACAGATAAGCAAAGACTATCCAAAGCACGAGATGTAGGGCTGTTATCAAATCAGCGTGTCACCCATTTGCATCTCAATAGATCATGCTCCATTACACTACCCCTTTCTATTGTCCCACGACAGTTGGCGCCCACCGTGGGGCATGGCGTCTATCAAGCCATGATGCAAATGGTTTTCTTTCTTCGATCTTTGTTCATCGATCAATAATTATCGATAGAGATTTTGATCCAGGATGTTCCGAACATCACTCCATTCATAAGAGAGACATGATACTCTTTGTACAGAGGGATCGGGAAGTTCCATTCCATCCTATCTCTTTCTTTACAATCAATCTTTAATCTAACTATGGATGTTTTTCTCCTGTATGAACACGTGCTCATGCAAGTACCGTGGAGTTTCGATCAATCGAAAAGGGAAGAAGATACAAGCAAGGATGACGATGGCATCATCTTCTTGACATCAACCATCGGCCCCTTCATCGAGTAAAACGCTGCTCGTCCGGCTTCACGGGCCTCGGACACAAACCTGGCCGGCGACCGGAGCTCCTCGGCCTGGTCGTCCGCTCGGCATTGATCATCATGGTGGAGGCGCCCAACCCATCGACGTCGCAGGCATCCTCCGCTCAGCAGTGATCTCCGACAAGGTCATTGCAACGTGCGCGACGCGGAAATAGGAAGCTGGTCAGGCCTCCGGACTCAGCGGATCCTCCCTCCGTCACCAGCTGCTGGGCGTGGCCCTTCCTTTTCCATTAACAATACGAGGTGAGCAGACCACCTCCTCCTTAATGGTGTGCATGTAGGTAAATGCGCGCAAGTTCAGGAAAACGAAGGACGTGGTGATCTCCAACGATTTGATTAATGGGCTCATTAATTAGCCACTATCTTGGTGCTGGTTATGGCCAAATGAAGGTGCGTTGATTCACCTTTTTCCGTTAACCATGCAAACCACATACACCAGCCTGCAACCCACATGCAACTTGCATGGATTTCAAGCCGGCTCAGCCCGTACTCTGGTACGCTTGGACAAACACAGGTTGACACTCGAGGTGGTACGCCTCTCGTTACCCGGATAGGTATGCCTCCGGCTTACTCGGGTGAATTTGTTCGTTGGATAGATGTTACACTTGGGCACGCCACGTTTTCTTGGGCACGCTCAGAAGGCTAACGTGCAGGCACACGATCATTTGTGTGTTTTTACTTGATCGGACGCCTCCTTGAGGACATGTTCGACTTGGCCGCCCCGCACATCGTCACTCTACTGGACGCTCCGTCGTCACTCGGCCGCCCCGCGCGCCGTCACGCTGCCGGACGGTCCGTCGTCACTTGGCCATCCCGCGCGCCGTCACTTTGCTGGACGCTCCATCGTCACTCAGCCGCCCCGTGTGCCGTCACTCTGCTGGATGCTCCGTCGTCATTCGGCCGCCCCGTGCGCCGTCACGTTGCTGGACTCTCCATCGTCACTCGGCCGCCCCGTGCGCCGTCACCTTGCTGGACGCTCCATCATCACTAGGCCGCCCAGCGCGCCATCACGCTGCCGGATGCTCCGTCGTCACTTCGCCGCCCCGCGCGCCGTCACTCTGCTGGAGGCGCCGTCGTCACTCGACCGCCCCGTGCGCCGTCACTCTGCTGGACGCTCAGTCGTCACTCGGCCGCCCCGCGTGCCATCACTCTACTCGACCCTCCGTCGTCACTCGGCCACCCCACGCGCCATCACGCTGCCGGACGGTCCATCGTCACTTGGCCGCCCCATGCGCCGTCACTCTGCTGGACGCTCCGTCGTCAATCGGCCGCCCCGCGGGCCGTCACTCTGCTGGACGCTCCGTTGTCACTCGGCCGCCCCGTGCGCCGTCACTCTACTGGACGCCCCCTCGTCACTCGGTTGCCCCGCGCGCCGTCACACTGCTGGACACACCTTCATCACTCAGCCAATCCGGGCGTCGCCGCTCCGTGATGCACGTCCTCATCACTCAGCCGCTCCACGTGTTGCCGCTCCGTAAGGCACGTCTTCGTCCCCTGGCCGCCCCGTGCGTCGCCACTCGGTGAGACACACCATCATCACTCGGCCGCTCCACGCGTCGCCGCTCCGTGATGCACGCCTTCATCACTCGGCCGCTCCGCGCGTCGCCGCTCCATGATGCACGCCTTCATCACTCGGCCGCTCCGCGCGTCGCCGCTCCGTGATGCACGCCATCATCACTCGGCCGCTCCATGCGTCGCCGCTCGGCTGGATGCGTCTTCATCACTCGATCGTCCCGCGCGTCGCCTCTCTGACAGATGCGTTTATAGCACTTGGCCGCCCCGCGCGTCACCACTCCGCTGGACGCGTCTACAACATTTGGCCGCCCCGCGCGCCGCCACTCCGACGGATGCGTCTACAACACTTGGCCGCCCCACGCATCGCCACTCTGTTGGATCCTTCTTCATCACTTGGCCGCCACGCGCGTCGCCACTCCGACGGATGCATCTACAGCACTTGGCTGCCCTATGCGCCGCCACTCTGCTGGATGCGTCTTCAACACTCGGTCGCCCCGCGTGTCGCCACTCCGATGGATGCGTCTGTAGCACTTGGCTGCCACGCGCGTCGCCACTCCGCTAGATGCGTCTTCAACACTCGGTCGCCCCGAGCGTCGCCAGTCCGACGGATGCGTCTAAAGCACTTGGCCACCCCGTGCGTCGCCACTCCGATGGATGCGTCTACAACACTTGGGCGCCCCGCGCCTCGCCCCGGCACCGGATGTGTCTATATCACTCGGACGCCCCGCACGTCGCCACTCAGCTGGGCGCGCCTTCGTCATTCGGCCGCCCCACGCGTCGCCACTCCGACGGGTGCATCTACAGCACTCGGCAGCCCCGCGCGTCGCCACTTCGCTGGATGCGTCTTCATCACTTGGCCGCTTCGTGCCTCACCACTCCGCTGGATGCGTCTACAACACTTGGCCGCCCCGTGCGTCGCCACTCCGATGGATGCGTCTACAGCACTCGACCGCCCCGCGCGTCGCCACTCCGTTGGATCCTTCTTCATCACTTGGCCGCCCCGCGCGTCGCCACTCCGACGGATGCGTCTTCGTCACTTGGCCACTCCGCGCCTCGCCACTCTGACGGATGCGTCCACAACATTTGGCCGCCCCACGCGTCACCACTCTGCTGGATGCGTCTTCATCACTCGGTCGTCCCGCGCATCGCCTCTCTAACGGATGCGTCTATAGCACTTGGCCGCCCCGCGCGTCACCACTCCGCTGGATGCGTCTACAACACTTGGCCGCCCCGCGCGTCGCCACTCCGACGGATGCGTCTACAGCACTCGGCCGCTCCGCGCGTCGCCACTCCGTTGGATCCTTCTTCATCACTTTGCCACCCCGCACGTCGCCACTCCGACGGATGCGTCTACAGCACTTGGCTGTCCCGCGCGTCGCCACTCCGCTGGACGCGTCTTTAACACTCGATCGCCCCGCGCGTCGCCACTACGACGGATGCGTCTACAACATTTTGCCACTTGGCCGCCCCGCGCATCGCCACTCCATTGGATCATTCTTCATCACTTGGCCGCCCCGCGCATCGCCACTCTGACAGATGCGTCTACAACATTTGGCCGCCCCACGTGTCGCACCTCCATAGGATGCGTCTTCATCACTCGGTCGTCCCGCGCGTCGCCTCTCTGACGGATGCGTCTATAGCACTTGGCCACCCCGCGCGTCACCACTCCACTAGATGCGTCTACAACACTTGGCCGCCCCGCGCGTCGCCACTCCGACGAATGCATCTACAGCACTCGTCCGCCCCGCGTGTCGCCACTCCGTTGGATCCTTCTTCATCACTTGGCCGCCCCGCGCGTCGCCACTCCGACGGATGCGTCTACAACACTTGGCTGCCCCGCTCGTTGCCACTCTGCTGGATGCGTCTTGAACACTCGGTCGCCCCGCGCGTGGCCACTCAGACGGATGCGTCTACAACACTTGGCTACCCCGCGCGTCGCCACTCCGCTAGATGCGTCTTCAACACTCGGTCGCCCCACGCGTCGCCACTCCGACGGATGCGTCTACAGCACTTGGCCGCCCCGCGCGTCGCCACTCCGATGGATGTGTCTACAACACATGGACGCCCCGTGCGTCGCCATGGCAACGGATGCGTCTATATCACTCGGACGCTCTGCGCGTCGCCACTCAGCTAGGCGCGCCTTCGTCATTCGTCCGCCCCACGCATCGCCACTCCGTTGGGTGCGTCTACAGCACTCAGCCGCCCCGTGCGTCGCCACTCCGCTGGATGCGTCTTCATCACTTCGCCGCTCCGCGCCTCACCACTCCGCTGGATGCGTCTACAACAGTTGGCCACCCCGTGCGTGCCACTCCGACGGATGCGTCTACAGCACTCAGTCGCCCCGCGCGTCGCCACTCCGTTGGATCCTTCTTCATCACTTGGCCGCCCCGCGCGTTGCCACACCGACGGATGCGTCTTCATCTCTTGGCTGCTCCACTCCTCGCCACTCTGACGGATGCGTCTACAACATTTTGCCGCCCCATGCAAAGCCACTCCGCTGGATGCGTCTTCATCACTCGGTCGTCCCGCGCGTCGCCTCTCTGACGGATGTGTCTATAGCACTTGGCCGCCCCGCGCGTCACCACTCCGCTGGATGCGTCTACAACACTTGGCCGCCCCGCGCGTCGCCACTCCGATGGATGCGTCTACAACACTCGGCCGCCCCGCGCGTCGCCACTCCGTTGGATCCTTCTTCATCACTTTACCGCCCCGCGCGTCGTCACTCCGACGGATGCGTCTACATCACTTGGCTGCCCCGCGCGTCGCCACTCCGCTGGATGCGTCTTCAACATTCGATCGCCCTGCGGGTCGCCACTCCGACAGATGCGTCTACAACACTTGGCTGCCCCATGCGTCGCCACTCTGCTGGATGCGTCTTCAACACTCGGTCGCCACGCGCGTCGCCACTCCAACGGATGCGTCTACAGCACTTGGCCGCCCCGCGTGTCGCCACTCCGCTGGATGCGTCTACAACACTTGGCCGCCCCGCGCGTCGCCACGGCACCGGATGCGTCTATATCACTCGGACGCCCCGCGCGTCGCCACTCAGCTGGGCGCGCCTTCGTCATTCGGTCGCCCCATGCGTCGCCACTCCGACGGGTGTGTCTACAGCACTCAGTCGCCCCGCGCGTCGCCACTCCGTTGAATGCGTCTTTATCACTTGGCCGCTCCGTGCCTCGCCACTCCAACGGATGCGTCTACAACACTTGGCCGCCCCGCGCGTCGCCACGGCACCGGATGCGTCTACATCACTCGGACGCCCCGCGCGTCGCCACTCAGCTGGGCGCGCCTTCGTCATTCGGCCGCCCCACGCGTCGCCACTCCGACGGGTGCGTCTACAGAACTCGGCCGCCCCACGCGTCGCCACTCTACTGGATGCGTCTTGATCACTTGGCCGCTCCGCGCCTCGACACTCCGACGGATGCGTCTACAACATTTGGCCGCCCCACACGTCGCCACTACACTGGATGCGTCTTCATCACTCGGTCGTCCCGCGCGTCGCCACTCCACGGGATACGTCCACATCATTTGGACGCTCCGCGCGTCGCTACTCCACGCATCGCCACTCCGTGTGGCACGTCTTCATCACTCGGGCATCCCACGCGCCATCGCTCAGCTAAACGCATCTACATCACAACCCCCAGTGGGTGAGCGACTTAGCTGCGACCCCGTATCACCTAAGTTAAAAATAAATCCGAGTGAGGACATCATCCACAATCAGGGCTTAGCTGCGACTCTGTATCGCCTAAGTTAAAAAACACTCCGAGTGAGGACATCATCCACACTCGGCGTCTTAGCTGCGACTCTGTATCGCCTAAGTTAAAAACCACTCCGAGTGGGGACATCATCCACATTCGGGGGCTTAGTTGCGACTCCGTATCGCCTAAGTTCAAAACCACTCCGAGTGAGGACATCGTCCACACACGGGGACTTAGCTGCGACCCTATATCGCCTAAGTTTAAAATAAATCCGAGTGAGGACATCATCCACACGCGGGGGCTTAGCTGCGACCCCGTATCGCCTAAGTTAAAAACCACTCCGAGTGAGGACATCATCCACACTCGGGGGCTTAGCTGCGACCCCGTATCGCCTAAGTTAAAAACCACTCCGAGTGAGGACATTATCCACACTCGGGTGCTTAGCTGCGACTCTGTATCGCCTAAGTTAAAAACCACTCCGAGTGCGGACATCCTCCACACTCGGGGGCTTAGCTGCGATTCAGTATCGCCTAAGTTAAAAACCACTCCGAGTGAGGACATCATCCACACTCGGGGGCTTAGCCGCGATTCCGTATCGCCTAAGTTAAAAACCACTCCGAGTGCGGACATCCTCCACACTCGGGGGCTTAGCTGCGATTCCGTATCGCCTAAGTTAAAAACCACTCCAAGTGGGGACATCGTCCACACTCGGGGGCTTAGCTGCGATTCCGTATCGCCTAAGTTAAAAACCACTCTGAGTGGGGACATCATCCACACTCGGGGGCTTAGCTGTG
This sequence comes from Elymus sibiricus, assembly GCA_039707655.1. Classification (NCBI taxonomy): domain Eukaryota; kingdom Viridiplantae; phylum Streptophyta; class Magnoliopsida; order Poales; family Poaceae; genus Elymus; species Elymus sibiricus. The sequence continues at coordinate 165,791,877 of CM077667.1, forward strand.
ACTCCGTATCACCTAAGTTAAAAACCACTCCGAGTGAGGACATCGTCCACACTCGGGGACTTAGCTACGACCCTGTATCGCCTAAGTTAAAAATAAATCCGAGTGAGGACATCATCCACACTCGGGGGCTTAGCTCCGACCCCGTATCGCCTAAGTTAAAAACCACTCTGAGTGAGGACATCATCCACACTCGGGGGCTTAGCTGCGACCCCATATCGCCTAAGTTAAAAACCACTCCGAGTGAGGACATTATCCACACTCGGGGGCTTAGCTGCGACTCTGTATCGCCTAAGTTAAAAACCACTCCGAGTGCGGACATCCTCCACACTCGGGGGCTTAGCTGCGATTCCGTATCGCCTAAGTTAAAAACCACTCCGAGTGAGGACATCATCCACATTCGGGGGCTTAGCCGTGATTCCGTATCGCCTAAGTTAAAAACAACTCCAAGTGCGGACATCCTCCACACTCGGGGGCTCAGCTGCGATTCCATATCGCCTAAGTTAAAAACCACTCCGAGTGCGGACATCGTCCACACTCGGGGGCTTAGCTGTGATTCCGTATCGCCTAAGGTTAAAACCACTCCGAGTGGGGACATCATGCACACTCGGGGGCTTAGCTGCGACTCCGTATTGCCTAAGTTAAAAACCACTCCGAGTGAGGACATTGTCGACACTCGGGGGCTTAGCTGCGACTCCGTATCGCCTAAGTTAAAAACCACTCCGAGTGGGGACATCATCCGCACTTGGGGGCTTAGCTGCGACTCCGTATCGCCTAAGTTAAAAACTAATTCGATTGAGGACATCATCCACACTTGGGTTCTTAGCTGCGACCCCATATCGCCTAAGTTAGATTGAAGACATCATCCGTACTCGGGAGCTTAGATGCGGTCCAACAACTGCCTAAGTTAAAAAATACACTCGGGGACTCAGCCTTGACTCAGAAATTATATAAGGCAGATTCAACAAGCATTCAATATGCCGAGCACACGAAGATTTACCTGACTAACCCAGTTCCAGGCTAAATTTATTTACCGTGCCCAGCGCACGAAGATCAGTCCGACTGATTCAGCTCTAGATTGCAGAAATTTACGACGCCAAGAGCATTATAGTTCACCTGTTCAGTTCAAGTCCACACTAGAAGACTTAAACCCTCTGCCAGACTCATCTAGTCTGACAGAGGCTCGGGGACTACACCCAGTGGGTGCAGTTAGCGTGCCCCCACTGGAAGAGAAATACCAAAAAGAAACATGCTGCTTGGTCAGGTCGAGCATCAACGTTCAAGTTCAACAAACTCTACAGACTCCAACCGACTACCAGCAATCAGTCAGAGTCTCAGGGGCTACTTTGGAGGATACACGTAATAGCTAGGCCCATGAAGGGTCGAAATATCATAGAAGCATTGGTCCACACATAAGGTGGGTCCAGACAAATACATACATACTATTCACTCGAACAGGCAATGTCCCATCCACTCGGATGACACTCGACCACTCGGACGTATGACCCACTCGGATATGCGAAGAGCAACAGTCAACAAGGCAGTCAGAGCATCATCGGAGGTTTCGTAGTGGGCTGACATTTTGGAATTAACGCCACCATCTTGTAACATAACAGGTGAGGGGGTGGCGCACTCTATATAAGCCACCCCCACTACATAGCTCAGGCTAACTCATTCTTCCTCATGGAGCTCTGTCTCTCTCTCTCTCTCTAGTCTTAGGACTTAGCTTGGAGACCCATTCTCCCCCCTCTCTCTCAAATACACCAGGTAACTCATGTTCATGACAGATAAGCAAAGACTCTCTGGAGCACGAGACGTAGGGCTGTTATCTCCACCGCGAGAGGCCCGAACTCGCTAATATCACCGTCTCACCCATTTGCATCTCGATAGATCATGCTCCATTACACTACCCCTTTCTATTGTCCCACGACAGCCACCGCTCATGGGAACGCCCCCGCCATCACCCAAGCTCTAGGCGCGGCAACCCGAGGACCCCATAGAGAGCATGGTCGTCCCCGGTGGCCAAAGGCGGGGAATTCCATCCCCCGCCTTAAAAGACCACGCGTAGATGAAGGGCTCCCTCCCGTACGCTCCATCCAAAACGCTGTGGGAGAAGAGCTTCACCGCGATAAACGACAACTCATGGCTGCAACCGTACGCACGTGTGGCGGCCGTGTGGGCGGTTTTTCTCCATCACCTTGAAGAAGGAATGCGGGAACCGCGGACCGCCGCGACGCTGCACCTCCAATATAGATCCCGGCGCGATGTCAACCACATGGCGCTCGTTCAAGGCTAAAGAAGCGGGCAGTGCGGCGGCAGGCGTGCCGCCGCAGCCATCCCCAACACGGCCACCACGCTGCCCGCTCCCCCATCCAAGACTTCCCCGACCAGCCTTCAGCTCAAAGTCATCTATCCATGACGGGGACTGAGCATGGGTCCAAGGGGAAGGCCATGCAAACACGCTCGCTAGGCCCCTCCCCCTGAGCATCCGGAGGGGGAACGCGGCTCAAGACAAGGAAGCAGAAGAGCGAGCTCTGTGGATTCGAACTCAAGGAGGAAGAAAGGATGATTGAGCATCGCCCCTCGCGACCCCCAATTTATAGGGAGAGAGCGGGGCCTGGCTCTCCTCCGCTCCAAAGGTCACCGTCCATCTCCACCAATTCCACAACCCACGATCACGGGCGAACAGGTAACCGCCCCATTGCTCCAATCCATGGCGCTGCGGTTTCTGCCACAACCAGGGCTTTAAGTCACGCGTGCCCGTCGCTAACCCCCCGCTATGCATGCAGCGCGCGTGGCGGAAACGGCCTGAGGTGGTGGATCAGTGCTGACCAATAAATTGGTAGTTACACCCTCCCATTGCGTGCCTGTGCATAGATTTTGGGCCTGACCCAACGGCACTTGGCGAGCGCGTGTGGGCGAGACCCGGGGGCTCCTGTCGGTGCACTAGTACAGGGGTACCCAGTGCCCCTGACTTATGCACAGGCGGTAGTAGCTGAACCCTTCAACGTTCGTACAAACCCGATGAATGATCAAGACTAGACTCCAACAACCCCGAAGCGGCAGCCCAAGCCTAGACTGCAACGCGCCAAGCACGTCCCTGGCGCTTGCCGGCGACCAAGACATGTGCACCTTCCTGAAGACCCAGCAAGCCATCCCCCGGCAGGCGCGAGCTGATCGGCCACCGCTCCACCGCATCGCTATGCTAGTCACTTATCAATGCGGTGTCGAGCCCTCAAGCGGCTAATCAGCTCTCGCTAAACACGTGGCAACACACCGGGAGGCAAGTTATACTCAGTTGACACCCACCCTGCAGCATGTCAAGACCGCAAGCAACGACCGGCTAAGCGGTGGAAAAGCTTGCAGGGGACGTACCCCCGAGCGCCACCTAGGCTGGTAATCATGGTATTTTGTCCTAAACCAGAGTTAGGTATGATAGCTCTGCTAAGCTATCCAATCGATAGATAATGACTGTTTTGCCATTGTGGTAACCCCTTGCACTATAAAAGGAGGCCCAAGGCTACCTAGCTCAGGATTCGGACCCTCGAACATTTGTACTCGCCTAGCAGCTCTTTCCCCGAAGGTAACCCTTGCCGGGGTAGAGCATGAGGCACCATTCGTGTTCTTCCAATCAAATCCATCAAAAAGCAGGAGTAGGGTTTTACGCTTAGCAGCGGCCCGAACCTGGGTAAAATGCATGTGTCGTGATCGTCGCGCCGTCTCATGCTCTCCGCTCTTTGTGCAACGTGACCCCCCCTTGCCGGACCACAAGGGGCCTCCGGGTCCCATAGGTGATCGCGAGCATCCGTGCCCCGACAATAAGAATAAGTCTTACATAGGGACGACAATAATGGTCTGGTCCTACATCGATAAGCCATAAAGGCAACTCCAGAAGAAATACAGCAGCGAAAACATTGACAGTTGGTTGAACCCAGGTAGCAAGCCATAACCTACAAGAGAGATAATTGAGGAAGCATCATAGTTCACATGGGCATCATCGAAAATTTGTGGTGACCCCTTCATCTATAAAAGGAGGCCCATGTTGATGTGCACAAGGGTTGACACGTTGCTCAATTGCATGTATTGTAGCACTCCTAAGAACCTTGTCGGGTTGTTACGCTCCTTGTAACTTGAGCACTGTCATAATCCAAAAACACATTGGATGTAAGGTATTACACCTCCGGGTAGCCCGAACCTGTATAAACCTTCTGCATGTAGCTAGATGGCATTGCTCTCTGTGCACGTTGATCCCCACAGTGAACCTCAAGGGGCCTCGCTGGTCCCATAGATTGTCGTACCTCGACAGGTAGAGAGGCTCCGCCAAGTTTGGGTAAAGCCTTGATCCCTTTTGCATTCAAATTTTGATTCATACGCAATAGGTCGTGCCTCACATCATGCCACAGTATGCAATGTTCTATCATCTCAAAAATCCGATTAGATTTGGTTGAACAAAAGTTTTAGGGTTAGGCTTTCGCAATAAGCTAACTCGGACCCTCCGAGTGGAAACATCTTGGAGTCAACGATGTGGTTTCGACCACAGCACAAAGGAATTTCTGATGAAACCGAAAAGATCCTATCGGTGTCACATAAGTGGGATCCAGGAGCACTATGTGCAACTTCAGAGGGACCAAAGCGCATCTCGATAAAACCGAAAAAGGTGTGCCAAGGTTCTGTGTTGCCTCGGAGTCTGCAAAAGTTAAAACCTGGTTGTTCCGATTTGCATAATGTGAAAACCTGGAACTAAAACTTTGAGTTCAAATCTTTGCAAAAATCTCTGAATTTTGTGATGCTCATCTATTCCACTCTTCTATATATAATTCACAGGGTCACTGGTCAGTATGTCAGGGTATGATGACATCCAGAATAGGTCAGAGGACCATCATGATATGAGAAGTGGCACTAGTCCAAAGGAGAGTTGTCATGAGGGAGAGAGGAGTTATCAAAGTCTTCCCAAGGCTGCCACTAGCCAGGAAGAGGAAAAATTCAGATAATGATGATGAGGACTTTGAGGTTGCAGAAGTTAGTTCCAAAAGTAACACAATGAGGAAGGAATATGCAGGAGTTCAGAAAGACACAAGTGTGATTAGGAAGGTTCCTGAGACTAATGCTGCAAACAGGGGCATGACACTCACTCTTGAGTCCTCGGACTAATCCAAGAAGCCGAAGTCATTGGCTAAGAATCCATGAAATAAAGAGGTTTGTTCGTGCTGTTGTACATCCTTCTACTCCTGAGTATCCAGATGAAGAGGAATAAAAGGGGGAAGAACCTGCTGCCAACCCACCTCCTCCGAAGCAGAGGAAAATGATGATTGATGCTATGCCAAGCAAGCCTCCCACTAAGGCTAAGCCAACTGCTGCCCACCATGCCCAAGAGGACTACCAGAGACATCCTAGCTGCAGACAAGAACAAGGCCCAAGTGTCACCAATTGATGATGATGATGATGTTACTGTGATAAAGAAGCTCAGACCCAGTCTCCCAGAGCAAAATGATACATATCCTATCGTAGAGAATATAAGGGAGAGAAATGATCAAGGTTTGAGTAAGTGGAGAGAAGTTGATCCATATTCTATCAGGAAGAAGACTGTCGTTGACTATCGCTTTCACACCAAGGATCGGCAAGATTTCTATGAGACAGTACTCCTGGACAAGAACCCAACAGTAAGTGATATGAGGTATGTTGATTGAGAGTATAACAAGTCAAATGAAGATTGCTTTCCCCATGTTCGTGAGAGTTTCAAGATGATTGGTATTGACAAGTTCGTTGGGAAGAAGATGACTGTCTGGAATGATGAACTTATCATGTTGTTTTACTCCACCGCACACTTCTACCCAGATGGAAGTATTGTGTGGATGACTAAGGGAACCAGATACAGGTCCACGGTGAATGAGTGGGCTACATGCATAGGTGCCCCAAGGTAAAGGAAGGAGATTTGTATGTCTATTCTGATTCTAAGATGAACCACAACTCCATGGCCAACATGTACACTCCCATCCCCAAGGAATACTTGAAGACACACAAGCTTGGATCTTTGTACTTTCTGCTTGCTGGCCTGCCTACCTCTCACACCATTATGAGGCATACTTTGATGCACAAGTGAGGAGATGACAATATGATTCGAGGATACTCCATTAATATGCTATGCCATGTTGATCGTCACAGCAAGATTCGAGTGATGGATCTTATTGTTGAGACCTTCAAGAGGACAGCTGGTGAACAGAAGAGGTCATATGGATATGCCCCACATATTTAGATGCTCATCAACTCCAAGATTGGGAGTAAGGTATATCTGCTTGACCGTCACCACCTGCCACTCCAGCCAGAGTTTAAGGATAGCGTCGTAGTGATGGATCCTTCTCATCCTACTTCATCGATAACTCAGGCAGAGATTGAGGCTAAGGCCAAGGTAGAGGCAGCTAGAGCCGCTAGTGCTCATGTTATTAAGACAAAAGTTGATCAAATGGCCTATCTTATCACTGCTACTCAAAACATGGAGAAGAATATGGACACTATTCTCAAGAACCAGCAAAGCCTAGAGCGGATTGTGGAGACAAAGTTTGATTCTCTAGAAAACAAGGTGATTGAGCTTGCTACTATTGTTGAAACTCTCAAGCAAGAGGTAGATGGAGTTGTGACACCTAGCTCAGATGACGAAGGCCCTACTCTTCCAGTAACTACCCAGTTTAGGACTCGGGCCAGGTCTTCTGCAGTGCCAGCCCCAGAGACGAGACCTTCAGTGTCTGTACCAGTTGCGGCTCCTTCAGTTCCTCCTTTAGCACCTCCAGTATCTACTCCACCAGCCCAGAAGACCTCTGCAGAAGCATTTGTTGACGCTCTTCTTTCGACTCCTTCAGCACCTCTAGTATATACTCCACCAGAGCGGCCACTTCATCACCACGTGGAGGAAATCCAGCCCAGAGCAACGTTTCGCTCTATACATTTTGAGCTTTTTCGTAACTTGTTGCCAAAGGGGGAGAAATATGTATGGATCATAGGGTTTCTAGAGAGAGAGAGAGAGAGATAGAGAGTGTTGTGTTTTGAGTTCTGTTGCTCGTTGATACATTTGGCTTATTCCTTTGCTCGTTTCGTGACTTCAATTGCATCGTGTTTTATCATATGCTTTACGGTTGATGCTACTAGTTCATATCATTTCTATATCTATCATGATCATTCACTTGTATGCTTGGTGATGTGTGCATTGCAATTTACTAAAATCTTTTATGTGCTCCACCAAGACGTATGTGACATGGATGAGTGACCCATGGTCCTAATCGATCATACATTTGCATTCAAACACAAATTTAAAATAATGCACAAATTTAGAGGGGGGGTCTTGCTTATCACATACTTCTCAAAGCCACGATACTATGCATTGATTATATCTTTTGTCGAATCTTTGATCTATATGTTTTCATCAATTACATAAAAGGGGGAGATTGAAAGCACAACTTCTCCCTAGATGGTTTTGGTCATTCACAACAACATATAGTTCATTGAGCTAATGAGCCTATCAAGTATATTTCAGGAAAGTTCAATGAATGGATTTGCTAGGAATTGTGAGATGGAGCCCTTAGATGCAATGAACACCAATTGGAAAGAGCTTCAAGACTCTACATTTTCTTTTATGTGAGCAATCATAATTGAGTCCATAGGAAACGCAATACTATTAAAAGGGGACGAGGTAATGATAACGATCTGGTTGTTAAGTGCTTAGAGATTTGCCACCAAAAGCCTCAACCAAACTCTCACAAAAGATTTTGTCCAAAAGTCTAACTGCCAAATTCGTTGCCACCAATATTTCCAAATCGGCCCCACCGAGTTTACCAACAGAACCCAAGCCAAAACCCTAGCACCTCGGTACCACTAAGATCTGTTTCGATACAACAAAAAAGCAACTGCCAACTCTCTGTGATCGAAATGCTTTACTTCAAAATTCCCGATTTTTTCAGTTGGGTGCCACCGAGATGTCGATCTGCCCTAGGTCAACCGAATCGGTCTCACCGAGTTGTTTCCTACATGTTTCACCGAAAAGCTAAAAATTGAAACATTTTGCACTAGTCGATGCAACCGAGTTTTTACTTCAGTTCCACCGAGTTGGGAAATAATGTTGTAACTGTTGGATTTTTGGAAATGGCTATATATACCCCTCCACCCCCTCTCATTCGTAGTGAGAGCACTCAGAACAAAGCGACACTTCCACCATTCATTTTCTGAGAGAGAACCACCTACTCATGTGTTGAGATAAAGATATTCCATTCCCACCATATGAATGTTGATTTCTAGCCTCCTCAAGTTACTTTCCACCCAATCATCCTCTTCTACCAAGCCAAATTCTGTGAGAGAGTGATTGAGTATTGAGGAGAGTATCTTTTGAAGCACTACAACACACTACTAGGGAAAACCCTCGCAGTAGCACCGGTTTTTGAGCTATCAGTAGCGCGGGTGCCCGCGCTACTGCTACGACGCTACATCTAATTTTTAGCAGTAGCGCTGGTCACCCAGCGCTACAGCTAAAGTTTAGCAGTAGCGCCTCTTTACCAGCGCTATTGCTAACCGAGTTATCAGTAGCGCGCTTCTCTAACCCGTGCCACTGTTAAACGCACATATTCCTTTTTTATATTTATGTTGTATTTACACACGGTTACACATATTAATATACAACATCAATAATTATTGTGCCAGCAACTACATTTAGATTAAAGTGGATGGATGCAAGTGATCATGTTGAATTACAAGAAAATATGATGTTGCCAATCACAACATCATATTTTCCTCTAATTCAACTTGGTCACTTCCATCCATCCACTTTAATCAAATATATGACATATAATTCATCATCATCTTACTCATTTAACAACTCATCATCATCTTAATTATACTAAGTTAAAATCTCATAAAACAGAAAAACATCATAATAATAATCATCCTAATCGATCATGCAAGTTAATATGAACCAGAAAAACTTTTCTCTCATAGGACCTAGTCCTCCCTCCTAGGTAAAATGACATAAAACAGAATAACATCTATGTTTCCATGATGAAGCAAAGAGATCCAACGGTCTCCAACTTGTGGCTTGCGATCCTTCTTTATTTCTCCCCATGCTTCAATTTGGAGCCGTCTTGGTGGTTTGCGCTCAGTCGAGTATGCAAAAGAGAACTCGGGCCTCATAGGGCTTTTAATTGTCATATAACCTTCGCCCTGCATCAACGGAGGCACAACATCATTTGGCAGTTTCTATTGAAGAACATAATAGTAGCCTAGTTAGCAATGTAATCAACACCATTTATGCAATAGTAGTGTACTTAATTAGCAACTCTTACCAAGATATTTCGGCGAATGTCATCCCTCAACCTATGCACTAGTGGCATGTAAAATGTATAATTTGGGCCAGTTCCCAAATTATACGGGAAGTTGACCCTACCAACTAGGAAACCAATAACAAAGTTGATAAGAACATCTTTCTCCTCCCAAGTTAGATGTGATCCATAAGTGTAGTGTGTCTTGTCAATTAATTTCCGTGTTTCACTCGAAGAAACGAAATAAGTTGTAAATTATAAATTAACAAATTTAGTATTGATGAACACCAACTATTTTTAAATATAGAATGCAAATTACTTGACAAATATGCATGGTTGATAAACTCACATGGAGGTAAAACAGGAAGCATATCGACATCCACCCAAATGTCGATGTTACCTTCAATATGATCTTCAGGACGAAGATCGAAGGTTATTTCCATATCCTCCTGAAATCCATATGCCTTGCAAAGAGCTTCCCAATTTGAGCACCCTAATTCTGTGTTATTAACTGCATTCATTACTTTGACCAGAAATGTATGACCATGTTTAGTCCTCAGGTTAGCTCTCCTCGTCTCCATACTCTCGTGGTCCTCGAAACCGAGCATCTCCAAGACATACCGTCTTCCATGGCAGGGGATGAACTAGTCGAATTGTAAACATAAATTACATGTTGAAGCAAAGAAACAGAAGTCATGCTTAATTACGAAAAAACACTTGTCATCGTTGCGTACCGTAGAAACAATGAAGGTCTTGTCAAGCTTGATGGTGAAGAACCTGTCGTCTCGCATGTGAGGAATGTCGCACAAACCCTGAGCATCGTTGCAGTAATCACACTCGGGGATCTTATCATCGTCAGACATTTCATGTGTTCATGATTCAAAAATTCGGCATGACCATTATTAAAATAAGACATATTGAGCGCCTAGATCGATCCTATCATGCGCGCGCGCGCACACACACACACACACACACACACACACACACACACATATATATATATATATATATATATATATATATATATATCCATTCTTTCACAACTCTTATTTTTCCTCACCTATGTCGAGAGATATCAAGCACGGTGAAGATAGTCAATTCTCCGTCTTATAGGGAGGAGGGAGGTCATTAATTAATTGATCTAGATAGTGAGGTACCTAGATAGCCCTAACTAGGGAGAGAGAGAGAGAACAAGCTGTTGGGGAACGTTGCATGGGAAACAAAAAATTTCCAACGCACACGCAAGATCTATCCATGGTGATGAGCATCTACGAGTAGGAGAGTGGATCTACATACCCTTGTAGATCGCTAAGTGGGAAGCATTGAGAAATGCGGTTGATGTAGTCGAACGTCTTCGCGATCCAAATCGCTAGCCGTCCCGCGATCCGATCTTGATCCGTCCCGCGATCCAATCATGAACCGTCTCGCGATCCAATCATGGTCCTTCCGATCTAGCGCCGAATGGACGGCACCTCCGCGTTCAGCACACGTACAACTCGATGACGATCTCTGCCTTCTTGATCTAGCAAGAGAGAGCGGAGAGGTAGATGAGTTCTCCGCCAGCGTGACGGCGCGGCGGCGGTGGTGGTGGAACTATTCCGGCAGGGCTTCGCCTAAGCACCGCCGAAACTAGACTAGAGGAGAAAACGATCTAGAGGAAGAAGAGGGCAGCACGTGGCAATTAGGGTTAGGGCAGCCCTCTCTTTCTCCAATATATATAGGAGGAAGGGGGAGGGGCTGGCGCCCTAGGGATCTTCCCCTAGGGTCGGCCGAACCAGAGGTGGAGGAGTCCACCTCCAACTAGGAGGTGGGCGTGGCGGAATCCTACTCCGACTAGGATTCCTCCCCTCTCCTCTTTCTCTTGCGCATAGGGACTTTTGGGCTGGCTGCACAGCCCACCAGGGGCTGGTTTGCCACCACTAAAGTCCATGTGGCCTCTTGGGGTGTGTGGGCCCCACTTGGTGGCCCCCCCTGAAACCCATTCGTCACTCCCGGTACACTACCGGAAATTCCCAAAACTTTTCCGGAGTTCAAACACAACTTTCCTATATATCAATGTTTACCTCTGGACCATTCCGGAGCTCCTCGTGACGTCCAGGATCTCATCCGGGACTCCGAACAACCTTCGGTCACCAACATACATAACTCAACTATACCGAAACGTCACCGAACCTTAAGTGTGCTGACCCTGTGGGTTCGAGAACTATGTAGACATGACCGAGACACCTCTACGGTCAATAACCAATAGCGGTACCTGGATGCCCATATTGGCTCCTACATATTCTACGAAGATCTTTTATTGGTTGAACCTCTATGTCAAGGATTCAGTTAATCCCGTATGATGTTCCCTTTGTTTCTTCGGTATGTTACTTGCCCGAGATTCGATCGTCGATATCTCTATACCTAGTTCAATCTCGTTACCAGCAAGTCTCTTTACTCGTTCCGTAATACAAGATCCCATGGCTAACTCTTTAGTCACTTTGCTTGCAAGGCTCATTGTGATGTTGTATTTCCGAGTGTGCCCTGAGATAGCTCTCCGTCACACGGAGTAACAAATCCCAGTCTTGATCCATGCCAACTCAATAGACACCCTCGGAGATACCTGTAGAGCATCTTTATAGTCACCCAGTTACGTTGCGACGTTTGATACACACAAGGTATTCCTCCGGTGTCAGTGAGTTGCATGATCTCATGGTCATAGGAACAGATACTTGACATGCAGAAAACAATAGCAATAAACTGACACGATCATATGCTATGTTCATAGTTTGCATCTTGTCCATCACATCATTCTCCTAATGATGTGATCCCTTTATCAAATGACATCTCATGTCTATGGCTAGGAAACCTTGACCATCTTTGATCAACGAGCTAGTCTATTAGAGGCATACTAGGGACACAGTGTTGTCTATGTACCCACACATGTATTTGAGTTTCCAATCAATACAATTATAGCATGGATAATAAACGATTATCATGAACAAGGAAATATAATAATAACCATTTTATTATTGCCTCTAGGGCATATTTCCAACAGTCTCCCACTTGCACTAGAGTCAATAATCTAGTTCACATCACCATGTGATTTACATTGTTATGAATCTAACACCCAATGAGTTCTGGGGTTCGATCATGCTTTGCATGTGAGAGAGGTCTTTAGTCAACAGTCTGAAACATTCAGATCCGTGTGTTCTTTGCAAATCTATATGTCACACTGCAAATGCTACCATGCTCCACTTGGAGCTATTCCAAATGACTGCTCCACTATACGTATCCGGACTGCTACACAGAGTCGTTCGGATAGGTGTCAAAGCTTGCATCGACGTAACCCTTTACCACGAACTCTTTATCACCTCCATAATCGAGAGTCCTCTAGTTACTAAGGATAATCTTGACCGTTGTCCAGTGATCGACTCCTGGACCACTCTTGTACCCCTTGACAGACTCATGGCAAGGCACACACCAGGTGCGGTACACAGCATGGCATACTATACAGAGCCTATGGATAAGGCATAGGGGACGACCTTCGTCCTTTCTCTTTCTTCTGCCGTGGTCGAGCTTTGAGTCTCACTCAACTCCACACCTTACAAATCAGGCAAGAACTCTTTCTTTGACTGATCCATTTTGAACTCTTTCAAAATCTTGTCAAGGTATGTACTCATTGAAAGCTTTATCAGACGTCTTGATCTATCTCTATAGATCCTGATGCCCAATATTTAAGTAGCTTCATTCCAGGTTTTCCTTTGAATAACTCCTTTTCAAACAACCCATTATGCTTTCCAGAAATTCTACATCATTTCCGATCAACAATATGTCATCCACATAAACTTATCAGAAATTCTATAGTGCTCCCACTCACTTTATTGTAAATACAAGTTTCTCATAAACTTGTCTAGACCCAAAAACTTTGATCACCTCATCAAAGCATATATTCCAACTCCGAGATGCTTGCTCCAGTCCATAGAAGGATCGCTAGAGCTTGCAGACATTTTAGCATCCTTAGGACTGACAAAACCTTCTGGTTGTATCACATACAACCTTTCCTCGCGGAAACCGTTAAGGAAACTCTATTTGACATCCATCTACCAGATTTCATAATCGAAAAATGCAGCAACTGCTAACATAATTCCAACAGACTTTAGCATCGTTACGAGTGAGAAAGTATCATCGTAATCAACTCCTTCAACTTGTGAAAAATCCTTTGCCACAAGTCGAGCTTTATAGACGGTGACATTACCGTCCGCGTCCGTCTTCCTTTTAAAGATCCATTTGTTCTAAATGGCCTTTCGCCCTTCAGGTAATACTTCCAAAGCCCATACTTTGTTTTCATACTTGGATACCATCTCGGATTTCATGGCCTCTAACCATTTGTCAGAATCCGGTCCCATCATCGCTTCTCCATAGCTCGTAGGTTCATCGTTGTCCAACAACATGACCTCTAAGACAGGGTTGCCATACCACTCGGGAGCAGTATGCGTCCTTGTCGACCTACGAGGTTCGATAGTAACTTGATCCAAAGTTTCATGATCATCATCATTAACTTCCTCTTCAACTAACGTAGGCTACACAGAAACAACTTTCTGCGCTGTGCTACTCTCTAGTTGAAACAAAGGTTCAACAACCTCATCAAGTTCTATCTTCCTCCCACTCAATTCTTTCGAGAGAAACTCTTTCTCAAGGAAGGACCCATTTTAGCAACAAACACTTTGCCCTTGGATCTGAGATAGAAGGTATACCCAAGTGTTTCCTTAGGGTATTCTATGAAGATGCACCTTTCTGCTTTGGGATCGAGCTTATCAGACATAAGCGTCGTATTCCCAAACTCTGAGAAATGACAGCTTAGGTTTCAGCCAAACCATAATTCATACGGTGTCATCTCAACGGATTTAGATGGTGCCCTTATTTAAATTGAATGTAGTTCTCTCTAATGCATAACCCCAAAACGATAGTGGCAAAATGATAAGAGACATCATAGTACGCAACATATCCAATAGAGCACGACTACGACATTCGGACACACCATCACACTATGGTGTTCCAGGTGGCGTAAGTTGTGAAACAATTTCCATATTGTCTTAAGTTGCATACCAAACTCGTAACTCAGATATTTACCTCCACGATCATATCGTAGATATTTTATCTTCTTGTCACGATGATCTCAAACTTCACTCTGAATTTGTTTGAACTTTTCAAACGTTTCAGACTTGTGTTTCATTAAGTAAATATACCCATATCTACTCAAATCATCAGTGAAGATAGGAAAATAACGATGTCCACCGCAGGCTACAACACTCATTGGACCGAACACATCAATATGTATCATTTCCAATAAGTCACTTGCCCGCTCCATCACAACGGAAAACGGGGTCTTAGGCATCTTGCCCATGGGGCATGGTCCGCATGTCTCAACCGATTCGAAATCGAATGAGTCCAAAGATCCATCAGCATGGAGTTTCTTCATGCGTTTTACACCAATATGACCTTTAGCGGCAGTGCCACAAGTATGTGGTACTATCATTATTAACTTTGCATCTTTTGGCATTAATATTATGAACATGTGTAACACTACAATAAAGATTCAATAAACCATTCTCATTGGGTGCATGACCATTGAAGGTATTATTCATGTAAACAGAATAACCATTATTCTCTAACTTAAATGAATAACCGTATTGCAATAAACACGATCTAATCATGTTTATGCTCAATGCAAACACCAAATAACATTTATTTAGGTTCATCACTAATCCCGAAGGTAGAGAGAGCGTGCGATGGTGATCACATCAACCTTGGAAACACTTCCGACACACATCGTCATCTCGCCCTTATCTAGTCTCCGTTTATTCCATAGCTTTTATTTCAAGTTACTAACATTTAGCAACTGAACCGGTATCCAATACCCAGGTGCTACTAGGAGTACTAGTAAGGTACACATCAATAACACGTATATCAAATATACTTCTGTTGAAGTTGCCAGCCTTCTTATCTACCAAGTATCTAGGGTTGTTCCGCTTCAGCGACCGTTCTCCTCATAATAGAAGCACTTAGTCTCGGGTTTGGGTTCAACCTTGGGTTTCTTCACTAGAGCGGCAACTGGCTTGCCATTCTTGAAGTTTTTCCCTTCTTGCCCTTGGCCTTCTTGAAACTAGTGGTTTTACTAACCATCAACACTTGATGATCCTTCTAGATTTCTACCTTCGCGGTGTCAAACATCGCGAATAGCTCAGGGATCATCTTCTCCATCCCTGGCATGTTATAGTTCATCACGAAGCTCTAGCAGCTTGGTGGCAGTGACTTGGAGAACTATATCAATCACTATCTTATCTGGAATATCAACTCCCACTCGATTCAAGCTATTGTAGCACCCAGACAATCTGAGTACATGCTCACCAATTGAGCTATTCTCCTTCATCTTGCTGGCAAAGAATCTTGTTGGAGGACTCATACCTCTCAACACGGGCACGAGCCTGAAATCTCAATTCCAGCTCTTGGAACATCTCATATGATCCGTGACGTTCAAAACGTCTTTGGAGCCTCAATTCTAAGCCGTAATGCATGACGCATTGAACTATCAAGTAGTCATCACAACGTGCCTGCCAGATGTTCACAACATCCACAGACGACGCTTAGAGGGGGTGGTGCACCGAGTGGTGCATCAAGGACACAAGCCTTCTATGCGGCAATCAGGACAATCCTCAGTTCACGGACCCAGTCCGCATTATTGCTACCATCATCTTTCAATTCTATTTTCTCTAGGAACATATAAAAACAGGGGAGCTACATCGCGAGCTATTGATCTACATAATTTGCAAAGTCACTTTGACTATGTTCATGATAATAAGTTCAATTAATCATATTACTTAAGAACTCCCACTCAAATTGACATCCCTCTGGTCATTCGAGTGTCACATGATCCAAATTCACCAACCCAAGTCCGATCATCGCGTGAGATGAGGTGGTTTCAATGGTGAACATCTCCATGTTGATCATATCTACTATATGACTCATGTTCGACCTTTCAGTCTCTTGTGTTCCGAGGCCATGTCTGTACATGCTAGGCTCGTCAAGTTTAACCCGAGTGTTCCACATGTGCAACACTGGCTTACACCTGTTGTATGCGAACGTAGAGTCTATCACACCCGATCATCACGTGGTGTCTCGAAACGACGAACTTTCGCAACGGTGCACACTCGGGGAGAACACAATTTTATCTTGAAATTGTAGTGAGGGATCATCTTATAATGCTACCATCATCCTAAGCAAAATAAGATGCATAAAAGGATTAACATCACATGCAAATCATAAGTGACATGATATGGCCATGAACTTGTGCTTTTGATCTCCATCTCCAAAGCACCGGCATGATCTCCATCGTCACCGGCATGACACCATGATCTCCATCATCTTGATCTCCATCAACGTGTCGCCATGAGGTTGTCGCGCCAACTGTTGCTTCTACGACTATTGCTAACTCATAGCGATAAAGTAAAGCAAAACGGCGAAAATAATTAAAGACAACCCTATGGCTCCTGCCGGTTGCCGTACTCATCGACATGCAAGTCATGATATTCTAGACAATACATGATCATCTCATACATCACATATATCTCATCATGTAATTGGCCATATCACATCACAATATACCCTGCAAAAACAAGTTAGACGTCCTCTAATTGTTGTTGCATGTTTTACGTGGCTGCTACGGGTATCTAGCAAGAATGATTCTTACCTACGCAAAAACCACAACGGTGATACACAAATTGCTATTCAACCTTCTCAAGGACCACCTTTGTCGAATCCGATCCAACTAAAGTAGGAGAGACAGACACCCGCCAGCCATCTTTATGCAACGAAGTTACATGTCAGTTAATGGAACCAGTCTCTCGTAAGCGTACGAGTAAGGTTGGTACGTGCCGCTTCATCCCACAATACCGCCGAATCAAGAAAAGACCAAGGGAGGAAGCAATCTGAATATCAACGCCCACAAACTCCTTTGTGTTCTACTTGTGATCTCATCTACACATAGACCTAGCTCATGATGCCACTGTTGGGGAACGTTGCATGGGAAACAAAAAAATTCCTACGCACACGCAAGATCTATCCATGGTGATGAGCATCTACGAGAGGGAGAGTGGATCTACATACCCTTGTAGATCGCTAAGCGGGAAGCGTTGAGAAACGTGGTTGATGTAGTCAAACGTCTTCGCGATCCAAATCGCTAGCTGTCCCGCGATCCGATCACGATCCGTCCCGCGATCCAATCATGAACCGTCCCGCGATCCAATCACGGTCCTTCCGATCTAGCGCCGAACGGACGGCACCTCCGCGTTCAGCACACGTATAACTCGATGACGATCTCCGCCTTCTTGATCCAGCAAGAGGGAGTGGAGAGGTAGATGAGTTCTCCGCCAGCGCGATAGCGGGGCGGCGGTGGTGGTGGAACTATTCCGGCAGGGCTTCGCCTAAGCACCGCCGAAACTAGACTAGAGGAGAACGATCTAGAGGAAGAAGAGGGCAGCACGTGGCAATTAGGGTTAGGGCTCCCCTCTCTTTCTCCAATATATATAGGAGGAAGGGGGAGGGGCTGGCGCCCTAGGGATCCTCCCCTAGGGTCTGCCAAACCAGAGGTGGAGGAGTCCACCTCCAACTAGGAGGTGGGCGTGGGGGAATCCTACTCCGACTAGGATTCCTCCCCTCTCCTCTTTCTCCTGCGCATAGGGCCTCTTGGGCTGGCTGCCCAGCCCACCAGGGGCTTGTGCACCACAACTAAAGTCCACGTGGCCCCTTGGGGTGTGTGGGCCCCACTTGGTGGGCGCCCCGGAACCCATTCGTCACTACCGGTACACTACCGGAAATGCCCGAAACTTTTCCGGAGTTCAAACACCACTTTCCTATATATATCAATCTTTACCTCCGTACCATTCCGGAGCTCCTCATGACGTCCGAGATCTCATCCGGGACTCCGAACAACCTTCGGTCACCAACATACATAACTCAACTATACCGAAACGTCACCGAACCTTAAGTGTGCAGACCCTGCGGGTTCGAGAACTATGTAGACATGACCGAGACACCTCTACGGTCAATAACCAATAGCGGGGCATGGATGCCCATATTGGCTCCTACATATTCTACGAAGATATTTTATCGGTTGAACCTCTATGTCAAGGATTCAGTTAATCCCGTATGTTGTTCCCTTTGTTTCTTCGGTATGTTACTTGCCCGAAATTCGATCATCGGTATCTCTATACCTAGTTCAATCTCATTACCGGCAAGTCTCTCTACTCATTCCGTAATACAAGATCCCGTGGCTAACTCTTTAGTCACTTTGCTTGCAAGGCTCATTGTGATGTTGTATTACCGAGTGGGCCCTGAGATACCTCTCCATCACACGGAGTAACAAATCCCAGTCTTGATCCATGCCAACTCAACAGACACCCTCGGAGATACCTGTAGAGCATCTTTATAGTCACCCAGTTACGTTGCGACGTTTGATACACACAAGGTATTCCTCCGGTGTCAGTGAGTTGCATGATCTCATGGTCATAGGAACAGATACTTGACATGCAGAAAACAATAGCAATAAACTGACACGATCATATGCTATGTTCATAGTTTGGGTCTTGTCCATCACATCATTCTCCTAATGATGCGATCCCGTTATCAAATGACATCTCATGTCTATGGCTAGGAAACCTTGACCATCTTTGATCAATGAGCTAGTCTATTAGAGGCATACTTGGGACACAATGTTGTCTATGTACCCACACATGTATTCGAGTTTCCAATCAATACAATTATAGCATGGATAATAAACGATTATCATGGTCAAGGAAATATAATAATAACCATTTTATTATTGCCTCTAGGGCATATTTCCAACACAAGCTAGTGGAGGGCTAAAATATTGAAGAGAGGGAGGAGGGAGGTCATTAATTAATGGAGGTGGTGGAGGGCATTAATTAATGGAGGTGGGAGGGCAAAGAAAGTGAGAGGGAGGAGGAATGGCAAAGAAAGTGAGAGGGAGGAGGAAGGGCATTAATGGAGGTAATAGAGGGGCAGAAGAGATAGGGGGGAGGGGCGTTGAAGGAAGAAGCAAGTGGAATAGGAGGTTGGAAGAAGTAAGGGGGAAGAAGGAGGGAAAAGGGGGAAGGTATTATGTGGCTGGCGACCATAGCAGTAGCGCTGGGTAGGGAAATGCGCTACTACTAGTTTCACTTGAAGTAGCGCCTGGAGAAAACAAGCGTTGCTGCTACTTGGGGCCCACCAGAAGTAGCACATTTTCACGGCCGCGTGCTATAGATACAGAAATAGTTGTAGCGCTGAGTATGGCCCAAGGACCGCTACTTTATCCTGATCCTGGGGTACCATTTGGCATATGTTGCAGTAGCACTCTTGGCTATACCAAGCGCTACTGCTAAACTGTACCATGAGCGCTCTTTCTGCCCAGCGCTACTGGTACTTAACAATACCACGCTGGCCCTAACAAGCGCTATTAGTAATTTTCTACCTATAAGTTATTTCCTAGTAGTGCTAAGTCCGTCTCTTCGCAACGAGCACATGCCACCGGATTTCAAAGGTCCTCGCGAAGTACCCAATTACACTGTTGATCTGGAACCTACTGACTAGATCAAAAGTTATGAGCTAGCTATAGATATGCTGGAGGTCAGCGATGTCGTTTGTGCGTGCTATCTGACTATGATGTTAGAAGGCCCGACACAGACTTGTTTAAAAAATTGCCTGGAAACTCAATCAACTCCTGGCAAGAGCTGAAAGAGCGATTCATCAAGAATTTACAAGGCACATGCAAGCACCCAACTACAATTGTTGATCTAGAACATTGTGTTCAATAGGATGGTGAATGTGCTCATCACTAGGTCTGGCGGATTGCCGAGATTGTTCATTCATCTGATAGCATCACCGCTCAGACAGAAGTCCTCGTCCTGGAGCGAAACTGTCATTCAGCCCTTGGTGCAGAAACTTGGGCGTATGAAGCGGAAGGTTAAGGAGATGAGCGAGCTCATGGATGTTTTGGCCAGGTATGCCAAACCTGATAGCACCAAAGATCCCTTTTTTGCTGACAAAAAGTCTGGCATGGGTAAGAAGAACGGAGGCAAAGGTCATCCGAATGGAAACAACAATCACAAGAACAAGTGCAAAAGTATAAAGGGAGGATCCAACCTCGTTGCTAATACCAGCACAGGTTTCAAGAATCAGCGCTAAAATGACAATTTCAAAAAGCCGGCGTTCCGACCCCGCAATTATGAGGAGGCTCTCAAAGGTCCGTGCCCGAAGCATAGTAAAGGTGATAAACGGGCAAATCATTCGTGGGAAAACTATTACATCATGCATGAATTCAAAAACAACATATTTGGTGGTGGAGACCCTGGAGCAGGTCCCAACGGTAATTCAGGTGGTCATCAAGCCGGCGGACCTAAAGCCGGCTTCCATAATGTCGGCTTCTCGGGAGGTAACTTCCAGGCACTCATAACTCCGGTCCCGGGTTTTAGGGTCTGGAGGCGGCGACTCACATAATCAGCACAGCAGTCCTTGGAACCAGAACCAGGCCAGCTTATCAGGTTTTCAGAGCAACCCCAAATAACTGAATAGCGGGCAATATCACGTTTTTACCACTAGCACCAACAAACGGGATAGGAAGCTCCAACACCGTGCAATCAATGCAACAATGCCAGCCGTTCCTGAATAAATTAATTGGTCTGAATATCCTATCATGTGGAGCCGAGCAGATCATCCTTCTCGGATCGATAACCCTACGAGTCTTGCCCTAGTTGTGGCACCTCAAGTTGGTGGCTACAGATTAACCAAGGTACTGATGGACGGGGGCATCAGTATCAACATCATATTATGATACATTCAGACGGATGAACCTATTGGAAAATCAGTTGAAGCCTTCGTCAATGGTCTTTCATGGCATTGTCCCAGGCAAATCAGTTTATCTCATCGGACGTATCGCTTTGGAGGTCGCTTTTGGCACTGAGTTCAATTCCCATTCATAATTTTTGACCTTTGAGGTGGTAGGGGTAAAGAGCCCTTATCATTCACTTTTTGCATGTCCGGCATATGAGTGGTTCATGGCTAGACCATGTTACGTTTATCTGCAGCTCAAGATGCTTGGGCCGAAGGAAACCATCACGGTGCATGGGGACTGGAAGATTGCTCTCGGGTGTGAAGAAGGAGATGCCACCTGCGTCGAGTCGGCTTGTGCTGCCGAAGAACTTAAATTTTTATCAAGCCAATGTGGAGCCTGCGGACATGACTCCACTCAAAAAGCCAACTACCGAGTCAGAGTCGGCGCTCAAGTTCAAGTCAGCCCGAGACACCAAGCAGGTGGATTTCACCCCTGGAGATTCATCGCTTTAGATCACCATTGGGGCGAATAAGGATCCTAAATAGGAAAGTGCGCTCATCGAATTCATCTGTGAGAATTGGGACATCTTTGTAGGGAAACCTTCTGACATGCCTGGTGTACCGAGAGAACTCGCTGAGCACCGCCTAAATGTTGATCCAAAAATGAAGCCGGTGAGGCAGTTTTTAAGTCATTTCAATGAAGAACGACGCAAAACCATCGGAGAAGAAGTGGCTCGGCTCCTAGCTCCCGGGTTTATTGTTGATGTTTTTCATCTTGAGTGGTTGGCTAACCCAATGGTTGTCCTGAAGAAAAATGGTACTTGGCACATGTGTGTTGATTATAGAGACCTCAACAAAGCCTACCCCAAGGATCTGTTCACTCTTCCACGCATTGATCAAATTATCGAGTCAACTGTCGGTTCTGAAAGCCTGTGTTTCCTGGATGCTTATTCTAGTTATCATCAAATCAAGATGGCTAAGGAGGACCAAGAAAAGACTGCCTTTATTACACCTTCGAGGCTTTCTGTTATACTTCTATGCCTTTTGGACTCAAGAGCGCAGGTGCAACTTATCAACATTGTGTTCAGAATTGCTTGCATACTCAGATTGGGTGCAATGTTCATGCTTACGTAGATGATATCATGGTCAAATCAGAGAAGAAGGAGACTCTCCTGGATGACATGAAAGAGACGTTTGACAACCTATGGGTTTATCAGATGAAGCTTAATCATGGCAAATGTGTGTTCGGGGTACCTCCGGGAAAGTTGCTAGCGGGGCATTGAGGCTAACCCAGACAAAATCAAGGCGGTCACCTCATTGAAAAAACCAGCCAACATTAATGGAGTTCAGAAGATCACTGGCTGCATTCCTGCCTTGAGCCATTTTATAAGCCAGCTTGGGGAGAAGGCAATTCCATTATACCAGTTGCCCAAGAAAATAGATGACTTCGTTTGGAGTGATGCGGCTAATGCAGCCTATGAGGCGTTAAAGAAACAGTTGAATGAAGCTCCTATTCTAACCGCACCCCGGTTTAAAGAACCAATGCTTTTATACATTGATGCCAATAATAAAGCAATTGGTGTAGTAGTTGCTATTGAACGCAAAGAAGAAGTCAAGGAATATCCTGTTCAACGACCAATTTATTATGTCCGCGAGGTTCTCACTGAGTCTAAGCAGCGATACCCACATTGGCAGAAGTTAGTTTTCGAGGTTTTCATGGCAAGCCGGAAGTTGACGCACTATTTACAGGAACATCCTATTATTATTGTCAGTTCTGCACCCTTAGGGATATCATCCAAAATAGGGAAGCTACAAGACGAATCGCCAAGTGGGCTATTCATCTTGGTCCTCAACAGGTGACTTATATCCCCCAAACGGCTATCAAGTCCCATGCCTTGGTCGATTTCATCAACGATTGGACTAGAGTTCAAGCTCCTCCTGAAAAGCCAAACAATACATATTGGACTCTTTATTTTGATGGTTCCAGGCAATTGGAGGGCTCGGGGGTTGGAGTGGTATTAACTTCTCCTAGAGGTGACAAGTTCGGCTACATTTTATGGCTTATATTTCCCTATACTAACAATGCATTAGAATATGAGGCTCTTCATCATGGGCTACGATTGACCAAGGAGATGAATATAAGTCGGATTCGCTGTCTTGGAGATTCCGACCTTGTGGCTCAGCAAGACTCTGGGACTTGGGACTCCAAGGACCCATTGACGGTGGCTTATCGGCGTGTTGTTATATTGGTGGCTGGACATTTCAAGGGATATCAAGTCGATCGTATTGATCGACACCTTAACAAGGCGGCACATGCACTGTCTCGCTTCGGTTCTCAACGAAAGCTAGTTCCTCCAAACGTTTTCCTGGATATTCTTCATCACCCGTCAGTCAAATTGCCAACCGAGGAGGACATAGATGTTCCTGAACTAGAATCAGCACTTGTGGCTGTAGTTCATGCCATACTAGAGTGGATGGCACCTTACCTGGCCTATTTGACTCGGGGCGAGATCCCGACAGAGGAAATCATCACCCAACAGATTATCCGGAGGTGTAAATCTATGACAATAGTCCAGGGTGAGTTACACCGACGAAGTGTTTCTAGTGTTTTTCAATGATGTGTTTCTCTAGAAGAACGTCGCAAAATTCTGAACGAAATACATTTAGGGTATTGCGGACATCACACTAGTTCTAGATCTTTGGTTGCCAAGGCATTTCGACATGGTTTTTACTGGCTTACGGCTCATGCGGACGCTGAGGATATCGTCCGTAAATGTGATGGTTGCCAGAGATACGTGCGACATGCACATGTGCCGGCTGGGTTGCGCATGATTCCGATTACTTGGCCTTTTGCAGTCTGGGGGCTTGAAATGGTTAGACCTTTCAAGCCATCTTCTTGCAAGAAGATGCACCTACTGGTTGCGGTCGACAAGTTTACCAAGTGGATCAAAGTTGAACCTGTCAGTAATTGTGATGCTGAGACAGCAGTAAAATTCTTGAAAAGATAAACTTCCGTTTTGGATATCCTCACAGCAGGATCAATGATAATGGGACTAGTTTGTTGAAAGGAGCCATGGAACAGTTTTGTCATAAGGAACATATATGGCTTGATCTTGCCGGAGTTGCACATCCGCAATCTAATGGCTAGGCGGAACGTGCAAATCAGGAATTACTTCGAGGTATCAAACCAAGGTGTGAACATGTGTAAAACTGTGATTTTTTTTAAACTAATTTCTTCAGTAAACAAATTAAACCAGCCACATGCAAGATCGGGTCATCTACTCTACATATAGTTATAAATCGAAAGAATTGATCTTAAGATTACTAAGTAAAAGCAGTATCACAGTAAGCAGTATTACAAATGCCCGTGCATTGCAACCGGAGAGAAAATTAATGTGTTCACCAAAATATCCACCAGTGTGGCACAACAACATAAAAATGGTCAACTCGATGGTAGCATGGAGGCACACACCGAGGTCTAGAACAAATGAATATCAGTCATACATGAAGAACCATGCTGCACACACGATACTCTTCTTGTACGATTTTCATAGCTCGGTTATGATCATATCATTCAAATCATAATACATGAAAAGACTTGTGCGTGGGATTACAAGCACATATATTTGAGTTACTCGACCATCCAAGGCACAAATTTTTTGGTGCATGCCAAACTGGAGCATCTCAGGCACAACATAGATATACATACATATCAAGTTTACACATAACATGACAATATTATTTTTAGTCCATGACCAGCAAGACTGACAATGAAGGTGATCACCATTGAACACGCATTGTTGTCAAAATTTGCATCAACTTATGGTTTCTTGGCGTACATGATAGAAAAGTTCTAGCCTCTACCTCCAGTTGTAGTGCTTCTTGCTGGGAAGAATCACACTAAAACAAACTGACTTGTATTTGTTTTAGTATATGTTCAGAAAACATGCCCTTCAGTCTTGCAAACAACTTAGCATCAAATCTCATCTTCATTGGTTGAAACAAACTTAGCAACCACTTCAGCTAACATAGTACCTTCAGCTTCAGCTAACATAGTACCTTCACATTTACATTGGTGTGTAAAAGAACTTCACCTTCACCTAAGATAGTTTCTCTGCATAAACCAAGGCCTTGAGAGGTGTGTTACTTACCAGGAACTTCCTTCCTGGTAAAGGATTCAAGTAATAACATTAGAATTGGGTTCACTGTTATCTTTCACATAAATTTGAAGCTTGGAAATTTACTTTATCAAGGACATACGTACTATTGCTTGTTGCCAACTGGCACTGGTTACCAGCAGCCCGTACAAGGAAGATGATGCCTTTGTAACCTTCGGATTGTTCTGCTAAAACAAGCTTTATGGAGAATAACGTCAACTGTTTACGAGACCAAGTGTTATGAGATGAAAGTAAATTAGAACTATAATACCAGCAGCTTAACTACCTGAATATCATGTTGCGAACTTGTGAAATAAAGTTGCTGAACTGCAGTAGCTACATAGGACCAGATAAAGGAATAATCATAATAAGCACAAAAGCATCTCATATGAAAATGAATCCCGAATCCAGATGGAGCTCCAGTTGACAACGACTTGCAGCCAAGATCATCAACCAGATAAAAGAATAATCATATAATCAAGCACATGTTAAGTTTAATGTTTTGACAGCAAGCAGCACACAAAAAATTAAGAAGCGCATGATTTATTAACAAAGTAGCAACAACATGATTTATTAACAATAAATAGGAATATTCAGGTTTTGATTTGATAGGGCGCAATTAACAAAATAGCATTGTGCAGCACACTTTTAGAACTCACCGGGCCAATTTTCAGAAGCATGTATATTTTCTTGTGATCTTAGTTTGGGCAAGCTTGAATTACTTCACGCATACCAAAAATAGCAGAGTCATCTTAGTTTATGTAAGCTTGAATACTATGCACACACTTAACTAAGTAGGACGTGGCATCTCACGAAACCTACATGTCCTGTAGTAGCAATCACTAAGCTGCCCCTTTTGTAGCTCAATTCAATTATCACTTGCATCTGTTGTCACGAAACATGATTGTGGAAGGAGTCCCATGTGCGTGATGCTTATAAGAATTGCAGAGCTTGTTCTATTACCAGTCAGTTAAAGAATGAAACCAAATTAGAACAAACTCCTATTATGTAGAAGCAGTCAATTGATAACCCACAAGTATAGGGGATCGCAACAGTTTTCGAGGGTAAAGTATTCAACCCAAATTTATTGATTCGACGCGAGGGGAGCCAAAGAATATTCTCGAGTATTAGCAGCTGAGTTGTCAATTCAACCACACCTGAAAGACTTAATATCTGCAGCAAAGTATTCAGTAGCAAAGTAGTATGGAAGTAACGGTAACGATAGCAAAGTGACAGTAGGAGCGTTGTAGCGATTGTAACTGTAGCAACGGAAAAGTAACTTAGCAAAGACCAATATGTGAAAAGCTCGTAGGCAATGGATCAGTGATGGATAATTATGTCGAATGGAATTCATCATGCAACGGTTATAACATAGGGTGACACAGAACTAGC
This sequence comes from Elymus sibiricus, assembly GCA_039707655.1. Taxonomy (NCBI): domain Eukaryota; kingdom Viridiplantae; phylum Streptophyta; class Magnoliopsida; order Poales; family Poaceae; genus Elymus; species Elymus sibiricus. The sequence continues at coordinate 165,818,587 of CM077667.1, forward strand.
TCCAATTCATCAATCTAATGTAGGCATGTATTCCATATGTAGTCATACGTGCTTATGGAAAAGAACTTGCATGACATCTTTTGTCCTACCCTCCCGTGGCAGCGGGGTCCTGATGGAAACTAAGGGATATTAAGGCCTCCTTTTAATAGAGAACCGGACCAAAGCATTAGCACTTAGTGAATACATGAACTCCTCAAACTACGGTAATCACCGGAAAGAATCCCAGTTATTGTCACCCTGGGGGATGCAGATCATAACTCGTAATAGGTGTCTACAACTTGCAAGATAGGATCAAGAACACATATATATTCATCGAAACATAATAGGTTCAGATCTGAAATCATGGCACTCGGGCCCTAGTGACAAGCATTAAGCATAGCAAAGTCATAGCAACATCAATCTCAGAACAGAGTGGATACTAGGGATCAAACCCTAACAAAACTAACTCAATTACATGGTAAATCTCATCCAACCCATCACCGTCCAGCAAGCCTACGATGGAATTACTCATGAACAACGGAGAGCATCATGAAATTGGTGATGAAGGATGGTTGGTGATGACGACGGCGTCGATTTCCCCTCTCCGGAGCCCTAATCAGGCTCCAGATCTGCCCTCCCGAGGAAGAACAGGAGGTGGCGGCGGCTCCGTATCGTAAAACAAGATGAACTCTTCTCTCTGATTTTTTTTCTCCCCGAATAGGAATATATAGAAGTGGAAATGAGGTCGGAGGAGCTTCAGGGCCCCCACAAGACAGGGGGGCATGCCCTAGGGGGGGCGCGCCCCCCTGGCTTGTGACCAGGTGGTGGCCCCTCTCCGGTTGATTCTTTCGCCAGTATTTTTTATTAATTCCAAAAATATTCTCCGTAAATTTTTAGGTCAATCCGAGAACTTTTATTTCTGCACAAAAATAACACCAAGGCAATTCTGCTGAAAACAGCGTCAGTCCGGGTTAGTTCCATTCAAATCATGCAAATTAGGGTCCAAAACAAGGGCAAAAGAGTTTGGAAAAGTAGATACGTTGGAGACGTATCAACTCCCCCAGGCTTAAACCTTTGCTTGTCCTCAAGCAATTCAATTGATAAATTGAAAGTGATAAAGAAAAACTTTTACAAACTCTGTTTGATCTGGCTGTTGTAAATATATCTAACTTATGTTCAGATTTTCAGCAAAGATTATAGACTAACCACATTCACAATAACATTTAGGTCTCACATTTACGCATATCAATGGCATAATCAACTAGCGGGCAATAATAATTAGTCTCGGATGACAACAATTTTATCAAAACAATCATGATACAATATGATATAATGGTATCTCGCTAGCCCTTTCTGAGACCACAAAACATAAATGCAGAGCACCTCTGGAGAACAAGGACTGAATAGGCATTGTAATTCATGGTAAAAGAGATCCAGTCACACTCATACTCAATATCAATTAATAACAAAGCATACAAATGACGGAGGTGCTCTCTAACTGGTGCCTTTTATAAGAGGATGATGACTCAATAGTAAATAAAATAGATAGGCCCTTCGTAGAGGGAAGCATTGATTTGCAGAGGTGCCAGAGCTCGAGCTTTTAAAACAGGGATGAATAATAATTTTGAGAGGTATGCTTTCATTGCCAACATAACAACTAAGAGATCTCGATATCTTCCATGCTAGTGTGACACCCTGATTTTGGCAACTTTTTCTTTTCAAAATCTTTTTGGGTTTTATTTGCAATCTGGTTGATTTTCAAACCTTTCAATTGAATTGGACATATGATCCTTTGAATCTTTTCTCAAGTAACCCAAAACTCACATCATATTGCCACAACCTTTCTACACCTCTCTTGGATCAATTTCCAATATCTAATCTTTTCCTAATAATTCTTTTCTTTATTTGGGAAATTATATCATCACTATGGGTTGTGAAGCAACCTATAGTTTGGATGATCAATAGATTTCCAAACTTTTTCCACGCCTTCTTATCATCATATGATCTCTTAATCTTCAAAAATATTCCATTGCCCAATGTAAAATTCTGGCCAGAATAATTATTTTATTTCTTACCAGAATTTGTCCATTGTGAAGCAACCCCATCTTTCCTATCTCAGAAAATTCTCATTAAATTCCCCAAGCTCCTAGGGGTCCTATATAGCCTCAATATCCAAAAATATCATCTGGTCCAGTACAAGTTTTCAGCAGCAAGGCTCTGACAAGATTCTGCTTAATTAAAAACTTTGTGAAGGAAGTACTAGATAGGGGTGCACAATTGCTCTAAAAAATTTATGGCATGTTTGCACTACCAAATAACTTCCCTCCACCAAGTTTCATCAGCAGCAGAGCATCCATGTGAGTGCCACAAGCTCATTTGCTTTCTGGACCAGAATGGTAGTTTTGAAAGGAAGTGCATTCAAAACTTTCTTAAACCTTCTCAAATTTTGACAGTTTGCAGTCCTTCCAAGGTAGATTCCCCTAGACTTCTCCCTTAGCCTCATCTCCATCTCATCTCCTTTCCAGAACCTCCCCAAGTTGCCAACAGCAAGCTGTTGGTGACAATACCTCTCATCTCAGTGGGTTACTGGGCAAGCCAGTGCCACGAGGAGGTTCCAGAGTGCAAGGACAATGCTCTAGACACGGCCCGGCAGGCCAGCTCGCGCCGCATGTGCCAGTGCAAATGGTGACCGCGTAGCCAGACTGCCAAAACCACGCTCTGGGCGCCGGTAGGCTCGGGTCTCGTTGGAGGTCGACGACCACGTAGCTGTACCTTGTCCTAGCATGCCGACAGCCCCTCCTCCTTCCACCTAGACCCTCCAGACCCTTCTCCCTCACCAGAGTTGGCCTCGGCGGCCGCAACGGCGCTCGGGTACTGTGCCGCCCGTGGTCGCACTGTGGTTTGTGGCGCGTCGTCTTCCTCCGCAAGCTTCCACCGCCGCATTAACTCCCTCCTGCCCTCTCCCGTCTCCTCAATGCTTCCGGCCAGCCAGCGCATCGTCCTGGCGCCGGCGACGTGGCCGAGCCTCGCCGCTTCAGGAGAAATCGCCCGCGTTCGCCTCTCGCCTATAAAAGGCCATGCCCGACCTCTCCTAGCTCTTCACCTCACCCCCTCCACCTCCAATTGGCCTCACGAGCAGCGAGCCAAGGCCAAGACGCCCTCTGGCCTTGAGCTTCGCCGGAAAACCTCCGCCGCCCGAGAGCTAGCCGCCAGCCTCCTCCACTTTGCCTCGGTCCCAGTTGAGCCCACCGTCGAGACCAGCTTGCTTCCCTGGTTCTTCCCGAGCCCTTGCCCAACCGAATTGCCACCGGAGCCGTCGCCGCCGCCGACCCCCGAAGCATCCACCCGCCGAAGAAGAAGGGGGCGACGCCGTCCGACCACCTCCGGAGGAGCTACGGGTACAAGGGGAACCGCTGTTGAGCGCCCGATTCATCCCAGTCATCTCCTAGCCCCGCCGCCGTCCCTATCGCCGATGAGCGCCGCCGGTGAGCCACCCCACCTCTGCCTCCCGTCCCTCTCTCTGTTTTAAACCGAGCAGGCCCCACCTGTCAGCGACCCACGCCCGCACCCGAAGCGGTATGAGTGGAGGCGTATTCAGAGAATACGCTTTCGACGTGGCCGCTGGAGGTTTTCTGGTATTTTCTGATTTTCATTTATTTAATTCATTTTGACCAAAAACTTTGACCTTGAATAACTTTTAAACTACAAGTCCAATTCAGTTGATTCTTTTTGCATTGTGTCTGTATTGACCCCCTTTAATTTCTGACCAAGTTTGGTATTTTTCTCCTATCCACAGAATTTCTGGTTAAGAAAAATGCATTATGTGACATTTTCCTTTGCATTTTAAAAATATTTTCAGAAGGGAACTTTGGTGATTTTGAAGACCAGGAGTGTTTGAACAACCCAACAGAGCAAGGCAAGCCATGATACCCATTTCATGAAGCATTTCAATAGCATTTGCATATTTGAAAGCATTAGGTTTATTTATTATAGTATAATTCATAGCAATATTTAAATACTTAAGCAATGGGATGAATCACTATGTTTGCAAGCTGAATTGAGTTGGTTGATCTTGAGTCACCTGTACGGGCTTAACCGTGCAACCACATTTGCCGGTATGGGACGGCCTTCACTTGGTCTGATCGCATGCTCTTTCACCGGTACCTCCAAAGAGGGAGGGTTATGCGCGCGTGCTACCCTGATCGGGTAGGCGGCGATAACCCTATGAGCCAGTTGAGTTTTGTGCCGGCGTCCCCGTTTGGGACAGTTTAGTTTGGCCACAACGGTGGTAGGTGTCATGTGGACACAGGGGCCACCCAAGGCAGGACTCCGGGGGAGGATGAATGCCGGTGGTACGATGGGAGAGTCACGGGTCAGACAAGTTTCGTTGGAGGAACGCTGGTCCACCCGAATGGGGCCACGAGGCCAGGTGCTCCATAGTGTGGGTAAAGTGTGCAACCTCTGCAGAGCGAAAAATCTATTCGAATAGCCGCGTCCACGGAATTGGACAGCCCGTCCAGACCTCAGTAGATGGTCAACCGTAGCAGTGTTAGTAATGATGAAAGAACTCGTCTTGTGTTCAGAAGTACTCGATGGTTATGAGTATTCCGAGGGTTGTGGGACAACCCGGAGAAGAGTAAGTTGATGATCGGTAACAGTAAGTGAAACACTTAAGAATTTAACCTGTCGATTGCTATTGTTTGCTGCATTACTTGGTTGTCGTGAGCTTGCGAGTACATTCAAAGTACTCACCTGGCGTATCATACCAGATGCAGGAGAAGCCGAGGACGGAGATCCTGATGGTTCGTGCTATGCTAACTAGGATGTGTCCACAGCAATGTCCCTGTGGATGGAGTTGCCACTATGTTCCGCTACGCCCTAGAAGTACTTAGTAGTTCCGAGGCCCTGCTATGTTTCATAAATAATGTAGATACTGTCATAGCACTGAGTGTGCCTTCGGCCTCCTTATCATTGTAAAATATGAGCTTGTACCCGACATCTATCAATAAAGTTCAGCTCTGTTCTGTACCAAGTTGTTGTGTGTTTCCAGAGGACATGATGTCTGGGCTGGAAACACTGGTAATCTGGTTCTCTGAGCCGGGGTGCCACAGCTAGATACATTATAGGCGGTTCCCAAACAAAATAGTAAAGTTTTTACTCCCCCTCCACCAATCGATCACACTCCACGGCGGGCCGAATCCACGGGTACCGTCCATACAAACAACAATCCTGGGGGAGTTTTGTTTTATTATATTTGATTTGAACATTGAGCATGGAACTGGGCATCCCGAATACCAGCCACTTTCTCGTGAATGATAGTGAATCAACACGTATCGTGAGAATAACCCACCTAGCATGGAAGATACTAACAGCCCCTAGTCGCCACATGAGCGATTTGGGCATACAAAACGGAATATTTGTTTGAAGGTTTAGAGTATGGCACATGCAAATTTACTTGGAACGGCAGGTAAATACCGCATATAGGTAGGTATGGTGGACTCATAAGGAACAACTTTGAGTTTATGGAAATGGATGCACAAGCAGTATTCCCGCTTAGTACAAGTGAAGGCTAGCAGAAGACTGGGAAGCGACCAACTAGAGAGCGACAACAGTCATAAACATGCTTTGAGATTAACCAACATTGAATGCAAGCATGAGTAGGATATAAATCACCATGAACATAAATATCATGGAGGCTATGTTGGTTTTGTTTCAACTACATGCGTGAACATGTGCCAAGTCAAGCCACTTGAATCATTCAGAGGAGGATACCATCCTATGATACTACATCACAATCATTTTAAAATGCATGTTGGCACTCAAGACAAACCATTATACACTCTTAGCTAATTAAGCATGGCATGAGTAACTATAATCTATAATTGTCATTGCAAACATGTTCAATCCATAACGGGCTGAATCCAGAACGATGAGCTAATCATATTTACGAAAACAAGATAGGTCGAGATCATACCAGCTTTTCTCCATCTCAATCATTTCATCATATATCATCATTATTGCCTTTCACTTGCACAACCGAACGGTGTGAATAATAATAAGAGTGCACGTGCATTGGACTAAGCTGGAATCTGCAAGCAATAACTCAAAGGAGAAGGCAAGGTAATAGGGGCTCTCTGATAGATAAACAGTAATGCATATGAGAGCCACTCAACATGTCATCGTGGTCTTCTCCTTACGACCCAAAGAAGAAAGGAAAACTATTTACACGGGAAAGCTCCCAACAAGCAAAAGAAGAACGAGAAATCTTTTTGGGTTTTCTTTCAATACTACAACTAAACAAGCTAGAAAGTAAAGCTAGACTAATTTTTTTGGATTTTCTCAAGATTAATTAAACACACAAGAAGAAAGCATAAAGAAGAAATAAACTACCATGGATGGTACAATGAAAAAGTATGAACACCGACAACTGGAATGAGTGTGTGAACATGAATGTAATGTCGGTGAGAAATACGTACTCCCCCAAGCTTAGGCTTTTGGCCTAAGTTGGTCTAGGGCCACGGCTGGCCCGGATAATATCCAAAGTCATAGTTGGGGTTGTACTGGGCTGCGGCGGCTACCGCTTGAACGGCTGCAGCGCGAAGGTGAGCGGCTTCCGCCTCTCTCTCGTATTCGTTTGCCTCCTCTCTGGTTATAAAATGTTTATGTTTTTCCTGAAAGTTAAAGAAGGCAGGACCAGGAAGGGTAATATGGACAGCACGCTGTCTGTCAAAAATTAGTCGGTACAGGAGGGACTGTTCGTTTCTCTCTAGAAATTGGTAGCGCACCATAGCCTCATAATCAAGAAAAGCAGGTGGTAACTCGATATCATTCTCCCTTATGGGTACCCTAAGATATTTGGCTATACGGGTGGCATAAATCCCGCCAAAGAAATCTCCGTCCTTAGCATTTTTATGTAGTCTCCTAGCAACAATAGCCCCCAAGTTATATCGTCTATCGCCCATTACCGCACTTTTAAGAATACTGAGATCAGGTACACAAAGGTGGCTATGTTCATGTTTACCATTAATTCATCTACCTATGAAGAGAGCAAAATAGTGTATAGCAGGAAAATGAATGCTCCCCAAGGTAGCCCGTGTAATGTTTCTAGTTTCTCCCACAGTGATACTAGCAAGAAAATCATTATATTCAGTTTTGTGAGAGTCACTATGGTTGCCCCATTGTGGAATTTTGCATGCATCATTAAAATCTTCCAGGTCCATGGTATATGATTCATCATAGAGATTAAATAGAACAGAATGATTATTACGCCTGGATGAAAATTCAAACCTCCGCACGAAGGAATCAGTGAGTTGGTAATATTGCTTGCATTGGTCTGAAATGAAATCTTCAAGGCCAGCATTTCGTATGTACGCGTAAAACTCTTCCTGGAAACTGGCTTGAACCATAAATTGATTCGACGGCCATTCACAAGGCCGCACTTGAGCTTCCCTCGATGGTTCAAAGTCGGGCTCACGTATCGCGCGTCTCGGGGTCTTCTTGCTCAAGGAACCCCCTTGATATATTCTCCTTAACATTTTTCTTTCTCTGAAAAATAATTCTGAAATTTTTAGTGACTCCAAATAAAAGTGAACAAAGCTCAACAAAACTTATAGCAACTACTCCCACAAGTGCCTAGAGGCTATATCATGCATCAAAACTACTTGGGACCGTACAAATTTGACATGCAAGCTCAAGAACAAGGTCACCACAGCAGCAAAATTTTGCAATATATAAAGCACTAGAACAAAAACTAATTGGACCATTGGAGGAGTCACATACCGATGAGCAATCCCCTAAAACAGTTTCGCAAATGGAGGTTTGAGCAAGGAGATCAAAAATGGCAGCAAGATGAGCTAGAACACGGTTTTGAGCAATGGTGGGATTTTTTCTAGAGGAAGACGAAGTGGATGGGTGCTGGAACAAGCCAGGGGGTGCGCCCAGGGGGCTGGCCGCGCCCTGCAGCTTGTGGCCCACTCGTGCAGCCCCCTGATGTGTTCTCAGTGCCAAATTTTTTTAAATATTCTAGAAAAAATCATACTAAATTTTCAGGGGATTCTGAGAATATTTATTTTCAGGCCATTTTCTATTGCACGGATAAATCAGATAACAGAGAAATAATAGCATTCTTGCTTTATTTAAACTAAATAACAGAAAGTAAAAGTTGGGTGCAGAAGGTTGTGTCTTCTTAATTCATCCATCTCGTGCTCATCAAAAAGAATCCATCAATAAGGTTGATCAAGTCTTATAGACAAACTTTTTTCGAATGACATGGAAACGGAGAATTTTCAAATGACACTAGGTTACCTCAATGGGGATATGCATGTCCCCAACAATAAGTATATCATATTTCTTCTTGACAGTAGGGAGAGGGAATTCAAAGCCTCCAATAATAATTGTTGAAATTTTTTCAATGGAGTTGATACTATGAACTTGAGGTTGTTTCTTCGGGAAGTGTACCGTATGCTCATTACTATTAACATGAAAGGTGACATTGCCCTTGTTGCAATCAATAACAGCCCCTGCAGTATTCAAAAAGGGTCTACCAAGGATGATCGACATACTGTCGTCCTCGGGAATACCAAGAATAACAAAGTCCGTTAAGATAGTAACGTTTGCAACTACGACAGGCACATCCTCGCAAATACCGATGGGTAAAGCAGTTGATTTATCAGCCATTTGCAAGGAGATTTCAGTAGGTGTCAACTTATTCAAATCAAGTCTACGATATAAAGCGAAAGGCATAACACTAACACCAGCTCCAAGGTCACATAAAGCAGTTTTAACATAATTTCCTTTAATAGAGCAAGGTATAGTAGGTACTCCTGGATCTCCTAGTTTCTTTGGTATTCCACCTTTAAAAGTATAATTGGCAAGCATGGTGGAAATCTCAGCTTCCGGTATCTTTCTTTTATTTATCACAATATCTTTCATATACTTGGCGTAAGGAGACATTTTCAGAATATCAGTCAAGCGCATACGCAAAAAGACAGGTCTAAGCATTTCAACAAAGTGCTCAAAATCCTCATCATCCTTTTTCTTGGATGGTTTAGTAGGAAAGGGCATGGGTTTCTGAACCCAAGGCTCTCTTTCTGTACCATGCTTCCTAGCAACAAAGTCTCTTTTATCATATCTTTTATTTTTAGGTTGTGGGTTATCAAGATCAACAACAGGTTCAATCTCCACATCACTATCATTACTAGGTTGAGCATCAACATGAACATCATCATTAATATCATCACTAGGATCATGTTCATTACCAGATTGTGTCTCAGCATCAGAAATAGAAATATCATTTGGGTTTTCATGTGAATCTATAACAGGTTCACTAGCAGCATGCAAAGTCCTATCGTCATTCTTTTTCCTGCTATTATTGGGACGACTAGCTGCATCAGTATTAACTCTCTGAGAATCTTGCTCAATTCTCTTAGGATGGCCCTCAGGATACAAAGGTTCCTGAGTGATTCTACCACCTCTAGTCACAACTCTAACAGAGTGATCATTGTTCTTACTAAGCATCTCATTAAGCAAATCATTTTGTGCCTTAAGTACTTGTTCTACTTGAGTAGTTACCATGGAAGCATGTTTACTAATAATCTTAAGATCATTGACAGTTCTACTCAAATATTCACCCAAGCGATCAAGCATGTAAGCATTATGTTTCAGTTGTCTACTAACATAAGCATTGAAATTTTCTTGTTTAACAATAAAGTTATCAAACTCATCCAAGCATTGACTAGCAGACTTATTATAAGGAATATCACCTTCATCAAATCTACGGAGAGAATTTACCTCTACTACATGTGTCGGGTTATCAAGACCATGTATTTCTTCAATAGGTGGTAGATTCTTAACATCTTCAGCTTTAATACCTTTTTCTTTCATAGATTTATTTGCCTCTTGCATATCTTCAGGACTGAGAAATAGAATACCTCTTTTCTTCGGAGTTGGCTTTGGAGGTGGTTAGGGAATAGTCCAATCATTATCATTGCTCAAAATATTATTCAATAGTAGTTCAGCTTGTTCAACAGTTCGTTCCCTGAAAACACAACCAGCACAACTATCTAGGTGGTCCCTAGAAGCATCGGTTAGTCCATTATAAAAGATATCAAGTATTTCATTTTTCTTGAGAGGATGATCAGGCAAAGCATTAAGTAATTGGAGAAGCCTCCCCCAAGCTTGTGGGAGACTCTCTTCTTCAATTTGCACAAAGTTATATATTTCCTGCAAGGCAGCTTGTTTCTTATGGGCAGGAAAATATTTTTCAGAGAAGTAATATATCATATCCTGGGGACTACGCACACAACCAGGAGCAAGAGAATTAAACCATATCTTAGCATCACCCTTTAATGAGAAAGGAAACAACTTAAGAATATAGTAATAGCGAATTTTTTCCTCATGGGTGAATAGGGTGGCTATATCATTCAATTTAGTAAGATGTGCCACAACAGTTTCAGATTCATAACCATGGAAAGGATCGGATTCAACCAAAGTAATTAACTCAGGATTGATAGAGAATTCATAATCCTTATCGGTAACAAAGATAGGTGAAGTAGCAAACTTAGGATCATATTGCATTCTAGCATTCAAAGATTTTTCCTTCCACTTGCATAGCAATTTCTTAAGATCATCCCTATCTTTACAATCAAGAAAGTCCCTAGCTACCTCTCCTTCCATAACATAACCTTCAGGTATATCAAGCAATTCATATCTAGGAGAACTAGGTCTAGCAGGTGTCTCATACTATTCAGTTTCAATAATTTCATCAGACTCAGAAATATTATCAGTTTCAGCATTCACTCTAGCAATTTGTTCATCAAGAAATTCACCCAGTGGCACAGTATTATCAAGAAAAGTATCATCATAAGCATCATGCATAGCAGAAGTGGCATCATCAATTACTTGCGACATATCAGATTCAATAGCAGGTGGTGGTGTCACAAATTTACTCATAACAGAAGGTGAATCAAGTGCAGAGATAGATGACAGTTCCTTACCTCTCCTTGTGGTAGAGGGGTAGATCTTAGTTTTAGCATCTTTCAGATTCTTCATAGTGATCAACATATATATATCCCAAGTGACTCAGAGAATAGAGCTATGCTCCCCGGCAACGGCGCCAGAAAAAGGTCTTGATAACCCACAAGTATAGGGGATCGCAACAGTTTTCGAGGGTAAAGTATTCAACCCAAATTTATTGATTCGATGCAAGGGGAGCCAAAGAATATTCTCGAGTATTAGCAGCTGAGTTGTCAATTCAACCACACCTGAAAACTTAATATCTGCAGGAAAGTATTCAGTAGCAAAGTAGTATGGAAGTAAGGGTAACGATAGGAAAGTGACAGTAGCACCGTTGTAGCGATTGTAACAGTAGCAACGGAAAAGTAACTTAGCAAAGATCAATATGTGAAAAGCTTGTAGGCAATTGATCAGTGATGGATAATTATGTCGGATGGCATTCATCATGCAACGGTTATAACATAGGGTGACACAGAACTAGCTCCAATTCATCAATTTAATGTAGGCATGTATTCCATATATAGTCATACGTGCTTATGGAAAAGAACTTGCATGACATCTTTTGTCCTACCCTCCCGTGGCAGCGGGGTCCTAATGGAAACTAAGGGATATTAAGGCCTCCTTTTAATAGAGAACCGGACCAAAGCATTAGCACTTAGTGAATACATGAACTCCTCAAACTACGGTAATCACCGGAAAGAATCCCAGTTATTGTCACCGTGGGGGATGCAGATCATAACTCGTAATAGGTGTCTACAACTTGCAAGATAGGATCAAGAACACATATATATTCATGGAAACATAGTAGGTTCAGATCTGAAATCATGGCACTCAGGCCCTAGTGACAAGCATTAAGCATAGCAAAGTCATAGCAACATCAATCTCAGAACATAGTGGATACTAGGGATCAAACCCTAACAAAACTAACTCGATTACATGGTAAATCTCATCCAACCCATCACCGTCCAGCAAGCCTACGATGGAATTACTCATGAATGGCGGAGAGCATCATGAAATTGGCGATGAAGGATGGTTGGTGATGACGACGGCGTCGATTTCCCCTCTCCGGAGCCCAAATCAGGCTCCAGATCTGCCCTCCCGAGGAAGAACAGGAGGTGGCAGCGGCTCCGTATCGTAAAACGTGATGAACTCTCCTCTCTAATTTTTTTCTCCCCGAATAGGAATATATAGAAGTGGAAACGAGGTCGGAGGAGCTTCAGGGGCCCCACAAGACAGGGGGGCACGCCCTAGGGGGGCGCCCCCTGGCTTGTGACCAGGTGGTGGCCCCTCTCCGGTTGATTCTTTAGCCAGTATTTTTTATTAATTCCAAAAATATTCTCCGTAAATTTTCAGGTCAATCCAAGAACTTTTATTTCTACACAAAAATAACACCAAGGCAATTCTGCTGAAAACAGCGTCAGTCCGGGTTAGTTCCATTCAAATCATGCAAATTAGGGTCCAAAACAAGGGCAAACGAGTTTGGAAAAGTAGATATGTTGGAGACGTATCATCAATCATGTCTAAAAAATCTGGAAACAGCTAGCAGGCTAGTGACAAATATGGCACTATTACTGCACATACCTGAATGCAAATTACAGTACGAGGCTTAACCTGTGAAGCTGGTCATCCGTCCTTGTAGCTGTAATTGCATAACGCCAGATTTCAATTCTTTTATGTCATCAAGCAACTCAACGAACCTGCAGTAGGAAGATTAGCAGCCACATGCAGCATGTCAGGAGTCGTGTATGAATAAATCAGTGAACGGAGAAAAGATGAAATCCAGAACATAAGCGGGAAGAAAATCAAATCCTTTTTACATCAAATCAAGGCCTAAAAACATGTTGAAACATATCGCTAGGGCTTTATGTTTTCCAGATCAAAGAAGCAAAGCATCTAGTTTTAATGAGGAGAGTGATTAGCCTACCTCCAATCACCAGGGACGTGCAGATCTGAGTAGGGGGCGCCAAACTAACTCATCAGACGCCCACAACCGCACGCCTTGCGAGAGCACGATACTGAGGAACCAGCCCGCACTGAGCCTCGCCGCCTCAACAGGAGCTCGTCTCCCTGCCCGTCGGACGGGTACCGGGGCCGCCACCGCCGGCGACTGCCGCCCTCACCTTGTGCCCTTCTCCTCTTTTCTTCCTCTCTCCCTCACGCACTGTCTCTCTCTTTCTCTGGATTAGCAGGACATCATCGTCACCAGAGCAAGACGCCGCACCCGTCGCCGCCCCTCTCCCTCCCCGCCGACTCCTCCTCCGCCTCCACCCTCGCCACCCCTCTTCCTCCCCGTCCTCGCCCTCACGCCACTCCCTCCCCGCCGACTCCTCCTCAGCCTCCACCCTCGTCGCCCCTCTCCCTCCCCATCACTGCTCCCGACCTCTCCCTCCCCGTCCCTGCCCCCTCCCCTCTTCTCCCCGCCCAGCATCCGCTTCGCGGAGCGCAGCCACCGAATTGCCACGTATGAGGAGCAGCACGGGCACGGGGGCTTTGCCCGGAGGACGCAAACGGTCGGCGGCGAGGGGAGGAGGAGAAGGGGGCGGGGGGAGGGGCGGACGCTGCCGCAGGTGAGATGAGCCGGAGTGGCAGGGCCGGAGTGACGCTACCCAGGGGCCTTTTTAAAAAACTGAAATGTTTTTCCACTTACTATAGGACTGTGTGTTGAATTCAAAACAACACAGGGGCTTTTTTGCAAAATCGCTGACAATGTACGACCAGAAGCGATCGGTGGTTTATTATTAGGTAGAGATTACATATAATTCGGTGTGTGGCATGTTAGAGCCAATGCAAGATTGCATTGTGTGTTGCTAATGAATTGTGTCGTGTTATGTTTCTTTTTGGAATAGAATGGGGTAATATCTGTGAACTAAACTGTAGAAATGCCAAAATGAGGGGGATAAGCTCATCCTATTGAAGACTACATATTTAAGTAGTAGAAGAGAGGAGTGTATATGGTATCATCTTGCACATACATATAGCAATAACCTACCCAGAGATCCTCTCCTCGACTCCCTGTGAGAAAACGATCTCTGGGGTATCTGTCTCTTATGTAGGTGTGTTTTATCAAGTATCCTGTTCAAGTACTATAAGATCGGGATACATCTCCAAGCCGTCCACGCAGTTGGTGTAGACGAAGCGGAGGATGTCGACGAAGCTGATGTACAAGCTCCTAGTTCATGGGGACGACGGTGGCCGTGAGAACGGCGATGTCCATGGCAGTGGTGGTCCGGGTTAGCACGGGGAAGAAGAAGGCGGCACAAAGGGGGGGGCCCGAGGCTAGGGTTCGCGTCCAGGGGGTCGACGACGAACTCGTAGGCGCCGGAGAGGAGCTGAATGGCCGCCACGTGGCTGATTCACGGCGTGCAAGTGCGGCTGGCGTCCAACGAGCCCCAGATGAACCCGAGGTGGAAGATGACCTCGCTGGTGGGCTGGGCTGCATGTACTATGCACTCGTGGCCCGATAGCACAGTGGACATGTTCTATTTTCCTTTTTGTTTTTCTGTCAATTGAATATGCTATTGTTTCTATTTATTTAAATTAACAAATGAATTTTGTTTGAGTTGGACTTGGCACATAAATAGCGGGCAAGGTGTTGAGATAGCCCACCAAGTCCCATTTAATCGCAAGGCTTAACTAGTTATTTAAATTGAAATGGTTAATTTAAATGCTGTTGGCTCTATTGTAAAAAGGTTAAGACCATTTTAAATATTCCTGTTATGTTGGTTAATTCATTAAAATTATTTAATGAATATTTTCAACCCAACAAACATTTTTATTTTATAGTTTGAAGAAATACTAATTTGACTTGCAATTTGATTTGTATTTGAGTTGGTTTTTATCAAGTATCAATTTTAGCTTAGCAAACATGGTGACATGGCAGCATTAGGTTAGGATTATTGTAGCATGATTATTGGTGTGTTACATTCTTGCTAGCGATGCTACCCAGATTTTCTATGTGAAAGACCCCTTGCATAAGAATTGTCAACTAGTGATGCATAGGAAGAGGAGGGTACTAGGCATCAAGAATGTTGCGGATGAGGGCGAGTACAATCAATTTGATAAGTTGCCACCTACGGGACCACGCGACATCAAAGCAGAGAAGCGTAAAATCATCACAACTCCTAAGTTCATCAGGGGTCAACCTAATGATCCCAGACACCCCATGTACATGGGCATTAAGGCGTAAAACTAATTATTATGTCTATTGTACTGAATTATCGCATGTACTGAATTGTGAGTTATGTACTGAATTCGTTCTGTTAGAAGTGTCGCATGTATTGTATTGTGAGGTATGTCCAAGCCTTCTATTGATCTGGATTAATGCATTGACCTTGATATGTCATGAACCCTAGCAATGAATTTGAACAATTTATGATTATATACCCTAGAGCTAGCATGCTCAATTGATCTCACTCCAGTATGTATGACTGAACATGTGCAATCTGGTTTCTCAATAGCACACGGTTCATTCATGAAACCGGTGTGACTCCCAAACCGTGGCCGATGACCCCTAATGCGCGCAACGTGAGTCATGCATTCTGATTGGCCAAAACCCAAGCCCCACAGACAATACGTCTGCACCATAGGATGCACCCAGATCGAACGACAATCCTTATTCCTCTTGTCAACACATGTAGTTGCAGTTGGGATTTGATTTATATGCACTAAACGCCCGGTAAATGCAAAAAAATGGCTTCAATGTAGCAAATGAGCCCTGAAATGCGACAGGAAATCAAGCCCGACATACAATGGTGATTCCCTACATGGGAGAAATTTCGAGGCGAAGCGATGAAGTCATCGTTGATAGGAGTTTGAATTGCCACGTCTCCTTTTTGAAACTGTTATCCTCCTTGTGAGATGCACTGGTTTCCAAGGAGCAATCATCGTAACTTTTGCCAAACTTTACCAAAAACAATTCACGGGGTGTTGACATCACGACACGCCGACCCACCGATTTTCTTGATTTTCGGAGTATATGTGCATTTCGTGTAATTAAATTTCTAACATGCCCTACGTCGGTGGACGCATCTCATAGCTGATATGTTTGAAAATTCTTCTCATTCCTTGGACAATGACAGAAAACACACAAAGCAACACACAAATTATTTGTAAGGGCTTCTTTGGAACACTCACATGTAGTTGTTGTTGGGATTCAATTTATATGCACTAAATGCATGGTAAATCCAAAAATGCCTTAGATATAGCAAACGAGCCCTGAAATGCACCAGAAAATCAATACTAGGAGTATAATGGTGTTTGTGTACCATGGAAAAAATCAAGACAAAACGATGAAGCCCTCGCCGATTCGAGTTTGAATTGTCAAGTCTACTTTTGGAAACTATGATCCTTCTCGTAAGATACTTTGGTTTCCAAGGCGCGGTCATCGCAACTTGTGCCAAACTTTACCAAAAAAATCCATGGGGTCTTCATCATGCCACGGTGACAGACCCATTTTTGGGATTTTTGTAGTCCATCTGCATTTCCTGTAATTAAATTACTAACAAGACCTACATTGGTGGACGCATCTCACAGCCGAAATGTTTTGAAAAATCTTCACATTCCCCGAACAATGACTGAAAACGCGCAATGCAACACAATGATTTTTCATACCGACCTTGCTTACACCCGTATGTATAGTTGATGTTGGGATTTGATTTATATGCACCAAATGCCCACTAAATGCAAAATTGGCTTAAAAACAACAAACTAGATCTGAACGCGACAGAAAATCAATATAGGGGTATAACGGTGATTGTGTACCGAGGAAATAATTTCAAGACAAAACAATGAAGTCATGTCTTCATTTCAAATGAAATTATGTTGTACGTGCATAAACCACTAGCACACGGTTCATTCATGAAAGTCATGTGCCTCCCAAACCGTGACCGATGACCCCTAATGCGCGCAATGTAAGTCACGCGTTCTGATTGGCCAAAACCCAAGGCCCACGGATCATACATCTGCATCGTACGATGCACCCAGATCGAACAGATATCCTTATCCCTCTCGTCAACACACGTAGTTTCAGTTGGGATTTGAATTGTATGCACTAAGTTCTTGGTAAATTCTAAAAATGCCTTGAATATAGCAAACAAGCCCTGAAATGCACCAGAATATCAAACCTGACGTATAATAGTGATTGCCTACAGTGGGGAAAAAATTGGAGGAGAAACGATGAAGACACCGTCGATTGGAGTTCGATTTGCCACGTCCCCTTTCAAAAACTATGATTCTTCTTATGAGATGCTATGGTTTCCAAGGTGTGATCATCTTAACTTGTGCCAAACTTTACCAAAACTTTTCCGCGGGGTCTTGATATCATGCCATGGTGACACATGGATGTCTGTGGTTTTTGGAGCCCATCTGCATTTCTTGTAATTAAAATACCAACAAGCCCTAAGCGAGTGGCCACATCTCACAGCTAAAACGATTGAAAATTCTTCCCATTCCTTGGACAACGAATGAAAACACGAAAAGTAGCACACGAATGATTTTTTAGGCCTTCTTTTCTAGCACTCACATGTAGTTGCAGTTGGGATTTGATTTTTATGCACTAAATGCCTGGTAAATGCAAAAATGTCTGGAAAAATATCAAACAAGGCATGAAATGCGACAGAAAAGCAATACTAGGGTATAATGGTGACTGTGTACCATGCAAACGAGGCGAAACAATGAGATCACGTCTTCATTTCGAAATTGGCAGGTCTTCATTTCAAACGAATTTATGTTGCTTGTGCACACGGGTTACTAGATGCAACCGTTTGCATAGGCCTTTCCACGGGGTGACCGACACTCTTTTTTCACCCTTTTTACCGAAGCCTCCAACACCCCCCCCCCCCAGCGCCCACCCCCATTTCAGTCAACAGTCCGCATATTCTAACAAAACTCCATCGCCAACTCTCTCTCTCTCCCACCCCCAGATCCACACCAGAATCCTTTCCGGCGTCGTTATGCTCAACCCAGCCATATACCCGTTGTCCGGTGTCAACCCTACCTTCATTGTTGTTCTGAACATGCGGCCGCCAGCGCCTCACCTTCTTCGTTTGCTCGCCAGCCGCCCTCGAGCATATCAATCATGTACCCTCGCCTCTCCTGTCGTGTTTGCACAAAAATTAGTCAGTTACTACCCTCCAATGTGTTGAAGCCTATTTCTTCATGATCCCTTTTCTTATTTGGTTTGGTATGTTCCCAAATTGCTTATAAAATAAAGGAGAGGGTATATATGTTCATTACTACCTTTCTAACTACATATAAGTTGTATTTCTTTCAATTACTTATTGTCGAGTTATAGATCATGGACGCATGAGTCACACAAAATGAACAAATTAGCGGTATATTTTTTAAATTATTACATGCTAGGTTTAGACAAATTGTTGCCAAGTTGTTAGCTTTAATTTATGCTTGCCCTCCATTTTCTGAATTTCGCATGTGTTCTCTATAGATGCTGAGTAGCAGCAACAACAGTCATACTTCTGGCGATTTATCTTCATCTGAATTCGATACCAACAGGTCTCCAACAGATGATCTGGGATGAAGCAATGAGGAACGGGATAGAGCAGCCGCAATAACCCTTCCTGTCAAGACACAAAAGAATGCTCCAAGAAAGCCCACACACCATCCTAAAGGTGTATAAGAAGTAGCTGACATCGATTTAAAGTCTTGGGCTCCAACTAAACTAGATAAAGCACGCACGAGGTTCAGGAGTGTGTGTGGATTTGTTAGCAGGGCAAGACTCAACATTAATCTGTCGGGGTTTCAGAAGGCTGACACAGAAACATGGCATGGGATAATCTGGGAGATCAATGGGCACTTCAACGTTCCCGAGGAATGGAGATAGAAGGTGGAATACTCTGCACTGGAGAAGTGTGGGGACCCCGAATCATAAGTCGTGATCGCCGAATGCACGTGTACAGTGATCCCAGAGATCAATGCTCACTGAACACACAGAAGCTGAATAACAAGAGTCTTACATCCACATTTAGCGTCTTACACAAATAAGGACCATGAAGGTCTAGTCTTACATAGATAGAGCCACAAGGGCCAAATACTTAAACATAACAAGCAGCAGAAATCTTGATCGAAAGCGTGAACCCATGCCATCTGCCTTAAACCTACAGGCATTCTGGCTGGGAAGCGTCCTAGTTCGCATGTTCGTCACCAACGAACTCTTCGCCGTATTCCTGTTCTTCCATGCCTGGCCAATTAAATAACCAGTGGCAAGCCAATGAGTACTTTGAATGTACTCGCAAGCAACCCAAGTTGTGGAACAAGATATAATAATGCATGACATAACACTAAGTAGGTAAGTTTTGTAGAAAGCTGATTTTTTTTTATGCAATGACATGATCAAGTAACTTGAGTAAGCATGCATCAACTGCTAACAGGTACTCATGTGAGCAGGTTTCAGTTATCATCATAAGCATGGGTTGAACATCTCATGTTCGTCATCGAGCTAAGTCGTCGGACATAGCTCAAGTACGATCTTTGCCACCAACACACACACCCCAGTTTGTGAAAAACATTTGGACGTAGCACAAGAGCGGTCATCCAACTGTCCTTGACCGTGGACACGGCTATTCGAATAGTTTTACACTCTGCAGAGGTTGCACACTTTACCCACAAGACTCGGGGAACTTCCGTGTCATCCACGACTCGCGGTATATTACATACCCGAGGTAAGCACCCGAACAATGCCTTTCCCCTAGCGATACTAAACAAAGAGTCCACTCGTTGGTGTCATCCCTCATGATATACATCACACGTATCATCCATGAGGGCACGCAACGGTGTGCCCGGTGCCTGTGAAGACAGCGCATGATCGTCCAATCCGGTACGACCCCGTATCGAGAGTGACCACTTCACTCCCGCCACTAGTAATGCGGGCTCTATGCTAGTACCCACCAAGGTAATCAACAAAGCCCCGTCCCATAAGGGGTATCGTGGTCGTACATGTAAGGTTGGAATAACGGTCGCAACTTACACCAATCTGTTTTCGAAAACCACACACACTCACTTGCTTCGGTACACCACTTCTTTATCAAGTGGTTACCTAGCTCATCGTCATCTCCCTCGGGCATTAGTGGCACCCGACGGGGTTTTCGAAAAGTCTTTGAAAATACTTTTGTTTCCATCACCATGCATATTCCCGTCCCACCTTGCGTAGCATCTACTAAGCATCCTATCTACTCCCACCCGCACAACCCTCATAAGAAGGTAGGGTCATGCACGATGCAAGTATCAACAAGAAAGTATCGGTGGCATCCCACCGTAGTGGTCACCACCTCAACATGATCAACATCAAGAAATAAAGTGCTATATGCCATGCGATAAAAGGGTTTCATTGTCATGGTCAAAGGGCTGCTTGCCTGGCTCAAGAAAGTCTTCGGGGTCTTCAAAATCTTCGTGTCCAATCCCTTCGTTAACAACGCAATCTATTGTCGCGGAATAAACGGGCAAAAATAAGCATCACACAAAAACAGAGCACAAAAGCCACTTTAAAAATGTTACCCTACTCTGATAAATACTACAAACTATTATAGAAATATTTGTTTAGGGTTTTGTTGTGAAAAACATTTTGAAAACCATTTAAATAGAGGCTAAAAATATTAAAAACTAGGTTTTAATTAAAATCATGACATAAAACATTTACACAAAAATGCACAAGTGGCACTATAAAATTCTACGGAATATTACAAGATTTTTGGTGGAAAAATTATGTCAATAGGACAAATAATTTTCCCTGTGGAATTTTTGGGATTCTGAAAGAAAAAGAAAAAGAAAAACGGGTTCGGGCAAATGGGCCAAAAGTGGCTGGCCGAATCGGCCCAGCCGACGGAGCCGACCCGCGCGAGGCTGGCGTGCGCGCGCGACTGGTTCAAACCTGACCGGTGGGCCAGGCCGGTCAGTGAGAGAGAGGGAGCCGGGAGACCTGGGGAGGATGACAAGCGGGGCCCGCTTGTCATCACCTTCCTCGGGCCAGAGGGGGTCGAGGGGGCTCACCGGTGGCTACAGGGCACGGGGAGGCGAACGGAGGTCACCGGCGTGCTCAGGGACTCGCCGCCAGTCGGATGGTGGTGGAGGGGGACGTCGGGGAGCTCCCGTTTGCCGGCGACGAGGATGCAGGGTGGCGGAGCTTCGGGTCGAGCTCGAGCCCGTCGCTACATGCTGCAACAGAGAAGGACAAGAGGGGGAATGGGGTTAGGGAGGAGCACCTGAAGAAGAAGGGGGACCGGAGGGGCTTCCTACCCAGAGATCGACGGCGGGCTTCACCGGCGGAGCCTCGGGTCGATCTATGAGCTGGCTGCCCCGAGGATGGAATGGGGGGTGCAGGGGGCTGATTAGGATCAAGGGGAAGAGAGAGAGGCCGCGAGAGGCGCTCGGGGAGGCCTCTTATAGGGAGGCCGGGGCTCGCCGTGGACCGAGCCCAGGGGCGTCCGCCGGAGAGGCTCAGGTGGCCACGGGAGGGGCCCGGGGCCCTTGTGCGGTGCTCGTGGGGGAGGAGCAAGGAGGAGAGAGAGCTAGGGAGGGGGCGGGCGCGTCGCGCGTGTGAAGCCACCGGTTGGCCGAACCGGGCGGCCGCGCCGCGCATGTGGGGCGCCGCTGGAGAGAGAGGGAGGAAGGGGCCGGTAGGGTGGCGTGACACGGACGCCGAGGGGGACACGGGGGACAGGAGGGGGAGGCCCTAGGTGGTCGGGAGCGGCCATTGGGCGGCGGCTACAGTGCGGGAGCACACTGTAGCGCGCTCCAGAGCGTGCAAATGGCCGGCATGGCCGTTGCCCGCGCGCTCTGGGGTGTCCCACTTTGTCCGGTAGCTCCTGGGGGTTCCTGGGATGCTCCTTGGATGCTCTGAGAGGGGAGAAGAGGGGTAGAAGTGAAAAGGAGGGGTAAAAATGGTGCTGCCATCACTGTCCAGGGGTGAAAAAGGAGGCTTTACCCCACTTTGTGATTGAGTCTTGGCCAGGGAGAGTTACTGGAGGTGAAGCACATCAGTAAGGGACGGTGGTAAAATTTTGGAGTGATGGAGAATAGTAGAAGGGGGTCAAACAGGGTTTTTACCACCTGTGCAAAAAGTGTTTGATGATGGTTTGGCTAAGCAAATGAAGTTTGCTTGACTTGAGATTTAACAGGGTCAAAGGATGGTTGGAAATAGGGTTGACCAGCAAGTTTGAGCTTGATTGAAGAAAGTTCACAATGTAACTTTGTGAAACCCTAGAAATCAACAGAATCAGATTTGTGTAGATCTAGGCATGCATTTCACTTCCCACAAATCCACCACTTGGTGTGGCATCCTAATTTGGGGTTTAGAGCATGCCCACAAAGTTTGGGGTCAATAGGACAAACTTCACAATGTAAAGTTGTTCAAATTTGAATCTGGACAGATAGGATTTTGGGATATTTTGATGAAGCAAATCAATTGATATAGAGATGAAACTTTGCAAGATCATCAAGTATGACAATTGTGACTTGTTGGAATTTTCTTGCAATTTATTGAGAATATTTATTATAGAAATATTTCAAAAGCTTGATTTAGGCAGAAAGGGTTTTGAGGGGTTTTGCCCATGATTTTGAACATGACCATGTGTTGAAACTCATATATATGGAAAATATATGTCCACTGAGTCTCCCTAAATTTTCTCAAATATTTTTAAAGCATTTAAATAATTTTTCCCTATGAAAAACCATTTCTGGCCTTAAGAAAAAGCCTTTAAATAAAATAGTAAAATAATCTTTAAAATAAATATTTGGTGGTTTTGAGAAATCATATATATAGCAGGTTCCAAATAAAGCCTTTGGGGAAAAAGGATCCACCCAGTTTGAGGACTTGCAGTGCAAACCTCAACTCAGGAGTTTTTGAAAACCTAATTTGAATAAATTCTTTTTGGCCAAAATAAATTTTGATAAAAATAGTTTTGGGTACTATCCACATGGCATGATCATTGGGAAAGAAGTTTGGATCAAGGAAGATGAATATGGAGAGGAGTAGAACCTAAGAGTGCCAAACATAATCATCCAAGCAAGCAAACAAGCAACAATTCAAACAAGCACAAGCACTGAAAAAGTTTTAATTGGTTCCAATTTTGTAAATCCAAGCATAGCAAGGTGATACAGACACAGGGTGTGACAGACCTACCCCCCTTACAAGAATCTCGTCCCCGAGATTCCTAGGCTAAGCGCTAAAAAGATAAGGGAACTCTGATCTAAGATAGTCTTCACGCTCCCAGGTTGCTTCGGCTTCAGTGTGGTTGCTCCATTGGACCTTGAAGTACTTGATGGTGCGGCTTCGGGTGCAACGTTCAGCTTCATCCAAAATACGAACGGGCCTCTCACGATAAGTGAGGTCTGGCTGAAGGTCGATGGCTTGATGGTCGATGTCCTTGTAGAGGTCGGGGCGGTTGGGAACTTGAAGACACTTCCGGAGCTGTGACACGTGAAAGACGTTGTGCACATCTCATAGCTCGGAAGGTAGCTCTAGCTGGTAAGCAACTTCTCCTCGTCTGTCGGTGATCTTGAAGGGGCCGATGTACCTTGGTGCAAGTTTTCCCTTGACGTGGAAACGCTTGGTCCCTTTGAGAGGCGTGACTCGGAGGTAAACATGGTCTCCAACACGGAAACTCATGTCCCGCCGATGAGAGTCGGCGCAACTCTTCTGTCTTGACTTGGCGGTCTCGAGGCGCTCTCGGACGAGTTGAACTTGCTCTTCTGCTTCGTGGAGGATATCTGGTCCAAAGACCAATCCTTCTCCGGTTTCTGACCAGTTGAGGGGTGTACGGCACTTGCGTCCATACAACACCTCAAATGGTGCCATCTGAAGACTCGACTGATAGCTGTTGTTGTAGGAGAACTCGGCGGATGGTAGGCAATCTTCCCACTTGGCTCCATATGCCAAAACACAAGCACGGAGCATATCTTCAAGTATCTGATTTACTCGCTCGGTCTGACCACCGGTCTGGGGGTGAAACGCAGTGCTGAAGGAAAGCTTGGTTCCCAAGGCTTCTTGGAATCTATTCCAAAACCTTGAGGTGAACTGGGTTCCTCGGTCTGACACAATCTCTTTTGGAACTCCGTGAAGACTCACGATCCGGTTGATGTAGAGGTTGGCCAGTTGGTTCCCATTGTAGGTCGTCTTGACGGGGATGAAGTGGGCTACCTTGGTCAGGTGATCGACAATGACCCAGATGGAATCATGTCATTTGCATGACCTTGGTAATCCGGTGATGAAGTCCATCCCGACTTTGTCCCACTTCCATTCAGGCACTTTGAGAGGTTGCAATAATCCAGCGGGTCGCTGATGCTCAGCTTTGACTCTCTGGCATATGTCACACTTAGCAACAAAGGTGCCTATCTCCCGCTTCATGCCATGCCACCAGAATCTTTCCTTGAGGTCTTGGTACATCTTGGTTCCTCCAGGATGGATGGAGTATGGAGTGTCATGAGCTCCTTGCAAGATCAAGTTCTTGAGCTCTTCTTTGTTGGGTACGCAGATGCGCTTCCCAAACCATACAACTCCTTGTTCATCCACTGAGAATCCTGGAGCCTTTCCTGCCTTGATCTTCCTCTTGATGCCTTCAATGCTCTCGTGTCCCTTCTGAGCTTCCTTAATGTCATCCATCAAGGTTGGCTTTGCTTCGAGGTTGGCTAGGAATCCAGGCGCTACTAGTTCCAAGCCGAAGCTTTCAAGCTCTTCATACAGGGCGGGTAGCCTTTCCTTAATCATAGCATTCAAGGAACAAGCCTTTCTGCTTAAGGCGTCTGCTACCACGTTAGCCTTTCCGGGGTGGTATTGAACACTGAGGTCATAATCCTTGATCAACTCCAACCATCTTCGCTGCCTCATGTCCAGTTCCCTCTGAGTGAAAATATACTTCAAACTCTTGTGGTCTGTGTATATCTCACATCGCTTCCCCAGTAGGTAATGTCGCCATGTCTTCAAGGCATGAACTACAGCTGCCAACTCAAGATCATGAGAAGCGTAGTTCTCTTCATGAGGACGTAGCTGTCTGGATAGATATGCTACGACTCTGCCTTCTTGCATCAGAACACCTCCAAGCCCGGTTCTCGATGCATCACAATATATCACAAACTCCTTGTGAATATCGGGGGTGGCCAAAACTGGGGCTGTGGTCAATCTCTTCTTGAGCTCTTGGAAGCTTTCTTCGCACTTTGGCGTCCATTCAAACTTCTTGTCCTTCTTCAAGAGCTGGGTCATGGGTCGGGCAATGCTCGAGAATCCTTCAACGAACTTGCGGTAATATCCCGCTAGTCCGAGGAAGCTTCTGACTTCCTTCACATTGGTTGGGGATTGCCATTCAGTCACGGCTTCAATCTTGGCAGGACCCACTGACAATCCTTCAGCAGTCAACACATGACCCAAGAATCCAACTTCATGCAACCAGAATTCACACTTGCTGAATTTGGCATAAAGCTGGTGCTCTCGAAGCTTGCCTAGGACCAATCTCAAGTGACGCTCATGCTCTTCTTCAGACTTGGAGAAGATGAGTATGTCATCAATGAAGACGACAACAAACTTGTCCAAGTATTCCATGAAGACTTTGTTCATGAGGTACATGAAGTAGGCAGGGGCATTGGTCAACCCAAATGACATGACCGTGTATTCATACAGGCCATACCGGGTTACAAACGCCGTCTTCGGGATGTCTTGGGGCCTGATCTTCAACTGGTAGTACCTAGACCTGAGGTCGATCTTGGAAAACACCTTGGCTCCATTCAGCTGATCGAACAGGTCTTCAATCTTGGGAAGTGGGTACTTGTTCTTTATTGTGACCTCATTGAGGGAACGGTAATCGACACAGAGTCGGATAGTTCCGTCCCTCTTTGACACAAATAGAACAGGTGATCCCCAAGGAGAGGCACTAGGGCGAATGAATCCTTTCGTGAGCTGCTCCGCCAATTGCTTCTTCAGTTCAGCCAACTCTTCGGATCCCATTCTATAGGGCTTCTTATAGATGGGCCCTGCTCCGGGCATTAGCTCAATGATGAACTCAATGTCGCGGTCAGGAGGCATTCCGGGCAGCTCATCAGGAAATACATCCGGGTATTCACATACCACTGGCACTTGATCCAATTCAATTCCCGACAGACAGTTAGCCTGAGGGGCTTGAGCGGAGGCAGGGTTGGGGATATACTTGACTTCCACTCCTTGGCTATTGGTTATGGTAACGATCCTCTTGGCACAGTCCAAGTAGCCTTGGTTCTTGGTCAACCAATCCATGCCTAGGATCACATCCAAGCCTTCTGACTTCAGGATGATAAGGTCTGCTAGGAAGTCTACCCCGTTGATGCTAATCTCAACTCCTTTACAACCTATCCCAGACTTCATAACTGATCCCGGGGTTTGTATCAACATACGGCTACCCAGGGGTGTAGGCTTCATGCCACTCTCTAGCGCAAACTTTTGAGTGACAAAAGAATGCGAAGCTCCACAATCAAACAGTACGGTTGCTGGGGTTGAGTTGACGAGGAACGTACCCAGTATGACGTCCGGGTCTTCCTGGGCTTCCTCAGTGGTGACGTGATTCACACGACCCTTGCCATTGTTGGGCTGGTTGCGGGGAGCTGGGTTCCTTGGTGGTGCTCCACGGCCTTGACCTTGGTTCGGCGCATTGGGGCGCGGTGCATCTGGCTTCTTGTTAGGGCACTGCTTAGAGATGTGTCCAGGCTGACCACACCCAAAGCAAGTGACCTGACCATAGTTGTTGTTGTTGTTCCTTCCGCCACTATTATTATTGGGGTTGTTGTAAGCTGGCTTGGGATTGGCATACTGCTGAGGCTGGTAGCTCGGACGAGGTGCAGGAGGTCTAGCCTGCTGCGGCTGATGGGTTGGCTTGGCTGGGGCTGGCTGCCAGGGGCGAGGCTTCTGGTTGCTGGAACTACCCTTGCTGATCATCTTGCGCTTGCGAGTGTCGTCTATGGCACGACGCTTGTCTTCCAGCATGAGGGCCTTGTTTACCAGGTCGAAGAAGGTCCGACAGTCGCAGACTATGAGCTGATACTGCAGGGTCTGCTGAAGTCCTTCCATGAAACGTTCCTTCTTAGCAGCCTCCGTGTTGACGTCTTCAGGTGCATACCTTGACAGCAGGTTGAACTTCTGCAGGTACTCCTTAACAGAGCCACTTCCTTGCTTCAGCGCTCGGAATTCTCTCTTCTTGATAGCCATAATCCCAGAAGGAATGTGGGCGGTGCGGAATCCTTCCTTGAAGTTATCCCAGGTGATCACACGATCGCCTTGCATGACCTTGAATCCATCCCACCATGCTCTAGCGGTACCTCCGAGGCAGTGAGAGGCATACAGCACCTTCTCACGATCCTCATTGCAATTGACCAGTGCAAGGAGGGCCTCGATGGTGCGGATCCAGTCATCAGCATCCAAGGGTTCAGCAGTCTCGGTGAAGGTTGGGGGCGAATTCCTCATGAACTCAGACAGAGTGGAGCGGCCATTGCCATTCCTGCCTTGCTGCTGGTTGTTCACAAGGACTTGAGCCATCTGCTGAATAGCAGCAGTGTTGGCTTGGCGTTCCTCCCGGAGAACTTGGAGAAACTGAGCTATGGTCATGTTCTCCGGTGGAGGTGGAGGCGGGGAAATGTCGCCTTGTGGCTGCTCCTGGTGTCCTTCAGCCTGAGCAGTCCCACCAGCTCCCTGTTGCTGGCTGGAGTTGCCGGCTTCAGGGTTGGTGAAGATGCTGGTGCGGGTTGCAGTCACCATCCTATTTGGGGCAGCCAAGTCAAACAACTGGGATTGACGAGAGGAGAGGCAATACTGGAGAAAGCGCGCCTAAGGGGGTTGGTATAGTGCAAGTGTGGTAAAACGAAGGTCGAAAGACCGATACATATATTAAGATAAGATAGACGATGGAGTTGCTTACACGTTGCCTAAGGCAAAAGCGCGACTCGCATCGGAACACAAACAACAAAAGCAAACAACAAGCACACATGGTTTCATATGAACCATTACACGGACTCAACTTCGCATAGGGATTACACGACTTATCCTACCCTAGGGGGTTCTGGGACTCAGTAGTCGTGCCTTGCTTCTTGTTTCTGGGAAAAGGATGCTCAATCTTCAGCTTCTATATCTTCTTGTGGTACGAGTGGGTATGCGACAGTCGGCGGCTTGTTGGGACATCTCCTAACATGATGCCCAAACTCACCACACCCGAAACATGTGACGGGAATGTCGAGGTTGTTATTCACCCTTGGCTTATGACGTCGGTGGCCTGACGATGGTCCTCCACGTGGGGGATATGGGAATCTGTTCTGGTGCCTCCTGCGCGGGGCTCGGTTGCAGGCTCCCTGAAGTTCCTCGATTTGTTGTTTCTGGTTGGTGATGTAGACTTGCAGAGTAGCAATTTGTTCTTCTCGCTCGACCACCTTCTTCTTCTCGAGGCAGTGTAGGTGTAGGAGCAAAGGGAAATCCTGGCGGGCCTTGAGGAATTCTTCAGTAAGATAACGTAGAAGGTGATCTACCGCGTTGGCAAAGCGAATCTGGAGCTTGAGGGTTGGGTCTTCGTCTCTTGTGGAGATCACTGCTTGAGCAGAGGCTCCTAATCCACTCTTGCTGGGTAGGTAACGGGTAGCTTGTCCTTCCTTCATTTCCAGGAGGAGGTCTCGGAGACGAAGGAGGGCTTCATAGGCCGCCTGCTGTACGGCCATGTCCCTTGTTGGCATAGGTGGTCCAACAAAGAACCAACTCTGGGGTGGGGTCTTGGCAGGTACAACCACCTTGGAGTAGAACTCCATTCCAAACTCGCCATTGTCCAGCTCATGCAGGGTGTACATCGGCTCCGACGGATATTGGCATTGTTGGAGGCAGTCTCTTAGGAGAGGTGGGAATCCGGTCATGAGGAGTCTCATAGGAGCAACGGCCATCTACAAAGGTTTGAAGGGAGGAGAGTCAGTAAGAGTTTGAAATAGACTAGAGGAGAGGAGATGTATAGAATTTGTTGCACCTAGCAACTAGGCACAGTTTCCAAAAGGTTTTTATCCTCACTAACGTCCATGCTAACTAAGGGCTTCCTACAGTCAGGATGGCTCTGATACCAGCTCTGTGGGGACCCCGACTCATAAGTCGTGATCGCCGAATGCACGTGTACAGTGATCCCAGAGATCAATGCTCACTGAACACACAGAAGCTGAATAACAAGAGTCTTACATCCACATTTAGCGTCTTACACAAATAAGGACCATGAAGGTCTAGTCTTACATAGATAGAGCCACAAGGGCTAAATACTTAAACATAACAAGCAGCGGAAATCTTGATCGAAAGCGTGAACCCATGCCATCTGCCTTAAACCTACAGGCATTCTGGCTGGGAAGCGTCCTAGTTCGCATGTTCGTCACCAACGAACTCTTCGCCGTATTCCTGTTCTTCCATGACTGGCCAATTAAATAACCAGTGGCAAGCCAATGAGTACTTTGAATGTACTCGCAAGCAACCCAAGTTGTGGAACAAGATATAATAATGCATGACATAGCACTAAGTAGGTAAGTTTTGCAGAAAGCTGATTTTTTTTATGCAATGACATGATCAAGTAACTTGAGTAAGCATGCATCAACTGCTAACAGGTACTCATGTGAGCAGGTTTCAGTTATCATCATAAGCATGGGTTGAACATCTCATGTTCGTCATCGAGCTAAGTCGTCGGACATAGCTCAAGTACGATCTTTGCCACCAACACACACACCCCAGTTTGTGAAAAACATTTGGACGTAGCACAAGAGCGGTCATCCAACTGTCCTTGACCGTGGACACGGCTATTCGAATAGTTTTACACTCTGCAGAGGTTGCACACTTTACCCACAAGACTCGGGGAACTTCCGTGTCATCCACGACTCGCGGTATATTACATACCCGAGGTAAGCACCCGAACAATGCCTTTCCCCTAGCGATACTAAACAAAGAGTCCACTCGTTGGTGTCATCCCTCATGATATACATCACACGTATCATCCATGAGGGCACGCAACGGTGTGCCCGGTGCCTGTGAAGACAGCGCATGATCGTCCAATCCGGTACGACCCCGTATCGAGAGTGACCACTTCACTCCCGCCACTAGTAATGCCGGCTCTGTGCTAGTACCCACCAAGGTAATCAACAAAGCCCCGTCCCATAAGGGGTATCGTGGTCGTACATGTAAGGTTGGAATAACGGTCGCAACTTACACCAATCTGTTTTCGAAAACCACACACACTCACTTGCTCCGGTACACCACTTCTTTATCAAGTGGTTACCTAGCTCATCGTCATCTCCCTCGGGCATTAGTGGCACCCGATGGGGTTTTCGAAAAGTCTTTGAAAATACTTTTGTTTCCATCACCATGCATATTCCCGTCCCACCTTGCGTAGCATCTACTAAGCATCCTATCTACTCCCACCCACACAACCCTCATAAGAAGGTAGGGTCATGCACGATGCAAGTATCAACAAGAAAGTATCGGTGGCATCCCACCGTAGTGGTCACCACCTCAACATGATCAACATCAAGAAATAAAGTGCTATATGCCATGCGATAAAAGGGTTTCATAGTCATGGTCAAAGGGCTGCTTGCCTGTCTCAAGAAAGTCTTCGGGGTCTTCGAAATCTTCGTGTCCAATCCCTTCGTTAACAACGCAATCTATCGTCGCGGAATAAACGGGCAAAAATAAGCATCACACAAAAACAGAGCTCAAAAGCCAATTTAAAAATGTTACCCTACTCTGATAAATACTACAAACTATTATAGAAATATTTGTTTAGGGTTTTGTTGTGAAAAACATTTTGAAAACCATTTAAACAGAGGCTAAAAATATTAAAAACTAGGTTTTAATTAAAATCATTACATAAAACATTTGCACAAAAATGCACAAGTGGCACTATAAAATTCTACGGAATATTACAAGATTTTTGGTGGAAAAATTATGTCAATAGGACAAATAATTTTCCCTGTGGAATTTTTGGGATTCTGAAAGAAAAAGAAAAAGAAAAACGGGTTCGGGCAAATGGGCCAAAAGTGGCTGGCCGAATCGGCCCAGCCGACGGAGCCGACCCGCGCGAGGCTGGCGTGCGCGCGCGACTGGTTCAAACCTGACCGGTGGGCCAGGCCGGTCAGTGAGAGAGAGGGAGCCGGAAGACCTGGGGAGGATGACAAGCGGGGCCCGCTTGTCATCACCTTCCTCGGGCCAGAGGGGGTCGAGGGGGCTCACCGGTGGCTACAGGGCACGGGGAGGCGAACGGAGGTCACCGGCGTGCTCAGGGACTCGCCGCCAATCGGATGGTGGTGGAGGGGGACGTCGGGGAGCTCCCGTTTGCCGGCGACGAGGATGCAGGGCGGCGGAGCTTCGGGTCGAGCTCGAGCCCGTCGCTACATGTTGCAACAGAGAAGGACAAGAGGGGGAATGGGGTTAGGGAGGTGAGGGAGGAGCAGCTGAAGAAGAAGGGGGGCCGGAGGGGCTTCCTACCCAGAGATCGACGGCGGGCTTCACCGGCGGAGCCTCGGGTCGATCTATGAGCTGGCTGCCCCGAGGATGGAATGGGGGGTGCAGGGGGCTGATTAGGATCCAGGGGAAGAGAGAGAGGCCGCGAGAGGCGCTCGGGGAGGCCTCTTATAGGGAGGCCGGGGCTCGCCGTGGACCGAGCCCAGGGGCGTCCGCCGGAGAGGCTCAGGTGGCCACGGGAGGGGCCCGGGGCCCTTGTGCGGTGCTCGTGGGGGAGGAGCAAGGAGGAGAGAGAGCTAGGGAGGGGGCGGGCGCGTCGCGCATGTGAAGCCACCGGTTGGCCGAACCGGGCGGCCGCGCCGCGCGTGTGGGGCGCCGCTGGAGAGAGAGGGAGGAAGGGGCCGGCAGGGTGGCGTGACACGGACGCCAAGGGGGACACAGGGGACAGGAGGGGGAGGCCCTAGGTGGTCGGGAGCGGCCATTGGGCGGCGGCTACAGTGCGGGAGCACACTGTAGCGCGCTCCAGAGCGTGCAAATGGCCGGCATGGCCGTTGCCCGCGCGCTCTGGGGTGTCCCACTTTGTCCAGTAGCTCCTGGGGGTTCCTGGGATGCTCCTTGGATGCTCTGAGAGGGGAGAAGAGGGGTAGAAGTGAAAAGGAGGGGTAAAAATGGTGCTGCCATCACTGTCCAGGGGTGAAAAAGGAGGCTTTACCCCACTTTGTGATTGAGTCTTGGCCAGGGAGAGTTACTGAAGGTGAAGCACATCAGTAAGGGACGGTGGTAAAATTTTGGAGTGATGGAGAATAGTAGAAGGGGGTCAAACAGGGTTTTTACCACCTGTGCAAAAAGTGTTTGATGATGGTTTGGCTAAGCAAATGAAGTTTGCTTGACTTGAGATTTAACAGGGTCAAAGGATGGTTGGAAATAGGGTTGACCACCAAGTTTGAGCTTGATTGAAGAAAGTTCACAATGTAACTTTGTGAAACCCTAGAAATCAACAGAATCAGATTTCTGTAGATCTAGGCATGCATTTCACTTCCCACAAATCCACCACTTGGTGTGGCATCCTAATTTGGGGTTTAGAGCATGCCTACAAAGTTTGGGGTCAATAGGACAAACTTCACAATGTAAAGTTGTTCAAATTTGAATCTGGACAGAGAGGATTTTGGGATATTTTGATGAAGCAAATCAATTGATATAGAGATGAAACTTTGCAAGATCATCAAGTATGACAATTGTGACTTGCTGGAATTTTCTTGGAATTTATTGAGAATATTTCTTATAGAAATATTTCAAAAGCTTGATTTAGGCAGAAAGGGTTTTGAGGGGTTTTGCCCATGATTTTGAACATGACCATGTGTTGAAACTCATATATATGGAAAATATATGTCCACTGAGTCTCCCTAAATTTTCTCAAATATTTTTAAAGCATTTAAATAATTTTTCCCTATGAAAAACCATTTCTGTCCTTAAGAAAAAACCTTTAAATAAAATAGTAAAATAATCTTTAAAATAAATATTTGGTGGTTTTGAGAAATCATATATATAGCAGGTTCCAAATAAAGCCTTTGGGAAAAAAGGATCCACCCAGTTTGAGGAATTGCAGTGCAAACCTCAACTCAGGGGTTTTTGAAAACCTAATTTGAATAAATTCTTTTTGGCCAAAATAAATTTTGATAAAAATAGTTTTGGGTACTATCCACATGGCATGATCATTGGGAAAGAAGTTTGGATCAAGGAAGATGAATATGGAGAGGAGTAGAACCTAAGAGTGCCAAACATAATCATCCAAGCAAGCAAACAAGCAACAATTCAAACAAGCACAAGCACTGAAAAAGTTTTAATTGGTTCCAATTTTGTAAATCCAAGCATAGCAAGGTGATACAAACACAGGGTGTGACAAGAAGGCCAGGGATGCTTGGAGAAACTGGAAGCATGTATTGTATAAGAAGTACTTGAGTCAAGGAAAGGACCCAATCCCCTCATACCGCCAAACTACAAGGGCAGACTGGACATAATTCAAAAGGGTCGGGGCTAGTGAGGAATTTATTAAGAAGAGTGCCAAGCAATTGGAACTTCAGAAGAAGTACACCCCCCCCCACCATATGGGTGTGGTAGGATACTACGGCATGAAACTGATATGGGACCAGGAGCCCAAAGAAGCATTAGATGCGAGTGGCAAATGGGCCTTTAGTTAAATTAAGGGCAGTCGTGTTAGAGACTACATGCAGGCACGTGCAAGTAGGCATGACGACGATACTTATTACTTTGAAATCTCAGCAGACGAAGCACTATATAACGAGATGGTAGAGGCTTCCAAAATCCCTGGAAGGTTGTACAGGAACTCAGGGCCGTGTGACATTTTGTCTAAGGCTTTGAAAACTAGAGAGCCCCCCCCCCCCCCGGCCATGCAAGGGGAATTTGGGTCAATGTCCCGCACAAGAGGGATTTCTCACTAAGAAAATAAGAGATGCTCGGCATGAAAAAAACGAGGAGTGAAATTAAGGAGAATGCTTTGTACGAAAGGCTGAAGAGGGACATGTATCTGGTAGTTTATTGAAGAGTCATTCATGCAGAAGACACTAATGGTGAGAGATAGACAACAGTCGCAAGGGGAGGTAGGCATGGAGGATGTTGCTTATTGCACAACAACACCGCACAAGAGTAGTTGTGCATCAGCTGACCCTAGCAACACTGAGACTGCAGCTACATATGATGATGTTATATCTGATCTATTTGGAAAGATAGGCAGACTGAAGGGCGTGCTTACACATTATGAAGGTGCGTTAAAATGTGCAACAGCCTGGGTTGCCCCCCCCCCCTCTTGGACGGGGGCCTCTTGTTGGAAATGTGCCATTGAGGTCGGGTTGTGTGAAGTGCCAGGTGACAAAAGTAAAACATGGATTCATTGATTTTGCCCTGAAGAATGTCTTAGGGGACTATGGTGAGCAGAGGACCTTGGGAGATACATTGTTAAATCATATCTAGTAGCCACAGAAAGAAATAGACTACATGGATGAGATCCCTCAAGCCCCCCCCCCCCCAAAAAAGCAACCAATGGCACCCTTAAATCGGTGAATCTCTTCTCGGCACAACAACTCTTGCATGATTCCCCCGAGGAACATAATATTCGTAATCCAGCGGCTGAGGCATCAACCTGTGATCAGCCCGCATGACTTTCTGCCATACATGCCATTTCATCTTCCGCTCCTGAGCAGCTTGTGGCAAGTCCTACAACTGCTGAAGACGCACCATCGGTTCATATGATGGACACTGAACCAGAAGCGGTAGACACATCGGCACTGCATGCTCAGCAAACCAACCCATTGGAACCACCTGCCTAGTTGTCTGAAAGTCTAGAACCACCTGCTCATCAGTCCAGCAGTTTGCAGCCACCTCATAAGCATACCAATCTGTCGACACTGCCTGCTCACCAAACCAACACGCTGTCATAGCCTTCTCAAAACATCAACGCGTTGGCACCACCTCTGCTAAAGCCCGATATAGCTTCAACAGCTGGTCATCAGTTTGTCGCCTCTACTACTACAGCTCAACGGTCTCTCATAGCAGCACTGTTTGCTCAGCAGTCCGTCGTAACTTCACCGACTGCTCAACAACACGTCGTTCATGTATCCAAACCTCAAACATAAGTGCCTCGGCTAACAAGAGGAAAGCGAGCACGCATGTATCGTTGCCATTAAGGATAACAAGATGGGGTCTATTCCTACATCAATAGATCTTGTCTACATCATGTCATTGTTCTTATTGCATTACTCCGTTTTTCATGAACTTAATACACTAGATGCATGCTGGATAGCGGTCGATGTGTGGAGTAATAGTGGTAGATGCAGGCAGGAGTCGGTCAACTTATCTTGGACGTGATGCCTATATAATGATCATCGCCTTGGATATCGTCATGATTATTTGATCTTCTATCAATTGCCCAATAGTAATTTGTTCACCCACCGTGCGCTATACTCATGAGAGAAGCCACTAGTGAATCCTACGGCCCCCGGGTCTACTTTTCCAACATATTGCTTTCCGATCTATCTTTTTGCCTCTTTGTTTTCAGATCTACAAAACCAAATACCCAAAAAAATATTGCTGCACTTTTTATTTGCCCTTTTTATTTTGTGTTCTTGAGAGATCTATCTCTCCTATCTATCACTACCTAATCTATCTTTTTACCGTAGAGAGATTGACAAGCTCTCTTTCGCGTCGAGTTGCAAGTATTTGTTATTTGTGTGCAGGTGCTGCTTATTGGGTGGTGGTGATCCTCCTACTGGTTTGATAACCTTGGTTTCATAACTGAGGGAAATACTTACCGTCGCTGTGTTGCATCATCCCTTCCTCTTTGGGGAAATACCGACGCAGTCTCAAGCCACGTCAAAGGAATTTCTAGCGCCGTTGTCGGGGAGGAAGCGGTCTCTTCTACGTGCCAATCTCAGGCGCCGAGGAGACTCCATCATAATCTACCAGGTTCCTAATCACAAATCCCATATCCTTGCAATTACATTATTTGCCATTTGCCTCTTGTTTTCCTCTCCCCCACTTCACCAATTTGTCGTTTTATTCGCCCTCTTTTTCGTTTGCCTTTTTCTCGTCAGATCTCTTGTTTGCCTACCTTGTTGCTATGACTAGCGTTACCACTCCCCCTTTGTCACCAGATTTTGAAGTTCTATACTTCAAACAAAAACAAGGGGAAAATTTGAAAGATGCCTGGTATAGGCTAATGGAATCCTATCGTATTTCTAATCTAAAAGGAGACGCAAAAAATTTGCTCAAGAATTTTTACATAGGATTAGTTTTGCATCATAGAGAACTCTTGGATTTTGCCGCTAAAGGGAATTTTATTGAGCTTGATGCAAACACCGCTTATGAGATTTTGGAAGGAATATTGGGGATCCCTCCATTAAAAAAGGGACCTTCTTTCACACAAGAAGGGGTTCAAATTCTCAACAAATTGGGTGACTTACATAAGCACTTGGTTGAGTTGCAAAAGTATAATGAACCTCTCAAGCATATTAGTGGGAACCTCAATCGATTGAATACTTTGATTACTCTTTGCAAAAAGCCTTTGGATATTTTGGATCTCAAGATGGTTTCTTCTCCTGAAAATTTGGGGAAGCGTAAAGAGCCCCCCAGATTTGAGAAAGTCCTCACAAAAGTTGCCAAAACTAAAGATGACAATACCTGAAACTATGCGTTATGCCTAGCTAGGGGCGTAAAACGATAGCGCTTGTTGGGAGGCAACCCAATGAATAAATATTTTTTTTCTTTTTCCTTTCTTTTTTTGAGTGTTGACACAATTATGCCTCTGTTATGATTGTGTTTTTATGGTTTATTTAGTGTTTGTGCCAAGTAGAGCCTTTAGGATGATTCATGAGATGAGTAGAAGTGATGCTGAATCTGAAATAGAAACTTTGCATCCAGTATATGAATTTTAATTTTTTACCGGAACGTGATTTTGAGCTGAAATTTTAACACAGTGTTTATATACAAATTACTTACGTTGTCCTAATTTTTCAGAATTTTTAGAGTTACAGAAGTATGGTTAGAATATATATTACTATAGACTGTTCTGTTTAAGACATATTCTATTTTCGTTGCATTGTGTGCTTGTTTTGATGAATCTATGGGTTATATTGAAGGGTATGAGCCATGGTAAAGTTAAAATATAGTAGGTATAGTGCAATAATAAAATATGAATGGGTTTGCAAGAACGCCTAAAGTAGTGATTTGCTTTATTATACTAACGGATCTCACGAAGATTTTGTTGAGTTTTGTGTGATTGAAGTTTTCAAGTTTTGGGTGAGATCATGATGGATGAAGGAATAAGGAGTGAAAAGAGCCTAAGCTTGGGGATGCTACAGCACCCCCAAGATATATCCAAAGAGAAACAAGCAACTAAGCTTGGGGATGCTACAGCACCCCCAAGATATATCCAAAGAGAAACAAGCAACTAAGCTTGGGGATGCCCCCGAGTGGCATCCCCTCTTTCTTCTAACAACCATTGGTATTTTACTTGGAGCTATATTTTTATTCGTCACATATCATGAGTTTTGCTTGGAGCGTCTTGTATATTTGCTTGCTTTGTTTGTTAGTTTGTCACTTGTATCCTTGCTGGACACACCTATTTGAGAGAGCCAAAATTATGCTATGATTTGTTAGAATTTCTCTATATGTTTCACTTAAACTTTTTGAGCTATAGAATTGCTCTAGTGCTTCACTTATATCTTTTTGAGCACGGTGTGCTTGGAAATTTTTGAAGAAATACTCTCATGCTTCACTGAGATTAATTTGAGAGTTAGTAAATTTTGAAGAAATCCTCTCATGCTTCACTTATAATATTTTGAGAGATGAAATCTTTATGCTCATGTGCTTCACTTAGATTTGTTTGAGCTTGTCAAAAAAAGCAATGGCAATATATGAAACTAGTCCCAAAGTGATAGATATCCAAGGAGGATATAATAAGAACTTTCATGAAGATCATTGGACAAATTAAACTTGATTCCTTGTAATAGTTTTGAAACATGATGATAGTAATATGTGGGTCATGTTAGTGAGTAATTATGCTTTAGTAGGAATATTGGTTTTAAGGTTTGTGATTCCCTATGGATGCACGAAAGTCAATAGTTATGCAATGAAGTTATATCCTACTTATGGTGCATTATTCGGTGTTAGTTATGCTCAATGCTCGCTTATGTGAATTTTCGTTTCTTGGTTTGGTTGCTTCTCAATCTATTTGCTAGCCTCCATTTGTACTAAGTAGAAATACTACTTGTGCATCCAAAATCCTTAAACCAAGTTTTTCCTTATGAGTCCACCATACCTACCTATATGCGGTATTTCCATGCCGTTCCAAGCAAATTTGTATGTGCCATCTCTAAATTTTCAAAATAAATTTTCTCTTGTGTGTGCTCATACCGCTCATGAAACGGTGGGGAGTGTCCAATATTTTTCCATGCTAGATGTGTTATTCTCAAGATGAGTGTTTATTCACTTGTCATTGCACGAGAGTGCGGCGGTAATAGGGATGCCCATTCCCGAAATGAAAAAGAAAAAATATTTTCTTTATGTTGTCAAATAATAAATTCCTGGGAAAGTGTTGGTATGGAAGGCAACCGTGGATACGGCCCGCCATGGAAAGTGAAAGTTTGGTGGAAAAAGGAATATAATTTATTTTCTGTTTGGGAACCGCCTATGATATATCTAGCATGGAAAGTATTGTGAGCTACTTTGTCGTTTTCATTGACAGGAAAGGCATGCCACCCAAAATATTTTTCTCTCTCAATTTAAAACTTTGAGCTCTGGCACCTCTACAAATCCCTACTTCCCACTGCGAAGGGCCTATCTATTTACTTTATGCAATTTTTATTTTACTTTGAGTCTCCATCTTCTCTTATAAAGCACCAACTAGGGGGCACTATGATCGTACTTGAGCATTGTGCATAGCTAATATTTGAGTGCGTCTCATGAATGTATCAATGATTGAGCATGATGGGCTAGGGATAACTTTCTTTAGTGTTGATATTTTGAAAGGCATGGTTGCTTGTTGGCATGCTTGAGTATTGAAGTCATTATGTTAAAACTAGACTATTGCTTTGAATCATTTACAAGTCCAAATGTCCATGCTATACAAAAGAAAAGAATATGAGATGAACATGTTAGGCAGCATTCCACATCAAAAATTCTGTTTTTATCATTTACCTACTCGAGGACGAGTAGGAATTAAGCTTGGGGATGTTGATACGTCTCCAATGTATCTATAATTTTTGCTTGTTCCATGCTGTTATATTATCATTTTTGGATGTTTTACAATCATTTTATAACAACTTTATATCATTTTTTGGGACTAACCTATTAACATAGAGCCAAAGTGCCAGTTACTGTTTTTGCTTGTTTTTTACTTCGTAGAATATCAGTACCAAACGGAGTCCAATCGCGACGAAACTTTTTAGAGATTTTTTCTTGACCAGAAGACACCCAGTGGGCCAAAGAAGAGCCAGGAAAGTGGGTTGTGGAGAGCACAACCCACCAGGGCGCGTCGGGGGCCCCCGGCGCGCCCTGATGGGTTGTGCCCTCCATGGGGCCCCCCTCCACCGCCTCTAATGCCTATAAATTCCCAAATATTCAGAAAACCCTAGGGGAGTCGATGAAACACAATTTCAGCCGCCGCAAGTTCCAGAACCTCGAGATCCAATCTAAACACCATCACGGAGGGGTTCATCTTCTTCATAGGTGCCTCTCCGATGATGCGT
This sequence comes from Elymus sibiricus, assembly GCA_039707655.1. NCBI lineage: Eukaryota > Viridiplantae > Streptophyta > Magnoliopsida > Poales > Poaceae > Elymus > Elymus sibiricus. The sequence goes on from CM077667.1 coordinate 165,858,265, forward strand.
GAGTAGTCCACCATAGACCTATGGGTCCGTAGGCAGTAGGTAGATGGCTTCCTCTCTCTCTTATGATTCTCAATACAATGGTCTCTTGGAGATCTATTTGATGTAAAGTTTTGCGGTGTGATTGTTGGGATCCGATGAATTTTGAGTTCATGATCAGTTTCTTTCCATGAATATTATTTGAGTCTTCTTTGATCTCTTATATGCATGATTACTTATAGACTTGTATTTCTTCTTCGAATCTTTGGTTTAGTTAGGCTAACTAGATCGATTTTTTTTCCATGGGAAGAGGTGCTTTGTGATGGGTTCGATCTTGCGGTGTCCTTTCCCAGTGACAGAAGGGGCAGCAAGGCACGCATGTATCGTTGCCATTAAGGATAACAAGATGGGGTCTATTCCTACATGAATAGATCTTGTCTACATCATGTCATTGTTCTTATCGCATTACTCCGTTTTTCCTTGAACTTAATACACTAGATGCATGCTAGATAGCGGTCGATGTGTGGAGTAAAAGTGGTAGATGCAGGCAGGAGTCGGTCTACTTATCTTGGACGTGATGCCTATAGAATGATCATCGCCTTGGATATCGTCATTATTATTTGATCTTCTATCAATTGCCCAACAGTAATTTGTTCACTCACCGTGCGCTATACTCATGAGAGAAGCCACTAGTGAATCCTACGGCCCCCGGGTCTACTTTTCGAACATATTGCTTTCCGATCTAAGTTTTTGCCTCTTTGTTTTCAGATGTACAAAACCAAAAACCCAAAAATATATTGCTGCACTTTTTATTTGCCCTTTTTATTTTGTGTTCTTGAGAGATCTATCTCTCCTATCTATCACTACCTAATCTATATTTTTACCGTAGAGAGATTGACAACCTCTCTTTCGCGTCGGGTTGCAAGTATTTGTTATTTGTGTGCAGGTGCTGCTTATTGGGTGGTGGTGATCCTCCTACTGGTTCGATAACCTTGGTTTCATAACTGAGGGAAATACTTATCGTCGTTGTGCTGCATCATCCCTTCCTCTTTGGGGAAATACCGACGCGGTCTCAAGCCACGCCATAGTTCCAGTTGCCACAAGTTACGTAAATATTGCATGAGTAAAATGTCAGAAGGAGAACATAATAACATCTTGCAACTCCACTATGACTAGAGGCATTTCTCTCATATTCGGGTACCATCAGTGTGGAATTTTAGGACTTTCATGTCTTCTTCAACTTTGGTGAGCTTGCTGCCACTCTTGTTAAATGCTTGATGTTGTAAGTACTTCACTAACTCTGATCAACTTCTCCATACAAGGTTCTAGATGAAAAAATATGACTGTATTGTATTCCTCTCAGGGGATTGATCGCGCAGTGATCAATAAGGGAGCATGTGTATTTCATAGATCCTGATTTAGCAAACGATACTTTATTACATGACAATGGTCTAAGTACGAAGGCCACTCAACAGGTCTCCAAGATCTTGAATACGTTACACGTAGGAGAATTCTTTGTGTGGCCATAGTAGAAGGGTGAGTTAAATATACAACCACACATACAATGATCATCTTTTAGTTTTTGAAATAGTTCGTAAGTTCATGGTTTTCTTAAATTGTAGCCATCACTCGATCTTGGTAGTCATTGCTCCAAAGTGCAACACAATTTACTACATGGATTCTCTGAGAGAGTAAAAAAAGCCTCAGGATCTGACGCATCTTCAGGAATTCATGGATATGTATTGAATTCTTTGATGTTGATATTTTGTATTCATATCTAGTTCAAGAATTGAGTATGTGAAAAATTATCTTCATTTGCAGTGTATTGTCAAAGTACATAACTCTAGGAGGGATCCGGTTCGACCGTCAACTACCTCTGCAGCATGAGATCGTTTCTCTGGTAAGAAACCGAAAGTCGTTATTTTCAGAAAATGTATCCAAAGGTTTGCAAATACCTTTTCTTATGCTAGTCAAATATTCAAGTTTCTAAATAAACCTCTTTCTTTTTCTCTCAAAAGAAAAAAAAAGCAGCTTACACTGGTTAGGTTATTCCTAACAGGGCAAATACATGACTAATTATGTACAAAAAAATTCAGTGTCCTCAATAACAAGCAGGGACCAACCATTGTGGATACTACGTTTGCAGACACATGATCTCCCTATGTAGATCTTCTGATTGTTGTTACAATGCTGACAACATAGTTCCCGTAAGTCTGTTTCTTAATTACTATATTCTACTCCACACGTATGGCACATTCTGATCTAAAAATCCTGCAGTTGATCTTTGGATCGATGACCTCTAAACCGCTCCCCGCAGCTGAATTGCTGGCTGTTAGGAAAATTATCAACAATTTCTTCCCGAAACACTATATCAAGCCCAATCAAGACCGTGAAGTTTTCAACATTTCTTGGTCCCAACAAGAAGTATGCATTCAGATAGTGTTACCAGTTAAACCTATACGCACAGATGCATTGTTTTCTATGTGATCAGGTCTTCATATTTTGTACACTATGATTATGTACTGCATATGTCCATACATCTGTGGAATTTATCTAGCATTTTTTCAATTGCATATTGTGGTGAATTTTGATGAATGTTCTTCCAATGGACAGTATTTGTTCAATTTCATATTGTGGCAAATTTGCTTTTTGCACGATGATTCAAATGCGATATTTTACCATAACCTGGCCATTTAAGTGCACACAGTTCAAATAACTAAGCGTGTGCAATACAGGACGGAAATCACACATCACCCATAGCGCAACCTCGTGTGATCTATAGGAAAAGCATGCGAGATATAAACTGAAACATTGGTGATAAACAACAAATCGTAGACGATTTACAGCACTTCTACGTGTGCGTAGGAGCTCCTCAATCATTTGTGATAGCACATTATCTCACACGTGAGCTTAGGGGAAACCCTGCTCGATGCAAAGTGCAATCCTACTCGTAAATTATTCAGGAAATGTGTGTGATGATATCATGCATGCGAACGTTTGCCATAGAAAACTCGTGTGCGATGATTTAGACATCGCGCACAGTTTCTATGATGGCCCGTGTGGCTTAGGTAATTTTTGGCAAACGGTTAAATGTCAAACACCGTTTGCTTTCCATGAGCAATTAGACGTGTTTGACTCATGATAGACGTGTGTGATTGGTCCCCAATCCCACATGTGTGCCCAAAATATAGTGTGTACGATATGTTCCTGCATCGCACACAATTATATTTGCCATAGCGTCTGCATCATGGATCACTATCGTAGATGATTTTTCTGTGTCGTGTGGGATGGACCCCCCCTATCACCCACATAGGCAAGGCGGAGGTTTAAAACTTCGTTGTGGAAAGAGGGTAAAAACCGTTTGTACAGGACGTTGTTGCACGAGTGCACGGTCGTGTCCACGGCCATGAGTACCTCCTCATCCCTTATCTCGTCATCAACTATACTCTTTAATTAGGCGGTAAAGCCCCTAATAAAGAGACAAGGCTCAAATACCAATTGAAATGATCAGTAATGTCGACTAAAGGGTGTGAATAGGCGACTAACAATTTCTAACTTCTTTTAACAATATTAAGGATCAACACGAAATTATGTTGTCTTTTTTAACTGGGTGGACAACCTATATGACAAGATTAACAACAACAAATGCAGGCACAAGATAATCAGACAATACATGCTTGCACAAAGTAAAGGCACGAAGTAACCGCAAGTGGAGCCAATGGAGACGAGGATGTGTTTCCGAACTTCCCTCCTTTGGGGGAGGCACGTCTCCGTTAGGGAGGTGTGGAGGCACAATGCTCCCCAAGATGTCACTAGGACCACCTTATTCTTATCACGCTCTCGCACAATGCCAGATGTCATGATTCCACCAGCGGTTCTCTTAAAGGCGGTGACCGGAACTTTACAAACAAGATTGGGGCTCTCTTCACAACTTAATTTGAGGCTCGCGACACCACCACGAAGCTTCACCACAATGGAATGTGGCTTTAAGTTCACCTCTTCCGTCTATGGTGCCCAAACATCCAAGAGTAACAAGATCAACAAAGGATTGTAGGGGGGAATCAAATATCTCTTTGTGAAAGCGTAGATTGGGGACTTCTCCTGCAAACCCTAGAGAATCAACAAGTTTTGAGGGCTAGGGAGAGAGATTGCGCGAGTTTAAGGTTGGGCAACAATGGAGCAAATATGGAAAGGAGAGGTGGGTCTTCTTGGGAAAGAATACCCTCTTATATAGTGAGGACAAAATTCCAACCGTTATGCACTGGTCGTGCACAAGCGGTACTACCGCTAAGTGTGGTAGATCCACATAGACCCATTGAGTACTAGCGTAGTACTAGCACGGTAGTTCCGTCGGAGCGGTGCTACTAGCTAAAATAAGCGATACTACCACGAATTATCAATGGGCATATCACACGATAGTTCGCGCAGCGCCGGAGCGGAAGTAACTACCTAAGCGATCCTATTGTTTAACAACAGCAGTACTACCGCGAATTACTGGAGAGATAACAGGGGAACCCACTATAGTGCATGCGGCACATCTGCGGAAGTACCGCACAAGTGGTACTACCGCGAAGTGCAAGGGGTACTACCGCGAATTCCCTAAAGCCTAACAGGGAACCCAACGGTAGTAGTTGCGGTACGACCAGCGGAAGTACCGCATATGCGGTACTACCGTGGGTACCAGCGCTTGGCCTCTGCCAGTAGGACCAAAGCACAACAATGGAACTACTTTACAGTAGGGGAAGGGAATGTGGGTGCATTTAGCACTACAACAGGACAAAGCTTTGGTAACACGGTGTTATGTTACTACAGGCCCAGAAAGGTGTTACTAGTCCGCGGAGTAACACATTTTGAAATGTGTTTCATTAGACCGTGTTACTAAGTAGTGTTCACTGTCTCACATAATAATGTTACCATATCTTAAAACTTGTGTTACAATTATGGTGTAGTAACATACATATCAGGCGTTACTAAATACACTGGTAACATGTTATTGTAGTTATAGTAACACTCGTAGTAACGTATTTTTGTAGACGTGGAACGTTTGTGGTAACATACTTTTGTAACTGTAGTAACACAATTGGTAGCACATATTTTAGCTTCCAAACATAACTAGTAACATAATATCCAAATTCTTGTAACACTATAATTTATAGTTGTCACTACCTAGTAACCCATTATGTAACTCTAGTAACATCATCAGTAATACTACTATTTTAATATCGCAACATAATTAATGTATTTATTATTTCTTAAACATAAAAATTAGGTACACATTTTATTCAGTATACATTTATTTCCTAAAATTGCCACACCTGGTTATATCATGATGCTTTTCATCGTTAAAATGATATAGAAATTGAAGTTGAACACGTACACAAAATGGAAATTTTAAAATATTTATTACATATATACATAATATACAAAAGTATAGGATACATAAGCAATACAATAAAAAATACCAATATTGTTCGTTCCACAACATATATCATCCATATCACTAACTATAGAAAACACATTTGTGAAGAATATTACACCATATATTTGCATCAGTTTGACCAAAGAAAAAGATCTTGTGGATGATATTACATTTTTCAATCTATCAATATAAACTAAGTAAAATCTTCAAATTTTATTTTCTTCTTGATCCAATCGGAGAATTCAGTTGCAACTCAGTCATCCTTCTTTCGAATCTATAAAATAAAACTGGACCTTGCAGTTATATGATTAAATGTACACTAATATGATTTTAAAATATAGAAGAGAATCTTTAACTTACAAAATATGAAGGCCAAGCAATTAAGTATCCTGAGCAAAAGCATCACCAGTTGTTTTGCAATTTAGTACACCGAATAGTACATATGCAAGATTCCGCTTGTTTGGTTATGTTGAAGTCTTTAGAACTACTTTGAAAACAACCTATATTATGATCAATATTAGCATTGAATGACAATGATGATAGAATATGCATGAACAATATGTCAATGGATACACATGGTCATAGTTCAGGAAGTTTGTCATGACCATTCACTGTGATAGGGATACACAGTTTTCTTTAATAAAAAGGCCAACAACACAAACACCGGTTAATATGCACCATCACTAGCTGATGCTAAACTCTTGCTAGTATAGTAGTTTTCTGAAGTGTACTCGTGTTTCACATGTACTACTTGCTGACGTGAACAAGCAATATCAGAAATCGAGCATAACAATCAACTACCTCAACATGAACACAACATGTTTCTAGCCTCACGTAGACCTTAAGAAATTATTATAGACCCAAGACAACCACACGCTTTTCAAGACATGCGTCACTTAGTTGGTCGCTCAAGTAGGTCGTGGGACCTGCCTACATTTTTTGGCGACACCCTTCGACTAATGAATAGAAAACCATCAAAAACCTATGTTGTGGGATTTTGTCAATCTTCAATTCAAAGCCAAATTGCTTTTAGGAATTGCACCTAGGACCCATGTCGGCTTTTGGATGATTTATGGCAAGGTATGTAGCGCCGGCGGCCACCGCTGGTTGCGAGTACCTGTTTTTGAAAACACGAACAACATTGGAAGTTCCAAAATATTCTTTGATAAACACAAACAAATTTTTGAAAGCTTGAACAATTCTTCAAAAACCGAGAACTTTTTGTAAGCGCGAACAATTTTTGAACTTGAGATTTGTTTTTAAACAAATTGATTTTTTTCAAAGTCATTACAAAATGTATTTGAAGATCCGAATTTTTTGAAATTTGGAGCAAAATCTGACAACATGAACATTTTTTAGAATTTATGAACATTGTTTTTCAAAATGTGAACATTAACTGAAAACACATACATTTTTTGAAAATAGAAACAATGTTTGAAACATGAACGAAATTTTGAACAATTATTTAAACATGTGAACAAATTTCGAATCTCGAATAAACTTTTAAAATGTGATCAATTTTATGAAAACTTTTTTTTTTAAACATGGACAATTTTTTTATATTCCAAACAGTTTCCGAATTTTTAAACAGATTGAAAGCAGAAACATTTTTAATTTTTTGAACAATTTTTTAAAATCACAAACATTTTATAAATTTCCGAAGTTTTTTAAAAAATACGAACATTTGTTGAATTTGGCAAATAGTTCGAAAACGCGAACATTTTTGCAAGTTTTGTACCATTTATCAACACAAATATTTTCGGAAATTTTAGATTTTTTTTATTTAAAAAAATATAAAATAGAAAACAAAAAAGGAACAGAAAAATAAAAATGGAAAAGCAATTAAGATAAAACTGGAAAAAAATAGTTTATGAACTATATAGGAGGTTCCATAAAACCGGATATTGTTATTCCTCTTTAATGGGTTGGGCCGTTAATAGTTCGGTGTTATGCGTTTGAAAAACAGTCTTATGTAATTTCGCATTTTTGTCCATGGGCCAAAATCACGACATTTCTCGTTCTTTTATCTGTAGCAGAATCGTAGCCCAATTTAACTCCTCGTCGGCCACCTGCCCGTTTCTTTTTAATGGGCCCTGGCCCAGCTGTTAATTATTTTTAGTGTGGTAATAAAATGTGTTACTATACTACCAAAACATAACAGCGATGGTGGCCTGTTGGTAGTCACTTCTTTCCCTTGGTAAGAGGTGGTAGGTTCGAATCATTTTATTTGGTCATGCATGTCAAATGGGCCCTATTATTGGTCATTTTATTTTGTTCATTCATGTCAAATGGCCTTGGATTATGTTTTATTTTTGTGTGAATTCGGTTATGTTGGGTTATTTATCCGGTCTCACTTGTTTAGGGTCCCACATGTTCTAATTTTTTTAAACCAAGAGTATTATGTACATATAATATGCTTCCACGCCAAATGTCATGAATTTATTAGAGATTATGTATATATAATATCCTTCCATGCTAATATTTATAATTTTAGAACATTTTCTTGAAATTTATTCACTATTTATAAAGATTAAATGAATGAATTTATGCATACATATCAAAAGTAATTCCATTCAGTCATATATGTATCTCAAATAAGGTTCAAGTGATGCAAAAAAAATGCAAGACCTACGTACAAGCTTATGTCATAGACAAAGATTGTTGAGAAAATCAATTTAGTGAAAAATTGAACTTGAATCTTATTTAATACTCATGGACAAAGTTATATAATTTGTAACATTACCTGCAGCAGCACATGATTATGTGTTACTGTAGCTATACTTTGTAACGCACACGGAGCAACATGAATTTATATGTTACGATGTTAATGGTCGGTAACACATTTACAGAACATATCAGCTATGTGTTACTAAGGTCACTGCAACACACCTGCTGTGTTACTGCAATTTGACTCGGTAACATATTTTTTGTATGTGTTACATTTTTGTGTTACTTAATCTTTGTTTTGTTGTAGTGTAGGTTGTGAACATGTTGATTCCACTAATACCTTCCAACGCGGGCCCACTCTTACTAGTACGTATTTCCTACGACTCAAATCAAATGAAAAGAAATGCCGGAAAACCCATTTTTTGCTCTTTCCATATCCGAGGGGAATAAATGCTCAATGCAAGCGGTTAGTCCGCAAAGCGTGTTTTCATCGACACCAAAAGCACTTAGGGAGAGACATGCCCTGTCACCGTCGATGGTGTTTGTTGAGACTGTTGATAGTGTTTGCTACGGTAGAAGATGCATATATCTCTGATGTGAGCTTTGAGCTGTGCCGACGAGGTTGCTGCCCTAATGCAATCGCGTGTCTGGGGGAGTGGGGAGTTTCTTTGGTGAGTCGTGAAGGCGGCATGAGCGTTTTGTGCCAGGGGTGGGGGTGGGGGAGCAGTGACGTATAAACATAGGGAGGGAAACGCGGAGACGAGAGGGGTCGTACGGCCACTAATTGACACATCCAATGGTACAACGGGAACGTGTTTGGTTGCCTACATATAGGCCAACCAGGCCCAAGCGAAAAGAAGATGGCCTGTTTGGTTGCGTGTGTTCACTGTTGGTCTTGCATCTCACGCAACTTAAAGCATCTCCCAACCAGACCAGCTAGGAACTGTCGAATCTGCATTTTCCAGCGGGACAGACTAAGTTGAGATACATCGAGCGAACATAGTGGGCCTTATTACATGAGAGTATGCCGGTGTGATGCAAGCAAGTACAGACCATGTACTGGTTTGTTGTGTTACCCCATTAATCTCCTGTTCTAATTTCCCTTGAAATCTATACCTTCAAATCTACACAACGGTGCTTCGATTTGAGATAAGCTTTATACGAAAAAGATGCACATCAATGTTACGGTTTCATTCACGTGATCGGCTCGTAGTTTAGTCGACCCTAAATGCTTAATTTGTGTTCATGTTTGGAACTATTTTAGACGAATTTGTCAAATTCTCAGTGCATGGTCGACAGTTTGAAATTTCCTTTCGTGCGTAGCTTCATCTCGCAATTTCACACGACTTTTGTGTTGCATATTTTATGTTTCGACGATCATAGATGAGTAAATCTACATCTTTCTCATAAACTGTACATATGCATATGTATCATATGTTTTAATGATACTCATTAATCTCCTTCATTCCTTCTAATCTTCCTTTGGCCTCCTCTCCTGCGTCCTATTACAGTGGCACCACCGTTGGCGTTGTTTCTTCGCAAGGCGCATGAGCGTCTGGCTGGGCGCTCTGGCAGCCAGATCACCGTCACCCTCGTCGCGCTCTCCGTGCTATGCGACCTCGTCAGCTTCGTCCTCTGCCTTGCCTGGAGCGGGGCGCAGGTGGAGTTGTGACAGCGGCAGCGGCCGCTCGGCACTCACCTTCTCCATCGGCATCTTCCTGCTGTTGGTCGTCGCCATGTTCACCATGCACACCTACGCGTGCAGTGCATTTTTTTCTCCTTTGTCATCTGCCTCAACATTCTTCTATTCGTCCCTCCAGGAAGACTTTCTTTATGATGACGACGCAACCAATTAGTTCGGCACGCTGCCGTCGGACGCGGTGGACGATGACCGTGGCGTCACATCCGACGACGATGCGGCAAACTAGTTATTTGCGCTGTCGTCATCGTCCATCGTAATCGTCATAGAACTATGTAACTCTGTGTGTGATGCATAGCTGTTAACTCTTAATCATACAGCAAGCAAATACGCCCCAGGTGACTGGTGTGGTGCCCGTGCCGGTCGGCCAGCGCCTAGCGTCGCCTTTTTTTTTTTGGCTTTGTATGGGGGAAAAGGTGGGCTTGCAGTCGCCACTTCTGGTCCTGCACTCCTGCACTCCTGCTCTGCCACAGCCGCAGGATAAGAAACATGCGCGCTAAGCTCCCCGTGCTCATCGCCGGTGCCTCTGCGCCGCCGCGTCCCTTCTCCCCCTGCTGCCGCCGCGAGCTACCCATCCGGCTGGCCTCGTCCAAACCTCCCCGTGCCCTGCAGAACAGCGAGGGCGGCAGTAGGCCCCTGGGGCGCGCCTGGCCGGCCGTCTCCGCTGCCCTCTTCGGCGCGGGGTTCCTCCTCGGGCCGCTCCTGGACGGCATCCACTCCCGCGTCGGCCTCCAGGTCTACGGAAATGGCGCCCTCGACTTGGGCCCCCTCCACACCCACATCCTGGTAAACAGAGGCGTGCCCAGTGCATAGATCCTTTCCCTCGACGCTGATCTGATCGGGTGTTCTTTGCTCGTGCCGCGCCGGCGCAGGTGCCGCCCCTGCTCGGAGTGTTCTACTGCACCGTGGGGCTGCTCCAGCTCTTCCTGGACGAGAGGATAGCCCGGAGATCCAAGGCCACCGGGAGCCCGCGCGACACGGCGACGTCGCTCATGTAAATGTCTCCGTGCCACCGCCGCCGCCGCGCGTCCATCTTCAGCGCGCGCGTTCTGACTCGTAGCTCCTGTGATCCGCAGAGTCCTCGCACTTTTCATCGAGCTGAGCGCGGAGATGTACAGGGCCGGGATGCAGAGCAACGTGGAGGCGTACGTGCTGTTCGCCGTGGCGGAGTTCGTGTGGCTCTTCCTCGACAGCTCCTGGCTCGGCTTCGCCCTCGCCTGCCTCGTCGGCGTCGCCTGCCCTCTCGCCGAGGTCCCGCTCGTCAAGTAACAGCACCACCACTCCACTCTGTACAATTTTCACCCACATGATTACTCGGCTCATCCAGCCTTTGTTATCGTACTACTACAAACACGATCGCTGCTGCTCGTTGCAGATTACTCGAGTGCTGGAGCTATCCCAACGCCGACGTCCAACTGTTTGGCACGGTAAGTAGCAACGACCACCATCATCTTCTACTAGTATTCATCTGGCGTACTAGTTCATCTGATCGCGAGAGCTGTTGGTTGATGGCAGGGGTTGATGAGCTGGACGACGACGTGCTACTTCGTGTACACGCCTTTCCTACTGAATCTGGCGAGACTGCTCAAGTCCAGGCTGGCCGGCGATGACACAGAGGAAAAGGAAGAATGAAGCGGCTCGCCTTTGAGTTTTGGGGGGAGCCCTCCTATGGAGCCAGCGCTTGGTCAAACGGGCAGGGCAAGAAAAGCTAGACGTGCTACTTCCCTCTTTCTGGTCCTCAGTTGCGCCGGCAGCCTAACCCCCTCCTAACCCGCTCCTAACCCTACCCGCTCCCGTGCGGCGCCGCCGCGCCGCACCGGAGCGCCCCCGCCGGTTGTCTCCCGTTCCTCCCGCGCACACCCTCTCCCCGCCGCCGCCACCGGGGGCGTCGCAAGCAAAGCCTGTGTGCCGCAGCGACGGCGGCGGCGTTTCTCCTCGCCAAAGACTCGGTCAGGACGGCGGCGGCCCGCGATGGCCGGATCTACAGCAGTGGTGCGGGGCGGCGGCGGCCAGGCACGCGGCGGCGGCGTTCGGCGACTGGTCCTGCGTCGATGGCTTGGGCACCCGATCTGGGTCCAGATGGGCTTCGGGCGGGCCGCACATGCTGATGTCGTATACCGTCTCGTCAACGGCAGGATGCCCCTGGGATCGACCTGCATCACGAGGACGTCGGGGGCTCCGGCCCTGGGCGTGGCGGTGGTGGCCGTCTCCTTCGCCGGAGATAGTCAGCCTGAGGCTGGATTGTCGGATCTCCAGATCCGTCATCTAGTCCGGCTGCGAGTTGGGGAGACAGAGTTGCCGGTGAAAACTGAGCCAATGGCGGGCGATGGCGGCGTCTTGCGTCGTTACCTTGATGAAGGCATCGTCGTGTAACTTCTGTCAACCCACTCGTGCTGCTTCGGGGGAAACCCTAAGATCTGGTCATCCAGATCGGACGATGGCGGTACTGCGGTGTCGTTACTCTCTTGGGAGCATCGTTTATGGAGCAGCGCTGGAAGATAGAGGCAGGAGGTGGATCGGCTAAGTCTTGCACGGAGCTTTGGCGGAGATGTCAAGTCATGCCTGGCCGACAGGTGCTACGCTGTGTCATGCCTGATCGGCAGGTGCTACGCACGACAGATCTTCCAGAGTCTTCGCGTCTGGATGAATGCGCGCAGGGCGGTGGTGCCGTTGGGCGCCGTGGTGGCGTCGACGGATGTCTGGACTGGCAAGGGTGATGTGGATCTCTATCCTGAAGATGGGTCAGCGGTTCGAGGATGATGGCGGCTTCTGGCTTCTAAAACGTGTGCATGTGGTGCGCGCTTTAGGTCTGCTGCACCGGCTGTTGGTCCCGATACATTATGTGGATGGATCGGCGACGACACCGGTTTTATATATGGGGGGTGAGAGCACTCCACATTATCGAGTTTGTAGGTGTGAGTGGTGGCTTCGGGTGGCTTGATGTATTTTCTTGTCAGACCTTTATGGAATAATTAATAAAGATGGCTGTATGCATCGATTGATGCAGAGGCCGGGGGTTTAACCTCCTTTTCCAAAAAAAAAAGGGTCGAATCAAGATCACCTAGAAAATAAATGAGCTGAGCATTATCATCTCATGTAGCTTGATGAAAAAAACGAGCTGATCTTGACTCTTGTGTCACATGCTATATTTAGCTCCGCGGCTCACCGTAGCAAGCTTTTATTAACTATTTCTTTTAACATACAAGCATGTCACATCATAACACAACATACATGAAAAATGATTCATCTCCACTATCATGTGTATCTCAACATGCAAGCATGCCACTTTATCACGAAACATGCATGGAAAAGTGAACGGAGCTTGCCTGCTCTCGTCCCGTGCTCCCATCCGTACTCCCGAGACGTTAACTTTGCATCCAACAGCCACACCATTTTCCTTCTCCCTCACCTCTTTTCTGGCCAAAAAGGGACAACGAACCTGTATTTCCGTATTTTTCCTCTCCCTCACGGCTCACGTAATACTCGCGATTGATTTTGGAGGAAAAAGGCCCGCAAAAAAATCTGGAGGGAAAATGTCCGCCAATCTCACTATTTTGGCGCCAATGCAATAAAACAGGGACGTCCAAAAAACAGAGGTATCCTAAATCACAGTCAGATGAAAATTTGCAATCTGAGGTTGATTTCCTTGAATGAATAAATTACAGGAAGAAGTAAACTCTGCAATTATCCAGCGGAGTGGGGTTGTATTGTCCACTATGGCTTCTTCAAGCACTGACCATGGGAACCATGAACACGGCAATGAATCTCAAGGACCACATGTACGAAATCTGATTCATATTATTCTTGATCTCTTTTCGCAGTTATTGTCCTTGTTGAACTGGTTGCTTTTCCCTGCTGACAAACAAATCAAAATTCTGATCATGATTGTATAAGGTCTATCCAAAGCTCATTCAAACAATTGTATAAGATCAGGAATAGCAGTTTGCACAACTTAGTTTCTTAGGAGGAATACGTACAGGGGAGGGACGGAATGCGGGAGTTCCGTGATTTCTTTCCTCGGAAAAAAGTCTGTGTGCGAAGCATGCTTGCACACTGAATGTAACGGACTGCTGGCTTGAGGAGACTCCTAGCTTCCTAGTGACCAGCCTTCTTGCTGATTGTCCTAGGATTGCTATTATTTAAATAAAGCTCTTTGGATTACCCGCAAAAAAAAAGAGGTGATGGGGGAAGGAAAATGAAGTGACCGTTGGATGCAAAATTAACGTCTCGGAAGTCCGAATGGAAGCACGGGACGGGAGCAGGCAAGCCCCATCCTGAAAAAGTACCCATCTCAACTTGTCAAAATACCCGAGTATTTTATTTCTACCCAAATGATAACGCCCACACGTGTGGCATATCTGCACTTCGCCCACACGCATTGATCTCCGTCTGTTATGTTTTGCACGAATCTTGAAGGAATTTGTTGAAATTTCAGTGCCACGTAGGCATTGCATGTTGTGTGGGCGTTAGAACGCTCGCTCACACGACCCGCAGCGCGCGGTTGCCAGCTGCGCCGTGTGTGCGAACCAGTTCCCACCGACACAGTCATCACCTGGTCCACGCGCGTGTGGGTGAACTGCTCTTCGCCCACACGACGCTCGTACGGTGCTAGATGGCAACTACAGTTGCGCGTATGTGGCAACTAGGTAATCACACATGGTAATTATGGTTAACCATACTTGTCAATTATGGTTGGACCACACGTGGCAACTAATTAATCACACATGGCAACTATTGTTTGACCACATGTGGCAAGTAGTTAACCATATATGGCAACTACGGTTTGATTACATGCGGCAACTACCGTTAATTAGACATGACAACTATAGTTAACCAAAATAGAGAAGTTGCCATGCTTTACAACTACAGTTGTCATCCGGATAACTAAAGTTGTCATCCCTCGGATAACTAAAGTTGCCATCCTCCGGGGTAACTAAAGTTGTTGCGGCAGGACATGTGGGAAGATTTTACTTCGTGCCACATGCGTGGGGTGGGGATGAGTAGTAGTTCTTGGGCATGTGGCACGAAGTAGTTGTGCCCACACATCTGGGCAATTCTAATGTTCGCCCGCACATGACCGTGTGCGGCTGCCTCCTGGGTATGACACACACGGTGTATGGACATATGTCTAATATGCTACACGTGTGGTGAATATCAGGACCCTATTTCTGTTATGCTATTTATATTCAATAATAATTTTACAACTATATAGTAATCAAACATAATAAAGTATATGTATTTTAAGTTTTAGCTTTTTATAGTATTACTTCAAATATTCATGTTTCATACGATGAATCACATTGAAATATGTTGTCTATATTTAATAGCTAGGCCGAGTAGGCACATCCTGACACGGGTACATGTGAACCCGTTTTTCAAAAATGTACTTTAAACACGTTTTGTAGTGTCAAAAAATTCGAAACAAAATTTTGTGCATACATGTTCACACAACTATGTCCGCGCACAAAGTTTTGTGATTTTTTTTTCTTCGTAAAAAAGACAAATTTTAGCGCTTCTAAATAGCGTTTCGCGACATAATATTTTGTCTTTTTTGCACAGGCCACAAAAAGAGTTGTTTTTCCTTGAAACCTTTTGCAAGCACATAGAATATAAAGACGTCCGCATGCACCTTTTTTTGTAATTTTTTGTCATTTCAATTTTTTTTCCGAAAATGGGTTCATATGTACCCGGATTCATCCATGACTTTTCCTAGCTAGCCCACAACATGCATGAGAAAATGTCCATCCCCACTAACATATGTCTTTCAACATGCTAGCATGCCACTTCATTATGAAACAATCATGGAAAAGTACCCATCTCAGCAAGCCAAATACATGAGAGTTTTCATTCTATTATGCTATTTATATTTGATAATAATTTTACAACTATATAGTAATTAAAAATAATAAAGTATATGTATTTTCAGTTTTAGCTTTTTATAGTATTACTTTCAATAATCAGATTTCATACAAGAATCACATTGAAATATGTTACAAAATATTCACGCAACAACATGCGGGGTATCATCTAGTATGTATAATGGTCCTATCCGCTAAGGCATTTTTTATTTAATTTAAGAAAATAGCAACAACAAAAAATAAAATAATTCTGAAATATATTTTTTAGCGAAGGTGGTCTGACGTTCTATGCACATATGAAGTTTGGTGAAGAAATGACTTCCTTTTTTTTCAGACGAAATACAGAAAATCATTGCTGGCGAAATTTGTACAGCGAACACGTTGCAAACTAAGCCCTGATGATTTGATATATAGTCTTTTTTTTAAACTTGATTTGATCTATAGTTGGTATAGGCGTTGGAGACACATTTTGGAGTCAATTTAGATGGGCCAGTTGACGCTCAAATCTGTATAGGCAAAATCATGCAAAAAGTGTTACTACCACAAACATAGGTTTCTTACCCTAAAAAACATAGGTTTCTTACCCTAAAAAAACATAGGTTTCCTCACCTTCCGCCAGCAGTACTACTGCGACCGTCAATGTAACCGAGACAGCCAAGAAAAACACGTCACTAGAAGCACAAGTCCTTTTTCTTTGACAGCGCAATCTAATCATTCAATTTGTTGAAAATAGAAATCAAGAGAAAATAGACAGAGATGTAAAAATGAATCCAGCGTCTCCTTCATTGATGATTATCATATATTATATAGGGAAACGCTTCCTGCCAGTAGTCGGGAGCAACTAGTTAGCGAGCACTCCCACACAAGCGTTCCAACGATCACTCCCACGCGCCGCCACTTGGCGCGTTCCCAGCCGCCGCCACGTGTCGCGCTCTGAGCGTTCCCTTCGGATTTTGTTTTTTTTTTATTTTTTCGCACGCGTTTTCGGCTTTTTTGAGTGGTTTTTTTTCCGGTTTTTTTTGGTGTTCCGGTTTTTCACCGGTCTTTCGTAGCTTTTGGACAAAAAAAAATTCAATTTTTTTTTTGCGCGGAAAACCGCGTTTTCTTTTTTTTACGTGGAAAAACACGTTTTCTGTTTTTTTTGCGAGAGGCACGGTTTTGCTTCCGCGAGAGGCATGGTTTTTCCTTCGCGAGAGGCACGGCCGTGCCTCTCGGAAAGGAAAAAAAAACGCGTTTTCTGTTTTTTTTTGCGAGAGGCACGGTTTTGCTTCCGCGAAAGACACGGTTTTGCCTTCGCGAGAGGCACGGTCGTTCCTCTCGGAAAGGGAAAAAAATGTGTTTTCTGCTCTCTTTTTTTCCGCGAAAGGCATGGTTTTGCTTCCGCGAGAGGCACGGTTTTGCTATCGCGAGAGGCACGGCCTCTCCCGAAAGGAAAAAAACACGTTTTCTGCTCTTTTTTTTTCCGCGAGAGGCACGGTTTTGCTTCCGCGAGAGGCACTGTTTTGCCTTCGCGAGAGGCACGACCCGTGCCTCTCGGAAAGGAAAAAAACGCGTTTTCTGTTTATTTTTCTATCGCGTGAGGCACGGTTTTTTCGTCCGGTTTTTTTCGTGAAAAAAAAAGTTCGTCAAAACCTATCAACATGGGATCTAGTTTTGAAGATCTCGACGCGAGAAAGCCAACGGTGAAAACAGTTCGAGATTTGGACGCACGGTTTAGGAGATAAAACGTTTTGAAAATACGGATCTACGAAAAAAAGGAAAACTCCCGGGTTGCGACAAGTGGCACGCGTGCAGTGCGCCACTTGTGGTAACCTGGGGAGGTGGGAGTAATCGTTGGAAGGTGTACTCGCTAACTAGTGATTTCGCCAGTAGTCTGATGCGAAGCAATCGGCAGACCACCTGTGATCCGTCGATGCCTGGTTAATCCCACGGTTAAAGCCTAGGTGTTGCTACCTCACAAAAAAAAACTGGTGCTAACCATCGTATTTGACGCAGCCACACAGGCCCAAATCCCTCTCCTATTGAATGTCTCCCTTAACCTTCGTTCTTCTCTCTCCCTCTGCCCCCGCCGCACCGCCCTCCGAGCTCGTCGTCAACAACGGCACCCCTATCCTCTTCGATGGCGCAGCCTAGGTTCCATCTCGTGCACACTGTGCTTCCTTCCCACCTCGCCGCTGAAGACACAATCCACCACCGAGGAACTAATCCACCATGCCGCTCAGATCCAATCCCCTCTATGGACCTACTACTCGATGCCATCCCAAGTGACCTCGGTGGTCCACCATCCAGGCATTCGTTCGGCGTGCCCTCCATATCCATCGTGTTTGTTGCCAAACGAAGTGCCTGGACCCAGGAGGTTTGAACTACGGCCAAGAAAACTAAGAGTAACCTCCGATCCTTTTGCCCCCCATGTCCTTCCTCTGAATCAGAGGTATTGCATTGCTTGAATCGACTCCATTCCATCATCATCTGTCCCCCATGCATAGATTATTATCAATATGATGTTTCCAGTAACCAGATTTGTAAGCATCTGATCTGAGCTTTGACATCCCAGTTTGTTTGCATCGATGGATGAAACTGGTTTGTAGATCACAAATCGATCGATGCACACACTCGTGTGGATCAGTCATTGCAAGTTTCAGTTATAAAATTATATGCTCCCACTAGGTATGAATTACGTTCTGATAACAAAAAAATGATTCCTAACTTTATTGTATGTTTTCTCCAGTCTAGATAGTTTGGGGCACTAGAAACACGCTTCTACAATTTACTGTACTTGCTACTGCATTGTCGAGAGAATTCTTTGTATTTAAACACTTTCATCATGCTTCCTATATTTCATACATATACTAACAGGGGCAAGCTGAAAATATACGTTTTTCCTTGTTGAATAATGCCAAATAAAATCCAAAATACAAGGATGGCGCCATAGCATGTATGAAGAGTACATCATGCTTCCTTACAAGGTAATGTGGGATTCTCCACTTCTCTATTGTACCATACATGTAATACCTATTGTTGCCTTGTACCATCTATACTTATGCACCATGTCTAATGGATGCATATTTTTAAGCAGTTGTGTGCTGGCTTTTATTCCGATGGGCATAACCAGAGACATATGGAGGCTACTGATGCATGCACTAAGAAGTGTGATGCCACTTGCATCTGCCCTACAGCGAGGACGGCCACAAGCGAAGGGAAGCATGTCTACGGTCCATAGGGAACATACGATATTGACTTAAGGAAGCATAGTACGCACTGTTGGTGACTTGAACGAAATAAATATGTATCATGTTTGGAACTTATTGTATGAGCGTACGAAGCAGGAAGCAAACTTATGGTCGGTTAAAAGCAAATTATTTTGACCATGGCAACAGTTTTGTATTGGATGGAAGCAAACTTTCTTGTCTTGGAAACTTGATGAAAAATATATATGGGACCCAAATTTATAATATGTTAAAAAATTCTTAGATGCAATTTTTTTTTTACACGGAAGCAAAGTGCTTGGACACATTTTTTTTGTTACGCCCAAACAAGTTTGGTTGAGATCGAAGCAAATTATCTCGCCAGTGGAAGCAAAGTTTTGCTGCATATTGAAAACAAAATAATATGTTACATGGGGATGCATTTTTCATCGAAGCAAATTCGTTCTGTACTAGAAGCAAAAAATATTGTTTAGGAAAAAGCGTTGAATGAAGCACCTCAAAAGAAGCTAGTATGAAAATAGAAGAGTTGAGATGGAAATAATGCTTTCGTCGAGATGCTTCCATTGCATAAAAATAATGCTTCTGTCAGTAAAAACATATTTCTATCTAAAAGGATGCTTCTATAGATAAAAACTAATGATTCCAGGCCACTTAGTATGTTGCGCTGCCCAAAAATAAATCTTCAATAATAATTATTTTCTTGTATTTATTTTTTATGAAACTAAACCACAACTTACCAGAAAAAGAATCTGAAAATAAAGATATTTAGTGTGATTTATGCAAAGCAATTTCAACTAGCGGCCAAGTAGAACCAGTCTGTTACGTACTAGGAAGCAGTAAGGAAGCAAAGGAAGTCAGCGAAGGTGCCGGACGTGTTAAGCGGAAGCTGTTACACGAAGCAATCAATTAACGAACCAATCTAACAAACTATGTGTGGGCCATGCTAGCAGATTGGACGGCCATTATGCTTCTAAGCCAATGGTCCCGGACTAGTCTGATGGGAGGCAAGGGATCAGTAGTCTGATCCCTAGCGCTGCCCGGCGTCGGTTTGCAGGGACGTGATCAGGAGGTAACCGCCATGAGGTTGCTAAAGGAGCAACTGCACGTGGGGAAACTGGGATTCTCCTAATTAATCCCATCCTTGAAAGGAACAGGGATGGCCCAAGCGCTTTTGATAAAATATTGGGCAAATCCCGCAAGATCCATGGCACCCGGACAAACCTGTCAACCACACCAATCGAAACTGCTGGGTGTTCAGATAGGCCGGGATGGCAGTAGCCGAGGAATCAGGCAAGAGCCAGTCCCGGAGCGACGACGACGAGGACGAACCTCGCAGGCCGAATCAATGGCCGCTAGAAACTGTTTCCCTCTGAAGTCAAGGATGTGAACATGATCTACGTCATACACATCCTTAAGAAGGATCGGAAACGGGCACTTCGGGACGTCTATGCCTTAGAGCCTATAGCCCCGAGGCGCACCCCTTGGATGGCCTGCCCGATCACTTTCGATAAGAAAGACCATTCAACCAGTATCCGTCATGGCGGGTTAGCCGCCCTGGTTCCGGATCCCATTTTCGATGGGTTTCACCTTACTCGCTGCCTTATGGATGGCGGAAGCAGTCTGAACCTAATATATGCAGACACGGTGAGGAAGATGGGGATTGATCCATCACGAATCAAGCCCAGCAAAACCACGTTTAAGGGAGTAATACCCAGCGTGGAGGACCAGTGCACGGGCACTATTGCACTATAAGTTGTTTTTGGCTCCCCCCAACAACTTTCGTTGTGCGAACTTAATATTTGACGTAGTCCCCTTCAGCAGAGGCTATCATGCATTGCTTGGTCGTATTGCATACGCCCACTTTAACGTGGTGCCGCATTACGCCTACCTCAAGCTCAAGATGACGGGGCCCAATGGGGTCATCACCATCAACAGCAACACAGAACGCTCCCTCTGTACAGAGAAGTAGACAGCGGCTTACGCAGCCGACTCTCAGGCGGCCGAAGAAGCAGCCAGGCAATAAGCCCGATGCAACCTTGCGAGCTCTTCGAAGCGTGCTCGCATTGTCACTTCGGCCGCTGGCCGCACTCGCGTCATCCCTGAGTAGGGATACACGCTCCCCTGCCCCCGTCGTCTGGTAGCAGACTACTTACCTCGAGTACACAACTTCGCGCTTAAAATTCCTTGGGGAATTGGGGAGCATAAATTTACTACAAAAAGTGTGTTAAATCGGATCATCCGAGAACACCCAACGCATAGTGATCTCTTTGGCACAGTAAAGGCCCACCAGAAGGAACATATCGGCAGAGTCAAACTGCCAAGTCACAGCTTCAGCCTCGTCAGAGGCCCCGCCTTTCGAATGCATCAAGCATACCAGGGAGTCGGACGCATACATCAACCTTGTATTAGACAAGGACGAGCTGGTCAACAACATGGAGGCGCAGATGTGTGGCAAGGAATCAATGGGCCATGGTGCTCGTTTATCTTAAAGCCATGTATTACTCTCCCTTTTTACCTTTCTCAAACATACTCTCTGGATCCTGTTATAGCTCGACATGTATGGCTCCATCATATGAATAATGAAACGGACCTTTTTTCGGTCCCCGCACATATTTACGTGTTGTTTTTTCATACTTTCCCGAGGTGGTATACCTCCACATGCAGTAGAGTACGACTCTAAACCGGGGGCTCGGGTTTATAAACGAGCCCATGTTCAAGTCCGATGTCTGATCGGCATCTTGGATATTGTGTTATATGCACTTGTTTCGAATCATGATTTTGGTCAATGATTGGGTTTCCCGGCTCCAGTGTTTTCCTCCTATGTTCCACTCTGCTCGGCTAGGGGTGTAAAGGGCGAACCACTGCGATTGCGCTTCCAGCATGGATGGTTACGGTGCCTCGGTGGAGAAAGCCGAAAATTGACTATCATGACAAGCGTAAATAGGTCAAGCGATCCAACGACAGTGTCAAACTATCCGTCGTTAGTGGTTGAGCCGTGCTAAACGAAGAGTTCTTACTACAACAACCAAGGTGTTAAGATGGGTGTATCTAGGCTGGTCCGATCACCACTTCACCGGGGGCTAGCTCAACTATCTCACCAATTAGAGCTCCTATGACTAAGTGAAAGCGATAAAGCCACTATAGTCTGATTGTCTCGTTCATCTAAGCATGCAAGCCGCCTACGGGTCCCAAGACGTCGGCTAAGGGTTTACGCATGTTAGAGAACACCCCGAGTAGCATCTGCAAGGGGGCAGAAGCTAACGATTGGAAACTTTCAGATATAAAAACAGTCACACATGAGGAACATATAAACATATCAGATGGAACCGAACTGATTAAAGCATATTTTATGTATTTTTATTTACAAACTACTCCTCGGCATACCGAGGGACCTTTCAGAAGCGAAGCTCCGACTTAGAGCATTAGGCCTCGATCTTCTGGGCACCTTCAAGGACCTCGGCCAGAAACTGCTCTGGCTTGCAGTTCTTTCTTCCGGGGGCCCGGATGCGTTAACCAGCGGTTGGATCCTCGAAAGGTGCGCCATCACCGACGCTTACGCCCGTTGGGCGCCCTCTAGATAGGCCGACCTCTTCCAACACTCCACCTGGGGGCTGGCTTCGCGCAACCTGCTCAACAGTCCGAAGAAGCTGCTTGGTATCGGCAGGGCCGGCCAGATGTTGACGCGGAGGTCTTCCATTATCGACCACGCCGCGGAAATAGCTCCGCCTGCTATTTCATTTGATTATTGAGTTGGGGCTGGTGCTAGAGCGCCTGGAACAGATGCCAGAAGATCTTCTCGGATGGTTCATCAGGGCAGTCGGTGTGTTGAGCACAGGCGTCCATAGTGCTCTTCGGCGGGTCCTTAAGGCCTTTGAGGAACACCAGATTTGCGTAAGATGGGCAAACCGGCTGTCGCTAAAAACGCAGTAAAGTAGGTAGGGCTTACCAGCGGCGATTAGGCTTACTTGATTGAGCATATCACGGTCCACCCGGGCCTGGGTCCTGGCCTCTTTGCAGTCTTAGCTCGCCTTGGCAAGCTCGGCGGCAAGTTACTTCTTATCCTCTTGAAGGGTCTCACGCTCGGCGTAAACCCCCTTGAAGTTCACCTCCACCTACAGGACCCGGGTCGCGTGCTTCTTGCCGACCTCCTTCGCCGCAGCCGGCTCTTTGCTGGCCTGCTCCACCGCAGCCTTATGCTCGGCCTCCTGTTGAGCTGCTTGCAGCTTGGACCGGAGCTTTTCAAGCATCGTGGAGGAAGGTCCAAAGTACATTACCAATGTAAGTAATATCCTAGCGCCACATCATTCTTTCAGATATAGGTACAGAAATGCCAAATCATCTTTTAGGATTTACCTTGAGCTTCCTCCATCCGCCTCCTCATCAGCCCCATGTCCTTTTCAGACATATCGAGCTTTCGGTTCATCTCCTCCAACTCCTTTGAGTTGGATGCTGAAGCCGAGGCCGACTCCTACAAGCAAAAAAAATGCAGATATTAAATATTCCTCGGACGATATGGATCCTTGCTACTTATAAATTGCGTTGGGATTTTCCTCGACCAGGAGAGGAGATGCAACACAGTAGAGATAAGTATTTCCCTCAGTGAGAACCAAGGTCATCAAACCAATAGGAGGACCACGCAAATTCCCGTCTTGGGGATCTACACACAAAAGAGCACACACTTGCACCCAACGCGTGCAAGAGGGTTGTCAAGCCCCTTGAACTCGTTACTTGCAAGCAGTAAGTAGTGATAGATAGATAATATAAATATAAAATAAAATAACAGTAAATAAATGGCAGCAATATTTTTGGTGTTTTGTAATAATATAGTTTGTGAAGACCTCGGGGCCATAGTTTTCGCTAGAGGCTTCTCTCTCGAAGAAAGCATACAGTGGATAAACAAATTACTGTTGGGCAATTGATAGAAAAGAGCATAGTTATGCAATATTTATTCATGATAATGAGCATCTAAATAGGCATCACATCCATAAACAAGTAGACCAACTCATGCCTGCATCTACTACTATTGCTCCAGCCATCGACCGCTATCCAGCATGCATCTAGAGTATTAAGTAAAAACAGAGTAATGCTTGGAGCAAGATGACATGATGTAGACAAGTAAATCCAATCAATATGAATAAACCCCATCATTTTCCCCTTAATGGCAGTAATACAATATGTGTCATGTCCCCTTCTATCATGAGGATTGACCACCGCAAGATTAAACCCATCACAACGCACCACTCCCACTGAAGATCAACCAATCTAGTTGTCCAAACCAAATTGATAGATCGGAGAGCAATACGAAGCTATACCAATCATGCATATAAGAATTCAGAAAAGACTCTATATTTTCATGAATAGTCTGAACATAAACCCACAATTCATTGGATCCCAACAAACACACCGCAAAGAAGGATTACATCGGATAGATCACAACGGGGATCGCGGTGAACTTTGTATTGAAGATCGGAGAGAGAGAGAGAGAGAAAGAAAGAGAGAGAGAGAGAGAGAGAGAGGGTACTAGCTATGGACCCATAGGTCTGTGGTAAAATACTCACACATCATCATGGAGGCAGCAAGGTTGATGTAGAGGCCCTCCGTGATCGATCCCCCCTCCTGCAGAGCACCGGAACAAGGCTCCAGATGGACTCCTGTAGAGGATATAACCCCTGGGTATACCGAAGTGAAGGGAACTAAACTCTTTCGAACACACACGCCGGCTGGTTCCCCGTACCGTTCGGGCTCCCAGCTGGCTGCCCTGGCGAAGCACTTGTCCGCCCTACGGGCCAGACTCATCTGGCCGGCTCCCCCACCCCCTGCCGGCTGGGCCGGGGCCGGATGGCCCGTAACTGGCTGGCTC
The DNA here is from genome assembly GCA_039707655.1 of Elymus sibiricus. Taxonomy (NCBI): domain Eukaryota; kingdom Viridiplantae; phylum Streptophyta; class Magnoliopsida; order Poales; family Poaceae; genus Elymus; species Elymus sibiricus. The sequence continues at coordinate 165,882,950 of CM077667.1, forward strand.
GCGGCCAGCCGTCCTGGGGCCGGCTGGCTCGGTGCCGGCTAGGTGGCGCCCGGCTCTATCATGGCCAAGCAGGTGACCGGGCCCCCGTCCTCTCCTTCCGTGTCCATTGTATGGCGACGGGACGTGACCCCATTTGATGGGGCCAGCATGGCTACAGTGCTCGTTGATGGAGGAGCACACATGGCTACAGTGTAGTCGGCCGTACCCACAGGCGGGTTGCGCATGGCTACAACAGAGGTGGCCGTACCGCTGACCACGGCCGATGGCGACCAAGCGGGGCAACAGTGGAGGCACACCTCCAACCACTCCATTACCTGCTCCTGCATGGCTACAGGGCAGCCGGCCATACCGTTGACCGCGGCCGCTTGCAGCTAGACGACGCCGCACAGTGCGGCTCGTGCCGCGGCGTGACGGGCACGCATCAATAGCGATGGCGAGCCAAGCGGGCCACCACTTCCAGCGGGACCCCGCGGCCAGCGGGCCCACACGCGACGAGACATCCCTGCCGTCGGGCCCCACCTGGCCGGCGAGAGAGAGCGCCAGCCGGGCCCCACCAGCCTTATGCCTTGAATGTTGTAAGCTGGGGGGTTGGCCTATAAAACCCTCCCGGCGCACCCCATGCAAGGGCAACAGAGACACACGCACACACTCACGTAGAGAGGAGGAAGAGCTAGCGGGCTCCTTCTTCTTCCTCTAGCAAATAGATCAAGGAGCGATCTTATAGCCACCAAGAACATCAACCAGACAAGCAGGATTAGGGGTGTTATATCTCGTAGAGGGCCCCGAACCTGGGTACATCACGTGTCTCACACCGCTTGTTCCCAATCCCGTTTCCGGAACCCAACAACGTCCATTCGGCCCCAACCACGTTCGATAGGCACCCCATGACATCTGTCGTGACAAAACGACGACAGTTGGCGCCCATCATGGGGCCGAGCGTGGCGTCGGCTGGAGCCATGCTCTGGGCGGGACCCTTCACCGACTCAGCTGAGTGCGACACGCTCGGGCTGCTCAGCATTCCAGCAGTGCCCGCTTCCGCGGGGGACGACGCGGCGCCGGGCTCTGGCCTCGCCCTCCTCGCAGACGATGCTCCCGTCTGCATTGACAGCCTGTGTGCACGCTTCGTGTAGGATCACTAGAAGTGTGTGTGTCTAGAGGGGGGTGAATAGACTACTTGCAAAAATTAAATCCTAGCCTTTTCCCAAGTTAATTGGTTGGCAGATTTTAGTTATGGTAGCAATTCAAGTACACCCTACACATGCATGTCAACAAGTATGGCAGTTGAAAGTAAAGACATTGCACATGGAATTTAGGAGTTGAGATAGGGAGATCAAACGCATGAGGGACACGAAGATTTTTCCCGTGGTTCCGATAGGTGGTGCTATCGTACGTCCACGTTTATGGAGTCTTCAACCCTCGGAGGGTAACGGTCGCGAGAGTCCACGGAGGGCTCCACCCATAAGGGTGCACGAAGTAGCAACCTTGACTATTCCATAACGACTTCCGTCCACGAAGGACTAGCCTCACTATGGGTAGATCTTCACGAAGTAGGCGATCTCCTTGCCCGTACAAACTTCTTGGTTCAACTCCACAACACGAAGTAGGAGGCTCCCAAGCAACATCTAACCAATCTAGGAGCCACCACCCTCCAAAAGGTAATAGGCTCGGTAATGTCGATGAACTCCTTGCTCTTGTGCTTCAAGATGATAGACTCCTCAACACACAATCACTCTCTCACAGATTTGGCTTTGGTGGAAGAGATTGAATTGGTGGAAAGCAACTTGGGGAGGCTAGAGATCAAGATTCATATGGATGGAGTGGAATGGCTTGATCTCAACACATGGGTGGCTCTCTCTCTGTAAATTGGATGGGGCAAGTATGGAATAGTTCTGAGTGCTTCTCTTTTGAGTGGGTGGTGGTGAAGGGGTATATATAGGCATCCCCAAAAATCCAACCGTTACACCTAAAGTGACCAACTCGGTGACACAGAAGTATAAAACTCGGTGGTACCGAGTTGCTCCAAAGGTAGCAACTTTTGAATCTCGGTGAGACCGATACAAAGTTCTCGTCGGTACCGATTAGGTGACCAACGGACAGTTTCCAGAACTCGGTGACGCCGATCCAAAAACTCAGAAATTTCTATTTTAGGAATCGAGGTAACAGAGAGTTGGCAAGCTGAACTCGGTGGCACCGAAGCAGAATTGGTTGCACTGCTGTGCTAGGGTTTGGCAGGGCTCTGTCTGAGATGGGAAATCGGTGGGACCGAGTGGAAGAAGTTGGTTGCACCGATTTTCATGGAAAGCTAGGATAGAGTTTTGGTGGGAGAGTTTGTGGGTGTTTTTGGTGACTATCACTTGTGCACGTGGAGCATCTTGTTCACCAACAGTACCTTACCCCCTTTTAATAGTATTGGCTTTCCTATGGACTCAAGGTGATTTCTCACAAAGTAAAATGTAGAGTCCTCTTGCTTGAGGCTTTGCCAATCCATTTCCTTGCATCTAGGGGTATCTCCACACAATCCTTTTTGCCAACCCATCTCTCTCTATGGACTTTCACCTGAAATACACTAGGTAGAAATATTAGTCCAAGAGACAATGTATGTTGTCATGAATTATCAAAACCACCAAGGGAGCATAGTGTGCTTTCAATCTCCCCCTTTTTGGTAATTGATGACAACATACAATCAAAGCTTCAATTAATGATATGCATGGATATAATGAAGACTTTGAGAGACACATGACTTAGACTTGCTCCCCCTAAATGTGTGCAATCCCTTTAAAGGATAGTTGCCTTGGAATGCATGGACACACATATAGTAGAAGGGATATAATGAGTCATGTGTATCTTGGCTATATGCATCAAATATATATGAGTGAGGTGTATCCTTGTTCAAGACTTCACTCTTGCAAACAATATGTGCAAGAAGCAAGAGATCATCTTGATCAAAGATATGATGCATATACTTACCTTGAGTTCTTGAGCATTCTTGTAGTAGAAATACACTTGAGAAAACAATGTTAGGAAACACAAGAGTATTCTACCAATCAAAAAGCAATAGAGCTCAATAGTACCAAGATGTGGAGAACATGTAGAAGGTAGTATTCCTTAAGATTGATATGTCTCCAAGATCATTTAGAACTTTCTCCCCTAGATATGAAATAGTAGGTCATCCTCTCCCTCTAAATCTTAGCATGTAGATATTGGGATTGGATAGGGTGAAACAAGTCTAACATGAGAATAACAGCGAAACTTCTCCACCTACTTTGGTATTCTCCCCTTGTCTATGTAAGTAAATCTCCCCTTGTCTATGTAAGTATAAGCTTTGATATTCTTCCCTTTGATTGTCTCTCCCCCTTTGCATTGAAGCATGTATCTCCCCCTTTCTCTCTTTGAAGCTTTGGTATTTCTCCCCCTTTGGCATTAATTTCCAAAAAGGTCATACTCAGGGTCAGATACAGGGATCATCGATTAAGAAGGGATCCTTGAGAACAAGGGTCATAGAATGTAGGGATCATGGAAAGGTTAGAATCATAGAGAGCATTAAAAAACTGATGGAACATAGAGAATAATCGCTCCCTCTTTCACTGAGAGCTTGTAAGACTTCTCCTCCTTTGAGTTAGGGATCCTAGAATAAAGTTTCTCGATCTACCCCCTTTTTAATAATAAGGGATCATCGAAGAAATGGAGAAGTGCTAAGTTTAACAAAGGATAGAAAAGATAGCAAAGTCGGTGGTTCCGAGGCAAATAAGTCGGTGGAACCGAGACGTGTATATGCAGCCTATCTGCTTGATCGGTAGAACTGAGTCATTTGAATCGGAGGCTCTGAGGATACAACAGAAACTTGGCAATGTTTTAAAAACTTGAAAATGAGCTTGGAAAACTTGTATTAAAATGTCAAAAAGATCTACAATGGAAAATACAAAATGCTTTACAAAGAAATATCAACTAGAGAAGATTTGAGTGGTTCCAAGAAATCTTGCAACTATAGAATGAACCAAACAAGATACTTAATCTATATGATGGGCGGTGACTAGGTCACCTATATTAGAGTATATTAACTTAGGAGCCAAGTAAGAATACTTGATCATAGGTCATACTCATCGTTAAGCTCAAAATGGGGTTACCATTTTTCGATTAAGCATTTTAATGTTTTCATATCACTTGAGTTGCTTTATCTCATGACTTGGAGTAAAAGTTTTTTCAAGGATATGAGTACATACCTTTGAGTGATGTTGATGACGTGGCTTGTAGGTGAACTTGTTGAGGATGCTTGAGGTTGATGAGGTTCATCTTGAGTTGAGAGCAATCCTTCTTGTTTTGGTTCACTTATCACCTACATATGTTAGTCATGCAAGGAAGAACAATATATATCCATTTGACATGATATCAATTGAGAATTTGCAAATGTGATCACATCAAATATATGCCAAGGATATGGTTGAGTTGTCTTCTTCCTTTCATCGTCAAAAGAATTGTGGATACTTGATCATGACAAGATTGCTCAAGATATGAGTTGATGTCAATCTTGTGAAATGTTGTTCTTCCAAGTACCTACAAAAGATTAGTTGCAATACAAGGGAGCATATATTTCCATGGTATAAGATAACATGTCAAGTGTATCATGGAAGGATCATGTAAGCTCATGCCCTTGCATGCATCCGAGTGAGTCTAGCTCAAGTTTGAAGCATCAATGATGTTCAACTCACTCCTCATGTGATAAAACACTTTCTCATCAAGTGGCTTAGTAAAGATATCAGCCAATTGCTTGTTGGTACGAACATGCTTAAGATCAATATCTCCTTTGGCAACATGATCACGAATGAAATGATGTCGAACTTGAATATGCTTAGTTCAAGAATGTTGCACGGGATTATGACCAATCTTAATAGAACTTTCATTGTCACAAAGTAAAGGAACATTTTTCACATGGATTCCATAATCCTTAAGCGTTTGTGTCATCCATAGCAATTGTGCACAACACGATCCGGTGGCAATATACTCAGCTTCGGCGGTAGATAGAGATACCGAGTTTTGTTTCTTGGAGGACCAAGACACAAGAGATCTACCAAGAAATTGACATGTACCCGAGGTGGATTTTCTATCAAGCTTGTCACCGGCATAGTCCGAATCGGAATAGCCAACAAGGTTAAAAGAAAATACCTTGGGATACCAAATGCCAAAGTTTGGTGTTTGTATCAAATATCTCACAATACGTTTCATGGCCAAAAGATGACACTCTTTAGGTGCAGCTTGATATCTAGCACACATGCAAACACTAAGCATAATATCGGGACAGGAGGCACATAGATATAGCAATGAACCAATCATGGATCGATAAACTTTTTGATCAACCGGTTCGTCCTCCTTGGTAAGATCAACATGTCCACTAGTAGGCATAGGAGTTTTCATAGCTTTACACTCTTGCATGTTGAACTTCTTGATCAAGTCCTTGGTGTACTTGGTTTGAGAGATGAAAGTTCATTCTCTCGTTTGCTTGATTTGCAAACCAAGAAAGAATTTCAGCTCACACATCATGGACATCTCATACTTCTCGGACATCAACCTTCCAAATCTTTCACTAAATTGTGGGTTAGTAGATCCAAAGATAATATGATCCACATAGATTTGACACACAAACAATTCACCATTAACCCTCTTAATGAATAAGGTTGTGTCAATTTTACCAATATCAAAACCCTTTTCAATGAGAAACTTCGTTAAGCATTTATACCAAGCACGTGGAGCTTGCTTAAGACCATAAAGAGCTTTACGAAGCTTGTAGACATGATTCGGTTTCTTAGGATTTACAAAACCAGGGGGTTGCTTAACATAGACCTCTTCTTCAATCTCACCATTTAAAAATGCACTTTTAATGTCCATTTGATAAAGCATGATATCATGGTGATTAGCATAAGCAAGAAGAATGCGAATAGCTTCAAGTCTAGCGACGGGGGCATAGGTCTCACCGTAGTCCATACCTTCGACTTGCGTATATCCTTGGGCTACGAGACGCGCCTTGTTGCGTACAACTTGACCATCTTCATCTTGCTTGTTCCGAAACACCCATTTGGTTCCGATGATGTAGTGCTCGTCCTTAGGCTTCTCCACGAGTGTCCACACTTCGTTCCTCTCGAAGTTGTGAAGCTCTTCATGCATGGCGTTCACCCAATCCGGGTCTTCAAGAGCTTGTTCTACCTTCAAGGGTTCAATGCTACAGATGGAAGAATAATGCTCACAAAAATTAGCTAAGCGAGTTTTAGAGCGAGTGATTCTCCCGGTTTGTATGTCACCGAAGATTTGGTTTAGAGCATGGTTCTTGGTCACTCTTGCTCGAACTCGGGGTAGCTTCGGCTTGTTGGATGGTGGAGCTTTTTCATCATCATCATCTCCTTCATCTTCGTTGTTGTTGAAGGTATCGTTTCCTTGAGGTGGTGGTGAAGGAGGTTGTGGTGGATCTTCATGATGTACTTCCTCCTCTTCATCTTGGCGTGTACCGCTTGTAGATGCCTCCATGTCATGTTGAGGATCACCTTGACGTGAAGTAGGGGCTTCCACTTGAGTTGACGAAGTACTTTCCTTCACCTCCATGGGACGACTCTTGCCGATGGACAAGTCTTGGATAGCTTCTGAAGGATCCTTATCTCCTACATCATTTGGCAATTGTTCGACTTGCGAACCATTAGATTCATCAAACTTCACATCTACCTTCTCTTCAACTTTTCGAGTGAAGTTGTTGTAGACATGGTAAGTGCGAGAGTTCGATCCGTAACCGAGTAGGAAACCTTCATGGGATTTAGGAGCAAATTTAGTACGACGATGCTTATCAAGAATGTAGCACTTTGAGCCAAATACTGATACGTCTCCAACGTATCTATAATTTATGAAGTATTCATGCCATGTTTACAATAATTCTATATGATTTTGGTATGATTTTATTAGAACTAACCCGGACTAACGCTGTTTTCAGCAGAACTACCATGGTGTCGTTTTTGTGCAGAAATAAAAGTTCTCGGAATGGGCTGAAAATTTACGGTGATTTTTTATGGACCAAAAGAGACCCCCGAAGCATCGGAGTTGGGCCAGAAGAGCCACGAGGCAGTCACAAGCCAAGGCCCCCCCTAGGGCGCGCCCCCCTGGCTTGTCGTCGCCTCGTGGCCCCCCTGGACTTGTTTCCGCCGCCAAAAATTCCTATAAATACAGAAACCCCCAGAAACAAACGTAGATCGGGAGTTCCGCTACCGCAAGCCTCCAGAGCCACGAAAAACCAATCGGGAGCCCATTCCGGCACCCTGCCGGAGGGGGAAACCATCACCGGAGGCCATCTTCATCTTCCCGACGGTCTCCGTGACGAGGAGGGAGTAGTTCACCCTCGGGGCTGAGGGTATGTACCAGTAGCTATGTGTTTGATCTCTCTCTCTTGTGTTCTTGAGATGACACGATCTTGATGTACCGCGAGCTTTATTTATATAGATGAATCATATGGAGTTTTCCCCTCTCTATCTTCTTGTGATGAATTGAGTTTTCCCTTTGAAGTTTTCTTATCGGATTGAGTCTTTAAGGATTTGAGAACACTTGATGTATGTCTTGCGATGGGATATCCGTGGTGACAATGGGATGTTCTATTAATCTACTTGATGTATGTTTTGGTGATCAACTTGCGGGTTCCGTGACCTTGGGAATCTATTCATAGGGGTTGGCACACGTTTTAGTCTTGACTCTTCGGTAGAAACTTTGGGGCACTCTTTGAAGTTCTTTGTGTTGGATTGAACATGATGAATCTGAAATTATGTGATACATATCATATAATCAAGCCCATGGGTACTTGTGGTGACATTGGAGTATCTAGGTGACATTAGGGTTTTGGTTGATGTGTATCTTAAGGTGTTATTTTAGTATGAACTCTAGGGCTGTTTGTGACATTTATAGGGATAGCTCATAAGATTGATCGGAAAAGATAACTTTGAGGTGGTTTCGTACCCTACAATAATTTCTTCATTTGTTCTCCGCTATTTGTGACTTTGGAGTGAACTCTTTGTCGCACGTGAGGGATTTACATATGATTCAACTATGTCACTATTGTTGAGAGAACTTGCACTAGTGAAAGTATGAACCCTAGGCCTTGTTTTCAAGCATTGCAATACCATTTTTGCTCACTTTTGTTACTTGCTACCTTGCTGTTTTTATATTTCCAGATTACAAAAACCTATATCTACCATCCATATTACACTTGTATCACCATCTCTTCGCCGAACTAGTGCACCTATACAATTTATCATTGTATTGGGTGTGTTGGGGACACAAGAGACTCTTTGTTATTTGGTTGCAGGGTTGTTTGAGAGAGACCATCTTCATCCTACGCCTCCCACGGATTGATAAACCATAGGTCATCCACTTGAGGGAAATTTGCTACTGTCCTACAAAACTCTGCGCTTGGAGGCCCAACACGAGTCTACAAGAAGAAGGTTGCGCAGTAGACATCAAATACCCGAAAGTATCCAACTTGGGGTTTGTTACTGGTGAGTAGCTCGTATGCCGTTTTACCGAGAAGCTTGTGCAAGTAGAGTTGGTTTGTGGCATGACATGCTGTTTCCATGGCTTCTGCCCAAAAGTGTCTTGGCGTCTTGTATTCGTCAAGCATCGTTCTTGCCATCTCAATAAGAGTACGGTTCTTCCTCTCAACAACTCCATTTTGTTGAGGCGTGTACGTAGCCGAGAACTCATGTGAAACACCTTCTTCGTCAAGAAAGGTATCTACATGGGTGTTCTTGAACTCCGATCCGTTATCGCTCCGAACCTTCTTGATCTTCACTTCAAACTTATTTTGTGCTTTGCGAGCGAAGTTCTTGAAGATCTTTTGTACCTGTGACTTATCATCAAGAAAGAATACCCACGTAAATCTGGAAAAATCAACAACTATAACTAGACCATAGGAATTTCCACCGAGGCTCTTGTAAGCATTGGGACCAAAAAGATCCATGTGAAGTAACTCGAGTGGTCTCCTAGTAGTCATGATATTCTTTACGGGATGACTTCCACCTACTTGATTTCCAGCTTGACAAGCACTACAAAGTCCATCTTTGTCAAAGATAACATCTTTAACACCAAGTATATGATCACCTTTGATAAGCTTGTCTAGATTACGCATGCCAACATGTCCTAGTCTTCTATGCCAAAGCCAACCTTTAGAAGATTTTGCAATAAGACAAGTACGAGGGTTGGATCTCTTAGTGAAATCGACAATATATAGATCACCTCTATGGAAATCAGTAAAGACCATGTTATGATTATCTTGACGAAACACTTGGCAATCAACTTTCATGAATAGCACATTAAAACCAAAGTCGGCGAGTCTAGATACGAAAAGAATATTGTAGCCAAGGGATTCAACAAGCATGACGTTTTGAATAGAGCTATCATGGGATATGGCCACCTTACCAAGACTAAGTACCTTACCCTTGGAGTTGTCTCCAAAAGTTACATACCTTCGCGGTCCATGGTTTGGTGCGATCTCTTCAAACATCTCTCTATCTCCGGTCATATGATTGGTGCATCCACTATCGAGAATCCACTCTTTTCCTCCGGACATGTAACCCTTGAAGTTTGCCATAAGACTTAGATTCTTCATGATCTTCTCATGCTCGATGTCGAATAAATCATCTTCATCATAGTAGCCATGTTCCCCATTGTGATCATCAAGTCGGAAATCCTCGTCACAAGGAACAAGAGAGTCGTTAGGGTTGTGATCATGACAATGTTCAAAATTATGAATTTGAATGGCTTCTACAATGATGTTGTTGATAGTTATGATGTCTCCTTTAGCACGCATGAGGTCTCTAAGCTCAAATAGATAGCCATCAAACTTGGGATCACTAGGCATCATTTTGTTAAAGACAATAGTCTTATGAAGAATTTCATCAAGATTACTCAATGAATAACTTGGATATCGTTTCTCCAAGTCATTCCACAAAGTATAAGCACATTCAAAATTCTTCGTTTGATTAAGCACAATCCTAGGGAATCCTCTAATGATAAGATTAACAGTTCTAAGATTGCATAGCATATCAATTTCCTCTTCGTGTGTGGGATGTAAAGGATCAATGGGAGGTACATAGGGGTTCTTAACATACTTGCTCAAATGAAATTCATTGAATAGCTCAAGCATCTTATATTTTCATTGACTATAGTACCCCCCATCAAGAATAGGCACTCTACAACTCAACCTTTCCACACTAGACACATCCAGCTTCCTCCACGGTGATGAAACCAACGCAAAGGAGACCAATGCTCTGATACTACTTGTAGGATCACTAGAAGTGTGTGTGTGTCTAGAGGGGGGGGGGTGAATAGACTACTTGCAAAAATTAAATCCTAGACTTTTCCCAAGTTAATTGGTTGGCAGATTTTAGTTATGGTAGCAATTCAAGTGCACCCTACACATGCATGTCAACAAGTATGGCAGTTGAAAGTAAAGACATTGCACATGTAATTTAGGAGTTGAGATAGGGAGATCAAACGCATGAGGGACACAAAGATTTTTCCCGTGGTTCCGATAGGTGGTGCTATCGTACGTCCACGTTTATGGAGTCTTCAACCCACGGAGGGTAACGGTCGCGAGAGTCCACGGAGGGCTCCACCCATAAGGGTCCACGAAGTAGCAACCTTGACTATTCCATAACGGCTTCCGTCCATGAAGGACTAGCCTCACTATGGGTAGATCTTCACGAAGTAGGCGATCTCCTTGCCCGTACAAACTTCTTGGTTCAACTCCACAACACGAAGTAGGAGGCTCCCAAGCAACACCTAACCAATCTAGGAGCCACCACCCTCCAAAAGGTAATAGGCTCGGTAATGTCAATGAACTCCTTGCTCTTGTGCTTCAAGATGATAGACTCCTCAACACACAATCACTCTTTCACAGATTTGGCTTTGGTGGAAGAGATTGAATTGGTGGAAAGCAGCTTGGGGAGGCTAGAGATCAAGATTCATATGGATGGAGTGGAATGGCTTGATCTCAACACATGAGTAGGTGGCTCTCTCTTAGAAAATTGGATGGGGCAAGTATGGAATAGTTCTGAGTGCTTCTATTTCAACTGGGTGGTGGTGAAGGGGTATATATAGGCATCCCCAAAAATCCAACCGTTACACCTAAAGTGACCAACTCGGTGACACCAAAGTATAAAACTCGGTGGTACCGACTTGCTCCAAAGGTAGCAACTTTTGAATCTCGGTGAGACCGATACAAAGTTCTCGGCGGTACCGATTAGGTGACCAACGGTCAGTTTCCAAAACTCGGTGACGCCGATCCAAAAACTCGGAAATTCCGATTTTAGGAATCGAGGTAACAGATAGTTGGCACGCTGAACTCGGTGGCACCGAAGCAGACTCGGTTGCACCGATGTGCTAGGGTTTGGCAGGGCTCTGTCTGAGATGGGAAATCGGTGGGACCGAGTGATAGAAGTTGGTTGCACCGATTTTCATGGAAATCTAGGACAGAGTTTTGGTGGGAGAGTTTGTGGGTGTTTTTGGTGACTATCACTTGTGCACGTGGAGCATCTTGTTCACCAACAGTACCTTACCCCCTTTTAACAGTATTGGCTTTCCTATGGACTCAAGGTGATTTCTCACAAAGTAAAATGTAGAGTCTTCTTGCTTGAGGCTTTCCCGGTCCATTTCCCTGCATCTAGGGGTATCTCCACACAATCCTTTTTGCCAACCCATCTCTCTCTATGGACTTTCACCTGAAATATATTAGGTAGAAATATTAGTCCAAGAGACAATGTATGTTGTCATGAATTATCAAAACCACCAAGGGAGCATACTGTGCTTTCACTTCGGCAAGCTGCACCTGGGCGATGTGCCGGCCCCCGACGAGTACCCTAGCGCGGTGCTCTTCGTCTCCGACCAGCCGCCCCTCCTAGATGGCGTGGATGCCGGTGACATAGACGGCCTCTGCGCACTCTTCGCGGGGCTCCGCATCTCCGATGCGTCCACCGCTGACGAGTACCCCAGTGTGGTACTCGGCGTCACTGATCCTTCGTCGTCCGTTGACCGCGACGCCTCGGATGGCGCCGTTGGCACCAACGCGTGCGTCGAGGTGATGGCCACCGGCTCCTTCACGAGTTCCGGCCACGCCCGGGCAGAGATGGATGTGGCCGCCGCAGCGTCTCACGCTAGGGCGGAGGCGGACGCGGCTGCCGCCGCAGCCCGCTCGGGCACCTCCGACCTCCTCCGCTCCACTCTCCAGGGATTGAGCACCCCTATCGCACCGATGGCCAATCCGGCCACCGCCACGGCGGATCTGGAGATGGCTCGCAAGTAGCTGTTTGTGGAGGCCAACTCCCTCGCAACCGCCCGGCGTCGGATGGAGGCCGCGCAACGCGAGTACAATTCCACCTACAGCCTCACCCCGGCTGCCAACGAGCCCAGCCGGCATGGGGAGGTGAGAAACCGCGGCCGCGTGGTCGCGGAGATCCTTGGCGGCAAGCTGCCCACCTACGACACCCCTCCGGCCAACTTGAGGGCAGCCCTGGTGGCCTACGCCGACCTAGCCTCCATGGAGGGCGAGGAACGTGCGCAGCAGGAGTGGCACATCCAAGAGCTCATCACCGCCGCCAACGAGCAGCAGGCCCGCCTTGACCAGGCTCAGGCTGGCGCCGGCTCCCTCCGCCCCGAGGGCGACAATGCGCCTGTTGCCAGCGGGCACCGGCAGGCCCAACACTCTTCTTCCCCTCGCGGCTCCGGGCGCCTGATAACCCACAAGTATAGGGGATCGCAACAGTTTTCGATGGTAGAGTATTCAACCCAAATTTATTGATTCGACACAAGGGGAGCCAAAGAATATTCTCGAGTATTAGCAGCTGAGTTGTCAATTCAACCACACCTAAAAGCCTTAATATCTCCAGCAAAGTATTTAGTAGCAAAGTAGTATGGGAGTAACGGTAACGGTGGCAAAAGTGACAGTAGCAGTTTTGTAGAGATTATAACAGTAGCAACGGAAAAGTAACTTAGCAAAGATCAATATGTGAAAAGCTCGTAGGCAATGGATCAGTGATGGATAATTATGTCGGATGGCATTCATCATGCAACGGTTATAACATAGGGTGACACAGAACTAGCTCCAATTCATCAATGTAATGTAGGCATGTATTCCATATATAGTCATACGTGCTTATGGAAAAGAACTTGCATGACATCTTTTGTCCTACCCTCCCGTGGCAGCGGGGTCCTAATGGAAACTAAGGGATATTAAGGCCTCCTTTTAATAGAGAATCGGACCAAAGCATTAGCACTTAGTGAATACATGAACTCCTCAAACTACGGTAATCACCGGAAAGAATCCTAGTTATTGTCACCCTGGGGGATGCGGATCATAACTCGTAATAGGTGTCTACAACTTGCAAGATAGGATCAAGAACACATATATATTCATGAAAACATAATAGGTTCAGATCTGAAATCATGGCACTCGGGCCCTAGTGACAAGCATTAAGCATAGCAAAGTCATAGCAACATCAATCTCAGAACATAGTGGATATTAGGGATCAAACCCTAACAAAAGTAACTCGATTACATGGTAAATCTCATCCAACCCATCATCGTCCAGCAAGCCTACGATGGGATTACTCACGAACGGCGGAGAGCATCATGAAATTGGTGATGAAGGATGGTTGGTGATGACGACGACGTTGATTTCCCCTCTCCGGAGCCCAAATCAGACTCCAGATCTGCCCTCCCGAGGAAGAACAGGAGGTGGCGGCAGCTCCGTATCGTGAAACGCGATGAACTCTTCTCTCTGATTTTTTCTCCCTGAATAGGAATATATAGAATTGGAGTTGAGGTCGGCGGAGCTCCAGGGGGCCCACAAGACAGGGGCGTGCCCTGGGGGGGGGCGCCCCTGGCTTGTGGCCAGGTGGTGGACCCCCTCCGGTTGATTCTTTCGCCAGTATTTTTTATTAATTCCAAAAATATTCTCCATAAATTTTCAGGTCAATCCGAGAACTTTTATTTCTGCACAAAAATAACACCAAGGCAATTCTGCTGAAAACAACGTCAGTCCGGGTTAGTTCCATTCAAATCATGCAAATTAGAGTCCAAAACAAGGGCAAAAGAGTTTGGAAAAGTAGATACGATGGAGACGTATCAACTCCCCCAAGCTTAACCCATTGCTTGTCCTCAAGCAATTCAGTTGACAAACTGAAAGTGACAAAGAAAAACTTTTACAAACTCTGTTTGATCTTGTTGTTGTAAATATGTCTAACTGATATTCAGATTTTCAGCAAGGATTATGGACTAACCACATTCACAATAACATTTAGGTCTCACATTTACTCATATCAATGGCATAATCAACTAGCGAGCTATAATAATAAATCTCGGATGACAACACTTTTATCAAAATAATCATGATACAATATGATATGATGGTATCTCGGTAGCCCTTTCTGAGACCGCAAAACATAAATGCAGAGCACCTCTAAAGAATAAGGACTGACTAGACATTGTAATTCATGGTAAAAGAGATCCAGTCACAATCATACTCAATATCAATTAATAACAAAGCATACAAATGACGGTGGTGCTCTCTAACTGGTGCTCTTTATAAGAGGGTGATGACTCAACAATAAAGTAAAGTAGATAGGCCCTTCGCAGAGGAAAGCATTGATTTGCAGAGGTGCCAGAGCTCGAGCTTTTAAAACAGGGATGAATAATAATTTTGAGCGGTATGCTTTCATTGTCAACATAACAACCAAGAGATCTCGGTATCTTCCATGCTAGATACATTATAGGTGGCTCCCAAGCAGAATAGTAAAGTTTTTACCCCCCTCCACCAATCAATCACACTCCACGGCGAGCCGAATCCACGGGTACCGTCCATACAAACAACAATCCTGGGGGAGTTTTGTTTCATTATATTTTGATTTGATTTTGAGCATAGAACTGGGCATTCCGAATACCAGCCACTTTCTCGTGAATGATAGTGAATCAACACATATCGTGAGAATAACCCACCTAGCATGGAAGATACTGACAGCCCCTAGTTACTACATGAGCGATTCGGGCATGCAAAACAGAATATTATTTGAAGGTTTAGAGTTTGGCACATGCAAATTTACTTGGAACGGCAGGTAAATACCGCATATAGGTAGGTATGGTGGACTCATATGGAACAACTTTGGGTTTATGAAGGTGGATGCACAAGCAGTATTCCCGCTTAGTACAAGTGAAGGCTAGCAAGAGACTGGGAAGCGACCAACTAGAGAGTGACAACAGTCATAAACATGCTTTGAGATTAACAAACATTGAATGCAAGCATGAGTAGGATATAAATCACCATGAACATAAATATCGTGGAGGCTATGTTGATTTTGTTTCAACTACATACGTGAACTTGTGCCAAGTCAAGCCACTTGAATCATTCAGAGGAGGATACCATCCTATCATACTACATCACAACCATTTTAAAATGCATGTTGGTACTCAAGACAAACCATTATACACTCTTAGCTAATTAAGCATGGCATGAGTAACTATAATCTCTAATTGTCATTGCAAACATGTTCCATCCATAATGAGCTGCATCCAGAACGATGAGTTAATCATATTTACAAAAACAAAATAGGTCGAGTTCATACCAGCTTTTCTCCATCTCAACCACTTCATCATATATCGTCATTATTGCCTTTCACTTGCACGACCGAACGGTGTGAATAAAAATAAGAGTGCACGTGCATTGGACTAAGCTGGAATCTGCAAACAATAACTCAAAGGAGATGGCAAGGTAATATGGGCTCTCTGTAAGATAAACAATGATGCATATGAGAGCCACTCAACATTTTCATCGTGGCCTTCTCCTTACGACCCAAAGAAAAGGAATTTCAAAACAAGAACGGGCAAAACTATTTACACGGGAAAGCTCCCAACAAGCAAAAGAAGAACGAGAAATCTTTTTGGATTTTCTTTTAATGATACAACTAAACAAACTAGGAGGTAAAGCTAGAACTATTTTTTTTGGATTTTGTCAAGTTTAATGAAGCACACAAGAAGAAAGCGGAAAGAAGAAATAAACTACCATGGAAGATATAATGAAAAAGTATAAGCACCGACTACTAAGATGAGTGTGTGAACATGAATGTAATGTCGGTGAGAAATACGTACTCCCCCAAGCTTAGGCTTTTGGCCTAAGTTGGTCTATGGCCATGGCTGAAAATAACCATCTCCTGGATACTCCTGAGGATACTGAGGGTTCCACTAGTTGGCGAGCTCCTGTGGCTCCCACTGAAAAACTGGATCCTGATATGGATCAAGGGCTGGTGCCGACTCAGGTGCGAGGGGTTGCGACAGACCCCAATATCTATAGATGTCCTCAGGCATAATAGTGTACCTGCCTTAATGAATATCGAACAAAGAAGAAGTAGGCAGAGCAATAATCTCACAAGTACCCTGACTAAATACTAAGTTGTATAGCAGCCTCCTATCATTATCCTTCCTAATAAAATCATGTGCTACCATACTATCATAGTCTAAATATCTTGTAGGTAGTAACATTTCCTCTTCCTCGTCAAGCCTAATTGGTATTTTAAAGTGTTTGGCTAGACGAGATGCATAGATACCTTCGAATATGGGGCCCTTCGAACGGTTTAAGTTCAATCGTTGGGCCACTATAGCGCCCAGACTAAAAGTTCTATCAGCAAGTAAAGCGTGGCGCAGAATGGCGAGGTCGGGAGCACTAAGGCTTCCACTCTCCCCACGACCAACTAAACATCTCCCCACGAATAATGAATAATAGCGTAGAACAGGAAAATGTAAACTAGCCGCTCTTGCCTTTGACACACCTCTCTCTTCCCCCATAGTGATTGCGGCAATAAAGTCCTTCATGTCTCTAGGACGTGGTTCACTGATGCTGCCCTCATAAGGTATTTTGCAAACTTTGCAAAAATCGAAAAGTTTCATCTCCTTTGGCACATCATATAAGTAAAATTCTACCATGGGAGGATTCTTCCTAGGATAAAAGTGAAAATTTTGCACGAAGATATTAGTGAGTAGGAGGTACTGGTCACACTTATCGTGGAGGAAGTCGGTGATGCCTGCATTCTTAGCCAAATAATAAAAATCTTCATAAATTCTGGCCGCCCTCAAGAATGCATCACGCATCACTTGGCCATTCACATGGCCGAACCTCCGCGACGCAAGGAAGATTATATTTGAACTTCTTCTTCACCTCATTTTCATCTTCTTTAGAGCCCCGGCTTGAAGAGCCTCTTAATAATCTCCTCATCATTTTTTCTCTGAAACATTCTGAAATTTTTAGTGACTCACAATAAAGGTGAACAAAACTCAACAAAACTTATAGCAACTACCCCCACAAGTGCCTAGAGGCTATATCATGCATCAAAACTACTTGGGACCTTACAAATTTGACATTAAAGCTCAAGAACAAGGTCACCACAGCAGCAAAAATTTGCAAAATATAAAGCACTAGAACAAAAACTAATTGGACCATTGGAGGAGTCACATACCGAAGAACAATCCCCCAAAACAGTTTTGCAAATAGAGCTTTGCACAAGGAGATCGAAAATGATAGCAAAATGAGCTAGAACACGGGTTTGAGCAATGGTGGGATTTTTTTTGGAGGAAGACGAACTGGATGGTGGTTGGAATAAGTGAGGGGGCCTACGTGGGACCACAAGCTAAGGGGGCGCGCCCAGGGGGGGGTGGGCGCGCCCTGTAGGCTTGTGGCCCACTGGTGCAGCCCCCTGATGTGTTCTCAGTGCCAGAAATTCTTAAATATTCTAGAAAAAATCATACTACATTTTCAGGGCATTTGGAGAACTTTTATTTTCAGGTCACTTTTTTATTGCACGGATAAATCAGAAAACAGAAAAAATAATAGCATTTTTACTTTATTTAATCTAAATAACAGAAAGTAAAAGTTGGGTACAGAAGGTTGTGCTTTCTAAATTCATCCATGTCATGCTCATCAAAAAGAATCCATCAATAAGGTTGATCAGGTCTTATTGACAAACTTTTTTCGAATGACACAGGACCGGAGAATTTTCGAATAACACTAGGTTACCTCAATGGGGATATGCATGTCCCCAACAATAAGTATATCATATTTCTTTTTGGCAGTTGGGAGAGGGAATTCAAAACCTCCAATAATAATCGTTGAATTTTTTTCAATGGAGTTGATACTATGAACTTGAGATTGTTTCTTCGGAAAGTGTACCGTATGCTCATTACCATTAACACGAAAAGTGACATTGCCCTTGTTGCAATCAATAACAGCCCCTATAGTATTCAAAAAGGGTCTACCAAGGATGATCGACATACTATCGTCCTCGGGAATATCAAGAATAACAAAGTCTGTTAAGATAGTAACATTTGCAACTACGACAGGCACATCCTCGCAAATCCGATGGGTAAAGCAGTTGATTTATCAGCCATTTGCAAAGAGATTTCACTAGGTGTTAGCTTATTCAAATCAAGTCTACGATATAAAGAGAAAGGCATAACACTAACACCAGCTCCAAGATCACATAAAGCAGTTTTAACATAATTTCTTTTAATAGAGCATGGTATAGTAGGTACTCCGGGATCTCCTAGTTTCTTTGGTATTCCACCCTTAAAGGTATAATTAGCAAGCATGGTGGAAATCTCAGCTTCCGGTATCTTTCTTTTATTTGTCACAATATCTTTCATATACTTAGCATAAGGAGACATTTTCAGAATATCAGTCAAGCGCATACGCAAAAAGACAGGTCTAAGCATTTCAACAAAGCGCTCAAACTCCTCATCATCCTTTTTCTTGGATGGCTTAGGAGGAAAGGGCATGGGTTTCTGAACCCAAGGCTCTCTTTCTTTACCATGCTTCCTAGCAACAAAGTCTCTTTTATCATATCTTTTGTTCTTAGGTTGTGGGTTATCAAGATCAACAGCAGGTTCAATCTCCATATCATTATAATTACTAGGTTGAGCATCATGATGAACATCATCATTAATATTATCACTAGGCTCCTGTTCATTACGAGATTGTGTCTCAGCATCAGAAATAGAAATATCATTTGGGTTTTCATGAGTACCTATAACAGGTTCATTAGCAGCATGCAAAGTCCTATCATCATTCTTTTTCTTTCTTTTGCTAGAATGACTAGGTGCGTCAGAATTAATTCTCTGAGAATCTTGCTCAATTCTCTTAGGGTGGCCCTTAGGATACAAAGGTTCCTGAGTCATCTTAACCCCTCTAGTCACAACTCTAATAGAATGATAATTGTTCTTACCATTCATCTCATTGAGCAAATCATTTTGTTCCTTAAGTACTTGTTCTACTTGAGTAGTTACCATGGAAGCATGTTTACTAATAAGCTTAAGATCATTGATAGTTCTACTCATATAATCACCTAAGCGATCAAGCATGTAAGCATTGTGTTTCAATTGTCTACTAACATAGGCATTGAAATTTTCTTGCTTAACAATAAAGTTATCAAACTCATCCAAGCATTGGCTAGTAGACTTATTATAAGGAATATCACCTTCATCAAATCTACGAAGAGAATTTACCTCTATTACCCGTGTCGGGATATCAAGACCATGTATTTCTTTAATAGGTGGTAGATTATTAACATCTTCAGCTTTAATGCCTTTTTCTTTCATAGATTTCTTTGCCTCTTGCATATCTTCAGGACTGAGAAATAGAATACCTCTTTTCTTCGGAGTTGGCTTTGGAGGTGGTTCGGGAATAGTCCAATCATTATCATTACTCAATATATTGTTCAATAGTAGTTCAGCTTGTTCAACAGTTCGTTCCCTGAAAACACAACCAGCACAACTATCTAGGTGGTCCCTAGAAGCATCGGTTAGTCCATTATAAAAGATATCAAGTATTTCATTTTTCTTGAGAGGATGATCAGGCAAAGCATTAAGTAATTGGAGATGCCTCCCCCAAGCTTGTGGGAGACTCTCTTCTTCAATTTGCACAAAGTTAAATATTTCCTGCAAGGCAGCTTGTTTCTTATGGGCAGGAAAATATTTTTCAGAGAAGTAATATATCATATCCTGGGGACTACGCACACAACCAGGAGCAAGAGAATTAAACCATATCTTAGCATCACCCTTTAATGAGAAAGGAAACAACTTAAGAATATAGTAATAATGAATTTTTTCCTCATGAGTAAATAGGGTGGCTATATCATTTAATTTAGTAAGATGTGCCACAACAGTTTCAGATTGATAACCATGGAAAGGATCAGATTCAACCAAAGTAATTAACTTAGGATCGACAGAGAATTCATAATCCTTATCAGTAACAAAGATAGGTGAAGTAGCAAACTTAGGATCATATTGCATTCTAGCATTCAAAGATTTTTCCTTCCATTTGCATAGCAATTTCTTAAGATCATCTCTATCCTTACAAGCAAGAAAGTCC
This sequence comes from Elymus sibiricus, assembly GCA_039707655.1. Lineage (NCBI taxonomy): Eukaryota > Viridiplantae > Streptophyta > Magnoliopsida > Poales > Poaceae > Elymus > Elymus sibiricus. The sequence goes on from CM077667.1 coordinate 165,903,372, forward strand.
CTAGCTACCTCTCCTTCCATAACATAACCCTTAGGTATATTAGGCAATTCATATCTAGGAGAGCTAGGTCTAGCAGGTGTATCATAGTGTTCAGTTTCAATAATTTCATCAGATTCAGAAATATCATCAGTTTCAGCATTGACCCTAGCAATTTGTTCATCAAGGAATTCACCCAGTGGCACAGTATTATCAAGCAAAGTATCATCATAAGCATCATGCATAGCAGAAGTGGCATCATCAATTACTTGCGACATATTAGAATTACTAGCAGGTGGTGGTGTCGCAAGTTTACTCATAATAGAAGGTGAATCAAGTGCAGAGCTAGATGGCGGTTCCTTACCTCCCCTCTTAGTAGAGGGATAGATCTTGGTTTTGGGGTCTTTCAGATTCTTCATACTGATCAACAGATATAAATCCCAAGTGACTCAGAGAATAGAGCTATGCTCCCCGGCAACGACGCCAGAAAAAGGTCTTGATAACCCACAAGTATAGGGGATTGCAACAATTTTCGAGGGTAGAGTATTCAACCCAAATTTATTGATTCGACACAAGGGGAGCCAAAGAATATTCTCGAGTATTAGCAGCTGAGTTGTCAATTCAACCACACCTGAAAGACTTAATATGTGCAGCAAAGTATTTAGTAGCAAAGTAGTATGGGAGTAACGGTAACGGTGGCAAAAGTGACAGTAGCAGTTTTGTAGTGATTGTAACAGTAGCAACGGAAAAGTACCTTAGCAAAGATCAATATGTGAAAAGCTCGTAGGCAATGGATCAGTGATGGATAATTATGTTGGATGGCATTCATCATGCAACAGTTATAACATTGGGTGACACAGAACTAGCTCCAATTCATCAATGTAATGTAGGCATGTATTCCATATATAGTCATACGTGCTTATGGAAAAGAACTTGCATGACATCTTTTGTCCTACCCTCCCGTGGCAGCGGGGTCTTAATGGAAACTAAGGGATATTAAGGCCTCCTTTTAATAGAGAACCGGACCAAAGCATTAGCACTTAGTGAATACATGAACTCCTCAAACTACGGTAATCACCGGAAAGAATCCCAGTTATTGTCACCCTGGGGGATGCGGATCATAACTCGTAATAGGTGTCTACAACTTGCAAGATAGGATCAAGAACACATATATATTCATGAAAACATAATAGGTTCAGATCTGAAATCATGGCACTCGGGCCCTAGTGACAAGCATTAAGCATAGCAAAGTCATAGCAACATCAATCTCAGAACATAGTGGATACTAGGGATCAAACCCTAACAAAACTAACTCGATTACATGGTAAATCTCATCCAATCCATCACTGTCCAGCAAGCCTACGATGGGATTACTCACGAACGGTAGAGAGCATCATGAAATTGGTGATGAAGGATGGTTGGTGATGACGACGGCGTCGATTTCCCCTCTTCGGAGCCCAAATCAGACTCCAGATCTGCCCTCCCGAGGAAGAATAGGAGGTGGCGGCGGCTCCGTATCGTGAAACGCGATGAACTCTTCTCTCTAATTTTTTCTCCCCGAATAGGAATATATAGAATTGGAGTTGAGGTCGGCGGAGCTCCAGGGGCCCCACAAGACAAGGGGCGCGCCCTAGGGGGGGGCGCCCCCCTGGCTTGTGGCCAGGTGGTGGACCCCCTCCGGTTGATTCTTTCGCCAGTATTTTTTATTAATTCCAAAAATATTCTCCGTAAATTTTTAGGTCAATCCTAGAACTTTTATTTCTGCACAAAAATAACACCAAGGCAATTCTGCTGAAAACAACGTCAGTCCGGGTTAGTTCCATTCAAATCATGCAAATTAGAGTCCAAAACAAGGGCAAAAGAGTTTGGAAAAGTAGATACGATGGAGACGTATCAGCGCCGAGCCGGCCAGAGCCGCGGAGGGCATTCTCAGCATGGCAACGAGCAGCCGGCCGTGACCAACCAGCGGAATGATGCCCCACCCCCACGTCGGGAACAAGCGCGCTCACTTGAACAGGCGGTTCGGCCCGAGCTCACCGCCTGGCTCGGGCCCCGCATCCCCTGGAGCGAGAACGATGCTCGAACCCGCATCGACCGGTTGGCAGAGTCACTCCTTTTGGAGGAGGAAGGCCCAATCAGCCCGGCCTGTTTTGGGCCGCGCATTCGCAATGAGCCATTCCCAACTGGCATCACGTTGTCGCGTGACACGTCCAAATACAACGGCACGGCTAAGCCCGAAGACTGGCTGATCGACTACACCACCGCAGTCGGCATCGCCCGGGGCAACAAGCGCATGGCGGTGCGCTACGTCCCCCTCATGTTGCTAGGCTCGGCCTGGACGTGACTTAACAGACTGCCGGCCGGCAGCGTCAACGCCTGGATGGATTTCGAGGAAGCATTCGTACGCAACTTCACCGGCACCTACAAATGGCCCGGCCACCCCCGCGAGCTGGCCATGTGCGTTCAGGGACCGGACGAGTCCCTTCGTGACTACCTCACGCGTTGGACCGAGCTATGCAATACCTACGAAGGGGTGCACAAGGTACAAGCGATCCAGTACTTCTCCGAGGGCTGCCGGGAAGGCACCCTACTCAAGCACAAGCTCATGTGCTCTGAGCCAACCACCCTGGCGGAGCTCATGGCCAAAGCGGACAAGTACACCATGGCTAACTCCGTTATGCGGATCAAGGTCAACGCTGCCGGCAAGGCCATCCCTGCTCCACCCGCAGCCACTCGGCTGGCTGGAGATAGCTGGCAGCAGCAAAACAAAAAGAGGAAAACCGACCAGCTGGATCCCCGCTACGGGAACAAGTAGGTCGCCACGATCGAGGAAGAGCAGCCAGCCGCCCAGGCCGCCAGCCAGTGGCACCGAACCGGCAAAGCCGCCTGGTAGCCCAAGCTCACCTTCGAGCAGATGCTCGACGCACCCTACAAGATGCATACCAGGGCGAAGCCCACCACCCAGACGCTCCGACAGTGCAACTTCTCTCAGCGGCTGGCCCGGGGTGAGGGCCTCCTACCCCCCCCCCCGCCTCCGCCTCCTCGGGCTCCGGTACCCATGCCGGCTCCGGCCACGCAGCCGGCGCCAGCTCAACACAATGGCCGCCTCCACGACGAGTTCCCCGACCAGGATGGAGCCTACGTCGTCTTCACCAGCGAGGGCAACGATAAGCACAACCAGCGTTAGCGCCGGCACGAGGTGAACGCCACGGTGCCCTTGGTTCCCCAGTACATGCACTAGTCCGAGAAGCCGACACCTGGAGCCGGGCGGATCACCCAGCCATGATGCCAAACCCGGGCAGCTACGCCCTCATCCTCGATCCCACCATCGCCTCCGACAAGCTCACCTGCCGTTTCTCGCGGGTGCTGATCGACAGAGGCAGCAGCATCAACATCCTCTACTGCAACACGCTGCTCAAGCTGGGGCTCAAGGAGAAAGACCTGCAGCCGACCCGGACGGTTTTCCACGGTATCGTGCCGGGGCAATCCTGCTCTCCCATCGGCAAGATTCGGTTCGAAGTCCTCTTTAGCAACAAGAGCCACTTCCGCCGCGAGCCGGTGTGGTTCGAGGTGGTGGACCACAACAGTCCCTACCACATGCTGATGGGCAGACCGGCGCTCATCAAGTTCATGGCAATCCCCAACTACGCGTACCTCAAGCTGAATATGTCAGGTCCCAAGGGCATCATCACCATCGATGGCGACTACAAGAAGTCGAGTGAATGCGCGCTCGACAGTAGCCGGCTGGCCGAAGCCTTGGTCATCGCAGAAAAGAGGCGCCAGCTTGACCGGCTCGTGGCCCAGGCCACCGAGTAGCCGGCCGTGCCGGCTCCACCATCCCAGACAGCGAACAAGGCGGCTTTCCAGCCGTCTAAAGACACCAAGCAAGTGCCTCTCGACCTGGCCAACCCCATGCAGTGTGTCACCATCGGCGCCAACCTTAGCAGCAAATAGGAAGGCGAGCTCGTCGACTTCCTCCGTGACAATCGGGACATCTTTGCATGGTCTCCCAAAGACATGTCAGGTGTTCCGAGGAAGTACGCCGGATGCGAAGCCGGTCAAGCAACCCCTGCGCCGTTTTTCCGAGGAGAAGCGACATACCATAGGAGAAGAGATCGCCCAACTGCTCGCAGCCGGCTTCATCATGGAAGTTTTCTACCCAGACTGGTTGGCCAACCCAGTCCTGGTGCTGAAGAAGAACAAGACTTGGCGCATGTGTACTGATTACACCAGCCTGAACAAGGCGTGTGCCCCAAGGACCCTTTCACCCTGCCCCGGATCGATCGGGTGATTGACTCCACGGCCGACTATGATTTCCTGTCTTTTCTGGATGCCTACTCCGGCTACCACCAGATCAAATTGGACCCGGCCGATGATACGTCTCCAACGTATCTATAAATTTTGCTTGTTCCATGCTGTTATATTATCATTCTTGGATGTTTTACAATCATTTTATAGCAACATTATATCATTTTTTTGGGACTAACCTATTGACATGGTGCCAAGTGCCAGTTGCTGTTTTTGCTTGTTTTTTACTTCCCAGAATATCAGTACCAAACGGAGACCAATCGCGACGAAATTTTTTGAAGAATTTTTTTGGACCAGAAGAAGGCCAGTGGGCCAAATAAGTAACCAGGAGGGAGCCCAGGCCACCCACAAGACACCAGGGCGCGCCAGGGGCCCTGGGCATGCCCTAGTGGGTTGTGGCCGCCTCAGGAACCTTCTCCACCGCCTCTGAGCTCTATAAATACCCAAATATTCCAGAAACCCTAGGGGACTCGACGAAAAATACATCCAGCCACCGCAAGTTCCAGAACCACGAGATCCAATCTAACACCATCAAGGAGGGGTTCATCATCCTCATTGGTGCCTCTCCGATGATGTGTGAGTAGTCCACCATAAACCTACGGGTCCGTAGGCAGTAGCTAGATGGATTCCTCTCTCTCTCTTTTGATTCGCAATACAATGGTCTCTTGGAGATCTATTTGATGTAATGACTTTTTGCGGTGTGTTTGTTGGGATCCGATGAATTTTGAGTTCATGATCAGTTTCTATCCATGAATATTATTTGAGTCTTCTTTGATCTCTTATATGCATGATTACTTATAGCCTCGTATTTTTTTCGAATCTTTGGTTTAGTTAGGCCAACTAGATCGATTTTTCTTGCCATGGGAAGAGGTGCTTTGTGATGGATTCGATCTTGCGGTGTCCTCTCCCAGTGACAAAAGGGGCAGCGAGGCACACATGTATCGTTGTTATTAAGGATAACAAGATGGGGTCTATTCTTACATTAATAGATCTTGTCTACATCATGTCACCGTTCTTATTGCACTACTCCATTTTTCCATGAACTTAATACACTAGATGCATGCTGGATAGCAGTCGATGTGTGGAGTAATACTAGTAGATGCAGAATCGTTTCGGTCTACTAATCTTGGACGTGATGCCTATATAATGATCATCACCTTGGATATTGTCATGATTATTCGATCTTCTATCAATTTCCCAACAGTAATTTGTTCACCCACCGTGTGCTATACTCATGAGAGAAGCCAGTAGTGAAAGCTACGGCCGCCGGGTCTACTTTTCCAACATATTGCTTTCCGATCTATCCTTTTGCCGCTTTTGTTTACAGATCTATTATTCCAAAAACCCAAAAATACCTTGCTGCAATTTTTATTTGCCTCTTTTATTTTGTGTTCTTGCAAGATCTATCTATCCAATCTATTACAATCTAATCTATCTTCATACTGTGGTGAGATTGACAACCTCTCTTTCGCGTCGGGTTGCAAGTATTTGTTCTTTGTGTGCAGGTGTTGTTTACATAGTGTTGCGTGATCCTCCTACTGGTTTGATACATTGGTTTCAAAATTGAGGGACATACTTACCGTCGCTGTGCTGCATCATCGCTTCCTCTTTGGGGAAATACCGACGCAGTCTCAAGCCATGTCAAAGGAATTTCTAGCGCCGTTGCTGGGGAGGAAGCAGTCTCTTCAACGTGCCAATCTCTGGCGCCGAGGAGACATCATCAACATCTATCAGGTTCCTAATCACAAATCTCATCTCCTTGCAATTACATTATTCGCCATTTGCCTCTCGTTTCCCTCTCCTCCACTTCACCAAATTTGTCGTTTTATTCGCCATCTTTTTTGTTTGCCTTTTTCTCGTCAGATCTCTTGATTGCTTGTCATCATGAGTGATTTTGGTATGGCAGCAACAGATGATGGCAGGACTCCTAATATTGGACGTTCTGGTAATCTGGATGCTAAAACTTTTGTTTTGGGGCAAGGGAACGTTATAGGAAAAGAAACTATCCAAGAATTTTTAAATGATACTCCTATACTGAAAAGAACTAAAACTTATGCGTCAGCTATTTCAGCTCTAGTTCTGAAACTTGAAAATAGGTTTATTCGTACCCATCCTATGTTGCAAAGATTGTTTTATGAGCTACCCGTTATAAAGGATCCCAAAGCTAAGAAGTTAGCCACCCTTGTTCTTATGAACGAATTTGATCACATAGTACGAGAAGCTAGGGAGGTTATTGATTTCTTTGGTATGAGCCGTGAAAAACCGGTAATAGGAGAGATGTTTTACAATAGTGATTACATGTTGAGACATATTCTTATAAATAATCATATTTTTTATAAGAACCTTAAAAAGGAAGTCCCCGTTTTATATATGATCCAACAAGTTTTCAATGATATTAATCAACAATATTCTTGGATTGTGGCCGGGAATCAAAGAGGGTACGTAGATGGACAACTTGATAGTGCTAAGATTTGTATGGATGATGTGTTTCAAGTCATATTTGCAAAACCTCTTGATAAAAATATCCCTACAAAAACCAAAGATGACAATACTTGAATCTATGCATTATGCCTAGCTAGGGGCGTAAAACGATAGCGCTTGTTGGGAGGCAACCCAATGAATAAATTTATTTTCATCTTTTTCTTTCTGTTTTTGAGTGTTGACGCAATTATGCCTATGTTATGATTGTGTTTTTATATTTTATTTAGTGTTTGTGGCAAGTAAAGCCTTTAGGATGATTAATAAGATGAGTAGAAACAATGCTGAATCTGAAAGAGAAACTTTGACTCCAGTGCACGAATTTGATAATGAGCTAAAAATTTAACATAGTGTTGCTATACAAATTCTTTACGTTGTCCTAATTTTTCAGAATTTTTAGAGTTACAGGAGTATGGTTATAGTACAGATTACAACAGACTGTTCTGTTTGAGACATATTCTGTTTTCGTTGCATTGTGTGCTTGTTTTGATAAATCTATGGTTTGTATTGAAGGGTATAAGCCATGGTAAAGTTAAAATACAGTAGGTATAATGCAATAATAAAATTTGAATGAGTTTGCAATAGTACTTATAGTGGTGATTTGCTTTATTATACTAACGGATCTCACGAAGGTTTTGTTGAGTTTTGTGTGATTGAAGTTTTCAAGTTTTGGGTGAGATCGTGATGGATGAAGGAATAAGGAGTGAAAAGAGCCTAAGATTGGGGATGCTACAGCACCCCAAAGATAATATCCAAGGAGAAACAAGCAACTAAGCTTGGGGATGCCCCGAGTGGCATCCCCTCTTTCTTCTAACGACCGTCGTTATTTTATTTGGAGCTATATTTTTATTCGTCACATATCATAAGTTTTGCTTGGAGCGTCTTGTATTATTTGAGTCTTTGCTTGCTTTGCTTTTTAGTTTGTGACTAGTATCCTTGCTCGACACACCTATTTGAGAGAGCCAAAATTATGCTATGATTTGTTAGAATTGCTCTATATGCTTCACTTCAATTTTTGAGCAATGGAATTTCTCTAGTGCTTCACTTATATCTTTTTGAGCACGGTGTGCTTTGAAATTTGAATAAATACTCTCATGCTTCACTTAGATTAATTTGAGAGTTAGTAACTTTTGAAGAAATTCTCTCATGCTTCACATATACTGTTTTGAGAGATGAAATCTTTATGCTCATGTTCTTCACTTAAATTTGTTTGAGCTTGTCAAAAGCAATGGCAATATATGAAACTAGTCCCAAAGTGATAGATATTCAAGAGGGATATAATAAAAACTTTCATGAATATCATTGGATAAATTAAACTTAATTCCTTGTAATAGTTTTGAGACATGATGATAGTGATATGTGAGTCATGTTGGTGAGTAATTATGCTTTAGTGAGAATATTGGTGTTAAGGTTTGTGATTCCCTATGCAAGCACGAAAGTCAATAGTTATGTAATGAAGTTACATCCTACTTATGGTGCATTATTCAGTGTTAGTTATGCTCAATGCCCGTTTATGTGAATTTTCGTTTCTTGGTCGGTTGCTTCTCAATCTATCTGCTAGCCTCCACTTGTACTAAGTAGAAATACTACTTGTGCATCCAAAATCCTTAAACCCAGTTTTTCTTATGAGTCCACCATTCCTACCTATATGCGGTATTTCCATGCCGTTCTAAGCAAATTTGTCTGTGCCATCTCTAATTTTCAAAATAAATTTCCTTTTTGTGTGCTCGTACCGCTCATGAAACGGTAGGGGGTATCCAATATTTTTCCGTGCTAGATGTGTTATTCTCAAGATGAGTGCTTATTCACTTGTCATTACACGAGAGTACGGAGGTAATAGGGATGCCCAGTCCCGAAATGAAAAAGAAATTTACCTTATGTTGTCAAATAATAAATTCCTTGGAAAGTGTTGGTATGGAAGGCAACCGTGGATACGACTAGCCATGGATTGTGAAAGAATGGTGGAAAAAGGAATAAACTTTACTTTATGTTTGGGAACCGCCTATGATGTATCTAGCATGGAAAGTATTGAGAACTACTTTGTCGTTTTCATTGACAGGAAAGGCATGCCACCCAAAATATTTTTCTCTTTCAATTTAAACTTTGAGCGCTGGAACCTCTACAAATCTACGAAGGGCCTATCTATTTACTTTATGTAATTTTCATTTTTAATTTGAGTCTCCATCCTCTCTTATAAAGCACCAACTAGGGGGCACTATGATCATATTTGTGCATTTGGTGTAGTTAATATTTGAGTGTGCTTCATGAATGTATCAGTGATTGAGCATGATGGGCTAGGGATAACTTTCTTTAGTGTTGATATTTTGAAAGACATGGTTGCTTGTTAGCATGCTTGAGTATTGAAGTCCTTATGTCAAAACTAGACTATTGCTTTGAACCATCTAAAAGTCCAAATGTCCATGCTACAAAAGAAAAGAATATGTGATGAACATGTTAGGCAGCATTCCACAACAAAAATTCTGTTTTTATCATTTACCTACTCGAGGACGAGTAGGAATTAAGCTTGGGGATGCTGATACGTCTCCAACGTATCTATAATTTTTGCTTGTTCCATGATGTTATATTATCATTCTTGGATGTTTTAAAATCATTTTATAGCAACTTATATCATTTTTTGGGGACTAACCTATTGACATAGTGCCAAGTACCAGTTGCTATTTTTGCTTGTTTTTTACTTCGCAGAATATCAGTAACAAATGGAGTCCAATCGCGACAAAACTTTTTGGAGATTTTTTTTGGACCAGAAGAAGGCCAGTGGGCCAAAGAAGTAACCAGGAGGGAGCCCAGGCCGCCCACAAGACACCAGGGCGCGCCAGGGGCCCCGGGCGTGCCTTGGTGGGTTGTGGCCACCTCGGGAACCTTCTCCACCACCTCTGAGCTCTATAAATACCCAAATATTCCAGAAACCCTAGGGTACTCGATGAAAAATACATCCAGCCGCCGCAAGTTCCAATCTAACACCATCAAGGAGGGGTTCATCATCCTCATTGGTGCCTCTCCGATGATGCGTGAGTAGTCCACCATAGACCTACGGGTCCGTAGGCAGTAGCTATGGCTTCCTCTCTCTCTTTTGATTCTCAATACAATGGTTTCTTGGAGATCTATTTGATGTAATGACTTTTTGCGATGTGTTTGTTGGGATCCGATGAATTTTGAGTTCATGATCACTTTCTTTCCATGATTATTATTTGAGTCTTCTTTGATCTCTTATATGCATGATTACTTATAGCCTAGTATTTCTTCTTCAAATCTTTGGTTTAGGTAGGCCAACTAGATCGATTTTTCTTGCCATGGGAAGAGGTGCTTTGTGATGGGTTCGATCTTGCGGTGTCCTCTCCAAGTGACAGAAGGGGCAGCGAGGCACGCATGTATCGTTGCTATTAAGGATAACAAGATGGGCTCTATTCCTACATGAATAGATCTTGTCTACATCATGTCACCGTTCTTATTGCATTACTCCGTTTTTCCATGAACTTAATAGACTAGATGCATGCTGGATAGCCGTCGATGTGTGGAGTAATAGTAGTTGATGCAGAATCGTTCCGGTCTACTAATCTTGGACGTGATGCCTATATAATGATCATCGCCTTGGATATCGTCATGATTATTTGATCTTCTATCAATTGCCCAACAGTAATTTGTTCACCCACAGTGTGCTATACTCATGAGAGAAGCCACTAGTGAAACCTACGGCCCCCGGGTCTATTTTTCCAACATATTGCTTTCCGATCTATCTTTTTGCCGCTTTTGTTTTCAGATCTATTATTCCAAAAACCCAAAAATACCTTGCTGCACTTTTTATTTGCCTCTTTTATTTTGTGTTCTTGCGAGATCTATCTATCCAATCTATTGCAACCTAATCTATCTTTTTATCGTGGGGAGATTGACAACCTCTCTTTCGCGTCGGGTTGCAAGTATTTGTTCTTTGTGTGCAGGTGATGTTTACATAGTGTTGCGTGATCCTCCTACTGGTTTGATAGCTTTGTTTCATAACTGAGGGAAATAATTACCGTCACTGTGGTGCATCATCCCTTCCTCTTTGGGGAAATACCGACGCAGTCTCAAGCCACGTCAGCCGACCGGCTGAAGACCTCCTTCATCACCCCCTTCGGGGCCTACTGCTACATCACCATGTCATTCGGCCTCAAGAACACTGGCGCGACCTTTCAGCACTGTATACAAGAGTGCCTTCTGCCCCAAATCTGTAGGAACATGCACGTCTACATAGACGACATCGTCGTCAAGACCAAGAAGTATTTCAGCCTCCTGGACGACCTCCGGGAGACCTTCTCCAACCTGCGCGAGTACAAGGTCCGGCTCAACCCGGAGAAGTGCGTTTTCGGCGTGCCAGCCGGCCAGCTCCTGGGTTTCTTTGTTTCCGCCCGTGGAATTGAAGCCAACCCGGAGAAGATCAGGGCCATCGAGCGCATGCGCCGGCCGGTCAAGCTGAACGACGTCTAGAAGTTCGCCGGCTGCCTCACCTCGCTCAGCCGGTTCGTTAGCCGGCTGGGCGAGAAGGCGCTGCCCCTCTACCAGTTCATGAAGAAGACCACCAAGTGCAAGTGGACCGACTAGGTGGACGAGGCCTTTCGCAACCTCAAGCGTGCCCTTTCCACCACGCCCATCTTGGCCGCGCCGGCTGAGAAGGAACCTATGCTGGCGTACATCATAGCAACCACGCGCGTGGTCAGCATCATCCTGGTCGTGGAACGTCCTGAGGAGGGCAGGGTGATGCGGTCCAGCGCCTCGTCTACTACTTGAGCGAGGTCCTCTCCGCTTCCAAGCAAAACTACCCCATTACCAGAAGATGTGCTACGACATATACTTTGCCGTGAAGAAGCTGAAGCAGTACTTCCAGGAGCATACCATCACCGTGGTGAGCACGGCTCCCCTCTCCGAGATCATGGGCAGCCGGGATGCCACCAACCGGATCGCCAAATGGGCCATCGCCATGGCCGACCACGACATCCAGTACGAGCCGCGCACGGCCATCAAGTCTCAGGCGATGGCTGATTTCCTCGTCGACTGGGCCGAGACCCAGTTTGTGCCGCCGCCTCCTGACTCCATGCACTGGTGCATTGATACGTCCATTTTGCATCATGATTTCCTACTGTTATTTATAATGTTTTTATGCATAATATTGCTTTATGGAGAAATTCTAATGCCTTTTCTCTCATAATATGCAAGGTTTACACAAAGAGGGAGAATGCCGGCAGCTGGAATTCTGGACCTGAAAAAGCATATCAGAGACACCTATTCTGCACATCTCCAAATAAGCTGAAACTTCATGGAGAATTATTTTGGAATATATAAAAAATACTAGAGCAAATAACTACCGGAGGGGGGGCCACCTGGTGACCACAAGACACCAGGGTGAGCTAGGCCCCCCAGGCACGCCCTGGTGGGTTGTGGCCAGCCCGGCCCACCTCCGGGCCCATATTCTGGTACTTAAGGTCTTTTGACCTAGAAAAAATGAAGAGGGGATTTTTGGGACGGAATGCCGCCGTCTCGAGGTGGAACTTGGGCAGGAGCACTTTTTCCCTCCGAAGGAGCGATTCCGCCGGGGGAACTTCCCTCCCGGAGGGGGAAATCGAAGCCATCGTCATCACCAACAACCCTCTCATCTTTGGGAGGCCAATCTTCATCAACATCTTCAACAGCACCATCTCCTCTCAAACCCTAGTTCATCTCTTGTGTACAATATTTGTACCGGAACCTCAGATTGGTACATGTGGGTGACTAGTAGTGTTGATTACATCTCTTAGTTGATTACTATATGGTTTATTTGGTGAAAGATTATATGTTCAGATCCATTATGCTATTTAACACCCCTCTGATCTTGAGCATCAATATCATTTCTGAGTAGTTACCTTTGTTCTTGAGGTCATGGGAGAAGTAATGTTGCAAGTAATCATGTGAAGTTGATATGTGTTTGATATTTTGATGATATGAATGTTGTGATTCCCTTAGTGGTGTCATGTGAACGTCGACTACATGGCACTTCACCATCTTTGGGCCTAAGGGAATGCATTGTGGAGTATTTATTAGATGATGTGTTGCTAGAGTGACAGAAGCTTAAACCCTAGTTTATGCGCTATTTCGTAAGGGGCTGATTTGGATCCAAATGTTTAATGCTATGGTTAGATTTTATCTTAACACTTTTCTTGTAGTTGCGGATGCTTGTGAGGGGGTTAATCATAAGTGGGAGGTTTGTTCAAGTAAGAACAGCACCCAAGCACCGGTCCACCCACATATCAAATTATCAAAGCAGCGAATGTAAATGAAACCAACATGATGAAAGTGACTAGATGAAATTCCCGTGTACCCTAAAGAATGCTTGCTTATCATAAGAGACTGTTTTGGCATGTCCTTTGCCACAAAAGGATTGGGCTATCTTGCTGCACTTTATTTACCGTTACCGTTACTTGTTCGTTACCAATTATCTTGCTATCAAACTACATGTTACCTACAATTTCAGTACTTGCAGAAATTACCTTGCTGAAAACCGCCTGTCATTTCCTTCTACTCCTCGTTGGGTTTGACACTCTTACTTATCAAAAGGACTACGATTGACCCCCTATACTTGTGGGTCATCATGCATGCACTTTGACGGCTCAAAGATGCGGGCCGGCTTAGGAGCCGGCATCGTCTTATCATCCCAAAGGGGGACCAGGTCAAGTATGCACTCCAGATCCACTTTGCCGCTTCCAACAATGTGGCCGAGTATGAGGCTCTCGTCCACGGCCTCCGGCTCGCGATGGAAATCGGCATCCGGCGCATCATATGCTTCGGCGACTCAGACCTTGTGGTGCAGCAGGTCTCTGGCGAGTGGGACGCCAGCGACGCCAACATGGCAAGCTACCGCTTCCTTGTCCAGTAGCTGACCGGCTCTTTCGAGGGCTGTGAATTTCACAATGTCCCCCGGGCGGACAACAAGGCGGCCGACGCGCTGGCGAAGATCGGTTCCACCCGACAGGCTATCCCAGCCGACGTCTCTCTCGAACAGCTGCGCAAGCCATCGATCAAGCCCTCCCCCGAGTCGGAGTCCATCTTCGTGCCCACGGATCCCTCCGGATCCTCCTCGGCCCCCGGCGCCCCATCAGCTCCCCCTGTCCCGCCGGCTGCGACAGGCTCTGCCTCCGGGGTTGCCGGGCCGCCTCCGCAAGCGGCCAGCCCCGAACCCACCACCGTCTCGATGGTGGAGGATGCACCCTTCACCGCCTTCGTCCCGGGGACTGCCGGCTTGGCCCCATGGACAGCCGGCCCGGCCCCGGGGACTTCGGTTTCGGCCCCGGGGGCTAATGCTCCGTCTCCGGCTACCGCTGGGTCCCAGCGCGAGGCCACGCCGGCTCTAGTCTCGGCCCCGACATGGGCCCAGACCATCCTCGCGTTCCTTACACGTCGCGAGCTTCCCCCCGACGAGGCGAATGCCTGTCAGATTTATCGCTGGTCTCCCGCCTACGCCATCATCAACCATGAGCTAGTCCGATGCAGCGCAACCAGCGTTTTTTAGCGCTGGGTTGAGTCAGAGAAGGGACAGGAGATCCTCTGAGATATCCACCAGGGCGAGTGCGGCCACCACGCCGCCTCGAGGACCCTGGTGGCCAAGGCATTCCGCCACGGATTCTACTGGCCGACAGTCCTGGAAGAAGCCAAAGATTTGGTTGACAAGTGTGAGGGATGTCAGCGCTTCAGCGCGCAGAGCCACCTGCTAGCTACGGTCCTCCAAATCATCCCCATCTCGTGGACCTTCTTCGTTTGGGGGCTGGATATGGTGGGGCTGTTCAAAACTGCACGATGCGGCATGACGCATCTCCTGGTGGTGGTCAACAAGTTCACAAAATGGATCGAAGCCAAACCCATCCAGAAGCTCGACGGTGCGACGGCCGTCCGGTTCATCAAAGACATCACTGTCCGCTACGGCATACCCCATAGCATCATCACCGTCAATGGCACCAACTTCACCAAGGGCGCACTGGCGCGCTTTTGCTCCACAAAGGGCATCCGGCTCGACCTCGCGTCGGTGGCCCACTGTTAGTGCATCTAGTGCCCCTTAGTGATTTTGGTGTATTGAAGACTTATAGGTTAAGAGACTGATGCGTTTGTAAGTGTACACATGCTCTATAAGTCGCTGAGGAGTTTGATACATTCGGAGATTATCGACCCCTAAAAATGAATGTCTTCAACTAAAGACTTTGGTGAAGACTTTGCTGAAGACTTTGGTATTCCCTGAAGACTTTGAAGAAGAAGAAGTTGGTGTGACCTTGAAGATATGAACGAGGACTATGAAGCGTGAAGACTTTTGTTTTCGTAGTTTCATTTCCTTTCTTTGAGTCATAGGAAACACCGTACTGTTAAAGGGGGCCGAGATAATACTAAGGAAAATTTCCATCTGATGCTCAACTCAAAAGCCTCAACCTATCCAATCCTTCGAGTGAAGCCTTTGGAAATCTCTTGCAGTTCAGTCAAGTTCTTCAGTGACAGAGACGATGATCTTCTGGTCTCTAAGGAAATTGGTCTGACTGAGGAGTTAGGATTTCGCCAGTGCGAATTGCCTACAAGTGAGGAATATGATAAGCCTGAGGACTTTCATAGTTCGAAATTCCGACCATTGCTGTGCTAAGTGCCAGCTGTCCCCAATCATCCTACCCACATAACGGTCATATCATTGGGGGCATTTATGTCTTATCATGTCGGGTTGCACCCTGGCTATAAATAGCCACCCCCCACAACCACTAGTTGGTTGGCTGCTCCGAGACAGAACTGACACTTGTCATTTGAGAGCATCCCATTCCTCGAGGACTTTGAGAGAAAATCATTAGTGAGGAAAAACCCCAAACCAAACCACCAAACCCAAAGTGATTGAGCATCACTAAAGAAATTGTTCCTGTGTGGAACCGACGCTTGTTACCTTTGAAGACTGTGTATCTTCCAGACGGTTAGGCGTCATGGTCTAGTGCATCCTGCAGTCAATTGGGGATCATGAAGTGACCTTGGTCTAGAGCATCCAGCAGTCAATTGTGGATCGCCGGGTGACCAGTTTGTGAGGGTTTTGGAAGTTTACCCTGAAGACTTACCACGAGTGTTGGGCGAGGTCTGTGTGACCTTAGCTCAAGGAGAATACGGTAAGGACTGTGTGTCCTGGGACTGTGTGTCTTCTGGTTTAAATACCAGGCTGCTCCAAACCAGACATACGACTGTCACAGCAGTTGGAACTGGGTCATCAAATCATTGTCTTCATCGAGCTTCCTGGTTCTATTTCCTCAACCCTTTCATTTCCTCATATATGTGTTAATGAAATTGATCGTTACTATTTGAAGAATTTGACTGAAGACTTTCTCAATTTCCTCACCTCAAATTCTTCAAGCTACCTTGTTCCTCACCTGCTTATCCTATATCACGCTACCTGTAATATGTGCATGGTTTATTTCATCATGATGTCTATGCGATCGCCATGCTTCGTATGCATTTGAGTACTTATTCCGCTGCTAGTTGTTCATCACATTTCAAATTCCTCAAGTTGAAATTCCTCAGTGATGAATTTGTAAAAATCGCCTATTCACCCCCCCTCTAGTCGATATAACGCACTTTCAATTGGTATCAGAGCAAGGTACTCCCTTGTTCTGTGTGATTTTGGTTTAACCGCCTGGAGTTCTAGTTATGTCGACTGCAGGTATGATCAAGGTTTCCGCAGGCTGTCCTACCTTCGATGGGACGGACTACCCCTACTGGAAGAACAAGATGCGCATGCATCTTGAGGCTATTTACAACGATCTCTGGTACATTGTGGAAAATGGTGTTCCCCGCACATCTCCGACTGTTACTGCTGCTGATGCGAAGAAATTCAAGCAACTCGATTCTCAAGCGAAGAATATCATCCGTGGCCATCTGAGCAAAGGTCAGTATGGCAGAGTGAGTGCTTTGGAGACTGCTAACCTTATCTGGGATAGGCTGTCCAAAGTCAACGAAGGTGTTTCCACTCAACGTGACTCTCGTGTTGATGTTCTTCGCAATCTCTTCAACCGCTTCAAAAGACTCGACAATGAGAATGTTCAGCAAACTTTTGATCGCCTCACTGATATCTCCAACGAGCTTCAAGTACTGGGTGCCATGGATATCACTGACCACGAGGTGGTGAAGAAACTGCTAAGATCTCTTGATTCCTCATTCGATACACTGGCTTTGATGATTCAAGAACGTGGAGACTACAAGTCACTTGATCCTGCTGATATACTTGAGAGACTCAATACTCATGAATTCCAACAAGCTGAGAAGAGAGACCTCTATGGACCAAGCTATGGAAGATCTCATGCTCTGGAGGCAAAAGCAATTTCCTCATCCGAAGACGAAGATTCTGATAGTAGCCTTGGTGATCCTGAAGAGTTGAGTCAGGAGCTGGCAATGCTCGTGAGGAAATTCCAGAAGTTCTCTAGGAGAGGCCAATTTGGAAAGTCATCAAAAAGTAGTTTGAGGAAATCAGATTCCTCAAGCGACTACAAGAAGAGAACTTGTCACAAATGCAAGAAATCTGGTCACTTTATCTCTGACTGTCCTCTCTGGGAAAAAGAATCAAAGAAGAAGAAATACAAGGACTACAGTTGTGATGACTCGAAGAAAAAGAATAAATCTTCAAAGTCATCAACTTCAAAGTCTTCATCTGCAAAGTCCTCATCGCACAAGAAGAAAGGTTCGAGAAAGGCTCGGGCTTTCATTGGCAAGGAAATGGACTCTGAAGAAGAATCTGAAGAATATGAAGAAGAGGAAGAATCTGAGGAAGAATCTGACTTTGGTGTTGCTAGCCTTGCTCTCGCCACTGCTTTCGTCAGCAAGTCCATCTTCAACGATGAAGAAAATGACCACTCCAATGACTCTGATGTCAGCAATGATGAATATGCTCCCACTTACTGCTTCATGGCAAAAGGTTCCAAGGTACACAAGCATCACTCTTCTTCTGAATCAAGTGAAGGTGAATCTGATGAATATGTGAAACCTAGCTATGCCAAACTTGCTAAAATTGCCACTAAGCAACAAAGTGCACTTGAAAAGCTTCAGAAATTGCTAGACAAAAGCGATGATCTGTTGAATGAGGAAGTGGATCGGACTCAAACTCTGTCTGATGATCTCAAAAGTCTTCAGACAAAGTATGATAACCTTCAGAGTCATCATAATGCTCTCTTAGTTGACCATGAGAAGCTCTCTTATGAATTTCTTCAAAGAAAGCAAGATCTTGAGAAACTAAGAGGGGCTCATGAGGATCTCCAAAGGGAAAACGATTCTTTACTGGCTCAACAAATCAGTACCGCTCAGGAAGAATTTGTTCCACCATGTATGAAATGCATCCAACGTGAAACTGCTAATTCTTCACCTGAATGTTCAAATGCTTCTATTGCTGCAAATTCTTCAACTATCCCCGTGGTCACAAATTCCTCATCTGAGGATACCACAAGTATCACTGACGAAAATGCAGGGTTGAGGGAATTGTATGTGACAGGCATGTACAAAAGTCTCAAAGGGCATCAAACCCTTTGCGATGTGCTCAAAAAGCAGATTCTGAACAGGAACCCTAGGAAAGAGGGTATTGCATTTGAGAGGAAACTCAATGCTGATGGATCCTACTGGACACCTGAGCAGTACCCCAAAACCTCATGGGTTGCTGCAAAAAGACCTCATGTGGATCCATCCACTTTATCTGGCTTTACTTGTGAAACTTCATATTCCTCTGATGAGTCACTTGACTCCAACTACAAATTCTTCAAAAATCAGAAAGGTGAAGTATTTGCCAGATTTGTTGGAACTAACTTCAGGAACGGTTCACCTATGAGGAAAATCTGGGTTCCTAAGAGCTGCTTGGAAAATCTTCAAGTGAATGTCCTCACGACACCACCCATGAAGAAAAGGAACCCCAGATCAAATTCCTCATATGGACCAAAGTCTTCACTTGGACCAAATTCCTCAAATGGTCAAAAGTATCATTCTCGGGCTAATGCATCTGTTTTGCAGGAAAAATCTAAGAGTTCTGAATATGTGTATTATTCTTCAAATCATTATGTTCATAAGTCCTCGAAGAATTTCTCTGCTTATTCATATGAGTACTCTTACCCTAGTCCTGTGAAACGAAGTGCACTCGCTTCAATGCCTCCCTTCTCATATGGAGCTCGCAGAATGATGAACTCTTTGCCACCCCTCCAGATGTGGGTGGTGAAGAAATTGAACTAACTTCTTATGCAGGGTCAGGTCTCCAGATGAACTTGAACGTCTGATGAATTTGCTGGAGACCTGAGGAAATGCTTGAAAGGACGCAAGCTAATCATGCAGAAATGAGTTCCTCATTTCTCACGTCCTCACACTGCTTTACTTACTATGTTGTGTGATGAAATTCTGCCTGATGAATTTGATGTCATATTCTTCACTCTGAAGCATATGAGTTCGTAAGTTGTACTAATTCATCTGCAGGATGAAACTCCAAAAACCATTGAGTGGGTCCTCGATAGTGGATGCACCAACCACATGACTGGTGACAAGAGTCTATTGATGAATATGCCACTTGCCCCATCTCATCTGAAGCATATCACCTACGCTGACAAAGGAAAAAGCAAGGTATTGGGTCTAGGTAAGGTTGCAATCTCCAAGGACCGACACATGGACAATGTGATGCTTGTCGAATCCCTCGGGTTCAACCTTATGTCTGTCTCAATGCTTTGTGATCTTGATATGGTTGTCGTCTTTGGAAAATATCGTTGTGTTGTCATCATGGAATCTGACCATTCCAAAGTCTTTGAAGGCTTTAGGAGAGGAGACTTGTATATTGTTGATTTCTCTACAGGTCCTCAGCCGGCCACGTGCCTACTTGCAAAGTCCTCAGAAGGCTGGCTGTGGCATCGACGACTTGGACATGCTGGTATGAGGAACTTGCACACGCTCATGAAGAAAAAGCACGTCATTGCCATCGCAGGTGTCAAATTCCTCAAGGATCACCTTTGTGGTGCTTGTGAGTCTGGAAAGATGACCAGATCCAAGCATCCCTCGAAGACAATCATGACCACAACTCGACCTTTTGAATTGCTTCACATGGACCTCTTTGGCCCCACTCATTATTCCACACTAACAAATGCTTCAAGTTTGTATGGCTTTGTCATTGTTGATGATTACTCTCGTTACACTTGGGTGCATATTATTCTGTACAAATCTGAAGTGCAGGATGTCTTCAGAAGATTTGCTTCAAGGGCCTCAGCAAACTTCGGCGTCAAGATCAAGCATATCAGGAGTGATAACGGGACTGAGTTCAAGAACACCAATCTTGATGAATATCTTGATGATCTGGTATTACTCATGAGCTATCTGCCCCATATACTCCTCAGCAGAACGGCATCGTGGAGCGCAAGAATAGGACTCTTGTTGAGATGGCTCGCACCATGCTTGATGAATACAAGACTCCTCGTCGCTTCTGGCCTGAGGCAATTGATACAGCATGCCACATCATCAACAGGGTATATCTTCACAAATTCCTCAAAAAGACATCATATGAACTCTTGACCGGCAAGAAACCCAATGTAAGTTATCTCAAAGTCTTCGGTGCAAAATGCTGGATAAGAGATCCTCACCACAGTTCTAAATTTGCACCGAAAGCACATGAAGGTTTTATGCTTGGTTACGGAAAGGACTCGCACACCTACAGAGTCTTCAACACCTACCATCACAAGGTTGTTGAAATTGTAGATGTGCGGTTTGATGAAACTAACAGCTCGCAAAGAGAGCATCTGCCTTCTGTGCTAGATGAAAAGTCTCCTGAGGAATCCATTAAGTTGAAGGCTACTGAGGATGTAGTACCCACTGAAGAAAATCCTCAACCAACTGAGGAAGCCATTCCAATCAATGAAGACATTCATGCTGATACACCTGAAGAAAATGGTGCTGAAGAAAATCCTCAGCCACGTCAACCTGCTCATCCAAGAGTTGCAAATGAAGTGCAGATTGACAAAATCATCGGTAACATCAATGCACCAGGTCCTCTCACTCGCTCAAGAGCTTCACATCGAACTAACTTTTGTGGGCATTTTGCTTTTGTCTCCATGATAGAGCCCACCAAAGTTGATGAAGCTTTCAAGGAGCCTGCGTGGATTCAAGCTATGCAAGAGGAATTGCATCAATTCAAGCTCAACAACGTGTGGGAACTTGTCAAGCGGCCAAATCCTCGCAAGCATAACATCATAGGTACCAAGTTGATCTACCGCAACAAGCAAGATGAAATGGGCCTTGTGGTAAGGAATAAGGCTCGTCTTGTAGCTCAAGGCTACACACAGGTTGAAGGAATTGACTTTGATGAAACTTTTGCACCTGTTGCTAGACTTGAAGCTATTCGCATATTGCTTGCTTATGCTAACCATCATGATATCACTCTATATCAAATGGATGTGAAAACTGCATTCCACAATGGTAAGCTTGAGGAAGAAGTATATGTTGCTCAACCCCCAGGTTTTGAAGATCCTAAGCATCCTGACAAAGTTTTCAGACTCAACAAGGCCCTCTATGGCCTCAAGCAGGCCCCTCGGGCGTGGTATGACACTCTGAAGGAATTCCTCATGAAGAAAGGCTTCAAACCCGATTCATTCGACCCAACTCTTTTCACCAAATCCTATGACAATGAACTGTTCATATGCCAAATATATGTCGACGATATTTTCTTTGGCTGTACTGACAAACATCACAGTGTTGAATTTGCCTATATGATGAGTGAAGAATATCAGATGTCTATGATGGGAGAGTTGAAATTCTTCTTAGGTCTTCAAATTCGTCAGCAAGACAATGGCATCTTCATCTCAAAAGAGAAATACCTCAAGGATGTGCTGAGGAAATTCAACATGCACGAATGCAAAGGCGTCAAAACTCCAATGCCTTCAAAACGCCACCTCTGCAGTGACGAAAATGGTAAAGATTTCGATCAGATGGTATACCGCTCCATGATTGGCTCTTTATTGTATCTATGTGCATCTAGGCCTGATATTATGCTAAGTGTTTGCATGTGTGCCCGATTCCAAGCAACACCGAAGGAATCACACCATAAGGCCGTGAAACATATTCTTCGATACTTAGCTCACACACCAACGCTTGGATTATGGTATCCCAAGGGCTCAAATCTTCACCTCCTCGGATACTCAGATGCTAACTATGCTGGAGATCGTGTGGATCGCAAGTCAACCTCAGGCACATGTCATTTCCTCGGACAATCCTTAGTCTGTTGGTCCTCGAAGAAGCAGAACTGCGTGTCACTTTCTACTGCTGAAGCTGAGTACATTGTTGCTGGCTCATGCTGCGCTCAGCTGCTGTGGATGAAGCAAACCCTCAAGGACTATGGCATCAAGGTGAAGAATGTGCCTCTCTACTGCGACAATGAGAGCGCTATCAAGATTGCTTATAACCCAGTTCAGCACTCCAAGACCAAGCACATCCAGATTCGTCATCATTTTCTTCGAGATCATGTACTCAAGGGCGACATCTGCATCGACCACATCCCCACTGAAGAACAACTGGCCGATATCTTCACTAAGCCCTTGGATGAAAAGAGATTTTGCAAGTTGCGGTGTGAGCTAAATATCTTAGAATCTTCGAATGTTCTTTGAATGGACACACATCCTAACACTTTTGCAAAATTGATGACTTTGATGTGCAACACACGAAGTAACGTTTTTCTTCAATCAATGAAGAATAACTCTCTAAGTGTGAAGAAATTAACGAAAATTTTGATTCTCAGAACCCTACGACAATTGTATGCGGTGTTTGAAATTATCATTCTTATACGGTGGGTCACGCCACCAACAATTGTTGAAATTCTTCAGAGTTGAGTTTTTCATCATTTTGCAAAGTCTTCAAATTTTCAAATTCCTCAAGTTTGCAAATTCCTAAACTTTTCAAATTCTTCAAACAGTGAAACTGATGTTCTTCATTGACTATATATATATATACATTTGAGTTTTCAATGTCCTCAACAGCATTCACTTATTGCTAATTCTTCAAGTTGATTTTCATCTAAGTGAATGTGATCGAACCTGTTCCCCCTCTATGCTAAACTCAACCCAGTCTGTTCACAAATTATTCATATGCGTTCTACTTTGAAACTCGTTCAAAGTCTTCACTGTATCCTTGACAGCTGAAGAATTTGCGAACGGAAACTTTAAAAAATTTCACTATCAAATTTTTCGGCGCTTCCCGCTCAAACAGTTCCGATTCCCACGACTGGATAAGCCACGATCCCCCACTATCTCCTCTACTCAGAATGTGGGTGACACATGTCGCATGGAGAGCAAGGGTCAGGGGCAATCTGGTCCAAAACCTTCAGGCCGATTCGTTTTTACTGCCACTATATATTCCCCCTCCCCTTCACTGTGCTCGAGTTACTCCTCACTCCCATCTCTCCCGAGCTCAAACCTAGCGCCGCCACTAAAATCATCGCCGCCGGAGAGGAAGAGCTTCACTGCCTCGACCTCACCGTCACCGTACTCGCATCGGCCACGGAAGTCTTCACCCCGCCGCCGCTGTAGCTGTCTCCCTCTGCCAAGCTAGGGCGTGGGAGATCTGGATGGACGAACTTCCCAGATTTCATCTCTCTGTTCGTCGTGTTCTTCATCAGGGTAAATAAATCTAATTTTACTGCCCTTGTTTGATCTTCATGTCTTCCACAAAATCCGCAAAAGTGTTTATTCTTCAAGAATCATCTTCTTAAGCACCTCTCATGTTTCAATCCCTTGATGCTTTTCCCTAAGTTATGATTTTCTTCAAGATTCCTCAATTGTGTGGATCTACATATTCGCACAACTCTGGAACCTAATGCAAAGAACACTTAGTGAAATTCCTCAAGACATCTATGGTCAAAATCCTCAACTTGATGTATTTTGCAAAATTTCTAAGAACGCATATGACCTCTTCAAATTCCTCGCACCTATACTCTGTTCACAGGTACAAAATGTCTGCTGATGAATCACTAGGTTCTCATCAACTTAACTCATTTGCAGCGTTTCTTGAGGAAAAACTATATACATCTTCAGAATCATCAAGAGTTCAAAGTCATCGAGTGAAGAAAATGGCAGATGGTTAAAGACCTCAGAAGGGTGGAAAGAAGGCTGAACAGAACACTGCCTTTGAGATACCTGAGGATTTGTATGCTGGTTACTGTACTCCAGATGAGGCCATTTATGGCAAAGAAATGAAAGAGCAGAGGAAAATCAGAATTCAAACAATTGAACGGAGGTGGGCAAAGGAATGGAGAGACTATCGCTATGTCACTCCCAAGTACATGAAGAAATTCGCCCTCAAACCTCCTTGCAAAAGGGTTCCTCCTGCTGATGATCAAGAAGTCGATCCCACTAGCGTTACTCGTGGTGAAGACTTTCCAGCTAAATGGGCAAAGCATCAACAAAAACTTCAGAGAACTGCCAAAGCTGCAGTGAAGAAATTCAATGAAGATTCTGCTGCTGCTGCTGCCTCTGCCGGAGCCTCTGAGAGTATTCCGAAGCAATCACTGGTGAAGAAATCTGCTGTGAAATCAAAATCCTCAACTTCAAAGTCATCACAGCAAAATCCTCAAGAAAATTCTTCAAAGGCCACTGCAATGCCCTTAGTAGCTGCACAATCATCTGCTGCTGCCGCAATGTCCTCAACTCCTGTACATCTTGCTTCAGGGGCCTCTGCTAGTTCCTCAGCCCAAGAACAATCTTCAACAAGTCCTACTTTAATGAAGATCAAGAGAACTGCTGGACGAGGTCAGAGACCAAGTCCTCACAAAAGCCAAGTTGCTGTAAATGTACCTTCAGGATCTGAGGATAATGATCAGGCTGATGATGAATAATTGGAAGAAATCATCAGAAACAGTCAGCAAAGAGCTGCAATTGCCAAGGGTAGCTTTGTTCCTCTTATGCTGGATCCAAAGATTATCCTCAACTTCATTGACATATGGCATGAGGATTCCAACACTCCACTTTCCTCACTGAAGTTACCTCTTGGTGTTGACCATGTCCTCACCCACTTCATTGCTGAAGAAAAATGGAAAAGAGAACAAGCTCAGAGAGCTAAGAGGAGGAGGGCCAGAAAAGAAAAGTTTATGAGGAACAATGTGATGAATTTGACTCCAAATCAACTCGTCACTGTTCAGTCTGAAATTCGTTGTCTCACTGATGAACAAGAAAAGTATGATGCTGAATGGAAAGGCTCCAAAGTACGATTTGTGAGGGCTGCCCAAGCTGCAGTCAAGGAACACAACTCAAGGGTTGCAGCTCAATCGCAACTGCAAAATTCTCAGGCTGAAGAAACTGCTCAGCCTGCTGAAGAATCTGCACGCACAGCTGAAGAAATTCAGGCTGCTGAAGAACCTGTCAGGGCAACCTCCACTGTTGCGCCTGAAGAAACTACCAGGCCAGCTGAAGATTTTGCTGCGCCTGATGAAATTGAGACCACGAGGGCGACTGCATCAGTCGTGCCTGAAGAAACTGCCCCACCTTCACCCTCTGCTGAAACTGCAAAGTCCTCAAGGGTGAAGAACATCAACCTTCCTTCTGCATCAGAAGCGAAGAAAACAAAGGCTGCGGAGAAGAAAGCTGCACAGAAAAGAAAAGCATCAACTTCAGATTCCTCAGCGGTGAAGAAATTGAAGACTCTGTCAAGTTCTTCAACCGAACCCATTGATGCAACCCCAATCTCCTCTGTACCTGGCTATGAAATAGTTCCATTTGGTGTCGAGCAGATTGTTGAAGAAATTGAAGTGGAAGCAAATGCTTCAACTCCACTGGTATCATCGCCCTTGCCTCAGTTGACTGCTGAAGAGGCCGGCGTTGAAGAAATGGAAGAGGACGTGGACATTGGCAACACAACTCCTCTAATCAATGATGAATATTGGGAAGCTGCTCACCCAAATTCTCCAATGACCACACCAATTACTCAAATTCCTCAGTCTCCAGCCCAGACTGAAGAAATTCATACTGAAGATATTCCAGCTGCATCAGTTGAAGAAATTGCTGTTCAAACCACAAATGAGGAAACTGCTATTCAAATTCCTCAATCTGAAGAAGTTCCTCCTATGATTATGGACATTGTGGGCCGCTTCAAGCCAAATCTTCAGCCGAAGCCAAAGTTGCCCCTCAAAGGCTCAAAGCGCCCCAAATTCATCAAGACCAATTTCTTCAACGAGCACATTTTCTTCAACGGGCCAAATCCTTATGACTCAGCAAGGACCGGCCGCACAAGATTCTGGACCCCTTCGCAGATGAATTTCTATGCATCAGTACTATTTGACAAAGAGAAAGTCTTCGAGCATAAGCAAATTCCTCATGTGGATATGGAATCCATTCCGTGCTTCACACCTGTGCTCGCAGTTCTTCATGATGCTGGACTTCTTCCCTTCTGCGTTGACATATGCGACTGGAATGAAGAGATAATTCTTCAATTCTATGCAACCTTGCACATCACAGGTGATGCCTCTGACTTCAACTCTTGGGTCTTGGACTGGATGACTGGATCTACTCACTACACTGCTCCAGCCTCTGAATTGCTTCGTTCAGTCCCAATACCAATTCCCTCAGAAGGAGCAAGATTCCTGTTTGATGAACCTGCTCTGCCCGATCACATGATGCAAGTGATAATGAAGCCATTGGCTCAGGGCCAACCTCAATGGACTTCCTTCCTTGTGAATGATTTGCTCTGACAGTTTACCGCATTCTGACCAAAACCCTTAGTCCTCAGAAGGGTCACAACTCTGAAGAAGAAGAAGTGGAGGGAATCATGAAGAAAATGCTATTCAACATCATTCATGGGATTCCCATCAACTTTCATGATTTCTTCTTGAGGACTTTGGCCAATGCTGCTTCAGCCCCATTTGATTTGAAGCCTTACGCTCCATGGATCATGAAATTCATCAGATCAAGGTCTTCACTTCCATTCAAGGCTGACTTTCAGAATCACTTCAGCTTTCTGCCTCCAATTGAAGTCCTCAAGAGCTCATTTTCTTCAGTTGCGGGTAAAGGCAAGGCTGTCATTGATGAAGGTACTCGTCCATTGGATGGTCAGTTTCGCAAAGCTGCATCTTATTCCACCAATGATGACACTGCTACCCAAGATTCTGCTGCAAAAGTCTCAGCGCAAAATCATCAAGAAACTGCCCCTCGTGTGATGACTGATCGAGAGCTTCTTCTAAGTCTTCATCAAAAGATTGATCGTAATCACAAGTGGGTAAAGCGTCAGTTTGGTTCACTTCTTCGAGACATGACTGTCACACACAACTCTGTGAGGAAGAACCACTATTATCTTCATGAAGTCTTTGACCGCACATGGGCCATCCTGTCTCACCTCAAGACTCCTGAAGAACTCAAGGAGATGGAATTTCAGCGAGACTTTGATTGGTCCATGCCTCCAAGGAAGAAATGGAAGAAAGTTCAAGTTCCTCAGCTGGTTACAAGTTCATTTTCTTCATCGCGCCAGGCAGATGAAGCTGAGGATATTGACGACACTGCTGCAGGCCCGGCATCAACAAACGACCCCGACAACGCTGGCGCTCCTCCACCACCTACAAGTTGAAATTCTTCAGGGGCGTTAGTCCTCACTTTTTCATCCCTTTTGGTCTTCGATGACAAAGGGGGAGAAAATTTGAGTTAGTCTTCAAGCGGGTCTCTATATGGGCTGTTTTGTTTTTTTTTGTTTAAGTTACAACTCTCGCTCTTCTGAAGCTTTTGTTGGTTGAGTTAAGTCCGATGGTGGTCTGATGCTTTTGAACTGCCTTCCGCATGCTATTTCCTCAAGTTATCTTAATGCACGCATGCTGAATTTCCTCAGACCCCATTTTCCATCGTGCATTTCAATTTCCTCATGATATATATATTAAATGGGTGTATGGATTACAAGATATAGGGGGAGTTCTCCATGTTTTTAACCTGCTATGTGCATTTGCAGTCCAAAGCAAATTCCTCAAATATGCACATCTTCAGGGGGAGTTCTTCTATATCTTGCAATCAAATTCCTCAAACTCAGTACTTACACTTCATACTATTATCCCCGTTGAAAACTTAACCTGTTTGTCATCAATCACCAAAAAGGGGGAGATTGTTAGTGCATCTAGTGCCCCTTAGTGATTTTGCTGTATTGAAGACTTATAGGTTAAGAGACAGATGCGTTTGTAAGTGTACACAGGCTCTATAAGTCGCTGAGGAGTTTGATACATTCGGAGATTATCGACCCCTAAAAATGAATGTCTTCAACTGAAGACTTTGGTGAAGACTTTACTGAAGACTTTGGTATTCCCTGAAGACTTTGAAGAAGAAGAAGTTGGTGTGACCTTGAAGATATGAACGAGGACTATGAAGCATGAAGACTTTTGTTTTCGTAGTTTCATTTCCTTTCTTTGAGTCATAGGAAACACCGTACTATTAAAGGGGGCCGAGGTAATACTAAGGAAAATTTCCATCTGATGCTCAACTCAAAAGCCTCAACCTATCCAATCCTTCAAGTGAAGCCTTTGGAACTCTCTTGCAGTTCAGTCAAGTTCTTCAGTGACAGAGACGACGATCTTCTGGTCTCTGAGGAAATTGGTTTGACTGAGGAGTTAGGATTTCGCCAGTGCGAATTGCCTACAAGTGAGGAATATGATAAGCCTGAGGACTTTCATAGTTCGAAATTCCGACCGTCGTTGTGCTAAGTGCCAGCTGTCCCCAATCATCCTACCCACATAACGGTCATATCATTGGGGGCATTTATGTCTTATCATGTCGGGTTGCACCCTGGCTATAAATAGCCACCCCCACAACCACTAGTTGGTTGGTTGCTCCGAGACAGAACTGACACTTGTCATTTGAGAGCATCCCATTCCTCGAGGACTTTGAGAGAAAACCATCAGTGAGGAAAAACCCCAAACCAAACCACCAAACCCAAAGTGATTGAGCATCACTGAAGAAATTGTTCCTGTGTGGAACCGGCGCTTGTTACCTTTCAAGACTGTGTATCTTCCAGACGGTTAGGCGTCATGGTCTAGTGCATCCTGCAGTCAATTGGGGATCACGAAGTGACCTTGGTCTAGAGCATCCAGCAGTCAATTGTGGATCGCCGGGTGACCAGTTTGTGAGGGTTTTGGAAGTTTACCCTGAAGACTTACCACGAGTGTTGGGCGAGGTCTGTGTGACCTTAGCTCAAGGAGAATACGGTAAGGACTGTGTGTCCTGGGACTGTGTGTCTTCTGGTTTAAATACCAGGCTGCTCCAAACCAGACATACGACTGTCATAGCAGTTGGAACTGGGTCATCAAATCATTGTCTTCATCGAGCTTCCTGGTTCTATTTCCTCAACCCTTTCATTTCCTCATATATGTGTTGATGAAATTGATCGTTACTGTTTGAAGAATTTGACTGAAGACTTTCTCAATTTCCTCACCTCAAATTCTTCAAGCTACCTTGTTCCTCACCTGCTTATCCTGTATCACGCTACCTGTAATATGTGCATGCTTTATTTCATCATGATGTCTATGCGATCGCCATGCTTCGTATGCATTTGAGTACTTATTCCGCTGCTAGTTGTTCATCACATTTCAAATTCCTCAAGTTGAAATTCCTCAGTGATGAATTTGTAAAAATCGCCTATTCACCCCCCCTCTAGTCGATATAACGCACTTTAAATTGGTATCAGAGCAAGGTACTCCCTTGTTCTGTGTGATTTTGGTATAACCGCCTAGAGTTCTAGTTATGTCGACTGCAGGTATGATCAAGGTTTCCGCAGGCTGTCCTACCTTCGATGGGACGGACTACCCCTACTGGAAGAACAAGATGCGCATGCATCTTGAGGCTATTTACAACAATCTTTGGTACATTGTGGAAAATGGTGTTCCCCGCACATCTCCGACTGTTACTGCTGCTGATGCGAAGAAATTCAAGCAACTCGATTCTCAAGCAAAGAATATCATCCATGGCCATCTGAGCAAAGGTCAGTATGGCAGAGTGAGTGCTTTGGAGACTGCTAAGCTTATCTGGGATAGGCTGTCCAAAGTCAACGAAGGTGTTTCCACTCAACGTGACTCTCGTGTTGATGTTCTTCGCAATCTCTTCAACCGCTTCAAAAGACTCGACAATGAGAATGTTCAGCAAACTTTTGATCGCCTCACTGATATCTCCAACGAGCTTCAAGCACTGGGTGCCATGGATATCACTGACCACGAGGTGGTGAAGAAACTGCTAAGATCTCTTGATTCCTCATTCGATACACTGATCGACTCTTGCCTGCATCTAGAGTATTAAGTTCATGAAGAACAGAGTAACGCATTAGGTAAGATGACATGATGTATAGGGATAAACTCAAGCAATATGATGAAAACCCCATATTTTTATCCTTGATGGCAACAATACAAATACGTGCCTCGCTACCCCTACTTTGTCACTGGGTGAGGACACCGCAAGATTGAACCGAAAACCAAGCACTTCTCCCATTGCAAGAATTACCAATCTAGTTGGCCAAACCAAACCAATAACTTGAAGAGACTTGCAAAGATATGAAATCATGTATATAAGAATTCAGAGAAGATTCAAATAATATTCATAGATAATCTGATCATAAACCCACAATTCATCGGATCTCTACAAACACACCGCAAAAGAGTATTACATCGGATAGATCTCCATGAAGATCATGAAGAACATGGTATTGAAGAACATAGAGATAGAAGAAGCCATCTAGCTACTAGCTATGGACCCGAAGGTCTGAGGTGAACTACACACGCATCATCGGAGGGGATATGGAGTTTATGTAGATGCCCTCCGTGATCGAATCCCCCTCCGGCAGATTACCGGAAAAGGCTCCAAGATGGGATCTCACGGGAACAGAGGCTTCCGGCCGCGAAGAAGTATTTTTGTGGCTCTTTTTGGTATTGGGGGAATATTTGGGAATTTATAGGCTGAAGAATAGGGTTAGGAGACCTGCTGGGGGGCCACAAGCCAGGGGCGCCCCCCCTAGGGCGTGCCCAGGTGGCTTGTCGCCTCCCGGCAAGTCTCCTGCCTTCATCTCCAAGTCTGGCAGGTTTCTTCTGGTCCAAGAAAAATCATTCCGAAGATTTTATTCCGTTTGGACTCCGTTTAATATTCCTTATCTTCAATACTGAAAAACAAGGAAAAAACAGAAACTGGCACTAGGCACTAGGTTAATAGGTTAGTCCCAAAAATAATATAAAATAGCATATTAATGCATATAAAACATCCAAAACAGATAATATAATAGCATGGAACAATAAAAAATTATAGATACATTGGAGACGTATCAAGCATCCCCAAGCTTAATTCCTGCTCGTCCTCGAGGAGGTAAATGATAAAAACATAATTTTTGATTTGGAATGCTACCTAACATATTTATCCATGTAATATTCTTTATTGTGGCATAAATTTTCAGATCCATAAGATTCAAAACAAAAGCTCAATATTGACATAAAAATAGTAATACTTCAAGCATACTAACAAGCAATTGTGTCCTTTCAAAATAACATGGCCTTAGAAAGTTATCCCTACAAAATCATATGGTCTGGCTATGCTCCATCTTCCCCACACAAAGTATCTAAATCATGCACACCCCCGATGACAAGTCAAGCAATTGTTTCACACCTTTTATGTTCTCAAACCTTTTCAACTTTCACGCAATACATGAGCGTGAGCCATGGATATAGCACTATAGGTGGAATAGAATATGGTGGAGGTTGTGTGAAAAAGGAGAAGATAGTCTCACATCAACTAGGCGTATCAACGGGCTATGGAGATGCCCATCAATAGATATCAATGTGAGTGAGTAGGGATTGCCATGCAACGGATGCACTAGAGCTATAAGTGTATGAAAGCTCAAAAAGAAACTAAGTGGGTGTGCATCCAACTTGCTTGCTCACGAAGACCCAGGGCAATTTGAGGAAGCCCATCATTGGAATATACAAGCCAAGTTATATAATGAAAAATTCCCACTAGTATATGAAAGTGACAAAAATAGGAGACTCTCTATCATGAAGATCAAGGTGCTACTTTAAAGCACAAGTGTGGAAAAAAGATAGTAGCATTGTCCCTTCTCTCTTTTCTCTCATTTTTTTTATTTTGGTGGGCATCTTTGGCCTCTGTTTTTTATTTAGGCTTCATTAGCCTCTTTTATTATTTGTAAAGTCTGGAGACTCATCCCTACTTGTGAGGGAATCATAGCTTCCATCATCCTTTCCTCTCATGGGACAATGCTCTAATAATGATGATCATCACACTTTTATTTACTTACAACTCGATACCTACAACAAGGTATGACTCTATATGAATGCTTCCAGTGGTGTACCGGGATGTGCAACGATCTAGCATAGCAAATGACATCAAAAAACGGACAAGCCATGAAAAATCATGCTAGCTGTCTTACGATCATGCAAAGCAATATGACAATGATGGTGCGTGTCATAAAAAAACGGAACGGTGGAAGTTGCATGGAAATATATCTCGGAATGGCTATGGAAATGCCATAATAGGTAGGTATGGTGGCTGTTTTGAGGAAGGGTATATGGTGGCTGTTTTGAGGAAGGTGGGTTTAATGCACCGGCGAAAGTTGCGCGGTACTAGAGAGGCTAGCAATGGTGGAAGGGTGAGAGTGCGTATAATCCATGGACTCACATTAGTCATAAATAACTCACATACTTATTGAAAAAATCTATTAGTTATCAAAGCAAAGTATTAGACACATGCTCCTAGGGGTGAGGTTGGTAGGAGTTAACCATCGCGCGCTCCCGACCCTCACACAAAGGATGACAATCATTAAACAAATCATGCTCCGACTTCGTCACATAACGGTTCACCATACGTGCATGCTACGGGAGTCACAAACTTTAACACAAGTATTTTTACCATTCCACAATTACTCACTAGCATGACTCTAACATCACCATCTTTATATCTCAAAACTATATGCAAGGAATCCAATTTCTCATAGTATTCAATGCACTTTATATGAAAGTTTTTATTATATCCCTCTTGCATGCCCATTATATTAGGACTAAATTCACAACCTAAACCAATTACCATGTTTTTGAAAGACTCTCAAAATAATATAAGTGAGGTACGAGAGTTCAATTATTTCTATAAAATAAAGAAACCACCGTGCTCTAAAAAGAAATAAGTGAAGCACTAAAGCAACATTGCCTAGCTCAAAAGGTATAAGTGAAGCACATAGAGTATTCTAATAAATTCACGATTCAGCGTATCCCTCTCAAAAATGTGTGCAGCAAGGATGATTGTGGCAAACTAAAAAGCAAAGACTCATATCATACAAGACGCTCCAAGCAAAACACATATCATGTGGTGAATAAAAATATAGCCTCAAGTAAATTTACCGATGGATTGAAGACGAAAGAGGGGATGCGTTCCGGGGCATCCCCAAGCTGAGGCCCTTTGGTATCCTTGAATATGGCTTGGGGTGCCTTGGGCATCCCTAAGCTTAGGCTCTTGCCACTCCTTATTCCATAGTCCATCAAATCTTTACCCAAAACTTGAAAACTTCACAACACAAAACTCAACAGAAAACTCGTGAGATCCGTTAGTATAGGAAAAATAAATCACCACTATAGGGACTGTTGTGAACTCATTATTTATTTATATTGGTGTAATATCTACTGTATTTTAACTTCTCCATAGTTTCTACCCCCCGAGACAACCCATAGATACATCAAAATAAGCAAACAACACAAAGAAAACAGAATCTGTCAAAAACAGAACAGTCTGTAGCAATCTGTAGAGCTCGAATACTTCTCTAACTCCAAAAATTCTGAAAACTTAGTACAACCAGGGAAATTAGTATATAAATCTTGTGTAAAAATTGCAGATCCAATTGACGCTCTGGTGAATTTATAAAATTCTTGGACTGAGCGCAAAAGTTTCTGTTTCTCAGCAAAACCAAATCAGCAATCACCGTAAACCATCCCAAAGGTCTTACTTGGCACAAACACTAATTAAAACAATAAAACACAATTACTACAGAGGTAATAATGTGCAAAACACTGAATAATAGAAGCAAAAAACAGAAGCATAAAATAAAATTGGGTTGCCTCCCAACAAGCGCTATTGTTTAACGCCCTTAGCTAGGCTTAACGCAATAGATCTAGGTATTGTCATCTTTGGTATGCAATCCACAAGTAGCTCTCATAATAGATTCATAAGGTAATTTAATTTTCTTTCTAGGAAACTGTTCCATGCATTTTTCTTAACGGAAATTGGAATCTAATATTTCCTTCTTTCATATCAATAATTGCACCGATCGTTCTAAGGAAAGGTCTACCAAGAATAATAGGGCATGTAGGATTGCAATCTATATCAAGAACAATAAAATCTACGGGCGCATTATTACTATTTGCAACAATAAGAACATCATTAATCCTTCCCATAGGTTTCTTAATAGTGGAATCCGCTAGATGCAAATTTAAAGAGCAATCATCAAGATCATGGAAACCTAGCACATCACATAAAGTTTTCGGAATCGTGGAAACGCTAGCACCCAAATCACACAAAGCATAGCACTCATAATCTTTAATTTTAATCTTAATAGTAGGTTCCCACTCATCATAAAGCTTTCTAGGTATGGAAACTTCCAATTCAAGTTTTTCTTCAAAAGATTTCATCATAGCATCAACGATATGTTTAGTAAAAGCTTTATTTTGATTATAAGCATGCGGAGAATTCAACATGGATTGCAACAAGGAAATACAATCAATCAAAGAACAACTATCATAATTAAAGTCCTTGAAATCCAAAAGAGTGGGTTCATTGCTATTTAAAGTTTTGACCTCTTCAATCCCACTTTTATCAATCTTAGCATTAAGATCTATAAACTCCGAATCATTGGGACGACTTTTAACTAAAGTTGACTTATCTCCAGTCCCATCTTTATCAAGATTTGCATTAGAAAACAAAGATTCAATAGGAGTCACATCAATCACTTTAAGATCTTCATCATTATTTTCACGAGAACACACTTTTTCAAGCCATTCATGCTTAGCACGCATTCTAGCGGTTCTTTCCTTACACTCATCAATAGAAGTTCTCATAGCTTTTAAAGACTCATTAATATCACGCTTAGGTGGATTAGATCTAATTTTCAAAGAATCAATCTCAAGAGAAATTCTATCAACGTTCCTAGCCAAATCAACAATCTTGAGCAATTTTTCTTCAATCGTAGCATTGAAAACCTTTTGCGAACTAATAAATTATTTAATATTATTCTAAAGATCAGAGGGCATGTTATTATAATTTCCATAAGAATTGTTGTAGGAATTACCATAATTATTAGAGGAATTGCTAGGAAACGGCCTAGGGTTGAAATTACCTCTGTACGTGTTATTACCAAAATTGTTCCTACCAACAAAATTCACATCCATAGATTCATTACTATTTCCAATCAAAGAAGACAAATGCATATCATTGTGATCAATAGGATCACTCTTGCTAGCAAATAATTTCATTAATTCATCCATCTTTTCACTCAAAGTGTTTATTTCTTCAATAGCATGCACCTTTTTACTAGTAGGAGATCTTTCGTTATGCCATTGAGAGTAATTTGCCATAATATTATCTAGGAGTTTAGTAGCTTCTCCTAATGTGATTTCCATAAAAGTACCACCCGCGGCGGAATCTAAAAGATTTCTAGAAGCAAAATTCAATCCCGCATAATAAATTTGTATAATCATCCATAAACTCAAACCATGTGCGGGGCAATTTCTAATCATTAGTTTCATCCTCTCCCAAGATTGTGCAACATGCTCATGATCAAGTTGCTTAAAATTCATTATATCGTTCCTAAGGGAGATGATCTTAGCGGGCGGAAAGTACTTGGAAATAAAAGCATCTTTACACTTATTCCATGAATCAATACTATTTTTAGGCAAAGATGAAAACCAAGATTTAGCACGATCTCGTAGTGAGAAAGGAAATAGCTTCAATTTAACAATATCATTATCCACATCTTTCTTCTTTTGCATATCACACAACTCAACGGAAGTATTTAGATGGGATGCGGCATCTTCATTAGGAAGGCCGGAAAAATGTTCTTTCATAAAGTGATTAAGCAAAGCGGCATTAATTTCATAAGATTCCGCACTAGTGGCGGGAGCAATTGCAGTACTAATAAAATCATTATTATTAGTATTGGAAAAGTCACACAACTTGGTATTCTCTTGAGTCATCATGACAAAGCAAGCAATCTAGCACACAAGCAAACAAGAAGCAAGCGAAAAGACGAACGGAAGAAGGGCGAATAAAAAGGCAAATCGTTTTGGTTTTTTCTGAAAATCGTTTTAGAAGTGGGGGAGAGGAAAACGAGAGGCAAATGGCAAATATTGTAAATGCAAGAGATGAGTTTGTGATGGGTACTTGGTAGGCTTGATGTAGATCTCCCCGGCAACGGCGCCAGAAATCCTTCTTGCTACTTCTTGAGCTTGCGTTGGTTTTCCCTTGAAGAGGAAAGGGTGATGTAGCAAAGTAGATAAGTATTTCCCTCAGTTGTTGAGAACCGGTATCTTCGCACCTACACAAACAATCAAACACTTGCACCAACGCTATAGAGGGGTTGTCAATCCCTTCACAGTAATTTGCTAGGATGAGATCTGATAGAGATAGATATAGAAGATTACTAAAATGAAAAGTAAAACAAAAGTAAAAAGATTGAAGCAAAGTATTTTTGGTATTTTTGGTTTATAGATCTGAAAATATAATATGGAAAATAGACCCGGGGGCCATAGGTTTCACTAGAGGCTTCTCTCATGAAGGAAATAATACGGTCGGTGAACAAATTACTGTCGAGCAATTGATAGAAAAGCGCATTGTTATGAGGATATCCAAGGCAATGATTATGCATATAGGCATCACATCCGTGTCAAGTAGACCGAAACGATTTTGCATCTACTACTATTACTCCACACATCGACCGACTCCTGTCTGCATCTAGAGTATTAAGTTCATGAAGAACAGAGTAACACATTAGGTAAGATGACATGATGTAGATGGATAAACTCAAGCAATATGATGAAAACCCCATCTTTTTATCCTTGATGGCAACAATACAAATATGTGCCTCGCTACCCCTACTTTGTCACTGGGTGAGGACACCGCAAGATTGAACCCAAAACCAAGCACTTCTCCCATTGCAAGAATTACCAATCTAGTTGGCCAAACAAAACCAATAACTCGAAGAGACTTGCAAAGATATGAAATCATGCATATAAGAATTCATAGAAGATTCAAATAATATTCATAGATAATCTGATCATAAACCCACAATTCATCGGATCTCGACAAACACACCGCAAAAGAGTATTATATCGAATAGATCTCCATGAAGATCATGAAGAACATGGTATTGCAGAACATAGAGAGAGAAGAAGCCATCTAGCTACTAGCTATGGACCCGAAGGTCTGAGGTGAACTACTCACGCATCATCGGAGGGGCAATGGAGTTTATGTAGATGCCCTCCGTGATCTAATACCCCTCTGGCAGATTACCGGAAAAGGCTCCAAGATGGGATCTCACGGGAACAGAGGCTTCCGGCGGCGGAAAAGTATTTTCGTGGCTCTTTTTGGTATTGGGGGAACATTTGGGAATTTATAGGCCGAAGAATAGGGTTAGGAGACCTGCTGGGGGGCCACAAGCTAGGGGGCGCCCCCCCTAGGGCGGGCCCAGGTGGCTTGTCGCCTCCCGGCAAGTCTCGTGCCTTCATCCCCAAGTCTGGCAGTTTTCTTCTGGTCCAAGAAAAATCATTCCGAAGATTTTATTCCGTTTGGACTCCGTTTAATATTCCTTATCTGCAATACTCAAAAACAAGGAAAAAACATAAACTGGCACTAGGCACTAGGTTAATAGGTTAGTCCCAAAAATAATATAAAATAGCATATTAATGCATATAAAACATCCAAAACAGATAATATAATAGCATGGAACAATAAAAAATTATAGATACATTGGAGACGTATCAGCCGGCTGTTGTATCGACGAGCTGTTGGCGGTCCTGTGGAGTCTCAGAACCATGCCCAACCGGTCGACCGGCTTCACCCCATTCTTCCTCGTGTACGGGTCCGAGGCGGTCATTCCCACAAACGTCGAGTTCGACTCGCCTTGCGTCACCCTGTACATGGAGGCAAACGTGAAAGAAGCAAGAGAAGACTGCGTCGACCTTCTCGAGGAGGCCCGCGAGCTGGCGCTAAGCCGGTCATCTATCTACCAGCAGAAGCTGCGGCATTATCATAGCAAGCAGATCCGGCCCCTCACTTTTCACGAGGGCGATCTAGTGCTCCGGCGGGTTCAGCAAACCGCCGGCCAGCACAAGCTGTCCTCCCCATGGGAAGGACCATTCATCGTCAGCAAGGCTCTGCACAACAACGTGTACTACCTAATAGACGCGCAGAAGTCACAAAAGCGCAAGAGAGATGCCTCCGGTGAGGAGACAGAATGCCCGTGGAACGCAGCACTCCTCCGTCTGTTTTACTGCTAAGGAATCAATGTATGTATGTATCGCCCCCATCTTCTGGGCTCAATGAATGTAGCAGGTACCCTGAGAGACTCTCGGGGACTACCTTTTCCCTCCTTTCCAAGTATTCATCTGTGATTCAGCCTCCAGGACCGGCTCCCCTGGCCCGGGGTCTAGCCGGCCAGCCCAGCCCCCCCCCCCCCAAACGGCTAGCCGTGCGCACAAAGATAAGGTCCAATCTCCGCTCGAGCCGCAGCCGGCGCCTGGCTGTCCGGTTGGCAAGAGCATCAAACCAAAAGCCTCCGCACGAAAAAGCACATAAAGGGGGAGTGATTGGCCCGGGCCGGCCGGCCGCCTCAGATTTTTTTTCTTCAGATTTGGTTACCCCTAGCCGGCCTCTGACGGCTCACCCTAGCTTGAGCCGGACGTCCCTAAGGACCGCGCGATCTCCCCCGAGGTCTATGCCCCGCCCCTGCCTCAAACCGGCTCCCGGCTGGCTGGAAAACGGGGCGGAAGCCAGAGAGGAGCTAGCGCGAGAGTTAGAGGCAGAAAGCAAAAAAAAGCATATGGCTGAGCCGGCACGCAAGTTTTAAATAACTCCAACAAGTTTAAACAAAGGATCCAGGCCACAGGCCACAAATTCTTTACAATACGCCCCCAGTGGGTGGAAATGCATTCTAACAAAAGTTTACACGAAAGAAAAACCAAGATAAACAGGGTCGGAGGTAGAGCCTCCAAAGCTTCAGGCGCGTCGCCGACACGTTTCGCAGACCGGCCGGCGGCGGCCGCCATGTTCGGGTCCACCTTCACAGCCAGCACGTCCTCGGTGTTGCTCCCCGTGCTGGAGTTGGTGCTCTCGTCCTCATCCGTCTCGCCCTCGGCTTCTTCGGGAATGCCAAAGGAATCCTCCGCGATAGGATCGCCGTCCTCGCTAAGCTCGGGCAAGTACTCCTCCAGGGCGGCGTAGGACGCCAACTTGTTGGCTCAAAGAACAAGGGCACCCTCGCGGGCCGCCCGCTCCGCCGCCGGGACGGCACGCATCATGGACAGCCGGTCCAGGTTGATGCCGGGGTACCAAGACAAGGCGAACCTAAGGGCCATCTGCGCCCCGGACCGGGCGGCGGAGGCCTTCCAAGCCTCGAGCCGCGCTACCGCATGCTCGAGCCACAGGGCCACCAGGCCATGAGGGGCCTCGCGCTCCGGCCAGAGGGCCGCGATCACTCCCATGCCGGCTGCGTGGAGCTGGTCCTGCAGCGCTGCACATAGATTAGCCGGGTCTCGATGGCCAGCACGATCTCCGAGAGCGACCAGGCCTCGTCCTCGCCGATATCCCGCCCGCGCTGTCGGAAATACTCCCGGTGCTCCTCCACGGCCCGCTCGGCCCGGCTCTAGGTAGCCGGGAACCGCTCTAAAAGAAGATGGAAACAAGAAATGAGACCAAGGCCAAGAAACCAAAAAAAGGGGGGCTCAGGAGACGAGGCGCTTACGCTGAAAGGCGTTGTCCACCTCTCCCCCAGCTTGAGGCTCAGGCTCCGCTCATTCTCCGCCGCTTCCTCCTCCTGGGCATGGGCCGCCTCTTGCTTTTGGAGCTCAACCCCAAGCCGAGCGACCTCAGCCTGGAGGTCCGCGGCCCGCCGGTTGGCGTCGGCCGCTTGCTTGACGGCCTCCTCCTTGGCCGCCATCTCCCTATGCAGATCCGCTTCGAGGCGTTCCTGCGCCAACTGGCCATGGACGGCCAGTCCGCCCAGCCGGTACCGCTCCGCTGTAACCGCCTCGAGGTCCCGAACCAGCCGGTCCCTCTCGGCGGCTATCTCGTCCCGCTTCAGCCATACCTGGCTCAGGGTGACCGCCTCATCTGCAGGAAAAGGCTTAGAAACCAATACAAAACATAGAAGGTTCGAGACGGCTGCCACATAGCCGGCCCGAACCTCGTGGACTACACCCAGTGGGTACGCTTGCGTGCCCCCACTGATACAGTCATACCTCGTGCCGCCTTTAGCTCCTCTTGGGCCTGATAGTAGGTGGTCTTGCCGACGCGGTGTAGGGTGACGGCCTCGTCGAACAACGCCTACCACTTGGCGTTCTCGGCCTCCCCCATGTCGAAGGGCAGAAGGTCAGGACACAGCAGGCCAAAAATATCTGGCCCGGCTGCCACGCTGCCGCACAACCAGCCAGAATCTCAGGGACTACACCCAGTGGGTGCGCTCGCGCGCCCCCACTAGAGAAATAAAAGAGACAAGTGGAAAAAAAGAACCATACCTCAATCGCTGCCTCTACACACCGGAAGTTGCTCTCAGCGGCTTCGGCAAACCGGGCCATCCCTTCGCGGCAGTGAGACATGATGCGAGCCGGCTCGCCCGGCGCCAGCACCTGCCCATCGGCTGGCTGGGACGGCGCAGCCGGACCACGAGCTAGCGCCGACCAGTCCTTCAGGACGTCAAGCATGCGTCGCTTCACGCGGCCTGACCCGCCACTCGGTGCCCACACCACGGAACCGGCCGGGGCAGGGCCCTTAGCAACCACAAGGGCCCGGGAGTCGGCCTCGCGCTCTCCTGCCTTCGGCGCGGGCGGCACCGTCGCTGTCTGGCCCGTCTCGATGATCGCACCAACCGGCATGCCCCCACCCCCGGGCGCCGCCTCCGTCGCGGCCGGCACGACAGGCTGCTCCACCACCGTTGGCTCAACGGATTGCTGAACCACATCCGGATCCGCCGGCTGGACCACCTCTCTGACCGGTTCGTGCACCGACGCGGGAGCCGGCTCCACCGACTAGACCACCTCCATGCCCGGCCCCCGTGGCTCGGTCGACGGCGGCCTTGAACTTTGGGTTGATTCCAACACCAACTTCGTCGCACGTGCCGGATCAGGGCACCGTCCCCGCCGTTCGTCGCTCGATGCCGCCGAACGCGTGGACGCGCCCTTCGATGCTCCTCGCACGACCCTCACAGTAGCGAGCTGTTTCTTCTCCTCCCGTGTCATGGCTGCGTGCTCTTGAGCGAGCCGGCTCGTAGCGTCCGCCAGTTCGACTACTGATCCCGCGTCAGGGAGCTCAATGGCGTCGCTGAGGAAAAATAGAAAAAGACCCTCAAGCACTGGCCAGCTCAAAAATAGCGAAGAAACAAACCACAAGGTGTAAAGGAAGTCACTTACCCAACGACCACGGGAATTTGGCGCCTGGCCCGGGGCAGCGGCCGCGTGCGCCCTCTTCCGGGCCAGTTGGTGCACCGGTGGCTACCCCCCGGCCGGCCTCTTCTCACGTCGGGCCGCTTCGAGCTGCCGGCTCCGTGCCTGCGTCTCCTCGCTCCTCTCCCGTGGCTTCCGCCGAGCTGCGGGAGGGGGTGCATCCAAAATCCGGACGTCATCATCATCGTCGTCGTCGGTCCAATCCCTAATCGCGGGTTCAGGGTTGAACTCACCAGCCACTTCGGTCCCGCCGGCCCCGACATCACCGACCGTCTCGTCCCCTTCGGCCACCCCGTAGGATTCGACCTCCTCGCCGACTACCCCTCCCAGCTGGAAGTCCTTCGGGTCGGACTCCGCCCGGTCCACCTCAAAGACTTACGGATGGGGTCCATCTGCCGTATTCTGGCGCACAAACCGCTACAGCCGGCGCGGCAAATGAGTACAGCGATCAAAAGGAAAGCAAACGAAAGGAAGAATCGCAGCAAAACATACCGCGGGCGCCGGGTCATGCCAGTTGTACGGCGGCTTGCCGAAGTGCCACGCGCGCCTGTCCAACTTAAAGTTGGTGATTTGGTTCACGCGTGCCGCCACCTGACCGGCGTCAGCTCGATGGTGGACTGTCGGCACGGGTCGGGCCGGCCGCCCATGTCCCACATTCGCTGCAGCCGGCACTGTAGAGGCATCACCCGACGAGCAATGAAGGCCGCCACCAGGTCGGTGGCAACCAGCCCATCCCCGCTCCTCATCGCCTGCAGCTGGCCCAGGATCCGGTTGGTCTCGTTGTTTTCCACGTTCAGCAAGGGTGAGGCGGGTGAAATGGCTGCCGCAGACGCACACCACCGCACCTTGCTACTTCTTGAGCTTGCATTGGTTTTTCCCTTGAAGAGCAAAGGGTGATGCAGCAAAGTAGAGATAAGTATTTCCCTCAGTTTTGAGTACCAAGGTATCAATCCAGTAGGAGGTACAAGCAAGCTCCAATCTATGCACCTGCACAAACAATCAAACACTTGGACCCAACGCTATAAAGGGGTTGTCAATCCCTTCACGGTCACTTGCAAGGATGAGATCTGCTAGAGATAGATATAAAAGATTACTAAAAGTAAAACTAAATAAAAGTAAATAAAATTGCAGCAAGGTATTTTTGGTATTTTTGGTTTATAGATCTGAAAATATATAATGGAAAATAGACCGGAGGGCCATAGGTTTCACTAGAGGCTTCTCTCTTTAAGGAAAATAATACGGTGGGTGAACAAATTACTGTCGAGCAATTGATAGAAAAGCGCAAAGTTATGATGATATCCAAGGCAATGATTATGCATATAGGCATCACGTCCGTGTCAAGTAGACCGAAACGATTCTGCATCTACTACTATTACTCCACACATCGACCAACTCCTGCCTGCATCTAGAGTATTAAGTTCATGAAGAACAGAGTAACGCCTTAAGTAAGATGATATGATGTAGAGGGATAAACTCAAGCAATATGATGAAAACCTCACCTTTTTATCCTTGATGGAAACAATACAAATACGTGCCTCGCTACCCCTACTTTGTCACTGGATGAGGACACCGCAAGATTGAACCCAAAACTAAGCACCTCTCCCATTGCAAGAACTACCGATCTAGTTGGCCAAACCAAACCAATAACTCGAACAGAAATACAAAGATATGAAATCATGCATATAAGAATTCAGAGAAGATTCAAATAATATTCATAGATAATCTGATCATAAATCCACAATTCATCGGATCTCGACAAACACACCGCAAAAGAAGATTACATCGGATAGATCTCCAAGAACATCGAGGAGAACATGGTATTGAGGATCGGAGAGAGAGAAAAAGCCATCTAGCTACTAGTTATGGACCCGTAGGTCTGAGGTAGACTACTTATGCTTCATCGGAGGAGCAATGGAGTTGATGTAGAAGCCCTCCATGATCGAATCCCCCTCCGGCAGATTACCGGAAAAGGCCCCAAGATGGGATCTCACGAGAACAGAAGGTTGCGGTGGCGTAAAAGTATTTTTTTGTCTCCCTCTGATGGTTTGGCAATATATGGGAATATATAGACGAAGAGTTAGGGTTAGAAGATCTCCAGGGGGCCCACGAGCCAGGGGCGCGCCCCCCCTAGTGCGCGCCCTGGCGGCTTGTCGTCTGCTGCCAGGTCTTCTGACCTCCTCTCCAGGTCTTCTAGATGTCTTCTGGTCCAAGAAAAATCATCACGAAAGTTTTATTCCGTTTGGACTCCGTTTGATATTCCTTTTCTGTAAAACTCAAAAACAGAGAAAAAACAGAAACTGGCACTGGGATCTAGGTTAATAGGTTAGTCCCAAAAATAATATAAAATATCATATTAATGCATATAAAGCATCCAAAACAGATAATATAATAGCATGGAACAATCAAAAATTATAGATACATTGGAGATGTATCAAGCATCCCAAAGCTTAATTCCTGCTCGTCCTTGAGTAGGTAAATGATAAAAACAGAATTTTTGATGTGGAATGCTACCTAACATATTTATCCATGTAATTTTCTTTACTTGTGGCATGAATATTCAGATCCATAAGATTCAAAACAAAAGTTTAATGTTGACATAAAAACAATAATACTTCAAGCATACTAATAAAGCAATCATGTCTTCTCAAAATAACATGGCCAAAGAAAGCTATCCCTACAAAATCATATAGTCTGGCTATGCTCCATCTTCATCACACAAAGTATTAAATCATGCACAACCCTAGTTTTAGCCAAGCAATTGTTTCATACTTTAGTATTTTCAAACTTTTTCAACTCTTACGCAATACATGAGCGTGAGCCATGGACATAGCACTATAGGTGGAATAGAATATGGTGGTTGTGGAGAAGACAAAAGAAGGAGATAGTCTCACACCAACTAGGCATATCAATGGGCTATGGAGATGCCCATCAATAGATATCAATGTGAGTGAGTAGGGATTGCCATGCAACGGATGCACTAGAGCTATAAGTGTATGAAAGCTCAAAAAAGAAACTAAGTGGGTGTGCATCCAACTCGCTTGCTCACGAAGACCTAGGGCAATTTGAGGAAGCCCATCATTGGAATATACAAGCCAAGTTCTATAATGAAAAATTCCCACTAGTATATGAAAGTGTCAATATAGGAGACTCTCTACCGTGAAGATC
Source organism: Elymus sibiricus (assembly GCA_039707655.1). Lineage (NCBI taxonomy): Eukaryota > Viridiplantae > Streptophyta > Magnoliopsida > Poales > Poaceae > Elymus > Elymus sibiricus. The sequence goes on from CM077667.1 coordinate 165,947,968, forward strand.
ATGGGGCTACTTTGAAGCACAAGTGTGGAAAAAGGATAGTAGCATTGCCCCTTCTCTCTTTTCTCTCATTTTTTTATTTTCTCTTTTTTTTTCTTTTGGTGGGCTTCTTTGGCCTCTTTTTTTTTATTTGGGCTTCTCTGGCCTCTTTTATTTTTCATAAAGTCTGGAGACTCATCCCGACTTGTGGGGGAATCATAGTTTCCATCATCCTTTCCTCACATGGGACAATGCTCTATAATGATGATCATCACACTTTTATTTACTTACAACTCAAAATTTACAACTCGATACTAGAACAAGATATGACTCTATATGAATGCCTCCGGTGGTGTACCGGGATATGCAATGATCTAGCGTAGCAATGACATCATCATGCTAGCTATCTTACGATCATGCTAAGCAATACGACAATGATGGTGCATGTCATAATAAACGGAACGGTGGAAGTTGCATGGCAATATACCTCAGAATGGCTATGGAAATGCCATAATAGGTAGGTACGGTGGCTGTTTTGAGGAAGGTATATGGTGGCTGTTTTGAGGAAGGTGGGTTTAATGCACCGGCGAAAGTTGCGTGGTACTAGAGAGGCTAGCAAAGGTGGAAGGGTGAGAGTGCGTATAATCCATGGACTCAACATTAGTCATAAAGAACTCACATACTTATTGCAAAAGTCTATTAGTCATCAAAACAAAGTACTACACGCATGCTCCTAGGGGAAGGGTTGGTAGGAGTTAACCATCGCGCGATCCCGACCTCCACACAAAGGAAGGCAATCAATAAATAAATCATGCTCCCACTTCGTCACATAACGGTTCACCATACGTGCATGCTACGGGAATCACAAACTTTAACACAAGTATTTCTACCAATCCACAATTACTCAGTAGCATGTCTCTAATATTACAATCTTTATATCTCAAAACAATCATAAGGAATCAAACTTCTCATAGTATTCAATGCACTTTTATATGAAAGTTTTTATTATATCTCTCTTGGATGCCCATCATATTAGGACTAAATTAATAACCTAAACAAATTACCATGCTGTTTAGAGACTCTCAAAATAATATAAGTGAAGCAAGAGAGTTCAACAATTTCTATAAAATAAAGCCACCGCCGTGCTCTAAAAAGATATAAGTGAAGCACTAGAGCATATTGCCTAGCTCAAAAGATATAAGTGAAGCACATAGAGTATTCTAATAAATTCACGATTCTTGCGTGTCCCTCTCAAAAAGTGTGTACAGCAAGGTTGATTGTGGCAAACTAAAAAGCAAAGACTCATATCATACAAGACGCTCCAAGCAAAACACATATCATGTGGTGAATAAAAATATAGCCTCAAGTAAATTTACCGATGGATTGAAGACGAAAGAGGGGATGCCTTACGGGGCATCCCCAAGCTTAGGCTCTTGGTTGTCCTTGAATATTACCTTGGGGTGCCTTGGGAATCCCCAAGCTTAGGCTCTTGCCACTCCTTATTCCATAGTCCATCAAATCTTTACCCAAAACTTGAAAACTTCACAACACAAAACTCAACAGAAAACTCGTGAGATCCGTTAGTATAAGAAAATAAAATCACCACTTTAGGTACTGTTGTTAACTCATTCTTTATTTATATTGGTGTAATATCTACTGTATTCCAACTTCTCCATGGTTCATACCCCCCGATACTACCCATAGTTTCATCAAAATAAGCAAACAACACATAGAAAACAGAATCTATCTAAAACAGAACAGTCTGTAGCAATCTGTAAACTTCGAATACTTCGGTAACTCTAAAAATTCTGAAAAATTAGGAAAATCTGGGAAATTTGTATATCACTCTTGTGTAAAAATTTCAGATCCAATTGACTCTTCTGTGAATTTATAAAATTCCTGGACTGGGCGTCAAAGTTTCTATTGTTCAGCAGGATCAAATTAACTATCACCATAGACCATCCCAAAGGTCTTACTTGGCACAAACACTAATTAAAACACTAAAACACAATTACTACATACATAATAATGTGTAATTTATTCAAGAATAGAAACAAAACAAAAAACATAAAAATAAAATTGGGTTGCCTCCCAACAAGCGCTATTTTTAACGCCCCTCGCTAGGCATAACGCAATAGATCTAAGTATTATCATCTTGGTATGCAATCCATAAGTAGCTCTCATAATAGATTCATATGGTAATTTAATTTTCTTTCTTGGGAAGTGTTCCATGCCCTTCCTTAACGGAAATTGAAATCTAATATTTCCTTCTTTCATATCAATAATTGCACCAATCGTTCTAAGGAAAGGTCTACCAAGAATAATAGGACATGTAGGATTGCAATCTATATCAAGAACAATGAAATCTACGGGCACATAATTCCTATTTGCAACTATAAGAACATCATTAATCCTTCCCATAGGTTTCTTTATAGTGGAATCCGCAAGATGCAAATTTAAGGAGCAATCATCAAATTCATGGAAACCTAGCACATCACATAAAGTTTTCGGAATAGTGGAAACGCTAGCACCCAAATCACACAAAGCATGGCACTCATAATTTTTCCTTTTAATCTTAATAGTAGGTTCCCACTCATCATAAAGCTTTCTAGGTATAGAAACTTCCAACTCAAGTTTTTCTTCAAAGGATTTCACCATAGCATCAACGATATGTTTAGTAAAAGCTTTATTTTGATTATAAGCATGAGGAGAATTCAACATGGATTGCAACAAGGAAATACAATCTGTGAAAGAACAATTATCATAATTAAAATCCTTGAAATCCAAAGGAGTGGGTTCATTGCTACTTAAAGTTTTGACCTCTTCAATCCTACTTTTATCAATTTTTGCATCAAGATCTATAAACTCCGAATCATTGGGACGCCTTCTAATTAAAGTTGACTTATCTCCAGTCCCATCTTTATCAAGATTTATATTAGAAAACAAAAATTCAATAGGAGTCACATCAATCACTTTAAGATCTTCATCACTATTCAAAGACTCCGGTTTAGCGGCCATCTTATTCACTAAAGTAGCTTGTGTATCAGAAATTGAGCCTATTAGATTTTCAAGATGAGCAAACTGAGATTTCAAACCATAAAATTCCTTAGACATATCATCAAGCTCTTTATTAATATACTCCATCAAAGATTTTTGTTCTTTAAGCTCGTTTCTAAAGAGATTATTATACTCATATTGTAAAGTCATGAAACTTTTAGCACTATTTTCAATCTCTTCCAATTTCCTAAAATAAGGATCAAAGCTCTTGGGTCGAGCCATACGGGAAATCTAGCAACCGGAAAGCTAACGAAAAGACGAATGGAAGAAGGGCGAATAAAAAGGCAAATCTTTTTGTTTTTTTTTTTCTGAAAATCGTTTTAGAAGTGGGGGAGAGGAAAACGAGAGGCAAATGGCAAATAATGTAAATGCAAGAGATGAGTTTATGATGGGTACTTGGTAGGCTTGATGTAGACCTCTCCGGTAACCACGCCAGAAATTGGCAAGTTGATGGGAGAGTTCTTGTCTTAACTTGCTATGTATCCTCCCCGGCAACGGCGCTCGAAATTGGCAAGTTGACAGGGGAGTTCTTGTCTTGACTTGCTATGTATCCTCCCCGGCAACGGCGCCAAAAATTCTTCCTGCTACTTCTTGAGCTTGCATTGGTTTTTCCCTTGAAGAGGAATGGGTGATGCAGCAAAGTAGAGATAAGTATTTCCCTCAGTTTTGAGAACCAAGGTATCAATCCAGTAGGAGGTACAAGCAAGGCCCCAATCTATGCACCTGCACAAACAATCAAACACTTGCACCCAACGCTATAAAGGGGTTGTCAATCCCTTCACGGTCACTTGCAAGGATGAGATCTGATAGAGATAGATATAAAAGATTACTAAAAGTAAAAGTAAATAAAAGTAAATAAAATTGCAGCAAGGTATTTTTGATATTTTTGGTTTATAGATCTGAAAATATATAATGGAAAATAGACCCGGGGGGCATAGGTTTCACTAGAGGCTTCTCTCTTGAAGGAAAATAATATGGTGGGTGAACAAATTACTGTCGAGCAATTGATAGAAAAGCGCAAAGTTATGACGATATCCAAGGCAATGATTATGCATATAGGCATCACGTCCGTGTCAAGTAGACCGAAACGATTCTGCATCTACTACTATTACTCCACACATCGACCGACTCCTGCCTGCATCTAGAGTATTAAGTTCATGAAGAACAGAGTAACGCCTTAAGTAAGATGACATGATGTAGAGGGATAAACTCAAGCAATATGATGAAAACCCCACCTTTTTATCCTTGATGGCAACAATACAAATACGTGCCTCGCTACCCCTACTTTGTCACTGGGTGAGGACACCGCAAGATTGAACCCAAAACTAAGCTCCTCTGCCATTGCAAGAACTACCGATCTAGTTGGCCAAACCAAACCAATAACTCGAAGAGAAATACAAAGATATGAAATCATGCATATAAGAATTCAGAGAAGATTCAAATAACATTCATAGATAATCTCATCATAAATCCACATTTCATCGGATCTCAACAAACACACCGCAAAATAAGATTACATCGGATAGATCTCCAAGAACATCAAGGAGAACATGGTATTGAGGATCGGAGAGAGAGAAAAGGCCATCTAGCTACTAGCTATGGACCCGTAGCTCTGAGGTAGACTACTCACGCTTCATCGGAGGAGCAATGGAGTTGATGTAGAAGCCCTCCATGATCGAATCCCCCTCCGGTATATTTCCGGAAAAGGCCCCAAGATGGGATCTCATGGGAACAGAAGGTTGCGGCGGCGGAAAAGTATTTTTGTGGCTCCCTCTGACAGTTTGGGAATCTATGGGAATATATAGGCAAAGAGTTAGGGTTAGAAGATCTCCAGGGGGCCCACAAGCCAGGGAGGCGCCCCCCTAGGGCGCGCACTGGTGGCTTGTCGTCTGCTGCCAGGTCTTCTGACCTCCTCTCTAGGTCTTCTAGATGTCTTGTGGTCCAAGAAAAATCATCGCGAAAGTTTTATTCCGTTTGGACTCCGTTTGATATTCCTTTTATGTAAAACTCAAAAACAGGGAAAAACAGAAACTGGCACTGGGCTCTAGGTTAATAGGTTAGTCCCAAAAATAATATAAAATAGCATATTAATGCATATAAAACATCCAAAACAGATAATATAATAGCATGGAACAATCAAAAATTATAGATACGTTGGAGACGTATCAAACCTCCGCAGGCGTACGGGTCGGTGCCATTCTTCAGGCCCTTGAGGAAGAACAACTTCCTGAAGAGATCCAGGAAAGGCAGAAGGCCATCGTAGGCCTTGCAGAAGGTCACGAAGCAGGAGATCTGCACTATGGAGTTTGGCCCCAGATGGTGTGGTTGGAGCTCGAATGTCTCGAGGAAGTATTTGAAGAATTAGCTCGCCGGCAGACCAAAGTTGCGCGAAAAGTGTGTGGCGAAGACCACAAACTCCCCCTCCTGGTGCTCCGGCGCCACCTCACCGCCCGGGGCCCGGGCGGCAACACAGTCCTCCGACGGCAGCATCCGGGCACGGCGGAGATATTCGATGTCCGTCGCAGTCACGTCGGAGCCACCCCAACTGTCGGAGGGAACATCGGCCATCTTCAGGCTCAGGCACGCCAGGGCGAGGGCGGCGGAGACTCGAAACCCGAAGGATCCCAGCGAGCCCCCACAGGCGAGCGCAATGGCCGCGGAAAGAAGGAAGGGCGATGGAGCGATGCGAGCTCGCGGTGTGGTGCGGCGAGAGAAGGAAGACGATGGCAAGAGGGGAGTGCTACCTGCCTCGGCCTCTCCCCCTCCCGCCCCTATAAGGAGGCGAAGACGGGGGGATGTGGGGACTAACTGGGCCCACGTCCCCACAAAACCCGCGAGGCGTGGGCGTGGTGGGCCACGACCGCCGGGGCCTAGCCGCAAAGGATCCCCGCCCACGGCCCGAGGCCTAGTGGGCTAGGCCTGCTGCGGCGGCCCATCGCGCAACCCTATGGGCCGGCTACTCATGAGGCCGGCTCCCCCACCCCCGACCGGCTGGGCCGGGGTCGGCTAGCCCGTAACCGGCTGGCTCGCGGTCGGCCGTCCTGGGGCCGGTTGGCTCGGTGCCGCCTGTGTGGCGGCCAGCTCTATCATGGCCAAGTAGGCGACCGGGTCCCCGTCCTCTCCTTCCGTGTCCATCGTACAACAATGGGACATGAGCCCATTTGACGGGCCCACATGGCTACAAAGCTCATTGACGGAGGAGCACGCATGGCTACAGTGCAACCGGCCGTACCCACAGGCGGGGCGCGCATGGCTACAGCGGAGGTGGCCGTACCGCTGACCGCGGCCGATGGCGACCAGGCGGGGCAATAGTGGAGGCACGCCTCCAACCACTCCATTACCTACTCCCGCATGGCTACAGGGCAACCGGCCGTACCGCTGACCGCGGCCGCCTGCGGCTAGGCGACGCTGCACAGTGCGGCCCGTGCCATGGCATGATGGCCATGCACCAATAGCGACGGCGAGCCAGGCGGGCCACCACTTGCGGTGGGACCCCGCGGCCGGGGGGCACACGCGACGAGACATCCCAGCCGGCGGGCCCCACCTGGCCGGCCAGAGAGACCGCCAGCCGGGCCCCACCAGCCTTATCCCTTGAATATTGTAAGCTGGGGGGTTGGCCTATAAAAAAACCCCGGCGCACCCCATGCAAGGGCAACAGATACACACGCACACACTCACGTAGAGAAGGAGGAAGAGCTAGCGGGCTCCTTCTTCCTCTAGCAAATAGCTCAAGGAGCGATCTTGTAGCCACCAAGAACATCAACCAGACAAGCAGGATTAGGGGTGTTACCTCTCACACCGCTTGTTCCCAATCCCGTTTCCGGATACCAATGACGTCCATTCGGCCCCAACCACGTTCGATAAGCCACCACATGGCATCTGTCGTGACAAAACAACGACACCTCCCATCAGAACAAAGACTTGCGGTGGCGGGAAAAAGTATTTTGGCTGGCTCTCAGGTGTCTTTCCGATTTTAGAGAATATATAGAGTTGGAATTAGGCCAGGAGGCGTCGGGAGGTGGTCCCAAGCCATTAGGGTGCGGCCAAACCCCTAGGCGCGCCCTGTTGGCTTTTGGCCACCCCGTGTGGCCTCCGGTCTCTCTCCGAAGCTTCCAGGTCTTATTTTTTTCCAGAAAAAATCATCAAAAAGTTTCGGGACATTTGGACTTCGTTGGTACAGTATTCCTAAAAGGCCAAAAACAAGGAGAAAATAACAACTGGCACTGGGCACTAGGTTAATAGGTTGGTTCACAAAAATAATATAAAATAGCATATAAATGCATATAAAGTATCCAAGAATGATAATACAGTAGCATGGAACAATCAAATATTATAGATACATTGGAGACGTATCAACATCCCCAAGCTTAATTCCTAGTCGTCCTCGAGTAGGTAAATGATAAAAACAGAATTTTTGATGCGACATGATACCCAACATGTAATCTCTTTTAGGTATGATATTTGAGAAACGATGAATTAATAAACATCAATATAGTAATCTCTATAAACATAAGCAACATAATCATTAAGTTTCAAAATATACAATCCTTAAAGAACATTTCTCCCTACTCACTTTATCCTATTAGCATGACAAGGCTCCGTCTTCACCACATAAGTATCAACCATAAGCGACACGGTGTCAAGTCGGGCAATTGGATCGTTCTTCTAACGCGCTTTAGCATTTTCAACCTTACTCAATACATGAGCATGAACCATGGATATAACATATAGGTGGAATAGAATATGTGGTAGATATCAAAAGGAGTCAAAGTGGAAAGAAAGTCTTGCATCAACTAGGCGTATCAATGGGCTATGGAGATGACCATCAATAGATATCAATGCGAGGAGGAGGGATTGCTATGCAACGGATGCACTAGAGTTGTAAGTGTATGAAATCTCAAGAGAAGTTAAGTGGGTGTGCATCCAACTTGCTTGCTCATGAAGACCTCGGGCATTTGAGGAAGCCTGTCATCGGAATATACAAGCCAAGTTCTATAATGAAAAACTCCCACTAGCATATGAAATGACAACTTAGGAGACTCTATATATGAAGAACATGGTGCCATTTTGAGGCACAAGTGTGGTTAAGGATAGTAGCGAAGTCCATTCTCTCCTTTTCTCTTATTTATTCTTTTTTTTGTCCGAAGCTCATCCCGACTTGTGGGGGAATCATTACTCCATCATCCTTTCCTCACTAGGACAATGCTCTAATAATGATTATCATCACACTTTTATTTACATACAACTCGATATAATAACTCAAAAGAAATTACTCTATATGAATGCAACTGGAAGTGTACCAGGATATGCAATGATCTAGCGTAACATGTAAACAATGGTGAACTGTGGTTGTGCCACAAATACTATGTCAGCTACATGATCATGCAAAGCAATATAATGATGAACACACAAGTCATGTGATGTAACAGTGGAAGTGGCATGGCAATATATCTCAGAATGGATATGGAAATGCCATAATAGGTAGGTATAGTGGCTGTTTTGAGGAAGATATAAGGAGACTTATATGTGATAGAGCGTATCATATCACATGGTTTGGATGCACCGGCGAAAGCTGCACCGGTCCTCGAGGTGAGAACGGCCAATGCATGGTACCGAACAGGCTAACAATATGCGGAAAGATGAGTGTGCATACATCCATGGATTCACATTAGTCATAAAGAACTCATATACTTATTGCAAAACCTTATTAGCTCTCTCGGAGCAAAGTACTAACGCATACCCCTAGGTAGGAGGTTGGGAGGAGTTAACCATCGTGTGCCTCCGACCCGAACAGCACTAGGATTTAAACAAGGAATAAGAATGCTCACACATCATCATCATGCCCTAACCAATATTTAGATGAATAACAAGTGATACACTTTAATTATCGATATTTCTACCAACCAACAATCATGTACTCATGCCCTTTCATATTACTACATCAATATCATTAACCCACAATCTCTCTTATATGGTGAGCTACATGAAGGTTTTGATTGTACACTCATTGAATACCTGTCCTTTTTGGACTAGTCTTATAACCCATGCAAACTACCATTACTATTTATTAGACTCTCGAACAAGTTTAAGTGAAGCACAAGAGTTCAATTACTTCTATAAAATCTATGCACCGCCGTGCTCTAAAAGATATAAGTGAAGCACTAGAGCAACTGCTTAGCTCAAAAGATATAAGTGAAGCACATAGAGTATTCTAACAAATCATGATGAACATTTGTCTCTATCAAATAGGTGTGTCCATCAAACAATGATTGTGGCAAACAAAAATAAAGAAAACTATAATACACGACGCTCCAAGCAAAATACATATCATGTGATGAATAAAAATGTAGCTCCAAGTGACATACCGATGGAATGGAGACGAAAGAGGGGATGCCTTCCGGGGCATTCCCAAGCTTAGACGCTTGAGTCTTCCTAGAATTTTACCTTGTGGTGCCTTGGACATCCCCAAGCTTAGGCTCTTTCTGCTCCTTATTCCTTCATCCATCGTGATCGCACCCAAAACTTGAAAACTTCAGCACACAAAACTCAACAGAAAACTCGTGAGCTCCATTAGTATGATAGGTAAATCAAAAACTTTAGTTACTGTTATAAATTGATTAATATTTTATTATTGCATAAGGTATTATATTATAACATATCCATGACTTATACCCCCGATACAATCCATAGCATCATCAAAACAAGCAAACTATTCAAGCAAAAATAGAATTTGTCTAAAACTAAACAGTCTATAATGATCTGCACAAACACCATACTTATGTAACTTAAAAATTCTGAAAGTTTATGAAAACCTGGATATTTTGTATACCAATACTTATAAAAAATTCAGATCAAAAAGGCATTCCAGTAAAATCAGAGAAATTCGGCCCTGGACGCAAAAGTTTCTGTTTTTGCACCATATCAATTCTACTATCTTCCAAATGAATCCCAAAGGCTTTACTTGTCACAAACACTAATTAAGACATACAAACACAATCATTACAGTAGAAATAATCATGTAAACACACCAAGACAGAAAGTAAAAACAAAAAATTAAAGATAACTATTGGGTTGCCTCCCAACAAGCGTTGTCGTTTAATGTCCCTAGCTAGGCATACTGTATAGTATCAAGCGTTATCATCTTTGACACTCGGTCCATAGGTGTCCCTCATAATAGATTCATAAGGTGGTTTAATTCTCTTTATAGGTAAGTGTTCCATCCCTTTATTTAGTGGGAATTGGAATCTTATGTTTCCCTCCTTCATATCAATAATAGCACCTATAGTTCGTTGGAAAGGCCTACCAAGTGCTATTGGACAAGATGGATTGCATTCAATATCAAGCACAATGAAATCCACAGGCACATAATTCCTATTAGCAATAATAAGCACATCATTTATTCTACCCAATGGTTTGTTAATAGTGGAATCCGCTAAGTGCAAGTTAAGGGAACATTCATTTATATCGATGAGACCTAGCACATCACATAAAGATTTCGGTATAGTGGAAACACTAGCACCAAGGTCACACAAAGCATTGCATTCAAATTTTTTAAGCTTTATTTTAATAGTAGGTTCCCACTCATCATGCAACTTTCTAGGAATAGAAACTTCTAACTCAAGTTTTTCTTCATGAGCATTTAGCATAGCTTCTACAATATGTTTAGTAAAAGCCTTATTTTGTTCATAGGCATTGGGTGAGCTAATTATGGATTGAAGAAAGGAAATACATTCTACTAAAGATAAATTATCATAATTAAAGTCCTTGTGATCCAAAATAGTGGGTACATCACTAGCCAATGTTTTGACCTCTCCAAACCCACTTTTTTCATTTTTATCATTAAGGTCATCACCCTCCGAGCAAATGGGACGGCTTCTACTTAAGGTGACTCATCTCCGGTCCCTTTATCATCTACTTTCATATTAGTAAACAAAGATTCAATGGGAGAATTACCAATCATTTTAATATCTTCATCATGATTACTAATAAAGAGAGATTCCGGTTTAGCCGCCATCCTATTTACTATGGTGGTTTGCTTATCTGAAATATTTCCTATTAATTATTATGGTTGAGCAAATTGTAACTGAAGATTAGATACTTCTCGATTAACTTCGTCAAGTTGTTTACTAATAGCATCAAGTAAAGTTGAGTGTTCCTTGATTTCAGCAGCAAAATTTTTATTATACTCGTACTGTGAGATAATGAAAGTTTTCATGGAGCTTTCAATTTCAGTCATCCTTTGGTAATAGGAAATATTATAGAATATATCTTGAGGCATGGTGACGAAACAAGTAAACTAGCAAGCAAACGAGTAAACGACATAGTAAACTAGACAACTAAGCAAACAAGCAAATAGAAATATTTTTGTATTTTTGATTTTTATATGAAGAAAAATATAAAAGCAAATAAGAAGTAGAACAAGTGAATGATAATTTGTGCGAAGTTACTTGATAAGAATTTGGTGATACTCCCCCGCAACGGCCCCAGAAATTCTTTCTGCTACTCGTACACTGCGTTGGTATTTTCCCCGAAGAAGAGAGGAGATGCAGCACAGTAGAGATAAGTATTTCCCTCGGTGAGAACCAAGGTTATCGAACCAATAGGAGGACCACACAAATTCCCGTCTTCAGCACCTACACACAAAAGAGCACGCACCTGCACCCAACACGGGCAAGAGGGTTGTCAAGCCCCTTGAACTCGTTACTTGCAAGCGATAAGTAGTGATAGATAGGTAATATAAATATAAACTAAAATAACAGAAAAATAAATGGCAGTAATATTTTTGGTGCTTTTGTAATAATATATTTTGTGAAGACCCGGGGGGCATAGTTTTCGCTAGAGGATTCTCTCTCGAAGAAAGCATACGGCGGGTAAACAAATTATTGTTCGGCAATTGATAGAAAAGCACATAGTTATGCAATATTTATTCACGGAAATGATCATATATATATATATATATATATATATATGCATATATATATATATATATATGCATCATGTCCATAAACAAGTAGACCGACTCCTGCCTGCATCTACTACTATTACTCCATCCATCAACCACTATCCAGCATGCATCTAGAGTATTAAGTAAAACAGAGTAATGTTTGGAGCAAGATGACATGATGTAGACAAAGTAAATCCAATCAATATGAATAAAATCCATCATTTTCCTCTTAATGGCAGTAATACAATACGTGTCATTTCCCCTTGTGTCACGAGGATTGAGCACCGCAAGATTAAACCCATCACAACGCACCACTCCCACTGAAGATCAACCAATCTAGTTGGCCAAACCAAAACGATAGATTGGAGAGCAATACGAAGCTAAAAAATCATGCATATAAGAATTCAGAAAAGAATCAATATATTTTCATGAATACTCTCAACATAAACCCATAATTCATCGGATCCCAACAAACACACCGCAAAGAAAGATTACATCGAATAGATCACCGCGGGAATCGCGGTGAACTTTGTATTGAAGATCATAGAGAGAGAGAGAGAGAGAGAGAGAGAGAGATCTAGGTACTAGCTATGGACTCGTAGGCTGTGGTAAACTACTCACACATCATCATGGAGGCAGCTAGGTTGATGTAGAGGCCTTCCCTGATCGATCCCCCCTCCGACAGGGCACCGGAACAGGGCTCCAGATGGTCTCCCGTCGGACAGATACTTGCGGCAGAGGAAAATGTATTATGGATGGCTCTCAGTTGTTTTCCCGATTTTAGAGAATATATAGAGTTGGAATTAGGTCAGGAGGCATCGGGAGGTGGTCGCAAGCCATCAGGGCACGACAACCCCCCTAGGCTTGCCCTGTTGGCTTGGGGCCACCCCGTGTGGCCTCCAGTCTCTCTCTAAAATTTCCAGGTCTTATTTTTGTCCAAAAAAATCATCAAAAAGTTTCGGGGCATTTGGACTTCGTTTGGTACAGTATTCTTGAATGGCCAAAAACAAGCAAAAAACAACAAGTGGCACTGGGCACTAGGTTAATAGGTTGGTTCACAAAAATGCTATAAAATAGCATATAGATGCATATAAAGTATCCAAGAATGATAATATAGTATCATTGGAAAATGAAAAATTAAAGATACGTTGGAGACATATCAATGCCCTGCTCGGATACTTCTATCCGGTCAGGGTCTCGGGGGCTGCTGCTATTGCTTTTTACTCATTTTATTGACCCCTAAGTAAGATCTTAGAATCTCACTCAGGGCTCGGGGGCTGCCGCGGTTAGACACCCACGATCCTAGGACCAATTGTTTTTTTCTTCCCGCTAAGAGTCACTGGTTGCAGCTAATTCTCAGCGGTTATATGCATTTATTGTATTAAGGAAAACGGGAGTGAAATTTACCTCAGAACCTTGAAAGAGGCCTCGGAAGACCTCCCTCATACCGGCCTCTATGGTCTGGTAGTTTTGTAGTGCCACACCCATGAGTGTGCAGTGCTGAGCACGGATGAAAAGCTCGTCATGGCTGCCTCCATCTCTTCGGTCCACCCCTTGGGCGCCTGCCCTCCGGCAGGCGGGGATGGTCGGATCACCTCGGCTCTCTCGCCTACTAGAGAGGCTACCACTATGGTAGAAGGCCGAGATGTCTCGATGGCCACTGACGTAGAAGACGCTGACTGGCCCGACTTTACTCCTTCCGTAGAGGAAGGAGCCTTCACCAGTAGACCCTCCGTGGCCAAGGACTCCACCTCGTCCATGGGCACACTGGTGTTTCCCCCTGTGGTCAACACGGGTGGAGCTTGCGAAGTCGCCTCCCATAGCCCATCATGGGAAGGAGGGAAGGGACAGTGCCCCTCGGACGAGCTGCCCGGTGGGAGCTCGCTTGATCCCGTATCACTGGGGACTGCTCCTTTGGTCTAGTAAAAGGAAAAAATATAGATCAAAAAACGTTGGGAGAGAGGAGCCGCGGTATAAACATGCGGTAAGAAGCAAATGGCATACCTCCCCCGTGGCGGCTTGTTCCTACGGGCCTCGGATTGCCTGCTCTCCGAAGAGGAGAGGGCAATATGGGCCTTGGCAGGGGCCTTACGGGGTGCGATGCCGGAGGCCTTTACAAGGCACATTCGACCGTCGCGGGGCTTGACCCCCACGACGTCTTATGATGCCACCCTCTTCCTTGGCAGAGACGAGTTGCCTTCACTCTGCTCCTCCTCCTCCTCCTCGTCCCCTCCCTCCGAGATGATGGCCTTGATGTCCTCGGACTTGGAATCTGAGGGGTCTTCAATCTAAAGACTCCCCGTCTTCTTCCTCTTCCTTCCCAACTCTCTTTTGGACTTGGTCAGGCCCTTTGAAGGCGCCTCGGCCAGGAGTGCCTGGAGCTTGGGAGAAATGTTGCCATCGGGCAAGGGCGCTGGGCAATTGATATTTGCTACCCGGGCCACCCATTTCTTCTTACACAGAGAAATATTCAGGCTATAAACCAAAACACTGAATTGACAGGATCTAGGGCACGGATGGTTACCTCCTTCGGAGTGTGTGACTCCGAGTAGCCACTGTCTGGACCATCTTCGGTGAACTTGTTCAGCTTTGGCTTGAAGAGGGATGTCCACATGCCGACCATGTTGGTGTGGGAAGTGCTGGATTGTTCGAGGGTCCTCGGGCTTGTAGATCCACATTGGGCTAGCCCGAAGTTGGAGAGGTAGGATGCCGTGATGCAGCATCACATCGATCACGTCCACTAACTTGACGTTGTCTTTGAGTGTGTGGATTTTCTTCTGAAGAATGGTGACCTCCTCTGAATTGCCCCATTTCAGGTTCTTCGGCTACCAAGAGTTCAGCTTCTTCGGAGGTAGACCCGTGAAGGGTGGGAACACGCCCTGATCCTTGACACGAGGCTCGGTGATATAGAACTAGTCTCGCTGCCACATCTTCATGGACTTGACGAAAGTTCCCTCTGGCCACTCCGATTTTTTGAGTTTGCTGATCATGGCGCCGCCGCACTCTACAAAGTCGTTGCCGCCTCTCTTCGGCTTGACGCAAAAGGTCTTTAGCCACAAGCCGAAGTGCGGAGGCACCCTTAGAAATGCATCACATACCGTGATAAAGGCGGTAAGGTGGAGGATAGAGTTTGGGGCAAGATTCTAGAAATCAAGCCCATAGAAGAAAAGAACCCCTGCACAAAGGGGTGCAGGGGGAATCCCGGACCTCTGACAAGGTGGGAGATGAAGATTACCCGCTCCTCGGTGTGAGGAGTGGGGATGCGCTAGTTGGGCTCCGGAGCCCTGCAGGCCATGCCGTTGGGGATATACCACGTCGCCCGGAGCTCGATGATGGTGGCGTTGTCGACCGTTGAGGGAACCCACCTCCCTTTCAGATCTACATCGACCATTGGATCGAAAAGCTTCGAGCTTGGTGGAAGGATTGAGGGCGCTGAGAGTTGTGGAGGTTTGGGTGCTGGAGCAGGAGGAGAGCGTGGGGGAGACTAGCTAGCCTCAGTTCTTTATAGGCTGGTAAAAGGTGAGGCGTTTCCTTGACCACGCCGTAAAAATCGCCACATTTCGGTGAATCATGTCATTATGGACGCGTGGGGTAAAACCGTCGATTGATGATATCCCCTAAAATGCAGGGCGCGGTCTCTATTTTGATACGACATGCCAATCAAAGAGTCGCCTCAAACCATGGTTCGAGTAAGCAATAGCCTATGCACATGATGTCATGAGTGTGACGATTCGGTAAAATCTTGTCAATACTTGACTGCCGGACACACCTATGCTCCTAGTCCTCGGAACTTAACTGTACACTTCGAACGAAGAAAAGCACATTTTTACACCGCGTGGATGGACTGGTTTCCTATTTGTTAAAAGGGTAGCGTGATTCGGTTTTAACCTTCTACAAGGACCGCCTCTGTCGAATCCAATTCAACTAAAGTGGGAGAGATAGACGCCCATCAGCCATCTTTATGGAACAAGTTGCATGTCAGTTGATGGAACCGGTCTCTCGTACGTGCATGAGTAAGGTTGGTCCGAGCCGCTTCATCCCACAATACCGCCGAATCAATATAAGACTAAAGAGGTAAGCAATATAAACATCAACGCCCACAAACTCTTTTGTGTTCTACTCGTGCATATCATCAAC
Organism: Elymus sibiricus; assembly: GCA_039707655.1. NCBI lineage: Eukaryota > Viridiplantae > Streptophyta > Magnoliopsida > Poales > Poaceae > Elymus > Elymus sibiricus. The sequence continues at coordinate 165,964,082 of CM077667.1, forward strand.
GCATAGACCTAGCCCATGATGCCACTGTTGGGGAACGTTGCATGGGAAACAAAAAATTCCTACGCACATGCAAGATCTATCCATGAAGATGCATAGCTACGAGAGGGGGAGTGTATCTACATACCCTTGTAGATCGCTAAGCGTAAGCGCATATAACGCGCTTGATGTAGTCGTATGTCTTCACGATCCAATCGCGATCCGTCCCGATCTAGCGCCGAACGGATGGCACCTTCGCGTTCAGCACACGTGCGGCTTGATGATGTCTCGGCCTCCTCGATCCAGCGAGCGAGGGCGGAGTAGTAGATGGGTTCTCACCCAGCACGATGACATGGTGGAGATAGTGGTGGAGCAATCCCGGCAGGGCTACGCCAATTGCTACCGGAGGAGAAAACGATCTAGCGAGAGAGAGGGGCACCAAGGGCTTGGTGTATCTTCTTGGGGCACCCCCTCCCCTCTATATATAGGTGGAGGGGTGTGGAGATCATCCCCTCTAAGCCCTGGGGCGCAGCCAAGGGGGAGGATGTGGGGGACCCCGACTCATAAGTCATGATCACCGAATGCACGTGTACAGTGATCCCAGAGATCAATGATCACTAAACACACAGAAGCTGAATAACAAGAGTCTTACATCCACATTTAGCGTCTTACACAAATAAAGACCATGAAGGTCTAGTCTTACATAGATAGGGCCACAAGGGCCAAACACTTAAACATAACAAGCAGCGGAAATCTTGATCGAAAGCGTGAACCCATGCCATCTGCCTTAAACCTACAGGCATTCTGACTAGGAAGCGTCCAAGTTCGCATGTTCGTCACCAACGAACTCTTCGCCATATTCCTTCTCTTCCATGCCTGGCCAATTAAATAACCAGTGGCAAGCCAATGAGTACTTTGAATGTACTCGCAAACAACCCAAGTTGTGGAACAAGGTATAACAATGCATGATGTAGCACTAAGTAGGTACGTTTTGCAGAAAGCTGATTTTGAAATGTAATGGTATGATCAAGTAACTTGGGTAAGCATGCATCAACTGTTAACAGGTACATAGGTGAACAAGTCTCAGTTATCATCATAAGGAGGGGTTGAACATCTCATGTTCATCATCATGCCAAGTCATCGGACTTAGCTCAAGTGTCACCTTTATCATCAACACTCACGCACACACACTGGTTTAGAAACCATGGACGTAGCACAAGAGCGGTCATCCAACTGTCCTTGACCGTGGACACGGCTATTCGAATAGTTTTACACTCTGCAGAGGTTGCACACTTTACCCACAAGACTCGGGGAACTTCCGTGTCATCCACGACTCGCGGTATAATACATACCCGAGGTAAGCACCCGAACAATGCCTTTCCCCTAGCGATACTAAACAAAGAGTCCACTCGTTGGTCCATGTCTTCATGATGTACAAACACGAGCCTTGCTCTACACAGTACCATCCATGAAGGAACACAACGGTGTGCCCGGTGCCTGTAAAGACAACGCATGGTCGCCCTTCCAGGCACGACCCCGTATCGAGAGTGACCACACCACTCCCGCCACTAGTAATGCGGGCTCTATGCTAGTACCCACCAAGGTAATCAACAAAGCCCCGTCCCATAAGGGGTATCGTGGTCGTACATGTAAGGTTGGAATAACGGTGGCAACTTACACCAATCCGTTTTTGAAAACCACACACACTCACTTGCTCCGGTACACCACTTCTTTATCAAGTGGCTACCTAGCTCATCATCATCTCCCTCGGGCATTAGTGGCACCCGACGGGGTTTTCGAAAAGTCTTTGAAATCATTTTGTTTCCATCACCATGCATATTCCCATCCCACTTGCGTAGCAACTAGTAGCAACCTAACTACTCCCACCCGCACAACCCTCATAAGGAGGTAGGGTCATGCTCGATGCAAGTATCAACAAGAAAGTATTTGAGGCATCCCACCGAAGGAGGGCAAACACCTCACCCACATGATCAACATCACAGAAATAAGTGCTATATGTCATGCAATTAAAAGGGTTCATAGTCATGGTCAAAGGGCTGCTTGCCTGGCTCAACAAAGTCTTCGGGGTCTTCAAAGTCTTCGTGTCCAATCCCTTCGTCAACAACGCAATCTATCGTCGCAGAATAAACGGGCAAAAATAAGCATCACACAAAAACAGAGCACAATCTTAACTTCTAAAATGTTACACTACTCTGATAAATACTACAAGCTATTCTAAAAATATTTGTCTAAGGTTTTGTTGTGAAAAATATTTTGAAAACTATTTAAACAGAGGCAAAAATATATATTAAAAACTAGATTTTAATTAAAAACACTATGTAAAACATTTACACAAAAATGCACAAGTGGTACTATTAAATTCTACATATTATTCTAAGATTTGTGGAGTTGGAATTATGTCAATAGGACAAATAATTTGTCCTGTGGACTTTTTGGGATTCTAAAAGGAAAGAAAAAGAAAAACGGGTTTGGGCAAATGGGCCAAAAGCGGCTGGCCGAATCGGCCCAGTCGGCGGAGCCGACCCGCGCGAGTCTGGCGTGCGCGCGCGGCTGATTCAAACCTGACTGGTGGGCCAGGCCGGTCAGCGAGAGAGAGGGAGGCGGGAGACCTGGGGAGGATGACAAGCGGGGCCCGCTTGTCATCACCTTCCTCGGGCCAGAGGAGGTCGAGGGGGCTCACCGGCGGCTACAGGGCACGGGGAGGCGAACGGAGGTCACGGGCGTGCTCAGGGACTCGCCGCCAGTCAGATGGTGGTGGAGGGGGCGTCGGGGAGCTCCCGTTTGCCGGCGACGAGGAAGTCCGGCGGCGGCTCCTCGGGAAGGGGAAGCTCCGGTCATCCTATGCACCAAACGGAGGGGGACATGGAGGGAAACGAGTCAGGAGGGAGCAGGGGGTTCCGGATCGGGAGAAAACAAGGGCGGAGGAGGTCGTTTACCTCGCGAACGCCGGTGGTCCAAAGCGGCAGCGCTCGGCTCAATCCCGTGCACAGAGGCCCTCGGGGCTTGCTTGGGTGGCATAGGGGCTCGATTGGAACGAGGAGAGAGAGACCAGAGGGGAGAGGAGGCTCGGGGAAGGCCCTTTTATAGGCGGGGGCGGAGACAGAGGGTGGCACGCACGGGAGAGCTCGGGCGCGAGCTGTTGAGCTGCGGCAGCCAAAGGTGAGGGCGTAGGCGCGGCTAGGGGACCACAGGGGATGCTCTGGAGGGGTTGAGGACAAGCAGAGGGGGGCGAGGGGCGTCGCGCGTGTGGGCTCAGCCATTGGAGCTCTCGGGCGGCCGCCGCGCGTGCGAAGAGGGGCACAGGAGGGAGAAGGAGGAGGGGGCCAACAGAGAGGGACGTTGCGGACACCGAGGGGGACACGGGGGACAACTTCCCTCATCCCAATGTGGTCGGGAGCCTCGGGATGCTCCTGCTACAGTGTGACGGCACAGTGTAGCGCGTTCCAGAGCACCCAAATGGCATGCATGGCATTGCCTTTGGCGTTTTGGGCGCGGCCACTTGTGTCCAGTAGCACCAGAGGGGTATAAACAAGGTGTAGGTGCCCTTGGATTCCCTGGAAAGTCAAGGGAGTAGGAGAGAGGTGGAGGGAGAGAGGAAAAAGGGGCTGTCTAGAGTAGTAAAGTGAAGCTTTACCCCAGCAATCAGTGGCTTGAGGACTTGGGGTTTTTACTGGAGGTGAAATACATCAGTAAGGGACTGTAGTAAAGTTTTGGAGGCAAGGAGAATAGCAGAAGGGGGTCAAACAAGGTTTTTTAAAAAATAAGCAAAAGTGTTTGATGATGGTTTGGCTAAGCAAATGGAGTTTGCTTGCCAAGAAATTTAACAGGGGCAAATGGTGATTAAAAATAGGGTTGATCACCAAGTTTGAGCTTGATTGAAAAAAGTTCACAATGTAACTTTGTGAAACCCTAGAAATCAACAGAATCAGATTTCTGTAGATCTAGGCATGCATTTCACTTCCCACAAATCCACCACTTGGTGTGGTATCATTATTTGGGGTTTAGCACATGCCCACAAAGTTTGGGGTCAAGGGAAGAAACTTCACAATGTAAAGTTCTTCAAATTTGGCTCTGGACAGGAATGGTTTTGGAATATTTTGATGAAGCAAAACAATTGGGATTGATATGAACCTTTTCAAGATCATCACGTATGACAATTGTGACTTGCTGGAATTTTCTTAGAATTTATTGAGAATATTTCTTATAGAAATATTTCAAAAGCTTGATTTGGGCAGAAATGGTTTTGAGGGGTTTTGCCCATGATTTTGAACATGACCATGTGTTGAAACTCATATATATGGAAAATATATGTCCACAGAGTTTCCCTAAATTTTCTAAAATATTTTTAAAGCATTTAAATATTTTTTTCCTATAAAAGACCATTTCTGGCCTTAATAAAAAGCCTTTAAATAAAATAGTAAAATAATCTTTAAAATTAATATTTGGTGGTTTTGGGAAGCATTATATATAGTAAGTTCCAAATAAAGTCTTTGGGGAAAAAGGAACCACCCAATTTGAGGACTTGTAGTACAAACCTCAATTCAGGGGCTTTTGAAAACCTAATTTGAATAAATCCTTTTTGGCCAAAATAATATTTGATAAAAATAGTTTTGGGTACTATTCACATGGTATGATCATTGGGCAAGAAGTTTGGATCAAGGAAGATGAATATGGATAGGAGTAGAACTTAAGTGTGCCAAACATAATCAACCAAACAATCAAACAAGCAACAATTCAAACAAGCATGCACTCAAAAAGTTTTAATTGGTTCCAAATTTTGTAAATCCATCATAGCAAAGTGATACAAACAAAGGGTGTGACAGACCTACCCCCCTTACAAGAATCTCGTCCCGAGATTCCTAGGCTAAGCGCTGAAAAGATAAGGAAACTCAGATCTAAGATAATCTTCATGCTCCCAGGTTACTTCTGCTTCAGTGTGGTTGCTCCATTGGACCTTGAAGTACTTGATGGTGCGGCTTCGGGTGCAACGTTTAGCTTCATCCAAAATGCGAACTGGCCTCTCACGATAAGTGAGGTCTGGCTGAAGGTCGATGACTTGATGGTCAATGTCCTTGAAGAGGTCGGGGCGGTTGGGAACTTGAAGACACTTCCGGAGCTATGACACGTGAAAGACGTTGTGCACATCTGATAGCTCAGAAGGTAGTTCTAGTTGATAGGCAACTTCTCCTCGTCTGTCAGTGATCTTGAAGGGGCCGATGTATCTTGGTGCAAGTTTTCCCTTGACGTGGAAACGCTTGGTCCCTTTGAGAGGCGTGACTCGGAGGTAAACATGGTCTCCAACACGGAAACTCATGTCCCGACGGCGAGAGTCGGCGTAGCTCTTCTGTCGGGTCTTGGCGGTCTTGAGACGTTCTTGGACGAGTTGAACTTGCTCTTCCGCTTTGCGGAGGATATCTGGTCCAAAGACCAATCCTTCTCCGGTTTCTGACCAGTTGAGGGGAGTACGGCACTTACGTCCATACAGCACCTCAAATGGTGCCATCTGAAGACTCGACTGATAGTTGTTGTTGTAGGAGAACTCGGCAAATGGTAGGCAATCTTCCCACTTGGCTCCATACGCCAATACACAGGCACGGAGCATAGCCTCGAGTATCTGATTTACTTACTCTGTCTCTCCACCGGTCTGGGGGTGAAAAGCGGTGCTGAAGGAAAGCTTGGTTCCCAAGGCTTCTTGGAACCTATTCCAGAACCTTGAGGTGAACTGGGTGCCTCGGTCCGATACAATCTCCTTAGGAACTCCATGGAGGCTTACAATCCGGTTGATGTAGAGGTTGGCCAGTTGGTTCCCATTGTAGGTGGTCTTGACGGGAATGAAATGGGCTACCTTGGTCAGGTGATCGACAATGACCCAGATAGAATCATGTCCCTTGATCGACCTTGGTAATCCGGTGATGAAGTCCATTCTGACTTTGTCCCACTTCCATTCAGGCACCTTGAGAGGTTGCAATAGCCCAGCGGGTCGTAGATGCTCAGCTTTTACTCTCTGGCATATGTCACACTTAGCAACAAAGGTGCCTATTTCCCGTTTCATACCATGCCACCAGAATCTTGCCTCGAGGTCTTGGTACATCTTGGTTCCTCCAGGAAGGATGGAATATGGAGTGTCATGAGCTTCTTGCAAGATCAAGTTCTTGAGCTCTTCTTTGTTCGGTACGCAGATGCGCTTCCCGAACCATACGACTCCTTGCCCATCCACTGAGAATCCTGGGGCCTTTCCTGCCTTGATCTTCCTCTTGATGCCTTCAATGCTCTCGTGTCCCTTCTGAGCTTCCTTAATATCATCCATCAAGGTAGGCTTTGCTTCGAGTCTGGCTAGGAATCCAGGTGCAACTAGTTCCAAGCCGAAGCTTTCAAGTTCTTCATACAGGGCGGGTAGCCTTTCCTTAATCATAGCATTCAAGGAACAAGCCTTTCTGCTTAAGGCATCAGCTACCACGTTAGCCTTTCCGGGGTGGTATTGAACACTGAGATCATAATCCTTGATTAACTCCAACCATCTTCGCTGCCTCATGTTCAATTCCCTTTGGGTGAAAATATACTTCAAACTCTTGTGGTCTGTGTATATCTCACATCGCTTCCCCAGAAGGTAATGTCGCCATGTCTTTAAGGCGTGAACTACGGCTGCCAACTCAAGGTCGTGGGTAGCGTAGTTCTCTTCGTGAGGACGTAGCTGCCTGGATAGATATGCTACGACTTTGCCTTCTTGCATCAGAACACCTCCAAGCCCGGTTCTCGATGCATCACAATATATCACAAACTCCTTGTGAATATCGGGGGTGGCCAAAACCGGGGCTGTGGTCAATCTCTTCTTGAGCTCTTGGAAGCTTTCCTCACACTTTGGCGTCCATTCGAACTTCTTGTCCTTCTTCAAAAGCTGAGTCATGGGTTGGGCAATGCTCGAAAATCCTTCGACGAACTTGCGGTAATATCCCGCGAGTCCGAGGAAGCTTCTGACTTCCTTCACATTGGTTGGGGATTGCCATTCAGTCACGGCTTCAATCTTGGCGGGATCCACTGACAATCCCTCTGTAGTCAACACATGGCCCAAGAATCCAACTTCATGCAGCCAGAATTCACACTTGCTGAATTTAGCATAAAGCTGGTGCTCTCGAAGCTTGTCTAGGACCAACCTCAATTGTTGCTCATGCTCTTCTTCAGACTTGGAGAAGACGTGTATGTCATCAATGAAGACGACAATAAACTTGTCCAAGTATTCCATGAAGACCTTGTTCATGAGGTACATGAAGTAGGCAGGGGCATTGGTCAACCCAAATGACATGACCAAGTATTCATACAGGCCATACCCAGTTACAAATGCCGTCTTCGGAATGTCTTGGGGTCTTATCTTCAACTGGTAGTACCCAGACCTGAGGTCGATCTTGGAAAACACCTTAGCTCCATTCACCTGATCGAACAGGTCTTCAATCTTGGGAAGTGGGTACTTGTTCTTTATTGTGACCTCATTGAGAGAGCGGTAATCGACACAGAGTCGGATAGTTCCGTCCCTCTTGGAAACAAATAGAACAGATGATCCCCAAGGAGAGGCACTAGGGCGAATGAATCCTTTTCTGAGCTGCTCTGCCAGTTGCTTCTTCAATTCAGCCAACTCCTCGGATCCCATTCTATAGGGCTTCTTATAGATGGGTCTTGCCTCGGGCATTAGCTCAATGATGAACTCAATGTCGCGGCCAGGAGGCATTCCAGGCAGCTCATCAGGAAAAACATCAGGGTATTCGCACACCACTGGCACTTGATCCAACTCAATTCCCGACAGACAATTAACCCGAGGTGTTCGAGTGGAGGTAGGGTTGGGAACATACTTGACTTCTATTCCTTGGCTATTGGTTATGGTAACGATCCTCTTGGCACAGTCCAAGTAGCCTTGGTTCTTGGTCAACCAATTCATGCCAAGGATGACGTCCAAACCTGGTGAATCCAGGACTATGAGGTCTGCTAGGAAGTCTACCCCGTTGATGATAATCTCAACTCCTTTACATCCTATCTTGGACTTCATAACTGATCCCGGGGTTTGTATCAACATATGACTACCCAGGGGTGTAGGCTTCATACCACTCTCTAGTGCAAACTTTTGAGTGACAAAAGAATGCGAAGCTCCACAATCAAACAGTACTGTTGCTGGGGTTGAGTTGACGAGGAACGTACCCAGTATGACGTCCGGGTCTTCCTGGGCTTCCTCAGCGGTGACGTGATTCACATGACCCTTGCCATTGTTGGGCTGGTTGCGGGGAGCTGGGTTCCTTGGTGGTGCTCCACGGCCTTGACCTTGGTTTGGCGCATTGGGGCGCGGTGCATCTGGCTTCTTGTTAGGGCACTGCTTAGAGATGTGTCCAGGCTGACCACACCCAAAGCAGGTGACCTGACCGTAGTTGTTGTTGTTGTTGTTCCTGCCGCCGTTGTTGTAATTGGGGTTGTTGTAGGCTGGCCTGGGATTGGCATACTGCTGAGGCTGGTAGCTCGGACGAGGTGCAGGAGGTCTAGCCTGCTGCGGCTGATAGGTTGGCTTGGCTGGGGCTGGCTGCCAGGGGCGAGGCTTCTGGTTGCTGGAACTACCCTTGATGATCATCTTGCACTTGCGAGTGTCGTCTATGGCACGACGCTTGTCTTCCAGCATGAGAGCCTTGTTCACCAGGTCGAAGAAGGTCCGACAGTCGCAGACTATGAGCTGATACTGCAGGGTCTGCTGAAGTCCTTCCATGAAGCGTTCCATCTTAGCAGCCTCCGTGTTGACATCTTCAGGTGCATACCTTGACAGCAGGTTGAACTTCTGCATGTACTCCTTGATAGAGCCACTTCCTTACTTCAGCGCTCGGAATTCTCTCTTCTTGATAGCCATGATCCCAGAAGGAATGTGGGCGGTGTGGAATCCTTGTTTGAAGTTATCCCAGGTGATCACATGATCGCCTTGCATGACCTTGAATCCATCCCACCAAGCTCTGGCGGTACCTCCGAGGCAGTGAGAGGCATACAACACCTTCTCACGATCCTCATTGCAATTGACCAGTGCAAGGAGGTTCTCGATGGTGCGGATCCAGTCATCGGCATCCAGTGGTTCAGCAAGTCTCGGTGAAGGTTGGGGGCGAATTCCTCATGAACTCAGACAGAGTGGAGCGGCCATTGCCGTTCCTGCCTTGCTGCTGGTTGTTCACAAGGACTTGGGCCATCTGCTGGATGGCAACAGTGTTGGCTTGGCGCTCCTCCTGGAGAACTTGGAGAAACTGAGCTATGGTCATGTTCTCCGGTGGAGGTGGTGGCGGGGGAATGTCGCCTTGTGGCTGCTCCTGGTGTCCTTCAGCCTGAGCAGTCCCACCAGCTCCCTGCCACTGGCTGGAGTTGCCGGCTTCAGGGTTGGTGAAGAAGCTGTTGTGGGTTGCAGTCACCATCCTGTTTGGAGCAGCCAAGTCAAACAACTGGGATTGACGAGAGGAGAGGCAATAATGGAGAAAGCGCGCCTAAGTGGGTTGGTACAGTGCAAGTGTGGTAAAACAAAGGTCGAAAGACCAACACATATATTAAGATAAGATAGACGATGGGGTCGCTTACATGTTGCCTAAGGCAAAAGCGCGACTTGCATCGGAACACAAACAACAAAACAAACAACGAGCACACATGGTTTCAGATGAACCATTACACGGACTCGACTTCGCATGAGGGGTACATGACTGATCCTACACTAGGGGTTCTCGGACTCAGGTGGTGGAGTGCTCGGTCTCGTAGCCACGCTCCTCTGGGTCTTCCTCCTGTTCATCTTCTGAACGGGCATCATTTCCGGTCGAAGGGGTCGGAGAACGAGGAGGTCCATCCCAACGACGCTTCGTCGGTGGGTTAGTGAAGAGCTCCCGGTACTCCTTCGCACTCATGCGACGACGACGTGTGGGTGCATCTCTAGCTGGGGGTACTCCTCCTCAATAAGCGACAGCTGGTCGTCCCTCGGGGGCTCCATCCTTCTTGATCTTGTCTGGCTTTGTCTTGGCTTGATGAAGTAGCTGTCGGGTGTGGTGAAGTTCCTCGCGGAGCTTCACGGACTCCTTAATCAGGTTGTGAACCAGACTATCGGCGGAGAGGCTGAAGTAGGTTTGGAACCTGAGTGGTGTGCCATCCTCCTTGGATGGAATCAGCATCCAACTCTCGCCAAGATCATCCTTTCTGAAGGGTAGGTAGCGAGTAGCTGGCTCGTCAGCCATCTCTAGAATGATATCTCGAAGGTGTAGGAGTACCTTGCGCGCAGCTGTCTCGACTGCGAGTGCCATGGTCTCCATCTGTGGTCCTTCAAAGAACCAACTAGTCGGGGAGTCGTTTGCCTTCACGACCACATCCACGTGGTACTCCTTCATGACGGCATCGACCCAGTGCTCGTGGTAGAGGAAAATGGGTGGTTGGCGAAACTGGCACTTCTCCAGGCTATCCTCAAGGAGTAGGGGAAATCCGGATGTCAGGAAGGCTCCGGGTACGACGGCCATCTACAAAGGTTTGAAGGGAGGAGAGTCAGTAGAGTACTGTGTGGAGAATAGAAGAGGTAATAAGTGCAGAAACAACTAAGTATAGGTGCTAGGTGTAGTTTTGAAATCGGTTTCATCCTAACTAACGTCCATGCTAACTAAGGGCTTCCTACAGTCAGGATGGCTCTGATATTTATAAAAATTGCAGTGGGGTTTTACCCTACTGTTTATAATAAAAAAAAGGATGGCTCTGATACCAGCTCTGTGGGGGACCCCGACTCATAAGTCGTGATCACCGAATGCACGTGTACAGTGATCCCAGAGATCAATGCTCACTGAACACACAGAAGCTGAATAACAAGAGTCTTACATCCACATTTAGCATCTTACACAAATAAAGACCATGAAGGTCTAGTCTTACATAGATAGGGCCACAAGGGCCAAACACTTAAACATAACAAGCAGCGGAAATCTTGATCGAAAGCGTGAACCCATGCCATTTGCCTTAAACCTACAGGCATTCTGACTGGGAAGCGTCCTGGTTCGCATGTTCGTCACCAATGAACTCTTCGCCATATTCCTGCTCTTCCATGCCTGGCCAATTAAATAACCAGTGGCAAGCCAATGAGTACTTTGAATGTACTCCGAAGCAACCAAAGTTGTGGAACAAGGTATAACAAAGCATGATGTAGCACTAAGTAGGTAAGTTTTGCAGAAAGCTGATTTTGAAATGTAATGGTATGATCAAGTAACTTGAGTAAGCATGCATCAACTGTTAACAGGTACTTAGGTGAACAAGTCTCAGTTATCATCATAAGGAGGGGTTGACCATCTCATGTTCATCATCATGCCAAGTCATCGGACTTAGCTCAAGTGTCACCTTTATCATCAACACTCACGCACACACACCGGTTTAGAAACCATGGACGTAGCACAAGAGCGGTCATCCAACTGTCCTTGACCATGGAAACGGCTATTCGAATAGTTTTACACTCTGCAGAGGTTGCACACTTTACCCACAAGACTCGGGGAACTCCCGTGTCATCCGCGACTCGCGGTATAATACATACCCGAGGTAAGCACCCGAACAATGCCTTTCCCCTAGCGATACTAAACAAAGAGTCCACTCGTTGGTCCGTGTCTTCATGATGTACAAACACGAGCCTTGCTCTACACAGTACCATCCATGAAGGAACACAACGGTGTGCCCGGTGCCTGTAAAGACAGCGCATGGTCGCCCTTCCAGGCACGACCCCGTATCGAGAGTAACCACGCCACTCCCGGCACTAGTAATGCGGGCTCTATGCTAGTACCCACCAAGGTAATCAACAAAGCCCCGTCCCATAAGGGGTATCGTGGTCGTACATGTAAGGTTGGAATAACGGTTGCAACTTACACCAATCCGTTTTCGAAAACCACACACACTCACTTGCTCCGGTACACCACTTATTTATCAAGTGGCTACCTAGCTCATCATCATCTCCCTCGGGCATTAGTGGCACCCGACGGGGTTTTCGAAAAGTCTTTGAAATCATTTTGTTTCCATCACCATGCATATTCCCATCCCACTTGCGTAACAACTAGTAGCAACCTAACTACTCCCACCCGCACAACCCTCATAAGGAGGTAGGGTCATGCACGATGCAAGTATCAACAAGAAAGTATTTGAGGCATCCCACTGAAGGAGGGGAAACACCTCACCCACAAGATCAACATCATGGAAATAAGTGCTATATGCCATGCAATTAAAAGGGTTCATAGTCATGGTCAAAGGGCTGCTTGCCTGGCTCAACAAAGTCTTCGGGGTCTTCAAAGTCTCCGTGTCCAATCCCTTCGTCAACAACGCAATCTATCATCGCGGAATAAACGGGCAAAAATAAGCATCACACAAAAACAGAGCACAATCTTAACTTCTAAAATGTTACACTACTCTGATAAATACTACAAGCTATTCTAAAAATGTTTGTTTAAGGTTTTGTTGTGAAAAACATTTTGAAAAATATTTAAATAGAGGCAAAAAAATATTAAAAACTAGATTTTAATTAAAAACACTATGTAAAAGATTTACACAAAAATGCACAAGTGGCACTGTTAAATTCTACAGATTATTCTAAGATTTGTGGAGTCGGAATTATGTCAATAGGACAAATAATTTGTCTTGTGGAATTTTTGGGATTCTGAAAGGAAAGAAAAAGAAAAAACGGGTTTGGGCAAATGGGCCAAAAGTGGCTGGCCGAATCGGCCCAGTTGGCGGAGCCGACCCGCGCGAGCCTGGCGTGCGTGCGCGGCTGATTCAAACCTGACCGGTGGGCCAGGCCGGTCAGCGAGAGAGAGGAAGGCGGGAGACCTGGGGAGGATGACAAGCGGGGCCCGCTTCTCATCACCTTCCTCGGGCCAGAGGAGGTCGAGGGGGCTCACCGGCGGCTACAGGGCACGGGGAGGCGAACGGAGGTCACCGGCATGCTCAGGGACTCGCCGCCAGTCGAATGGTGGTGGAGGGGGCGCCGGGGAGCTCCCGTTTGCCGGCGACGAGGAAGTCCGGTGGCGGCTCCTCGGGAAGGGGAAGCTCCAGTCGTCCTATGCACCAAACGGAGGGGGGCATGGAGGGAAACGAGTCAGGAGGGAGCAGGGGTTCCGGATCGGGAGAAAACAAGGGCGGAGGAGGTCGTTTACCTCTTGAACGCCGGTGGCCCGAAGCGGCGGCGCTCGGCTCGATCCCGTGCACAAAGGCCCTCGGGGCTTGCTTGGGTGGCACAGGGGCTCGATTGGAATGAGGAGAGAGAGAGACCAGAGGGGAGAGGAGGCTCGGGGAAGGCCCTTTTATAGGCGGGGGCGGAGACAGAGGGTGGCACGCGCGGGAGAGCTCGGGCGCGAGCCGTTGAGCTGCGGCAGCCAAAGGTGAGGGCGTAGGCATGGCTAGGGGACCACAGGGGATGCTCTGGAGGGGTTGAGGACAAGCAGAGGGGGGCGAGGGGCGTCGCGCGTGTGGGCTCAGCCATTGGAGCTCTCGGGCGGCCGCCGCGCGTGCGAAGAGGGGCACAGGAGGGAGGAGGAGGGGGCCGACAGAGAGGGAGGTTACGGACGCCGAGGGGGACACGGGGGACAGCTTCCCTCATCCCAATGTGGTCGGGAGCCTCGGGATGCTCCTGCTACAGTGCGGCGGCGCACTGTAGCGCGCTCTAGAGCGCCCAAATGGCATGCCATGGCATTGCCTTTGGCGTTTTGGGCGCGGCCACTTGTGTCCAGTAGCACCAGAGGGGTATAAACAAGGTGTAGGTGCCCTTGGATTCCCTGGAAAGTCAAGGGAGTAGGAGAGAGGAAAAAGGGGCTGTCTAGAGTAGTAAAGTGAAGTTTTACCATAGCAATCAGTGGCTTGAGGGCTTGGGTTTTTTACTGGAGGTGAAATACATCAGTAAGGGACTGTGTTAAAGTTTCGGAGGCAAGGAGAATAGCAGAAGGGGGTCAAACAAGGTTTTTAAAAAAATAAGCAAAAGTGTTTGATGATGGTTTGGCTAAGCAAATGGAGTTTTCTTACCAAGAAATTTAACAGGGGCAAATGGTGATTAAAAATAGGGTTGATCACCAAGTTTGAGCTTGATTGAAGAAAGTTCACAATGTAACTTTGTGAAACCCTAGAAATCAACAGAATCAGATTTCTGTAGATCTAGGCATGCATTTCACTTCCCACAAATCCACCACTTGGTGTGGTATCATTATTTGGGGTTTCGCACATACCCACAAAGTTTGGGGTCAAGGGAAGAAACTTCACAATGTAAAGTTCTTCAAATTTGGCTCTGGACAGGAATGGTTTTGGAATATTTTGATGAAGCAAATCAATTGGGATTGATATGAAACTTTGCAAGATCATTACATATGACAATTGTGACTTGCTGGAATTTTCTTAGAATTTATTGAGAATATTTCTTATAGAAATATTTCAAAAGCTTGATTTGGGCAGAAAGGATTTTGAGGGGTTTTGCCCATGATTTTGAACATGACCATGTGTTGAAACTCATATATATGGAAAATATATGTCCACTGAGTTTCCCTAAATTTTCTAAAATATTTTTAAATCATTTAAATATTTTTTCCCTATAAAAGACCATTTATGGCCTTAAGAAAAAGCCTTTAAATAAAATAGTAAAATAATCTTTAAAATTAATATTTGGTGGTTTTGGGTTTAAAGTCATATATATAGTAGGTTCCAAATAAAGTCTTTGGGGAAAAAGGAACCACCCAATTTGAGGACTTGTAGTACAAACCTCAATTCAGGGGCTTTTGAAAACCTAATTTGAATAAATCCTTTTTGGCCAAAATAATATTTGGTAAAAATAGTTTTGGCTACTATTCACATGGTATGATCATTGGGCAAGATGTTTGGATCAAGGAAGATGAATATGGATAGGAGCAGAACTTAAGTGTGCCAAACATAATCAACCAAACAATCAAACAAGCAACAATTCAAACAAGCATGCACTCAAAAAGTTTTAATTGGTTCCAAATTTTGTAAATCCATCATAGCAAAGTGATACAAACACAGGGTGTGACAGAGGAGTTGGACTTCTAGTCCAATTCCCTCCCTTTCCATACACAGGTGGACTTTCCACCTCTCCCAAGCCACATGGGCCTTGATGGACTTGTGCGCCTGGCCCAATAAAGCCAGGGCGCCTCCCCTCAGCCCATACTAACCCTTGGGACGTGGTGGACCCCTTGGTGGAAAGTCCACCTGTGTATCAAAGATCCATCAGCATGGAGTTTCTTCATGCGCTTTACACCAATATGACCTTAGCGGCCGTGCCACAAGTATGTGGTACTATCATAATTAACTTTGCATCTTTTGGCATCAATATTATGAACATGTGTATCACTATGATCGAGATTCAATAAACCATTCACATTGGGTGCTTGACCATTGAAGGTATTATTCATGTAAGCAGAATAACCATTATTCTCTGACTTAAATGAATAACCGTATTGCCATAAACACGATCTAGTCATGTGCATGCTCAACGCAGACACCAAATAACATTTATTTAGGTTCAACAGTAATCCCGAAGGTAGAGGGAGCGTGTGATGGTGATCACATCAACCTTGGAAACACTTCCGACACACATCGTCACCTCGTCCTTAGCTAGTCTCCATTTATTCTGTAGCTTTTGTTTCGAGTTACCAATATTAGCAAATGAACCGGTATATAATACTCAGGTGCTACTAGGAGTACCAGTAAGGTACACATCAATAACACGTATATCAAATATACTTTTGTTGACGTTGCCATCCTTCTTATCTACCAAGTATTTGGGGTAGTTCCACTATTAGTGACCGTTCACCTTACAATAGAAGCACTTAGTCTCGGGTTTGGGTTCAACCTTGGGTTTCTTCTCTGGAGCGGCAACTGGTTTGCCATTCTTGAAGTTTCCCTTCTTGCCCTTGCCCTTCTTGAAACTTGTGGTCTTACCATCAACACTTGATGCTCCTTCTTGATTTCTACCTTTCGCGGTGTAAAACATCGCGAATAGCTCAGGGATCATCTTCTTCATCCCTGGCATGTTATAGTTCATCACGAAGCTCTAATAGCTTGGTGGCGTGACTTGAAGAACTATGTCAATCACTATCTAATCTGGAAGATCAAATCCCATTTGATTCAAGCGGTTGTAGCACCCAGACAATCTGAGCACATGCTCACCGATTGAGCTATTCTCCTTCATCTTGTAGGCAAAGAATCTTGTTGGAGGTCTCATACTTCCCAACATGAGCACGAGCCTGAAATCCCAATTTCAGCTCTTGGAACATCTCATATGCTTCTCGACGTTCAAAACGTCTTTGGAGCCTCAATTCTAAGCTGTAAAGCATGACACACTGAACTATCAAGTAGTCATAAAAAACGTGCATGTCTGGTGTTCTCAACACCCATAGACGACGCTTGAGGGGGTGGGGGGCCGAGCGGTGCATCAAGGACATAAGCCTTCTGTGCAGCAATGAGGACAATCCTTAGTTCACGGACCCTAACCGCATAATTGCTACTACCATCCTTCAACTTAGTTTTTCTCTAGGAATGTATCAAAATATAGGGGAGCTATAGCGCGAGCTTTTGACCTACAACATAATTTGCAAAGAAATTTTGATTGTGTTCATGATAATAAGTTCAATTAATCATATTACTAAAGAACTTGACAGGGTTATTACCCCTAGGTAGGCCAAGACTAGGGAGTTCCAACCCCTTTTGAAAAAACCATATAGCCGGCTGGTCCGCGACCGGCTGGCATGCTGCCGGCTGGCCCACGGCCGGTTGGACCAAGGCCGGCTGGCGGGCTACCGGCAGGCCTACTGCCGGCTGGCCCACAGCTGGCTGGTCAGGAGCCGGCCACCCAGCCCCTGGCCAGCCTGCGGCCGGTCGCTCTACGGCCGGCCCTTCCGCTGACCTTTGGGCGGGCAGGCACCCGTCACCTCCCACTGCGGCCAAGTACACCGACAGGACGCAACCCCCACGATAGGCTCCGGCGTGTCTACAGCGACCGCTGACGCGCGGGCATGCGTGGCTACAGTCCGGGCGGTCATACCGCTGACCAAGACTGATCGAGACCCGGCGGGGCAATAGTGCCGCCACGCCGCCGTCCACTCCATTGCCTGCCCCGGCGTGGCTACAGCGCAGCCGGCTATATCGCTGACTTCGGCCGATAGGTGCAAGACGACGCCGTGCGGGGCGGCCCGTGCCGCGGCAGGTAGGCGCGGGCCAATAGAAGGGCCGGTTGGCGATGGGACCGCGCAGCCGGCGGGCCCTCTCCGAGAGAGACCCATTCCGGCGTATCGTTCTGCGGCTTCACCGCACTGCTGTCCGGAGTATTCCTTCACCCCAAGGCAAACCGACCATCTGACATATGCTCTAAAGCATCGCTCTGTGTTATTCTTGCATGTTTACTTATTGATTATGCCTGTGATAGAAATAATTTAATTACTGTTATATTGCACCTGCTGTTTTCATTACTTTCATACTTCATAGTAAACTGAGTAAATGCCTAGCTGCTGCCCTCATAAGTTATTGTGGCGAACCACATGCTTATTTAATGGGACGTAGTCGGTTGATCTAGAGTCACCTGTCCGGGCTTATCCGTGCAACCACATTTGCCGGTATGGGACGGCCTTGACTTGGCCTGACTGCGTGATCTTTCACCGGTACCTCCAAAGAGGGAGGGTTATGCGCGCGTGCTACCCTGATCAGGTAGGCGGCGATAACCCTGTGAGCCCAGTTGTTGTTTGTTTGCGCGCGGTCCCCATTTGGGACAGTAGCCCCCGTTTGGGTCTACATAGTTTGGCCACGACGGTGGCAGGTGTCATGAGGACACAGGGGCCACCCAAGGCTGACCTCCGGGGGAGGAAAAGTGCCGGTGGTACGATGAAAGAGTCACGGGTCAGGTAGGTTTCATTGAAGCAACGCTGGTCCACCCGAGTGGGATCACGAGGCCAGGTGCTTCATGGTGTGGGTAAAGTGCGCAACCTCTGCAGAGTGTAAAATCTATTCGAATAGCCGCGTCCACGGTATTGGACAGCCCGTACAGACCTCACTAGGTGGTCAACCGTAACAGTGATAATAATGATGGAAGAACTCGTCCTGTGTAGACATCAGATGATGTCAGGAATATGATATGTTAGCCATGGGATGGCTAGGAGATGAGCGGTCAGATGACCACATGAATCGGATTGGATTGGGATCAGATTCAGAGTGGATCATGAGAATGCTCGGAGAATGGAATATTTACTTAGTATGCTTTACTTTACTATATTTACTTCAGTAGTTATCTTGCCAGATAATCCTGTTATATCATGATAATTAATATTGCTATATAGGTATGCTATGTCATAATGATTATTATTGCTCTAATAACAAATGCATGCTTGAATGCCATGGATTGCTTTGCTTGGTGTATGTGTTAGTTTGGTTTGCTTGCGAGTACATTCAAAAGTACTCAGCGGCCTTTAACATGGCCAGGTTCACCTAAGGATCCGTCGTCCGTCGTCGAGGAGCCAGAGCGTTCGCGGGCTAGAAGAGTAACCTAGTCAGATCCCTGTGGATTGGAGCCGCACCAAAACCATGCTGCCTTAGATAGAGCCTTTCCGCTGCCATCACCTCTTGTAACATATCCCCATGTAAGACTCATATAACCATTAATAGAAATGCCTGTGTTCTTGATACTTGTTGTAAACACGCATGCCAGAGTGATTTCCTGGGCTGGTATGCGTGGCGACCGTCTGGCTACAGTGGTAATCAGGCGGGGCGCCACAACGAATGGTATCAGAGCAGCCAGGCTGACTATAGGTTACCCTAGCCAGACTTCACTCTCTTGTGGTCAGTAGGAAGCCCAGATGGATTTCAGCCATCTTTGCCACCTGGCACGGCTACTATTGCTCATAAGGCAATCCCATAGGTCTTTGGCTCCATCAGACCCCAACTCTCGTGGCCTTTGCCTCCGGTGTGAAATGCCCGCACCCGGCAACGACCCGTGAGCCCTGAAACCCCTAGGTAAACCAGATATCCTTACCCTGCTTGCTAGCCATGGCATTTCTCTCCTTGACTCTAGTTTCCTTTGGGAAACGCTTATAAATCCTATCTCTCCTCGACAACCTTAGGAACGTTGACTAAGCCACTTTGGCTATGGTCCTGCATCGAGTGTGATTTTCTCTAAGGAAGTAGTAGGAACTTGACACCAGTGCTACCCGCAGCATTGTGCCGTTTCGCTTCTAAATCCTTAGAGGTACATCGAGTGCGCTATAATAGTTATACTAGTGGATCCTTGGCCATGTGTATAAGGTCCGCAAAATTTTTGAGCTTTATTTGCTCTTTGGTTTTTCGCGGTTCTTGTTTCTTTTGTCGATTCCGTCTCTCCGCTCCAACTGGATCCATCCGCAAGAGTTGCCTGAGAAGATCAGCATGCAACTGGGATAATACCCAATAATCCCAATTCAGCAAGAGTCATGTCCAGCCAACTATCTGATATTCAGAACATTACCACCAGATCTGTCAAGAATGAAGAATGGGTCAGAAGCAGAATCCGTGTGCAACAGACAAGGCCAGAATATACCCGAGAGAGTTTGCCTCAGAACAGACCATACCTAAGGAACAGGCAGATGAGCTACTAAGAATGAACATCAGTAAGGACAAATTATTCCGTCCACAATACAGGGATTATTTCAGTCAGTGAAGTGAACCCCGAGTTTTCTCTAAGTGGACTCAAGAATCACTTATTCCCCACCGGAGACATACTTCAAGAATGTGAAGGTGCCAAGAGGACAACAAAACTCCGGTACGTTGGTACAAATTTCAAAGCATATTTTGAAGTTCGCCGGTACAAATACAAAATTTTCTGGGCACTGTGAACAAGGTCTGCAAGGGATATGGATAAGTTTGCGGTTGCTAGAATCAATGAGAACTTAACATGCTTGGGAGCTCAGCTGAACCAAATGGAATTATCTGTCAATCGCTTATTATCGGCAACACTTGGTCTAAATGCAAAGGGTATTCCAAATTAATTGTGAACATGAAGTCTGCACCAGTTGTGCAACCTTTACAGCAACGATGAGCAGACCCGCAGAAGGACAAACGGTGTGGGTGACAACAGAATATCTTCAGTCAAGGTATGGCCTATACCAAGTTGGGTTCAGTTATGAGTAAATTCTGGATACTTTGGAAGGAAGCCAGAATCAGCCATAGATCCGACCACATATTATAGTGAAAGGCTTCTGGTATAAGGAACCTAGCCTTTCCCCGCAAGCTACCGAGAAGAGCTTACGACACCAGACCGCCAATCTTCCTCGGTACGCCACTCAGTGAGAGATCCTTCTGGGATACGGCACTCCCATCTTCCCCAGCATGCTACCGCGGAAAACTTCCAGCATAAGGCACCCGACCTTCCTCAGTAAGACACATGATGGAAAAACTTCCGAGGTATGATACCCAGCTTATTCAGCACGCTACCCTGGCAGAAGCTTCGAACATAAGGAATTTAACCTCCTTCAACACGCCATCATGCCCCAACAAGCGTGTCGGAAGCAAGAACTAGTCGGTACACACCTTTGCCTCAGAACTCAGTGAAAGGGTTTATCCTACATTTGCATATGTTGTGAGCATGCAGTCCGGTGGATCAGTTCATGCGAGCCACTCGTGCACGGGAATGACTGTGTTCAGAGAAACATTGACCCCATACTTCAAGGAAGGATATGAGCACAGCAGACCCTACGAGGTATGCAAGAGTAAGTTGTGAGAACAAGCCCGACAAACCGGGAAAACAATCAAGAAGCCGTGTGGGCAGGTCCTTACAGGTCCATCAAAGGAATCCTCAAGAACAAACAAGCTGTGGACAAACAACCTCCATGGCGGTCAACAGGATACAGCTTCACGAACAGAGTATTATTACCAATCCTCGTCAGACTCTTGCATATGCGACCACAACAATGCACTACATGCGGTTACAAGAGAGATTGCCGCACTCATCCTAAGTACGGGCCATCAACCAAGACAAGAAGCTATGCTCCGAAAGATACACCGGATGAGGGCCATACTATGATCAGCTCAGTGGTCATAACAAGGACTACCGAGGCTATATATGGAAGAGCCCTCTCCACAAGCGGCAGAGTTGAAACATGACATTCAGATAGAATGGCACAAAGCACATCAGCATCAACAGCTCATCAACATTATGACTTCATGAGAATAAGAGATTACTGTCTATGATTATTTTGTGATCCTGCCTGACACTTCAGTTGGGGGTTTAGCAGCAACAGCTTGGTCAGGTTGTTCCTTGAACTGTGGATCACTAAAGGACAAAGTCAGAATGCCTAAGGTAGAAAGGAACATCAGCATGGAACCCACAGCCAGACTGAGCATTCTGACACGGCAAAAAGAAAGTCGTCCCACCCACTCAAAGTCATACGAGTACGTGAGTCTGGTACCAGGAAAGGATGTCTTGCCCATAACAGTCTGGGTACGAAGCATTACAATAAAACCCGAAGCAGATACTTCCAGGCCTGGGAATCGAACAGTTTGTTGGTATTACCCGCTACCACACCCAGCAATACCACTACCAGGACAAAAGGTACACCTGACAGGAAAGAGAAGGATTCAAGGAAACTGTGTGAAAAGGCAACACATGGTATATCAAAAGAGGCAGATAAAAGGTCAGTGAACCAGTGAAGACAGGACAAATGATGGATCCAAGTCGCACACAGGTAAGTCCCCCTTCCCCGGGAGGTAAGCCCGGAAATCTCGAGGACGAGATTTTCTTAAGGGGGGTAGGTTTGTAACACCCTGATTTTCGCTCCCTGTTTTTTTTCCTTTGCGGGATTTGACTCCCGTCTTTTTCTCGGTGTTATCGGATTTCTCTAGCTCTTGGGTATGTGAAGATGGTCATTTAGTTTTGCCTTCCCTATTCAACCAGAGATTCTCTCCAGTCCAACCTTGCCACCCAAGATCTATCTCCGGACTTTGCCATCGAAACCCTACCTTCCGAGTTGCCGGAAGGGAAACCCTGATCCTTTCAGTTGCATAGGAACCCCAATTTCCTTTGATCCTCTGCCTCCCAAACCTTTCCCAATGATCATCCCTTATCTATAAACCCTAGATATGCAAAAATATTGCCAAGTCATTTGCAATATTTTTCATCTATAATTAATTCCTTTTTCTGCCAGTTAAAGGAATTAAATACAGGAAAATATCTATCCATCTCCAGAGTTCATGAAAACTTGTGGAGATATTCTTTGTGATCATTTTGAGCTTCCACAAAAATATTGGCCATAATTAAATAAGGAAAATTGTCTTTTCCTATTTAATGCCAATATGGCATTTTGGGCACTTTCTAAAGGAACTACCATTTTGGTAGCCAGGAAAATCCCAAATAATTTGTGGAGCTTCTCGTGTTCCTATCTTCCCCATTCCCATCAAGATCCCAACTTCCATATTTCAAATTTTGAGCACCACATCCATTTGCAAAACTCTGTCCAGTTGGGCAAATTACAAAGGAAGTGCTCTATTCCTTTATCTATTTGAGCTCAAATTTTTCAAGGTGGTTAACATTGGTAAATCACCCATGGAAACCAAAAATCAGCTCAATTCCTCTATCCATTCTCCCATAGCATTTTTCCCAAATTTCTGTCCATCTAGTAGCACTGTGAAGGAAGTACCATTTTGGTGTACCCAAATGGTATGAAACTTTTACAGTAGCTTCATATGGTCAAATCATAATCCTCCTCCAAATTTCAGCTCAATCCCTTTAGCCATTTTGTCCCAGCAAATTCATTTCCATTCCTGACCAATTGGCAAGTTTGCAAAGGAAGTACCATCTACACTGGTCCATTGGTGCTGAAATTTAGGCACAATTATCACCTTAGTAGATGACTACTCCATGCCAAACCCCAGCTCAATTCACTCAGGGATCCATCCAGAACCAACCGCAAACACCTTTATGTCAGGAACCTTTCTAGAGCCTCTAGTCCATTCCAGGGAAGATGAGATCAAACCAGAGGCGTGGGATCCCTCCTGGATGTCAGGACGATGCAATGGACAAGGTGTTGGGTCAAGTTGTGCTACAGAGCACGTTTTGGCGTGGTGACCATGCGGCTAGCATAGCCAAATGCGTGCTCTGCACGCCGGGGCCCTCGGCCACCGTCAACACAGCGCGCTCGCGCCACCGCGGCGTGTCTCGACTTGTCCAGCACCTCCGCGACATCCTAGAACCCCTCTGGACCCTTCTTTCCCCTCCTCGTTCCCTCTCATCGCGCCACGGCGGTCGCCGTCATGCCTCTGTTCCGCCCGTGGCACTCCGTCGTCTTCCTCCTCCCTCCCTTGGCTTCTTCCGCGCTGAGCTATCCCGTCGCCCTGTTGCTCGTCAGGTTGGCCGCTTCCCGACACCGGACACCAGCCTGAGCCATCGCCTCCGTGCTCCAGTGCCGCGGCCAGCTCATCGCGCGGCATCCTTATCGGTTCGCCGCCGTCCGGCTATATAAAGTCATCCCCGGGTTCCCCTCGAGCTCACCCCTCCTCCTCCTCACCCTCTAGATCACTCCCGCAATCCCGCCCGGTCAAGCCCCTCGCCGGAGCACGACAATTTCGCCGGATCTCCACTCTTTGCCTCCTCCCGCGAACCCCTCCTCTGGCCCTCCCTTGTGCTCGTGGAGGTGCCTACTGGAGGCGTCGCTCTCCAGCGAACCCGCCCCTGCCCTCGCCTGGCCTCCTGGCCAACCGGAACCTCGAGCCCGAGCTCACCAGAGCTGCCCTCCGCCGCGGCCGACGTCTCGCCTAACTGCGAGCTCCCCGGCGTCCAAGTCCTGCATCATTGGGTGCGCTGTGACGAGGGGGTTACTCCGGTGGTCCGAGCTCCATCGGAGGTGGCCGGAGTTGGCCGGCCGCACGCCGGCGCCGGCAGCCTCCCTCTGCCTATGAGCGGGAGTCGGGGAAGGAGAGGGGAGCGGGAGGAAAGGAAAGGGAGAGCTGACAGGTGGGCCCCGACCCCACCCGTCAGTGAGAGAGGCACCCGCCAGCGTGGATAAGTGGAAGCGTAATTCAAAAATACGCTTTCATCTCTGAAAAGCGCATTTCCTTAGCACTTCGGCTTGAAATGCCCTTCTCTGTGCAAAAGGCGTATTTCTTTCAAATACGTTTTCTGTTTTATCCACCAAGGGCCTGTATGTGGAGGAATTTTTGCAGATTGGTCCCTGATTTTCCACCTCTCATATCTTTTCATCCGTGACTCCAATTCTGGTGATTCGAACGCTCACCTCTTCGTCTCTTCAAGCCCGTTCTTTTGGTGTCATTTCCATAAGGTGGTCACACAGTGGAAATTACCATTTTGCCCTTGCCTCTTATGAGCCCTCTCCGAGAGAGACCCATTCCGGCGTATCGTTCCGCGGCTTCACCGCACTGCTGTCCATAGTATTCCTTCACCCCCAGGCAAGCCGACCATCTGACATATGCTCTAAAGCATCGCTCTGTGGTATTCTTGCGTGTTTACTTATTGATTATGCCTGTGATAGAAATAATTTAATTACTGTTATATTGCACCTGCTGTTTTCATTACTTTCATACTTCATAGTAAACTTAGTAAATGCCTAGCTGTTGTCCTCATAAGTGATTGTGGCGAACCACATGCTTATTTAATGGGACGTAGTCGGTTGATCTAGAGTACATGTCCGGGCTTATCCGTGCAGCCACATTTGCCGGTATGGGATGGCCTTGACTTGGCCTGACTGCGTGATCTTTCACCGGTACCTCCAAAGAGGGAGGGTTATGCGCGCGTGCTACCCTGATCAGGTAGGCGGCCATAACCCTGTGAGCCCAGTTGTTGTTTCTTTGCGCGCGGTCCCCGTTTGGGACAGTAGCCCCCGTTTGGGTCTACATAGTTTGGCCACGACGGTGGCAGGTGTCATGAGGACATAGGGGCCACCCAAGGCTAACCTCCGGGGGAGGAAGAGTGCCGGTGGTACGATGAAAGAGTCACGGGTCAGGCAGGTTTCATTGAAGCAACGCTGGTCCACCCGAGTGGGATCACAAGGCCAGGTGCTTCATGGTGTGGGTAAAGTGCGCAACCTCTGCAGAGTATTCGAATAGCCGCGTCCACGGTATTGGACAGCCCGTCCAGACCTCACTAGGTGGTCAACCATAACAGTGATAATAATGATGGAAGAACTCGTCCCCTGTAGACATCAGAGGATGTCAGGAATATGATATGTTAGCCATGGGATGGCTAGGAGATGAGCGGTCAGATGACCACATGAATCGGATTGGATTGGGATCAGATTCAGAGTGGATCATGAGAATGCTCGGAGAATGGAATATTTACTTAGTATGCTTTACTTTACTATATTTACTTCAGTAGTTATCTTGCCAGATAATCCTGTTATATCATGATAATTAATATTGCTATATAGGTATGCTATGTCGTAATGATTATTATTGCTCTAATAACAAATGCATGCTTGAATGCCATGGATTGCTTTGCTTGGTGTATGTGTTAGTTTGGTTTGCTTGCGAGTACATTCAAAAGTACTCAGCGGCCTTTAACATGGCCAGGTTCACCTAAGGATCCGTCGTCCGTCGTCGAGGAGCCAGAGCATTCGCGGGCTAGAAGAGTAACCTAGTCAGATCCCTGTGGATTGGAGCCGCACCAAAACCATGCTGCCTTAGATAGAGCCTTTCCGCTGCCATCACCTCTTGTAACATATCCCCATGTAAGACTCATATAACCATTAATAGAAATGCCTGTGTTCTTGATACTTGTTGTAAACACGCATGCCAGAGTGATTTCCTGGGCTGGTATGCGTGGTGACCGTCTGGCTACAGTGGTAATCAGGCGGGGCGCCACACTCGTCTTAGCGTGTACGATGATAATGCTTAACTTGCTTGAATGTTTTCATTGTGTTGCATGCCCTGTCTAGATCCTTGATATTGTCCCTACTTGATCATGTTCCGCTTCCGCATATTTCGAATACATTCATTGTTTCGAAGCCTTTCATAAAAATCGTCTATTCACCCCCGCTCTAGTCGATAACTAGCACTTTTAATTGGTATAAGAGCAAGGTACTCCCTTGTTATGTGTTTTGGTTTAACCACCTGGAGTTTTAGCTATGTCGACTGCAGGGATTATCAAGTTCTCCGCTACGTGCCCTGTCTTCGATGGCACCGACTAACCCTATTGGAAGAACAAGATGCGCATGCATCTCGAAGCCATTGACAATGATATATGGTATATCGTCATGGCGGGCATTCCTGAGGTTGGCGAAGGTGTTACTGCTGCTGATGTAAAGAGGTTCGCAGAACTGGACTCCACCGCCAAGAACATCATTTGTGGTCACCTGACCAAAGGACAGTATGGCCGTGTGAGTGTGTTGAACACTGCAAAGCAAATCTGGAAATGGCTATCCAAAGTGAATGAAGGTTTCTCATCTCAAAGAGACTCTCGTGTTGATGTGCTTCGCAACCTGTTGAACTGCTTCAAGAGACTTGACAACCAAAATGTCCAACTCACGTTTGATCGACTCACTGACATCTCAAATCAGCTAAATGCACTTGGCGCAACTGATATCACCAAACATGAAGTCATGAAGAAGCTACTCAGATCTCTCGACAGTTCCTTTGACACTCTCGCACTCATGATCCAAGAGCGCCCAGACTTCAAGAGTTTGGATCCCGCCGATATCCGCGAGAGGTTGAACACACATGAATTCCAACAAGCTGAGAAGAGGGATATCTACGGTCCCAGTTACAGTCGCACTCGTGCCCTATAGGCCAAGGCTGTGTCCTCATCTGAAGATGGCTCTGAATGCAGTTCTGATGATGCTGAAGACTTTGGAAAAGAACATGCTCTGCTCGTTAGGAAATTCAGGAAGTTTGCCAAATCAAAACGCTATGCAAAGTATTCAAATCATAATTCCAAGAGATCTCGTGAAATGTCTTCAAGGGACAGCAAGAAGCAAACCTGTCACAAGTGCAAGAAAGTTGGCCACTTCATTGCTGATTGTCCTCGATGGGAAAAGGAATCCAAGAAGAAGAGCAAGGACTATGACTCAGATGACAAGAAGAAGAAGAAATGTGGAAAGTCTTCATCACACAAGAAGAGTTCATCCGGCAAAGCACATGCCTTCATCGGAAAATAGATGGATTCATAGTCTGAATACGGTTTTGAGGTAGAGGAAGCATCTGAGGAGGAATCTCACGCTGAAGTAGCTGGACTGGCGATGGCTTCGGCATATCTCTCCACTTTTGTCTTCAAACCCGAAGACAGTGGCTCCTTCTTCAACACCGAAGCCAGTGATGATGATACTGCTCCTGCCTACTGCTTCATGGTGAAAGCCTCCAAGGTATCCTCAAAACCCTCACATCATGACTCTGAATCCGAAGCTGAATCTGATGATGACATGAAATCTAGCTATGCTAAACTTGTAAAAATTGCCACCAAGCCTAAAGTGCCATGGAGAAAATGCAAACTACTTTAGAGAAAAGCGATGACCTGTTACGTGAAGAGATGAGTCTGAACGAAACTATGGCTGGAGACATGTGCAGTCTTCGTTCAAGATTTGAGGATCTCTAAAGTCGTCATGATGCCCTCTCAACTGAAAATGAGAAGCTTTCTCTCAAATTTCTTCAGAAAAAGATTGATCTTGAGAAGTTGAGAGAAGCTCATGATGACCCGCGGAAGGAAAACGACTCACTCCTAGCAGAACAGATCAGTACCTCTCAGGATGAATTTAGTGCTCCATGTCTAAAATGTCTTGCTCATGAAGCAAATGATTCAACCGCTGAATGTTCAAATGCTTCTGAAAATGCATTATCTTCAAATGTATCTGTGGTGACTAAGCCCTCATCTGAGGAAACCACTGCTATCACTGATGACAATGGCAGGTTGAAGACATTGCTTGAAACTGGCATGTACAAGAGTCTCAAGGGGCATCAGATTCTTTGTGATGTCCTGAAGAAGACAATCTTGAACAAAAACCCTAGGAAAGAGGGTGTGGGTCTTGAGAGAAACATAAATGTTGATGGCCCTTACTGGATGCCTGAGCAGTATCCCAAAAACCACATGGGTTGCTGCAAAAGGTTCTTCAGTGGATCCATCCACATTATCTGGCTTTAACTGTGCTAACCCTGTCATCATTGACGAGTCATTTGACTCCAATTATAAGTTGTTCAAATCTATGAATGGTGAAGTGTTTGCCAGGTACATTGGAACTAACTGCAGGAATGGTTCACCTATGAAGAAGATCTGGGTTCCCAAATGTCTTCTCGAGAAGCTTCCTGTCAATGTCATGATAGCACTGAGGAAGAAGACAAACCCCAGATCAAAGTCTTCATATGGACTAAAGTCTTCATATGATCTTTTTAGCACCTATGTTTTGCAGGGCAAAGATGATAGGGCTCATGAATATGTGCACTATGGCATGAATCGACATGTTCATCGTACTAAGAATTTCTCTGCATATTCATTTGAGTATTCTAACCCTCCTGTGAAACGTGCCATTATGGCATCTTTGCCAAAAATATCTGATGTTGCCTTACGTCTTATTGCTTCGAAGCCACCCCTATGCATGTGGGTGGCTAAGAAAAAGTAATATCTTCATATAGCACTATATCTCCAGATGGGATGAAGCCTATCTTGAAGATTATCTCTAGAGACCCAAAAACAATCTTGTTTGGACGCAAGATAGCTAATGCGAATGTTACCGTTCATATTGTCCAATATCTTCATACAATTGAACACTGCAATATCTTCATCAATGCATGTTACAGTTGCATGCCTTGGTGAACTAGACTAATACTTAATGCAGGAAGACAAATCCAATGCCACTGAATGGATTATGGATAGTGGATGCACCAGTCACACGACTGGTGATCGAAGCCTATTGATGTAGCAAACTCTTCGACCTCCAACAAAAGACCACATCGTCTTTGCTGACAAGAGCAGCAACAAAGTATTGGGACTAGGTAGAGTTGCTATCTCAATGGACCGACACCTAGAAAATGTCATGCTCGTCGAATCCCTTGGTTACAACTTAATGTCTGTCTCAATGCTCTGTGACTTAGACATGCTTGTCATATTCAGCAAATTTTGATGTGTTGTGCTAATGGCCTTTGACAAAACCGAAGTCTTCGAAGGTTTTCGAAGAGTTGATTTGTATATGGTAGACTTCTCTGCAGGACCATAGGTTGCCTCATGTCTTCTAGCAAAGGTTTTGGAATGCTGGTTATGGCACAGAAGGCTAGGACATGCTGGGATGAGGAACTTACACACACTCGCCAAGAAGAAGCTTATCATTGGCGTCGAGGGGTGTCAAGTTCAAGAAGGACCACCTTTGTGGTGCCTGTGAAGCCGGGAAGATGACTAGGGCCACCCATCCCTTCGAGCTGCTAAATATGGACTTGGCCCTACTGACTGTTCCACTTTCTCTACCACTGCAAATCTATATGGCTTCGTAATTGTTGATGACTATTCTCGATTCACTTGGGTTCATATCATACTCTATAAAATAGAAGTGCAGGATGTCTTCAGGCATTCCGCAAATAGGTGTATGAACAACTACAACATCAAGATCAAGCACATCAGGAGTGACAATGGCACTGAATTCAAGAACACGGGCTTGGATACCTATCTTGATACTCTTGGCATCACTCATGAGTTCTCTGCTCCATACACACCTCAGCAGAATGGCGTCCTGGAGCGCAAGAATAGGACTCTCATTGAGATGGCTCGGACTATGCTTGATGAATACAAGACACCACGGAAGCTATGGCCTGAAGCCATTGACACTGCCCGCCACATCATCAACAGAGTATATCTTCACAAGTTCTTTAAGAAAACATTATATGAGCTTCTCACCATTAAGAAACCCAATGTAAGTTATTTCAAAGTCTTCGGTGCAAGATGCTGGATAAGGGATCCACGCCACACTTCTAAATTTGCACCAAAAGCACAAGAGGGTTTCATGCTTGGTTACGGAAAGGATTCGCACACCTACAGAGTCTTCAACACTTTCCACAACAAAGTTGTTGAAACTGTAGATGTGTGATTCGATGAAACTAATGGCTCGCAAAGATAGCACCTACCTCATGTGCTAGATGAACTACCACCTGACAAAGCTATCAGATTGATGGGCACTGGAGAAATCATGCCTGAAGAACCAGAGGTTGAAGAAGTCATCATTCCTCCATCCACTTAGTGCGAAGACAATGACGAACCTGACGACAATGCTGCTGACGAAGACAATGCTCATCATGCGGAACAAAGTCTTCGTCCTGCTCATCCACGTGTGGCTTATGAAGTCCAAATTGAGAGAATGCTAGACAACATAAATGCACCAGGTCCACTCACTCGCTCAAGAGCTAGTCAACTGGCTAACTTTTGTGGGCATTTTGCTTTTGTGTCTATCTCAGAGCCCACCAAAGTAGATGAAGCTTTCAAGTAATCAGAATGGATTCAAGCCATGAAAGAAGGGCATCACCAGTTTGAGCTCAACAATGTGTGGGATCTCATGAAGCGCCCTGATCCAAGGAAGCACAACATCGTTGGCACGAAGTGGATCTTTCGCAACAAGGAAGATGAGTCTGGCCAAGTCTTCAGAAACAAGGCTCGACTGGTGGCTGAAGGCTACACACAGGTTGATGGTATTGACTTTGGTGAAACATTTGCACCTGTTTCTAGACTCAAAGCTACACGTATACTACTTGCTTATGCTAACCATCATGACATATGCTTATACCAAATGGATGTCAAAAGTGCATTCCTCAATGGTAAGATTGAGGAAGAAGTATATGTTGCTCAACCACCAAGGTTTGATGACCCAAAGCATCCTGACAAAGTCTACAAGCTCCACAAGGCACTGTATGGCCTCAAGCAAGCACCAAGAGCTTGGTATGACACACTCAAGGAGTTCCTCAAGAAGAAAGGCTTCAAAGTTGGTTCACTCGATCCCACTCTCTTTACTAAATCCTATGACGGTGAACTGTTTGTATGTCAAATCTATGTGGACGACATTATCTTCGGCTGTACTAACAATTGATACAGTGATGAGTTTGCCTTTATGATGCAAGAGAAATATGAAATGTCGATGATGGGAAAACTGAAATTCTTCCTAGGGCTTCAAATTCGACAACAACCCAATAGTATCTTCATATCTCAGGAGAAGTACCTCAAGGACTACCTCAAGAAATTTGGTATGAATAAAGCCAAAGGTTACAAAACGCCAATGCCTGCAAATGGTCACCTCTGCACTGACGAAAATGGTAAAGATTTCGATCAGAAGGTATATCGCTCCATGATTGGCTCTTTATTGTACCTATGTGCATCTAGGCCAGATATAATGCTTAGCGTTTGCATGTCCGCCCGATTTCAAGAGGCACCAAAGGAGTCGCATCACCTAGCGGTGAAGCGAATACTTAGATATCTGGCTCACACCCCAACACTAGGATTATGGTATCCAAAGGGTTCGAAGTTTGAGCTCATTGGATATTCAGATTCTGATTTCACTGGCGACAGAGTTGATCGCAAGTCCACATCAGGCACTTGTCACTTTCTGGGACGATCTCTTGTATGTTGGTCTTTGAAGAAGCAGAACTATGTGTCAATCTCAACTAGCAAAGTCGAATACATTGCTGTTGGCGCTTGCTGCACTTAGCTTCTCCGGATGAAGCAGACTCTCAAGGACTACGACATCAACCTGAAGCATATACCTCTCTACTGTGACAATGAGAGTGCAATCAAGATATCCTACAACCCAATACAACATTTGAAGACGAAGCATATTCAGATAGGACATCATTTTCTTCAGGATCACGTGATCAAAAGCGACATCAGCATCAAGCATGCTGACACTGAAGATCAATTGGCGGATATCTTCATGAAGCCTTTGGATGAGAAGAGATTTTGCAAGGTGTGGTGTGAGCTAAATATCTTAGCATCCTCAAATGTCCTCTGAATGGGAATACATCCTAATGCTTATGCATGTTGATGACTTTGATGCACAACACACGAAGTAACGTATGTCTTCAATCTTATGAAGACTTACACTCTGAGTGTGAATACATTAACGAAGAATATGACTACAGAGCGCCACGATAATTGTGCGCCATGTCTGAGTCAAACATTCTTATACGGTGGGTAATGCCACCACCAAATTCGAAGACATTGCTTTTATCTTCACATTTCTTTATGTCTTCGAAAATTGTGTTTGTCTTCGAATTGCTTTGAACTTGCATATCACTTCAGATTGAATATATTTAGTATGCCACTTGGAGTTTTTGTCCTCTACAGCATTAGGCCTATATCTATATCTTCGAGTTTTACCTAAGCCAATATGATTGGACCCACTATCCTTGTCTATTCTAATCTCGTCTTACTCTATTCAACTCCATTCATATGCATTCTACTTGACACGTGTTGATTATCTTCACTGCATCCTTGTCAGTCAAAGACAAATCTAACCGACGGTTTAAAATTCCAATTTGTTGTTGTTACCGCTTTTATTGCAACAAAC
Source organism: Elymus sibiricus (assembly GCA_039707655.1). Classification (NCBI taxonomy): domain Eukaryota; kingdom Viridiplantae; phylum Streptophyta; class Magnoliopsida; order Poales; family Poaceae; genus Elymus; species Elymus sibiricus. The sequence goes on from CM077667.1 coordinate 165,996,565, forward strand.
TTCCCGTGCCGTCGCTTCCGGTCTTGTAGTTGGTTGTCAGACGTGTTGCATGCACCCCACGTGTCCCACTAAGCCGAAGAGTCAGGGGCATATCCGTCCAAAAATCTCGGATGTTCCATTCCTTATAAATACATGTCCCGTGTGAGGGAGTCCTGGACTAAGGGGTCCTTAGGCCGCCGGCCTATCTCTCATAGGCCGGCTTGGTGGGCCGCTCTCTGATTAGCGTAGGAAGGGCCGGGATATGCGACGACCCCGTATTCTAGAAGGAAACCTCCGAAGACGCGGCGTGCACTCCAAGTCAAGATTAGGGGATCAGTGTCTGTACTTCCGGCTAGAGACTTATCATGTGTAAACCCTAAGTACCCCCGGTGTCTATATAAACCGGGGGGTTTAGATCGTAGAGAGCAGACAAGCTCATCTAGGGTTTTGGCTACTTGATCTCGAGGTAGATCGACTCTGTAATCTTCATACACATCAATACAACCAAGCAGGACGTAGGGTTTTACCTCCATAGGAGGGCCCGAACCTGTGTAAACATCATCTCCTTCGTCCCTTGTTACCCATCGATCCTAAACTCACAGCTCGGGAACCCCTACCCGAGATCCGCCGGTTTTGACACCGACATTGGTGCTTTCATTTAGATTTCCGCTATTGGATCGCAAGAGGAATTGATGGCCCGCCTAATCATTAGCGATGAAGTCCGTAACGGGGGCTCCTTCGCCCCCGGACAGATTTTCGCTTTCGGCAGCATCATGTTGCACGCCGACCCGACCGGCCACCCTGGTTGGATCGGGAGTCTCTCCCCCGATCAAGAGATCAGATTCGGGAACCTAGAGTTCTCCGTAGACTCCCGGGGCGATCTTTCATTTGTTGGGCTCGCGATCTCATCAAACGAGCCCGAAGTCTCCGAAGCCTTAACTTTGGATCTCCTTCTTGACTCCGCCCTCGGGTCTATCCCTGCCGATGATCTGGTTCTTAGTCCGGATCCGGTTATAGTACCTGAGGGCCAGGGGTCGGCCCCTGCCGAAAACACTCTTTGTACGGACACGTTGGAGGTTAACTCCGAAAGTCCTAGGCAGATCGATCCGGTCGAGATCTCGACGATCGACGAGGCGCTGGATCGGATCCTATCAATAAAAATCACAGACGACCCGGCCTCGACCCATGCTCAGATCGGTCTGAAGGTGGGTCATGGGGAATTTTTTGACCCACCCACCACCCACTTGGTAGCCACTATCAAAGACTTAACCGATATGCTGGACTACGCCTCCGAGGAGGCAGAAGACATGGATGAAGAGGACGGCGCCCCCGCCCCTATCAACACTGGGCGATGGACTGCCACCTCCACCTACGATGTCTACATGGTAGACACCCCCGATGATAAGGGCGATCGCACCCCTAAGAAGAATGGCGATAAACCCGGTGAGGAGCCTTCAAGGCGCTGGAAACAGCGCAAACGATCTAAGGCAAACAAACGAAGGGAAGCCATTGCAGGCACCGGGGAAAACGACACCCCGGAAGACCTCGGCGACCCTGAAGTCCCCGAACAGCCACTGGAGGACCAGGAAAGGCTCGAAGATCGGCGCGACACCGAGGATCTTAATGATTCCGAGGACGACAACTACCTTCCCCTTGTCGAGGAGGAGGACAGCCTGGAAGCCGAAGACTTCACCGTCCCCAAAAACCCTGCGGATCAGGAACGATTTCGGCTGCAGCTTTTAGCCACCGCCCGAAGCCTGAAGGCAAAACAACAGCAGCTCAAAGCCGAACAAGACACCCTCAATGATAGAAGGACGAGGGTCTTGGCAGCCGAAGAAGGGTACGGTACCGATCTACCAGACCAACCCAAGAGCTACCCATGCCGGCAGCTACTGCCGCAGTTTGATGACGAGGTCCTTGAACCATCGTCTCCCAGGCATACTCTGTACGACCAGCCGGACCGCCCTCCCCGAGGACGGGATAGGACGGCCGGCGAGGCCAAGTACAGACCTGCGGTACCCCGTAGGAGAGGAAAAGAGCCAGTAGAGCCTGAGGACAGGTATGACTTACGACAGGACCTGGATTGTAGAGCAGGCCACACAAGATCCATCTACGGATCTAGAGGGTACTCCCCCGCTAGACGGGACGGGTACTAGTCTTGGCTCGACCGCAACAATAGAGGTCGGGAACAAAATCGGGCCCGATCGACTGCCGATCATAGGCATGACATAGCTCGGGTCAGAGGCGCTGCCCACCCACTATGCTTCACAGACGAGGTGATGCAGCATCAGTTCCCTGAAGGGTTTAAACCCGTTAACATAGAGCAATATGATGGGACAAGAGACCCAGCCGTGTGGATTGAGGACTTCCTCCTCCACATTCATATGGCACGAGGAGATGATCTCCACGCCATCAAGTATCTACCCCTAAAACTTAAGGGGCCAGCTCGACACTGGTTAAATAGTCTCCCCGAGAATTCTATCGGAAGCTGGGAAGAGCTCGAGGATGCCTTCCGATCTAACTTCCAGGGCACTTATGTCCGGCCACCGGACTCCTCCGACCTGAGCAATGTTGTCCAGAAAGCAGGTGAATCGGCTCGGCAATTCTGGAATCGGTTCCTGACCAAGAAAAACCAGATCGTTGACTGCCCGGACGCCGAGGCAATAGCCTCCTTCATACATAATATCCGGGACGAGTGGCTAGCTCGTCAGCTTGGCCAGGACAAGCCGAGGACAATGTCCGCCCTTACCTCGGTTATGACCCGCTTTTGTGCGGGTGAGGATAACTGGCTACCTCGACGAGGCCATAACCCCGAAGACCCCGACACCTCCGAAGTCCGGGATGGAAATGGGAAACCACGACGTAACAAAAACAAACGCCGGCACAACAACGGCGATGCTGAGGACACGACCGTTAATGCCGGTTTCCGCAACCCAAAATCCGGACAGCGGAAGAAACCTTCTAAAGGAAATCGAGACGAACCTACCACGCTTGACAAAATCATGGATAGGCCCTGCCAGATCCACGGCACCCAAGACAAGCATGCTACCCACACCAACCATAATTGTTGGGTATTCAAACAAGCTGGCAAACTCGCAGCCGAGGAGCAAGGCAAGAGCCCACACAGCGAGGATGATGACGAGCCCCGTGGTCCAAGCAATGGAGAACAAAAGCAGTTCCCTCCAGAGGCAAAAACTGTGAACATGATATATGCCACTCACATACCAAAAAAGGAGAGGAAGCGCGCCCTGTGGGAGGTCTACGCCATAGAGCCCGTAGCCCCGAAGTATAACCCATGGTCGGCTTGCCCGATCACCTTTGACCGACGGGACCATCCGACCAGTATCCGTCACGAAGGTTGGGCAGCCCTCGTCCTAGACCCCATTATCGATGGGTATCACCTCACTAGAGTCCTAATGGACGGAGGAAGTAGCCTTAATCTGATTTACTCAGACACGGTGAAAAAGATGGGTATAGATCCGTCAAGGATCAAACCTAGCAACACTACCTTTAAAGGAGTGATCCCAGGCGTCGAAGCCCGCTGCTCGTGCACCGTGAATCTAGAAGTAGTGTTCGGCTCGCCGGACAACTTCCGCAGCAAAGACTTGATCTTCGACATTGTCCCTTTTCACAGCGGTTATCACACCCTACTCGGTCGCACAACATTCGCTCGCTTTAACACCGTCACCCACTACGCGTACCTGAAGCTCAAGATGCCCGGGCCCAGGGGGATCATTACTGTCAACGGCAACACAGAGCGCTCTCTCCGAACTGAGGAACACACAGCAGCCCTGGCAGCCGAATTCTAGTACGGAGACGATAGGACGACGCCCAAATCAGCCATAAAGGCACGTCAGGATAGTAAACGAGCTCGGTCTCAACCCGAACTCCCGGAATCATCTTCCGCCCAACAAAAATAAGGATACGCCCCCACAACACAGCCCTAGTTCCCGTAAAATATGTGCCAAGAAGGCACAACTTCGCGCTCAAAATACCATTGGCAGCTGTGGGGACCCACTATCAAAGGGAAAGTGTTCGGCTGGGCCGAACTACTGCCAACACATGTCTTTGGACAAACCACAGGTACCATCTAGGACCTTCCAAGCGTAAAGCTCATCCACTCTGCGGCGACTTCTCAAGATCTCTTCCCAAGGTCCGTTCACCGATAGCAATCACCTTTAATGGACCGCAACCCCCTCGGGAGCAAAGGAGCAGAAATGCGACTAGGCACATTGAGGACGTCAAGCCACCCATCGAAGACCCCGGGTAAAACCTCTCCTTTGTAAACTTTATTTTTCATTTCAAAATACCTGTAACAGTTGCTTCGGCAGTTTGAGTTATAAGAATTCATCAGAAATAAAGATCATCCTTTACGGCCTCCTCGTTGTATTATATGTCACATACTCTGTTCTCTACTCACTGACGCCGGTAGCAAAGTTGTTCGGTACATATTACGATGCAACCGGCTAATAGACCGGGGGCTTGACTATAAAAATCGCCCCAAGCATCACCCCGGCACTATTGTTTGTGTGTTCGGCGTCTCGGATGTCGCGTTATATGAATCGGTTCCGAATTATGTCTTGGGTCAATGGTTGGGTTGCCCGGCTCCTATGTTTGCCCTCTTACATTCCACTCGTTTGGCTAAAAGGGTAAAGGGAGAACCACTGCGATTGTGCTTCCAGCTCGCCTGGTCAAGTACCTCAGTGGAGAAAGCCGAAAACTGACTGTCATAATAAGCGAGAACCGGTCTGCAATCCGAGCATAAGTGTCAAACTAAAAATAGATAGAGGTTATTCCGTGTTATACGAGGGGTTTGTACGATTACAAACCATGTGATGCTGGTTTCAACCTCGGTGTATCCGAATATCACAAAACACTGGGGGCTAGTCATCAGCCCCCGCAGTCAAGCTCCTACGGCTAAGTGAAAGCACTAAAGCATCATAGTCCGATTGCCTTGCTCCCCTCGCACTACCGCCTTCGGGCACCGATACGTCGGCTAAGGGTCACAGTGTGGAGGTAGAAACACCTCGTGTAGTATCTACATGGGGGCTGAAGCCGACGACTCGCAATTTTCAGATAAAACGGCCACATAGGAGTCAAAATAATACAAAGCTTAAAGACATGATAGACCATGCAACCGCATTATAAAGCGGAACAGTCATCGGATACATGACAAAATGCTCATTCATAAATTACATCCTTAGGGCATTGGGCTTCTATCGCCCGAGCACCATCCATCATGGTGGAAAAGTATTTCTCGGGGCGCCGATGCTCCTTCCTAGGGGGTGGAGGTGCGGTGGCCATCTCGGTCGGCTTGAGCCTTGGCAAGTGCACCATGGTCCTTACAAAGGCCATCCGAGCTCCCTCGATGCACGTAGAACGCTTTAGAGCGTCAATCCGAGGCGCAGCGTCGCATAGTTTCTGCACCAAGCCGAAGTAACTGCTCGGCAACGGCTCTGCAGGCCACAGTCGGATGCAGAGGTCCTTCATGGCCAGCTCTGCCATCCTTTGCAGCTCCATCAATTGTTTCATCTGCTTGCTCAGGAGGGGAGGATGCTCGGGGGCTTGAAATTGCGCCCAGAACAGCCGAGGCTCAACATCCCCATCCCGAGAGGCGAAGTATTTGTTCGCGTCCGCTGCACTCCTCGGGAGGTCCGTAAAGGCGTCTGAGGAATGCCACACCCGGGTGAGCAATGCAAACCTGTTACCACCAAAGGCACATTATAGTAAGTACGGCTTACCATCCGCGGTCGCCTTGGCTTGGCGGAGTTCTTCTTCAAAGAACCGCCTATCAACTTGCTCCGCTTTGAGCTCGGATTTCAGCATGGATAGTTCGGTGGCCTGGTCTTCGTTCTTTTTCTCAAAGGCCTCGCACTTCGTGCTGGCATCCTTGAGCTCCACCTGCACCTCGGCCACCCGGGCCTCATGCTTGTCGCTCACGGCTTTTAACGCCGACAGTTCGGCTGCCGCTTGTTCGGCCGCCGCCTTCTCATCCGCGGCCTCCTGCCTCACCTTTGTCAACTCGGCGTTGAGGTTCTCGACCTCCGCGGCCACGGCTGTGGTAACAATGAGTAAATAACACTTGGGGATAACAATCCGAATATCTCAATCAATGAGGATAGACAATAGCCCGAATGACATAATTCGGACTCACCTTGCGCCTCGTCAAATCTCTTGTTCAGGCGATCGACCTCCTCATCGGAGCTCTTGAGCTTCTGGTTTAGCTCGGCAAGCTCCACTGCGTTGGCGGCCATCGCGGATGACGAGTTCTACAAAACAACTTATGTGCCTTAAAACTCCCGAGCAGTCGGATTCAGACCCTCTGCTAAGTACTCTCCGGAGCTCTTAGAATAATGAGGGACAAAGGGTGCCTTGAGCATCATTACTAATTTTCGGACATTTGACCCCCGGGTGGGTTTTTCAAACTCACCCAGGGCTCGGGGGCCTCCTTCTTCTCCCCTTTCTTCTTCTTATCCTTCTTCTCTGGCGCCGAATACGGCGCCACGACGAGCATCTCCGTCAACAGATCCGACCGAGGGTCTTCGGGCTGCGAGGCCGAACAGTCAATTTGCACGGCCTTGCTCAGTCAATTCTGTGAATATGGCGGAGAAGGGGTTCAGCTCTTTGTCAAAAAATAGAGCTAGAGAATTAAAGTTTTATCATACCTTGGTAGGAGGGGTTTCGACGTCAAGACCGGTGTCCTCCTCCTCGGCCGGCCAGCTCTCCTGGGGCTTGAATAGCACTTTCCACAATTTCTCATGGGTAGTGTGGAAGAATTGACGCACGGTGGCCGGGTCCTCGAGCTGGTAAGCCCACATTGGGGAGGCCCGGTGCTGGCAGGGGAGGAGACGGCGGCGGAGCATGACCTGGATCACATTGACCAGCTCGATTTTGGCCTCAATCATCGTGGAGATGCGCTTCTGTAGTGATTTTACCTCTGCGGCCGACCCCCAGTCAAGGCCTTTCTTGAGCCATGAGGCTAGCCTCGCGGGGGGTCCAGATCTGAACTCGGCAGGTGCCACCCAGTCCGCGCTCCTTGGTTCAGTGATGTAGAACCATTCCTTTTGCCAGATCTTGGCCGTGTCGATAAAGGTGCCGTCCGGCCACTCGACACGGGGGAGCTTGCTGATTACCGCCCCTCCACAATCCTCATGCGCGCCCGCAACTTTCTTCGTCTTGACGTTGAACACTTTGAGCCACATGCCGAAGTGCGGCTGTATCCGCAGGAAGGCTTCGCAGACGATGATGAACACCGAGATGTGCATGAAGTAGTTCGGGGGGAGGTCATGGAAATCTAACCCGTAAAAGAACATGAGGCCCCTGACGAATGGGTGGAGCGGAAAGCCCAGTCCCCGGATGAAATGGGGGACGAACACCACCCTCTCGTCCGGCTTCGGTGTGGGAACCACCTGATTCACCTCTGGAGCTCGGTGGACGATATTGGCGGGGAGGTAGCCGGCACGCTTTAGCTCCCGAATTTCATTGTCGGTGATGGAGGAGGCCTCCCACTTGCCCATGGAGCCTGAACCAGCCATGGCCGAACTCGGAGGGACGATGGAGGAAGAACTGGATCTGGGCTCTCGGAGCTTGGGAAGGTTGAGGAGGCAAAGGGTGCAAATTTGGAGCGTGAATAGGCTTTGGGGGTTTTCTCCCTTTTATGGGGTGCCGTAATACCAAGAGCCTCCCTTTTACTGTGCCACGGGCCTCGCCACTTCCCGAAACAATCGTGCCGTTATGCGCGCGTGGGATAACCCAGGGGATTGATCATATCCCGTAAGAAACAGGACACGATCTACACGTTGATAAGACGTGCCAATGGAGAAACTGTTGGAAATATGCCCTAGAGGCAATAATAAAGTGATTATTATTATATTTCCTTGTTCATGATAATCGTTTATTATCCATGCTATAATTGTATTGATTGGAAACTCAATTGCATGTGTGGATAGATAGACAACACTGTGTCCCTAGCATGCCTCTAGTAGACTAGCTTGTTGATCAAAGATGGTCAAGGTTTCCTGGCCATAGACATGAGATGTCATTTGATAACGGGATCACATCATTAGGAGAATGATGTGATGGACAAGACCCAAACTATGAACGTAGCATATGATCGTGTCAGTTTATTGCTATTGTTTTCTGCATGTCAAGTATCTGTTCCTATGACCATGAGATCATGCAACTCACTGACACCGAAGGAATACCTTGTGTGTGTCAAACCTCGCAACATAACTGGGTGACTATAAAGATGCTCTACAGGTATCTCCAAGGGTGTTTGTTGAGTTGGCATGGATCAAGATTGGGATTTGTTACTCCGTGTGACGGAGAGGTATCTCAGGGCCCACTCGATAATACAACATCACAATGAGCCTTGCAAGCAAAGTGACTAAGGAGTTAGCCACGGGATCTTGAATTGTGGAACAAGTAAAGAGACTTGCCGGTAACGAGATTGAACTAGGTATAGAGATACCGACGATCGAATCTCGGGCAAGTAACATACCGAAGAACAAAGGGAACAACATACGGGATTAACTGAATCCTTGACATAGAGGTTCAACCGATAAAGATCTTAGTAGAATATGTAGGAACCAATACAGACATCTAGGTCCCGCTATTGGTTATTGACCGTAGAGGTGTCTCGGTCATGTCTACATAGTTCTCGAACCCGCAGGGTCTGTACACTTAACGTTCGGTGACATTTCGGTAGTATTGAGTATGCGGTCCGATGAGCATTGAGGCACGCGGTGGTTATCGTTATTTTCTCACCCTCACTAATGACTTAAGTAGATATGGGTATATTTACTTAATGAAACACAAGTCTGAAACGTTTGAAAAGTTCAAGCAATTTCAGAGTGAAGTTGAGAATCATCGTCACAAGAAGATTAAATTCCTGCGATCTGATCGAGGAGGAGAATATCTGAGTTATGAGTTTGGCAGTCACTTAAGACAATGTGGAATTGTTTCACAATTGACACCGCCTGGAACACCACAGTGTAATGGTGTGTCCGAACGTCGTAATCGAACCTTATTGGATATGGTGCGATCTATGATGTCTCTTGCCGATTTGCAGCTATCATTTTGAGGTTATGCATTAGAGACAGCTGCACTCACTTTAAATAGGGCACCATCGAAATCCGTTGAGACGACGTCATATGAACTATGGTTTGGCAAGAAGCCAAAGTTGTCGTTTCTCAAAGTTTGGGGATGTGTTGCTTATGTCAAAAAGCTTTAGCCTGAAAAGCTGGAACCCAAAGCGGAGAAATGCGTCTTCATAGGATACCCAAAAGAGACAGTTGGGTATACCTTCTATCTCAGATCTGAAGGTAAAGTGTTTGTCGCTAAAAACGGAACATTTCTTGAGAAAGAGTTTCTCTCAAAAGAATTGAGTGGGAGGAAAATAGAACTTGATGAGGTCGTTGAACCTTTACTTCAACCTGAGAGTAGCGCAGCGCAGAAAGATGTTTCTGTAGAGCCTACATCGGTTGAAGAGGAAGTTAATGATGATGATCATGAAGCTTCGGATCAAGTTGCTATCGAACCTCATAGGCCGACAAGGACGCGTACTGCTCCTGAGTGGTACGGCAACCCTGTCTTAGAGGTCATGTTGTTGGAAAGCGATGAACCTACGAGCTATGGAGAAGCGATGATGGGCCCGGATTCCGAGAAATGGTTAGAGGCCATGAAATCCGAGATGGGATCCATGTATGTAAACAAAGTATGGGCTTTAGAAGTATTACCTGAAGGGCGAAAGGCCATTCAGAACAAATGGATCTTTAAGAAGAAGACGGACGCAGACGGTAATGTCACCGTCTATAATGCTCAACTTGTGGCAAAAGGTTTTTCACAAGTTCAAGGAGTTGACTACGATGAGACCTTCTCACCCGTAGCGATGCTTAAGTCCGTCAGAATCATGTTAGCAATAGCTGCATTTTTCGATTATGAAATTTGGCAGATGGATGTCAAAACAGCGTTCCTTAACGGTTTCCTTAAGGAAGAGTAATATATGATGCAACTAGAAGGTTTTGTCGATCTAGAGAATGTTGACAAAGTTGGCAAACTCCAGTGATCCATTTATGGACTGGTGCAAGCATCTCGGAGTTGGAATCTTCGCTTTGATGAGGTGATCAAAGCGTTCGGGTTTATACAAGTTTACGGAGAAGCTTGTATTTACAAGAAAGTGAGTGGGAGCTCTATAGCGTTTCTAATATTATATGTGGATGACATATTGCTGATTGGAAACAATATATAACTTTTGGAGAGCATGAAGGAATATTTGAACAAGTGTTTTTCAATGAAGGACCTAGGAGAAGCTGCTTTCATATTAGGCATCAAGAGCAATAGAGATAGATCGAGACGCTTAATAGGACTTATACAGAGCACATACCTTGACAAAGTTTTGAAGAAGTTCAAAATGGATCAGTCCAAGAAGGGGTTCTTGCCTGTATTGCAAGGTGTGAAGTTGAGTAAGACTCAATGCCCAGTGACTACAGAAGATAGAGAAAAGATGAGTGTCGTCCCCTATTCTTCAGCCATAAGCTCTATCATGTATGCAATGTTGTGCACAAGACCCGATGTCAGCCTTGCCATAAGTATGGCCGGAAGGTTTCAAAGTGATCCAGGAATGGAACACTGGACGGCGGTCAAGAATATCCTTAAGTACCTGAAAAGGACTATGGACATGTTTCTCATTTATGGAGGTGATCAAGAGCTCGTCGTGAAGGGTTACGTCGATGCAAGCTTTGACACTGATCCGGATGACTCTAAGTCTCAAACCGGATATGTATTTATTCTCAAAGTGGGTGCAGTAAGCTGGTGTAGTTCCACGCAGAGCGTGGTAGCTGATTCTACATGCGAAGCGGAGTACATCGCTGCCTCAGAGGCGGTGAAGGAAGGTGTCTGGATGAAGGAGTTCAAGACAGATCTTGGAGTAGTGCCCAGTGCACGAAACCCAATGACTCTGTTCTGTGACAACACTGGTGCCATTGCTATGGCCAAGGAACCAAGGTTTCACAAGAGGACCAGACACATAAAGCGATGTTTCAATTCCATCCGCGATTACATCAAGGAAGAGGACATAAATATTTGCAAAGTGCACACGGATCTGAATGTTGCAGACCCGATGACTAAACCTCTTCCAAGGGCTAAACATGATCAACACCCGAACTGTATGGGTGTAGCATTCATTACAATGTAAATCACATAGTGATGTGAGCTAGATTATTGACTCTAGCGCAAGTGGGAGACTATTGGAAATATGCCCTAGAGGCAATAATAAAGTGATTATTATTATATTTCCTTGTTCATGATAATCATTTATTATCCATGCTATAATTGTATTGATGAAATGGGGGATGAAAACCACCCTCTCGTCCGGCTTCGGTGTGGGAACCACCTGATTCGCCTCTGGAGCGCGGTGGGCGATGTTGGCGGGGAGGTAGCCGGCACGCTTTAGCTCCCGAATGTCGTTGTTGGTGACGGAGGAGGTCTCCCACTTGCCCATGGAGCCTGAACCAGCCATGGCCGAACACGGAGGGAAGATGGAGGAACAACTGGATCTGGGCTCTCAAAGCTTGGGAAGGTTGAGGAGGCAAAGGGTGCGAATTTGGAGCGTGAATAGGCTTTGGGGGTTTTCTCCCTTTTATGGGGTGTCGTAATACCAAGAGCCTCCCTTTTACTGCACCGCGGGCCTCGCCACTTCCAGAAACAATCGTGCTGTTATGCGCGCGTGGGATAACCCAGGGGATTGATCATATCCCATAAGAAATGGGACACGATCTACATGTTGATAAGACGTGCCAATGGAGAAATTGTTGGAAATATGCCCTAGAGGCAATAATAAAGTGATTATTATTATATTTCCTTGTTCATGATAATCGTTTATTATCCATGCTATAATTGTATTGATTGGAAACTCAATTGCATGTGTGGATACATAGACAATGATATGTCCCTAGTTTGCCTCTAGTAGACTAGCTTGTTGATCAAAGATGGTTAAGGTTTCCTGGCCATAGACATGAGATGTCATTTGATAACGGGATCACATCATTAGGAGAATGATGTGATGGACAAGACCCAAACTATGAACGTAGCAGATGAACGTGTCAGTTTATTGCTATTGTTTTCTGCATGTCAAGTAGCTGTTCCTATGACCATGAGATCATGCAACTCACTGGCACCGGAGGAATACCTTGTGTGTGTCAAACGTCGCAATGTAACTGGGTGACTATAAAGATGCTCTACAGGTATCTCCAAGGGTGTCTGTTGAGTTGGCATGGATCAAGACTGGGATTAGTTACTCCGTGTGACGGAGAGGTATCTCAGGGCCCACTCGGTAATACAATGAGTAAAGAGACTTGCCGGTAACGAGATTGAACTAGGTATAGAGGTACCGACGATCGAATCTCGGGCAAGTGACATACCGAAGAAAAAAGGGAACGACATACGAGATTACCTGAATCCTTGACATAGAGGTTCAACCGATAAAGATCTTCATAGAATATGTAGGAACCAATATGGACATCCAGGTCCCGCTATTGGTTATTGACCGTAGAGGTGTCTCGGTCATGTCTACATAGTTCTCGAACCCGCAGGGTCTGCACACTTAACGTTCGGTGACATTTCGGTAGTATTGAGTTATGTATGCTGGTGACCGAAGGTTGTTCGGAGTCCCGGATGAGATCCCGGATGTCACGAGGAGCTCCGGAATGGTCCGGAGGTAAATATTGATATATAGGAAGTCCCGTTTTGGTCACCGAAAATGTTTCGGTTATTTCCGGTAGTGTATCGGGGCTGCCGGGAGGCCATCGTGAGGGGCCACCCACGCCGGGAGGCCACATGGGCCTGAGGGGTGGTCCACCAGCCCTTAGTGGGCTGGGAAAGCCAGCCCCATGAGGCCCATGCCGCTAGGAAGGTGGGAAAGGAAAAAACCCCAAAGAGAGGGAAGGGATTCCAAGTAGGATTGGAATCCTACTTGGAGTAGGATTGGAGGTGGACTCCTCCACCTCCTCCCACTTCGGCGGAAGCCCCTAGGGGAAACCCTAGGGCTGCCTCCCTCCCCCTCCCTCCTATATATTTAGGAATAGAGCCCCAAATCACAAGTCCACGTGCTAGTTCTCTATTCCCTAGTTTCTCCACCAAATAGTTTTCGACGGTGCTTAGGCGAAGCCCTACCGGAATAGTTCCACCGCCGCCGCCGCCGCGCCGTCGCGCTGCCAGAGAACTCATCTACCTCTCCGCTCCCTCTAGCTGGATCAAGAAGGCGGAGATCGTTATCGCGCTGTACGTGTGCTGGACGCGGAGGTGCCGTCCGTTCGGCGCTAGATCGGGACGGATCGTGATTGGATCGCGGGACGGCTAGCGATTTGGATCGCGAAGACGTTCAACTACATCAACCGCGTTTCTTAACGCTTCCCGCTGAGCGATCTACAAGGGTATGTAGATCCACTCTCCCTCTCGTAGATGCTCATCACCATGGATAGATCTTGCGTGTGCGTAGGAAATTTTTTGTTTCCCATGCAACGTTCCCCAACAGTGGCATCATGAGCTAGGTCTATGCGTAGATGAGATCACGAGTAGAACACAAAGGAGTTTGTGGGCGTTGATGCTCAGATTGCTTCCTCCCTTGGTCGTTTCTTGATTCAGCGGTATTATGGGATCAAGCGGCCCGGACCAACCTTACTCGTACGCTTACGAGAGACTGGTTCCATCAACTGACATGTGACTTTGTTGCATAAAGATGGCTGGCGGGTGTCTGTCTCTCCCACTTTAGTTGGATTGGATTTGACAAAGGCGGTCCTTGATAAGGTTGAATAGCAATTTGTGTATCACCGTTGTGGGTTTTTTCGTAGGTAAGAATCATTCTTGCTAGATACCCGTAGCAGCCACGTAAAACATGCAACAACAATTAGAGGACGTCTAACTTGTTTTTCCAGGGTATGTTGTGATGTGATATGGCAAATTACATGATGAGATATATGTGATGTATGAGATGATCATGTTTTATATAGAATATCACGACTTGCATGTCGATGAGTACGGCAACCGGCAGGAGCCATAGGGTTGTCTTTAATTTATTTTCGCCGCTTTTGCTTTACTTTATCGCTATGAGTTAGCAATAGTCGTAGAAGCAACAGTTTGTGCGACAACCTCATGGCAACACGTTGATGGAGATCAAGATGATGGAGATCATGGTGTCATGCCGGTGCTTTGGAGATGGAGATCAAAAGCACAAGTTAATGGCCATATCATGTCACTTATGATTTGCGTGTGATGTTAATCCTTTTATGCATCTTATTTTGCTTAGGACGACGGTAGCATTATAAGGTGATCCGTCACTAAAATTTCAAGATAAAATTGTGTTCTCCCCGAGTGTGCACCATTGCGAAAGTTCGTCATTTCGAGAGACCACGTGATGATCGGGTGTGATAGACTCTACGTTCACATACAACGGGTGCAAGCCAGTGTTGCACGTGCGGAACACTTGGATTAAACTTGACGAGCCTAGCATGTACAGACATGGCCTCGGAACACAAGAGACCGAAAGGTCGAACATGAGTCATATAGTAGATATGATCAACATGAAGATGTTCACCATTGAAACCACCTCATCTCACATTATGATCGGACTTGGGTTGGTGAATTTGGATCATGTGACACTCGAATGACCAGAGGGATGTCAATTTGAGTGGGAGTTTTTAAGTAATATGATTAACTAAACTCATTATCATGAACATAGTCAAAATGTCTTTGCAAATTATGTTGTAGATTACTAGCTCGCGTTGTAGCTCCCTTGAATTTCTATATGTTCCTAGAGAAATAGAGTTGAAAGATGAGGGTAGCAATAATGCGGATTGGGTCCGTGATCTGAGGATTGTCCTCATTGCTGCACAGAAGGCTTATGTCCTTAATGCACCGCTCGGTGCGTCACCCCCCTCAAGCGTCGTCTGTAGATGTTGTGAACATCTGACAGGCACGTTCTGATGACTACTTGATAGTTCAGTGCGTCATGCATTACGGCTTAGAATTGATGTTCCAAAATGTTTTGAACGTCGCGGAACATATGAGATGTTCTAAGAGCTGAAATTGGGAACTCAGGCTCGTGCCCGTGTTGAGAGGTATGAGACCTCCAACAAGATTCTTTGCCTGCAAGATGAAGGAGAATAGCTCAATCGGTGAGCATGTGCTCAGATTGTCTGGGTGCTACAATCGCTTGAATCGAGTGGGAGTTGATCTTCCAGATAAGATAGTGGTTGATATAGTTCTCCAAGTCACTGCCACAAAGCTACTAGAGCTTCGTGATGAACTATGAAATGCCAAGGATGGAAATAGTGATCCCCGAGCTATTCGCGATGTTTGACACCGCGAAGGTAGAAATCAAGAAGGAGCATCAAGTGTTGATGGTTAGTAAAACCACTAGTTTCGAGAAGGGCAAGGGCAAGGAGGGAAACTTTATGGATGGCAAGCCAGTTGCTGCTCCAGTAAAGAAACCCAAGGTTGAACCCAAACCCGATACTGAGTGCTTCTATTATGAGGAGAACGGTCACTGAAGCGGAACTGCCCTAGATACTTGGTAGATAAGAAGGCTGACAACGTCAACATAAGTATATTTGATATACGTTTTATTCATGTGTACCTTACTAGTACTCCTAGTAGCACGTGGGTATTAGATACCGGTTCAGTTGTTAAATGTTGGTAACTTTAAATAAAAGCTACGAAATGAACAAAGACTAGCTAAGGGCGGGGTGACGATGTGTGTTGGAAGTGTTTCCAAGGTTGATGTGATCACCATCGGCACACTCGCTCTTCGATTACCATCGGGATTAGTGATGAACCTGAATAATTGTTATTTAGTGCCTACGTTAAGCAAAAATATTATATCTGGATCTTGTTTATTGCAAGACGGTTACTCATTTAAATAAGAGAATAATGGTTGTTCTATTTATATGAGTATTATCTTTTATGGTCATGCACCCAATGTGAGGGGTTTATTCTTATTGAATCTCGATAGTGACGATACACATGTTCATAACATTGATGCGAAAAGATGTAGAGTTGATAATGATAGTACCACTTTCTTGTGGCACTGCCGCTTAGGTCATATTGGTGTAAAACACATGAAGAAGCTCCAAGTTGATGGACTTTTGGAGTCACTTGATATTGAATCACTTGACACATGTGAACCATGCCTCATGGGCAAGATGACTAAGACCCCGTTCTCTGGAACAATGGAACGGGCAAGTGACTTGTTGGAAATCATACATACTGATGTATGCGGTCCGATGAGCATTGAGGTGCGCGGTGGTTATCGTTATTTTCTCACCTTCACTAATGACTTAAGTAGATATGGGTATATTTACTTAATGAAACACAAGTCTGAAATGTTTGAAAAGTTCAAGCAATTTTAGAGTGAAGTTGAAAATCATCGTAACAAGAAGATTAAATTCCTACGATCTGATCAAGGAGGAGAATATCTGAGTTATGAGTTTGGCAGTCACTTAAGACAATGTGGAATTGTTTCACAATTGACACCGCCTGCAACACCACAACGTAATGGTGTGTACGAATGTCGTAATCGAACCTTATTGGATATGGTGCGATCTATGATGTCTCTTGCCGATTTGCCGCTATCGTTTTGAGGTTATGCATTAGAAACATCTGCATTCAGTTTAAATAGGGCACCATCGAAATCTGTTGAGACGACGTCATATGAACTATGGTTTGGCAAGAAGCCAAAGTTGTCGTTTCTTAAAGTTTGGGGATGTGATGCTTATGTCAAAAAGCTTCAGCCTGAAAAGCTGGAACACAAAGCGGAGAAATGCGTCTTCATAGGATACCCAAAAGAGACAGTTGGGTATACCTTCTATCTCAGATCCGTAGGCAAAGTGTTTGTCGCTAAAAATGGAACACTTCTTGAGAAAGAGTTTCTCTCAAAAGAATTGAGTGGGAGGAAAATAGAACTTGATGAGGTCGTTGAACCTTTACTTCAACCTGAGAGTAGTGCAGCGCAGAAAGATGTTTCTGTAGAGCCTACATCGGTTGAAGAGGAAGTTAATGATGATGATCATGAAGCTTTGAATCAAGTTGCTATCGAACCTCATAGGCCGACAAGGACGCGTACTGCTCCTGAGTGGTACGGCAACCCTGTCTTACAGGTCTTGTTGTTGGACAACGATGAACCTACAAGCTATGGAGAAGCGATGATGGGCCCGGATTCCGAGAAATGGTTAGAGGCCACGAAATCCGAGATGGGATCCATGTATGTAAACAAAGTATGGGCTTTGGAAGTATTACCTGAAGGGCGAAAGGCCATTCAGAACAAATGGATCTTCAAGAAGAAGACGGAGGCGGACGGTAATGTCACCGTCTATAAAGCTCGACTTGTGGCAAAGGGTTTTTCACAAGTTCAAGGAGTTGACTACGATGAGACCTTCTCACCCGTAACGATGCTTAAGTCCGTCAGAATCATGTTAGCAATAGCTGCATTTTTCGATTATGAAATTTGGCAGATGGATGTCAAAACAGCGTTCCTTAACGGTTTCCTTAAGGAAGAGTTATGTATGATGCAACCAGAAGGTTTTGTCGATCCAGGGAATGCTGACAAAGTTTGCAAACTCCAGCGATCCATTTATGGACTGGTGCAAGCATCTCGGAGTTGGAATCTTTGCTTTGATGAGGTGATCAAAGCGTTCGGGTTTATACAAGTTTACGAAGAAGCTTGTATTTACAAGAAAGTGAGTGGGAGCTCTATAACATTTCTAATATTATATGTGGATGACATAGTGCTGATTGGAAACAATATAGAACTTTTGGAGAGCGTGAAGGAATATTTGAACAAGTGTTTTTCAATGAAGGACCTAGGAGAAGCTGCTTTCATATTAGGCATCAAGATCTATAGAGATAGATCGAGACGCTTAATAGGACTTATACAGAGCACATACCTGGACAAAGTTTTGAAGAAGTTCAAAATGGATCAGTCCAAGAAGGGGTTCTTGCCTGTATTGCAAGGTGTGAAGTTGAGTAAGACTCAATGCCTAGTGACTACAGAAGATAGAGAAAAGATGAGTGTCGTCCCCTATGCTTCAGCCATAGGCTCTATCATGTATGCAATGATGTGCACAAGACCCGATGTCAGCCTTTCCATAAGTATGGCCGGAAGGTTTCAAAGTGATCCAGGAATGGAACACTGGACGGCGGTCAAGAATATCCTTAAGTACCTGAAAAGGACTAAGGACATGTTTCTCGTTTATGGAGGTGATCAAGAGCTCGTCGTAAAGGGTCACGTCGATGCAAGCTTTGACACTGATCCGGATGACTCTAAGTCTCAAACCGGATACGTATTTATTCTCAATGGGGGTGCGGTAAGCTGGTGCAGTTCCAAGTAAGCTGGTGCAGTTCAAACCGGATACATATTTATTCTCAAACCGGAGGCGGCGAAGGAAGGTGTCTGGATGAAGGAGTTCATGACAGATCTTGGAGTAGTGCCCAATGCACTAAACCCAATGACTCTGTTCTGTGACAACACTGGTGCCATTGCTCTGGCCAAGGAACCAAGGTTTCACAAGAGGACCAGACACATAAAGCGACGTTTCAACTCCATCGGCGATTACATCAAGGAGGAGGACATAAATATTTGCAAAGTGCACACGGATCTGAATGTTGCAGACCCGATGACTAAACATCTTCCAAGGGCCAAACATGATCAACACCAGAACTGTATGGGTGCTAGATTCATTACAATGTAAATCACATAGTGATGTGATCTAGATTATTGACTCTAGTGCAAGTGGGAGACTATTGGAAATATGCCCTAGAGGCAATAATAAAGTGATTATTATTATATTTCCTTGTTCATGATAATCGTTTATTATCCATGCTATAATTGTATTGATGAAATGGGGGACGAACACCACCCTCTCGTCCGGCTTCGGTGTGGGAACCACCTGATTCGCCTCTGGAGCGCGGTGGGCGATGTTGGCGGGGAGGTAGCCGGCACGCTTTATCTCCCGAATGTCGTTATCGGTGACGGAGGAGGCCTCCCACTGGCCCATGGAGCCTGAACCAGCCATGGCCGAACTCGGAGGGAAGATGGAGGAAGAACTGGATCTGGGCTCTCGTAGCTTGGGAAGGTTGAGGAGGCAAAGGGTGCGAATTTGGAGCATGAATAGGCTTTCGGGATTTTCTCCCTTTTATGGGGTGCCATAATACCAAGAGCCTCCCTTTTACTGCGCCGCAGGCCTCGCCACTTCCAGAAACAATCGTGCCGTTATGCGCGCGTGGGATAACCCAGGGGATTGATCATATCCCGTAAGAAACGGGACACGATCTACACGTTGATAAGACGTGCCAATGGAGAAACTATTGTAAATATGCCCTAGAGGCAATAATAAAGTGATTATTATTATATTTCCTTGTTCATGATAATCGTTTATTATCGATGCTATAATTGTATTGATTGGAAAATCAATTGCATGTGTGGATACATAGACAACACTGTGTCCCTAGTATGCCTCTGGTAGACTAGCTTGTTGATCAAAGACGGTCAAGGTTTCCTGGCCATAGACATGAGATGTCATTTGATAATGGGATCACATCATTAGGAGAATGATGTGATGGACAAGACCCAAACTATGAACGTAGCATATGATCGTGTCAGTTTATTGCTATTGTTTTCTGCATGTCAAGTATCTGTTCCTATGCCATGAGATCATGCGACTCACTGACACCGGAGGAATACCTTGTGTGTGTCAAACGTCGCAACGTAACTGGGTGACTATAAAGATGCTCTACAGGTATCTCCAAGGGTGTCTGTTGAGTTGGCATGGATCAAGACTGGGATTTGTTACTCCGTGTGACGGAGAGGTATCACAGGGCCCACTTGGTAATACAACATCACAATGAGCCTGGCAAGCAAAGTGACTAAAGAGTTAGCCATGGGATCTTGTATTACGGAACGAGTAAAGAGACTTGCCAGTAACGAGATTGAACTAGGTATAGAGATACCGACGATCTAATCTCGGGCAAGTAACATACCGAAGAACGAAGGGAACAACATACGGGATTATCTGAATCCTTGACATAGAGGTTCAACCGATTAAGATCTTCATAGAATATGTAGGAACCAATATGGACATCCAGGTCCCGCTATTGGTTATTGACCGTAGAGGTGTCTCGGTCATGTCTACATAGTTCTCGAACCCGCAGGGTCTGCACACTTAACGTTCGGTGACGTTTCGGTACTATTGAGTTATGTATGGTGGTGACCGAAGGTTGTTCGGAGTCCCGGATGAGATCCCGGACGTCACGAGGAGCTCCGGAATGGTCCGGAGGTAAAGATTGATATATAGGAAGTCCCGTTTTGGTCACCAGAAAAGTTTCGGGTATTTCCGGTAGTGTACCGGGGTGCCGGGAGGCTATCGGCAGGGGCCACCCACGCCGGGAGGCTGTCGGTGTCAAATCCGGCATATCTCGTAGTAGGGGTCCTAAGCTAGGTGTCTTGGAGCGATGGTAACTTGGACACAAGATTTTACCCAGGTTCGGGCTCTTTTGAAGAGATAATACCCTACGTCCTGCTTTTGATTGTATTGATATGGGGGATAGTACAGAGTACATGTATCTACCACGAGATTATGAGATGTAATATAATGATCTATTGACTAGCCTAGCCTCGGTTTATATATGCACCGTAGGCCTAGGGTTTAGAGGAGTCCTTGTCTTGTGTGCCAAGTCTTGTGGAATCCTCCTTGTATTCGGCATGGGCTGCCCTTAGTGGCCCATTAGTGAATCGCCCTGGGGGTCCTCGGCCCGACCCACTGGTCGGGAGATGACGTGGTGAGTACCCCCTAGTCCAGGACACCGTCAGTAGCCCCCTGAACCGGTCTTCAAGTTAGGGACGCTCCTCGGTTCTTCCGAACAGTTCTTCATCTTCGGCCGTCGGTCTTGAAAACTGGTTCAACAAATCTTCCCATGTCCAATCTTGAGGATCGCCGAGCTGAATCCGAAGAGTTCACACGTCGGGCATCCGAGGAGCCCCCTTTAAGTTATTGGCCTTTATCAATGCCTTGTAATGTTTACGCCATACTTCGGGGTCGAAGTGTTTCCCGTGTGGCGGTGTTCTCTTGCGTCCGAGCTCCAACGCCGAACTGCATCCGACGTGTCTTCTTACAGCCGAGCTCCAACGCCGGACTATGTCTGAGCTCCAACGCCGGACTGTATCCGAGGTGTCTTCTTACAGCCGAGCTCCAACGCCGGACTATGTCCGAGCTCCAACGCCGGACTGTATCCGAGGTATCTTTTTGCAGCCGAGCCCCAACGTCGGACTGTGTCCGAGCTCCAACGTCGGACTGTGTTCGAGCTCCAACGCAGAACTGTGTTCGAGCTCCAACGCCGAACTGTATCCGAGGTGTCATAGATTACCTCGGTCTTGAAAAAGTTGAAGGACTTCATCCGAGCTTAAATGCCGGAATAGTTTTTTATGGAGCCAGCCATTCACATCCGAGCTTTATGCCGGACTGCTTCTAAGGCATCTCCGATCTTGAGCTTTATGCCAGACTGCTTCCGAGCTCCAACGCCGAACTGCATCCAAGCTCCAATGATGATCAGCGTCCGAGGTATCATAAAGTACCTTGGACCTTAAAAAATTAAAGGAATTCGTCCGAGCTTAATGTCGGAAACGCTCTCTATGGAGCCAGCCACTTGCGCCCGAGCTTTATGCCGGACTGCTTTCGAGGTGGTGCACCACCCCGACCATGGGCTGATTTTTTGTGGATATTTTCGGTTGGTGCAATTTATTCTCTGCCGAGATATATAGCCAGTAGCCCTCAAGGTGTGTGTCGGTCTATAACCCGAGATGCGCCTGAAGGATGACATAAGACCGCTGATCCCAATAGCCCCTGAGACTCAGGTCGATTCGCGAAATCGGCCTGAGGATCAACTTCTAGCTCGGCAGCATACTTAGGAACACAAAAGCTGTGTGCACACACCTCGAGACTCAGGTTGGGTGCGGCCGACCAACCTGAGGATCATAATCTCCTCGGAAACTGTATTGCACTTAAATTTTCTGCATTGAATTGTCAATGCAGTAGCCCCCGAGACTTGGGTTGGGAAACATGGCCGACCCTAGGATCGTACCTCCTCGGGAACTAGTTCAACCGTCATGTATGTTTTGACAACACCGAGGTGGAGTTCAGCAGGAAAGATGTCGAACTATAGTTTAGAAAAGAATTTCCTAGCAAGACCATCACGCCGAACACCTCAACCAAGAGAGTGTCCCACTTCCTGAAAGGAAAACATAAAATAGGTGAAAGATGTTATAAGCTCAAAAGACCAAAAAACTTGCGTAAAAAAATTTACGTCTAGATTGAATCAAGTTTTTTGGTGCCAATACGAAATTGGTCTTAAAATTGTGGTTCCGTCGTGCTTTGACATGACACATCCGATCTCTAGACTTCAAGTGGGTCAGCCTTCGGCTTCAACCTCCCTATCCCGAAGGCGGAGTGTTTCTCAGGCCAGTTTAGCGAACTAAACGCGAGCGGCTTTAGAGAGAAACTAGGCTACCTGGCTATTGATCATACACTTGAGTCGAGAAAGGAGTGGTAGAAAAAGACTTTGCAACGATTAACAAGAAAACATCTATTATAAAATGGCTCATATTAATTTAAGAGCCCCCAAGTGACTTGGGTAAAAGAATTTTATGTATAATGATTGTATGTAACGAAGTACTGATATAATATCTGTGTTCGCCCGAACTTTGAACGCGTCTTAACCGACCGTCGGCTTCTCCCTCTTCGGCCAAGGGCCGAAAAGTGTTATCTACTCTGCCTACCGAAAATATCGGCGGTGTTTCGGATAACCAGGCAATCAGGCCATGAGGCTGTAACAGACAAAGCGCGCCCAGGGAACTTATGCTATATTACTTATGTAACGTAAGAAGCATCTTCAAAGAAAATAGTGCCCCCAACGGTACCTTTCTTTGGTCGCTCATGATTACTATGAGACTTGTGCAATAGATTTGTGTACGCGTGAGTTCCGTCGTGTGCCGACCATAGTTGAAAACAATAAGAGCGCTAGCTTTCAGCTTCACCCGTCTGAGGTACGAGTTCGGATGGCCCAATCGTAACAATCGCAGAGGTGCTCCCTTTACTCCCTAGCCGAACAATCGGGAACGTAGGGGTAAGCACAGGAGCCAGGCAACCCAGCTTTGTGGAACACTTAAGTCAACATGATACATATTTTGGCATAATACACGAGCAAGGAAAGAAGTTGTACAATAATAATCACATGCAGAGAGAAAAGGTTTCATAAAAGAAGCCCCCAAGTAAACGGGGTATTTGAACTTGTTTGTAACAAACAAAGTTTTGACAAAGAAAGTTTTTTGCAAACAACTTTTTGTCAAAAAAGTATAGTGCTTGGTCGAACCGAACAAAAAGTAAAATTCTAAAGAGAGCTGAGCACGAAAACGACTTAGCTGGTTAATGTGCTCGGTGCGGTCCGGGGTTGTGGCGGGACAAAGACGTAGTCCTTGGCCTGGCCGAGATCCCAGCCCCTAAGCCTGAGGTAACCGAGCGAAGAGCTCAGGTCGAGAAGTGGCAACGCAGCATGGTTGCTGCGGCGAGGCAAAGCCCCCAGTCCAGCCAAGGAGACAGAGTAGTTCGGCAGCGTGATGATGAAGCCCCCAGTTATCATGGGAAAAGGAAGTGTTGTTAACAAACAAACTTTTTTATTTAACATAAATATAATGCTCGGTAGAACCGAACAAAAATTTAGAAATTTGAGCATTAAAGCGACTTAGCTGATTAATGTGCTCGGTGTTGACGATGCAGGCCGAGCTTATAGCGGGTCAAGGTCCCAGCCCCCAAGCCGGTCCCGAGGTGACCGAACGAGGAGTTCGGCACTCCGAAGTAGTGTCACGGCTCGGCCGATGTGGCGAGGCGAAGCCCCTGGTCCAGCCGAGGTGGTGGAGTAGGTCGGCAAGGTGACGCCGGGGTGACCGCATGACGGCAGTCGAAGTCGATTTCCTGCACTCATAAAATAGTGCAAGCCAAAAGTAATAACAAAGAAAGATAATAATATATTTTAAAAAAAATTCTTCTACTTAGTTAATTTAAGTGAAGAAAATAAGCAAAGGAATATGGCCTGGGCGCCGAGGTGCCTGAACGAAGAGTTCGGCTTGACGAAGTGGCGACGCTGCACGGTCGATGTGGCGAGATGACGTCCTCGGTCCAGTTAACATGGTGAAGCTGTGATCGGCGGACGCCGAAGTCTCATGCAGGTCGGCTGGCCCTACAGGCGACGAGACGGCCCAGCCGGCGGGCACCAGGGCCGGCTGGAGAGGCTGCCAGCCGGGTCCCCCCTTTTAGTACCTTAGGAATATTGTAAACCGGGGGTTGGCCTATAAAACCCCCCGAGGCCCCCATGCATCGGGCAGGCAAGCACTAGGGGATTCTCCCATCTCACACTCTCACTCTCACGTAGCAAGGGAAGAGGAGCCGACTGCTCCTTCTTCCTCCTCTAGACCTCAGCTCAAGGAGTGCCATTGTAACATCACCCACCATCTAACTAGACAGGCAGGACTAGGGGTGTTACCTCCCACGGAGGGCCCCGAACCTGGGTACATCGTGTGTCCCTCACCGCTTGTGCCTAATCCCGTTCCTGGAGCCCGTCGGCGTCCTTCGGCCCCAACCACTCTTGATAAGCCACCCCATGGCATCTGTCGTGAGAAAATGATGGCAGTTGGTGCCCACCGTGGGGCCGTCCGCGACGTCGGTCGGAGTCACGCTCCGAGCGGGACCCTTCACCACCTCCCCCGGCCGCCCCGTGTCCGGGCAGAACTGCGCGCTTGTGGGGCTTGCTCCCGCGGGGCGGGACCCCATTCTCGCTGGCCCTGCGGGCGACATTGCTGGCCTCTCCGACGAGTGCCTCGGCAACGACCCTCTGATCGACATCGCCGTGCTCACCGAGCGCGTCGGCAGGCTGAGCCTCGCCAACGAGCCAGCTGCCGATGAGTAACCTAGCCAGGTACTCGACTGCCTCGACCCGCCCTCGTCTGTGGGCGCACTCGCCCCGGGCGAGGCCGACGACTCCCGCATCTGCGCGGGGGTAATGGCCACCGGCTCCTCCACGACCTCCGGCCGCGTCAGGGCGGAGGCGGAGGTTTCTACTGCGGCCACCCGCGCCGGCACCTCCGACCCCCTTGGTTCTGTGCTTCGGGGCCTCAGGACCCCCGTTGCGCCTACAACGAACCCAGCCACGGCTACGGCCGAGCTGGAGGCCGCTCGAAGGCTGTTGTTCAACGAGGCAACCACGCTCGTCACCACCAATTGCCGGATGGAGTCTGCGCAGCGCGAGTATAACTCCGCCTACGGCCTCACCCCCGCCGACAATGAGCCGAGCCAGCGCGGTGACGTCCGCAACTGCGGTCGTGTGGTCGCGGAAATCCTCCGTGGCAGGCTCCCCACCTACGACACGCCGGCTGCCAACCTGAGGGCCGCCCAGGTGGCCTATGCCGACCTCGCCGACCTGGTGGGCGAGGAGTGAGAGCAGCAGGACCGGCACATCCAAGACCTCATCGCCACCGCCAACGCCCAGCAGGCCCGGCTCGATAATGCCAACGCCGGATCCTGGCCCAAGAGCACAGTGCTCTTTTTCTTTTTCTTTATTCTAGCATCTTGCAAAAATTCCTCTGAGCTAAATAATATTCCAATGCCAATAATTTTTCCACCATAATTCCTGTAATAATCTATAGTATTTTACAGTGCCATTTGTGAAAATTATTGAAAACCTTTTCTGTACTATTTTATTTTAAAACTTGTTTTAGGCATTTTTAGCCTCTGTTGTAAATAGTTTTGAAAACCTTTTTAACTCCAAAACCCTATACAAATATTTTTAGTGTTGCTTTTGCTATTTATCAGAATAAGGTAACATTTTTTTAAAGTGGCCTTAGTGCTCTGTTTTTGTGTGATGCTTATTTTTGCCCGTTTATTCCGCGACGATAGATTGCGTTGTTGACGAAGGGATTGGACACGAAGACTTTGAAGACCCCGAAGACCTTGTTGAGCCAGGCAAGCAGCCCCTTGACCATGTTAAGAAACTTTTCATGCATGTCATATAGCACTTTATGTTCCGATGATGATCATGATGATGTGGTATTCCCTTCGGTGGGATGCCTCCGACACTTTTACCGTTGATACTTGCATCGTGCATGACCCTACCTCCTTATGAGGGTTGTGCGGGTGGGAGTAGTTAGGTTGCTAGTAGATGCTACGCAAAGTGGGACGGGAATATGCATGGTGATGGAAACAAAAATGATTTCAAAGACTTTTTCGAAAACCCCGTCGGGTGCCACTAATGCCCGAGGGAGATGATGATGAGCTAGGTAACCATTTGATAAAGAAGTGGTGTACCGGAGCAAGTGGGTGTGTGTGTTTTCGAAAATGGATTAGATTTAAGATTTGTCGACCGTCCCAACCTTACATGCACAACCATGATACCCTTATGGGACGGGGCTTTGTTGACTACCTTGGTGGGTACTAGCATAGAGCCCGCATTACTAGTGGCGGGAGTGAAGTGGTCACTCTCGATACGGGGTCGTATCGGAATGGACGATCATGCGCTGTCTTCACAGGCACCGGGCACACCGATGGTCCCCTCATGGATGGTACGATCTGGAGCGAGGCTCGTGTGATGTACATCGTGAGGGCTGGGTACCAATCGAGTGGACTCTTTGTTTAGTATCGTCAGGGGAAAGGAAAGGCATTGTTCGGGTGCTTACCTCGGGTATGTGATGTACCGCGAGTCGTGGATGACACGAAAGATCCCCGAGTCTTGTGGGTAAAGTGTGCAACCTCTGCAGAGTGTAAAACTATTCGAATAGCCGTGTCCACGGTCAAGGACAGTTGGGTGGTGCTGCTTAAACTATGTCCTG
Organism: Elymus sibiricus; assembly: GCA_039707655.1. NCBI lineage: Eukaryota > Viridiplantae > Streptophyta > Magnoliopsida > Poales > Poaceae > Elymus > Elymus sibiricus. Next base: position 166,023,461 of record CM077667.1, read on the forward strand.
GGTTTTCATAAACTCAGTGTGAGTGTGTTGGTGATAAAGGTGATACTCGAGCTAAGTCCGATGACTTGGCATGATGATGAACATGAGATGTTCAACCCCTGCTTATGATGATAACTGATACTTGTTCACATGTATATCTGTCAATAGTTGATGCATGCTTACTCAAGGTTACTTGATCATATCATTGCACTTAAAAATCAGCTTTCTGCAAAACTTACCTACTTAGTGCTATATCATGCATTGTTATACCTTGTTCCTCAACTTGGGTTGCTTGCGAGTACATTCAAAGTACTCATTGGCTTGCCACTGGTTATTTAATTGGCCAGGCATGGAAGAGCAGGAATATGGCGAAGAGTTCGTTGGTGACGAACATGCGAACTAGGACGCTTCCCAGTCAGAATGCATGTAGGTTTAAGGCAGATGGCATGGGTTCACGCTTTCGATCAAGATTTCCACTGCTTGTTATGTTTAAGTGTTTGGCCCTTGCGGCCCTATCTATGTAAGACTTGACCTTCATGGTCCTTATTTGTGTAAGACGCTAGATGTGGATGTAAGACTCTTGTTATTCAGCTTCTGTGTGTTCAGTGAGCATTGATCTCTGGGATCACTGTACACGTGCATTCGGTGATCACGACTTATGAGTCGGGGTCCCCACACGTTGTATGCGAACGTAGAGTCTATCACACCCGATCATCACGAGGTGCTTCGAAACGACGATCCTTCGCAACGGTGCATACTCGAGGAGAACACAATTTATCTTGAAATTTTAGTGAGGGATCATCTTATAATGCTACCGTCGTCCTAAGAAAAATAAGATGCATAAAGGATAAACATCACATGCAAATCATATAAGGGACATGATATGGCCATCATCGTCTTGTGCTTTTGATCTCCATCTCCAAAGCACCGGCACGATCTCCATCGTCACCGGCATGAGACCATGATCTCCATCATCGTGTCGTCACATGGTTGTCGGGCCAACTATTGCTTCTACAACTATTGCTAACTCATAGCGATAAAGTAAAGCAAAAAAAGGTGAAAATAATTAAAGACAACCCTATGGCTCCTGCCGGTTGCCGTACTCATCGACATGCAAGTGGTGATAATCTATAAAAAAACATGATCATCTCATACATCACATATATCACATCATGTCTTTGGCCATATCACATCACAACATGCCCTGTAAAAACAAGTTAGACGTCCTCTACTTTGTTGTTGCAAGTTTTACATGGCTGCTATGGGAAAGTAGTAAGAACCGTTCTTACCTACGCAAAGCCACAAGGGTGATAATCAAGTTGCCTTTTAACCTTCTACAAGGACCACCTCTGTCGAATCCGATTCAACTAAAGTGGGAGAGACAGACACCCGCCAGCCATCTTTATGCAACAAGTTGCATGTCAGTCGATGGAACCGGTCTCTCGTACGTGGACGAGTAAGGTTGGTCCGGGCCGCTTCAGCCCACAATACCGCCGAATCAAGATAAGACTAAGGAGGTAAGCAATATGAACATCAACGCCCACAAACTCTTTTGTGTTCTACTCGTGCATATCATCTACGCATAGACCTAGCTCGTGATGCCATTGTTGGGGAACGTTGCATGGGAAACTAAAAAAATCCTACGCACACGCAAGATCTATCCATGGAGATGCATAGCTACGAGAGGGGGAGTGTATCTACATACCCTTGTAGATCGCTAAGCAGAAGCGTATATAACATGGTTGATGTAGTCGTACGTCTTCACGATCGAATCGTGATCCGTCCCGATCTAGCGTCGAACGGACGGCACCTTCGCGTTCAGCACACGTGCGGCTCGATGACGTCTCTGCCTCCTCGATCCAGCGAGCGAGGGCGGATTAGTAGATGGGTTGTCAACCAGCACAACGGCGTGGTGGAGATGGTGGTGGAGCAATCCCGGCAGGGCTACGTCGAGCGCTACGGAAACCGCGAACGGAGGAGAAAACGATCTTGGGACAGAGAAGGGCGCCAAGGGCTTGGTGTGCCCTCTTGGGGCACCCCCTCCCCTCTATATTTAGGTGGAGGGGCGTGGAGATCAGCCCCTCCAAGCCCTAGGGTGCAGCCAAGGGGGAGGAGTTGGACTTCTAGTCCAATTCCCTCCCTTTCCATACACAGGTGGACTTTCCACCTCTCCCAAGCCACATGGGCCTTGAGGGACTTGTGCGCCTGGCCCAATAAGGTCAGGGCGCCTCCCCTCAACCCATGCAAACCCTTGGGACGTGGTGAAACCCTTGGTGGACTTCCGGACTCCTTCGGAAGTTTCTGGAATCTTCTAGAAGCTTCCCTGTACAATACCGGAAAAACCCAAAACTTTTCCGGTAGCCAAAATATGACTTCCCATATATAAATATTTACCTCTGGACCATTCCGGAGCTCCTCGTGACGTTCGGGATCTCATCCGGGACTCCGATCAACATTCGGTCACCAACATACATAACCCAATAATACTATATCGTCACCGAACGTTAAGCGTGCGAACCCTATGGGTTTGAGAGTCATGTCGACATGACCGAGATACCTCTCCAATCAATAACCAATATCGGGACCTGGATGCCCATATTGGTTCCCACATATTCCACAAAGATCTTTATCGATCGAACCATGATGACAAGGATTCAATCAATCTCGTATGCAGTTCCCTTTGTCCAGCGGTATGTTACTTGCCCGAGATTCGATCGTCGGTATCTCCATACCTAGTTCAATCTCGTTACCGGCAAGTCTCTTTACTCATTCCGTAATACAAGATCCCGTGACTAACTCCTTAGTCACATTACTTGCAAGCTTCTTGTGATGTTGTATTACCGAGTGGGCCCAGAGATACCTCTCCATCATACGGAGTGACAAATCCCAGTCTCGATCCACGCCAACCCAACAGACACCCTCGGAGATACCTGTAGAGCACCTTTATAGTCACCCAGTTAAGTTATGACGTTTGATACACACAAGGCATTCCTCCGGTGTCAGGGAGTTGCATGACCTCATGGTCGTAGGAACATATACTTGACATGGATAAAGCAGTAGCAATAAACTAACACGATCAAATGCTATGCTTACGGTTGGGTCTTGTCCATCGCATCATTCTCCTAATGATGTGATCCCGTTATCAAATGACAACTCATGTCTATGGTCAGGAAACCTTGACCATCTTTGATCAACGAGCTAGTCTAGTAGAGTCTCACTAGGGACGTAGTGTTGTCTATGTATCCACACATGTATCTGAGTTTCCGATCAATACAATTATAGCATGGATAATAAACGATTATCATGAATAAGAAAATATGATAATAACCAATTTATTATTGCCTCTAGGGCATATTTCCAACAAGCCAATGTGATGTAGAGTCTCGAGGAGGAATGGCCAAGAGACACTGTCAAAGGCTCGCACGATGCCGAGCTTTAGGAGCATGCGTGGCACCTTGAGGTTATGCAGGAGGCGCCCCATCTGCTGGACAAGCAGAAAGTTGTCGTGGATGCATAGATTAAGATCCAACGACAACTTTCTGCTTGGGTTAATAGATTAAGATCCAACGGCCAATGAATGTCCTTTGGTTGGTCGATACCATGGTGCCAAGCCTGGCGCGAGGCGAAGGCGCAACACCTTTTTAAAAAGCTTCGCGATGAGATGGATGAGGCTAATGGGGCGGTAGTCGGACATGGCTTCGGGATTCAGGCGCTTGGGAAGCAGAGTGAGTGCTTCGTTTAGCTTCTGGAAACCTCTCCCATTGGCGGTGTAGATCAGTGTACAATGTATCGCTAATAGGTAATAGCACGCTAATAACATATTAAGGACCACATTATTTTTTTCATAGCACACTGTTTTTTTCATTGGTAAATATACTCCTGACACTTCCATCAAATCAGATCGAGACATGCAAATTACTCTGCTAGTTTCATTAAAAGGAGTTGATTAAATTCCGGTGAGACCATCTGTATTCGCTAATACCTTAGCTACATGAACACTGACTGAAACACTAACGTCTGCTTCTAGTTATCAAATCTCCATGCACGCCATTTCTCATCGGACACCTGAGCTCCCTCCCGGGGCTCCGTTCCCAAGCTCCCGTCGTCCCCGAAGTCGTCGCCCTCCCACCACGGATGTAGTCGCCCCGCTCCTCTCTCTCTCTCTCTCTTGCTCCCTCTATCCAGAATGGATGAAGACCCCTTTTGGAACGGTTGCAACAAGAAATCATGAAGGACGCCACCTCGTCAAAATGCTAGTTGGTTTTGACGATGTGGCAAAACAAGAGACTTTTGATTGAGACGGATCCAACATCCCACACGTCGACTGGTGCCAGACGCGACCGGCCGGCCGTACATAATCATTTTCCCTAGTGAATTAAGGTATATTGACCGAATCTAAGGCACGCCCTGTAAATATAGGATAAGCTATATTTAAGTTGCCTGAAAATTTATTTGGGTAAGTATATTTTTTGGGTCAATAGATTAAGATCCAACGGCCATTCTTCTTTCTTCTTTCTCCAACTTTCTTCTACCTCCAAACGTTTCTCCTCTTACAAAATTTAGTTACAAATTCGGTCAACTTACATATAGCTATTACGTGTAAATATACTCCAGCTATTGACACTTCCATCAAATCAGATCGAAACATGCAAATTACTCTGCTAGTTTCACTAAAAGGAGTTGATTAAATTCCAGTGAAACCATCTGTATTCGCTAATACCTTAGCTACATGAACACTGACTGAAACACTAATGTCTGCTTCTAGTTATCAAAATCTCCATGTCCTTCAAACTTACATTTTAATCTACTAAAGAGAATCTCAAAATTTAGCACCAACAACACAACACATAGCACACTCTCTTCACCCTTCACGCTCGGCTCGTGTCACCGCCCGGTGGGTTGCACGAGCTGCGAGAAGGCCGCGCGGTTGGTTATGTCGTCGTCCTCCTCCTCAACTATGACGCAAGCAGCGTCGCGCGCCCTGGACGTGGACGACGTCCCGATCGTCGTTACGCTGGCGGTGCTCCCATAGCTGTTGCTGGGCTCGAGCACCGGGCGCCCACTGCCACTCCCGTCCTCTTGGGCCTGCCGTCGCCCGCTGGCGCCGTCATACGCGTCCTGCAGCTGCATCGCGAACTCGAGGTTCCACAGCACGTCGCCCATGGACGGCCGCTCCATGCCTTGGTCGGCGAGGCACTTCTCCGCCGTCTCGGCGAACTTGATGAGGCACTCTGGCGCGATCTGGTCCTTGATGGTCGGGTCGACGACGTCCGACAGTGTGCCCTTCCGCTGGCAGCTGAGCGCATAGTCGGCGAGGCTGACCTGGTCCCGCGGCAGCTGCGGGCTCAGCGCCGGCCGCGCCATGAGCACCTCGAACAGCACGACGCCGAAGGAGTAGACGTCCGACTTGTCGGTGAGCTGCTGCCGCCGGAAGTACTCCGGATCGAGGTATCCGAAGCTCCCCTTGACCATGGTGCTGACGTGCCCCTGGTTCATCGTGGACGAGCCGGACTTGGAGAGGCCGAAGTCCGAGACCTTGGCGACCCAGTTCTCGTCCACGAGGATGTTGGTGGTCTTGACGTCGCGGTGGATGATGGTGTACTTAGCGCCGGTGTGGAGGTAGTGCAAACCCCGCGCGGCGCCGATGCAGATGTCGAGGCGGTGCCGCCACGACAGCGGCGGCTTGCCGCCCTTGTTGTAGAGGTGCTCCCGCAGCGTGCCGTGCTCCATGTAGTCGTAGACGAGGACCATCTCGTTGCTCTCCTCGCAGAAGCCGATGAGGGAGACGAGGTGCCGGTGCCGCAGCTTGGACAGCATCTCGATCTCCGTCTGGAACTCCAGCGCGCCCTGCTCTGACGACGGGTTCGACCGCTTGATGGCCACCTTGGTGTCGCCGTCCACCACGCCTCGGTACACCTTCCCGAACCCGCCCACGCCGATTACCAGCGACTCGCTAAAGTTCTTGGTCGCCGTCTTTATCTCCGCGATGGAGAAGTGCCGGCACATGCCCGCCAGGTTCGCCGCGAGGTGGCCGGACGACTTGCCGCTGGTTGTAGAGTGGTACATCGGCAGCCACCCTCCGGAGGTGTGTGAGTCGCTGCCGGTGAGCTCCCTGTTCTTCTTGTTGTGGTACACCATCACGCAGATGGCCGCGACGATCCCCACCGCAGCCGCGCCGCCCGCCGTGCCAGCCATCACCGTCGCCATGTTTGCCTGGTCCTTGGATTTCTTGGACTTGTCCTTCTCACTCCCGCCCAGCTCCGCCTCCGCGAGCATCTTGGACGGTACGGGGTCCGGCGCGGCCAGGTTGCCGGTGGTGTCGTTGAGCTTGAAGACCTCGAGGCCGTTGAGGATGGCATCGTAGAACTGCGGCCTGAGCGCCACCGACGGGTGCATGGCCACCCACATGACCTCATCCCCGTGATCGTCGGCCATGTGCACGGCGAAGTCCTTGTACACTGGCACGCCACGCTCGGACGTCATCTCAATGACGTCGGCGTCGGACTGCGCCGTCTTGTTGTTGATGTAGATGTCGAAGGCGCGCTGGTTGGGCCTGTTGAGCAGGAGCTCGCAGAAGTGGAGGCGGACGACGTAGGTGAAGTTGCCGTCCACCTCCATGGTCCAGGTGAGGTTGTAGTTCTGGTTGACGCGCGGGTCGGAGCCCATGGAGCGGGTGCCGAGGTAGACCTCGACGGGGGCCGCGTACTCGGCCGCCTCGTTGGGGTACTTGATGTGGAACCGGGGGCCGGCCGTGTAGCTGACCCCCTGCATGACGCCGAAGACGTAGGGCGTGTCGTCGAACCAGGAGCGGGCGAGGCCGGAGTCGTTGGACGGCGGGATGTAACCCCCGCCGATGTTGAAGCGGTACATGGTCTGGAAGGAGGAGGAGGCGATGTCGACGGTCTGGTCGGCAAAGCCCACCATAATGGCGGGCTCCTCGAAGATGTCGGGCATGGAGATGAGCTCGAGGCCGTTGATGTAGGCATAGGTGACGTTGCTCGTGGCGGTGGGGGTGAAGGTGACGGCGATGAAGCCGGCGGGCGTCCGCGGGATGGAGAACTCCCGGACGATGTAGGCCTGGGTGAGCGCCTTGGTGGTGACCCAGACGCTGAAGTTGCGGAGGAGGGTGAGGCCAGTGGAGGTGGAGACGGAGAAGCGGAAGTCCTCGGGCGCGATCCCGTTGTAGGAGGATGGGTAGAAGTGGAGGCGGAGCCAGTGCCGGTCCTTGGGGTTCACCGTGAAGTTGTACACCGTGTCCACAGTGAAGACGCGCGCCGTCATGTAGGGGATCGTCGACGGCAGCGACGAGTCCAGCTCGTCCGCCGCCGCCATCAGGGACGACTTGCCGGAGTCGCCCAGCCACATGTTGTTGTTGGTGTCCGCCAGCCACTTGCGCCCGTCCGCGTCAAGGCCGTCCGCCGTGGAGCCGCAGTTGAGCAGGATGGAGTCCGCCGGGGTGTACGGCTTGGCGTCCGCCGCAACCACGGCCCCGGCCACGACGAGAAGCGCGAGCAGCCTGCCAGCCATGTCCATCTCGATCTAGAGAGGGAGGGAGCAGTGAGGTGGGGCGATAGAGAGGCGAGAGGTTAGTGGTGAAAGGGAAGAGAGGGAGTGTTTGACCGCGGGAGAAGGGGCGCTGAAGACGAGTGTGTGGGGAGTGGGAGCATTTGCCGGGAGCCATGGCATGCATGCATGGCTGGACGATGCTGGGGGACACCCGCTTGTTCAGGAAATCACTCCTTTTGCTTTCACAAAAGTCCCCCACGTCGCCGGTAGTACAGTACCGTCTGCAGGCGGCATGCCGGTACACCGGACGCGCGCAAAGGAACGGCTGAAATCTTCTGCAAATAGCCAAATATCGCCTGTTGCAACTCAAGTTGACAAGCACCACAAAAAAGGTCCAACGCACGCCAAAAATGCGTCAACATAAGCCAGGAGCCAGGGACAAAAACCTCGAGCAAAATCATCTCTTTGGTACAAAGCCATCAAATGTTGTGACGATCTACTAGTCTTTTGCAGGTGGCGACGAAAAATGGAATTTACAGGTATTGCTTCCCGATAACCGGCCAGGTCACTAACACCACCAGCCTTTGAATGGGCGGTTAGAGGCTCTACCTTAAACAGCTACTCATCAACCACCCCTAACGATCATCGACCTTCGTGAAGATCTTCTGAGAAAACCGCCGTTCTTGACATGTTTTCAGTCTCAAAGGGGCTGAGGCCCGAGAAGGGTCCTGATGAGAACATGGATGAAGTGCCATCGGATTCATAGGTTGTTGCCGTATGCCGGACATTGGGACGAGCAGGCGGTGTCGGTATAGATTCCTGGAACTCAGTGGAGCGTTGTACCATCTTAAGTGACTGCACCACCTCGCCCATCGTTGGCCTTTGGTTCGCCTCCGGGGAAACACAGGCTGCTGCGATTGTGCACACTCTCACAAAATCATCTTTCGGATACTGCCCGCCAAGCTTGGGGTCAGCTAGTTCCTGTAGTCTATCTTTATCCCGAAGAACTGGCCGTGTCTGTGGTTAGTCGAGCAAAAATAACAACATTATTAGTTTATTACACTTATATTTATGCACTTGCACTTATTGATAACCAGTTCTATAGATACGCCTTATGCTGAGGTTTATAGCCTCCTCCCAAACTAGCCACAGAAGGCAACTAAGAAATATACGAATAATTGTCAGCGTTGTGGACAAGGACTACAATGAAATTTCATTAATAAACATACCCAAAGCCTAGTCACTCAAGCTAGATACAGAACATAACAACAGTCTGTTTTAGGCTTTCTACCCATGTCTTTGAGCGTTTGGGGAGCGGGAGGCATACATGTAGACAAATAAAGAACACTCAACCAGTTAAGCGTAATGTTTTGCTTTCCATCCAGCGGTGTTTTACTGTTTACACCTAGGACACACAGAACTAGTTGGCTGCTCAATAGTTACTACAATAACACCGACAGATTTGCACTACGATGTAAAAGAGACTAATGCAAAAATAACTGGAGATGACATAGAATGGAAGGAAATCTAACCCATGTGACTAGATTCTCCTGCCCCGAAGATTGTGACATGTCCACGGGCCTCCTCCCAGTAAGTAGTTCAAGTAGAACAACTCCATAGCTATATACATCACTTTTTACAATTAAGTGTCCTGTCATTGCATACTCTGGTGCTACGTACCTGAAAGACACATCAGACATATAACGCAAAAGCAGAACATAAATAGCTAGATGTAGCTCGGGGCAGAACACATTCAGCTTACCCAAAAGTTCCCATAACACGAGTTGAAAGATAATTTAAGCGCCCTTCTGGCGCCTGTTTGGCCAAACCAAAATCAGACACTTTAGCATGGAAGTCATTCTCAAGCAATATATTAGAAGCTTTGAAATCCCTGTGGATTACACTAGGTTGTGAATCCTCATGAAGGTATGCTAATCCCCTTGCAGCATCAAGTGCTATCTTCATTCTGGTGTCCCAATCCAAGGGGCAGTTAGCGCCTAATGAGCCTGTAAAATGAAAGATGCTGTCAGAGTCATGTTTTGGACATCAGGAAATTACAATAAGATAACAAATTTAATATAATGAAAGATTAGTTTTCAGTTGCAACTAAATTGGGGACTATGCAGCAATGGTTCAGAAAGAAAAGGTTGGCAAGCCATACCATGAAGCCAAGCTTCTAGGCTTCCATTAGGAACAAGCTCGTAACAAAGAAGGCTTTGTGACAATTCACGGTTGCTATAGTATCCAATGAGTTTCACAAGATTGCGGTGGTGCAATCTGCTCAGCATCTCCACTTCAACTAGAAACTCTTTATCTCCTTGGTGCCCCCCAGTAGTAAGCTTCTTAATAGCGACAGAAGTGCCATCACTTAGTATCCCCTTAAAGACACGGCCAAAACCACCTTCCCCAAGCACACTTGAAGCCTCAAAGTTGTTTGTTGCTTCTTTAAGTTCTTCATAGGCAAGGAATCTTGTACTTGTGGGGCGAGGAAGTGATTCAACTGCAGATACTGCATCTGGTGTCCTTTGCTTGGCTGTTACAGAACAACAAACGACGTTAATACACATTAAAATGATTATGAAAACAGACGTAATAAACACTGAGAAAGAAATCAAACATTGGATCATTTCAAATTGACTAAGAACCTGAATGAATCATAGGGAGCTACCGGTAAAGTATCTGCTTCTATCCACATCTAATAATCTTCACACAACTACAACCAGAAATACATTATCACCTTTCACAGCCCACAAATATGTAAGAAAGATGCATTTCTCTTAACATGACAAGCCATGAAGACCTTAGTTCAAATGTATTGCGCTTGCGCGAGTGAAACCGAATCTCAAAGTATCCTCGCAATGCTAATACGGTTAGGAGAATTCTCTGCAATGCGTTCACTGCCGTGATCCAGTATGCTGTGATTTGATCCAGTAATAGTTACAATTTACAAATGGCTTAGTCTGGTCGCCTAGGCATATTTTGACACAAGTCGGGAATTTCTCTAGACAGAGTAAATGCATCATACGTCTCTAAACTCCCAAATTGCATCTCTAAGTTCTTGAACATGTTTAAGTTGGTCGGTTAGGCCCCAAACGTACCATGCAGAACTAGAGTGCCGATATGAGAGATTGATTATTATTCACCCGCATACCAAACTCTTCTAAGATCTTATGACAAGGGCCATCAGGAGGAGTAATAGTGACAACAGCCCTTGCCTGTGCTTGAATGAAATTAGCAGTGAGGGTGGCTTAGATCTTGAGATCCATGACAATGGTTGTCCCCCCTTCCATGGAGAGGGAAGTCCCGCCACATTGGTATATCTGGGACCTAACTGATCTACATCTACTTAAACATGTTCAGGGACTTAGATATACAGGCCGGGAGACTAGGAGCTTATTTGACCCCTCAAAGACAAGTATAAGGACCTAGGGTGCATATCATTGAGCATCTGCTCACTTCCTATGAATGCAAAATACGGGATGGGCAGGGGTGAATTTTGGTCCAAGAGTGAATTCCATGTATCATACAACCGTTATTTGAAGGCTGTACCTACTAGTCAGAGACAGCCAATCAACTACCATAGCTGGTTTTCTTGTACCAGCCTACATATAGATTGGGTTCCAATATCATGATTGTTGTCCACCAGCAAACCAGAGAGACATAATATCTCTACCATCGACAATACTGATGCTTCGACTGAAGATTAGTGTAGCATTCAAGCAATAGCTTCTAGTATTAGACATGATAACTTCATATACAGATCTCAATACGGGGAAAACTACGCACAAAGTCAAAAAGATGAGCATGGACAATAATGCAAAAATTGGGGAGTTGTTGTATATAGCATGGTTTAAATAATCCAATCACATTACGTAAAATAAATAGATAAAATTATGTTTTTAAATGCAAAGAATAAAGGAAGGACTAGATAACTCGACACATACGTGTTTCAACATGAGGCACCTTCTTCTTTCCTTTCCTAAATGTGCAGAAGCAAATAAATAAAACAATCACCAGGACACCAATTAGAGCACCAATACATATGCAAATGACAGTGACCAGGCTCAAGTGCTTGCTACTGCTGGTGTTGTCACTCGTTTTTGGTAAGGCAGATGATGTAGATGGAGACGCCTTGGGTGATATCATGAATGCTGGAGCTAAAAAATGAAACAGAAGACAGAACACTGTTAGGAGAGAAATTTAATTTTAAAGAGGGTCTAATAGTAAATAAGACGCACACACACACACCAAAAGAAAGGGCACGTTCTACAGATGGAATACCCGTAATCTGAAGATTTTAAGCAGACACAGAAAAAACTGTAAAAAATTTAAACCAGTTCTTCAAAAGGCAAAGCAATATGTAATCTACATGTGCCCGCTGTGGCTAATTGTGTAATGCGGCTCCCCTGGTTATATACAGGCGGCATGTTTGCTTTCCCTTTCTCTCCTCTTTGGACCGAATGAGTTGGGCATTAAAATTCCGTGGCATGGTAGAAGTTGAATATCTAGCACCTATCTACACTATCTTTTTATATTAAATAATCCATCATTTTCTACATACTTGGCACTTTTTACCAAATAATGCACACCTAGAATTTTATTATAGATACAAGTGGCCAAAACCCTTTATTAATATTGAAAACAGAAATAACAAGGTGGGAGGGTGGGAGAAATGGCTAGAGTTAACCAAAGTAATTTGGAAGACAGTAGATTGCGAATTGCAGATTTGTAAAGCAAATGGTACAACAATTTTGGTCAAATTGGCATGTTTCTGGAAACATAGGTAGTACTTCTTTGACACATCAGTCAAAAAGGTTCCTACTTTAACAAGCTGGTACTCCCTCTGTTTCACAATAATTGAAGTTCTAGAATTGTCCTAAGTCAAATTCATTGAGTTTGACCAAGTCTATATAAAAAACAAAACAATACCACTTCACTAGGTTCATTATGAAATGAATTTTCATATTATATATATTTGATATCATGGATCTTTGTGGATTTATATATATATTTGGTCAAATTTTAAGAAGTTCGACTTAGGAAAATCCTAGAACTTCAATTATTTTGGAACCAAGGGAGTAGTTCACAGTTCACACCATAGGCAATTGGACATAACTAGTATCATCAATATCATGAGCTGCAAATATTCTTCAATCTCCCAACCAAACTACACAATACAGACAAAAGAATTTAAATGGAAGTGGCATTCCAGTTTTCTCTACCATAGACACTAAAGATGTATCATCATTGCAATATGTAATAGAACGTCAAGATGACAAAGGATTACCAGGAGCTGGACCCAATGGCCTGAACCACGTTAAATTAATAAGATTGTAGTCCCCGACCAGCACCGGATTGATCCGAACTGTATGCGAGCTAAGAGAATAATTCATTGCAGTAACTTGATCAGATGAGAAGCTATTTCCAGTGTGGGGAGCTATGTCCATTGTCATATTTAGCCCAGAAGTTCCAACAACATAGAAATTTACAATCTCAAACTGTGTAACCCGCAAGTTGAGCTGCGACGCGAGCTCCTCGAGAAATTCGTTGCTCCAATTTGAATTCAAGGAAACATTGTGAAGGAAGAGCTCAACTCTGACTGGGTAAACACAATGGCAGTCCTGGCTCCCTCGTCTTTGTACCATGTTTGGAGCACAACAGCCTAGTAACAGAGAGTGGATTAAAACGGAATCGATTGTTTGACAGCATATCTAGAACAAATAACAAGATGTACTACAAACCATAAGTATCTATGATTGACGTCAATGTTATCCATCACTGTTCATTATTTATGAAACTGCTATCAATCCTAAAGTTCAGTTCATTAGTACCATTCCAAATTGATGGATCAAAACACAATGCCTGAATTAGCAAAAGCCAAAAAACTTATATAATTTTACAACAACTGGTACTATGATCAGTCATGAGGTGCTATTTCGCCAAATGAGGAGGATGCCAAATCAGATTAAAATACACAAGCATTTCTTTTATATAATTTGGAGTCATGTTTGACGTAATGAAATCATTTGGAATTAAATTATTTCAGGCTCTAAGAAAACTTACCATCGTGTGGAGATACTGGAGGCTCTACTAATCCAGAAGGAGCTGCACTAGTATTCAAAGCTGCATCAGGGGGAGCAGCATTTTCATGAGCAGGAACATCTTCTGCTAAGCGCCTGTCATGCTGCGGCGAAGGATCAAACAGGTCCGAGGAATAGAAGGAGAGGTCAGAAGCACCAGAGATGGAGCTATAACTCGGTGCGGAGATAGGAGGGTACACAGATGACAGAGCAGATGGCGATGAATACAGCTTATTTTGCCTATGCTGATGCATTGCAATACTTGTGCCAACTTTGGCTTGGGACATGGTCCGAACGGGACTCCATCCTTGTGAAGGAGGCATCGCAGGAGTGTCAGCCTTTAGGGCCAATGTTTCGGCAATCAAATTGGTCTCACTGATAAATTCCAGAGCCAATATAACAACCAACAAATTAAATAAAAGTTTCCTTGGAGCATCTTCAAACAGTCCTGCCAGGAAACAGTACAGTCAACCAGTCAGCATCATCTTAAGACAAGGGCATGTTGCAAATTGCCCAGAAACAGATGCAACTAATTGATATCCACTCATATCTACAGAATTTAGTGCAGACAGCCCATTAGAAACAATACACAGTAGGCACAGAGATCAAACTGGCCAGGTCCAAATGTTATTCAAGATCATAAAACCATCTATCGGTAACGCAAATTAGCTAGATCGATGAGAAATGAGGCTACAACAAGTTTAGATTTAATTTTAAAAAAATACAGAACAGACACACTTGTGTATATTCCAAATCGATGGTTTCCTACAAAGCATTCCTTAAACTAGTAAATATTTCTTCTCTGTACCAAAGAATCTATCTACAGAAGCAGAGCCTTTGGCACAGAAGGGGCAGAAAAAACAGTGTAGTGGTCTCCAGAGTAGACACCTAGCAAATGTTTCATCCAAGGCACGGGTTCATGGCATCAGCCAATCGAAGCTCTTGGAGCATTCCTGAAGACCTACTCACGACGTGAGCCCTGAGTCCACCATTCCCACGACTCCCAATCGAGCTCCAAATTGTGGTACCAAACAAGCACAGCAACTAAGATCCTAGAACAGCCGCCCACCACGAGCAGTGAATTGGCCATCCCACGGACCCTCCCCCTCCGCCCAAAAACCTCGCCGTCCGTCACCTCAACACAGCACAGAGACAAAGTCGGACCGGGCGTCCCTCCGGCGCTAAACCTCAAGCCGCTCCCCCTAAATAATGGCGCCACGGCCCGAATTTCCTACCCCAAGCAAAGCAAACAAGGCATCGAGGTTCCGGTGTTCCAACGCAACCTTGGAGTGGCTCAGATCGAGGGAGGCTGGCAGACTGACCTCGGCCGGAGCGGCGCATGGCGTGCCCGGGCCGCGCCATCCCCGGCGCGGCGATCTACTGCTGGCGCCGGGGCGCCGGCGACACGGGGCCCATGGGACGGCGGCGAGAGGGAGGGCTAGGTTTTGGGGGGAGCCGGAGCCGCGCCGCGAATTTGTGTCCCCTTTGTTTTCCCCCTCCTCCCTCCACCTTTCGCCGCTGGACCTGGACCTGGAGGCTAGCCGAGCTGCCGGGGTGAGGGTGGTTTTCGCTTTTTGCGCGTCGGCTCCGCTGCTGCTGGCTGCTTTTTCCGCCTGCGCGACGGAGTGACTTTTCTTTCCGTTGGCAGCGTACGCTCGAAGGCGGTGGGACGCCACTGAACCTGAAGGCAGTCAAAGCTCCCTCCAAGCACTCACTGCCAGATGCCAGAATTAAGAACGTTCCGTGCGTGAGTTTGACAGCGCTGTTAGTACGAGTACCAGACCAGACAAGTTGCTGCTTAGTTTAACAGCCCTAACTAAGTATCAACTTCTCGCAAAAAACAATTTTCAACTTGTTAGTAGTATGTTGGAATGGAATTCAGAAAAAAACTTGCTCCGGTTAGGCTTCCTAGCCGTAGGTGGAGGAAAACCAAGCTAGGACACGCTAAACTAATCACTAGGTTAGGGTACCCATATACACTACTAATCTACGTACTTTAATAACCCTAGAAAGGCCAGAAAGGACGAGGCTACAGTTGTAAACCTTGGATGCGCATCAAATCCGGGTAGACGCAGACGCGACAGACATGGATGCCAATGCCATGTATTTTCTTTTCTTTTCCCCTCGTGTATGTATGTTTGTATCCGTTTAGCCTCCGTACCAAATTGACGGCGACGCTCCACCCCCTTTTTCCATGATCGACGGCGACGGCCATGAGATACAGCAGTTGAAAGGATAGACAAGTTCCGGGCTAAACCTGGACCGTAGCGCCATTGTTTGACCATGGTATTCTAATGCTTCTTCACTGCTGGAAGAAGAAATTTCGGATCGTGCTTGATGGTGACAAGAATGGCCCATTCGCGTCTGTCCTCTTGAAGCACGCACGACCCGCGTCTCCTTTCATGGCGTTCGCCCGGTCCTTATCCTTGCTCAATGTTTGACCCTGCGCACATTCAGTGGTCAAAATTCTTTATATGTGAATCCTAAATGGTGGGGATCTTTGAAACTAACCGACGGAAAGTTGGCAGGATATCTAACTTAGGGCATATTCAACCGTGATCTATAAATTTTCTTCCGCATTTGTCCGCAGGCGGGAAAGTAGTATGTGGACATAGATACGGAAGTCGGACATCCAACGCTACCCGTATACAATTCAAACAATGATTAAAATAACATGACGAAATCCGTCCACAACTATTGTTCACTTAAAAAATTGTATACATAAGAAAGTCCGTATCTTTCCGTACTATCATTTACTCCTTGTCGGTCACTTTGTTGTTTTCTCTTAAAAAAAATGGTGGTCTTCGTAAGAGGTTGTGAAGTGAGTGCTTGTATGTTTTGCATATAATCTTGCGCACTTATGCGTTTTGAATTTATTTTAGACCATACTTATCATTATGATTGAATTGGGTATTCATATTATATACTACCTCTGTAAAGTAATATAAGACGTTTCAGATCACTAAAGCAGTGATCTACAACGTCCTATATTACTTTACTGAGGGAGTATTATCTAAAATATGTTCTTTGGATCTTTTGAATGTTTTCCTCACATGTCGAATGCTTATTTTCATATTGTTAGAGTTATATTGATGATGGCCTTTGGCCTTTTGTATTCTTGCCTTTTGGCATCCTCATGTACATCATATATATGGTGGCTTTGGCCTCCTAGTAATACAAGTTGCTTTCCTGATATGATATTAGAGCTCAAGGTTTTTATTTTGCACGCGCAACTCGTGCTCCTTCCGATCCCATCTCTCACCACTGCACGCGTATCCCCCGTCGCTGCCGTTGTTCCCTGCAGGCTACCCCGTCGCTGCAGCCTCCTCCTCTGCTGCAGGCCAATCCATCCGCCCCAAATCGAGCAGCCCGTCCGTCCAGCCCTCAAGATCAAGCAGAGGCACCAGCTATCGGAGGTCAATGCTCCATACCCGTCCGGCCGCCTAAGCCTCCGCCGCAGGACCATCCCCAGGTGCCGGTTCCCGCCGCCGGCCGCCTCCAGATCGGGCCCTGGTCAAACGCGCCTCAGTCTCCTGGTTGCTGCTCGTGCGTCTCGCACTCCAGATAGCGCCGGCATTGGTCCACTCCTTCTGGCCTGGATCGTGTTTTTCTAGCCTTGGTTGTTCGTCTCCTGGATTGAATCGAGTCACTGCAATTGGTGTGTGCTTCGTTTAGGACCTGGCTGCTGCCTTTTGGGCCTCGGCTATTGGCTTGAGGCCTAATCCGTTCGGCTGTTGCCTAATCTTTCCGTTGTTGCCAAAAAAAAGAGCGAGAGAGAAAAAAAGAGAAAAAAGAAAAGAAAAAAAAGAAAAAAGGATGATGTTTTCGTCGGGCCTGCCTCTCCGTCGTTGCCCGCAGATTTCCGAAGGTCTTCCCTATATTGATCATGTCTCGCACATGTGCCATCGCTCGGTGCTTGGTGGTCGTCCGTTGCAGTCTGCGACGTTGTGCCTTCCGACGTCTTCAGCAGGTTGTGTTGGTCGCTCCACGTCGACTTCACTGGTGGCTTCCGTGCACGGTGGTGACCGCTCTACGCCGACTCCTCTCGCGGCTTCCGCGTGCGGCGGTGATCACTCTAGGTCGATTTCCCTGGTGGCTTCCACATGCAGCTCTATGTCGACCTCTTCTGTCGTGTCACTGTCTGCGCATGAGATTGCGTAGCTGCAATGCCTGCTTGATACTTGGGATTCTTCACCGACAGATTCTGCAGTATCCGTGGCTGACTCTTCTTGCACTAAGAAACCACCATCTACTTATTCAGGTACATCCCCATGGATTCTTGATACTGGAGCGTCTTTTCATATGACTTATGATTCTTCCACTTTGACCTCCGTTAGACCTGTTGAGTCTCCTCTTCGTGTTCTTACGGCTGATGGCACTCCCCTCCATGTAGCTAGTCGAGGCGCTCTTAGTACTTCTTCATTTCATGTTCCCTCTGTCGCTCATGTTCCTTGACTTACCATGCAGCTCATATCTGGTGGTCAGATTGTTGACTCTAACTGTAGGGTCATTCTCGACTTCGATTCATGTTCTGTTCAGGATCGTCGCACGGGCGCTCTGCTTGGTGCTGGCCCTCAGCGTTCTGATGGTCTCTGGGAGCTTGACTGGCTTCGTCTTCCTTCCGCTGCCATCGCTGCTAGTCTTGAAACCCCTGTTGCTGCATCTACCATCACTTTTCAGCAGTGGCATCATCGTCTTGGCCATTTATGTGGTTCTCGTCTCTCGTCTTTGGTTCATCGCGGTGTCCTGGGGTCTGTCTCCGGTAATGCTTCATTGGATTGTTTGGGTTGTAGGCTTGGTAAGCAGATTCAGCTACCCTACCCTCATAGTGAGTCATTGTCTGAGCGTCCTTTTGATCTCGTTCACTCTGATGTTTGGGGTCCGGCTCCCTTCGCTTCAAAAGGGGGTCATCGCTACTATATTATCTTTATAGATGATTTTTCTCGGTACACTTGGATCTATTTCATGTCTTCTAGTAGTGAGGTCTTATCTATATACAAAAAATTTGCTGCCATGGTTCATACCCAGTTTTCCACTGCTATTCGTGTTTTTCGCGCAGATTCAGCTGGTGAATATATCTCCCATGCGCTGCGAGGATTTCTTGCTGAGCAGGGTACTCTTACTCAGTTCTCTTGCCCTGGTGCTCATGCTCAGAATGGTGTGGCTGAGCGCAAGCATCGTCACCTTCTTGAGACGGCGCGTGCGATGATGATCGCCGCCTCTCTTCCACCTCACTTCTGGGCTGAGGCTGTTACTACTTCCACTATCTCATCAACATTCAGCCATCTACTGCTCTACAGAGTGGTATTCCTCTCGAGCGTCTTTCTGGCCATTCTCCTGATTATTCGGCGCTCCGTTTGTTTGGTTGCGTCTGCTATGTTTTGCTTGCCCCTCGAGAACGCACCAAACTAACCGCTCAGTCTGTTGAGTGTGTCTTTCTTGGATACAGTGATGAGCACAAGGGCTATCGGTGTTGGGATCCTGTCGGTCGCCGGATGCGTATTTCCCGGGATGTGACTTTTGATGAATCTTGCCCCTTCTACCCGCGTCCATCCTCCCCAGCCTTTTCCACAGAGGACATCTCTTTTCTCACATTTCCAGATACACCTCCCTCTATGCCCAGTATTCCTACTCCTCGTCCCGCTGTTGTAGATCCGACGTCGTCCGCTCCTACAGTTTCTTCTCCTCCCTCACCGCATGACTCTTCACCTTCATCACCGATACCTCCCCCTTCTCCACCTTCATCACTGATACCTTCCCCTTCTCCACCTTCATCATTGATACATTCACCATCTCCACCTCCAGTGATTCCACCTCTTCAGTCATTTCCTTTGCATTATACTCGTCGTTCACGTGTTGTGGACAAGTCTACCATTGTGCCCTCTACTTCTGGTGTGTCATCTTCCTCCTCTCAGCCGACTTATGGTCTTCGTTCTCGGCCTTGTCTGCCCCCTGACCGATATTCTCCTTCTCGCTATGGTCTTTCGACCGTTCTTGAGCCGACTTCTTATCGAGATGCTATTGTTCATCCTGAATGGCAGTTTGCGATGGCAGAGGAGATTGCTGCCCTTGAGTGCAATGGCACGTGGGACCTAGTTTCTCTTCCCCCCCGTGTTCGTCCCATCACTTGTAAGTGGGTCTATAAGATTAAGACTCGCTCTGATGCTATCGGCGTCCTGGGAACGGGGGTACCCAGACTTGCATGCCTGCGGCCCAGGGCGTGGCCCACCTCAACGACCAAGTACGGCCTGGCCCGGCCTCACTCAGCACAAGGCCTTCGCGAGACCCCGAGCTCGCGAGGGAAGCAGCGCCAAGACCCGCGGGGGAGTAGGCATCACCAGGCCTCCTCCCGAGCTGCGGAGATTTCAATGCAACACTCGACCTTAGGAGGCCAAGGGTGACGCCAGCCAGGCCAGGCGGGCGCCAGCGTGCCAGAGGGGACAGTTTCCCCTTTGGTGCAAGGGAGGCAGGGGCACGCAAGTTCCCAAAGCGTCCCCCAAAGGTTTCCCTTCCGGTGCAACAAGACCAAGACCCGAGCCCCGCAGGACGGACGTCATCGCCGAGCCCACCTCTGCATCACCACCGACTACTTTGCAGGCGAAGACCACCTTTCGTCAGGATAAGATGTAACTCCTGACCCCTTTCAAATTTGGCCATTGTGGGATCCCTTCCCGCCTTTGCGATAAGGGAAGAGGACCCGGGCCGCTATAAATAGAGGCTAGGGTGCTCTGTAGAAGGGGATCCAACACACCTCCCAAACGCACTCGCGAGGCAACTCACCGTTATACTAGTTCATCCACAAACCTCCTCGTGAGGCAATCCACCAAAAGCAGGAGTAGGGTTTTACGCTTCGCAGCAGCCCGAACCTGGGTAAACTCTCGTGTGCTATCTCCTTCCTCGCCATCGAGCGGGGTTATCGTGTTGTGAAGTTGGAGGGGGTGAAGCTGTTGGGGATCTTCGCACACGCCCTTGGGTTCGAACTTCTTTGGGTTTTGCGGAGCCCGAAATCCGACATTTGGCACGCCAGGTAGGGGGCATGTCGGAGTCTTCAGCAAGCTTTGCCTCTGCTTCACCTCGTCGCGTCGATGGCCGACGCCCGACAGGCTCCTTTCGGCTTCGGCGGATCCGCCTTCACCAACCTCGCCACTGCCGTCCAAGACCCGCGCCCCAGCAGCGCGGTGCCGGGCGGTCACTACCAGGCCACCAGCGTCGTTTCCACCACCATTGATGCTTGTGCCGACCAGGCGCGTGGCGGACGAGCGGCGCCCACGGGACCGACATCGCGATGTACCGACGTAGGAGATCTCAACGCGCATGATGCACTGCTGAT
The DNA here is from genome assembly GCA_039707655.1 of Elymus sibiricus. Lineage (NCBI taxonomy): Eukaryota > Viridiplantae > Streptophyta > Magnoliopsida > Poales > Poaceae > Elymus > Elymus sibiricus. The sequence continues at coordinate 166,044,356 of CM077667.1, forward strand.
GGCGAGTGAGATGCTTCGCCGCCGCCTGACGCACGGGGGCTTCGACGCCTGGGCCGACCACATCGCCGAATTGGTCACCGTCGCGAGGAGGGCCTGGGTTCCCCACCCCCCTTCGCGACCGCCGGCGCTGCGCGCCGGGGGCTCGTTCGCCGTGCCCGTCGCCTCATCTGCGGACGACGTTCCCGCTCCACCCCCAGGCGAGCCCGAGCAGGGCCCGCCGCATCCTACTTCTCGAGCATGCGTTGGTTTTCCCTTGAAGAGGAAAGGGTGATGCAGCAAAGTAGATAAGTATTTCCCTCAGTTGTTGAGAACCAAGGTATCAATCCAGTAGGAGATACAAGCATGTCACCAATGGATGTACCTACACAAATAATCAAACACTTGCACCCAACGCTATAAAGGGGTTGTCAATCCCTTCACGGTTAATTGCAAGGATGAGATCTGATAGAGATAGATAGATATGATTGCTGAAACGAAAAGTAAAACAAAAGTAAAAAAGATTCAGCAAGGTATTTTTGGTTTATAGATCTGAAAATATAATGTGGAAAATAGACCCGGGGGCCATAGGTTTCACTAGAGGCTTCTCTCATGAAGGAAAATAATACGGTGGGTGAACAAATTACTGTCGAGCAATTGATAGAAAAGCGAATAATTATGAAGATATCCAAGGCAATGATTATGCATATAGGCATCACGTCCGTGTCAAGTAGACCGAAACGATTATGCATCTACTACTATTACTCCACACATCGACCGACTCCTGCCTGCATCTAGAGTATTAAGTTCATGAAGAACAGAGTAACGCATTAGGTAAGATGACATGATGTAGAGGGATAAACTCAAGCAATATGATGAAAACCCCATCTTTTTATCCTCAATGGCAACAATGCAATACGTGCCTCGCTACCCCTACTTTGTCACTGGGTGAGGACACCGCAAGATTGAACCCAAAACTAAGCACTTCTCCCATTGCAAGAATTACCAATCTAGTTGGCCAAACCAAACCAATAACTCGAAGAGACTTGCAAAGATATGAAATCATGCATATAAGAATTCAGAGAAGATTCAAATAATATTCATAGATAATCTGAACATAAACCCACAATTCATCGGATCTTGAAAAACACACCGCAAAAGAGTATTACATCGGATAGATCTCCATGAAGATCATGAAGAACATAGTATTGAAGAACAAAGAGAGAGAAGAAGCCATCTAGCTACTAGGTATGGACCCGAAGGTTTGTGGTAGACTACTCACGCATCATCGGAGGGGCAATGGAGTTGATGTAGATGCCCTCCGTGATCAAAACCCCCTCTGGCAGATTACCGGAAAAGGCTCCAAGATTGGATCTCACGGGAACAGAGGGTTCCGGCGGCGGAAAAGTATTTTTGTGGTTCTTTTTAGTATCCAGGGAATATTTGGGAATTTATAGGCTGAAGAATAGGGTTAGGAGGGCTGCCGTGGGGCCACAAGCCAGGAGGCGCCCCCCCTAGGGCGCGCCCCTGTGGCTTGTCGCCACACGGCGGCTCTCCTGCCTTCATCTCCAAGTTTGCTGGGTTTCTTCTGGTCCAAGAAAAATCATTCCGAAGATTTTATTCCGTTTGGACTCCGTTCAATATTCCTTATCTGCAATACTCAAAAACATGGAAAAAACAGAAACTGGCACTAGGCTCTAGATTAATAGGTTAGTCCCAAAAATAATATAAAATAGCATATTAATGCATATAAAACATCCAAAACAGATAATATAATAGCATGGAACAATCAAAAATTATACATACGTTGGAGACGTATCAAGCATCCCCAAGCTTAATTCCTGCTCGTCCTCGAGTAGGTAAATGATAAAAATAGAATTTTTGATGTGGAATGCTACCTAACATATTTATCCATGTAATATTCTTTATTGTGGCATGAATATTCAGATCCATAAGATTCAAAACAAAAGTCTAATATTGACATAAAAACAGTAATACTTCGAGCATACCAACAAGGTAATTGTGTCCTTTCGAAATAACATGGCCTTAGAAAGTTATCCCTACAAAATCATATGGTCTGGCTATGCTCCATCTTCCCCACACAAAGTATCTAAATCATGCACAACCCCGATGACAAGTCAAGCAATTGTTTCACACTTTTTATGTTTTCAAACCTTTTCAACTCTCACGCAATACATGAGCGTGAGCCATGGATATAGCACTATAGGTGGAATATAATATGGTGGAGGTTGTAAGGAAAAAGGAGAAGATAGTCTCACATCAACTAGGCGTATCAACGGGCTATGGAGATGCCCATCAATAGATATCAATGTGAGTGAGTAGGGATTTCCATGCAACAAATGCACTAGAGCTATAAGTGTATGAAAGCTCAAAAAGAAAACTAAGTGGTTGTGCATATGATGAAAAATTCCACTAGTTTTATGAAAGTGATAAAATAGGAGACTCTCTATAATGAAGATCATGGTGCTACTTTGAAGCACAAGTGTGGAAAAAGATAGTAGCATTGTCCCTTCTCTCTTTCTCTCATTTTTTTTCCTTTTCTTCTTCTTTTATTTATTTATTTTGGTGGGCATCTTTGGCCTCTCTTTTTTATTTGGGCTTCGCTGGCCTCTTTTATTTTTTGTAAAGTCTGGAGACTCATCCCAACTTGTGAGGGATTCATAGCTTCCATCATCCTTTTCTCACATGGGACAAATGCTCTAATAATGGAAATCATCACACTTTTATTTACTTACAACTCGATACCTAGAACAAAATATGACTCTATATGCAATATGAAAGTGATGATGCATGTCATGAAAAACGGAACGGTGGAAGTTGCATGGCAATATATCTCGGAATGGCTATGGAAATGCCATAATAGGTAGGTATGGTGGCTGTTTTGAGGAAAGTATATGGTGGCTGTTTTGAGGAAGGTGGGTTTTATGTACTGGCGAAAGTTGCGCGGTACTAGAGAGGCTAGCAAAGGTGGAAGGGTGAGAGTGCGTATAATCCATGGACTCAACATTAGTCATAAAGAACTCACATACTTATTGCAAAAGTCTATTAATTATCGAAGCAAAGTATTAGACGCATGCTACTAGGGGAGAGGTTGGTAGGAGTTAACCATCGCGCGCTCCTGACCCTCACACAAAGGTTGACAATCATTAAACAAATCATGCTCCGACTTCGTTACATAACGGTTCACCATAAGTGCATGCTACGGGAATCACAAACTTTAACACAAGTATTCACAATTACTCACTAGCATGACTCTCATATTACCATCTTCATATCTCAAAACTATATGCAAGGTGAAAGTGCGTTATATCGACTAGAGGGGGGGTGAATAGGCGATTTTTACAAATTCATCACTGATGAATTTCAACTTGAGGAATTTGAAATGTGATGAATAACTTGCAGCGGAATAAGTACTTAGGTGCATGCGAAACATAGCAGTAGCATGGTCATCATGATGAAATAGAGCATGCACAGATTACAGGTAGCGTGATACAGGATGCGCAGGTGATGAACAAGGTAACTTGAAGAATTTGGGGTGAGGAAATTGAGAAAGTCTTCAGTCAAATTCTTCAAACAGTAACGATCAATTTCATCAACATGTATACGAGGAAATAGAAGGGTTGAGGAAATAGAACCAGGTAGCTCGATGAAGACAATGATTTGATGACCCAGTTCCAACTGCTGTGACAGTCGTACGTCTGGTTTGGAGCGGCCTGGTATTTAAACCAGAAGACACAGAGTCCCGGAACACACAGTCCCTACCGTATTCTCCTTGAGCTAAGGTCACACAGACCTCGCCCAACCCTCGTGGTAAGTCTTCAGGGTAGACTTCCAAAACCCTCACAAACTGGTCACCCGGCGATCCACAATTTACTGCTGGATGCTCTAGACCAAGGTCACTTCGTGATCCCCAATTGACTGCAGGATGCACTAGACCATGACGCCTAACCGTCTGGAAGATACACAGTCTTCAAAGGTAACAAGCGTCGGTTCCACACAGGAACAATTTCTTTAGTGATGCTCAATCACTTTGGGTTTGGTGGTTTGGTTTGGGGTTTTTCCTCACTGATGATTTTCGCTCAAAGTCCTCGAGGAATGGGATGCTCTCAAATGACAAGTGTCAGTTCTCTCTCGGAGCAGCCAACCAGCTAGTGGTTGTAGGGGGTGGCTATTTATAGCCAGGGAGCAACCTGACATGATAAGACATAAATGCCCCCAATGATATGACCGTTATGTGGATAGGATGATTGGGGACAGCTGGCGCTTAGCACAGCAACGGTCGGAATTTCGAACTATGAAAGTCCTCAGGCTTATCATGTTCCTCACTTGTAGGCAATTCGCACTGGCGAAATCCTAACTCCTCAGTCAGACCAATTTCCTCAGAGACCAGAAGATCATCGTCTCTGTCACTGAAGAACTTGACTGAACTGCAAGAGGTTTCCAAAGGCTTCACTCGAAGGATTGGTTAGGTTGAGGCTTTTGAGTTGAGCATCAGTTGAAAATTTTCCTTAGTATTACCTCGGCCCCCTTTAACAGTACGGTGTTTCCTATGACTCAAAGAAAGGAAATGAAACTACGAAAACAAAAGTCTTCACGCTTCATAGTCCTCGTTCATATCTTCAAGGTCACACCGACTTCTTCTTTTTCAAAGTAATACCAAAGTCTTCAGCAAAGTCTTCACCAAAGTCTTCAGTTGAAGACATACATTTTTAGGGGTCGATAATCTCCGAATGTATCAAACTCCTCAGCGACTTATAAAGCCTGTGTACACTTACAAACGCATCAGTCTCTTAACCTATAAGTCTTCAATACACCAAAATCAGTAAGGGGCACTAGATGCACTAACAATCTCCCCCTTTTTGGTGATTTATGACAAATAGGTTAAGTTTTCAACGGGGATAATAATATGAAGTGAAAGTACTGAGTTTGAGGAATTTGATTGCAAGATATAGAATAACTCCCCCTGAAGATGTGCATATTTGAGGAATTTGCTTTGGACTGCAAATGCACATGACAGGTTAAAATTATGGAGAACTCCCCCTATATCTTGTAATCCATACACGCATTTAATATATATCATGAGGAAATTTAAATGCATGATGGAAAATGGGGTCTGAGGAAATTCAGCATGCGTGCATTAAGATAACTTGAGGAAATAGCATGCGGAAAGCAGTTCAAAAGCATCAGACCACCATCGGACTTAAGTTTACAACTCAACTAACAAAAGCTTCAGAAGAGCGAGAGTTGTAACTTAAACAAAAACAGCCCATATATAGAGACCCGCTTGAAGACTAACTCAAATTTTCTCCCCCTTTGTCATCGAAGACCAAAAGGGACGAAAAAGTGAGGACTAACGCCCCTGAAGAATTTCATCTTGAAGGTGGTGGAGGAGCGTCAGCGTTGTCGGGGTCGTTTGTTGATGCCGGGCCTGCAGCAGTGTCGTCAATGTCCTCAGCCTCATCCGCCTGGCGCGATGAAGAAAATGAGCTTGTAACCAGCTGAGGAACTTGAACTTTCTTCCATTTCTTCCTTGGAGGCATGGACCAATCAAAGTCTTGCTGAAATTCCATCTCCTTGAGTTCTTCATGAAGAAATGGCCCACGTGCGGTCAAAGACTTCATGAAGATAATAGTGGTTCTTCCTCACAGAGTTGTGCGTGACAGTCATGTCTCGAAGAAGTGAACCAAACTGACGTTTTACCCACTTGTGATTGCGATCAATTTTCTGATGAAGACTTAGAAGAAGCTCTCGATCAGTCATCACACGAGGTGCAGTTTCTTGAGGATTTTGCGCTGAGGCTTTTGCGGCAGAATCTTGGGTAGCAGAGTCATCATTGGTGGAATATGATGCAGCTTTGCGAAACTGACCATCCAATGGACGAGTACCTTCATCAATGACAGCTTTGCCTTTTTCCTTGATTGAGGAAAATGTATTCTTGAGGACTTCAATCGGAGGCAGAAAGCTGAAGTGATTTTGAAAGTCAGCCTTGAAGGGGATTGAAGACCTTGATCTGATGAATTTCATGATCCAGGGAGCGTAAGGCTTCAACTCAAAGGGTGACATAGCTGCATTGGCCAAAGTCCTCATGAAGAAATCATGGTAGTTTATGGGAATCCCATGAATGATGTTGAATAGCAAGTTCTTCATGATTCCCTCCACTTCTTCTTCTTCAGAATTGTGGCCCTTCTGAGGACTGAGGGTTTTGGTCAGAATGCGGTATACTGTCCTGGGCACATAGAGCAAATCCTTCACTAGGAAGGTGGTCCTTTGAGGTTTTCCAGGAGCCAAAGGCTTCATCAGCACTTGCATCATATGATTGGGCAGAGCAGGTTCATCAAACAGACATCTTGCTCCTTCTGAGGGAATTGGTATTGGGACTGACCGAAGTAGTTCAGAGGCTGGAGCAGTGTAGTGTGTAGATCCAGTCATCCAGTCCAAGACCCAAGAATTGATGTCAGAGGCATCACCTGTGATGTGCAAGGTGGCATAGAATTGAAGAATTAGCTCTTCATTCAAATCACATATGTCCACGCAGAATGGAAGAATTCCTGCATCATGAAGGACTGCGAGCACGGGTGTGAAGCATGGGATAGTTTCCATGTCCGCATGAGGAATTTGCCGATGCTCGAAGACTTTCTCCTTGTCAAACAATACTGATGCATAGTAGTTCATCTGTGTAGGTGTCCAGAATCTGGTGCGTCCGGCCCTTGCAGAGTCATATGGATTTGGTGCGTTGAAGAAAATGTGCTCGTTGAAGAAATTGGTCTTGATGAATTTGGGACGCTTTGAGCTTTTGAAAGGCATCTTGGGCTTCGGCTGAAGATTTGGCTTGAAGCGGCCCATAACTTCCAGAGGAGGAACTTCTTCAGATTGAAGAATTTGAATTGCAGTTTCCTCATTTGCAATCTGAGCAGCAATTTCTTCAGCTATAGCAGCTGGAATTTCTTCAGTATGAATTTCTTCAGTCTGGGCTGGAGACTGAGGAATTTGAGTGAGGGGAGTGTACATTGGAGAATTTGGGTGTGCGGCTTCCCAATATTCATCATGGATAAGAGGAGTTGAGTTTCCAATATCCACTTCTTCGTCAATTTCTTCAACGCCGGCCTCTTTAGCAGTCAACTGAGGCAGAGACGATGATACCAGTGGAGTTGAAGCATTTGCTTCCACTTCAATTTCTTCATCAATCTGCTCTGAGGAAGCAGCAAAATAATCTTCTTCATCTTCATTTGGAACTTCATAGTCAGTTCCAAAAGGAATTATCTCATAGGAAGGCATTGAGGAGATTGGGGTTGCATCAATAGGCTCAGTTGAGGCACTTGGCAGTGTCTTCAATTTCTTCACTGCTGAGGAATCTGAGGTTGATGCTTTTCTCTTTAGTGCAGCCTTCTCCGCAGCCTTAGTTTTATTCGCTTCTGATGCAGAAGGAAGGTTGATGTTCTTCACCCTTGAGGACTTTGCAGTTTCGGCAGAGGGTGAAGGTGGAGCATTTTCTTCAGGCGCAGCAAAAGCTTCAGCTGGCCTGGCAGTGTCTTCAGGCGCAACAGTTGTGGTTGCCCTGATAGGTTCTTCAGCAGCCTGAATTTCTTCAGCTGCATGTGCAGTTTCATCAGCAGGCTGAGCAGATTCTTCAGCCTGAGGAATTTGCAGTTGCGTTTGAGCAGCAACCTTTGAGTTGTGTTCCTTGATTGCAACTTGGGCTGCCCTCACAAATCTTACTTTGGAGCCCTTCCATTCAGCATCGTACTTTACTTGTTCATCGGTGAGACAACGAATTTCAGACTGAACAGTGACGAGTTGATTTGGAGTCAAATTCATCACATTGTTCCTCAGAAACTTTTCTTTTCTTGCCTTGCTCCTCTTAGCTTTCTGAGGTTGTTCTCTTTTCCACTTTTCTTCAGCGATAAAGTGTGTGAGGACATGATCCACAGCAATAGGCAGTTTCAGTGAAGATAGTGGAGTGCTGGGATCCTCATGCCATATGTCGATGAAATTGAGGACCAACTTTGGATCCAGCATACGAGGAACAGAGCTGTCCTTGGCAATTGCAGCCTTTTGCTGACTGTTTCTGATGATTTCTTCTAATTCTTCATTAGTGGCTTCATCATCTTCCTCAGATCCTGAGGGTATATTCACAGTAGCTTTGCTGTGATGAGGACTTGGTCGTTGACCTCGTCCAGCAGTTCTTTTCAATTTCATCAAGGTGGGGCTGGTTGATGGCCGTTCTTGGGCAGAGGAACTAGCAGAAGCCCCTGAAGCAATTGACAAGCCAGTAGTCCTTTGACATGTTGCAAGATGTACATGAGTTGAGGACTTTGTGGCAGCAGCTGATGATTGTGCAGCAACAGTGGGCTTTGAAGAATCTGCTTGAGGATTTTGCTGTGAAGACTTTGAAGTTGAAGATTTTGATTTCACAGCAGATTTCTTCACAAGCGATTTCTTCGAAGCGCTCACAGAGGCTCCAGCAGAGTCAGCAGCAGCAGCAGAATCTTCATTGAATTTCTTCACTGCAGCTTTGGCAGTTCTTTGAAGTTTTTGTTGAAGTTTTGCCCATTCATCAGGAAAGTCTTCACCGCGAGCAATGCTAGTGGGATCGACTTCTTGATTTGCAGCAGGAGGAGCCCTTTTGCAAGGAGGTTTGAGGGCGAATTTCCTCATGTACTTGGGAGTGACATAGCGATAGTCTCTCCATTCCTTCATCCACCTCCGTTCAATCCTTTGAATCCTGATTTTCCTCTGCTCCTTTGTTTCTTTGCCATGAATGGCCTCATCTGGAGTGCAGTACCCAGCATACAAATCCTCAGGTATCTCAAAAGTTGTGTTCTGTTCAGCCTTCTTTCCACCCTTCTGAGGTCTTTTGCCATCAGCCATTTTCTTCACTTGATGACTTTGAACTCTTGATGATTCTGAAGAAGTGCACAGTTTTTCCTCAAGAAACGCTGCAAATGAGTTAAGTTGATGAGAACCTAGTGATTCATCAGCAGACATTTTGGTACCTGTGAACAGAGTATAGGTGCGAGGAATTTGAAGAGGTCATATGCGTTCTCAGAAATTTTTCAAAATACATCAAGTTGAGGATTTTGACCATAGATGTCTTGAGGAATTTCACTAAGTGTTCTTGTCTTAGGTTCCAGAGTTGTGCGAATATGTAGATCCACACAATTGAGGAATCTTGAAGAAAATCATAACTTAGAGAAAAAAAACATCAAGGGATTGAAACATATGAAGTGCTTAAGAAGATGATTCTTGAAGAATAAATACTTTTGAGGATTTTGTGGAAGAACTAAAGATCAAACAAGGGCAGTAAAATTAAATTTTATTTACCCTGATGAAGAACACGATGAACAGTGAGATGAAATTCGGGAAGTTCGTCCGTTCAGATCTCCCACGCCCTAGCTTGGCAGAGGGAGACAGCTACAGCGGCGGCGGGGTGAAGACTTCCGCGGCCGATGCGAGTACGACGACGGCGAGGTCGAGGCAGTGAAGCTCTTCCTCTCCGGCGGCTATGATTTTAGCGGCGGCGCTAGGTTTGAGCTCGGGAGCGATGGAAGTGAGGAGTAACTCGAGCACAGTGAAGGGGAGGGGGTATTTATAGCGGCAGTAAAAACGAATCGGCCCGAAGATTTTGGACCAGATTGCCCCTGACCCTTACTCTCCATGCGACATGTGTCACCCACGTTCTGAGTAGTGGAGATAGTGGGGGATCGTGGCTTATCCAGTCGCAGGAATCGGAACAGTTTGAGCGGGAAGCGCCGAAAATTTTGATAGTGAAGATTTTAAAGTTTCGTTCGCAAATTCTTCAGCTGTCAAGGACACAGTGAAGACTTTGAACCAGTTTCAAAACAGAACGCATATGAAGAATTTGTGAACAGACTGGGTTGAGTTTAGCATAGAGGGGAAGCGGGTCCGATCACATTCACTTAGATGAAAATCAACTTGAAGAATTAGCAATAAGTGAATGCTGTTGAGGACATTGAAAACTCAAATAAATATATATATATATATAGTCAATGAAGAACATCAGTTTCATGGTTTGAAGAATTTGAAAAAGTTGAAGAATTTGAAAAGTTGAGGAATTTGCAAACTTGAGGAATTTGAAAATTTGAAGAATTTGCAAAATGATGAAAAACTCAACGCTGAAGAATTTCAACTATTGTTGGTGGCGTGACCCACCGTATAAGAATGATGATTTCAGACACCGCGTACAATTGTCGTAGGGTTCTGAGAATCAATTTCTTCGTTAATTTCTTCACACTTAGAGAGGTATTCTTCATTGATTGAAGAAAAACGTTACTTCGTGTGTTGCACATCAAAGTCATCAATTTTGAAAAAGTGTTAGGATGTGTGTCCTTTCAAAGAACATTCGAAGATTCTAAGATATTTAGCTCACACCGCAACTTGCAAAATCTCTTTTCATCCAAGGGCTTAGTGAAGATATCGGCCAGTTGTTCTTCAGTGGGGATGTGGTCGATGGAGATGTCGCCCTTGAGTACATGATCTCGAAGAAAATGATGACGAATCTGGATGTGCTTGGTCTTGGAGTGCTGAACTGGGTTGTGAGCAATCTTGATAGCGCTCTCATTGTCGCAGTAGAGAGGCACATTCTTCACCTTGATGCCATAGTCCTTGAGGGTTTGCTTCATCCACAGCAACTGAGCGCAACATGAACCAGCAGCAATGTACTCAGCTTCAGCAGTAGAAAGTGACACGCAGTTCTGCTTCTTTGAGGACCAACAGACTAAGGATCGTCCGAGGAAATGACATGTGCCTGAGGTTGACTTGCGATCCACACGATCTCCAGCATAGTCAGCATCTGAGTATCCGACGAGGTGAAGATTTGAGCCCTTGGGATACCATAATCCAAGCGTTGGTGTGTGAGCTAAGTATCGAAGAATATGTTTCACAGCCTTATGGTGTGATTCCTTCGGTGTTGCTTGGAATCGGGCACACATGCAAACACTTAGCATAATATCAGGCCTAGATGCACATAGATACAATAAAGAGCCAATCATGGAGCGGTATACCTTCTGATCGAAATCTTTACCATTTTCGTCAGTGCAGAGGTGACCTTTTGAAGGCATTGGAGTTTTGACGCCTTTGCATTCGTGCATGTTGAATTTCCTCAGAACATCCTTGAGGTATTTCTCTTGTGAGATGAAGATGCCATTGTCTTGCTGACGAATTTGAAGACCTAAGAAGAATTTCAACTCTCCCATCATAGACATTTGATATTCTTCACTCATCATATAGGCAAATTCATCACTGTAACGTTTGTCAGTACATCCAAATATAATATCATCGACATATATTTGGCGTATGAACAATTCATTGTCATAGGATTTAGTGAAAAGATTTGGGTCGAGTGAACCGGATTTGAAGCCTTTCTTCATGAGGAATTCCTTCAGAGTGTCATACCACGCCCGAGGGGCCTGCTTGAGGCCATAGAGGGCCTTGTTGAGTCTGAAGACTTTGTCAGGATGCTTAGGGTCTTCAAAACCTGGGGGTTGAGCAACATATACTTCTTCCTCAAGCTTACCATTGAGGAATGCACTTTTCACATCCATTTGATACAGAGTGATATCATGATGGTTAGCATAAGCAAGCAATATGCGAATAGCTTCAAGTCTAGCAACAGGTGCAAAAGTTTCATCAAAGTCAATTCCTTCAACCTGTGTGTAGCCTTGAGCTACAAGACGAGCCTTATTCCTTACCACAAGGCCATTTTCATCTTGTTTGTTGCGGTAGATCCACTTGGTACCTATGATGTTATGCTTGCGAGGATCTGGCCGCTTGACAAGTTCCCACACATTGTTGAGCTTGAATTGATGCAATTCCTCTTGCATAGCTTGAATCCACTCAGGCTCCATGAAAGCTTCATCAACTTTGGTGGGCTCTATCATAGAGACAAAAGCAAAATGCCCACAAAAGTTAGTCAGATGTGAAGCTCTTGAGCGAGTGAGAGGACCTGGTGCATTGATGTTGTCGATGATTTTGTCAATCTGCACTTCATTTGCAACTCTTGGATGAGCAGGTTGACGTGGCTGAGGATTTTCTTCAGCACCATTTTCTTCAGGTGTATCAGCATGAATGTCTTCATTGATTGGAATGATTTCCTCAGTAGGTTGAGGATTTTCTTCAGTGGGTACAACATCTTCAGTAGCTTTCAACTTAATGGATTCTTCAGGAGACTTTTCATCTGTCATAGAAGGCAGGTGCTCTCTTTGCGAGCCGTTAGTTTCATCGAACCGCACATCTACAGTCTCAACAACCTTTTTGTGGTGGGTGTTGAAGACTCTGTAGGTGTGCGAGTCCTTTCCGTAACCAAGCATAAACCTTCATGTGCTTTTGGTGCAAATTTAGAACTGTGGTGAGGATCTCTTATCCAGCATTTTGCACCGAAGACTTTGAGATAACTTACATTGGGTTTCTTGCCAGTCATCAGTTCATATGAAGTCTTCTTGAAGAACTTGTGAAGATATACCCTGTTGATGATGTGGCATGATGTATCAATTGCCTCAGGCCAGAAGTGATGAGGAGTCTTGTATTCATCAAGCATGGTGCGTGCCATCTCAACAAGAGTTCTATTCTTGCGCTCCACGATGCCGTTCTGCTGAGGAGTATATGGGGCAGAAAGCTCATGAATAATACCAAGTTCATCAAGATATTCATCAAGATTGGTATTCTTGAACTCAGTCCCGTTATCACTCCTGATATGCTTGATCTTGACGCCGAAGTTTGTTGAGGCCCTTGAAGCAAATCGTCTGAAGACATCCTGCACCTCAGACTTGTACAGAATAATATGCACCCAAGTGTAACGAGAGTAATCATCAACAATGACAAAGCCATACAAACTTGAAGAATTTGTTAGCGTGGAATAATGAGTGGGGCCAAAGAGGTCCATGTGAAGCAATTCAAAAGGTCGAGTCGTGGTCATGATTGTCTTCGAGGGATGCTTGGATCTGGTCATCTTCCCAGACTCACAAGCATCACAGAGGTGATCCTTGAGGAATTTGACACCTTCGATGCCAATGACGTGCTTTTTCTTCACGAGCGTGTGCAAGTTCCTCATACCAGCATGTCCAAGTCGTCGATGCCACAGCCAGCCTTCTGAGGACTTTGCAAGTAGGCACGTGGCAGGCTGAGGACCTGTAGAGAAATCAACAATATACAAGTCTCCTCTCCTAAAGCCTTCGAAGACTTTGGAATGGTCAGCTTCCATGATGACAACACAACGATATTTTCCAAAGATGACAACCATATCAAGATCACAAAGCATTGAGACAGACATGAGGTTGAACCCAAGGGATTCGACAAGCATCACCTTGTCCATGTGACGATCCTTGGAAATTGCAACCTTACCTAGACCCAATACCTTGCTTTTACCTTTGTCAGCGTAGGTGATATGCTTCAGGTGAGATGGGGCAAGTGGCATATTCATCAGTAGACTCTTGTCACCAGTCATGTGGTTGGTGCATCCACTGTCGAGGACCCACTCGGTAGTTTTTGGAGTTTCATCCTGCAGATGAATTAGGACAACTTACGAACTCATATGCTTCAGAGTGAAGAATATGACATCAAATTCATCAGGCAGAATTTCATCACACAACATAGTAATTAAAGCAGTGTGAGGACGTGAGAAATGAGGAATTCATTTCTGCATGATTAGCTTGCGTCCTTTCAAGCATTTTCTTCAGGTCTCCAGCAAATTCATCAGACGTTCAAGTTCGTCTGGAGACCTGACCCTGCATAAGAAGTTAGTTCATTTTCTTCACCACCCACATCTGGAGGGGTGGCAAAGAGTTCATCATTCTGCGAGCACCATATGAGAAAGGAGGCATTGAAGCTAGTGCACTTCGTTTCACAGGATTAGGGTTAGAGTACTCATATGAATAAGCAGAGAAATTCTTCGAGGACTTATGAACATAATGATTTGAAGAATAATGCACATATTCAGAACTCTTAGATTTTCCCTGCGAAACAGATGCATTAGCACGAGAATGATAATTTTGACCATTTGAGGAATTTGGTCCAATTGAAGACTTTGGTCCATATGAGGAATTTGATCTGGGGTTCCTTTTCTTCATGGGTGGTGTCGTGAGGACATTCACTTGAAGATTTTCAAAACAGCTCTTAGGAACCCAGATTTTTCTCATAGGTGAACCGTTCCTGCAGTTAGTTCCAACAAATCTGGCAAATACTTCACCTTTCTGATTTTTGAAGAATTTGTAGTTGGAGTCAAGTGACTGATCAGAGGAATATGCAGTTTCACAAGTAAAGCCAGATAAAGTGGATGGATCTACAGGAGGTCCTTTTGCAGCAACCCATGAAGTTTTGGGGTACTGCTCAGGTGTCCAGTAGGATCCATCAGCATTGAGTTTCCTCTCAAATGCAATACCCTCTTTCCTAGGGTTCCTGTTCAGAATCTGCTTTTTGAGCACATCGCAAAGGGTTTGATGCCCTTTGAGACTTTTGTACATGCCTGTCACATACAATTCCTTCAACCCTGCATTTTTGTCAGTGATACTTGTGGTATCCTCAGATGAGGAATTTGTGACCACTGGGATAGTTGAGGAATTTGCAGTAATAGAAGCATTTGAACATTCAGGTGAAGAATTAGCAGTTTCACGTTCGATGCATTTCATACATGGTGGAACAAATTCTTCCTGAGCGGTACTGATCTGTTGAGCCAGTAAGGAATCGTTTTCCCTTTGGAGATCCTCATGAGCCACTCTTAGTTTCTCAAGATCTTGCTTTCTTTGAAGAAATTCATAAGAAAGCTTCTCATGATCAACTAGGAGAGCATTATGATGACTCTGAAGGTTATCATACTTTGTCTGAAGACTTTTGAGATCATCAGACAGAGTTTGAGTCCGATCCACTTCCTCATTCAACAGATCATCGCTTTTGTCTAGTGATTTCTGAAGCTTTTCAAGTGCACTTTGTTGCATAGTGGCAATTTTAGCAAGTTTGGCATAGCTAGGTTTCACATATTCATCAGATTCACCTTCACTAGATTCAGAGGAAGAGTGATGCTTGTGTACCTTTGAACCTTTTGCCATGAAGCAGTAAGTGGGAGCATATTCATCGTTGCTGACGTCAGAGTTGTTGGGGTGGTCATTTTCTTCATCGTTGAAGATGGACTTGCTGACAAAAGCAGTGGCGAGAGCAAGGCTAGCAACACCAGAGTCAGACTCTTCCTCAGATTCTTCCTCTTCTTCATATTCTTCAGATTCTTCTTCAGAGTCCATTTCCTTGCCAATGAAAGCCCGAGCCTTTCTGGAACCTTTCTTCTTGTGCGATGAGGACTTTGCAGATGAAGACTTTGAAGATGAGGACTTTGAAGATTTCTTCTTTTTCTTCGAGTCATCAGAACTGTAGTCCTTGTATTTCTTCTTCTTTGATTCTTTTTCCCAGAGAGGACAGTCAGAGATAAAGTGACCAGACTTCTTGCATTTGTGAAAAGTTCTCTTCTTGTAGTCGCTTGAGGAATCTGATTTCCTCAAACTACTTTTTGATGACTTTGCAAATTTACCTCTCCTTGAGAACTTCTGGAATTTCCTCACAAGCATTGCCAGCTCCTGACTCAGTTCTTCAGGATCACCAATGCTACTATCAGAATCTTCATCTTCTGATGAGGAAATTGCTTTTGCCTTCAGAGCACGAGATCTTCCATAGCTTGGTACGTAGAGGTCTCTCTTCTCAGCTTGTTGGAATTCATGAGTATTGAGTCTCTCAAGTATATCAGCAGGATCAAGTGACTTGTAGTCTCCACGTTCTTGAATCATCAAAGCCAGTGTATCGAATGAGGAATCAAGAGATCTTAGCAGTTTCTTCACCACCTCGTGGTCAGTGATATCCGTGGCACCCAGTGCTTGAAGCTCGTTGGAGATATCAGTGAGACGATCAAAAGTTTGCTGAACATTCTCATTGTCGAGTCTTTTGAAGCGGTTGAAGAGATTGCGAAGAACATCAACACGAGAGTCACGTTGAGTGGAAACACCTTCGTTGACCTTGGACAGCCTATCCCAGATAAGCTTAGCAGCCTCCAAAGCACTCACTCTGCCATACTGACCTTTGCTCAGATGGCCACAGATGATATTCTTCGCTTGAGAGTCGAGTTGCTTGAATCTCTTCACATCAGCAGCGTTGATCGTGGGAGTGACGGAGGGAACACCATTTTCCACAACATACCAGAGATCGTTGTCAATAGCCACAAGATGCATGCGCATCTTGTTCTTCCAGTAGGGGTAGTCCGACCCATCGAAGGTAGGACAGCCTGCGGAAACCTTGATCATACCTGCAGTCGACATAACTAGAACTCCAGGTGGTTAAACCAAAATCACACAGAACAAGGGAGTACCTTGCTCTGATACCAATTGAAAGTGCGTTATATCGACTAGAGGGGGGGTGAATAGGCGATTTTTACAAATTCATCCCTGATGAATTTCAACCTGAGGAATTTGAAATGTGATGAATAACTTGCAGCGGAATAACTACTTAGGTGCATGCGAAACATAGCAGTAGCATGGTCATCATGATGAAATAGAGCATGCACAGATTACAGGTAGCGTGATACAGGATGCGCAGGTGATGAACAAGGTAACTTGAAGAATTTGGGGTGAGGAAATTGAGAAAGTCTTCAGTCAAATTCTTCAAACAGTAACGATCAATTTCATCAACATGTATACGAGGAAATAGAAGGGTTGAGGAAATAGAACCAGGTAGCTCGATGAAGACAATGATTTGATGACCCAGTTCCAACTGCTGTGACAGTCATACGTCTGGTTTGGAGCGGCCTGGTATTTAAACCAGAAGACACAGAGTCCCGGAACACACAGTCCCTACCGTATTCTCCTTGAGCTAAGGTCACACAGACCTCGCCCAACCCTCGTGGTAAGTCTTCAGGGTAGACTTCCAAAACCCTCACAAACTGGTCACCCGGCGATCCACAATTTACTGCTGGATGCTCTAGACCAAGGTCACTTCGTGATCCCCAATTGAATGCAGGATGCACTAGACCATGACGCCTAACCGTCTGGAAGATACACAGTCTTCAAAGGTAACAAGCGTCGGTTCCACACAGGAACAATTTCTTCAGTGATGCTCAATCACTTTGGGTTTGGTGGTTTGGTTTGGCGTTTTTCCTCACTGATGATTTTCGCTCAAAGTCCTCGAGGAATGGGATGCTCTCAAATGACAAGTGTCAGTTCTCTCTCGGAGCAGCCAACCAGCTAGTGGTTGTAGGGGGTGGCTATTTATAGCCAGGGAGCAACCTGACATGATAAGACATAAATGCCCCCAATGATATGACCGTTATGTGGATAGGATGATTGGGGACAGCTGGCGCTTAGCACAGCAACGGTCGGAATTTCGAACTATGAAAGTCCTCAGGCTTATCATGTTCCTCACTTGTAGGCAATTCGCACTGGCGAAATGCTAACTCCTCAGTCAGACCAATTTCCTCAGAGACCAGAAGATCATCATCTCTGTCACTGAAGTACTTGACTGAACTGCAAGAGGTTTCCAAAGGCTTCACTCGAAGGATTGGTTAGGTTGAGGCTTTTGAGTTGAGCATCAGTTGGAAATTTTCCTTAGTATTACCTCGGCCCCCTTTAACAGTACGGTGTTTCCTATGACTCAAAGAAAGGAAATGAAACTACGAAAACAAAAGTCTTCACGCTTCATAGTCCTCGTTCATATCTTCAAGGTCACACCGACTTCTTCTTTTTCAAAGTCTTCAGGGAATACCAAAGTCTTCAGCAAAGTCTTCACCAAAGTCTTCAGTTGAAGACATACATTTTTAGGGGTCGATAATCTCCGAATGTATCAAACTCCTCAGCGACTTATAGAGCCTGTGTACACTTACAAACGTATCAGTCTCTTAACCTATAAGTCTTCAATACACCAAAATCACTAAGGGGCACTAGATGCACTAACACAAGGAATCAAACTTCTCATAGTATTCAATGCACTTAATATGAAAGTTTTTATTATATCCCTCTTGGATGCCTATTATATTAGGACTAAATTCATAACCTAAACCAATTACCATGCTGTTTAAAGACTCTCAAAATAATATAAGTGAGGTACGAGAGTTCAATAATTTCTACAAATAAAACACCACTGTGCTCTAAAAAGATATAAGTGAAGCACTAGAGCAACATTGCCTAGCTCAAAAGATATAAGTGAAGCACATAGAGTATTCTAATAAATTCATGATTCAGCGTGTCTCTCTCAAAAAGATGTGTGCAGCAAGGATGATTGTGGCAAACTAAAAAGCAAAGACTCATATCATACAAGACGCTCCAAGCAAAACACATATCATGTGGTGAATAAAAATATAGCCTCAAGTAAATTTACCGATGGATTGAAGACGAAAGAGGGGATGCCTTCCGGGGCATCCCGAAGCTTAGGATTTTTGGTATCCTTTAATATGGCTTGGGGTGCCTTGGGCATCCCCAAGCTTAGGCTCTTGCCACTCCTTATTCCATAGTCCATCAAATCTTTACCCAAAACTTGAAAACTTCACAACACAAAACTCAACAGAAAACTCATGAGATCCGTTAGTATAAGAAAAATAAATCACCACTTTAGGTACTGTTGTGAACTCATTCTTTATTTATTTTGGTGTAATATATACTGTATTACAACTTCTCCATGGTTCATACCCCCCGATACAACCCATAGATACATCAAAATAAGCAAACAACACAAAGAAAACAGAATCTGTCTAAAACAGAACAGTCTGTAGCAATCTATAGACTTCGAATACTTCTGTAACTCCAAAAATTCTGAAAAATTAGGAAAATCAGGGAAATTTGTATATTAATCTTGTGTAAAAATTTCAGATCAAAATCACATTCCAGTGAATTTACAAAATTCCTGGACTGAGAGCAAAAGTTTCTATTTTTCAGCAAAATCAAATCACAAACACCGTAGACCATCCCAATGGTCTTACTTGGCTCAAACACTAATTTAAACAAGAAAACACAATTATTACAGAAGTAATAATGTGCAAAACACTCAAAAACAGAAGCAAAAACAGAAGCATAAAAATAAAATTGGGTTGCCTCCCAACAAGCGCTATTGTTTAACGCCCCTAGCTAGGCATAACGCAATAGATCTAAGTATTGTCATCTTTGGTATGCAACTCCTCAATTGCACACTTATAAACCCTAGGAGATTCTTTGGTTTTATCAATAATCATACTCCTAGGCAAGAAATCAAGAAATTCACTTGTAGCAATTGGTTCCCGGACAATATTGCTAAAGTTAGGGTGAACACTTATCATCTTAAGATCTTCATCCCCTCTACTAGAAGATTCACCCTTATTCTTAGGAACATAAACAAACTTGGCAGTCTTAGAAAGAGGAAATTTTGGAGTAGTTTGGACAGAAGCAAAAGCGGAACCCAAGTTGGTAATAATGTCCTCTAGCTTTCCAATTCTAGAGGAATCTTGATCCAATTTTTCATTAACTATGGGTTCTTTTTCCCTTAGGTTTTTTAGAGTAACTCCTACCTTAGATCCATATTGAGTGATATGATTATGGATCTTTTTATCCAAGTTTTCAATGAGCTCTATAGTAGCTACTTTATTTTCAATGATATCAAGCCTTCGCATAACATGTTCCAAAGTCAAGATTGTTTCATTTACCATGAGCGGGGGTGAACCTACCAAATTTATCATAGCATTATAAGAATCAAAGGTATTGCTTCCCAAGAAATTCCCTCCCGTAATGGTATCCAAGACATATCTATTCCAAGGAGAAACACCCACATAAAAATTGCGAAGGAGAACGGTAGTAGATTGCTTACGAGTAGATCTATTTTGAGCATTGCAAATTCTATACCAAGCATCTTTTAAATTTTCTCCCTCCCTTTGGTTAAAATTAAGAACTTCATTCTCGGGAGTGCTAGCGATAGTAGCAAGGCTAGCCATGAGTTTAAGCAATCTGACACACCAGCAAAAAGCAAACGAAAAGACGAACGAAAGAGGGGCGAGTAAAAAGGCAAATCTTTTTGGTATTTTCTGAAAATCGTTTTAGAAGTGGGGGAGAGGAAAACGAGAGGCAAATGGCAAATAATGTAAATGCAAGAGATGAGTTTGTGATGGGTACTTGGTAGGCTTGATGTAGATCTCCCTGGCAACGGCGCCAGAAATCCTTCTTGCTACTTCTCGAGCATGCGTTGGTTTTCCCTTGAAGAGGAAAGGGTGATGCAGCAAAGTAGATAAGTATTTCCCTCAGTTGTTGAGAACCAAGGTATCAATCCAGTAGGAGATACAAGCAAGTCACCAATGGATGTACCTAAAGAAATAATCAAACACTTGCACCCAACGCTATAAAGGGGTTGTCAATCCCTTCACGGTTAATTGCAAGGATGAGATCTGATAGAGCTAGATAGATTTGATTGCTGAAACGAAAAGTAAAACAAAAGTAAAAAAGATTGCAGCAAGGTATTTTTGGTATTTTTGGTTTATAGATCTGAAAATATAATGTGGAAAATAGACCCGGGGGCCATAGGTTTCACTAGAGGCTTCTCTCATGAAGGAAAATAATACGGTGGGTGAACAAATTACTGTTGAGCAATTGATAGAAAAGCGAATAATTATGAAGATATCCAAGGCAATGATTATGCATATAGGCATCACGTCCGTGTCAAGTAGACCGAAACGATTCTGCATCTACTACTATTACTCCACACATCGACCGACTCCTGCTTGCATCTAGAGTGTTAAGTTCATGAAGAATAGAGTAACACATTAGGTAAGATGACATGATGTAGAGGGATAAACTCAAGCAATATGACGAAAACCCCATCTTTTTATCCTCGATGGCAACAATGCAATACGTGCCTCGCTACCCCTACTTTGTCACTGGGTGAGGACACCGCAAGATTGAACCCAAAACTAAGCACTTCTCCCATTGCAAGAATTACCAATCTAGATGGCCAAACCAAACCAATAACTCAAAGAGACTTGCAATGATATGAAATCATGCATATAAGAATTCAGAGAAGATTCAAATAATATTCATAGATAATCTGATCATAAACCCACAATTCATCGAATCTCGAAAAACACACCGCAAAAGAGTATTACATCAGATAGATCTCCATGAAGATCATGAAGAACATGGTATTGAAGAACAAAGAGAGAGAAGAAGCCATCTAGCTACTAGCTATGGACCCGAAGGTCTGTGGTAGACTACTCACGCATCATCGGAGGGGCAATGGAGTTGATGTAGATGCCCTCCGTGATCTAATCCCCCTCCGGCAGATTACCGGAAAAGGCTCCAAGATTGGATCTCACGGGAACAGAGGCTTGCGGCGGCGGAAAAGTATTTTCATGGCTCTTTTTGGTATCCAGGGAATATTTGGGAATTTATAGGCCGAAGAATAGGGTTAGGAGGGCTGCCGTGGGGCCACAAGCCAGGGGGCGCCCCCCTAGGGCGCGCCCCTGTGGCTTGTCGCCACACGGCGGCTCTCCTGCTTTCATCTCCAAGTTTGCTGGGTTTCTTCTGGTCCAAGAAAAATAATTCCGAAGATTTTATTCAGTTTGGACTCCGTTTAATATTCCTTATCTGCAATACTCAAAACATGGAAAAAACAGAAACTGGCACTAGGCTCTAGATTAATAGGTTAGTCCCAAAAATAATATAAAATAGCATATTAATGCATATAAAACATCCAAAACAGATAATATAATAGCATGGAACAATAAAAAATTATAGATACGTTGGAGACTTATCACCGCACGCCGTACTTCTTCTCCTTCGGATCCCGGTGACCAGCTTCGGGGTGCCGCATGGCCCCACCAGTGGTGCCTTTGAAGAGGGTGATGGGGCGCTTTGCGCGCGCCTCAACGCGCGCACCCATACCCAGATGGATCATCAACAGCCCGGATCATCCCGGCGGGAGCGCGCCAACCGGCATAGGGAACATGCGGCTCAGGTTTCCGGTCAGGCAGGTAACCGTAACAGAGGCGCGGTGGATAACCAGGGAGGCAACCCACGTCAAGACACACGCGGCCCGCCCCACGGCGGCGACAGAGGTAAGCAACATCGGGCGGAGGCTCGCCACAGGAGGGTCTGTGGCCCGCGCGCCCAGGGTGGTGTCTTCCCGCCACCTGGGGAGACTACCCTTGGTGCGCGTGGGGACGACTCAGGAGGGGGCCAAGGCCTCTATACGGAGGCCTATGTTCCGAGCTACGTCATACCTGCGGATGGCGCGGAGGATCAGGCGCCCCCCGCGGGTGCCGGCGCTCTCCCGGAGTAGGGAGATGTCCCGGACGCTCCCCCAAGCCGGGCCTGGGGGCTTCCACAGAGGGAGTACTAGGCCAGGTTGGCGCAAGCAGGGGGGCGTCCTGGGATGCGCAGGGGCGTGACGCAGACGCCACCCGCACGAGCAAACAACACACAGCCAAGCCCAGGGCCACAGGAGCGACCGCCTGGGGGGATCGGCAGGATACAAGCAGCGCGGGCCACCTGCGGCAATGGGGGCACCGGCGCGGCCCTCAGGGGGCAGGGCCTCGCGAGGTCCTCTAGCGCGATCCGGTCGGCGCCCCGACACCTCACGAGGCGGCTTCACCAACACAACACCTCTACGGCTGTGCTGGGTGCATTGTGCTCATGTTTGGGCCGCGGGAGCGCAATCCCGCGGTTACGCGGGGAATAGTGCACTCAGGTTTGGGCTGTAGAGGCGCGCAACTAGGCAAGAATGCGTGGGATGGCTCTTAATCGAGTTGGGAGCATCTGGGCCATGCGCCTGGGGGCTTGCCCAGCTATCTTCGGTCGTGACACTCTCACGTAATAATGAGTGGGCTGTATACGCCCGGATTCCCCCGAGGACGCGGAGGGGTTCCCACCCACGCCCAAGTGGAAGCCCCATGCTCCGCGCTGGCGGACAACACTGTCCTCCAATGACTATGCCCACTCAACGTGGATGCCCTATGTTCCGCGCTGGGGGAAGACGAAGACTAGCCTAGGTGCCGGACGCGGCAGTTCTTTGCTTTTCTTTTATTCGAATTTGCCGTTTTCCTGGAACGAAATCCGAGGTTTCTTTTTTCGACTCTATTTAAAAGAAAAGGGGAGGGAATTTTTTCTTCTTGCAGTCCTCTATCTTGAAGTTTCTTTCTCTGAGATAACGCCTGCCAGCCTCGCCCTCCCGCGCCCCACGAGCGGGGGCTACTGGCATGGTGCGCACACCTCGCCAAGGCCTTGGCATCCTGGTCCCCGCGTGGCCTTGGCGTCCTGGTCCTCGCGTGGCGCTCTCGAGCAAGCTAGCAGACACGCGCTACCTCACCCTCGCTCAGGGGCTCCGGCGCGGCTCGGTGCGCAGTCTTAAAAACCCCTGGAGGCTCACGCCCCCTGGGACAAGCACCGACAGAAAGGATTGGTCACCGCTTGAACGTCAAGGGAGTCTCCTGAGCTTTGCCCCTCAGGAGCCTCACTGATCGCGTGGCTCCTCGCTCGCTCTTTGGTCTCGTCCTGGTGATCCGGACGCCCCAATGGCGGTCGAGGCCTCGCCCCTTTGGTCTCGTCCTGGTGATCCGAATGCCCCAACGGTGGTCGAGGCATGCACGGGATCGGGCCCCGCCGATGTAGAGTGCCGCTTGAGCATCAAAGGGGGCTCCTGAGCATCGCGCCTCAGGAGCCTCACTGATCGCGTGGCTCCTCGCTCGCCCCTTGGTCTCATCCTGGTGATCCGGACGCCCCAATGGCGGTCGAGGCCCCGCCCCTTTGGTCTCGTCCTGGTGATCCGGACGCCCCAACGGTGGCGGGGCATGCACGAGATCAGGACCTGCAGACGCAGAGTGCCGAAAGCCCCCCCCAACCGCCTCACTCGTAGGAAGGAGGAACCTCCCCAAGCTCTCCAAGTGCCACTAGCTCACTAGGCGCCACTGCCAAACCTCACGGCGTGGAAGCCCGCCGCGGACGCATCAAGATAAGTACTCTAACCACGATCAAAGAGAAGTCTCGGTTAACAGTAACGCAGTGATCGTAATACGTAATGAGAGTTCTAATAAAAGGGCGCAAGCGCCAAAGTTCGTCACACACCCGGAAGGCCCCCCATGATTTTTGGTTACATGCAGAAGAAAAGAAAAGAAGGTGAAGGAGCCCCCCGGGGGCTACCGCTCCTGAGGCCCCGGCTCCGGCGTGCCGGCGCTCAGTCGGAGTCCTCCTCCTCCTTGATGGCGCCGCGGTGGCACATCGGCGTGACCGCTTCCTGGGCGGGGGAGCGGCGCCGCCGTGGCTGGCTTCCCCCCGAAGTCCGGGTGCACCGGCGTGGCGGGGCGTCGTAGCTGTCGTCACTCGGGCTCTCCTCGGAGGAGGTATCACTGCTACTGGAAGTGTGGCGGCCGTCGCCAAGGGCAAGCCCACCTCCAAGATCGCCGCTACCGCCGCCCTCCGGGTAGCACTCCAAGCGCCTGCCGTCCTCCCCGAACATCCTGACGAAAAGCGTCGCGACACAGCCGTGCTTGAAGTGGAGCGTGGGCCTCCCCTCCAGGTCGTGGGCGCGGGCGAAGGTCTGCCACCCGCGGCTCAAAAAGGCATTGCCTGTGGGGGTAACCTCAACCTCCACCCACAACGCGCCGTTGCAACAACCGTCGGCCTGCAGCCACAGACCTGCGGGTGCGTCAACCGGCAACGTCTCCGTGAAGGAGCGCGGGAGCTGCAACCAGGAGCTCGCCGACCACTCCACCGGCACCACGAACTCCAGGCCCGCGTCGGCCGTGCGGGCTTGTGGACGCGGCGGCCAAGCACCGACTGCAGGTTTCCCTCCCCGACCACGGCCGCCGCGCCCGCCGCCTCCGGCCGCGCCAGCGGAAGTGCCGGACCCCGCCGAGGGTCGCCCACGCCCACGGGGCATCGCCGGCGACGTCCCAGTATACTTGCGAGGACGACCCCTGCTCCTCTTGGGAGGGAGTGGGTCCGGCACCCCCTGGCAGGCTTTTCCCTTCTCGGCAGCGGAGAACCTCCTCACAGGCGTCATGATGGGGGAGATGAAGAGCGAAGGCGGGGGAGCGAGGAGTAGGAATGGGCTGGGGGCTCAGTTCCCCCCACCCATTTATAGCTAGATGGAGGCCAACCGGCATCTCCCTACCCCGGGTAATGATGGCCCCGCAACGTGCGCCGGTTGAAGGTCAGACAGAGCGGTTACCGAGGCATCGTGGGGAGCGGAGACGCCGTGCACTCCTCGGGCAGCGCGAGATAGACTCGACCGGTATGCTACCCTGCCTCATGTCTTTTCATCTGCTCCTGTCGGGTCACATCCACGTGGCCCGAGGGAGGGAGAGACCACAAGGAGACAGCCGCATTCAAGGAAGGCAATGATGGCCGAGGAGGCGCGCAGGCTTCGCATTAGCTTGACTCAGGACGGTTCCCGACGTCTTCGGGGATCCGAGACGCTCACGTCTCATCATGCGCCACGCGTCAAGTTGGGCCCGCAGGCGGTTGGGGCCCACGGCGTTTCAGGCCATCTTCCGTGGCTTTGCCCAGAAGCTGGCTCGAGCGCGCCTCGGGCCCGGGGGCTACTGTCGGCGTTCTGGGAATGGGGGTACCCAGACTTGCCTGCCTGCGGCCCAGGGCGTGGCCCACCTCAACGACCAAGTACGGCCCAGCCCGGCCTCACTCACCACAAGGCCTTCGCGAGACCCCGAGCTCGCGAGGGAAGTAGCGCCAAGACCCGCGGGGGAGTAGGCCTCCCCAGGCCTCCTCCCGAGCAGCGGAGATTTCAATGCAACACTCGACCTCAGGAGGCCAAGGGTGATGCCAGCCAGGGCAGGCGGGCGCCAGCGCGCCAGAGGGGACAGTTTCCCCTTTGGTGCAAGGGAGGCAGGGGGCACGCAGGTTCCCAAAGCGTCCCCCAAAGGTTTCCCTTCCGGTGCAACAAGACCAAGACCCCGAGCCCCGCAGGACGGACGTCATCGCCGAGCCCACCTCAGCATCACCACCGACTACTTTGCAGGCGAAGACCACCTTTCGTCAGGATAAGATGTACCTCCTGTGCCCTTTCAAATTTGGCCATTATGGGATCCCTTCCCGCCATTGCGATAAGGGAAGAGGACCCGGGCCGCTATAAATAGAGGCTAGGCTGCTCTGTAAAAGGGGATCCAACACACCGCCCAAACGCACTCGCGAGGCAACTCATCGCTGTACTAGTTCATCCACAAACCACCTCGTGAGGCAATCCACCAAAAGCAGGAGTAGGGTTTTACGCTTCGCAGCGGCCCGAACCTGGGTAAACTCTCGTGTGCTATATACTTCCTCGCCATCGAGCGGGGTTATCGTGTTGTGAAGTGCTACTTCTTGAGCTTGCGTTGGTTTTCCCTTGAAGAGGAAAGGGTGATGCAGCAAAGTAGATAAGTATTTCCCTCAGTTGTTGAGAACCAAGGTATCAATGCAGTAGGAGATACAAGCAAGTCCCCAATACACAAATAATCAAACACTTGCACCCAACGCAGAAAAGGGGTTGTCAATCCCTTCACGGTTATTTGCAAGGATGAGATCTGATAGAGATAGATATGGAAGATTACTAAAAAGAAAAGTAAAACAAAAGTAAAAAGATTGCAGCAAAGTACTTTTGGTATTTTTGGTTTATAGATCTGAAAATATAATATGGAAAATAGACCCGGGGGCCATAGGTTTCACTAGAGGCTTCTCTCATGAAGGAAAATAATACGGTGGGTGAACAAATTACTGTCGAGCAATTGATAGAAAAGTGCATAGTTATGACGATATTCAAGGCAATGATTATGCATATAGGGATCACGTCCGTGTCAAGTAGACCGAAACGATTCTGCATCTACTACTATTACTCCACACATCGACCGACTCCTGCTTGCATCTAGAGTATTAAGTTCATGAAGAACAGAGTAACGCATTAGGTAAGATGACATGATGTAGAGGGATAAACTCAAGCAATATGATGAAAACCCCATATTTTTATCCTTGATGGCAACAATACAAGTACATGCCTCGCTACCCCGACTTTGTCACTGGGTGAGGACACCGCAAGATTGAACCCAAAACCAAGCACTCCTCCCATTGCAAGAATTACCAATCTAGTTGGCCAAACCAAACCAATAACTCGAAGAGACTTGCAAAGATATGAAATCATGCATATAAGAATTCAGAGAAGATTCAAATAATATTCATAGATAATCTGATCATAAACCCATAATTCATCAGATCTCGACAAACACACCGCAAAGGAGTATTACATCGGATAGATCTCCATGAAGATCATGAAGAACATGGTATTGTAGAACATAGAGAGAGAAGAAGCCATCTAGCTACTAGCTATGGACCCGAAGGTCTGAGGTGAACTACTCACACATCATCGGAGGGGCAATGGAGTTGATGTAGATGCCCTCCGTGATCGAATCCCCTCCGGCAGATTACCAGAAAAGGCTCCAAGATGGGATCTCACGGGAACAGAGGCTTCCGGCAGCGGAAAAGTATTTTTGTGGCTCTTTTTGGTATTGGGGGAATAGTTGGGAATTTATAGGCTGAAGAATAGGGTTAGGAGACCTGCTCGGGGGCCACAAGCCAGGGCCCCCCCCCTATGGCGCGCCCAGGTGGCTTGTCGCCTCCCGGCAAGTCTCCTGCCTTCATCTCCAAGTCTGGCAGGTTTCTTCTAGTGCAAGAAAAATCATTCCGAAGATTTTATTCCGTTTGGACTCCGTTTAATATTCCTTATCTGCAATACTCAAAAACAAGGAAAAAAATAGAAACTAGCACTAGGTACTAGATTAATAGGTTAGTCCCAAAAATAATATAAAATAGCATATTAATGCATATAAAACATCCAAAACAGATAATATAATAGTATGGAACAATAAAAAATTATAGATACGTTGGAGACATATCAAGCATCCCCAAGCTTAATTCCTGCTCGTCCTCGAGTAGGTAAATGATAAAAACAGAATTTTTGATGTGGAATGCTACCTAACATATTTATCCATGTAATATTCTTTATTGTGGCATGAATGTTTAGATCCATAAGATTCAAAACAAAAGCTCAATATTGACATAAAAACAGTAATACTTCAAGCATACTAACAAGCAATTGTGTCCTTTCAAAATAACATGGCCTTAGAAAGTTATCCCTACAAAATCATATGGTCTGGCTATGCTCCATCTTCCCCACACAAAGTATCTAAATCATGCACACCCCCAATGACAAGTCAAGCAATTGTTTCACACCTTTTATGTTCTCAAACCTTTTCAACTTTAACGCAATACATGAGCCACCTAGGTATTCAGTTCCTGATGGCATGGTTTGCCGTCTTCGTCGCTCTCTATATGGCCTTAAGCAAGCCCCCCGCGCTTGGTTTGAGCGTTTTGCCTCTGTGGTCACTGCAGCTGATTTTTCACCCAGTGCTCATGATCCAGCTCTGTTTGTCCACCTTTCTGCTCGTGGTCGCACTCTTCTTCTTCTGTATGTAATATTCTTTATTATGGCATGAATATTCAGATCCATAAGATTCAAAACAAAAGTCTAATATTGACATAAAAACAGTAATACTTCGAGCATACCAACAAGGTAATTGTGTCCTTTCGAAATAACATGGCCTTAGAAAGTTATCCCTACAAAATCATATGGTCTGGCTATGCTCCATCTTCCCCACACAAAGTATCTAAATCATGCACACCCCCGATGACAAGTCAAGCAATTGTTTCACACCTTTTCTGTTCTCAAACCTTTTCAACTTTCACGCAATACATGAGCGTGAGCCATGGATATAGCACTATAGGTGTAATAGAATATGGTGGAGGTTGTCTGAAAAAGGAGAAGATAGTCTCACATCAACTAGGTGTATCAACGGGCTGTGGAGATGCCCATCAATAGATATCAATGTGAGTGAGTAGGGATTGCCATGCAACGGATGCACTAGAGCTATAAGTGTATGAAAGCTCAAAAAGAAACTAAGTGGGTGTGCATCCAACTTGCTTGCTCACGAAGACCTAGGGCAATTTTGAGGAAGGCCATCATTGGAATATACAAGCCAAGTTATATAATGAAAAATTCCCACTAGTATATGAAAGTGACAAAAAAAGGAGTCTCTCTATCATGAAGATCAAGGTGCTACTTTGAAGCACAAGTGTGGAAAAAAGATAGTAGCATTGTCCCTTCTCTCTTTTCTCTCATTTTTTTGGTGGGCATCTTTGGCCTCTTTTTTTTTATTTGGGCTTCATTGGCCTCTTTTATTATTTGTAAAGTCCGGAGACTCATCCCTACTTGTGAGGGAATCATAGCTTCCATCATCCTTTCCTCTCATGGGACAATGCTCTAATAATGATGATCATCACACTTTTATTTACTTACAACTCGATACCCGCAACAAGATATGACTCTATATGAATGCTTCCGGTGGTGTACCGGGATGTGCAACGATCTAGCATAGCAAATGACATCAAAAAACGGACAAGCCATGAAAACATCATGCTAGCTGTCTTACGATCATGCAAAGCAATATGACAATGATGGTGCGTGTCATAAAAAACAGAACGGTGGAAGTTGCATGGCAATATATCTCGGAATGGCTATGGAAATGCCATAATAGGTAGGTATGGTGGCTGTTTTTAGGAAGGGTATATGGTGGCTGTTTTGAGGAAGGTGGCTTAATGCACCGGCGAAAGTTGCGCGGTACTAGAAAGGCTAGCAATGGTGGAAGGGTGAGAGTGCGTATAATCCATGGACTCACATTAGTCATAAAGAACTCACATACTTATTGCAAAAATCTATTAGTTATCGAAGCAAAGTATTATATCCATGCTCCTAGGGGAGAGGTTGGTAGGAGTTAACCATCGCGCGCTCCCGACCCTCACACAAAGGATGACAGTCATTAAATAAATCATGCTCCGACTTCGTTACATAACGGTTCACCATACGTGCATGCTACGGGAGTCAAAAACTTTAACACAAGTATTTTTACCATTCCACAATTACCCACTAGCATGACTCTAACATCACCATCTTTATATCTCAAAACTATATCCAAGGAATCCAACTTCTCATAGTATTCAATGCACTTTATATGAAAGTTTTTATTATATCCCTCTTGGATGCCCATTATATTAGGACTAAATTCACAACCTAAACCAATTACCATACTGTTTAAAGACTCTCAAAATAATATAAGTGAGGTACGAGAGTTCGATTAGTTCTATAAAATAAAGACACCACCGTGCTCTAAAAAGATATAAGTGAAGCACTAGAGCAACATTGCCTACCTCAAAAGATATAAGTGAAGCACATAGAGTATTCTAATAAATTCACGATTCAGCGTGTCCCTCTCAAAAATGTGTGCAGAAAGGATGATTGTGGCAAACTAAAAAGCAAAGACTCATATCATACAAGACGCTCCAAGCAAAACACATATCATGTGGTGAATAAAAATATAGCCCCAAGTAAATTTACCGATGGATTGAAGACGAAAGAGGGGATGCCTTCCGGGGCATCCCCAAGCTTAGGCTCTTTGGTATCCTTGAATATGGATTGGGGTGCCTTGGGCATCCCCAATCTTAGGCTCTTGCCACTCCTTATTCCATAGTCCATCAAATCTTTACCCAAAACTTGAAAACTTCACAACACAAAACTCAACAGAAAACTCGTGAGATCCGTTAGTATAAGAAAACTAAATCACCACTTTATGTACTGTTGTGAACTCATTCTTTATTTATATTGGTGTAATATCTACTGTATTCTAACTTCTCCATGGTTCATACCCGCCGATACAACCCATAGATACATCAAAATAAGCAAACAACACAAAGAAAACAGAATCTGTGAAAAACAGAACAGTCTGTAGGAATCTGTAGAGTTCAAATACTTATGTAACTCCAAAAATTCTGAAAATTTAGGAAAATCAGGGAAATTTGTATATCAATCTTTTGTAAAAAATTCAGATCCAATTTACCCTCTGGTGAATTTATAAAATTCCTGGACTGAGCGTAACAGTTTCTGTTTTTCAGCAAAACCAAATCAACAATCACCGTAAACCATCCCAAAGGTCTTACTTGGCACAAACACTAATTAAAACAATAAAACACAATTACTACAGAGGTAATAATGTGCAAAACACTCAAGAAAAGAAGCAAAAAACAGAAGCATAAAATAAAATTGGGTTGCCTCCCAACAAGCGCTATTGTTTAACGCCCTTAGCTAGGCATAACGCAATAGATCTAGGTATTGTCATCTTTGGTATGCAATCCATAAGTAGTTAAACCATAAAGAGCTTTTCTAAATAGATCTATCCTTTCCTTTATTTATTTTCTAGTGGATGAACTTAATTCATGGAAAGGGCTTTGATTGGTAATTTTAACATTCATAAACCCGTAATCTGGATCATCACCATAAATATCATCGTATAAAACGCGTATCTCAATTCTAATAGGCTCCCTGATTTTTTCTTCTAACCAATCATCATTGAATCCCACATAAATACCCCTAGTAATCCAATCAAATTCATCATAGTTTTCAAGGTAAATAGTTTGAGTAATTTCGGGATAGGGAACTCTTCTTCTAAGATTATCACGGTAAGATTGATAATCCCTAGACTCAAAGCTGCACAAGGTTTCTTTATCGTGTAGGATCTCTTCAATAGGAGGGTGTTCAATATCCTTTTTATAGAAAGAAAAAAATTCCCTAGCTTCATGTATGATAAAATCAAATTCACGCATAAGGATGATAGTAGCAATCTTTTTAGCCTTAGGATGATTAATTTTGGGAAGTTCATAAAACACCTTTTGTAAAGCAGGATGGATGTGCACAAATTTTCTTTCTAACCTTTCAATGAGCATGAAAATAGCATCCGCATAACAATTTGTGCTAAGAAGAATAGATCTCTTATTAATAGGCATAGTTCCCATACAATCAAAGAACTCTTGAATGACACTTTTTTCCAATAATATTACCGTCTCCTACTTGAAAAGTTTTAGCTTTATAATTAGGAGGAGGTTCAGTTTCATGATCTAGAGAGCCAGATCCAATTTTTTCCTCAAGATTTGTACTAGCAATGCCCTCAAAATTTTTTATGATAACCTTCCCAGATTCTCTAGCACACAAGCAAGCAAAAGGCAAACGAAAAGATGAACGGAAGAAGGGGAATAAAAAGGCAAATCTTTTTGGTATTTTTTTGAAAATCGTTTTTAGAATTGGGGGAGAGGAAAACGTGAGGCAAATGGCAAATAATGTAAATGCAAGAGATGAGTTTGTGATGGGTACTTGGTAGGCTTGATGTACATCTCCCCGGCAACGGCGCCAAAAATCCTTCTTGCTACTTCTTGAGCTTGCGTTGGTTTTCCCTTGAAGATGAAAGGGTGATGCAGCAAAGTAGATAAGTATTTCCCTTAGTAGTTGAGAACCAAGGTATCAATCCAGTAGGAGATACAAGCAAGCCCCCAATAGATGCACCTACACAAATAATCAAACACTTGCACCCAACGTAGAAAAGGGGTTGTCAATCCCTTCACGGTTATTTGCAAGGATGAGATCTGATAGAGATAGATATGGAAGATTACTAAAACGCAAAGTAAAACAAAAGTAAAAAGATTGCAGCAAAGTATTTTTGGTATTTTTGGTTTATAGATCTGAAAATATAATATGGAAAATAGACCCGGGGGCCATAGGTTTCACTAGAGGCTTCTCTCATGAAGGAAAATAATACGGTGGGTGAACAAATTACTGTCGAGCAATTGATAGAAAAGCGCATAGTTATGACGATATCCAAGGCAATGATTATGCATATAGGCATCATGTCCGTGTCAAGTAGGACTAAACGATTCTGCATCTACTACTATTACTCCACACATCGACCGACTCCTGCTTGCATCTAGAGTAATAAGTTCATGAAGAACAGAGTAACACATTAGGTAAGATGACATGATGTAGAGGGATAAACTCAAGCAACATGATGAAAACCCCATCTTTTTATCCTTGATGGCAACAATACAAATACGTGCCTCGCTACCCCTACTTTGTCATTGGGTGAGGACACCACAAGATAGAACCCAAAACCAAGCACTTCTCCCATTCCAAGAATTACCAATCTAGTTGGCCAAACCAAACCAATAACTCGAAGAGACTTGCAAAGATATGAAATCATGCATATAAGAATTCAGAGAAGATTCAAATAATATTCATAGATAATCTGATCATAAACCCACAATTCATCGGATCTCGACAAACACACCGCAAAAGAGTATTACATCGGATAGATCTCCATGAAGATCATGAAGAACATGGTATTGAAGAATATATAGAGAGAAGAAGCCATCTAGCTACTAGCTATGGACCCGGAGGTCTGAGGTGAACTACTCACGCATCATCGAAGGGGCAATGGAGTTGATGTAGATGCCCTCTGTGATCGAATCCCCCTCCGGCAGATTACCGGAAAAGGCTCCAAGATGGGATCTCACGGGAACAGAGGCTTCCGGCGGCGGAAAAGTATTTTCGTGCCTCTTTTTGGTATTGGGGGAATATTTGGGAATTTATAGGCTGAAGAATAGGGTTAGGAGACCTGCTCGGGGGCCACAAGCCAGGGGGCGCCCCCCTAGGGCGCGCCCAGGTGGCTTGTCGCCTCCCAGCAAGTCTCCTGCCTTCATCTCCAAGTCTGGCAGGTTTCTTCTAGTCCAAGAAAAATCATTCCGAAGATTTTATTCCGTTTGGACTCCGTTTAATATTCCTTATCCGCAATACTAAAAAACAAGGAAAAAACAGAAACTGGCACTAGGCATTAGATTAATAGGTTAGTCCCAAAAATAATATAAAATAGCATATTAATGCATATAAAACATCCAAAACAGATAATATAATAGTATGGAACAATCAAAAATTATAGATACGTTGGAGACGTATCAAGCATCCCCAAGCTTAATTCCTGCTCATCCTCGAGTAGGTAAATGATAAAAACAGAATTTTTGATGTGGAATGCTACCTAACATATTTATCCATGTAATATTCTTTATTGTGGCATGAATGTTCAGATCCATAAGATTCAAAACAAAAGCTCAATATTGACATAAAAACAGTAATACTTCAAGCATACTAACAAGCAATTGTGTCCTTTCAAAATAACATGGCCTTAGAAAGTTATCCCTACAAAATCATATGGTCTGGTTATGCTCCATCTTCCCCACACAAAGTATCTAAATCATGCACACCCCCGATGACAAGTCAAGCAATTGTTTCACACCTTTTATGTTCTCAAACCTTTTCAACTTTAACGCAATACATGAGCCACCTAGGTATTCAGTTCCTGATGGCATGGTTTGCCGTCTTCGTCGCTCTCTATATGGCCTTAAGCAAGCCCCCCGCGCTTGGTTTGAGCGTTTTGCCTCTGTGGTCACTGCAGCTGATTTTTCACCCAGTGCTCATGATCCAGCGCTGTTTGTCCACCTTTCTGCTCGTGGTCGCACTCTTCTTCTTCTGTATGTTGATGACACGATCATCACTGGCGACGATTCTGAGTATATTGCATTTGTCAAGGCCCGTCTCTGCGAGCAGTTTCTTATGTCTGATCTTGCTCCCCTTCGTTACTTTCTTGGGATTGAGGTTTCCTCCACTTCTGATGGATTTTCTATTTCCCAAGAAAAGTATATCCAAGATCTTCTTGCTCGTGCGGCTCTTAGTGATGAGTGCACTTCTGAGACTCCTATGGAGCTCAATGTTAACCTTCGTGCTTCTGATGGTGAGCTCTTTTATGATCCTACGCGTTATCGTCATCTTGTTGG
The DNA here is from genome assembly GCA_039707655.1 of Elymus sibiricus. NCBI lineage: Eukaryota > Viridiplantae > Streptophyta > Magnoliopsida > Poales > Poaceae > Elymus > Elymus sibiricus. The sequence continues at coordinate 166,079,089 of CM077667.1, forward strand.
GAGTCTTGTCTATCTTGTTGTCACTCGTCCGGATATCTCCTATCCTGTCCATATTCTGAGCCAGTTTGTTTCCACTCCCACTTTAGTTCACTATAGTCACCTTCTTCGTGTTCTACGATATCTTCATGGCACGATCTCTCATCGTCTCTTTTTTCCTCGTTCCAGCTCGTTACAGCTGCAAGCCTATTCGTATGCTACGTGGGCTAGTGATCCTTTGGATCGTCGTTCACTTTCTGCTTACTGTGTTTTTCTTGGTGGTTCTCTCATTGCCTGGAAGACAAAGAAACAGACTGCAGTTTCTCGTTTGAGTGCAGAGGCCGAGTTGAGAGCTATGACTCTTCTGATGGCAGAGGTGATTTGGTTACGATGGCTACTAGAGGCTTTTGGTGTTTCTGTTACTACACCTACCACCCTCTTGTCCGACAGTACAGGTGCTATCAGCATTGCGAGGGACCCTGTGAAGCATGAGCTTACCAAACATATTGGTGTTGATGCTTATTATGTGCGCGCTGCTGTGCAGGATCATGTTATTGCTCTTCAGTATGTACCTTCCGAGTTACAGCTAGCAGACTTTTTCACGAAGGCACAGACTAGAGGGAAACATAGGTTTCACCTTTCCAAACTCAGTGTTGTGGATCCACCATGAGTTTGAGGGGGGGGGTGTTAGAGTTATATTGATGATGGCCTTTGGCCTTTTGTATTCTTGCCTTTTGGCATCCTAATGTACATCATATATATGGTGGCTTTGGCCTCCTAGTAATACAAGTTGCTTTCCTGACACATATAACATTATCCTGTTGTAATGTCTAGATCCGGAGCTCCTCAAATTTCTTGACATTGAATATGTGCATTTTATTTCACTCACATCTTGTAATATGCACACTTTAAGGAGATTTTTCCCATTTTCGCATTTGTGCCAATGGGGGAGAATTTTAGAGGATTTAAGATAAGTTTTAAAGTACTTATTGTCATTCATGCATATTTAACCTAGTTATATATGTTTGTTGCATGGATGAATATGTAGAGAAAATTCCACCTAGTGTATGTCAACCAATCTATGCAAGGAAATTCAAATTTTATTCACACATGCATATATTGTGGGGGAGCTTGCTCTATATATTGCGCTTCTACTAACATCAAATCCTTGTGTGGTGTTTTGATGTTAGTACATCGAGTGTGATAAACTCAAGTATCTTTGTGACTCTTGATGCTATCAAAACCATCCCAAGTATACAATTTATCCTCGGGTAAATTGCATACGTGTGTTAAAATTCAATATATAAATCCTCTTGTTGAGATTGTCATCAACTAGCAAAATGGGGGAGATTGAAAGTACACGTAATCCCCATGTGTGGTTTTGGTAATTAATGACAATCATAATGGATTAATGTTTGGATTGAGTTATACATTTGAAGGAAAGTTCCATTTGCAATGCATGAAGAATATTGGATGAATTGAAGGGTGTCAATTCCATGATGATGGAAGAAGAATATCGAATGGGTTCAAAATGAATGCCATATACATATTGGTGTGCATGCATCAAGGTTGAGCTCGATGATTGAATCAAATACGACCAAGATGTATTCCATGAGATGAACAAGATGTGATCCATATGGACTTCATTGAGGATCTCAGACGTTCTCATGCTTAGGCTTATGGGTTGAACCATGATGGATCAAGATCTTGATAGAATGATTAAAGAGAAGAATTCTATATATGTCTTAAAGATAGGATCATGATGAGGTAATATATTGCGTCATGGACATGTATGTCTTGGAGCAAGTAATTCAAGTGAATAATTCATTTTGCCTCTCAGGAGACTATGTTGGAGCATAAAAAGGAGCAAGTTATAGCCAATATGAGATTCATGGAGAAACTTGATATGGTCATGGTGAATTGAGACATTGTTGATCATGCCTTGAAGCAATGAAGCATAGTGAAGATATCAATAGGGCCTTTAAGACATCAAGATTAATCATGAAGCAAAGATAAATTTTGACCAAGATGAAGAACAAATATCGAACTCAAAGATGATCATCACGCAAGCGCAAATGATGTACCACATGGGATCTTGTGGCATGATAAGTAATTGTCAATTATGCGTTGTGTACTAACCCATACTATGTGTTTTCTATATCTACATGGGTTAGGTGATTCTTGTGGGCTTGCATCAAGGGAAAGATTCCAAGTGTCCATGAGAGTATGACATCAAGTGATGATGATCATGGTTGACAAGGGTAAGCTCAAGATAAACATCCCTAAGGATTGCATGCTTGGAGCTTGTGGATGATCATATGATGGACATGTGAAGATATAATGTAATTAAATGATCCCTGCGTGACTTATGGGGGAGCTATTTGAAGTCTTCACCAAATGGCATGATCAAGGTTATGGTTCCATATTGAGCCAAGAATAAATGTCAACATCAAGCCAAAGTGGAATGCTCAAGTCAAAGGTATTAATTCCTTTGGTTGTAGTTACATAGATCAACGACCATCGAAAAAAATATGCCCAAGAATGGTTTCCGGAGGCTATCTAGTGTAGTTATTTTATGATTCTTGAGTTATAGGGATCCCGCACTATTGAGTGGGGATCAAAGGGTTTCGTGATGGACTTGCTCAAGTCAACATTTTCTATACACAATTCCACTCCTACCATACATTCTGATGTAAAACCGTAAGCCAAAAGGGACTCCCCAAATTCTATGCTCAAACCTTTACATTGATTGCATCATCTATTTATTTGATATTGTGTGGTTCTCTATGTGAGGACCTGGAGCTTTTCAATAGCTACAAAATGAGCCCAAGATCATCAAAATCGGAGTTTGTATGTAGAAGTTATGCATATTTTTCTATTGGTATGTTGGCAGTTTGTTGGGGGGGGGGGGGGGGGGTGGAAGTTTCGGGGTTGACAGAAAGTTTGCGAAACCTAACCTAAAGGGAGCCCGTAAGTTCCGGGCCCTCCCGGAAGTTTCGGGGGCCAGTAGTTCCGGACAGATTCCGGGACAAGTTCTGGACTAAACAAAAAGTTTACACCGTCTGCCCAAATAGGGAGCTTGGAAGTTCCGGCTATGTTTTTCTGTGCATAACGGGTGGATTTGGTGGGGGCACTATATAAGTACCCTTTTCCCCCAGCGAGTAGAGCTTTTGGATCCGAGATTTCCCCATCGTTTTGATCTCTCTCCTCCTCCCCAAGCCTCAAAATTCCAATGCATTGGGGGAAAACTATCCCATGGATCTAGGGTTCATTTGTTGACCTCCTCCATTGTTCCTCTCCCATCCCTTCATAGCATTAGTTGCTTTTGGTGGGATTTGAGAGAGAGGGATTTGAGCATTCTTGTGTTATATCCTGAAGAGATTTGTGAGAGTTCTTGAGAGATACTTCATCCAAGCAAACATCCACTTCTCCTCTCTCTTTTGACCGAATCAATTTGTGATTTGAGCAAGTCTTGAGCATTTCCCCCCTTGATCCTGTAACTCTTGGAGGTTGGAGACTCCTAGGCGGTAGGAGCACTCCGGTGAGGAATCAACTTGTGATTTTTCCCCGGAAAGTTTGTGAAGGTTGATGACCCACAAGTATAGGGGATCAATCTAGTCCTTTCGATAAGTAAGAGTGTCGAACCCAACGAGGAGCAGAAGGAAATGATAAGCAGTTTTCAGCAAGGTATTCTGTGCAAGTGCTGTGAGTAAGAGTGTAGACAGTTTTGTATCAAGACAATTCATAACAAGTGACAAGTAACAATAGTAACAATGGTGCAGCAAGGTAACCCAATCCTTTTTGTAACAAAGGACAGGCTTGAAAGTACTCTTATATTAAGCAAGTGCTTCCGAGGACACATGGGAATTTCTGTCTAGTCAGGTTCATCATGTTGAGTTGATTCACGTTCACTACTTTGATAATTTGATATGTGGGTGGACCGGTGCTAAGATGATGTTCTTACTTGAACTAACAACTTACTTATAATTAACCCCTCTCGCAAGCATCCGCAACTACGAAAGAAGAATTAAGATAAATCTAACCATAGCATGAAACATGTGGATCCAAATCAGCCCCTTATGAAGTAACGCATAAACTGGGGTTTAAGCTTCTGTCACTCTCGCAACCCATCCTCTACTTGTTACTCCAGAATGACTTCCCTTAGGCCCATAACATGGTGAAGTGTCATGTAGTCGATGTTCACATGACACCACTAAGAGAAGTAACAACATACATATCATCAAAATATCGAACACATACCAACTTCACAAGATTACTTATAACAAGACTTCTCCCATGTCCTCAGGAACAATAGTAACTACTCACACATCATCAACATGTTCAAGATCTGAGGAGTAATAATGATAATTAAGGATCTGAACATAATATCTTTCACCAAGTAATCTAACAAGCATCAACTACGAGATGTAATCAACACAACTAGTAACCCACAGGTACCAATCTGAGGTTTTGGGACAAAGATTGAATACAAGAGATGAACTAGGGTTGGAGATGAGATGGTTCTGGTGAAGAGGTTGATGAAGATTGGTCCTCCCACGAAGGAGGAAGCGTTGGTGATGATGATGGCTTCGATCTCCCCCTCCCAGAGAGGGATTTCCCCGGCAGAATCTGACTGCCGGAGGGCAAAAGGGCCTCTGCCCAGGTTTCCGCCTCGAGACGGCGGCGCTTCGTCCCGAAAAGTTCCTTCTGATCTTTCTAGGGTAAAACACACCTTATAGGAGAAGAGGGGCATCAGAGGACCAATAGGGGGCCCACAAGCCATCGGGCCGCGCCCCTAGGGGGACGCGGCCTGTTGGCTTGTGGCCTGCTGGCAGCCCCTCTCCGGTATATTTTTGCTCCAGAAATTCTTAAATATTCCAAAAATTTTCTCCGTAAATTTTCAGGTCATTTTGAGACTGGTGATTTTTTTGCCTTTTTCTCGGTTTTCCGGTCCAGAATTACAGTTTCCAGATATTTCCCTCCTTGTGATGTTCCTTGCATATTCAAAGAGAATAAACATAAGAATTGTATGATAATGTGGAATAATGGACAAAAATAAGTTAGATAGTGGTAAGAAATCATGATGCAAAATGGACGTATCAACTCCCCCAAGCTTAGACCTCGCTTGTCCTCAAGCGAAAGCCGAACACTAAAATAATGACCACATAATTTGAGAGAGAGATGTCGATAAAAACAGAATACGGACATGAGAGCATCATGAATATCATCATAACAACAAGTTTTCAATCATATAACCTCTCATGAACAAGTAACAATCTATTCACAACTGAAGAAATATGGGGCATAATCTTTATTGAGAACTAACAAGCAATGCAATTAGTCCTTGAGATAATCATAGCTTTTGCAATCGAGAGAAGAGTCTATGTAAGAGCTTATATTTCTAGCAAGTTCACATATTCAACTATGATGTAACCTTCTATGATTGCTAACATACATTGCATATTTTTTTTGGAAGAAGTTACTCCGTGGGACACATACGAAGATGGGGGCTTTAATGTTCTTGCCACCCAACCTATTTACCTCAAGGATAATGTCAACAATAATGGAACATGATCATTTACATTCAGCTGGATATATTTGTTTGAATCTTTCCTCAACATATAATGCTTGCCACTAAATAGTTAGCAGAATAAGAACAAGGGAAATATTATTGACCCTTGCATGAAAATAAAACTTGTAAGAACGTAAAAGATAGGCCCTTCGCAGAGGGAATCAGAGGTTGTCATGAGCTTTTATTTGTTTGATATGTTTAATCTCTTAGCATAAAGGAAAATCACTTCATATTGCCCCTTGTGATAGCGGACTTTATTATGCATTCCGTCGCTTTTATTACTTCACCATCACAAGATCGTACAAAGCTTACTTTCCCTTACAATAAAAGATCTTACATGATTAGAGGCATTTTTTATTGCCCTGTGCAACAATGACAACTTACTTGAAGGATCTTATTCAATCCATAGGTAGCTATGGTGGACTCTCATGGCAAGAAACTGGGTTTAATGGTTATGGATGCACAAGTAGTATCTCTACTTAGTGCGAATCTTTGGGCTAGCAGAGGTCCTAAGCAAGCATCACATGTTAAAGGATTCAATACCATATAACTTCCATGCAAATGTAGACAAACATGATCATTATGTTGTCTTCCATGTCCCACAACACTTGACCATTATGTAATATTTTGATGGAAGCTCACAATCATAGAAGGTGTTCATGATAGTATATTTATATGTAAATCTCCTCTTCTCTACCACACTTTTGCATAGATCATATCAATTACTAACATTATGTTTGTTGGTTTCCAACACTTCTTATTGCTTATACCTCTTTTTCTATGTGAAGTCATTACTTCTCAAGAGATAGGCATATGATTTTTTCTATTCTTTTTATTGCCTTGCTAAGATGATGGGTGCAAGTGAAGAAAGGGCACACGATCTCAACTAACTTTATTATATAACTCTCACACTCAATTACAAGGATAGATAGAACTCAAAGCAAAAAATCTAAACAAAGCAAATCTGAAATTTAACTCCCTAAATCACGAAAAACTAAAGATCGAACTAAGATAGATAGTGGTGGGAAAAAGTGATGGTGATACGATACCGGGGCACCTCCCCCAAGCTTTGAAGAAGCCAAGGGTGGTGCCCATACCCATGTACTCAAGTGTTCTTCGGTGATGGCGGTGGTGTTTGGTAGTCCTCCATCTTCCAAGGCATAGGTTCTCCATCAAAGAAAGAAACCATTGTCTCCGGGATCCTAAAATCAGCAGCTAGGCTCATCCTTTTAAACCAGGATTCATACTCACAGTTTTGGAGTTGGAGTTGATAGATTTGATCCTGGAGGTGTTCAATCCGATCTTGAAGCTTGGCGAGAGCCTCCCCCATGCTTTTGGTGTCCATCTTGTTTTCACGGATGAAGTCTGTGATCATAGAGTGATTAGCACTCAAGCAATGTTCAACCATCCCTTGACACTTGAAGATTTCTTGCTCCACTTGTGCAAGCATGGCCTTCTCGCTTCCCTCCTTCTTGGGGCCTTGAACGCCCCGGATGGTGAGCACCCCCTCATGCATCTCAATAGCTTGAGGGTGCTTCATCACCTCCGGCAGGTAGGGATTGATGACCTTCTCGAAGAACTTGTACTTGGTTGGCGAAGGGGAAGTCATAGCGATCTAGATCTGACAGAAAAATAGCCCGAAACAAGAATAGGGGAAAATCTCGCGATGCGGTGGTCAAAACATATGGGAGTATATATAATGATTTTTTCTAGGTCAGAATACGTGTTCCAAAAAGAAATCGGAGTCCGGGGGCCACACGAGGGACCCACAAGCCATCTGGCCGCGCCCCCAGGGGGGCGCGGCCTGTTGGGTTGTGCCTCCCTCATGGGTCCTTCCGACTCCGTTTTATTTTTGTAAATTTTCTAAAATATCAAAAACGACAGAAATTATTTTTATGAAATTTTTGGAGTCGGTTTACTTACCATACTACATACCTACCCCTTCTTCAGGTTTATGGAGTGTTCCGGAAGACTTCCTTGATGTGTTCTTCTGGTGTGATGACTTGGATGACATTTGATTCTTCATTAATGGGTGCACCTGAAATATAATGCTTAATTCTTTGCCCATTCACCACTCTCGGGTTCTTACCTTCAAAGTTGTTGATTTTTATAGCACCGGAGCGATAAACCTCCTCAACAACGTATGGGCCTTCCCATTTGGAGAGGAGTTTTCCTGAAAAAATCTGAAATGAGAATTGTATAAAAGTACTAAGTCTCCTACATTGAATTCTCATTTTTGAATCCTTTCGTCATGCCATCTTTTAACCTTTTCTTTAAATAACTTAGCATTTTCATAGGCTTGTGTTCTCCATTCATCGAGTGAGCTAATGTCAAATAACCTCTTCTCACCGGCAAGTTTAAAATCATAGTTAAGCCCTTTAATTGCCCAATAAGCTTTGTGTTCTAACTGAAGAGGTAAATGACAAGCCTTCCCATAGACCATTTCGTACGGAGACATACCCATAGGATTCTTATAAGCAGTTCTATAAGCCCAACGTGCATCATCTAGTTTCTTGGACCAATTCTTCCTAGATCTATTAACGGTCTTTTGCAATATTAATTTTATTTCTCGATTACTCAATTCAACTTAACCACTAGACTAGGGATGATAAGGTGATGCAATCATATGGTTAACATCATACTTAGCTAGAAGTTTACGGAAAGCACCATGAATAAAGTGTGAACCACCATCGGTCATTAAATATCTAGGAACTCCAAACCTCGGGAAAATAATATCTTTAAGCATTTTAATAGATGTGTTATGATCAGCACTGCTAGTTGGAATAGCTTCTACCCATTTAGTAACGTAATCAACAGAAACTAGAATATGAGTATACCCATTTGAGGAAGGAAAAGGTCCCATAAATTCAAAGCCCGAGACATCAAATGGTTCAATAGCAAGTGAATAATTCATAGGCATTTCCTGACGCTTACCGATGTTGCCAACTCTCTGGCATTCATTGCATGAAAGGACATACTTACGAGCATCTTTGAAAAGAGTAGGCCAATCGAAACCAGATTGTAATACCTTGTGTGCAGTTCGGTCACCGACATGGTGTCCTCCATAAGCTTCGGAATGACATTTCTGAAGAATCTGTTCCTGTTCATGCTCAGGTACACATTGTCTAATAATACCGTCTACTCCCTCTTTGTAAAGATGTGGGTCATCCCAAAAGTAATGTCGTAGGTCGTAAAAGAATTTTTTCTTTTGTTGATACGTGAAACTAGGTGGAATGTATTTAGCAACAATATAATTAGCATAATCAGCATACCAAGGAGCACTACGTGAAGTATTTATAGCAGCAAGTTGTTCATCAGGAAAGCTATCATCGATAGGAAGTGGGTCATCAAGAACATTTTCCATCCTAGACAAGTTATATGCTACGGGATTTTCAGCTCCTTTTCTATCAATGATATGCAAGTCAAACTCTTGAAGTAAAAGTACCCACCTAATAAGCCTAGGATTAGCATCTTTCTTTTCCATAAGGTATTTAATAGCAGCATGATCGGTGTGAATAGTTAATTTGGAATAGACAATGTAGGATCTAAACTTGTTGATATCTACTACACAACTTGTTCTTGTAGACTCGTGTTGGGCCTCCAAGCGCAGAGTTTTGTAGGACAGTAGCAAATTTCCCTCAAGTGGATGACCTAAGGTTTATATCTCCGTGGGAGGCGTAGGATGAAGATGGTCTCTCTCAAACAACCCTGCAACCAAATTATAAAAAGTCCCTTGTGTCCCCAACACACCAAATACAATGGTAAATTGTATAGGTGCACTAGTTCGGCGAAGAGATGTTGATACAAGTGTAGTAATGATAGTAGATATTGATTTTTGTAATATTAACAATAAAAAACAGCAAGGTAGCAAGTAACAAAAGTGAGCACAAACGGTATTGCAATGCTTGAAAACAAGGCCTAGGGTCCGTACTTTCGCTAGTGCAATCTCTCAACAATACTAATATAATTGGATCACATAACCATCCCTCAACGTGCAATGAAGAATCACTCCAAAGTTCTTATCTAGCGGAGAACATCAGAAGAAATTGTTTGTAGGGTACGAAGCCACCTTAAAGTTATCCTTTCCGATCAATATATCCAAGAGTTCGTACTAAAATAACACTATATGATACGCATCAACCAACTCTAATGTAACCTAGATACTCCAATGTCACCACAAGTATCCATGATTTAATTATACAATACGCATCAAACAATTTCAGATTCATAATACTCAATCCAACACAAAGAACCTCAAAGAGTGCCCCAAGATTTCTACCGGAGAAAGTAGGACGAAAACGTGCATCAACCCCTATGCATAGATTACCCCAATGTCACCTCGGGAATCCACGAGTTGAGTGCCAAGACATAGATCAAGTGCTCTCAAATCCATAAAAGTATTCAATCCGGTAATAATGAAATCTCAAAGGGAAAACTCAATTCATCACAACAAGATAGAGAGGGGAAAACACCATATGATCCAACTATATTAACAAAGCCCGCAATACATCAAGATCGTGCCAAATCAAGAACACAAGAGAGAGAGATTAAACACATAGCTACTGGTACAAACCCTCAGCCCCGAGGGTGGACTACTCCCTCCTCATCATGGAGACCATAGGGATGATGAAGATGGCCTCCGGTGATGATTTCCCCCTCCGACAGGGTGCCCGAATGGGGTCTAGATTGGTTTTTTGTGGCTATAGAGGCTTGCGACGGCGGAACTTCTGATCTAGGGTTATTTCTGGGGGTTTCTGAATATATAGGATTTTTGGGTGTCAGTTTCACGCGAAGATGGGCCACGAGGGGCCCACAAGACACCAGGGCGCGCCGGAGGGGGCTGGCGCGCCCTGGTGGGTTGTGGCCACCTCGTGGCTCTTCTGGCCCTCCCACAAAGCTTCTAGTGCCTCTTTTGTTCCAAAAAAAAATCGCCAAAAAGTTTCGTTGCATTTGGAGAACTTTTATTTCTGCACAAAAAACAACACCACGGTAGTTCTGCTGAAAACAACGTCAGTCCGGGTTAGTTCCATGCAAATCATACCAAAACCATATAAAATTGTTGTAAATATGGCATGAATACTTCATAAATTATAGATACGTTGGAGACATATCAGCATCCCCAAGCTTAATTCCTACTCGTCCTCGAGTAGGTAAATGATAAAAGAAAATAATTTATGAAGTGTGAATGCTAGCATAGTGCATAAGTTTGAGCAATGATAATTTCAACCACTTTTCCTAGCATCATAACAACAACTCTTTCTCATAAAACTCATCATGATAAAGTAGCAACCAATTCAAATGTTATGGTTCAAACAATGAATTCTCTTGAAACTTAACAACCTATGTTCTTAGTCACCAAACAATTGCAATTCAACTTATTCTCAACAAAGTATAAGTAAGAGCTCCACATACTCAATCATCATATAGTCTTCTATGATTGCTAGTACTCAAAGCATATTTTTAGAACAAATGGCATCCATCGAACACAGAGAAAGATAGGGGCTTAATGTTTCGCCTCCCAACTCATTTATCATAGAGATAATTGTCAACAATAATAAGTCATGATCAAATATATTTGACTGGCCATATGTGCCTAGATCTTTCCCCACCACATGATGCTTGCCAACTAGAGAATAATTGAGGTTGAAATGAGAATGCATACTATTAACTCTTGCATAAAAGTAAATACTGAAAGGTAAAAGATAGGCCCTTCGCAGAGGGAACCAGAGGTTGTCATGCCCTTTTTGGTTTTGTATGCACAATCCCTTAATGCAAAAGAACGTCACGTTATATTGCCCCTTATGATAGCAACCTTTATTATGCAGTCCGTCGCTTTTATTACTTTGCCATCACAAGTTCGTACAACGCTCAATTTTCCCTTACACTAAATGATCAAACACAATTAGAAGTAATTTTTATTGCCTTTTTGCACCGATGACAACTTACTTGAAGGATCTTATTCAATCCATTGGCAGGTATGGTGAACACTCATGGCAATAAACTGGGTTTAAGGGTTTTTGGATGCACAAGTAGTATCTCTACTTAGTACGAATTTTTGGCTAGCAAAAGATCCTAAGCAGACACCACATGTTGGAGGATCCATAACAATATAACATGTATGCAAATATACACAACCATAACTCATTACATTGTCTTCCTTGTCCAACTTCAACTAATTTGCTCAAGTTTGAAAATAATTAATGGGTATTCACAATCATATAAGATGTCCAAGATAATATATTTGTATGTGAAAGTTCTCTTCCTTATACTAATCATTCACGAATTGCTTGTATGACCAATATTGTGATTGTAAAGCTTCAAAAGATTTCACTTTCTAAACCCAATGTGAAGATACTACTAGGCATGATATTAACATATAATTTAAACTTCATGGTATTCAATTCATTCAACAATTTACTCATAGGATATAAGTGAAGCACGAGAGTAAATAACAGGCTACTCCAAAAAGATATAAGTGAAGATCAAGCGAGTAGTTAAGTAAATGGGTAGCCATTTGAGAACTCTCTCTCATCTAAAAACTTTCAGATCTAAGTATTTTATTAAAACAGCAAGCAAAACAAAATAAAATGACATTCCAAGAATAGCACAAATCATGTGAAGAAGCAAAAACTTAGACTCAACCGCTACTAACCGATAATTGTTGATGAAGAAAGGTGGGATGCCTACCGGGGCATCCCCAAGCTTAGATGCTTAAGACTTCTTGAAATATTATCTTGGGATACCTTGGGCATCTCCAAGCTTGAGTTTTTGTGTCTCCTTAATTCCTTTTATATCATGGTTTCCCTAAATCTTAAAAACTTCATCCACAAAAACTCGAAAAGAACTCGTGAGATAGGTTAGTACACATAAGAATAAGTTCACACTTTTTGTACTGCCAAGACAAGTTGCACAATAATTTCCGAACATCATCTAATGTTTACTATCGTTTCCACAATTTATATCTATCAATATAGGCTATGGAAACTATAGGATAAGTAGATAACAAAACTATGACAGCAATCTGTCCAAACAGAACAGTCTGTAGCAATTTATGAAAAAAGTGTACTTCTGTAACTCAAAAAATTTAAAAAATTTAGGACAGGATAAATAATTTATATGAAAATACTCTGTAAAAATTTCAGAAACTTTCCATGTTCCAGTAAAATATGAAAATTTAAACACTACAGAGAAAGTTTCTGTTTTTACACAACACACATCAAACATGCAATGCAAGCATCCTAAGGCAATTCTTGGAACTTTTTATTGAAAAAAAAAGATTATAAATAACACCTAACAGAAAATAACAAAATATAAATAACACCTAACAGAAAATTCCAGTAAAAGATTATAAATAACACCTAATAAAAATATAGCTCTAAGTAAGATATACCGATAATGTTGAAGACGAAAGAGGGGATGCCTTCTGGGTCATCCCCAAGCTTATGCGCTTGAGTCTTCCTTGGATATTACCTTGGGGGTGCCTTGGGCATCCCCAAGCTTAGGTTCTTGTCACTCCTTATTCTCCTCATATCGGTGTCACACCCAAAACTTGAAAACTTCAATCACACAAAACTTAATGGAACTTCATGAGAAGGGTTAGTGAAATAAGTAAAGATCATTCTCTTAGGTACTCTCAAGACAAGATTCATAATTGTTCTCTCATAATACCTACTGTATTATACCATTTACATAATTTATATCACTGAATATAAGCTATGGGAACACTAAAACAAGCAAACTATGCATGCAAAACAGAATCTGTCAAAAACAGAACAGTCTGTGAAGATATGTAGTATAACCATACTTCCCTATCTTTAAAAATTCTGAAACATTAGGACAACCTGAATAATTTGTATATAAACACTGTGTAAATATTTCAGATCATTATCACTCTCCAGTAAAAAATGAAAATTTCTGTATTGGAGTCAAAAGTTTCTGTTTTGGTTCAGCATCAATTCTACTCATCTTGTGAGTCATCCCAAAGGCATTACTTGACACTTTATTGAAATAAAAGGCACAAAACATGAGTACAGTATCTTAATCATGTGAACACACAAAAAAATAAAGGAAAAGTGTTTGGTTGTCTCCCAACAAGCGCTTTTCTTTAATGCCTTTTAGCTAGGCATGATGATTTCAATGATGCTCACATAGGAATAGTAATTGAAACATGCAAGAGAGCATCATGAATCTCATGACAAGCACATTTAAGTCTAACCCACTTCCTATGCATAGGTATTTTGTGAGCAAACAATTTATGGGAGCATGAATCAACTAGCATAGGAAGGCAAAACAAGCATAACTTCAAAACTTTGAACACGTAGGGAGGCAACTTGATATTATTGCAATTCCTACAAGCATATGTTCCTCCCTCATAATAATTTTCAGTAGCATCATGAAGGAATTCAACAATATAACTATCACATAAAGCATTATCTTCATGATTCACAAGCATAGAGAATTTATTACTCTCCACATAAGCAATTTTCTTTTCATTCATTGTAGTGGGAGCAAACTCAACAAAATAACTATCATGAGATATTTGAGTGGCATAATCCAATTGAAAACTAAAATCATGATGACAAGTTTCATGGTTATCATTATTCTTTATATCATATATGTCATCACAATAATCATCATAGATAGGAGGCATGCCCTCATCATAATAAATTTGCTCATCAAAACTTGGGGGACTAAAAATATCATCTTCATCGAACATAGCATCCCCAAGCTTGTGGCTTTGCATATCATTAGCATCATGGATATTCAGAGAACGCATACTAACAATATTGCTATCATGCTCATCATTCAAGGAATTCTCATTAAGTATTTTCATAAATTCTTCCTCTACCAATTGAGCACAATTTTCCGAACCATCATTTTCACGAAAGACATTAAAAAGGCGAAACAATTGAGGCAACCAAAATTCCATTTTTTTGTAGTTTACTTTTATAAAACCGAACTAGTGAAAAAACAAGAAACTAAAAGATTTAATTACAAGATCTAAAGATATACCTTCAAGCACTCACCTCCCCGGCAACGGCGCCAGAAAAGAGCTTGATGTCTACTACACAACTTATTTTTGTAGACTTGTGTTGGGCCTCCAAGCGCAAAGTTTTGTAGGACAGTAGCAAATTTCCCCAAGTGGATGACCTAAGGTTTATCAATCCATGGGAGGCGTAGGATGAAGATGCTCTCTCTCAAACAACCCTGCAACTAAATAATAAAAAGTCTCTTGTGTCCCCAACACACCAAATACAATGGTAAATTGTATAGGTGCACTAGTTCGGCGAAGAGATGTTGATACAAGTGTAGTAATGATAGTAGATATTGATTTTTGTAATAGTAACAATAAAAAAGAGCAAGGTAGCAAGTAACAAAAGTGAGCACAAATGGTATTGCAATGCTTGAAAACAAGGCCTAGGGTCCGTACTTTCGCTAGTGCAATCTCTCAACAATGCTAATATAATTGGATCACATAACCATCCCTCAACGTGCAACGAAGAATCACTCCAAAGTTCTTATCTAGCGGATAACATAAGAAGAAATTGTTTGTAGGGTATGAAGCCACCTTAAAGCTATCCTTTTCGATCGATCTATCCAAGATTTCGTACTAAAATAACACCATATGATACGCATAAACCAACTCTAATGTCACCTAGATACTCCAATGTCACCACAAGTATCCATGAGTTAATTATACGATACGCATCAAACAATTTCAGATTCATAATACTCAATCCAACACAAGGAATCTCAAAGAGTGCCCCAAGATTTCTACCGGAGAAAGTTGGACGAAAACGTGCATCAAGCCCTATGCATAGATTACCCCAATGTCATCTCGGGAATCCGCGAGTTGAGGGCCAAGACATAGATCAAGTGCTCTCAAATCCATAAAAGTATTCAATCTGGTAATAACGAAATATCAAAGGGAAAACTCAATTCATCACAACAAGATAGAGAGGGGAAAACTCCATATGACCCAACTATATTAACAAGGCCCGCGATACATCAAGATCGTTCCAAATCAAGAACACGAGAGAGAGATTAAACACATAGCTACTGGTACAAACCCTCATCCCCGAGGGTGGACTACTCCCTCCTCATCATGGAGACCATAGGGATGATGAAGATGGCCTCCGGTGTTGATTTCCCCCTCCGGCAGGGTGCCGTAACGGGGTCTAGATTGGTTTTTCGTGGCTACAGAGGCTTGCGGCGGCGGAACTTCTGATCTAGGGTTATTTCTGGGGGTTTCTGAATATATAGGATTTTTGGGCGTCGGTTTCATGCGAAGATGGGCCACGAGGAGCCCACAAGACACCAGGGCGCGCCGGAGGGGGATGGCATGCTCTCGTAGGTTGTGGCCACCTCGTGGCTCTTCTATCCCTCCCACGAAGCTTCTAGTGCCCCTTTTGTTCCAAACAAAAATCGTCAAAAAGTTCCGTTGCATTTGGAGAACTTTTATTTCTGCACAAAAAAAACACCATGACAGTTTTGCTGAAAACAGCGTCAGTCCGGGTTAGTTCCATGCAAATCATACCAAAACCATATAAAATTGTTGTAAATATGGCATGAATACTTCATAAATTATAGATACGTTGGATACGTATCACTTATCACAAGCAAAAAACAACTACTAAAAATTCTTTTTCAGTGGTAGCATAATTCCTTTGAGCAGAATCTAAAGTTTTACTGGCATAATGGATAACATTTAACTTCTTGTCTACTCTCTGCCCTAGAACAGTGCCAACAACATAATCACTAGCATCACACATAATTTCAAATGGTAGGTTCCAATCAGGTGGCTGAAAAATAGGTGCAGAAATTAAAGAATTCTTGAGTATTTCAAAAGCTTCTACACAATCATCATCAAAAACAAAAGGAACATCTTCTTGAAGAAGATTAGTTAACGGCCTAGAAATCTTAGAGAAATATTTAATGAAACGCCTATAAAAACCAGCATGACCAAGGAAACTTCTAATACCTTTGATATCTCTCGGGCATGGCATTTTCTCTATCGCATCAACTTTAGCCTTGTCTACCTCAATTCCTCATTCAGAAATTTTATGCCCAAGCACTATGCCTTCATTAACCATAAAGTGGCACTTCTCCCAATTCAAGACAAGACTAGTTTCTTCACATCTCCGCAAAACTCGATCAAGGTTGCTCAAGCAATCATCAAAAGAAGTCCCATAAACGGAAAAATCATCCATAAAAACCTCAACAATCTTTTCAGAAAAGTTAGAGAATATAGTAGTCATACATCTTTGAAATGTAGCAGGTGCATTGCATAAACCAGAAGGCATACGTCTATAAGCATAAGTTCCAAAAGGACATGTAAAGGTAGTTTTCACTTGATCTTCTGTTGACACGGGTATTTGAGAAAATACAGAATATCCATCAAGAAAATAAAAGTGGGTGTGCTTGGATAATATTCCTAACATTTGATCAATAAAAGGCAAGGGGTAATGATCTTTCTTAGTAGCTTTATTTAATTTTCTAAAATCAATTAACATCATATAACCAGTTACAATTCTTTGTGGAACAAGCTCATTCTTATCATTAGGGACAACAGTAATACCTCCTTTCTTAGGAACACAATGAACAGGACTTACCCACCTACTATCAGCAATAGGATAGATTATACTTGCCTCTAGAAGCTTTAGTATTTTAGTTCTTACCACTTCCTTCATCTTAGGATTTAAGGGGCGTTGATGATCAACAACAGGTTTAGCATCTGGTTCCATATTAATCTTGTGATGACATAGAGTGGGGCTTAAGCCCTTTAAATCATCGAGAGTATATCCAATAGCAGCCCTGTGCTTCCTTAGAGTTTTAAGTAATCTTCTTTCTTCATGCTCTGAAAGGTTAGCACTGATAATAACAGGATATATCTTCTTTTCGTCAAGATAAGCATATTTCAAAGTATCAGGTAAAGTCTTTAATTCAAACACGGGATCTCCTTTAGGTGGAGGAGGATCCCCTAAAATATCAACTGGTAAGTTGTGTTTGAGAATAGGTGTTTGTTCGAGGAGAATCTTATCTATTTCATTCCTTTCATTAATTTGCATATCATTCTCATGGTCTAACAAATATTGTTCTAGAGGATCAGTAGGAGGTACGACAATAGAAGCAAGACCAATCATTTCATCTTTACTAGGTAATTCCTTCTCATGCGTTTGATTAGTAAACTTGGAGAAATTAATTTCATGAGACACATCGCCAAATCTTATTTTAACCTTTTCAGTAGCACAATTGATTTCATCAATAATAGTGTTCAAGAAAGGCCTACCGAATATAATGGGACAAAAGTTATCTTGTTTTGAACAAAGAACTAAGAAATCAGCGGGATACTTGACCTTTCCACATAAAACTTCAACATCTCTAACAATCCCAAGTGGCGAAATAGTGTCTCGGTTTTTAGGTTTAATAGTAACATGAATATCTTCAATAGTCAAGGGTGCTATGTCATTCATAATTTCTTGATATAAGGTGAACGGTATAGCATTGACACTAGCACCTAAGTCACACAAGCCATGATAACAATGATCTCCAATTTTAACTAAGACAACAGGCATGCCTACGACTGGTTTATTCTTATCGAGCTCATCTCGCTCGTTTCTAACATGTTTTGCAATTCTAGCAGCTTCATCACAAAGGTAGATAACCTGACCATCAATGTTATCAACTAAGAGGTACTTAATCATAGAAACTTTAGGTTCAACATTTATTTGTTCAGGAGGTGTAGATGTCCTAACATGACTTTTATTGACCACAGTTGTAACTTTAGCATGTTCCCAAATTCTAACAGGAAAAGGAGGTTTCTCAATGTAAGTAGTGGGAGTAACAGGATCAACATGACTAACAATTATCTCTTCTTTCTCAATTTTAATTGGTTCCTCTAATGGTGGTTCGATGGGAGGATGATATTTAAACCACTTTTCTTTGGGAGGATCAACATGAGTAGCAAATGATTCACAGAAAGTAGCTACTATTTCAGAGTAAATTCCATATTTGTTGCTAAACTCATGAAAGGTGTTGGTTTCCATAAAAGATTTAACACAATCAAAATTAAGTTTTATACCTGACTCGTTACCTTTGTCGAGCTCCCAATCTTCAGAGTTGCATTTAATTCTTTCCAAAATATCCCATTTGAATTCAATAGTTTCATTCATATATGAGCCAGAGGAAGAAGAATCCAATAATTTTTGATCATCATGAGGAAGCCAAGCATAATTTTTTTGTATAATCATTGCTCTTGGAAGCTCATGGTTGGGGCAAGTGTGCATCATAGATTTAAGACTCCCCCAAGCTTGAGCGATGCTTTCTCCCTTCCGAGGCCAAAGGTTATATATATAATTCCGATCACGGTGAACTAGATGCACTGGGTTAAAATTCTGATGAAATTCCAGCTTCAAGCGATTCCAATCCCATGATTCAATATTATCCAATAGCCTATACCACATTAATGCTTTTCCCCTCCAAAGATAAAGGGAAAACTTTCTTCTTAACTTCGTCCCTGGACAAACCTACAAGCTGAAATAATCCACAAACCTCATCGACGAATATCAAATGGAAATCAGGATGAGTCGTACCATCATAAGGATCAGACAATAGTTTTTCAAGCATACCCGAAGGAATCTCATAATAAATATTTTCAGTAGGTGCAGTAGGTGGAGGAACAATTTCCTCATCTTCCGTTCGGGGCGAAGATGCCCCGAACAAGCCACTCAAAGGGTGACTGCTCATGGTGACAAGCAATAGTAAATTTCAGCACGTATAGAAAATGTTTCCTTACCAATTTCCACTTACCAAAGGCGCTTCACTCCCCGGCAACGGTGCCAGAAAAGAGTCTTGATGACCCACAAGTATAGGGGATCAATCATATTCCTTTCGATAAGTAAGAGTGTCGAACCCAACGACGAGCAGAAGGAAATGATAAACAGTTTTCAGCAAGGTATTCTCTCCAAGTACTCTAAGTAACAGTGGTAGATAGTTTAGTAACAATGGTAACAATGGTGCAGCAAGGTATCCCAATCCTTTTTGTAACAAAGGACATGCCGAAAAGTACTCTTATATTAAGCAAGTGCTCCCAAGGACACATGGGAATTTCTGTCTAGTCAGGTTCATCATGTTGAGTTGATTCACGTTCGCTACTTTGATAATTTGATATGTGGGTGGACCGGTGCTAAGGTGCCGTTCTTACTTGAACTAACAACCTACTTATGATTAACCCCTCTCACAAGCATACGCAACTACAAAAGAAGAATTAAGATAAATCTAACCATAGCTTGAAACATGTGGATCCAAATCAGCCCCTTATGAAGTAACGCATAAACTGGGGTTTAAGCTTCTGTCACTTTCGCAACCCATCATCTACTTGTTACTCCACAATGACTTCCCTTAGGCCCATAACATGTTGAAATGTCATGTAGTCGACATTCACGTGACACCACTAAGAGAAGTAACAACATACATATCATCAAAATATAGAACGCATACAAACTTCACAAGATTACTTATAACAAGACTTCTCCCATGTCCTCAGGAACAATAGTAATTACTCACACATCATCAACATGTTCAAGATCAGTGGAGTAATAATGATAATTAAGGATCTGAACATAATATATTCCACCAAGTAATCCAACAAGCATCAACTACGAGATGTAATCAACACAACTAGTAACCCACAGGTACCAATCTGAGGTTTTGGGACAAAGGTTGAATACAAGAGATGAACTAGGGTTGGAGATGACATGGTGCTGGTGACAAGGTTGATGAAGATTAGTCCTCCCACGAAGGAGGAAGCATTGGTGATGACGATGACTTTGATCTCCCCCTCCCGGAGAGGGATTTCACCGGCAGAATCCGACTGCCGGAGTGCAAAAGGGCCTCTTCCCAGGTTTCCGCCTCGAGACAGCGGCGCTTTGTCCCGAAAAGTTCCTTCTGATTTTTTCTAGGGTAAAACACACCATATAGGAGAAGAGGGGCATCGGAGGACCAGCAGGGGGCCCACAAGCCATCTAGCCGCGCCCCCAGGGGGGCGCGGCCTATTGGCTTGTGTCCTGCTGGCAGCCCCTCTCCAGTATATTTTTTCTCCAGAAATTCTTAAATATTCCAAAAATATTCTCTGTAATTTTTAGGTCATTCTGAGAGTGGTGATTTTTCTGCCTTTTTCTCGGTTTTTCAGTCTAGAATTCCAGTTTCTAGATATTTCCCTCCTTGTGATGTACCTTGCATATTCAGAGAGAATAAACATAAGAATTATATGATAATGTGGAATAATGGACAAAAATAAGTTAGATAATGGTAAGAAATCATTATGCAAAATGGACGTATCAAAGGTTTGGAGGCCGCCTCAAGATCTACTATTAGTGGTTGGGAATCACCTTCGTGGTGATATCTCAAGGAGAATAGGGTGAGACTTTGTGGCATTGATGTGCCTTCTTGGTAACATCCACCTCTCAAACGGTGACTAGCTTCCCTCCAAGTAAGTGAACATCGGTATACATCCTCGTCTTCGTGTCTTCGGTTATCTCTAATCCTAGCCACTACTTGTGGTTTACTTTGGTCACTTAACCTTGCATTCACTATATCTTGTTGTCCTCATTATATTGGTTGGCTATTTCCTTGTAGATATTATTTAGGCCTACAGTTTATATTCCGCAATTCATACTTGCTCTATTGATATATCTTGTGACTAGCGTGAATTGCTTACTTGTGTCATACACTTCCATATCTTGTGATATTGCTCAAGTAAGTTTGTGTAACTTACTTGTGCTTGTTAGTATCCTTGTTGTGCTCATCTTGTTTATATTAAGTTGTTAGTGCACTTAGTTGAACCTAGTATAATTAGGATATGTGCTTGAAAAATATCCTCTTAGTTTATTTTCGCATTAGAATAAAACCAAATCCGTAGATTATTTTAAAATGCCTATTA
Organism: Elymus sibiricus; assembly: GCA_039707655.1. NCBI lineage: Eukaryota > Viridiplantae > Streptophyta > Magnoliopsida > Poales > Poaceae > Elymus > Elymus sibiricus. The sequence continues at coordinate 166,100,577 of CM077667.1, forward strand.
ACCCCCTCCCCCCTCTAGACAACATCGTGGTCCTTCCAATTGGTATCAAAGCAAGGTCCCTCCTTATTAGGCTTCACCGCCTGGTGATTATCCATGTCGACTAATGGGTTAGTGCACAATGACACCTTTGATTTTGATGGCACAAAATTATCACTTGTGGAGAATTCGTATGCTTTGTGACATTCGGGCCACGGGTCCAAATGCTTTGCGGATTTTTCTTGTAAGGATTTCTTTTCCAAAGGATGATCCATCTTCATCTATAGATGACATGTATCTTGATTGTGATGCCTTTCCTGCCATTCATCAAACTATAAGCATTGAAATGTTTAAGTCAATCCCGACTTGCAAGTCGGCTCATGAGGTTTGGACCACACTCAAAGATATGTATGGTAGGTCCAATATTGATAAATACAATCTTCTGTGGAAGGAGTTAATGGAGGAGCTCTCCACAATTTTCTATCATGAAGAGCTTTGTGTTGCTTCCACCTCCTATTACTTGCACACTTCAACATCTTTCACTTCGCCAACTTGTGGCATAGCACAAGGTAATGACATGGTGAGTGAACAAATATCTTGTGATGATGGTGTCAAGTTCATTATTGATGATTTGTTTAGATGTTAGTGGTGTATCTTGTATGGACTTGAGCATATCTAGCACCACAAACAATATAAGTTTTTATGTTGATAGTCCTTGCATATCATGTGGGGACCCCGACTCATAAGTCGTGATCGCCGAATGCACGTGTACAGTGATCCCAGAGATCAATGCTCACTGAACACACAGAAGCTGAATAACAAGAGTCTTACATCCACATTTAGCGTCTTACACAAATAAGGACCATGAAGGTCTAGTCTTACATAGATAGGGCCACAAGGGCCAAACACTTAAACATAACAAGCAGCGGAAATCTTGATCGAAAGCGTGAACCCATGCCATCTGCCTTAAACCTACAGGCATTCTGACTGGGAAGCGTCCTAGTTCGCATGTTCATCACCAACGAACTCTTCGCCATATTCCTGTTCTTCCATGCCTGGCCAATTAAATAACCAGTGGCAAGCCAATGAGTACTTTGAATGTACTCGCGAGCAACCCAAGTTGTGGAACAAGATATAATAATGCATGATATAGCACTAAGTAGGTAAGTTTTGCAGAAAGCTGATTTTTTTTATGCAATGACATGATCAAGTAACTTGAGTAAGCATGCATCAACTGCTAACAGGTACTCATGTGAGCAGGTTTCAGTTATCATCATAAGCATGGGTTGAACGTCTCATGTTCATCATCGAGCTAAGTCGTCGGACTTAGCTCAAGTACGATCTTTGCCACCAACACACACACCCCAGTTTGTGAAAAACATTTGGACGTAGCACAAGAGCGGTCATCCAACTGTCCTTGACCGTGGACACGACTATTCGAATAGTTTTACACTCTGTAGAGGTTGCACACTTTACCCACAAGACTCGGGGAACTTCCGTGTCATCCACGACTCGCGGTATATTACATACCCGAGGTAAGCACCCGAACAATGCCTTTCCCCTAGCGATACTAAACAAAGAGTCCACTCGTTGGTGTCATCCCCCATGATATACATCACACGTATCATCCATGAGGGCACGCAACGGTGTGCCCGGTGCCTGTGAAGACAGCGCATGATTGTCCATTCCGGTACGACCCCGTATCGAGAGTGACCACTTCACTCCCGCCACTAGTAATGCGGGCTCTAGGCTAGTACCCACCAAGGTAATCAACAAAGCCCCGTGCCATAAGGGGTATCGTGGTCGTACATGTAAGGTTGGAATAACGGTCGCAACTTACACCAATCTGTTTTCAAAAACCACACACACTCACTTGCTCCGGTACACCACTTCTTTATCAAGTGGTTACCTAGCTCATCGTCATCTCCCTCGGGCATTAGTGGCACCCGACGGGGTTTTCGAAAAGTCTTTGAAAATACTTTTGTTTCCATCACCATGCATATTCCCGTCCCACTTTGCGTAGCATCTACTGAGCATCCTATCTACTCCCACCCGCACAACCCTCATAAGAAGGTAGGGTCATGCACGATGCAAGTATCAACAAGAAAGTATCGGTGGCATCCCACCGTAGTGGTCACCACCTCAACATGATCAACATCAAGAAATAAAGTGCTATATGCCATGCGATAAAAGGGTTTCATAGTCATGGTCAAAGGGTTGCTTGCCTGGCTCAACAAAGTCTTCGGGGTCTTCGAAATCTTCGTGTCCAATCCCTTCGTCAACAACGCAATCTATCGTCACGGAATAAACGGGCAAAAATAAGCATCACACAAAAACAGAGCACAAAAAGCCACTACAAAAATGTTACCCTATACTGATAAATACTAAAAGTAATACTAAAAATGTTTGTCCAAGGTTTTGTTGTGAAAAACATTTTGAAAACTACTTAAACAGAGGCTAAAAATATTGAAAACTAGGTTTTAATTAAAAGTACTATGTAAAACACTTACACAAAAATGCACAAGTGGCACTCATAAATACTACATATTATTCTAAGATTTGTGGTGAAAGAATATTTGGATTTTGACAGATATTAAACTCTGTGGGATTTTAGTAAAATAATGCCAGAAAAATAAAAAGAAAAAGGGGCACAGGTGCCCTGGGCCCTGAGGAGGCCAGCTGCTGGGCCGGCCCAGCCAGCAGGCCAGCCAGCCAGCCAGGCGCGCGTGCCTCGTCGGTTCGAACCCGACAGGCGGGCCCCTGGCGTCAGCGGCACAGATAGGGAGGGAGAGGCGAGGAGAGGCCGACAGGTGGGGTCCCCCTGTCGGGTCCTTCTTCCTCCTCTGGACCGAACGGAGGGAGGCTCACCGGCGACGTCTCCGGCGATGGCGAGGGCTGGAGAGCACGGGAATGAGCTCAGGGGCGAGCCGTCGTTCTCCTGGAGGTCAAAGGAGCGGCGGGGATGGCCGGAGTCGCCGGCGGCGGAGGGGACTCGGGAGGTGGTCACCGGGCCCTTCCCGAGCTGCAAATCGAGCGGAGAGGATGGGGGAATGGGTCAGAGAGGTGAGGGAGGAGCAACTGAAGAAGAATGGGGACCGGAGGGGCTCCCTACCTTGAGATCGACGGTGACCAGGAGCGGCGGGGCTCGGCTCGATCCCGAGCACAGGAAGGGAGAGAGGGGTTGGGGCTCTGCTGGGGGGTCGATTGGGGGGAGGAGAAAGCGAGAGGAGGGCAGAGTCGAGGCCGGGGAGGCCTTTTTATAGGCAGACGTCAGTCCACCGAATGGTGGTGCGCCGGCGAGGTCGTGGCGCTCGCTGGAGGGCTCGGGGGAGAGAGAGAACGGGTCTGCGGCACTCCTGGGCGTCGCCCATGACCATAGGGAGAGGAGAGAGGGGCGGGGGAGCACGCGCGTGCGAGCCCTGTGGTTGGCCGAGCTGGGAGGCGTCGGTACGAGCGGGGGAGGCCGCCGGAGAGAGAAGGAGGAGGGGGCCGACCGTTTGGAGGGACGCGGACGTCGAGGGGGACACGGGGGACAGCTCCCCCCATCCCAAAGCGGTCGGGAGCCTCGGGATGCTCCTGCTACAGTGCGGTGGTGCACTGTAGCACGCTCCAGAGCGTGCGTATTGCATGCCAGTGGCGTGTCCACGCGCTCTGGGCGTGCCCAAGCTTGTCCACTAGCACCTGGGGGTACCTGTAGATGCTCTAGGGGCTATAGGGGCCATAGGAAGTAGTGGAAAAAGGAGGGGGAGGTAAAAATAGATGCTGGACATACTGTCCAGAGGGTAAAAATGGGTTTTTACCCTACCTAAGCATTGAGCCTTGGCAAAAATAAAGTTACTGGAGGTTCACTGTAGTACCAGTGAGTTGTGGTAAAAAGTTGGAGTGATGGAGAATAGAGTAAGGGGGTAAAACAGGGGTTTTTTCCAATAGGGCAAAAAGTGTTTGATGGAGTTTTAGTCAAGCAAATGGAGTTTTCTTGACATGAGATTTGACAGTATGGAGATGTGGGTAAAAATAGGGAGTACCACCAAGTTTGAGGAGATTTGATGAAAGTTTATAGTACAAACTTGGAAAACCCTAGAGTTTAACAGAAACAGATTTCTGTAGATCCAAGTATGCATTTCACTTCCCACAAATCCCAAACTTGGTGTGGAGTCATTGTTTGTGGTATAGAACATGTCCACAAAGTTTTGGGTCAAGAAGACAAACTCCACAATGTAAAGTTGTTCATATTTGAATCTGGGCAGAGAGGGTTTTGGAATGATTTGATGAATAAAATCAATTGGGATTGATATGAAACTTTGCAAGAGCATCACATATGACATGTGTGACTTGCTGGAATTTTCTTGGAATTTATTGAGAATATTTCTTATAGAAATATTTCAAAAGCTTGATTTAGGGAGAAAGGGTTTTGAGGGGTTTTGCCCATGATTTTGAACATGACCATGTGTTGAAACTCATATATATGGAAAATATATGTCCACTGAGTCTCCCTAAATTTTCTCAAATATTTTTAAAGCATTTAAATAATTTTTCCCTATGAAAAACCATTTCTGGCCTTAAGAAATAGCCTTTAAATAAAATATTAAAATAATCTTTAAAATTAATATTTGGTGGTTTTGAGAAATCATATATATAGCAGGTTCCAAATAAAGCCTTTGGGGAAAAAGGATCCACCCAATTTGAGGACTTGCAGTGCAAACCTCAACTCAGGGGTTTTTGAAAACCTAATTTGAATAAATTCTTTTTGGCCAAAATAAATTTTGATAAAAATAGTTTTGGGTACTATCCACATGGCATGATCATTGGGAAAGAAGTTTGGATCAAGGAAGATGAATATGGAGAGGAGTAGAACCTAAGAGTGCCAAACATAATCAAACAAACAATCAGACAAGCAACAATTCAAACAAGCATGCACTCAAAAGTTTTAATTGGTTCCAAATTTTGTAAATCCAATCATAGCAAGGTGATACAAACACAGGGTGTGACAGACCTACCCCACTTAAAAGAATCTCGTCCCCGAGATTCCTAGGCTAAGCGCTAAAAAGATAAGGGAATTCTGATCTAAGATAGTCTTCACGCTCCCAGGTTGCTTCGGGTTCAGTGTGGTTGCTCCATTGGACCTTGAAGTACTTGATGGTGCGGCTTCGGGTGCAATGCTCCGCTTCATCCAGAATGCGAACCGGCCTCTCATGATAAGTGAGGTCTGGTTGAAGGTCGATGGCTTGATGGTCGATGTCCTTGTAGCGGTCGGGGCGGTTGGGAACTTGAAGACACTTCCGGAGCTGTGACACGTGAAAGATGTTGTGCACATCTGATAGCTCGGAAGGTAGCTCTAGCTGGTAAGCAACTTCTCCTCGTCTGTCGGTGATCTTGAAGGGGCCGATGTACCTTGGTGCAAGTTTTCCCTTAACGTGGAAACGCTTGGTCCCTTTGAGAGGCGTGACTCGGAGGTAAACATGGTCTCCAACACGGAAACTCATGTCCCGCCGATGAGAGTCGGCGCAACTCTTCTGTCTTGACTTGGCGGTCTCGAGGCGCTCTCGGACGAGTTGAACTTGCTCTTCTTCTTCGCGGAGGATATCTGGTCCAAAGACCAATCCTTCTCCGGTTTCTGACCAGTTGAGGGGTGTACGGCACTTGCGTCCATACAACACCTCAAATGGTGCCATCTGAAGACTCGACTGATAGCTGTTGTTGTAGGAGAACTCGGCGAATGGTAGGCAATCTTCCCACTTGGCTCCATATGCCAAAACACAAGCACGGAGCATATCTTCAAGTATCTGATTTACTCGCTCGGTCTGACCACCGGTCTGGGGTGAAACGCAGTGCTGAAGGAAAGCTTGGTTCCCAAGGCTTCTTGGAATCTATTCCAAAACCTTGAGGTGAACTGGGTTCCTCGGTCTGACACAATCTCTTTTGGAACTCCGTGAAGACTCATGATCCGGTTGATATAGAGGTTGGCCAGTTGGTTCCCATTGTAGGTCGTCTTGACGGGGATGAAGTGGGCTACCTTGGTCAGGTGATCGACAATGACCCAGATGGAATCATGTCCTTTGCTTGACCTTGGTAATCCGGTGATGAAGTCCATCCCGACTTTGTCCCACTTCCATTCAGGCACTTTGAGAGGTTGCAATAATCCAGCGGGTCGCTGATGCTCAGCTTTGACTCTCTGGCATATGTCACACTTAGCAACAAAGGTGCCTATCTCCCGTTTCATGCCATGCCACCAGAATCTTGCCTTGAGGTCTTGGTACATCTTGGTTCCTCCAGGATGGATGGAATACGGAGTGTCATGAGCTTCTTGTAAGATCAAGTTCTTGAGCTCTTCCTTGTTGGGTACGCAGATGCGATTCCCGAACCATACAACTCCTTGTCCATCCACTGAAAATCCTGGGGCCTTGCCTGCCTTGATCTTCCTCTTGATGCCTTTGATGCTCTCGTGTCCCTTCTGAGCTTCCTTAATATCATCCATCAAGGTAGGCTTTGCTTCGAGGTTGGCTAGGAATCCAGGTATTCCATGAAGACTTTGTTCATGAGGTACATGAAGTAGGCAGGGGCATTGGTCAACCCAAATGACATGACCGTGTATTCATACATGCCATACCGGGTTACAAACGCCGTCTTCGGGATGTCTTGGGGCATGATCTTCAACTGGTACTACCCAGACCTGAGGTCGATCTTGGAAAACACCTTGGCTCCATTCAGCTGATCGAACAGGTCTTCAATCTTGGGAAGTGGGTACTTGTTCTTTATTGTGACCTCATTGAGGGAACGGTAATCGACACAGAGTCGGATAGTTCCGTCCCTCTTTGACACAAATAGAACAGGTGATCCCCAAGGAGAGGCACTAGGGAGAATGAATCCTTTCCTGAGCTGCTCTGCCAATTGCTTCTTCAGTTCAGCCAACTCTTCGGATCCCATTCTATAGGGCTTCTGATAGATGGGCCCTGCCCCGGGCATTAGCTCAATGATGAACTCAATGTCGCGGTCAGGAGGCATTCCAGGCAGCTCATCAGGAAATACATCCGGGTATTCACATACCACTGGCACTTGATCCAATTCAATTCCCGACAGACAGTTAGCCTGAGGGGCTTGAGCGGAGGCAGGGTTGGGGATATACTTGACTTCCACTCCTTGGCTATTGGTTATGGTAACGATCCACTTGGCACAGTCCAAGTAGCCTTGGTTCTTGGTCAACCAATCCATGCCTAGGATCACATCCAAGCCTTCTGACTTCAGGATGATAAGGTCTGCTAGGAAGTCTACCCCGTTGATGCTAATCTCAACTCCTTTACAACCTATCCCAGACTTCATAACTGATCCCGGGGTTTGTATCAACATACGGCTACCCAGGGGTGTAGGCTTCATGCCACTCTCTAGTGCAAACTTTTGAGTGACAAAAGAATGCGAAGCTCCACAATCAAACAGTACGGTTGCTGGGGTTGAGTTGACGAGGAACGTACCCAGTATGACGTCCGGGTCTTCCTGGGCTTCCTCAGTGGTGACGTGATTCACACGACCCTTGCCATTGTTGGGCTGGTTGCGGGGAGCTGGGTTCCTTGGTGGTGCTCCACGGCCTTGACCTTGGTTCGGCGCATTGGGGCGCGGTGCATCTGGCTTCTTGTTAGGGCACTGCTTAGAGATGTGTCCAGGCTGACCACACCCAAAGCAAGTGACCTGACCATAGTTGTTGTTGTTGTTGTTCCTTCCGCCACTGTTATTATTGGGGTTGTTGTAAGCTGGATTGGGATTGGCATACTGCTGAGGCTGGTAGCTCGGACGAGGTGCAGGAGGTCTAGCCTGCTGCGGCTGATGGGTTGGCTTGGCTGGGGCTGGCTGCCAGGGGCGAGGCTTCTGGTTGCTGGAACTACCCTTGCTGATCATCTTGCGCTTGCGAGTGTCGTCTATGGCACGACGCTTGTCTTCCAGCATGAGGGCCTTGTTTACCAGGTCGAAGAAGGTCGGACAGTCGCAGACTATGAGCTGATACTGCAGGGTCTGCTGAAGTCCTTCCATGAAACGTTCCTTCTTAGCAGCCTCCGTGTTGACGTCTTCAGGTGCATACCTCGACAGCAGGTTGAACTTCTGCAGGTACTCCTTGACAGAGCCACTTCCTTGCTTCAGCGCTCGGAATTCTCTCTTCTTGATAGCCATGATCCCAGAAGGAATGTGGGCGGTGCGGAATCCTTCCTTGAAGTTATCCCAGGTGATCACATGATCGCCTTGCATGACCTTGAATCCATCCCACCAAGCTCTGGCGGTGCCTCCGAGGCAGTGAGAGGCATACAGCACCTTCTCACGATCCTCATTGCAATTGACCAGTGCAAGGAGGTCCTCGATGGTGCGGATCCAGTCGTCAGCATCCAAGGGTTCAGCAGTCTCGGTGAAGGTTGGGGGCGAATTCCTCATGAACTCAGACAGAGTGGAGCGGCCATTGCCGTTCCTGCCTTGCTGCTGGTTGTTCACAAGGACTTGAGCCATCTGCTGAATAGCAGCAGTGTTGGCTTGGCGTTCCTCCCGGAGAACTTGGAGAAACTGAGCTATGGTCATGTTCTCCGGTGGAGGTGGAGGCGGGGGAATGTCGCCTTGTGGCTGCTCCTGGTGTCCTTCAGCCTGAGCAGTCCCACCAGCTCCCTGTTGCTGGCTGGAGTTGCCGGCTTCAGGGTTGGTGAAGATGCTGGTGCGGGTTGCAGTCACCATCCTATTTGGGGCAGCCAAGTCAAACAACTGGGATTGACGAGAGGAGAGGCAATACTGGAGAAAGCGCGCCTAAGGGGGTTGGTATAGTGCAAGTGTGGTAAAACGAAGGTCGAAAGACCGATACATATATTAAGATAAGATAGACGATGGAGTCGCTTACACGTTGCCTAAGGCAAAAGCGCGACTCGCATCGGAACACAAACAACAAAAGCAAACAACAAGCACACATGGTTTCATATGAACCATTACACGGACTCAACTTCGCATAGGGATTACACGACTTATCCTACCCTAGGGGGTTCTCGGACTCAGTAGTCGTGCCTTGCTTCTTGTTTCTGGGAAAGGATGCTCAATCTTTAGCTTCTATATCTTCTTGTGGTACGAGTGGGTATGCAACAGTCGGCGGCTTGTTGGGACATCTCCTAACATGATGCCCAAACTCACCACACCCGAAACACGTGACGGGAATGTCGAGGTTGTTATTCACCCTTGGCTTATGACGTCGGTGGCCTGACGATGGTCCTCCACGTGGGGGATATGGGAATCTGTTCTGGTGCCTCCTGCGCGGGGCTCAGTTGCAGGCTCCCTGAAGTTCCTCGATTTGTTGCTTCTGGTTGGTGATGTAGACTTGCAGAGCAGCAATTTGTTCTTCTCGCTCGACCACCTTCTTCTTCTCGAGGCAGTGTAGGTGTAGGAGCAAAGGGAAATCCTGGCGGGCCTTAAGGAATTCTTCAGTAAGATAACGCAGAAGGTGATCTACCGCGCTAGCAAAGCGAATCTGGAGCTTGAGGGTTGGGTCTTCGTCTCTTGTGGAGATCACTGCTTGAGCAGAGGCTCCTAATCCACTCTTGCTGGGTAGGTAGCGGGTAGCTTGTCCTTCCTTCATTTCCAGGAGGAGGTCTCGGAGACGAAGGAGGGCTTCATAGGCCGCCTGCTGTACGGCCATGTCCCTTGTTGGCATAGGTGGTCCAACAAAGAACCAACTTTGGGGTGGGGTCTTGGCAGGTACAACCACCGTGGAGTAGAACTCCATTCCAAACTCGCCATTGTCCAGCTCATGCAGGGTATACATCGGCTCCGACAGATATTGGCATTGTTGGAGGCAGTCTCTTAGGAGAGGTGGGAATCCGGTCATGAGGAGTCTCATAGGAGCAACGGCCATCTACAAAGGTTTGAAGGGAGGAGAGTCAGTAAGAGTTTGAAATAGACTAGAGGAGAGGAGATGTATAGAATTTGTTGCACCTAGCAACTAGGCACAGTTTTCAAAAGGTTTTTATCCTCACTAACGTCCATGCTAACTAAGGGCTTCCTACAGTCAGGATGGCTCTGATACCAGCTCTGTGGGGACCCCGACTCATAAGTCGTGATCGCCGAATGCACGTGTACAGTGATCCCAGAGATCAATGCTCACTGAACACACAGAAGCTGAATAACAAGAGTCTTACATCCACATTTAGCATCTTACACAAATAAGGACCATGAAGGTCTAGTATTACATAGATAGGGCCACAAGGGCCAAACACTTAAACATAACAAGCAGCAGAAATCTTGATCGAAAGCGTGAACCCATGCCATCTGCCTTAAACCTACAGGCATTCTGACTGGGAAGCGTCCTAGGTCGCATGTTCGTCACCAACGAACTCTTCGCCATATTCCTGTTCTTCCATGCCTGGCCAATTAAATAACCAGTGGCAAGCCAATGAGTACTTTGAATGTACTCGCGAGCAACCCAAGTTGTGGAACAAGATATAATAATGCATGATATAGCACTAAGTAGGTAAGTTTTGCAGAAAGCTGATTTTTTTATGCAATGACATGATCAAGTAACTTGAGTAAGCATGCATCACCTGCTAACAGGTACTCATGTGAGCAGGTTTCAGTTATCATCACAAGCATGGGTTGAACGTCTCATGTTCATCATCGAGCTAAGTCGTCGGACTTAGCTCAAGTACGATCTTTGCCACCAACACACACACCCCAGTTTGTGAAAAACATTTGGACGTAGCACAAGAGCAGTCATCCAACTGTCCTTGACGGTGGACACGACTATTCGAATAGTTTTACACTCTGCAGAGGTTGCACACTTTACCCACAAGACTCGGGGAACTTCCGTGTCATCCACGACTCGCGGTATATTACATACCCGAGGTAAGCACCCGAACAATGCCTTTCCCCTAGCGATACTAAACAAAGAGTCCACTCGTTGGTGTCATCCCCCATGATATACATCACACGTATCATCCATGAGGGCACGCAACGGTGTGCCCGGTGCTTGTGAAGACAGCGCATGATCGTCCATTCCGGCACGACCCCGTATCGAGAGTGACCACTTCACTCCCGCCACTAGCAATGCGGGCTCTAGGATAGTACCCACCAAGGTAATCAACAAAGCCCCGTCCCATAAGGGGTATCGTGGTCGTACATGTAAGGTTGGAATAACGGTCGCAACTTACACCAATCTGTTTTCGAAAACCACACACACTCACTTGCTCCGGTACACCACTTCTTTATCAAGTGGTTACCTAGCTCATCGTCATCTCCCTCGGGCATTAGTGGCAACCGACGGGGTTTTCGAAAAGACTTTGAAAATACTTTTGTTTCCATCACCATGCATATTCCCGTCCCACTTTGCGTAGCATCTACTGAGCAGCCTATCTACTCCCACCCGCACAACCCTCATAAGAAGGTAGGGTCATGCACGATGCAAGTATCAACAAGAAAGTATCGGTGGCATCCCACCGTAGTGGTCACCACCTCAACATGATCAACATCAAGAAATAAAGTGCTATATGCCATGCGATAAAAGGGTTTCATAGTCATGGTCAAAGGGTTGCTTGCCTGGCTCAACAAAGTCTTCGGGGTCTTCGAAATCTTCGTGTCCAATCCCTTCGTCAACAACGCAATCTATCGTCACGGAATAAACGGGCAAAAATAAGCATCACACAAAAACAGAGCACAAAAGGCAACTACAAAAATGTTACCCTATACTGATAAATACTAAAAGTAATACTAAAAATGTTTGTCCAAGGTTTTGTTGTGAAAAACATTTTGAAAACTATTTAAACAGAGGCTAAAAATATTGAAAACTAGTTTTTAATTAAAAGTACTATGTAAAACACTTACACAAAAATGCACAAGTGGCACTCATAAATACTACATATTATTCTAAGATTTGTGGTGAAAGAATATTTGGATTTTGACAGATATTAAACTCTGTGGGATTTTAGGAAAATAATGCCAGAAAAATAAAAAGAAAAAGGGGCACAGGTGCCCTGGGCCCTGAGGAGGCCAGCTGCTGGGCTGGCCCAGCCAGCAGGCCAGCCAGCCAGCCAGGCGCGCGTGCCTCGTCGGTTCGAACCCGACAGGCGGGCCCCTGGCGTCAGCGGCACAGATAGGGAGGGAGAGGCGAGGAGAGGCCGACAGGTGGGGTCCCCCTATCGGGTCCTTCTTCCTCCTCTGGACCGAACGGAGGGAGGCTCACCGACGACGTCTCCGGCGATGGCGAGGGCTGGAGAGCACGGGAATGAGCTCAGGGGTGAGCCGTCGTTCTCCTGGAGGTCAAAGGAGCGGTGGGGATGGCCGGAGTCGCCGGCGGCGGAGGGGACTCGGAAGGTGGTCACCGGGCCCTTCCCGAGCTGCAAATCGATCGGAGAGGATGGGGGAATGGGTCAGAGAGGTGAGGGAGGAGCAACTGAAGAAGAATGGGGACCGGAGGGGCTCCATACTGCGAGATCGACGGTGACCAGGAGCGGCGGGGCTCGGCTCGATCCCGAGCACAGGGAGGGAGAGAGGGGTTGGGGCTCTGCTGGGGGGTCGATTGGGGGGAGGAGAAAGCGAGAGGAGGGCAGAGTCGAGGCCGGGGAGGCCTTTTTATAGGCAGACGCGAGTCCACCGAATGGTGGTGCGCCGGCGAGGTCGTGGCGCTCGCTGGAGGGCTCGGGGGAGAGAGAGAACGGGTCTGCGGCACTCCTGGGCGTCGCCCATGACCATAGGGAGAGGAGAGAGGCGCGGGGGAGCACGCGCGTGCGAGCCCTGTGGTTGGCCAAGCTGGGCGGCATCGGTACGCGCGGGGGAGGCCGCCGGAGAGAGAAGGAGGAGGGGGCCGACCGTTTGGAGGGACGCGGACGTCGAGGGGGACACGGGGGACAGCTCCCCCCATCCCAAAGCGGCCGGGAGCCTCGGGATGCTCCTGCTACAGTGCGGTGGTGCACTGTAGCGCGCTCCAGAGCATGCGTATTGCATGCCAGTGGCGTGTCCACGCGCTCTGGGCGTGCCCAAGCTTGTCCACTAGCACCTGGGGGTACCTGTAGATGCTCTAGGGGCTATAGGGGCCATAGGAAGTAGTGGAAAAAGGAGGGGGAGGTAAAAATAGATGCTGGACATACTGTCCAGAGGGTAAAAATGGGTTTTTACCCTACCTAAGCATTGAGCCTTGGCAAAAATAAAGTTACTGGAGGTTCACTGTAGTATCAGTGAGTTGTGGTAAAAAGTTGGAGTGATGGAGAATAGAGTAAGGGGGTAAAACAGGGTTTTTTTCCAATAGGTTAAAAAGTGTTTGATGGAGTTTTAGTCAAGCAAATGGAGTTTTCTTGACATGAGATTTGACAGTATGGAGATGTGGGTAAAAATAGGGAGTACCACCAAGTTTGAGGAGATTTGATGAAAGTTTATAGTACAAACTTGGAAAACCCTAGAGTTTAACAGAAACAGATTTCTGTAGATCCAAGTATGCATTTCACTTCCCACAAATCCCAAACTTGGTGTGGAGTCATTGTTTGTGGTATAGAACATGTCCACAAAGTTTTGGGTCAAGAAGACAAACCCCACAATGTAAAGTTGTTCATATTTGAATCTGGGCAGAGAGGGTTTTGGAATGATTTGATGAATAAAATCAATTGGGATTGATATGAAACTTTGCAAGAGCATCACATATGACATGTGTGACTTGCTGGAATTTTCTTGGAATTTATTGAGAATATTTCTTATAGAAATATTTCAAAAGCTTGATTTAGGGAGAAAGGGTTTTGAGGGGTTTTGCCCATGATTTTGAACATGACCATGTGTTGAAACTCATATATATGGAAAATATATGTCCACTGAGTCTCCCTAAATTTTCTCAAATATTTTTAAAGCATTTAAATAATTTTTCCCTATGAAAAACCATTTCTGGCCTTAAGAAAAAGCCTTTAAATAAAATAGTAAAATAATCTTTAAAATTAATATTTGGTGGTTTTGAGAAATCATATATATAGCAGGTTCCAAATAAAGCCTTTGGGGAAAAAGGATCCACCCAATTTGAGGAGTGCAAACCTCAACTCAGGGGTTTTTGAAAACCTAATTTGAATAAATTCTTTTTGGCCAAAATAAATTTTGATAAAAATAGTTTTGGGTACTATCCACATGGCATGATCATTGGGAACGAAGTTTGGATCAAGGAAGATGAATATGGAGAGGAGTAGAACCTAAGAGTGCCAAACATAATCAAACAAACAATCAGACAAGCAACAATTCAAACAAGCATGCACTCAAAAGTTTTAATTGGTTCCAAATTTTGTAAATCCAATCATAGCAAGGTGATACAAACACTGGGTGTGACATATCACCTATGAATTCCTTGATAAATGTTTGTGATGATATGCTTCCTCTCCCATGTTTCCATGATCGAAATGCTTTGGTCTCCTTGATTTGTTCTATGACTAACCATGTAAAGGAAATCAAGAAAAATGTGACACACTTGATTGATGAAGAACCTTCTTCTTCAAAAGAATCATCATCAACCTCCTTTGTTCAAATGTGCGTCATGTCAAGAGGTAATGATGAGGTATCATATTTTCTTAGTGATAATGATGATATTTGTAATGATGATGATGACTTGACTAAAAATCTTTGTGAGATTGGGAAAACTCTTTATAGAGCTAAAAATATTGCTTATAAAAGGTTTCAGGATGTTCTTGCTTGCTTTGAAACACATAATGATTTATTTCTTAATGAGCAAGCTAAAAGTGAACAACTTGAACATGAACCTGCTAAGGCTCATCAAATGTTTCAAGGCTTAAGATCTTCAAAATGAGAGATCGATATTGATCATGGTATTCTTAAAGAGGATTTTGAGCTCCTTCTTGTTGAATGCAATAATGCCAAGGGAGAGCTCATTAAAATCTCTAAGACTCATGAGGTGCTTGTCGGGCCTCTGGGACTGGGGGTACCCAGGCCCGTCCGCCCGCGGCCCGGGCGCGGCGCTGGCCCTAAGCTCTGAATGGCCCACCAACAATCTTCATGAGGAAAGCCCTCACGAGAGCCTGTGCCTTGCGAGGTATATGGCAACCGCGCCATCTCGTGTCTCCCGAGGCCCACTTTACAGAGCCACCTCTTGGATCTCTCACGGGACGGGTCCATCAAGATCGTCCTGGCGGGGTCAAGCAGCCTTGCTCCTTCACGTGGCTGACGCGGCTGGCACAGAGCGGCGCCCAGGGTTGCACCAGCTGGCACGGATAGAGAGGGTTTCCTCTTTGGTGATAGGGGAGCAACGCCAGCTCGCGGGTTCCCAAAGCAATCCCCAAAGGTTTCTTTTCTCATGCAAGGAGACCAAGACCGAGGGCTCGGCAGGACGGATGTCACCCCCGAGCCCACGAGCGCGTCACGAGGGAGAGCTTTGGCAGGCGAAGACCACTTTTGTCAGGATAGGCTGCAGACCTATCCCCCTTCAAACTGGTCATTGTGTCAACCCTTCCCGCCTTGTGTTTTCGGGGAAGTGGACCAAGGCCAATATAAAGGTAGGAGCCGGCCCCCATAAAAGAGAGAGAGAGCCCCGGGCAAGCAAGAACTCACCTTGTACTCATCCTCCCCCCAAGCATTCCACCAAGCAGGAGTAGGGTTTTACACCGTAAGGTGGCCCGAACCTGGGTAAACCATGTGTCCGTTCATCTTCCTTAGCTCGAGCTGCCGGAGAGTCGCCGTAAGGTTGCGAAGCAGAGTAGGGCAGGAGAGTGAGTGCACCCCAGTGTTCGAACCTTTCTTGGGTCCCCGGAGCCCCGATTCCGACAGAGCTTCAATCAACTCATGAGAACTCTCTAATTGATACTTGCTTCTCTCATATTGTCAATGATACTTGTGCAACTAACTCTACTTCATGTGAAGCATCAACTTTGAAGGAGAATGTTGAGCTATGTGCTCAACTTACTTTGTTAACAAGAAATTATGGGAAATTGGAAGAAAGTCATGAAAAGCTCTCGGGCACTCATGAGGATATTCTAATCTCTCATAGCAAGCTAGAGTTGGCTCACGAGACTATGGTCACCAAGGTAAAATCTTGTGAGTCTCATGTGAATGTTAACACGTCTACTCTAATGCCTTATTGCCATGTGTTAATCCTTGCAATTCATCCACATCTAATATAATTATCACTCATGATGAATTGATCACCTTGTGTTTTTGCTCTAACCATGAAGTTTCTACTTCCACTAGTCCTCTTATTTTTAGTGTTGAAACTAACCATGTAGAAGAAATTAATGAGCTCAAGACGCAAGTCACTGGTTTGAAGAAAGACTTGGAAAAGTGTGATGATGGACATATTTTTCACTCCAACGAGAAGAAGCCAAAGAAAAATAAAAGGGGACTAGACCAAGCCAGGAAGAAGGGCTTATACAGAGAAGCTACATGGGTAGAAGCCTCAAGCTCAATACCAAGTTCAACCTCAAGTTGAAGAACGACCACTATCCGTGATGAACCATGTTATTGCGCCCCAAGTTGATAAAGTAAAGAAGAAAATAAGGGGGTGTACATGTTGCTATAATTGTCGTAAGAAGGGACACATAGCTTCATCATGTCCCAATGGTACACTACTGCAGGAAGGTCCTAAGACGACACGTCAATCAGAGACCCTTCGACCAAACTGTGTGTGATGCATGAATCGCAAACGGTATAGTTCTAGCTCCATCGCCAATAACATGAACTATGTGTGATGGCGGATCTATCAAATACAATGCAGAAAAGGATTGCGTGTGCGATACGTGGCATACAGTTGGTCCTCATGAATTGTTTGCGATTAGCCAAATTAACACAAATGGCTGTACAGATCCAGATGTGTGCGATAGACGGCATACAGTTCACTCTGATAAATTGTTTGTGATGATCCAGTAGAACACAAATGATTGGGCTTAACAAGATGTGTGTGATACCCGGAAAACAGGTCTCTAATCATAATTGTGTGAGAAGACCAATAATAACACAAACGATTCCTCCTAATAAGTTGTGTGTGTTGTTGGCCAACGGTTGTTGGTAAATAATAGTCAGCGATTGATGGAAACATCACCGACATGTTCCTTAGTTTACTCGTATGAGATGTGATTTGCTCTATCTGCACAACATCTAAGCTCTGCATCGTGGCGCACGTAACTGCATGGTGGCTCGAGGGACACCAGTAGCGCGCGCGGATGGACGCCGGCAGAGTGCGCCGCGGCCGCCTCAACTGCGAGCGTAGATCAGTTGAACATGCAGGGACTGGCCGTATATAAGCCGGCCAGCGGTTGCGAGCCACCGACGTCCTAGGGAAATGACGACGTTGTAATAAAATGCAAATGTTTTTTTATTATTAATCATTTGTGTAGTTATCATTTCTTCCTCCTCTATCATGTCATGTCACCGCGTTGTCGCCCGACGATTGTAGAGCATGCTTTGGCACCGCACATGCGTTTCATTTGGCCACACGTGAGCCCGTTCCCACGCTCACCATGCAGGTTCCCGCGTGTTCTGCACAAGCTGCGCGCCTGGCTCGGTGAAATCCCCCAAATGCCCAATGCTTGCAGGCCTACTATAAAAACCCTCACGGTCGGCGACTCCACATCGCTTCTAGCCCCTCCTCCCCGTAGCTTATCTAGTTTGCTTCTCCCCCAATCGCCAATGGCACTGGCCCGTCGTCGTCGCTCAGTCACTCCGCCAGAGGACAACTCCAGCTGGGAGGCTTCACCTCGTAGGCACGGCAATCCTCTGAAGCGTGTAGTGCACGTGGCGTCCCTGGTGGGTCTGTGCTCACAACCCACCACACGCTCCGCCTTCGCTGCCTGAAGGCAGCTACTGCCGTCGGATGGCGTGGCAGCCACCCCACCGACGGCCGCCACCCTAGTGGCGGCCGCCTTGGCCGCGACCCTATCGTCAGGTGCCTGGTGTCGGTGTCAAAACCGATGGATCTCGGGTAGGGGGTCTTGAGCTGTGAGTCTAGGATCGATGGTAACAGGGGACGAAGGAGACAACGTTTACCCAGGTTCGGGCCCTCCTATGGAGGTAGAACCCTACGTCTTGCTCAATTATATTGATGTGTATGAAGGTTACAGAGTTGATCTACCATGAGATCGAATAGCTAAAACCCTAGATGAGTTTCTCTATCCTACAATCTAAAACCTCCCCGGTTTATATAGACACCGGGGGGTACCTAGGGTTTACACATGATAGGTCTCCTGCCGGGGATGGAGATGCCGATTTCCTCATCTTGACTTGGAGTGCACGACGCGCCTTCGAGACTTCCTTCTAGAACACGGGGTCGTGGCATATCTGGCCCTTCCTGTGATAGTCAGAGAGCGGCCCACCAAGCCGGCCTATTGAGAGATAGACCAGCGGCCCGAGGACCCCTTAGTCCAGGACTCCCTCAGTAGCCCCCGAACTAGCCCCCAACGCCAAGGGTCATAGCACCGGCAGCTCCACGCGATCGAAGTCTTGGACTTGTGGGGTGAGTTCTTCTTCCCATTAATGATCGGCTGAGACTAGTCTGGCTTCCGATGACGCGTAATTTTTCCGATCATACGATTGTCCGGACGCCATGAGTCGCTTAGCCCCAAAGGCCAAACGTTAAAGTGTAAACAATGTCTCCTGTCAGCCCTTTTGACGAAGGGTCGCGGCCTATCACGACCACTGAACCAGTTATGGAAACTTGATTCACGGTTCGAGGCCGTTTTTACATTAGCACGACTCATCAATGTACAGATCGTGCTCCGGTTCACCCGGGATAAGATTAACGCCCTAGGTTTTCTCACGCGTGCGTAACGACACGAATATCTCGGGAAGCGGAGAGACTTGCGGCGCAGTAGAGGGAGGCTCATCGGCGTCACGCCTCATAAAAGGGGAAAAAACCCCGAGGCCTATTCACGCTTCCCATTCGCATTCCTCGCTTCCTCAATCTTCCCAAGCTCCAAGAGCCCAGATCCAGTTTTCCCTCAATCTCTCCTCCGAGCCTAGCCATGGCGGGTTCGGGCTCTATGGGCAAGTGGGAGGCCTCCACGGTCACCGACAAGGACATCCGGGAGTTAAAGCTCGCCGGCTACCTCCCCGCCAACGTCTTCCACCATGCTTCGGAGGCGAACCAGGTGGTCCTCACCCCTAAGCCAGGCGAGAGGGTGGTGTTCGTCCCCCACTTCCTCCGGGGACTAGGCTTTCCGCTCCACCCCTTTGTTAGGGGCCTCATGTTCTTCTACGGGCTGGATTTCCTTGATCTTCCCCCGAACTCCTTCATGCATATTTCGACATTCATCATTATCTGTGAAGCCTTCCCGCGGGTCGAGCCGCACTTCGGCCTGTGGCTCAAGGTCTTCAATGTCAAGCCGAAGATAGTCGCGGGCGAGCACGCAGACTGCGGAGTGGTGGTAATCAGTAAGCTCCCCCGTGTCGAGTGGCCGGCCGGTACCTTCATCGATACAATCAAGATCTGGTAGAAGGAATGGTTCTACATCACCGAACCAAGGGACAAGGGCTGGGCGGCACCTGCCGAGTTCAGATCTGGACCTCCTGCGAGGTTAACCTCGTGGCTCAAGAAGGGACTTGACTGGGGGTCAGACGCAGAGGTCAAATTGCTACAGAAGCGTATTTCCTCGGTAATCGCGGCCAAGATCGAGCTGGTGAATGTGGTCCAGGTCATGCTCCACCGCCGTCTTCTTCCCTGCCAGCGCCGGGCCTCCCTAATGTGGGCCTATCAGCTCGAGGACCAGCCTACGGTGCAGGGATTCTTCCGCACTACCCACCAGAAGTTGTGGAAGGCATTATTCAAGCCCCAGAAGAGCTGGCCAGCCAAGGGGGAGGACTCGGGCCTAAGCGCCGATAACCCTCCTACCGAGGTACGATATTATTTTGATACTTCGGTCCTGTTGTCTAACAAAGAGCTGAACAACCTCCCTCTTATCTCTATAGAAGTGGCTAAGCAAGGCCGTCAAAATGGACTGCCCGGCCCCACAGCCCGAAGGCCCCGGGTCAGGTCTGCTAACGTCGATGCTTGTCGTTGTGTCGTACACAGCGCCGGAGAAGAAGGAAAAGAAGAAAAACCGAGAAGGCCTCCGCATAAGGGACCCGCCAGACACTATGTCCGAGGAAACCCATGCCTCCTCTACTCATGAGGAAGAGCACGAGGACGGGGGGGGGGGGGGGAAGGCGATTCCCCCCTTGCAAGAAAGAGGGCGGCGTCGCAGGACGCCGCGGAGGATCTAACTCCTCTTGCCCCGAAGAGGGCGCGTAGGCCGAGGTTAATCCTGGCTGACGATAGCTCGGACTCCGACAATGAGTCCAAGGACTTTGAGAGGGTTCCTCGAAGGAACCTATGGGTCAAGCCCCCAGCCCAAAGGTACGAATCCGAAGACCCCCTGGGTCATTTATGTGAAGTTTTTAATGTTTTTAAATGGACGAATGCCTTTTAATCTGCAGCCCACCCCGTGTTCTCCCCACCGACCAAATATCGGATGGGGAGTCTCCACCCACCGAGCTGGCGGAGAGTGGGACTACGTCGCACCCCACACCTCCAGGGGCCACAAAGGAGGCCACGGATCTGTCATCCCGCCCGGCTCCTTTGGAGCCGAACACCGGCAGCGGGGGTGACGATGTTATGGCCGAGGTTAACGCCTCGACCGCCGAAGACTAGGAGGGGGAAACTCCCCTGGCCGTTGAGGAGGGAGGACAAAATACTATCCAGTCCCTTCTGAGGACATCTCCGGAGAGCACTATGCCTCCAGAGCTACCGGCTCAATCCCCCATCAGAGATCGGGTTGGCCGGTCACCACCGGTGCCACCCATGACTGGGTGGCCGGTCATGATGGAGGAGGCTCTATCAAGTGCCTCCATCTTCGAGGATCACCGCACTCTGATGGGTGCGGTTTTGCTAGGTATTCAGTCCGTTGATAGCAGACTGAAAGAGGCCTTCAATGGTCTCTTGACAGGCTTCAAGGTGAGCCACGTAATACCCTTTTCCCGAAAAGTTTAATTTTATTAAGTTTGCGCTATCTTTATATATGTAGTAGCCCCAAAGCCCTGGGTGGGTTTGAAATAACCCACCCGGGTGTCAAATACCCCGGAGTGACCAACGATGCATAAGGCACCATTTGTCTCGCACTGTTCTAAAAGCCCTTAAGAAGACCGAGCACAGGGTCATATTCTTGACAGTTCGGGGGTTTGAACACACATAACCTGATTTTTATTATTTTATTTTTTACAGGCCTCATCGGCGGCGGCGGCCTTCAATGCCACGGAGCTTGCCGAGCTAAATCGTAAGCTCAAGAGCTCCGATGAGGAGCTCGATCGCCTAAATAAGAGGTTCGACGAGGCGCAAGGTAAGCCAAAAAATATCTGGGCTATCTGTCGTTATTAATCCATACTGGTAACCCAGTGTAATTATTCATTTATTGTTTCCATAGCTTTGGCTGCGGAGGTCGAGAACCTCAAGGCCGAGCTAAAAAAGATGAAGCAAGTGGCCGCAGATGAGAAGGTGGCAGCCGAACAAGCGGCAGCTGCACTATCCGCACTAAAAAGTGCGAGCAGGAGCTCAAGGATGCCAGCACGAAGTGCGAGGCCCTTTAGCAGAAAGGCAAAGAGCAGGCCACCGAGCTGTCCACGCTGAAATCCAAGCTCCAAAAGGAGCGGGTGGATAGTCGGTTCTTTGAAGAAGAAATCCGCCAAGTCAAGGCTGTCACAGATGGTAAGCCATATTTACTACAGTGTGCCTTTGGTGGTAGCAGGTTTGCGTTGCTCACCCAGGTGTGGCGTTCCTCAGGCGCCTTTACGGACCTCCAAAAGAGTGCAGCAGACGCGAACAAATTTTATGCTTCGCGGGAGGAGGATGATGAGGCTCGGCTATTCTGGGCACAGTTTGAGTCCCCCGAGCGCTCTCCTCTTCTGATCAAGCAGATGAAGCAACTAATGGAGCTGCACAGGATGGCGGAGCCGGCCATGAAGGATCTCTGCATCTGGCTGTGGCCTGCAGAGCCATTGCTGGGCAGCTACTTCGGCTTGGTGTGGAAACTGTGCGATGCTGCGCCTCGGATTGACGCGCTAGAGCATTCTACATGCATCGAGGGAGCTCGGATGGCCTTTGGAAAGACCATGGTGCAGTGGCCGAAGCTCAAGCCGACCGAGATGGCGACCGCACCTCCGCCCCGAGCTATACTTCTCCGCAGTGATGGACGGTGCTCGGGCGATAGAGGCCCAATGCTCTAAGGATGTTTTTTATGAATGAACGCGCTGTAATATGTCCGAAGACTGTTAACGCTTTATAATGAGGCTGCATGGTTTATCATGTCTTTTGAATTTTGTATTTTATTGTGACTCCTGTGTGGCATTTTTATCTGAAAGTTGCGAGTCGTCGGCTTCAACCCCCACATAGATGCTACGCGAGGTGTTTCTGCCTCCGCACTATGACCCTTAGCCGAGGTATCGGTGCCCGAAGGTGGTAGTGCGAGGGGAACAAGGCAATCGGACTATGACGCTTTATCGCTTTCAGTTAGCCGTAGGAGCTTAAAAAAATGCGGGGGCTGATGACTAGCCCCTAGTGTTTTGTGATATTCGGATGGACCGAGGCTAAAGCCAGTATCACATGGTTTCTACAAGTACGAAACCCATCGTATGACACGGAATAACCTCTATCGATTTTTAGTATGACACTTATGCTCGGATTTGCAGACCGGTTCTCGCTTACTATGACAGTCAGTTTTCAGCTTTCTCCCCTGAGGTGCTTGACCAGGTGAGCTGAAAGCACAATCGCAGTGGTTCTCCCTTTGCCCTTTTAGCCGAACGAGCGGAACGTAAGAGGGCAAACACAGGAGCCGGGCAACCCAACCATTGACCCAAGACATAGTTCGGATCCAATGCATATAAAGCAAAATCCAAGACGCCGAACACACGATCAATTGTGTCGGGGTGATGCTTAGGGTGATATTTGAAATTCAATCCCCCGGTCTATTAGCCGGTTGCATCGTAATGTATACCGAACAGTTTTGCGAGAAGCGTTGATGAGGGAAGAACAGAGTATGTAGCATAAAATACAACGAAGAAGACATGTACAATGGTCTATTATTTGCTCATTAATTCTTATAACTCAAAATGCCAAAGCCACTGTTTACAGGTATTTGACGAGGAAATATAAAGTTTACAGAGGAGAGGTTGTACCAGGGGTCTTCGATGGGTGGCTTGACGACCTCGATGTGCCCAGTCGCATGTCCGCTCCTGCGCCTCCTAGGGAGTTGTATTCTTTTAAGGGTGATGGTGTCGGCGAGCGGACTTTGAGAAGAAGATCTTGAGAAGTCGCCGAAGAATGGATGAGCTTTACGCTTTAGCAGGTCCTTGATGGTACCTGTGGTACGTCCGAGGACATGTACTGGCAGTAGTTCGGTCCAGCCGAACACTTTCCCTTTGATAGTTGTTCCCCACTGCTGCCCACGGAATCTTGAGTGCCAAGTTGTGGCGTCTTGGCACATGTTAGATGGGCGCTAGGGTTGTGCAGTGAGGAGCTGTGACACCCTGGGCTTATGCTACAGTGATCATTTTAATTAAGCTACAGTAATGATCATGAACAGTGTCTAGTTATTTTGCTAAGTGAAGTTTGATCAAGTTGAAGTTCAAATTTCAGTTCAATTTCCTTTTCAAAATGCCTAGGAATTGTGGTGATAAAATAAATCCTCAAACAGCAAAAGTAAAATGTTCCAAAATTGTGGAATATTCTAAAACAGATAATGTTGAGGAAAACAACATCACCAAGTTTCTGGTGTGGTCCCCACCAATAATAACAGGAGCTAAAGGCATTTTTAAAATACAATCAAATCAATTATAAAATGCAAACAGATTCTGAAAATGCCCAAAAATGGATGTGGCTCTCCCCAATATTGCTAGCTATTTGTTGGAATTGGTGGCATATTTTTGCAATAACTAATATGGGTCTGAAATAATTAAAACAGAAGCTAGAAAAATGAAAAGAAAAGAAAAGGCCCTGGCCACTGGGCCAACCGGCCCAGCCAGCCAGCCCAGCCGGCCCATCTCCTGTCGTCTTCTACCTGCTCCCGCGCGGTGTCGAAGCCGTAGCCGCTCCGATCGCCGGCGCCGCACGCGTCGCGCATCCGGCGACGGTTCGAGGGGATAAGGCCGCCCCGAGCTGCCCTCTCCTCCTCCCCGCAAACCCTAGCCCTCAGATCTCGCCCTCCCCTTCTCGTTCGCCCTGCTCGAGCTCACCCGAGCGCTCCCATGGCTGCGCCCGGCTGAGCGCGTGGCCACACCCCCTCCCGAGCCCAACCAGGACACCCACAAGCCCCGCACCATTCCCCTCTTCCTCCCCGTGCTCTGGATTGAGCCCCGGAGGCACCAACGCCGTCGCCTGGAGTCGTCTTCCTCCTCGGATCCGGAGCTCGCCGCCGGCGATTCGCTTCACCGAGCCTTCCTCGAGCACGCGTTGAACGGCGACAGCCCCCTGTGAGCTCCTACTCCTCCTCCCCTCGCTCCTAGCGACGAGCTGGTCCTCCTAGCCGTCGTTTAGCTCGGGCCCGAAGCCATCACCCCCGTTGCTCGACGCCGACGGCCGTCCGGCGGTCGTTTGGTCCCGCAACCGGGGCCGTTCGGTTGCGGTGGAGGCGTAGAACCCATTCCCGATGAAAGCCCCCTCGATTGCCCGCTAGTTGCACGCGCCCGTGCTCGCCGAGCTTCGGTCCCCGCCGGTGAGCTCCTGGCCGTTGCCACATGCCGTCGCCGGCCGTCGCACCGCCACAGATCGACGCGGCTTGGTCTCCGCGTTCGAACGCGCCCTACCGCGCCGCAAATGGCCGCCTCGGTGCGAAACCCGAGCCTCCCCGCGCTTTCGGGTGCTCGCCGGAGCGATTCCGGTGACCAAACGTCGCCGCCGCCGACGTGGGCGCATGGCCCTCCCCTAGTGTGGCTGCCATGTGGGTCCCCCGTTCCCGTTTTGACCACGTTGACCAGGGTCAACACGGGGTACTATTCACCAGAGACACTGACATATGGGCCCCCACTCCCTAATTAATCCCTGTTAATTTAAAATAATAAACTGAATTGGCTCTGTGAGTATGACATGTGGGACCCCCACTATTACTATTCATTTGGATAAGGCTGACCCAGTCAGCTGCTCACTCAGCCCCCTGGCCCCACCTGTCATTGACTGTGGCTAGCTGTGGCTGAGTATTAAATGTAAATACCACTGTTTTGGATAATGTTTTGGATAATTCGAATAAAAATAATCCAGGAAATTCCAGAAAATGATTTAAACTTAGAAAATTAATAGAAAATAATCTGTAGCTCAGATCAAAAAACTTTATACATGAAAGTTGATCAGAAGAATCCCACGAATCCAAATATGCCATTCATTCATCTGTCACATGCCCCTAGCTATCTGAACATGCAACTTTTTGCCTGTTTCGGATAGATGAATAGTGCATGTCTACCGATTAATAAGTTCAAATTAAATTCTAAAATTAACTGATATGACTTAGACAAGATTTTAGGCAACCCTGCACTGCATCCTAGCTGGCATTTGCCTCTAGCATCACAAGCATAGAACCTTTCCCTTCCGATTCGTCTGTCCGATAAATCAACAGACCCGGGAAATATCGTTAGATATTCTCCCGCTCCGTCTGATACGTGTAGTACTGCGTTAGATCACCACTAGCACTGCGAATTGCCATGTCATGCATCTTGTTGCATCTGTGTGCTTGGTATTTATTGTTTCTTCCCACTCTTCTTACCGGTAGAGCCCGAGACTGACGCTACTGCCGTGATCGACTACACCCCTGACGACCAGCATTTTGCAGCAGAGCAACAAGGCAAGCAAAATCACTATGAGCATTCCGATATCGCCTATTCTTCTCCCTCTTGTTCTTGCATTAGAATTTTGCTACTGTATTAGATAGCTCCTATTCTGATGCATAGCCTGATTTTGATGAACTGTTACTTTATCTGCTATCATACCAACTGCTTAGCATAGGTGGATCAGTGAACCCCCTGAGACCCCCTTAGTATCAGTTGCCCCTGCTTGATCATCGACGACTCGACGACTTGAAGACAGAAGACTCGGTCAACTGACCGACGAGCCAGACCCCTCATAGCACTGCACACCCCTTTAGTATGGCACTGCAGAGCTACCATCGAGTGCCGAGGGTGATACCTCACATAGCACTCCCGATGTTAATTCTGTAGCGTAGTTATCGGTCATGGGTATCGAGGGTGATTCCTCCTTCCCATTTACCGGTAACGACTCTTGTCATACACTTACCTCGAGTGGGATCCCTCGAGGGTGATTCCTCGGATCTCCACTTGGTGTATAGACACACGGTTACTATGACCGGGTTACAGATACTTGTTAAAGACGGGTCGGCCCCAAGGGTACCCGCGAGAGATATTGGTGGGATGCGCCGCAAGGCATCCGGAAACTTGGTGGAGTGCGCCGGAAGGCACTCGAGTGTTCTTGGCGGGGCGACGGACTGCAATATGTTCGAGCTTGCCCCGCACAACTAATAAATCACTAATGGGTTGAGTATTTAATCTGAGTTAGGTCGTTGGCCTTATACGCACTAACCACCACGCGGGGTAATCAGTATGGGCCGCTCGGCGGCGTACATTCTCCCGAAAGCTCTTCAGATGCCACGTTTTTCGACTCGCGCCCGGGTGGTCTGGAACGCAGGGACCCTGATGGAGGGCGTGCTAGGACTGGTCCCGGCCGACGGCGTAACGTGCAGGATGGCGAGGGCGATGGCCCAAGACCCCGAGCCATTAGGATGTAGACCGGCGTGTTGGCCTCTCTGTTGAGCCAAGGTAGGACTACGTCATGTCGATATGTCGAGGCCGGGTATGACCAGAAAATCGTATCCGGCCGTAGCTTATCGAGCGTGTTGGGGAATGTGGTGCACCCCTGCAGGGAAGTATACTATTCGAATAGCCGTGTCCACGGTAACAGGACGACTTGGAGTTGTGCTCTGACCTACTACAACTATAATCATAAACTAATTAAAATTGAATTGTGTCTCCGGGATTGCTTCCTCGCAGGGAGTCAAGGAAGGATCTCTGGGCGTGTTATTTAATAAAATTGTTCAACAATATGACTATATATGAGCTGCAGGTCTACCCTCTTCTCATGCTGCAAGATGCTGAAGATGCTAGTCTTCGATAGGACTAGGCCTTCTTCTCTATTCTGGCATTTCTGCAGTCTAGTCCAAAGATATAGCCGCATTCCTTTGATACTGGTGCATATCTAGCATAGATCTGATGTAAGTCTTGCGAGTACTTTGGATGAGTACTTACCGTTGCTTTGCTCCCCTTTTCCCCCTTGATACGATGCCGCGACCAGATGACGGCACCCAGGAGACCCAGGATCCAGCTTACCCGGTGGACGACTATAGCTACCCCGATGGAGACCACTGCTACCAGGATGGAGCCTACTACGACGTGGACTTCTCTGACGTTCAGGAGTAGTTAGGAGGTTCCCAGGCAGGAGGCCTCGCCTCTTTCGATCCACTGCTTATGTTTGTGCTAGCCTTCTTAAGGCAAACTTGTCTAACTTATGTCTGTACTCAGATATTGTTGTTTTCGCTGACGCGTGCTTGTCGGAGCTTTATATTCGAGCCCTCGAGGCCCCTGGCTTGTAATATTAAGCTGTATGACTCTTTATTTGTGTCTTTTGTCGTGTTGTGGTACTAATCAGTGAGTCCCTAATCTTGGTCGTACGTATTGCGTGATTGATTAGCGTACGGACGAGAATGGGGGCGTCACAAGTTGGTATCAGAGCCGACTGCCTGTAGGTAGCCCCCTTTCCACATCCTTGGCCGAAGTTGAGTCTAGTCATTGAAAAACTTTTACTAACTTGGCTCTGTGGCTTACGGGCCCACGTAGCTAATCGGATGGTATTATGATCTTTTATTCCTCGTCTATACTCTGGGTTCTGATCTCTCTTCTATTTCGGGTTAAAAGATTTTGCTAAAAATCTAACATTAGGTTCTCGTGATCACATCCAACGGAGAATTGTTTCGTCGACAATTGTTTTCTCTTGAAGTATGATACACGCACTGTCATTTGACATCCTTAATCTTCTTGATACAGATGCGTCCCGCTAGGCAGATCGTCCGTCTGACCTATGCGCACGATACGACTGGGTTCCCGGCCATTCTGAACGGCCTCTTGAAGACACTGGGTTATCGTTGGTACCCCGAGTACACTGTTTACGAGGATTACCACGAGTTCAACCAGGAACAGTATGAGGCTGAGATGGTTATCTGGGATAAGCATGATCGTACCATAGATGGGCTGCACACCTTCCGTGGCATTGGAGTGACTGTTGAGATGGCAGTATAGGATGCTACCTATGCTGCTATTGTTCGTCTCCGTGCAGCAAACCCCAGCTTGGAGGATTCAGCATATCGGTACATTCCGTATGTCCCTGATGGAGTTGATACACCAGCTAACGCTGAGGTCTTGATCCCTTTCGCTCCGCAGCGTACTGATCGGACCTACCCTGCTGTTTGCACCCCTTATGTGTGTCATCGCTATGACCCACGGGTTCTGATTCAGTATACTGAGGCACTGGATCGCACTGTCAGGGCTCTTAATGTCGAGCTGCACGCCACTCGAGCTCGTCTGTATCAGGCTATGGAGCATTTGATGCCAGCAGTCCATGCGAGGATACATCCGGAGAGCATCCTTTACCCAGCCCGGACGGAGTTTCCTCCAGGTCTTGAGTGGCCTCAGGTTGGAGGTCGTACTCCGACACATGGACCTGCGCTCCCGCTTGGTATGCAGGTTCTACATCAGAGTCTGCACGGGATGCAGGACCCTGCCATCGGTTTTCACAACCGGGGTCATATGCAGCTCCCTGGCTACTTTCGTTGTCTCCGACGCTGATGCGTTGTTGTATCCCTCCACCGCGTGCCTGCGTGCCGCCTAGTTGTCTAGGGCATTTCATGCCGGATCTATCGTCTATTCTGTAACGAACTTATGGTTTGTAATAGACTTATGTATGGATCTGTATGTTGAAGTTGAATTACTATGTCGTAATTATTGCACTTCCTTCTTTGTGCAATTTACTTCATGAATGGTTCCTTGATTTTGCAATTATCAAATGCTAAACTATCACTGTTAAAATTTGACAGAATGGTTAGGCCAGCTGGTCGTGGTCGTGGTACGCCTGAGCCACCACCACCACCACCACCACCGAACTACATGGCTGCTATGATGCAACAGTTTGAACTGAACCGCCAATTTATGCAAGGGCTCATGGACCATTTCCCAAGGCCGAACATGAATCAACCGCCAGCCTCAGTGACACTGCAAGACTTCCTGTGTCTCAACCCTACGACCTTCCGCAGCTCAACTCAGCCGCTTGAAGCTGATGACTGGCTCCGTGACATCACTTATGAGCTGGAATCTTCAGGCGCCCCGGAGGCTAGCTATGTCACCTTTGCCTCGTACTTTCTGAAGGGTTCCGCTGCTCAATGGTGGGACAGCCACAGGCGCTCTCAGCCTGTTGGAACAATCATCACCTGGCCGGAGTTCCAAGCTGCTTTCCGTGCCCGTCACATTCCTCAGGGAATGATGGACCGGAAGAAGCAAGAGTTCCGCAATCCTACCCAAGGCAGCAAGACCGTGGACGCTTATCAGCGGGATTTTCTGGACTTGTCCCGTTATGCTGAAGAGGACCTGCCAACTGATGCTCGCAGACAGGAGAAGTTTCGTGAAGGGCTTCACCCAGACATTCACCTGGCCCTTCTGGCTCATGAATTCCCTAACTTCGCCACCTTGGTGAATAAGGCTATCCAGGTAGAAACAGGTCTGCAGAGGTACAAGGATCACACTAAACGCAAGGTTGACGTGGGTTCATCTTCGGGCCCACGTCCTCAGAAGCAAAGGATCTGGATCCCCAACAACTACCGTCCACCTGCTTATGCACCGAGGCCATCCTATGTGGCGCCTCGTCTGCCCCCTCCACCGCCAAGACAGCCAAGAGCAATACCGCCAAGAGCACCTCAGCCTCCACCGTCCCGTCCTGAGGATGGACTGTGCTTCAAGTGTGGACGTCTAGGTCACCGTGCTAGAGAATGCAGGCAGAATCAGAATCAACTTGCACCGCCTTACAACCAGCCCCGCAACAACAGTGCCCGGCCTAACACTGGTCGTGCTCGGGCTAACAATGTTGATCTGAATGAAGTTCAAGATCAGCCTTCTACGGTGATGGGTACACTTCTTGTTAACTCAATACCCGCATCCGTATTATTTGATACTGGGTCATCGCATTCATTCATGTCGGAAGAATTTGCATCTAAGCATAACCTTAGGAGCGAGAACATGGACGGTCAAATAATGGTATCCACACCCGCGGGAAATTGTCGGACCTCTATGATATGTCCTAACGTCGCCGTTGAGATCGAAGGACTAGAATTCCTCGTCTCGCCCATTGTGTTGGCGTCTTCCAATATTAACTTGCTCTTGGGAATGGAGTGGATGATAGCACATAGTGCTTCAGTCGTTTGTGCCACTAAGACCGTGCATCTTCTGCACCCTTCCAACGAGCTAGTGGTTCATACCGCTCGTCTCGTTCGTAATGCCGAGAACCAGATTCATTTCATGAACGCATTGAATGCTTCACCTCTTGAAGGGATTGAAAACATTCCAGTGGTTCGAGACTTCCCAGATGTGTTTCCAGAAGAGCTTCCAGGCATTCCCCCTGCTAGAGCAGTCGAGTTCGTCATCGACTTGAAACCAGGCAACACCCCTATTGCTAAGCGGCCTTATAAAATGCCTCCTCATGAACTTCTTGAGCTTAAGGAAGAAATTGACAAATCGCTTCGCAAGGGTTTTATTCGTCCTAGTTCCTCAGCTTGGGGAGCACCTTCTCTCTTTGTCAAGAAGAAGGATGGTACGAATCGGTTAGTTCAAGATTACCGGCCTGTTAACCAAGCAACAATTCAGAATAAATATCCGCTCCCCCGGATCAATGACCTGTATGATCAGCTTGCTG
This sequence comes from Elymus sibiricus, assembly GCA_039707655.1. Lineage (NCBI taxonomy): Eukaryota > Viridiplantae > Streptophyta > Magnoliopsida > Poales > Poaceae > Elymus > Elymus sibiricus. Next base: position 166,131,499 of record CM077667.1, read on the forward strand.
GATCATCAGTGTTCTCTAAACTTGACTTGAGGTTGGGTTATCATCAAATCCGTGTTCGTGAAGAAGATATTCCGAAGACAGCATTTGTTACTCGTTATGGTTCATACGAGTACACCGTCATGTCTTTCGACCTAACCAATGCCCCCGCACAATTCATGGATTATCTCGACAAGTTTGTCGTGGTATATCTGGATGACATTCTGGTATTCTCCAAGAATAAAGAAGAGCATGCCGAACATCTTCGTCTTGTGCTTGAAAGGCTTCGAGAACATCAACTATATGCAAAATTCTCTAAGTGTGAGTTCTGGCTAGATGAAGTGACTCACCTTGGCCATGTGATCTCAAAGGATGGTATTGCCGTCAACCCTGAACGAGTTCAAGCTATTCTTGATTGGACTCCCCCGAAGAATGTCAAGCAAGTCAGAAGTTTTCTCGGTCTCGCGAGCTATTGCCGTCGATTCATCGAGAAGTTATCCAAGATTGCAAAGCCCTTAACCAATTTGCTTCACAAAGGTGTTAAATATGAGTGGACAGAAAAATGTCAGGAGAGCTTTCAGGCACTTAAGGACAAGCTGACGTCTGCCCCAGTGCTTGCTCCTCCGGATACTCGTAAGGACTTTGCCATATATTGTGATGCTTCCCGTCAAGGATTAGGCTGTGTCCTAATGCAAGAGCGCAGAGTAGTTGCTTATGCCTCAAGACAGCTGCGTCCTCATGAAGAGAACTATCCAGTTCATGATCTCGAGTTAGCTGCAGTGGTCTATGCTCTGTTGAATTGGCGACATTACCTTGTTGGTAATCGTTGCGAGATCTATACAGACGATCAAAGTCTGAAGTACTTGTTTACCCAACCGGACTTGAATCTCTGCCAGCGAAGATGGATGGAATCCCTCACAGATTATGATTTCAGTATTTCATATACCCCTGGCAAGGCTAATGTAGTGGCTGATGCTTTGAGCCGCAAGTCCTATTGCAACTACCTCCAGGTTCACAAGGTTCACCCCCTGCTTCAAGAAGAATTCCGCAAGCTGAACCTCCATATAGTCCCTCAGGGTTATCTCGCTCCTTCTACTGACGAGTTTCGCAAGATGAACCTTCGTGTTGTTAGCCAGGGTTCTTTGTGTAACCTGGTTGTAGAACTAGATCTCGTGGGCATCATCAAAACTATGCAACTTTATTGCAGTGAAGTCGAAAAGATTAAACGCTACCTAGAGGAAGGAAAACCATCATTCTTCACCGTGGCTGATGATGGCGCCTTGTACTTCAAGGGTCGATTATTCGTCCCCACAAAGAAGGAGAACCTGAATATGACTGCTAAAATACTGAAAGAAGCTCATGATACTCCGTTGTCTATTCATCCGGGTAGTACCAAGATGTACCAAGACATTCGTCAAAGGTTCTGGTGGCCAAAAATGAAGCAAGACATTGCACGCTATGTTTCAGAGTGCGACATTTGCCGTCGGATCAAAGCAGAACATCAAAAGCCTGCTGGAACTCTAAAACCTATTTCTATTCCTGAATGGAAATGGGATCATGTTGAGATGGACTTCGTTACCGGTTTTCCTAGATCACAGAAGGGTAATGATGCTATTCTTGTCGTCATTGACCGGTTGTCCAAGGTTGCACATTTCCTGGCTGTCAAGGAAACTATTACTACTAGTCAGCTGGCAGATTTATACATGTCCAGAGTTGTTTCACTCCACGGTATTCCACTGGTTATCAGTTCGGACCGTGGCAGCTTGTTCACCTCAAGATTCTGGTCAAGTTTCCAGGAAGCTATGGGAACCCGTTTGTCTTTCAGCACCGCTTTTCACCCTCAATCTCAGGGACAAGTTGAAAGAGTCAATCAGATTCTCGAAGACATGCTTCGAGCTTGTGTCATTTCTTTCGGCAAGAAATGGGAGGAATCTCTTCCGTTTGCGGAGTTCTCCTATAACAATAGCTATGAAGCTAGTCTGAAGATGGCTCCCTTTGAAGTATTGTATGGACGTAAGTGTCGGACCCCTCTGAATTGGTCAGAAACTGGGGAACGTACACTTATTGGTCCGGATATAATCCAACATGCCGAAGAACAAGTCCGAATTATTCAAGCAAATTTTAAGGCTGCTCAGTCTCGTCAGAAGAGTCAGTATGACCGTCATCACAAAGATATGGTCTATCAACCTGGCGAAAAGGCTTATCTTCGAGTCACGCCAATGAGAGGAACACACCGATTTGGAATCAAGGGCAAACTGGCACCTCGATATATTGGTCCTTTCACTGTTCTCGAAAGGCGTGGTAAAGTGGCATATCAACTGGAACTACCGCCAAACCTGTCTCAGGTTCACGACGTGTTCCACGTGTCACAGCTACGTCGCTGCTTCAAGGATCCTATCCGTGCAGTGGACCATGAAGTGCTGGAACTGCAGCAAGACCTTTCTTACAAGGAGCAACCAGTCCACATTCTCGATGAGACTGAACGTCGGACTCGTCAGAAGGTTACCAAGTTCTTCAAAGTGCAATGGGCAAATCACTCTGAAGATGAAGCTACTTGGGAACACGAAGATCATCTTCGTGCAGAATACCCCGGGCTCTTCCCTTCTACTTCTTAATTCTCGGGACGAGAATTCTTGTTAGTAGGGGAGAATTGTGACACCCTGGGCTTATGCTACAGTGATCATTGTAATTAAGCTACAGTAATGATCATGAACAGTGTCTAGTTATTTTGCTAAGTGAAGTTTGATCAAGTTGAAGTTCAAGTTTCAGTTCAATTTCCTTTTCAAAATGCCTAGGAATTGTGGTGATAAAATAAATCCTCAAACAGCAAAAGTAAAATGTTCCAAAATTGTGGAATATTCTAAAACAGATAATGTTGAGGAAAACAACATCACCAAGTTTCTGGTGTGGTCCCCACCAATAATAACAGGAGCTAAAGGCATTTTTAAAATACAATCAAATCAATTATAAAATGCAAACAGATTCTGAAAATGCCCAAAAATGGATGTGGCTCTCCCCAATATTGCTAGCTATTTGTTGGAATCGGTGGCATATTTTTGCAATAACTAATATGGGTCTGAAATAATTAAAACAGAAGCTAGAAAAATGAGAAGAAAAGAAAAGGCCCTGGCCACTGGGCCAACCGTCCCAGCCAGCCAGCCCAGCCGGCCCATCACCTGTCGTCTTCTACCTGCTCCCGTGCGGTGTCGAAGCCGTAGCCGCTCCGATCGCCGGCGCCGCACGCGTCGCGCATCCGGCGACGGTTCGAGGGGATAAGGCCGCCCCGAGCTGCCCTCTCCTCCTCCCCGCAAACCCTAGCCCTCAGATATCGCCCTCCCCTTCTCGTTCGCCCTGCTCGAGCTCACCCGAGCACTCCCATGGCTGCGCCCGGCTGAGCGCGTGGCCACACCCCCTCCCGAGCCCAAGCAGGACACCCACAAGCCCCGCACCATTCCCCTATTCCTCCCCGTGCTCTGGATCGAGCCCCGGAGGCACCAACGCCGTCTCCTGGAGTCGTCTTCCTCCTCGGATCCGGAGCTCGCCGCCGGCGATTCGCTTCACCGAGCCTTCCTCGAGCACGCGTTGAACGGCGACAGCCCCCTGTGAGCTCCTACTCCTCCTCCCCTTGCTCCTAGCAACGAGCTGGTCCTCCTAGCCGTCGTTTAGCTCGGGCCCGAAGCCGTCACCGCCGTTGCTCGATGCCGACGGCCGTCCGGCGGTCGTTTGGTCCCGCAACCGGGCCCGTTCGGTTGCGGTGGAGGCGTAGAACCCATTCCCGACGAAAGCCCCCTCGATTACCCGCTAGTTGCACGCGCCCATGCTCGCCGAGCTTCGGTCCCCGCCGGTGAGCTCCTGGCCGTTGCCACACGCCGTCTCCGGCCGTCGCACTGCCACAGATCGACGCGGCTTGGTCTCCGCGTTCGAACGCGCCCTACCGCGCCGCAAATGGGCGCCTCTTTGCGTAACCCGAGCCTCCCCGCGCTTTCGGGTGCTCGCCGGAGCGATTCCGGCGACCAAATGTCGCCGCCGCCGACGTGGGCGCATGGCCCACCCCCAGTGTGGCTGCCATGTGGGTCCCCCGTTCCCGTTTTGACCACGTTGACCAGGGTCAACGCGGGGTACTGTTCACCAGAGACACTGACATATGGGCCCCCACTCCCTAATTAATCCCTGTTAATTTAAAATAATAAACTAAATTGGCTCTGTGAGTATGACATGTGGGACCCCCACTGTTACTATTCATTTGGATAAGGTTGACCCAGTCAGCTGCTGACTCAGCCCCCTGCCCCACCTGTCATTGACTGTGGCTAGCTGTGGCTGAGTATTAAATGTAAATACCACTGTTTTGGATAATGTTTTGGATAATTCGAATAAAAATAATCCAGGAAATTCTAGAAAATGATTTAAACTTAGAAAATTAATAGAAAATAATCTGTAGCTCAGATCAAAAAACTTTATACATGAAAGTTGATCAGAAGAATCCCACGAATCCAAATATGCCATTCATTCATCTGTCACATGCCCCTAGCTATCTGAACATGCAACTTTTTGCCTGTTTTGGATAGATGAATAGTGCATGTCTACCGATTAATAATTTCAAATTAAATTCTAAAATTAACTGATATGACTTAGACAAGATTTTAGGCAACCCTGCACTGCATCCTAGCTGGCATTTGCCTCTAGCATCACAAGCATATAACCTTTCCCTTCTGATTCGTCTGTCCGATAAATCAACAGACCCGGGAAATATCGTCAGATATTCTCCCGCTCCGTCTGATACGTGTAGTACTGCGTTAGATCACCGCTAGCACTGCGAATTGCCATGTCATGCATCTTGTTGCATCTGTGTGCTTGGTATTTATTGTTTCTTCCCCCTCTTCTTACCGGTAGAGCCCGAGACTGACGCTGCTGCCGTGATCGACTACACCCCTGACAACCAGCCTTTTGCAGCAGAGCAACAAGGCAAGCAAAATCCCCTTGAGCATTCCGATATCGCCTATTCTTCTCCCTCTTGTTCTTGCATTAGAATTTTGCTACTGTATTAGATAGCTCCTATTCTGATGCATAGCCTGATTTTGATGAACTGTTACTTTATCTGCTATCATACCAACTGCTTAGCATAGGTGGATCAGTGAACCCCCTGAGACCCCCTTAGTATCAGTTGCCCCTGCTTGATCATCGACGACTCGACGACTTGAAGACAGAAGACTCGGTCAACTGACCGATGAGGCAGACCCCTCATAGCACTGCACACCCCTTTAGTATGGCACTGCAGAGCTACCATCGAGTGCCGAGGGTGATACCTCACTTAGCACTCCCGATGTTAATTCTGTAGCGTAGTTATCGGTCATGGGTATCGAGGGTGATTCCTCCTTCCCATTTACCGGTAACGACTCTTGTCATACACTTACCTCGAGTGGGATCCCTCGAGGGTGATTCCTCGGATCTCCACTTGGTGTATAGACACACGGTTACTATGACCGGGTTACAGATACTTGTTAAAGACGGGTCGGCCCCAAGGGTACCCGCGAGAGATATTGGTGGGATGCGCCGCAAGGCATCCAGAAACTTGGTGGAGTGCGCCGGAAGGCACTCGAGTGTTCTTGGCGGGGCGATGGACTATAATATGTTCGAGCTTGCTCCGCACAACTAATAAATCACTAATGGGTTGAGTATTTAATCTGAGTTAGGTCGTTGGCCTTATACGCACTAACCACCATGCGGGGTAATCAGTATGGGCTGCTCGGCGGCGTACATTCTCCCGAAAGCTCTTCAGATGCCACGTTTTTCGACTCGCGCCCGGGTGGTCTGGAACGCAGGGACCCTGATGGAGGGCGTGCTAGGACTGGTCCCGGCCGACGGCGTAACGTGCAGGATGGCGAGGGCGATGGCCCAAGACCCCGAGCCATTAGGATGTAGACTGGCGTGTTGGCCTCTCTGTTGAGCCTAGGTAGGACTACGTCGTGTCGATATGTCGAGGCCGGGTATGACCAGAAAATCGTATCCGGCCGTAGCTTATCGAGCGTGTTGGGGAATGTGGTGCACCCCTGCAGGGAAGTAAACTATTCGAATAGCCATGTCCACGGTAACAGGACGACTTGGAGTTGTGCTCTGACCTACTACAACTATAATCATAAACTAATTAAAATTGAATTGTGTCTCCGGGATTGCTTCCTCGCAGGGAGTCAAGGAAGGATCTCTGGGCGTGTTATTTAATAAAATTGTTCAACAATATGACTATATATGAGCTGCAGGTCTACCCTCTTCTCATGCTGCAAGATGCTGAAGATGCTAGTCTTCGATAGGACTAGGCCTTCTTCTCTATTCTGGCATTTCTGCAGTCTAGTCCAAAGATATAGCCGCATTCCTTTGATACTGGTGCATATCTAGCATAGATCTGATGTAAGTCTTGCGAGTACTTTGGATGAGTACTCACCGTTGCTTTGCTCCCCTTTTCCCCCTTGATACGATGCCGCGACCAGATGACGGCGCCCTGGAGACCCAGGATCCAGCTTACCCGGTGGACGACTATAGCTACCCCGATGGAGACCACTGCTACCAGGATGGAGCCTACTACGACGTGGACTTCTCTGACGTTCAGGAGTAGTTAGGAGGTTCCCAGGCAGGAGGCCTCGCCTCTTTTGATCCGCTGCTTATGTTTGTGCTAGCCTTCTTAAGGCAAACTTGTCTAACTTATGTCTGTACTCAGATATTGTTGTTTTCGCTGACTCGTGCTTGTCGGAGCTTTATATTCGAGCCCTCGAGGCCCCTGGCTTGTAATATTAAGCTGTATGACTCTTTATTTGTGTCTTTTGTCGTGTTGTGGTACTAATCAGTGAGTCCCTAATCTTGGTCGTACGTATTGCGTGATTGATTAGCGTACGGACGAGAATGGGGGCGTCACAGGAGCGTGTCCCTATTTCTGGGGAGAATAAGATTCCGGTAGTTCGGACTGAGACCGAGCTCGTTTGTCAGCCTTACGTGCCTTTATGGCAGATTTCGGTTTTGGCCGATCGTCATCGTAATGGAATTCGGCCGCCAGGGCCAATGCATGTTCCTCAGTTCGGAGGGAACGCTCTGTGTTGCCGTTGACAGTAATGACCCCCTTGGGACTGGGCAACTTGAGCTTGAGGTATGCGTAGTGTGGGACGACGTTAAAGCGAGCGAACGCTGTGCGGCCCAGCAGGGCGTGATAACCGCTGCGGAAGGGGACAATGTCGAAGATCAAGTCCTCGCTGCGGAAGTTTTCGGCCGAACCGAACCCTACTTCCAGGCTCACGGAGCCCGTGCACCGGGCTTCGATGCCTGGGATCACTCCTTTATAGGTAGTGTTGCTAGGCTTGATCCTGGATGGATCTATACCCATCTTTTTCACCGTGTCTGAGTAGATCAGATTGAGGCTACTTCCTCCGTCCATTAGTACTTTAGTGAGGTGATACCCATCGATAATGGGGTCTAGGACGAGGACCGCCGAACCCCCATGACGGATACTGGTCTGATGGTCTCGTCGATCAAAGGTGATCGGGTACGCCGACCATGGGTTAAACTTTGGGGCTACAGGCTCTATGGCGTAGACCTCTCGAAGGGCGCGCTTGCTCTCCTTTTTAGGTATATGAGTGGCGTATATCATGTTCACGGTTTTTACCTCTGGAGGGAACTGCTTCTGTCCTCCATTGCCCGGACCGCGGGGCTCGTCATCGTCCTCGCTGTGTGGGCCCTTGCCTTGCTCTTCGGCTGCGAGTTTGCCGGCTTGTTTGAACACCCAATAGTTACGGTTGGTGTGGGTGGCGGGCTTGTCTTGAGTGCCGTGGATCTGGCAGGGCCTATCCATGATCTTGTCCAGCGGGGTAGGTCCGTCACGATTGCCTTTAGAAGGCTTCTTCCGCTGGCCGGATCGGGGGTTGCGGAAACCGGCGTTAACGGCCGTGTCGTCGACATCACCGTTGTTGTGCCGGCATTTACTTTTGTTGCGTCGTGGTTTACCGTTTCCATCCTGGACTTCGAAGGTGCCGGGGTCTTCGGGGTTGTGGCTTCGTCTAGCTAGCTAGTTATCCTCACCCGCGCAAAAGCGGGTCATGAGTGATGTAAGGGCGGACATGGTCCTAGGCTTGTCCTGACCGAGCTAGTGAGCCAGCCATTCGTCCCGAATATTGTGCCGGAAGGAGGCTATTGCCTCGGTGTCTGGGCAATCGACAATCTGGTTCTTCTTGGTCAAGAACCGATTCCAGAATTGTTGAGCCGATTTGCCTGCTTTCTGGACAACATTGCTTAGGTCCGAGGAGTCCGGCGGCCGTACATAGGTGCCCTGGAAGTTAGATCGGAATGCGTCCTCGAGATCCTCCCAACTTCTGATAGAATTTTCGGGGAGGCTGTTTAACCAGTGCCGAGCTGGCCCATTAAGTTTTAGGGGCAAATACTTGATGGCGTGGAGATCATCTCCTCGTGCCATATGAATGTGGAGGAGGAAATCCTCGATCCACACTGCTGGGTCAGTTGTCCCGTCGTATTGTTCTATGTTCACGGGTTTAAACCCTTCCGGGAACTGATGCTGCATCACCTCGTCGGTGAAGCACAGTGGGTGGGCAGCGCCTCTGACCCGGGCTATGCCACGCCGGTAGTCGGCGCCTGATCTGGCCCGGTTTTGTTCCCGACCTCTGTTGTTGCGGTCGAGCCGAGGCTGGTACCCGTCCCGTCTATCGGGGGAGTACCCTCTAGATCCGTAGATGGATCTCGTGCGGCCTGTTCTATAATCCAGGTTGTGTCGCAGGTCGTACCCGTCCTCAGGCTCTATTGGCTCTTTTCCCCTTCTGCGGGGTATCGCCGGCCTATAACCGGTGTCGCCAGCCGTTCTATCTCGTCCTCGAGGAGGGCGGTCTGGCTGGTCGTATGGAGTGTGCTTGGGAGACGGTGTATTAGAGACCTCGTCGTCGAACTGCGGCAGCAGCCGTCGGCGTGGATAGCTCTTGGGTTGGTCCAATAGAACAGTACCGTACCCTTCCTCGGCTGATAGGACCATCGTCCATTTATCATTGAGGGTATTCTGTTCGGCCTTAAGCTGCCGTTCTTTTGCCTTCAGGCTTCGGGCAGTGGCTATAAGCTGTTGCCTAAACCGTTCCTGATCCTCAGGGTTTTCGGGGACGGTGAAGTCTTTGGCTTCCATGCTGTCCTCCTCCTCGACAGGGGGGAGGTAGTTGTCATCCTCGGAATCGTTTAGATCCTCGAGGTCGCGCTGATATTCCGGCCTCTCCTGGTCCTCTAGCGGATGCTCGGGGATATCGGGATCGCCGAGGTCTTCCGGGGTGTCATTTTCCCCGGTGTCAGCAATGGCTTCCCTTCCCTTTTTTTGCCTTTAACCGTTTGTGCATTTTCCAGCGCCTTGATGGCTCCTCACTAGATTTATCGCCATTGTTATTGGGTGTGTGCTCGCCCTTATCGGCTGGGGTATCCACCATGTAGACGTCGTAGGTGGAGGTGGCAGTCCATCGCCCGGTGTTAACGGGGGCGGGAGCGCAATCCTCTTCATCCATGTCTTCTGCCTCCTCGGAGGCGTAGTCCAACATATCGGTTAAGTCTTCAATAGTGGCTACTAAGTGGGTGGTGGGTGGGATGAAAAATTCCTCTTGACCCGCCTTCAGACCGATCTGAGCATGGATCGGGATTGGGTCGTCAGTGATTTTCATCGATAGGATCCGATCTAGAGCCTCGTTGAGTGTTGAGAGCTCGATCGGGTCAATCTGCCCAGAGCTTTCGGAGTCGACCTCCAATGCGTCCGAACAAGTAGTGTATTCGGCAGAAGCTGACCCCTGACCATCCGGTACTATGACCGGATCCAGACTAGAAGCCAAATCATCGTCGGGGTTGGTCCCGTGGGCGGGGTTGACAGCGAAATCCGAAGTCAAGGCCTCGGAGTCCTCAGGTGCATCAGATGAGATTGCAAGCCCGGTGAGCAAAAGGTCGCCCCGAGAGTCTATGGAGAACTCTAGGTTCCTGAATCTGATCTCTTGATCATGGGCCCCGACCCGGCCAAGACAACCGGTCGGGTCGGCGTGCAGCACGACACTGCCGAAAGCGAAGATCTGTCCAGGGACAAAGGAGTCCATGTTGCAGACTTCTTCGCTAATGACTAAGCGAGCCATTGATTCGTTTGGCGATCACAGCGGAACTCTCAATTAAAGCACCAATGTCGGTGTCAAAACCGGCAGATCTCCGGTAGGGGGTCCCGAGCTGTGAGTCTAGGATCGATGGTAACAGGGGACGAAGGAGACAACGTTTACCCAGGTTTGGGCGCTCCTATGGAGGTAAAACCCTACGTCCTGCTCGATTATATTGATGTGTATGAAGGTTACAGAGTTGACCTACCACGAGATCGAATAGCTAAAACACTAGATGAGTTTCTCTGTCCTACAATCTAAAACCTCCCCGGTTTATATAGACACCGGGGGGGTACCTAGGGTTTACACATGATAGGTCTCCTGTCGGGGATGGAGATGCCGATTTCCTCATCTTGACTTGGAGTGCACGACGCGCCTTTGAGACTTCCTTCTAGAACACGGGGTCGTGGCATATCCGGCCCTTCCTACGATAGTCAGAGAGCGACCCACCAAGCCGGCCTATTGAGAGATACACCAGCGGCCCGAGGACCCCTTAGTCCAGGACTCCCTCACCTGGGCCATCAGCCACCCTGCCACCGCGACCTGAATGCGGGAGTTGGAGGCCGCCAAAGGCCCACCGCCAGGCTTTTGTGTTAGAGACCTTGCGCGCTACATCTACTTCCTTGAGAAGGAGGTGGAGCACCAGGCCACGCAAGCAAAGAAGCTCACCGACGTTGTGACCACAGTAGAAGCCGCAGCGGCGACTCAGAATGCGGAGATCTATGCAAATCCCACCGCTTCCATGAGGCGCGTCTGGAGCGGCAGAGGGCAGCAGTGGTAGGCAACGGATTCGACTCCACCGACTCGTCGGTAGCCTCCTCCTCCTCTGCCTCTTACTGAGCGCGCTCAGTTGAGGAGATGTTGCTAGAAGTAGTGCAAAGCCCGTAGTAGTATTAGGGGCTATTTTGTTCAGTTCATATAACTATAGATATGGTTGAAATGTACCGCATAGTTTAAATTAGTTAGTATATATAATGGAACTAGCTATTCTAGTACGTGGTTGGCAACAATTAGGGAAAAGTTTGTTCGGTTCAACTGTTGAGTTGATTTGTTTTGTATAAAGAATGACTTCTTAATCTATGAATGAAATATATGTTTTTCTGAAATTCAGTTGCAAAATTACCTTGGAATGGTGATTTTGTTCCTGGAAAATTTGACAAATGTCAGTGTTACAATGTAGAGAAATGCCAATGTTACTGCATTGACAAATGCCAATGTTTCCAATTTGACAAATGGCAATTTACACAATATGACAAATGCAAATCTTAGCAAATATTACCAAATTGATGAATGCTAATGTTTTCCATCGACAAAGCACACGGGTCATTAGAGAGAATCATTTGCGATGACGCGATCCACCAATCCGTTCGCGCCAAATTTTCACTTGGCTTACTGGCGAAGGAAGCACGGCTCTCAATCTGCATACGAGTATTCAATCTGAAAAGTTTGCGATGAGTGTTTATTCAGGGAAAAACAATGATGTTTTTTATTTACTTTGATTGCTATGTGCATTCAGAGATAAATACTAAGTTGATCAAACCATAGATTTCATTCAGTCAAACTATGACTTTACATTCATACGATCGAGATACAATATAAAGAAAACTAATTGCGATGACGGTGGCGCCGACATCCTGCGCTCGCATCGTCTTCCTCCGGGACGCCGTCGTTCAAGTCATCAAACAAGACCAGAATGTTATGGACTTCCCAATCAATGAGCCGGTTGTGGGGACGGCGACTAGCGGCGGGGTCTCGGGGGGCGGCGACTAGCAGCGCTGCAAGGAAGCTGTCGACGATCGCATCCCATGCTTCTAAGGGATCCGCCACAGGTGTAGGCGCACACACGGGCACAGGCGTGGTTGGTGCAAGCGCGCGCACGGGCACGGGCACGATGGGTTCGGGCATGCGCACGGGGACCGGCGCGGCGGGTGCAGGGGCGCGCACGAGCACAGATGCAGGAGGAGTGTTGGGGATATAACCCCGTGGTGAGACCCGCCCAGGTGGGGCCGGGTCATGCGTTTGGCGGCTTAGCGACAAGTGTTTGGTATAAGTTTATTCAGTGGGCCTGGAGGCCCAGAGCCAGAAGACAAGATGTAACCCGGTGGCATAAGCCGCTGGTGGCGGCTTGTTAGATAAGGCATGTGTAGTTAGAGGTGAGGTTGGTTATCAAGTATAACCCGGCCAGGACTCTTGTAAGCCCAGGGCCTGGACCTGAGTATATAAAGGCAGGTTACGTGGGCGCCTTAGGCCACGAAATAACTCATCGATAGCTAGGTCAAGCGAACTCGCTCCCTTGTAATCGATAACCAGTCAATACAACACAAAGCAGGACTTAGGCTTTTACCTCTTTTCGAGGGGCCGAACCTGGGTAAACCCTTGTCTCTCGATTCCGATCAACCCCTTCGAGCTCACCGCCTTAGCCATGTCCTCGAACCTAAGTCCTTTCACTAGGGCATCTGCCGTGACAAAACCACGATAGTTGGCGCCCACCGTGGGGCTCACGCTCGGTGGTGTGGAGTTCTCGAAGGGCTCTCTCCCAGGGATCGAGGGATACGCCATTGGTAGGATGACCAAGAGTCGCCGCGGCAAGCTCTACATCGACGACGCTGGCTGGGGCCCCGAGGCCGACTCAATCGAGTACGGGCACCGGGTCCCCTTTGGCGGAATTCACGTCTTCATCGGAAAGATCGGCGGATCTAAGCAAGGGCCGGGCATCTGCACCGACCTCGTCGAGCCGGCCCGGTGAGCGCAACCCGCCCGCATTAACCCGGGTCAGAAGCGCGTCTTCGTCGGCATCACCCAAGGCACGGAGCTTGAAGGTTCCATGTCGCGGGAAGAAACCCTTATCTGCTCAGAGGATGGATCCTCAAGCGGAGAGGCGGAATCAATCTACCAGCTTCACAACGGCGGGCTTGGGGGCTGCTTCGAGGGCTACCCCGAGCCGGAGTACCATGAGCCGGTATACTATGAGCAGCCGACCCGCGCCGCTGTTTTCATGGCAGGATCGGCACTCGCCCCTGGTAGTACGGCTGCTGGTGCGACCGGGTCTGGATCTGGTAGCCGCCGGCTCAAGTGTTGCTGGATCTAATGAATGAACTTACAACTCTGATGGGAACCGAGGTCACGGTCGAAAACCAAGCAAGCCGTAACATGGAGATCGCGAGGTTGAAGGACCAGATGGCCAGAGTCCAAGAGGAAATCAGTGCGCTGAAGGCTCATATGGATACTGAGTAGTGCGGAAGCCTTTCGCCTTGAACTAGAGCAGCAGACCGTAGCAGCGGTTCACCAGATGAGGCATCAATCCCGTTTGCCGGATCAATATGAGGCCAGAAATCTTTTCAACACGCCAGGGACGTGACGAAATGCACCTCTGACCGTAACCCGGACGGCGGAAGTACCTAGGAGCAGGGCGGTGGTTCAGCATCGGCAGCCAGACCCGCCCCGCAGGAACCAGACCCCACCACAGTCTTTTCTGACACCGCCCGGTCATTATTCTAACCCGGTGGAGAACATGATGGCAGCGGCGGTCAGACTCGGCACGATCCCCATCCCCGATGGGACGCCTTTTGCGGAGGAAGTGCGGAACGCCATTGGATACTTGCAGACAGTGGTGGCACATCAGGAGAAGTATACTTACAGCCGGAGTCACGTGCACTCAACCCCCATCCCGAGCCGTAGCTACAGCCGGCTCTTAGAGTCACCTACGATCTCCAGCAGTGAGATGATCAGCCGGCTCTTGATGCTCAGGCGAGATGATCAGCCGGCTCTTGATGTTCAGGCGCTGGTGGATCGGGCGAGAGCGCAGCGAGAGGCGGCAGCGTTGGTAGCTGCAGCGGCTTATCAAGAACCCACAGTAGCGCTTTCCGTTTCGGTAGGAGCCGGGGTAACCTCCAGGGCTGTGGGAGTGCCGTGCTTAGTGCCGGCTTTACGAAACGAACGCCTGCCGAAGGACTTCAAGGGTCCTCGCAAGGTGCCCAATTATATTGCTGATCTGCCTCCGGAAGGTTGGATCGATAGTTATGAACTAGCCATGGAGATGTTAGACATCAGTGATGCAGTCTGCGCCAAGTATTTCATTATGATGTTGGAAGGGCCGGCTCGCACGTGATTGAAGGGTTTGCCACCCAACACCATTAATTCCTGGGCCGAGTTGAAGGCGAAGTTCATCAAGAATTTTTCAAGGAACGTGCAAGCAGCCCATGACGATTGTAGACTTAGATCATTTGCGTGTAGCGTGAGGATGATTCGGCCGATCATTGGGTCCGGCGAGTCTCAACTATTATCCACTCCTCTGATAACATCACAACAGCTCAAGCGGTTCTGATTCTGGAGAAGAATTGCCATTTTTTGCCATTGAAGTAGAAGCTCGACCGGCTCAAACGTTCATGCCAAGACATGGGGGAGCTCATGGCGGCTCTCACTAAGTATGCAGATTCAGATAGCACGAAGGACCCTGGTTCCGATGATGATAAATCAGCCAAGGGTAAGAAGAATAACAATGGCAAGAGTCAACAGCAAAAGAGGGGAGGAAATAATAATAACGGCAATGGCGGAAAGCGGAAGCACCCGGACGGCGGGTCAGATCTGGTGGCCAACACTAGTGCTGGGAATAACCGTGGCAAGGGCAACGACAAGCCGCCTTTGGGGTAAATCCAAGCCTGTCAATATGGAGGTGATGTTGAGTGCTCCTTGCCCGAAACATAGTCTTCCCGATAAGCCATCTACTCATGCCTGGAGGGATTGTTGGATCATGCGGGAATTCCGAAATTACAGCGTTAACCAGCATCAAGGTGGCGGTGGTGGACCGTCTGGCGGATCAGGATCCGGCTCTCCTGGGTCCGGCTTTGGTGCAGGCGGATCAGGTTCTAGCTATCAAGGCCAAGGAAATCATGGTAGTAATAATCAACAGTCTGGCGGTGGAGGTCAGCAACAAAACGACCAGTCCGGGTACCAGAATAATCCAAAGCAGCTTAATGGAGGCCAATATCATGTTTTTACGACCAGTCTTGACAAACGGGATCAGAAGGTGTGCAAGCGGGCGGTTAATGCGGTCATGCCGGCTCTCCCTCATTACTTAAAGTGGTCAGAGTATGACATAACTTGGAGCAGGGAGGATCACCCGCCGCGCGTGGATAACCCGGGGCAGTTGGCTTTGGTAGTAGCCCCCCACGTAGGAGGATATGTGTTCACCAAGGTGCTTATGGATGGTGACATCCTGTACTATGACACGTTCCGCCGAATGAATTTGCTTGACAAGGACCTCAAACCATCTTCGACGGGTTTTCACGGTGTGGTGCCCGGAAAGTTGGCTTACCCAGTTGGAAAAATTTCTTTGGAGGTAGCTTTTGGCGATGAATTCAACTACAGGGTGGAGTCTTTATGGTTTGAGGTGGTCAAGATCAAGAGCCCGTACCACGCTTTGTTCGGACGGCCGGATTATGCCAAGTTTATGGCTAGGCCTTGCTATGTCTACTTGCGGCTCAAGATGCCCGGGTTAAAAGGAATGATTACAGTGCATGGTGATCGGAAGATTGCTCTTGAGTGTGAGGAAGGCGATGCAACATATGTAGAGTCAAGTTGTGCTGAGGTGGAGCTCAAGTTTTATAAGGAGAATGTTGACCCGACAGATATGACCCCGCTAAAGAAGCCTAGCACGGAATCTGAGCCGCCCCTCAAGTTTGTGGCAGAAGATACCAAGCTAGTGGATTTCACTCCAGGCGACTCATCGCATCAGTTCACTATTGGGGCTAATATGGATCCCAAATAGGAAAGCGCGCTCATCGAATTCATCCGTGAGAATCGGGACATCTTTGCATGGAAGCCTTCTGACATGCCAGGTGTACCGAGAGAATTCGCTGAGCACCACCTCAATGTGGATCCTAAGTTTAAGCCGGTCAAACAGTTCCTCCGTCACTTTAATGAGGAGAGGCGTAAGGCTATTGGGGAAGAGGTGGCCCGGCTCTTGGCAGCAGGGTTCATCGTGGAAGTTTTTCACCCGGTATGGTTAGCTAACCCAGTGTTGGTACTCAAGAAGAACGACACATGCGCATGTACATGGATTACATGGATCTTAATAAGGCGTGTCGGGTTGACCCGTTTGCTCTCCCCCATATCGACCAGATCATTGATGCAACGGCGGGTTGTGAGAGTCTATGCTTCCTGGATGCATATTCAGGCTATCATCAGATCAAGATGGCAGTTAAAGACCAAGAGAAGACGTCTTTTATTACGCCTTTTGGAGCTTTCTGCTATGTGTCTATGCCTTTTGGGCTTAAGAGTGCCTAGGCGAATTACCAGCGCTGTGTGCAGAATTGTCTTCATGGTCAAATTGGGTGCAATGTTCATGCTTATGTAGATGATATTGTGGTCAAGTCAAGGAAAAAGGAGACTCTGCTGGCTGATTTGAAGGAAACCTTTGATAATCTGCGGGTTTACAAGATGATGCTTAACCTGGCAAAGTGTGTGTTCGGTGTACCTGTGGGCAAGCTCTTGGGTTTCTTGGTCTCTGAGCGTGGCATTGAGGCTAACCCGGACAAGATAAAGGCTATCACCTCCTTGTCTAAGCTGGCGTGTATTAATGATGTTCAGCGCCTGGCGGGTCGTATTGCTACCTTGAGCCAGTTCATAAGCTGCCTAGGTGAGAAAGCTATTCCTCTGTATCAGATGATGAAAAAGACAGACAATTTCGTTTGGAGTGATGCGGCTAATGAGGCGTTTGAGGCGCTCAAAAAGCAGTTGGTTGAACCTCCCATTTTGGCTGCACCGGTGGAAAAGGAGCCTTTGCTTTTGTATGTGGCGGCTAACAACAGAGCTGTCAGTGCCACGGTTGTGGTGGAGCACAAGGAGGCGGGTAAAGAGTACCCAGTCAAGCAGTCGGTTTACTATGTCAGTGAGGTTTTGTCAGAGTCCAAGCAAAGATACCCACATTGGCAAAAGCTGGTGCTTGGTGTCTTCATGGCCAATCGCAAGCTGAAGCATTACTTCCTTGGGCACCCGATCACGGTGGTCAGCTCTGCTCCTTTGGGAGACATCATTCAAAACAGAGAAGCTACTGGTCGGATTGCTAAGTGGGCAATCGAGCTTGGGCCTATCAATCTGAAATATGTGCCCCGGACGGCTATAAAATCTCAAGCCCTAGTGAATTTTATCAATGACTGGATAGAATGTCAAGTGCCTGAGGAGAAGCCGGACAATACCTATTGGACGATTCACTTTGACGGTTCCAGGCAGTTGGAAGGCTCGGGGGCTGGAGTTGTCATAACTTCCCCACGAGGTGACAAATTTTGTTATGTTTTAAGGCTAATGTTTCCTTGTACTAATAATGCAGCAGAATATGAGGCTTTTCTTCATGGGCTTCGTGTGGCCAAGGAGATGAATTTGAGCCGGGTCAGATGTCTTGGCGACTCAGACCTGGTGGATCAGCAAGTCTCTGGCACGTGGGACTCTAAAGACCCTCGCATGGCGGCTTATCGCCAGGCGGTTGATGTTATTGCTGGCCACTTCAAAGGCTATCAGGTGCATCATATTGATCGGCAGAAGAATGAGGTGGCTGACGAGTTGTCAAGGCTAGGGTCTCAGCGTAAGCCGGTGCCTCCTAATGTGTTCTTGGACTTGTTGCATCACCCGTCGGTTAAATTACCGTCGGAGGAGGATCTGGCTATTCCTGACCCGGAAGGGCAACTGGTGGCGGCTCTCCGCGCAATTCCTAATTGGACATTACCTTATATGGCATATCTAACCCATGGCGAGTTACCTCAAGATGAAAATCTGGCGCGGCAGATCATAAGGCGGTCCAAGTCTATGACAATTATCAATGGCGAGTTACACCGGCACAATGTGATTGTTGTTTTTCAGCGATGTGTTTCTCCGGATGAGGGCCATGAAATCTTGCAAGAGATCCATGCCAGTGATTGTGGTCATCACGCCGGGTCAAAATCTTTGGTGGCTAAGGCTTTTCGACACGGTTTTTACTGGTTGACGGCTCATAAAGATGCAGAGTACTTGGTCAGTAAGTGTGATGGGTGCCAGAAATTTGGAAGACGTGCCCATGTGCCGGCTCAAGAGTTACAGATGATCCCAATTACTTGGCCGTTTGCCGTCTGGGGGCTTGGTATGGTGGGACCTTTTAAGAGGTCCAAAGACAAGAAGACCCACCTCTTGGTGGCGGTTGACAAGTTTACTAAATGGGTGGAAGCTGAGCCGGTCAGCAAGTGTGATGCAGCAACAGCAGTTCAGTTCGTTAAAAAGCTAATTTTTCGGTTCGATTATCCTCATAGTATCATTACTAATAACGACACAAATATGTCCAAAGGGGCTATGAAGGAATTTTGCGATGATGAGCATATCCGCCTCGATGTATCTTGTGTGGCTCACCCAAAGTCTAATGGTCAAGCTGAGCGTGCTAACGAAAAAATTTTGAGAGGTATAAAACCCCGGCTCATGGTTCCTTTGGAGCGCATGCCGGGTTGTTGGCTGGAGGAGTTGCCGTCTGTTCTTTGGAGCATAAGAACCACCCCCAACAGATCTACAGGCTATACGCCTTTCTTCATGGTTTATGGCGCAGAGGCTGTTCTCCCCAGTGATATTCGTCATGACTTGCCCAGAGTGACGGCTTACGTGGAAACTGATAATGAGGCGGCACGTCAGGATGCTTTGGATGCCTTGTACGAAGAACGGGATCTTGCAGCTGCTCGGTCGGCGATTTACCAACAAGACCTGCGTCACTATCATAGCCGCAGGGTCAAGACCCGGACGTTCCAAGAAGGCGACTTAGTACTCCGTCTGATTCAAGATCAGTCAGATATGCATAAGTTGTCACCTCCTTGGGAAGGGCCGTTTGTGATCAGCAGAAATCTCAACAATGGTTCCTATTATCTCAGTGATATACGAGAGAGTGATAAGTCTCGCACTTCTGGTGAAGAGACCAAGAGGCCATGGAATATTGCTCACCTTCGGCCATACTATACTTGAGCCGCCAGTCCGGCTCTTATCAATGTACATATTCCAATCATTGTATATACCATCTTTTATGATATAATAAAGTTGGCATCCCCATGATTAGGGGCCTCTGCCGTTTTTTCCGCACTAAAATTCGTGCAAAGGAGTTGATCCTTTATCAGGCCACTTGGGGGCTTCCAACCCACTAGGTTTAGCTTTCATACCCTCTTGGCCAGGCTTTATATGCCATGTTTGAGTTAAACCTGCCTGTTTGCAACTTGCTACTCCGCCATGTGACCCGCCGAACTCTTGACAGTTAATCTTGCTAAGAGACCCTGAACTTTTATAAGTTATTCTCGCACAAAGACCCTGAACTTGTCAAGGTTTAAACGACGGCTTTTGTCACGAGAGAGCCGGCTTACAGTGAGCTAGGATAAACTCGCCTTGTCTGCTGTAATCCCTCCGCTATGTGGCCCGTTCGTACTCTTAGCAATTTCAATCTTTTAAAGACCCTGAACTTGCTAAGGTTTAAATGACGGATTTATGTCACGTGAGAGCCAGCTTACGAGGTTTTCAGGCTTTATGCCTAGTTTCTTCGGAAACAATACAATTTTTTAAAAAAAAAAAGAGTTATCTTGTCCTGCTATGCCTTTAAAGCCGGCTTATAGGACAAGAGATAAACAAGTTACTTGTTTTTTGCAGGTACTCTCATGATAAGATTCTAAGTTTTGGGTAATTTCGGCTTGGCATTGCTCATGGAGTATAACCCGCCCGGCGAGTCAAGGCACTCAGACGATTTTATATCAAGACAAATTTGCTAAGTCGCCGGAATATGGGCTGAAAGAAGTTTAAACAGTGCATCAAAAGCACGAGAGCAGGCGGTTAAATGTTTCCTACTGCTATTACAAGGCTATCAAAAAGCCCAAAAGCTGCGGACTTCAAGTTTTCTCAGCAAATTATAACCTGACGTATTAAATAAGGCCAGATTACTTTCACATGAAGTTAGTTCTTCACCTAATTCATCGCCGGGTCATCCTGCACCGGGTCTTCGGTCTCCTGGATCTGGAGGTTGTCCACATCCCAGTTGCAGTTTGGTAAGGCCTCGAATTTGGCTTCATCGTGCATTATTGGAGATGGGTCAACATCGGGAGCGAAGAGGTGCTTACGGCATTGAGGAATTAGGCTTTTTTCTTCAAAGGTGGGCCCTCGAACTCGTTTGTTCTCTTCAGAGTAAGCCGCCTGATAGGACGACAGATCAGCTTCTGCGGCCAGCCGGCTTGCCAAAACTCGGGACGCCCTCATATAGCGGGCGTAGTCATCTTGGGTGAACTGCGATCCATCGTCCTTGAGTTGTGGAAATCCATCCATCATCTCGGCCGGGTTGAGCTCGGGCGCGTAAGCCAGTGACCGGCTCAAAGCAGCCATTGCGCCCTTATGGGCAGCTAATCTCTTCAGCTCCTGTATTTGCTTCGGGATGGTGGAGAGGACTTCAAGCACGCCCTTCATAAATTTTGGGACGCCCTTCTCGGTTATCACTGCTTTTATGGTGAAGAGTGATCCGGCATAGAGCTGTTCAGTAAGAGAGTATAAAGCCTTGAGCTTCAACAGGTTGTCATCTGAAAGTTGGCGGCTCCGTTCACCTACAAGAAAATCAAATATTATAAGCCGCCTGAAAGGATTTCTGAAGATTTCTTTTTGCAATGAGTATTGAAGGTTAAAAGAGAACTTACCAAAGACAGATCCAATCATGCGAGATATCTGATTTTTTAGATGACTCAGCTCATCAGTCACCGTCTTAAGACGGCCCTCAGCGTCTTCTACGTGCTTGGTCAGGGCGGCTTGGCTTATTTCAGCGGATTTCTTGAAAGTTTTGAGTTTGGCCTTGATCACATCCAGCTCAGTCAAGGCGATCTGATACTTGGCGTCCGCCTCTGCCCGGCTCTCTTGTTGCAGTGCCAGGCTCTTCTTTAGGCCTGACACGATGGACTCGGCGGTATTTAAAGATTCCTTCGTAAGATAAGTCAAGCAACATTGTCAGTTTTAAGCCGCCTGTCCGACTCATATTGGTTTTACAGGAATACAGCAGAGTTATTGCAAGTCCCAAGCAGATTGCAAGCAATATACTTGGCCCTTGGGGGCTAATGTGTCTCAGTTTCTTCTTCTAGACCCGGGTCATTTCCATGAACATAACCCGGCTCTTGCGGGCTACACGTTTCTCTACAAAGTTTGAGGATCAGGTATATAAAAGTCCCGGGTCATTATTGGTATAATAACCCGGCCCTTGGGGGCTACATTTTGGCTCTCTCTCTTTGATTGAGTGCCGACTCATTATTGGCATAATGACCCGACCCTTGGGGGTTACACTTGGTTCTTAATCTATGGTGGAGCGCCGGCTTATTATTAAGATAATAAACCGGCCCTTGAGGGTTGCAAGGTGTTTTCATCAAAGGTTTGTAAATGATGGAAGACCCGGCTGACCTTTTGAGAGGTAAACCGGCTCTTGGGGGCTGCATAGGTATACATAAAAGAGGCAACGAAAAGTGGAGTACCTCATATTTTTTCTTCATCATGCCAACCAAGTTGGCTTCCGTGTCCCGGCTTGCAGACAGATGGCTCAGATATCCAGAGTGTAATTCTTCAGCCGTAAGCTTTTCAAGGTTAGGGAGGTCAAATTGAATATTCCCTTCCTTGAGATGAGCCGCCTCGTCGTCACCGGTATGCTTGGATAATATCTTGGAAGGAGCCGGAGATTTGTAAGCCGCCCCAGTAACAGTAACTTCTTCATGAGAAGCCACTTTTTCAGTTGTCGGCTGGGGCTGGGCGGCTTAGGATCAGCTTCTGGATGAGCCTCAGGAGCCTCAACATCCATATCAGCTGGCTCATTATGCTGAGGAACTTCTTCATGAGCATCTTTGGCAGTTTCGGACGGTTCAATATGAGCTTCAGGGGTGTTTGGCTTCGGGTTGGCCGACTCTGGAACTTCAGGAGTGGTGGCTGACCCGCCTACCTTCCTTCGTTTGGCTTGAGCCCTATGAGCAAAGGTGAAATTTATACTTCAATAAGCAAGGACAGACTATTAATGCATAAAGTGGGGTATAAAAATGCTTACCCCGAGTTGATAATAAGGGGAGGCAACTTTGAGGCGGTTGAGTCGCCAGAAGAAGGGGGCGAGTCCTGAAGTGTTATCATTGTCAAATACGAGTAAGCTGTAATACAAGGTTAGCATGCAGAAGAAATAAATTCAAGGCAAGAAAGTGCCTCAGTGCGCCGTTTTCGAGGAGTCGGCTCATTTGGTAAGCCGGCTAAAAGGTCTTTAGAGCCGGTGCTCCGGGTCTGATGTCTGTTGTCATCTTGCTGCTTCTTCAAAAGAAAGTTGGGACCCAAGTGAGTAAAAGGGCGAGAACATTTTACCTTCCGTACAACCCGTCTCACTCTCTTTACTGGTAAAACTTCCGAGTCAGAAGAGATAATGGTTACCTCTACAACATCCGCATGGCTGGTCTCTGCTGCTTCCTGTGAGTAATCGTTGTCAATGAGTTGCATAAAGAGAAGGCCAAGGGAGTCAAGTTCTACCTCTGAGTCATCCTGACCAAATAACTCTTCTGTTGACTGCCTCTTCCTGCGGGTTGGCGCTTTAGCTTTGGTCGCCTTGGGGACTTTGCTCTTCTTCTTGAGAGAAGGGAGTAGTTGTTTTTTTCAGAAGGAAGTGCCGGCCTATATATGATAAAACGTGTTGGTAGGAAGGTTAATAAAGAATGTAAAATATAGTATTAAGAGAATGGATGAGGGTTAGGATGGAAAGACTTACATCCGGAGCCGGGTTAATTACAGAGAAGGGGCTTAACCCCGTTTTGCTGCAGGCGGCTTGTGATTCCCCCAGCAAGGACTTGACAATAGTATTGAGATCCGGGTCTGTCAAGGGGGTCTGGTTGAAGCGTTGAGGGTCGTCCACTCTACCAGTGTATTGGCACATTAAGGCGCTGCGGCGGCTTAACGGCAGAATCCTCCAAGAGACCCAGCAGCGGGTCAGATCAACACCTGTTAACCCGTTGGCTAACAGAGCCCTTATTTTTGAGAATGTTGGGGGCATATTGAGCACGTCCGGCGGCGGACATCCGGTCTGGAAGCTCTGTATCTGTGCTAAGCCGGTAGGGACGGTAACCCGGCAGTGGGTTCTCCCCCTCTAGTGAAGTGTCTTGGCAGTAGAACCAAGTCTTGTTCTATTCTTTGGGGTGACTCGGCAGAGTTGCTGCTGGGAAGAGTACGTCCCTCCGCCTCTGAAGAGTGACGCCCCCGAGATCGAGGCTTAATCCAACCACCATTTCTGTTTGGCGGTTGATGTAGAAGTACTCCTTGAAGAGGTCAACAGACGGCTCTTCTTGTAGATAGGCCTCGCAAAAGGTCTGAAACTGGCACAAATTGGTGACAGAATTGGGGCCAATGTCTTGGGGGTGCAGTTTGAAGGAGTGTAAAACATCCCGGAAAAACTTCGACCCGGGCGGGGAGAAGCCACGCAGAAGATGATCTGTGAATACAATGACTTCCCCGTCTTTGGGCTTAGGGGTGGTTTCGTTGCCTGGAACCCGCCAGTGGATAACATCCTAAGCCGACAGAACTCCCATAGTGACAAAGTCTTTGAGTGATTCTTCAGTCACCCCAGACCTTACCCAGTTGCAGGTGGATGGGGTCTTAGACATGGCGGCAGCTTAAGAAACAATGGAAAAGTATGAGTATTTGGCGGGTTAAAAATATATTACAACCGAGGTCATTATGATTCTATAAAAGGTGACGACATTTGGTGGGTCAATATAAAAATTATGAGCCGCCGAAGCTGTTTGCGATATGACAGCGTAAGCCGGCAGCCTTACGGTGGGTCAAGTTTATCAGTGCGTACTGAAAAGTTGCTAAGTGTGGAGAAACAGATTTCGCAGCTACAGCTATGGATTTAAGATCTACGGGCGAGGGAAAAAGAAAATAATTTTAACCCTAAAAGGCCAGTAGAAGAACAGGCAGCCTCTGTGCAGATTAAAAAGAGCTGTAGATCTACAGTGAGTACGACGTGACTATGGAGCAGATGCCGCGTGATTTGGGCAGCGTTATAAGGTTTAAAGGAGTATTTCTTTATTCAATCTATGAAGAACGTTCTGATGAGCGACGATGAACACTGAAGAAACCCGACGAACTCGGGAGAAGTTTAAAGGGCTAGTGCAGATCTAACAAGGGGCAGTAATGGAACCTTGAGGATGCCGACGAATGCGGGAATACTCTGGACAAGATCAGGTTGATGCAGCGGCCGAGTTGGAGAAGACGACGAGGTCCGGTTGGCGCGGCGAGCTTCGGCAGCGCGAGCGTCTGGAGGAAGAAGAAGGCAACGGCGGGGGAAGTGAGAGTAATGCCCCCCCGTGCCTATTTATGAGGATGTGATGGAACAGCAACGGTCCGGTACGGGAATCAGGGAGGCACGATGATGATTGACTAAAAAAGTGCCTCGATTCTTGGGCTGGTCGTTTTAATGGAGAAAGATCCGCTCTGACGTCAGGGGAATCTTTTTTGATTTTCCTGATGACGTCACGGCGGGTCATGAAGATTTGTCAGAAACGACGCCGTCCATTTTTTGGCGGGTCATGAAGATTTGTGAGAGAATGCAAGACTCGCCAACCAGAAGATGTGGAGATTGACATGAACCGGTTCAAATCAATCTGGGGCCTAATGTTGGGGATATAACCCATGGTGAGACCCGCCCAGGTGGGGCCGGGTCATGCGGTTGGCGGCTTAGCGACAAGGTTTGGTATAAGTTTATTCAGTGGGCCTGGAGGCTTAGAGCCAGAAGACAAGATGTAACCCGGTGGCATAAGCCGCCGGTGGCGGCTTGTTAGATAAGGCATGTGTAGTTAGAGGTGAGGTCGGTTATCAAGTATAACCCGGCCCTTACTCTTGTAAGCCCAGGGCCTGGACCTGAGTATATAAAGGCAGGTTACCTGGGCTGCTTAGGCCACGAAATAATTCATCGATAGCTAGGTCTAGCGAACTCGCTCCCTTGTAATCGATAACCAGTCAATACAACACAAAGCAGGACGTAGGCTTTTACCTCTTTCCAAGGGGCCGAACCTGGGTAAACCCTTGTCTCTCGATTCCGATCAACCCCTTCGAGCTCACCGCCTTAGTGATGGCCTCGAACCTAAGTCCTTTCACTAGGGCATCTGCTGTGACAAAACCATGACATGGAGGCACCGACGCTTGCACGTACACGATCTCGCGCGGGACCGTTGGGACCTCGCTGACGCCCGCGGTTTCCAGCGCTACGATGATGCTCACTGACCAGCCCATCAATGCCACATGTATGGTTGTTGGCACGGGCGCGGGGATGGCTACTAGTGAGTGCGTAGGGGTAACATCCGCTGCGGCCTGCAGCTCGTCCAGGGCCATGTTCATGATGTCCCATTCATCTTTATGTTCTATCTCCCCCGGCTCAGGGTCGACTTCACCAAACCGAAAGACTAGTGGCATATGATCCTTGTGTGCCATGGCGTAGGTGGAGATCTGGATGATAGAGGGGAATGGGAGGCGAAGAGAGAGGATTGTGAGTGAATAGGCAGTAAGGACGCGTATTAAACAGTGACTTGGGCGCCATTGATGGACTACTTGAAAGCAAGGCGGCGGATATGGAGGTCAAAGGACTAGCTTCCCAGCGAGCCTGCAGCATACTACTCGCACGCCTCCCGGTGAGTGATGACCCACAAGTATAGGGGATCAATCGTAGTCCTTTCGATAAGTAAGAGTGTCGAACCCAACGAGGAGCAGAAGGAAATGACAAGCGGTTTTCGGCAAGGTAATCTCTGCAAGCACTGAAATTGTAGGTAACAGATAGTTTGATAACAAGGTAATTTGTAACGAGCAAGTAATGGTAACGGTAAACAAGGTGTAGCAAGGTAGCCCAATCCTTTTGAGGCAAAGGACAGGCCAGAACAATCACTAGTATTAGGCAAAGTGTTCTTGAGGGTCAACGGGAATTTCGTCTAGTCACTTTTATCATGTTGGTTTGATTCGTGTTTGCTACTTTGATAATTTGATATGTGGGTGGACCGGTGCTAAGGTGCTGTTCTTACTTGAACTAACAACCTACTTATGAGTAACCCCCTCAGAAGCATCCGCAACTACGACAAAAGTATTAAGACAAAGTCTAACCATAGCATTAAACATGTGGACCCAAATCAGCCCCTTACGAAGTAGCGCATAAACTAGGGTTTAAGCTTCTGTCACTCTAGCAACCCATCATCTAATAACTACTCCACAATGCCTTCCCCTAGGCCCATGAATGGTGAAGTGTCATGTAGTCGACGTTCACATGACACCACTAAGGGAATCACAACATACATATCATCAAAATACCGAACACATATCAAATTCACATGATTACTCACAACATGACTTCTCCCGTGACCTCAGGAACAAAGGTAACTACTCACAAATAATAATCAGGCTCAAGATCAGAGGAGTAATGAATAGCATAATGGATCTGAACATATGATCTTCCACCAAATAAACCATATAGTAATCAACTACGCAAGGTAATCAACACTACTAGTCACCCACAGGTACCAATCTGAGGTTCCGGTACAAAGATTGAACACAAGAGATGAACTAGGGTTTGAGGGGAGATGGTGCTGTTGAATATGTTGATGAAGATTGGCCTCCCAAAGATGAGAGGGGTGTTGGTGGTGACGATAGCTTCGATTTCCCCCTCCGGGAGGGAAGTTCCCCCGGCGGAATCGCTCCGCCGGAGGGCAAAAGTGCTCCTGCCCAAGTTCCGCCTCAAGGCGGCGGCGCTTCGTCCCGAAAGCCCTCCTCCTAATTTTTAGGGTTTTTGAGAATTTATACCAGAAGATGGGCACCAGAAGCGGGCCAGGCTGGGCACAACCCATCAGGGCGCGCCCAGGGGGGCCTGGCGCGCCCTGGTGGGTTGTGCCCACCTGGGGGCCCTCCTCCAGTAGTTTTCAGCTCCAATAATTCTTATTAAATACAAAAATAATCTCCGTAAATTTTCAGCTTCATTGGAGTTGTGCAGAATAGGTATCTCTGACGTGCTTTTCTTGGGTCCAGAATTCCAACTGCCGGTATTCTCCCTCTTTGTGTAAACCTTGCATATTATGAGAGAAAAGGCATTACTATCACTCCCCAAAGCATTATTATTCAACAAAACAAGGTAAATAACAGTAGGAAATCATGATGCAAAATTGATGTATCAGTGAGCCTGCGCATCGGAGGCCAGCTCGCACGCCTCCCGTCTACTCAAATAGCTGCTCGCACAGCACCTCCTAGCCAATGAAGAGTGCAACGCGTGGCAGCACGTAAATGTGCAGTAGAACGCCCACGATCTATAAATTATACAACCGTTTGCGAAGGTAATGTGACAGTTCTTTGTTCCAAAATGTTTTTGTTGGTTATTAATGTGTGCGCCTTTTCCCAAAGTGGACACGATAAATACCACAACATATTTGTGCTATATCATGACGCCATGCCCAATTTTTTTGAATTCTGTGTCAGTTTTAGATTTACTATTATTTAAACCAGTATTCTCAATGTTTGTTGTAGAAGAAAAAATATATCGAAAAACGAGTCTCAAATAGTAAAACAAAATCCTATGATGCCTTTATGTGCCATGTCATGACAACATGACAACTTTCATGAATTTCTGACGAGTTTTGGATTTAAAGTAATTTTAAAACCAAGTTTCTCAATGTTTATGGCCGAGCCAAGACCCCAAGATGTTTGAATTTCATTCCCATTTTCTTGCATGGGGACCTAAAGATGCATCCAACTTATATGATTTTTCAACCCTTTTTGATGCACCAGACCTTGTGATTGTAGTTCAAACTTGAATTATGCTCATTTAAGGCCTACAAAACTCAATTAATGTATAAAAGGCCAAACAAACCCTGAATAAATCCATATTTTAGCACGACACTCCTATTGGTCTATGTTGCCTCTAGACAAAGTTCAAGGCGAGAAGAGGCAGTGGATGTCGTTTCACCCACATAAGGTGACACGTTCCCTATCAGAACCACAAAGCTTCCCGTGAGAAGCTCCGATTTGTAAGGGGCTTGTGCCAAAACTTGTCCCAAAATGGACAATTTTTACCATGGCACATATGTGCCATGTCCAACATGCCATGTTTCATGAATTTCTGACGAGTTTTGGATTTACAATAATTTAAAAACCAAGTTTCACAATGTCTGTGGCCAAGCCAAGACCCCGAGATGTTTCAATTGCATTTCCATTTCATGCATGGGACCTAAAGATGTAGCCAAGGACACTTATATGATTTTTCAACCCATTTTGATGCACTGGACCTTGTGATTGTAGTGTTGGAAATATGCCCTAGAGGCAATAATAAAGCGATTATTATTATATTTCCTTGTTCATGATAATCATTTATTGTCCGTACTATAACTCTATTTATTGGAAACTCAAATACATGTGTGGATACATAGACAACACCGTGTCCCTAGTGAGCCTCTAAAGGACTAGCTCGTTGATCAAAGATGGTCAAGGTTTCCTGGCCATAGACATGAGTTGTCATTTGATAACGGGATCACATCATTAGGAGAATGATGTGATGGACAAGACCCAAACTTTGAACGTAGCATACGATCGCGTCAAGTTTATTGCTATTGTTTTCTGCATGTCAAGTATCTGTTCCCATGACCATGAGGTCATGCAACTCACTGACACCGGAGGAGTACCTTGTGTGTATCAAACGTTGCAACGTAACTGGGTGACTATAAAGATGCTCTATAGGTATCTCGAAGGGTGTCTGTTGAGTTGGCATGGATCAAGACTGGGATTTGTTACTCCGTGTGACGGAGAGGTATCTCAGGGCCCACTCAGTAATACAACATCATAATGATCTTGCAAGCAAAGTGACTAAAGAGTTAGCCACAAGATCTTGTATTACAGAACGAGTAAAGAGACTTGCCGGTAACGAGATTGAACTAGGTATGGAGATACCGACGATCGAATCTCAGGCAAGTAACATACTGATGAACAAAGGGAACTGTGTACGGGATTAACTGAATCCTTGACATTGTGGTTCGACCGATAAAGATCTTCATAGAATATGTAGGAATCAATATGGGCATCCAGGTCCTGCTATTGGTTATTGACCATGGAGGAGTCTTGGTCGTGTCTGCATAGTTCTCGAACTCGCAGGGTCTATACACTTAACGTTTGGTGACATAGAAGTATAGCCGACTTATTATGTTGGTAACCGAAGGATGTTCGGAGTCCCGGATGAGATCCCGGACGTGACGAGGAGCTCCGAAATGGTCCGGAGGTGAAGATTGATATATAGGATGAAGGGTATTGGAGTCCGGAAGTGTTCCAGAGTGTACCGAGGTTTCGACGGAATACTGAAAGGAGTTTCGGGGGCCCCGGCAAGTGTTGGGGGGCCTCATGGGCCAAGGAGAGGGGGCGCACCAGCCCACTAGGGGGCTGGGCGCTGCCCAAGCCCCAGCCCAATTCGGCCAAGGGGTGGCCGCACCCCCTAGGGCCGCCGACCTCCCTGACTTGGGAGGCAAGGCACCTTCGGGGGGCGGGGGGGCACCCAAACCCTGTCCGCACCAACCTCGGCCGCCGGCCCCTAGGGGAAATGATACGTCTCCAACGTATCTATAATTTATGAAGTATTCATGCCATGTTTGCAATAATTTTATATGATTTTGGTATGATTTGATTAGAACTAACCCGGATTGACGCTGTTTTCAGCAGAGCTGACGTGGTGTTGTTTTTGTGCAGAAATAAAAGTTCTCGGAATGGGCTGAAAATTTACGGAGAATATTTTTGGAAAATATAAAAAATACTGGAGCAAAAATCTGGGCCAGGAAGTGACCGAGGAGGCCACAAGCCTGGGGGGCGCGCCCCCCTAGGGCGCGGCCCCTGGCTTGTGGCCCCCTCGAGCACTCCCCTGACGTGATTCCGATGCCAAGACCTCCTATAAATCAAAAAACCTCTAGAAATAAACCCAGATCGGAAGTTCCGCCGCCGCAAAGTCTCCAGAGCCACAAAAGATCAATCTTGGCCCTCTCCGGCACCATGCCGGAGGGGGTCACCTTCACCGGAGACCATGCAGGAGGTGGACGGAGGGGCCATCATCGCCATGGAGGCCAAGGACCAGAGGGAGAACCTCTCCCTACCCAGGGGGAGGCCATGGAGGAGGAAGCACAAGGGGGAGACCCTCTCCCCCTCTCTCCCGGTGGTGCCGGAGTGCCATCGGGGGAACCATCGCCGCGGTGATCGTCTTCATCAACATCACCTTCTTCATCACCGTCCTCATGTCTTTTCAGTGGTCCACTCTCCCGCACCCCGCTGTAATCCCCTACTTGAACATGGTGCTCTATGCCACATATTATGATCCAATGATGTGTTGCCATCCTATGATGTTTTGAGTAGATTTCTTTTGTCCTTTGGGTTGATTGATGATCTAGATTGGTTTGAGTTGTATGTTTATTTCGGTGCTGTCCTATTGTGCCTTCCGTGCCGCGCACACGTGAAGGATTACCTCTGTAGGGTGTTGCAATACGTTCATGATTAGCTTATAGTGGGTTGCTTGAGTGACAGAAGCATAAACCCAAGTAGGTGGGTTGCTGTGTATGGGATAAAGGGGACTTGATGCTTTAATGCTATGGTTGGGTTTTACCTTAATGATCTTTAGTAGTTGCCGATGCTTGCTAGAGTTCCAATCATAAGTGCATATGATCCAAGTAGATAAAGTATGTTAGTTTATGCCTCTCCCTCATATAAAATTGCAATAAGGATTACCGATCTTGTTAACAATTGCCTAGGACAATTCCGCACACCGACCCATCATTATTCCACCCTCGCTGTTTGTAATATATTGTAATATATTCTAACTTTATGATAACAGCAACTATTTTTATATTTTAGTTCACCGATATCATGCAAAGCTATTCTCTTCATACCCACAACGTAGTTTTATTTCTCGTTCCTAGTTGGAAGCAAACGTTCGACGTGTGTAGAGTCGTATCGGTGGCAGATAGGACTTGAGAGAATATTGATATTACCTTTAGCTCCTTGTGGGTTCGACACTCCATACTTATCACTTCCACCTTTGGAAATTGCTACGATGATTCCTTGCACTTGGGGATTATCAAGCTCTTTTTTGGCGCTGTTGCCGGGGAGCAATTGCGTGGGGTTGATATTCTCGTGTGTGCTTGATTACTTTCTTCACTTAGTAGATTTTGTTTTCCCTTTTTTATTTATTTACTTGTGGCTGAAACAAACAAAAAAATTAAATAATGAAAAATACAAAAAGAATTACTTGCCTCTTGCCTAAGAAGTTTTTCAAAAAGAGAAGTGATTGGAAAGTTGTGCATTGGAGAAGTGAGGGTTGACCTTGAACACTTGTGTTCATGCTCATGGAAACAATGTAGAATTTTTCATGGAAGTTTCTCGAAAATAATTATCCCCTTGTATATATCCTTTGTATTATAAAAATAATGTGCCAAGATTTGCTTTTAGGATGATTAGATTGCTTGTTTGCTATGTGCGGTGCAAAAACAGAAACTTTGACTGTAGTGCATGAATTTACATTTCTTACTGGAACGTCAAAAGTTTCTGAAATTTTTACACAGTACTGCTATACAAATTGTTTAATTTGTACTAAATTTTCAGAATTTTTTGAGTTACAGAAGTATAAGAAGTTTCCAGATTGCTACAGACTGTCCTGTTTTTGACAGATTCTGTTTTCTATGCATTGTGCTCTTATTTTGATGAATCTATGAGTAGTACCGGGGGGTATGAACCATGGTGAAGTTGGACTACAGTAGATATAATGCTAATATGAATTTGGAATGAGTTCACAACAGTACTTAAAGTAGTATTTTGCTTTAGTATACTAACGGATCTCACGAGGGTTTTGTTAAGTTTTTTGTGAATGAAGTGTTCAAAGATCGAGGAGGTATTGATATGAGAAGAATACGGAGAGACAAGAGTTCAAGATTGGGGATGCCCAAGGAACCCCAAGTAAATATTTCTAGGAGACTCAAGCATCTAAGCTTGGGGATGCCCCGGAAGGCATCCCATCTTTATTCTTCAACAATTATCGGTATACCTCGGTTTTTGTTTTGTTCACATGATATGCGTCTTTAGTGTTTTTTTTTCTTTTCCTTTTATGCAACCTTCTAGTATGAGTTAGTCCTTCATTGATTTATAGAATGCTTCGTGTGCTTCACTTATATATTTTGATCTTGGGTATTGGCTAATCTTCATTAATTGTAGAATGCTCTATGAACTTCACTTATATCTTTTAGAGTATGAATACAATTTTTATCGGAATTAGGCTTGGAAGTGTATCAATGTCATGCCTAGCTAGAAAGGCATTTAAGAAAAGCGCTTGTTGGGAGACAACCCAATATTTACCCCTACTGTTTTTGTGTGTCCACATGATTAAGCTACTGTATAATCATGTTTTATAGCTTTTGTTTCAATAAAGTGCCTGGTAAAGCCTTTGGGATAGTGTGGATGATAGTTGACTTGATTCTGTGCAAAAACAGAAACTTTTGCTCTCAGTCCAGGAATTTTGTAAATTCACTGGAACGTGATTTTGGTATGAACTTTTTACACATGATTTATATACAAATTTCCTAGATTTTCCTAATTTTTCAGAATTTTTAGAGACAGGGTAGTATGGCTACACTACAGATCTTCACAGACTGTTCTGTTTTTGACAGATTAAGTTTTGCATGCATAGTTTACTTGTTTTAGTGTTTCTACAGCTTATATTTAGTGGTATAAATTATGGGAATGGTAGAATAATGTAGGTATCATGTGGGAACAATTATGAATCTTGTCTTGACAGTACCTAAGTGAATGATTTATCTTTATTACACTAACCCTTCTCACGAAGTTCCGTTAAGTTTTGTGTGATTGAAGTTTTCAAGTTTTGGGTGAGACACCGATATGAGGAGAATAAGGAGTGACAAGAACCTAAGCTTGGGGATTCCCAAGGCACCCCGAAGGTAATATCCATGGAAGACTCAAGCGCCTAAGTTTGGGGATGCCCCGGAAGCATCCCCTGTTTCGTATTCAACATTATCGGTAACATCACTTGGAGCTATATTTTTATTCGTCACATAATATGTGCTTTGCTCGGATCGTCATTATATTTTGTTATTCTCTGTTAGGTGTTATTTATAATCTTGTTTTTCAATAAAAAGTTCCAAGAATTGCCTTAGGATGCTTGCATTGCATGTTTGATGTGTGCTGTGTAAAAAACAGAAACTTTTGCTGTAGTGTTTGAATTTTCATATTTTACTGGAACGTGGAAAGTTTCTGAATTTTTTACACAATATTGTCTTATAAATTACTTAGCATGTACTAAAGTTTCATAATTTTTTGAGTTATGGAAGTACACTGTTTTCATAAATTTTTACAGATTGTTCTGTTTGGACAGATTGCTGTCATAGTTTCGTTATCTACATATCCTATAGTTTCCATAGCCTATATTGGTAGATATAAAATTGTGGAGATGATAGTATACAGCACCTAATGTTTTGAAAATTATTATGCAACTTGTCTTGGAAGTACATAAAGAGTTGATTTATTATTATGTGTACTAACCTATCTCACGAGTCCTTTTCAAGTTTTGTGTGGAAGATGTTTTTGAGAATAGGTGAAACCATGATATGAGAGGATTGAACGAGATACAAAGTCAAGCTTGGGGATGCCCATGGGGATGCCCAAGGCACCCCAAGTAAATATTTCAAGAAGTCTCAAGCATTTAAGCTTGGGGATGCTACGCATCCCACCTCTCTTCATCAATAATTATCGGTTAGCCTATGTTGAGCCTAAACTTTTATTCGTTCACATGATGTGTGCTATTCTTGGAGTGCTATTTTTCTTTTGCTTTCTGTTTGAATAAAATCATTGGATCTGAAATTTTGAATAAGAGAAAGAGTCCTCACATGGCTATTTAACTAACTGACTACTCATTGATCTTCACTTATATCTTTTTGGAGTAGTTTGTCATTCACTCTCATGCTTCACTTATATCCTATGAGCAAATGGTTGAATGAATTGAATATCCTAAATCTGAAATGAAACATGGTTCATATACTTATCCCATGGGGAGTAATGACTTCACACATAATAAGTATAGGTGGTAAAATTTATTGAAAGTTAGCAAACACCGCGTTGGTCACTTGAACAATTCATGAAAGAATATTGAAGGAAGAGAGATTCCACATATAAATATACTATCTTGGACATCTTTTATGATTGTGAGCTCATTAATTATTTTCAAACTCGAGCAAATTAGTTGAAATTGGACAAGGAAGACAACTTAATGAGTTATGTTTGGGTATATTTGTATAGAAGTTATATTGTTATGGATCCTCCAACATGTGGTGCTTGCTTCCACCTCATGCTAGCCAAAACTTCCGCACCAAGTAGAAATACTACTTGTGCATCCAAACACCCTTAAACTAGTTTTGCCATGAGAGTCCACTATACCTACCTATGGATTGAGTAAGATCCTTCAAGTTAGTTGTCATCGGTGCAAAAAGCAATAAAAATTGCTCCTAAATATGTATGATCTTTTATTGTAAGGGAAAATAAACGTTGTACGAACTTGTGATGGTAAAGAAATAAAAGCGACGGGCTGCATAATAAAGGTTGCTATCACAAAGGGCAATACAACGTGATGTTCCTTTGCATTAAGGGTTGCACATCCAAAAACAAAAAGCGCATGACAACCTCTACTTCCCTCTGCGAAGGGCCGATCTTCTACTTTCTAGTACTTACCTTTATGCAAGAGTCATGGTGATCTTCACCACTTCCTATATTTCGCCTTTTTCTCTTGGCAAGCGTGATGTGTTGGGGAATGATCTAGACATATATATCCACACAAATATATTTGATCATGAATTATTATTGTTGATAATTATCTATATGATAAATAAGTTGGGAGGCGAAACATTAAGCCCCTATCTTTCTCTGTGTTCGATGGATGCTATTTGTTCTAAAAATATGCTTTGAGTGTCAATAATCATGGAAGACTATATGATAGTTGAGTATGTGGAATTTGCTAAATCAAAGCTCTTACATAGACCTTTCCTGAAAATAAGATAGATTGTAATTGTTCGATGACTAGGAATATGGTTTGTTAGTTTTTTAGAAACTTTTTGGTCTATACTTTAACATGTGAATAGCTTGTTACTTGATCATGAGAAGTTTTATGAGATGAGCTACTGTTTATGGTTTATATTGATGCTAGAAAAAGTGATTGGAATTATCATTGATCAAACTTGTGCACTTGCTAGCATTCACACTTCATAAATTATTTCTTTTATCATTTACCTACTCGAGGACGAGCAGGAATTAAGCTTGGGGATGCTGATACGTCTCCAACGTATCTATAATTTATGAAGTATTCATGCCATGTTTGCAATAATTTTATATGATTTTGGTATGATTTGATTAGAACTAACCCGGACTGACGCTGTTTTCAGCACAGCTGCCGTGGTGTTGTTTTTGTGCAGAAATAAAAGTTCTCGGAATGGGCTGAAAATTTACGGAGAATATTTTTGGAAAATATAAAAAATACTGGAGCAAAAAGCTGGGCCAGGAAGTGACCGAGGAGGCCACAAGCCTGGGGGGCGCGCCCCCCTAGGGCGCGCCCCCTGGCTTGTGGCCCCCTCGAGCACTCCCCTAACGTGATTCCGACGCCAAGACCTCCTATAAATCGAGAAACCTCCAAAAATAAACTTAGATCGGAAGTTCCGCCACCGCAAAGTCTCCAGAGCCATGAAAGATCAATCTTGGCCCTCTCCGGCAACCTGCCGGAGGGGGTCACCTTCACCGGAGACCGTGGAGGAGGTGGACGGAAGGGCCATCATCGCCATGGAGGCCAAGGACCAGAGGGAGAACCTCTCCCTACCCAGGGGGAGGCCATGGAGGAGGAAGCACAAGGGGGAGACCCTCTCCCCCTCTCTCCCGGTGGTGCCGGAGTGCCATCGGGGGAACCATCGCTGCGGTGATCATCTTCATCAACATCACCTTCTTCATCACCGTCCTCATGTCTTTTCAGTGGTCCACTCTCCCGCACCCCACTGTAATCCCCTACTTGAACATGGTGCTCTATGCTACATATTATGATCCAATGATGTGTTGCCATCCTATGATGTTTTGAGTAGATTTCTTTTGTCCTTTGGGTTGATTGATGATCTAGATTGGTTTGAGTTGTATGTTTATTTCGGTGCTGTCCTATTGCGCCTTCCGTGCCGCGCACACGTGAAGGATTACCGCTGTAGGGTGTTGCAATACGTTCATGATTCGCTTATAGTGGGTTGCTTGAGTGACAGAAGCATAAACCCGAGTAGGTGGGTTGTTGCGTATGGGATAAAGGGGACTTGATGCTTTAATGCTATGGTTGGGTTTTACCTTAATGATCTTTAGTAGTTGCGTATGCTTGCTAGAGTTCCAATCATAAGTGCATATGATCAAAGTAGAGAAAGTATGTTAGCTTATGCCTCTCCGTCATATAAAATTGCAATAAGGATTACCGATCTTGTTAACAATTGCCTAGGACAATTCCGCACACCGACTCATCATTATTCCACCGTCGCTGTTTGTAATATATTGTAATATATTCTAACTTTATGATAACAGCAACTATTTTTATATTTTAGTTCTCAGATATCATGCAAAGCTATTCTCTTCATACCCACAACGTAGTTTTATTTCTCGTTCCTAGTTGGAAGCAAACGTTCGGCGTGTGTAGAATCGTATCAGTGGCAGATAGGACTTGAGAGAATATTGATCTTACCTTTAGCTCCTTGTGGGTTCGACACTCCATACTTATCACTTCCACCTTTGGAAATTGCTACGATGATTCCTTGCACTTGGGGATTATCACGAAACCCTAGGGCGCCCTCCCGTCCTCCCTTCCCCCTATATATAGAGAGGGAGAGAGAGGGCAGCTGCACCACAACTTGCCACGGCGCTGCCCCTCCTCTCCCTCGTAGTTCTTCTCCTCTCATAACGCACGGCGAAGCCCTGCTGAGATTCTTCCACCACCACCTCACCACACTGTCGTGGTGCCGGAGGACTTGGGCTACTACTTCACCATCGCTCGCTAGATCAAGGAGGTGAAGGCATCATCAAGCTGTACATGTGTTAAACGCGGAGGTGCCGTCCGTTCGGCACTTGATCGGGAGTTCGCGAGACAGATCGTGATTGGATCAAGAAGACGTTCGACTACATCAACCACGTTTATTAACGCTTCCGCTTAGCGATCTACAAGGGTATGTAGATGCAATCTCTCCTCTCGTAGATGGTCATCTCCTAGATTGATCTTGGTGAAGCGTAGGAATTTTTTTGTTTCCCATGCAACGTTCCACAATAGTGGCATCATGAGCAAGGTCTATGCGTAGATGACATCACGAGTAGAACACAAAGGAGTTTGTGGGCGTAGATATTCAGATTGCTTCCTTCCTTAGTCTTATTTTGATTCAGCGGTACTGTGGGATGAAGCGGCCCGGACCAACTTTACATTTCCACGTACATGAGACCGGTTCCATCGACTGACATGTGACTTTGTTGCATAAGATTGCTGGCGGGTGTCTGTCTCTCCCACCTTAGTTGAATCGGATTCGGAAAAGGCAGTCCTTGTAGAAGGTTAAATAGCAACTTGTATATCACCATTGTGGTTTTGCGTAGGTAAGAATCGCTCTTGCTAGATACCCATAGCAGCCACGTAAAACATGCAACAACAAATTAGAGGACGTCTAACTTGGTTTTGCAGGGTATGTTGTGATATGATATGGCCAAAGACATGATGATATATATTTGATGTATGAGATGATCATGTTTTGTAATAGTTTATATCGACTTGCATGTTGATACGGCAACCGGCAGGAGCCATAGGGTTGTCTTTAATTATTATGTGGCATGCGTGTCACTCATTAAGCGTTATGTAATGCATTACTTTATCGCTAAGCGGTAGCATTAGTAGTAGAAGCAAGGTGGGCGCGACAACCCCGACGGCAACACGATGATGGAGATCATGATGATGGGGATCATGGTGTTATGCCGGTGACGATGGAGATCATGCCGGTGCTTTGGAGATGGAGATCAAAAGCACAAGTTCATGGCTATATCATGTCACTTATGATTTGCATGTGATGTTAATCCTTTTATGCATCTTATTTTGCTTAGGGCGACGGTACAATTATAAGGTGATCCCTCAATAAATTTCAAGATAAAAATTGTGTTCTCCCCGAGTGTGCCGTTGCGAAAGTTCGTCATTTCGAAGCACCACGTGATGATT
Source organism: Elymus sibiricus (assembly GCA_039707655.1). Classification (NCBI taxonomy): domain Eukaryota; kingdom Viridiplantae; phylum Streptophyta; class Magnoliopsida; order Poales; family Poaceae; genus Elymus; species Elymus sibiricus. The sequence goes on from CM077667.1 coordinate 166,169,908, forward strand.
GGGTGTGATAGACTCTACGTTCACATACAACGGGTCCAAGCCAATTTTGAACATGCGGAACACTCGGGTTAACCTTGACGAGCCTAGCATGTACAGACATGGCCTTGGAACACAAGAGACCTAAAGGTCGAACATGAGTCATATAGTAGATATGATCAATATGGAGATGTTCACCATTGAAACCACCTCATTTCACGTGATGATCGGACTTGGGTTGCTGAATTTGGATCATGTAACACTCGGATGACCGGAGGGACGTCAATTTGAGTGGGAGTTTTTAAGTAATATGATTAACTAAACTCATTATCCTGAACAATAGTCTAAGTAATCTTTGCAAAATTATGTTGTAGATCAATGGCTCTCGCAGTAGCTCCCCTGAATTTCAATGCGTTCCTAGAGAAAGCCGAGCTGAAATATGATGGAAGTAACTTTGTAGACTGGGCCCATAATCTGAGGATTATCCTCACGGCTTCCCAAAAGGCTTATGTCCTTGATGCACCGCTCGGTGCGCCACCCGCTCCAGTGTCGTCTGCAGACGTTGCGAACGCCTGGCAGGCGCGTTTTGATGACTACTCAATAGTTCAGTGTGCAATGTTGTATGGCTTAGAACCGGGACTTCAAAGACGTTTTGAACGTCATGGAGCATATGAGATGTTCCAGGAGTTGAAGTTTATTTTTGAGAAAAATGTCCGGATCGAGAGGTATGAGACCTCCGATAAGTTCTATGCTTGCAAGATGGAGGAGAATGGGTCTGTCAGTGAGCACATACTCAGAATGTCTGGGTATTCCAGCCGTCTGGCTGAGTTGGGAATTTCACTCCCGCCAGGGGCGATCACTGACAGAGTTCTTCAATAACTGCCACCTATCTACAAAGGCTTTGTGTTGAACTATAACATGCAAGGGATGAACAAATCAGTCGCCGAGCTGTTTGCGATGCTGAAAGTCGCTGAGTCAGAAATCCAGAAGGATCATCAAGTGTTGATGGTCAATAAAACCACTAGTTTCAAGAAAAATGGCAAGGGCAAGATGGGTAACTCCAAGAAGAGTGGCAAAGCAGTAGCCCCTCCCGTGAAGAAACCCAAGGTTGGACCCAAGCCGGAAAATGAGTGCTTTCATTGCAAGGGAACTAGCCACTGGAAGCGGAATTGCCCCAAGTATCGGGCCGACAAGAAGGCGGCCAACACCAAACAAGGTATATGTGATATACATGCTATTGATCTGTACCTTACCAACTCTCGTTGTAGTGCCTGGGTATTTGATACCGGTTCGGTTGCTCACATTTGCAACTCAAAGCAGGAACTGTGGAATAGACGGAGGCTGTCGGGGCACGGATGCTCATGATCACCTATGGGACCAGAGGTCGCTTGTGGTTCGGCAAGGGGGGTCACGTTGCACAAAGAGTGGAGAGCATGAGACGGCGCGACAATCAGGACACTGACATTTTACCCAGGTTTGGGCCGCTGCTAAGCGTAAAACCCTACTCCTACTTTTTGGTGGATTGATTGGAGGAACACGAAGAAAGCACGGCTCCTAACCCCGGCAAGGACTGTTGTCGGGGAAAGGGCTGCTATGCGAGTACAAGTGTTCGGGGGTCGGAATCCTGAGCTAGGTAGCCTTGGGCCTCCTTTTATAGTGCAAGGGGTTACCACAATGGCAAAACAGTCATTATCTACTGATTAGATAGCTAAGCAGAGCTATCATACCTAACTCTGGCATTTAGGACAAAATGCCATGATTACCTGCCTAGGTGGCGCTCGGGGGTGCATCCCCGGCAAGCTCTTGCCACCACTTGGCCAGTCGTTGCTTATGGTCTTGACACGCTGCAGGACGGGTGTCAACCGAGCGTAACTTGTATTCCGATGTGTCGCCACATGCTTAGCGAGAGCTGATTAGCCGCCTGAGGGCTCGACACCGCATCGATAAGTGACAGGCGTAGCGATGCGGTGGAGCGGTGGCCGGTTGGCTCGCACCTGCCGGGGAGTGGCTTGCCGGGTCTTCTGTGAGGTGTGCATGTCTTGGTCCCCGGCAAGCGTCAGGGACGTGCTTGGCGCGTTGCAGTCTAGGCTTGGGCTGCCGCGTTGGGTTTGCTGGAGTCTGGTCTTGATCATTCGTCGGGTTTTTGCTTCTACCGCCTGTGCATAAGTCAGGGGCACTGGGTACCCCTGTACTAGTGCACCGACAGGAACCCCCGTGACTGGCCCAAACGTGCTCGCCAAGTGCCGTTGGGTTAGGCCCAAGTTTCATGCACATGCGCGCAATGTGAGGGAGTAACTGCCAATTTATTGGTCAGGACTGACCCACCACCTTAGGCTGTTTCCTCCACGCGTGCCGCATGCATAGCAGGGAGTTAGCGACGGGCGCGCGTGACTTAAAGTCGTGGTCATGGCAGAAACCACAGCGCCATGGATTGGAGCGGTGGGGAAGTTACCTGTTCGCCCATGATCATGGGTGATGGAATTGATGGAGACAGGCGGTGACCCTTGGAGTGGAGGAGAGCCAGCCCCCGCGTCCTCCCCTATAAATTGGGGGTCGCGAGGGGCGACGCTCATCCATCCTTTCTTCCTCCTTGAGTCCAAATCAACAGAGCTCGCCCTTCTGCTTCCTTGTCTTGAGTTGCGCTTGCTGCTAGCATGCCGAGGGCACGAGGGCGTCCTCTGGCCTCTGCCTCGACGGCAAGGGGTTCCCGTCGGGATCATGCCACCGCTTCAGCTGCGGAGGCAGGGGGCGGTTTGAGTGCATGTGGTGGAGGAGCCAGAAGGGGCCGAAGTCGACGTGGGGCCCATGGCCGGGGAAGACGGAGTGCTGCTTCTCTTCCTCCTCCGCCATCAGACCCTCCTCTTGAGGAGGCCCGTGCCGAGGGAACGACACTGGAGTTCGTCATCAAGCTGTGTGGTCCTCCCTGAAGCCGCCTACGCGTTCCTCACCCTTTCGCCAGGGTGATGGAGGTTGACAAGCTACACGCCCTATGGTTGTGGGCGCATGGTTGCTGTAATGGTGCCGTGCGAGTGGACGTTGAGTACCAGGAGCGTCGCGTCATGCTTCTCAGGCGCGGGTGGAAAACCTTCGCCCGTGCCCACAACCTCATGGGTGGGCACGTCCTCTGCTTCAAGATGAATGAGGCCGACCTGCTCTCCATCAAGATTTATGGGCGTTCGGGCGCTTGTCTTGGCTGCTGCGAGGAGAGCTCGAGTGATGTCGAAAGCTCCTCCTCGAGCGATAGCGACGAGGAGGATAGTGTCGGTGAAGACGACAACGACGAGTCCCAGGCCGTCAAGTCAGAGTACGACGACCTAGGCTCCAGCTGATCGTTGGCCGCACCATCACCGTCATCGCGCTCCTCCTCCTCCCCCCGGCAGAGCAATTTGCCGGGGGTTTTCGACTTGGGTGCCACCTCTTCTTCTCAGCTGGACCCCGGCAGGCTCGTGGACTTCGGCTTCGTCTTCCTTTCCGGTGGGCCTGCCATCCACGCAATGCTGGTCCTGATGGGGTCAGGCTGGGCTTCTGTTGGGTTCCTCCCTCTGCTCTTTCTCTCTTGTAATCTACCCCTAGGGGAGAAAGCCAAATAAAGAGTTATTAAAAAGGAGCGCCCTCTTATGTAATCTTTATCCATTTTGTATCGAAAATGAATGAGAATAAATTGCCATTTTCCTTTCGCAAGTACTATCCCTTTCCTTTCCTTATTTATACTGCATTAGTATGTTTTGTCTTTGCTGCACGGAGCTACTTGCCGGGTCATCATTCAAACCACGAGTGCCAAAGTGGGGGAACGAGCCCCCGGCAACAGGTTGGCGTTGTTCCCCGGCAGAGCTGCTTGTCGGTATCGGCGCTGCCACCCTTATAACAAAAACAGGGGGACAACTCATCCCGACAAGGGTTTTCACCACGTGGATGACTCCACAACCCGCAGTAAGGAAGATACTAAGGGTTTCCTTGAGAAATCGAGAAGTACTGAACTGGAAATATGTGATATACTTATCTTTTCCAAGCAGTATCTTCTTTTCGAGTGTGATGGGCCGCCATCCTTGTTTCTTTGTTCCTCTTCCCTGTTTTCTCGATGGTAAAACATGTAGGGTGAGAACAGTAACAAAGATTATGGTTTCATCAATTATTCTATCAAATATTTATAACTTAAAAGCGATAACATTGCAGTCATAAAAAAATGCGTAATGAGCATGTAAGGATGATGATATGATGCAATGCCTAGCTTTATTATTGTTGCACAGGTTCTGCGCCTGGCTTTGTACAAAGGGTTGCATGCAACATCGGCAAGGCTTGTACAAAAGGTGGCTGCCGGGGACTGAGCCCGGCAGCCGCGCCTTACGGGTAGAACTTATGAAGATGCTCAATGTTCCATGAGTTCTGCACCTTGGTGCCATCTTCGGTCTCCAGACGGACTGCGCCAGGTCTGGTGACTCGTACTACCCGGTAAGGGCCTTCCCACTTTGGCGTCAACTTGTTTGCACCCTTGGCGGACTGAACACGCCGAAGGACAAGGTCACCTTCCCAAAGGCTCCGGGCGTGAACCCTGCGGCTATGGTAGCGGCGCAGAGCTTGCTGGTAGCTTGCTGCACGCACAGCAGCCCGGAGACGGTCTTCCTCGAGGAGCGTGGCATCGTCATGCCGCAGCTGCTGTTGCTCTACTTCATCGTAGGCAAGCACTCGAGGTGACCCGTATATGAGTTCTGTAGGGAGCACTGCTTCCGCCCCGTACACTAGGGAGAACGGCGTCTAGCCGGTAGCTCGAATTGGTGTCGTCCTGAGGGACCAAAGAACCACCGGCAGCTCATCTATCCAGCGCCTGCTGCTCTTCCGCAGCTTATCAAAAGTCCTTTTCTTGAGTCCTCACAGCACTTCAGCATTCATCCTCTTGACTTGCCCATTGCTTCTGGGGTGAGCAACAGAGGCGAATGAGACCTTGCTTCCAAGGCTTTGCATATATTAAATGAATGCGCGACTCATGAACTGGGTGCCGTTGTTGGTGATAACTCTGTTAGGCACTCCAAAGCGGCACACCAGTCCTTTCATGAACTTGATAGCTGCCTATGCAGTCACCTTTCACACTGGTTCCACCTAAGGCCACTTTGTGAACTTGTTGATTGCCATGAACAAGAACTCAAAGCCCCCGATAGCACGGGGGAAGGGGCCTAGGATATCGAGCCCCCAGACCGAGAATGGCCAGGATAGACGGATTGTTTGCAGGGCTTGTGCTGGTTGATGGATGTTCTTGGAATGGAACTGGCAGGCTTCACACTTGGTGACCAGCTCAGTAGCGTCCTGGAGGGCAGTGAGCCAATAGAAACCCTGTCGAAAAGCTTTCCCGGCAAGGGCCCTTGATCCAATGTGGGAACCACATACCCCTCCATGAATCTCCGCCAACAGCCTCAGTCCATCCTCCCGGCAGATACACCTTAATTTCACTCCGTTCGGTCGTCTTCTGTACAGGGTGTCATCGACAAACTGGTACATACTTGACCGACGGGTGAAAGCACAATATGCTCCCTTGGTGGTTTTGATAATTCATGACAACATACATTGTCTCTTGGACAAATATTTCTACCTAGTGTATTTCAGGTGAAAGTCCATAGAGAGAGATGGGTTGGCAAAAAGGATTGTGCAGAAACCCCAAGATGCAAGGAAATGGATTGGCAAAGCTTCAAGAAAGAGGACTCTACATTTTACTTTGTGAGAAATCACTGTGAGTCCATAGGAAAGCCAATATTATTAAAAGGGGGTAAGGTACTATTGGTGAACAAAATGCTCCACGTGCACAAGTGATACTCACCAAAAACACCCACAAACTCTTCCACAAAAGTCTGTCCAAGCCATTCATGAAAATCGGTGCAACCAACCACTCGGTGCCACCGATTCCCAAACTCAGATAGACCCATGCCAAACCCTAGCCATTTGGTGCAACCGATTCTGCATCGGTGCCATCGAGTTCAGTTGCCAACTTTCTGTTACCTCATTTCATAAAATCGGTCTTACCGAGTTTTTTGGATCGGCGTCACCGAGTTGTGCAATCTGACCGTTGGTCACCTAATCGGTACCACCGAGGTTATATATCGGTCTCACCAAGATTCAAAAGTTACTGCCTTTTGGTCACTTTGGTACCACCGAGTTGTATACTTCGGTGTCACCGAGTTGGTCACTTTAGGTGTAACGGTTGGATTTTTGGGGATGCCTATATATACCCCTTCACCACCACCCACTCTAAAGAGAAGCACTCAAAACTATTCCATACTTGTCCCATCCTATTTTCTGAGAGAGAGCCACCTACTCATGTGTTGAGATCAAGCCATTCCACTCTATCCACATGAATCTTGATCTCTAGCCTCCCCAAGTTGCTTTCCACCAAATCAATCTCTTCCACCATAGCCAAATCTGTGAGAGCGTGATTGTGTGTTGAGGAGTCTATCATCTTGAAGCACAAGAGCAAGGAGTTCATCGACATTGCCGAGCCTATTACCTTTTGGAGGGTGGTGCCTCCTAGATTGGTTAGGTGTCGCTTGGGAGCCTCCTACTTCGTGTTGTGGAGTTGAACCAAGAAATTTGTACGGGCAAGGAGATCGCCTACTTCGTGAAGATCTACCCATAATGAGGCTAGTCCTTCGTGGACGGAAGCCGTTATGGAATAGTCAAGGTTGCTACTTCGTGGACCCTTATGGGTGGAGCCCTCCATGGACTCTCGCGACCGTTGCCCTCCGTGGGTTGAAGACTCCATAAACGTGGACGTACGATAGCACCACCTATCGGAACCACGGGAAAAATCTTAGTGTCCCACATGCGTTTGATCTTCCTATTTCTTCTCCTTACTTCCATGTGCAATGTCTTTACTTTTCGCTGCCATACTTGTTGACTTGCATGTGTAGGGTGTGCTAGACTTGCTATAATTGCTAAAATCAGCCAACCAATTAACTTGGGCAAAGGTTAGGTTTTAATTCTTGCTAGTAGTCTATTCACCACCCTCTAGACACACACTTCTAGTGATCCCTCAATTGGTATCAGATCATTGGTCTCCATTGCATCGGTTTCATCACCGTGGAGGAAGATGGATGTGTCTAGTATAGGAAGTTTGAGATGTAGAGTGCCTATTCTTGATGGGGAGTACTATAGTCAATGGAAATATAAGATGCTTGAGCTATTCAATGAATTTCGTTTAAGCAAGTATGTTAAGAGCCCCTATGTACCTCCCATTGATCCTTTACATCCCACACATGAAGAGGAAATTGATATGCTATACAATCTTAGAACTGTTAATCTTATCGTTAGAGGATTGCCTAGGACAGTGCTCAATAAAATGAACAATTTTCAATGTGCTTATATTTTGTGGAATGAGTTGGAGAAACGATATCCAAGTTACTCATTGAGTAATCTTGATGAAATTCTTCATAAAACTATTGTCTTTCACAAAATGATGCCTAGTGATCCAAAGTTTGATGACTATCTATTTGAGCTTGGAGACCTCATGCGTGCTAAAGGAGATGTCATAGCTATCAACAACATCATTGTAGAAGCCATTCGAATTCATAATCTTGAACATTGTCATGATCACAACCCTAACGAATCTCTTGTTCCTTGTGACGAGGATTTCCCACTTGATGATGACAATGTGGAACATGGCTACTATGATGAAGATGAATTGTTCGACATCGAGCATGAGAAGATCATGAAGAATCTAAGTCTCATGGCAAACTTCAAGGATTACATGTCCGGAGGAAAAGAGTGGATTCTCGATAGTGGATGCACCGATCATATGACCGGAGATAGAGACATGTTTGAAGAGATCACACCAAACCATGGACCGCGAAGGTATGTAACTTTTGGAGACAACTCCAAGGGTAAGGTACTCGGTCTCGGTAAGGTGGCCATATCCCATGATAGCTCTATTCAAAACGTCATGCTCATTGAATCCCTTGGCTACAATCTTCTTTCCGTATCTAGACATGTCGACTTCGGTTTTAATGTGCTATTCACGAAAGTAGATTGCCAAGTGTTTCGTCAAGATAATCATAACATGGTCTTTACCAGTTTCCGTAGAGGTGATCTATACATTGTCGATTTCACTAAGAGATCCAAACCTCATACTTGTCTTATTGCAAAATCTTCTAAAGGTTGGCTTTGGCATAGAAGACTAGGACATGTTGGCATGGGTAATCTAGACAAGCTTATTAAAGGTGATCATATTCTTGGTGTTAAAGACGTTATCTTTGACAAAGATAGACTTTGAAGTGCTTGCCAAGCTGGAAAGCAAGTAGGTGGAAGTCATCCCGTAAAGAATATCATGACTACTAGGAGACAACTCGAGTTACTTCACATGGATCTTTTTGGTCCCAATGCTTACAAGAGCCTCGGTGGAAATTCCTACGGTCTAGTTATAGTTGATGATTTTCTAGATTTACGTGGGTTTTCTTTCTTGATGATAAGTCGCAGGTACAAAAGATCTTCAAGAACTTCGCTCGCAAAGTGCAAAATCAGTTTGAAGTGAAGAACAAGAAGGTTCAGAGCGATAATGGATCGGAGTTCAAGAACACCGATGTAGATACCATTCTTGATGAAGAAGGTGTTTCACATGAGTTCTCGGCTACGTACACGCCTCAACAAAATGGAGTTGTTGAGACGTAGAACCGAACTCTTATTGAGATGGAAGAACGATGTTTGACGAATGCAAGACGCGAAGACACTTTTGGGCAGAAGCCGTGGAAACTGCATGTCATGCCACGAACCGACTCTACTTGCACAAGCTTCTCGGTAAAACGGCATACGAGCTACTCACCGGTAACAAACCCCAAGTTGGATACTTTTGGGTATTCGGCTCAAAGTGCTACATTCTTGATAAGCATCGTCATACTAAATTTGCTCCTAAATCTCATGAAGGTTTCCTACTCGGTTACGGATCGAACTCTCACACTTACCGTGTCTACAATAACTTCACTCAAAAAGTTGAAGAGACGGTAGATGTGAAGTTTGATGAATCTAATGGTTCGCAAGTCGAACAATTGCCAAATGATGTAGGAGATAAGGATCCTTCAGAAGCTATCCAAGACTTGTCCATCGGCAAGATTCGTCCCATGGAGGTGAAGGGAAGTACTTCGTCAACTCAAGTGGAAGCCCCTACTTCACGTCAAGGTGAACCTCAACACGACATGGAGGCATCCACAAGCGGTACACAACAAGATGAAGAGGAGGAAGTACATCATGAAGATCCACCACAACCTCCTTCACCACCACCTCAAGGAAACGACACCTTCAACAACAACGAAGACGAAGGAGATGATGATGATGAATATGCTCCACCATCCAACAAGCCGAAGCTACCCCGAGTTCGAGCAAGAGTGACCAAGAACCATCCTCTAAACCAAATCTTTGGTGACATACAAACCGGGAGAATCACTCGCTCTAAAACTCGCTTAGCTAATTTTTGTGAGCCTTATTCTTTCATCTCTAGCACTGAACCCTTGAAGGTAGAAAAAGCTCTTGAAGACCCGGATTGGGTGAACGCAATGCATGAAGAGCTTCACAACTTCGAGAGGAACGAGGTGTGGACACTCGTGGAGAAGCCCAAGGAAGAGCACAACATCATCAGAACCAAATGGGTGTTTCGGAACAAGCAAGATGAAGACGGTCAAGTTGTACGCAACAAGGCGCGTCTTGTAGCCCAAGGATATACGCAAGTCGAAAGTATGGACTACGGTGAGACCTATGCCCCTGTCGCTAGACTTGAAGCTATTCACATTCTTATTGCTTATGCTAATCACCATGATATCACGCTTTATTAAATGGACATTAAAAGTGCATTTTTAAATGGTGAAATTGAAGAAGAGGTCTATGTCAAACAACTCCCTGGTTTTGTGAATCCTAAGAAGCCTAATCATGTTTACAAGCTTCGTAAAGCTCTTTATGGTCTTAAGCAAGCTCCACGCGCTTGGTATAAATGCTTAACGAAGTTTCTCATTGAAAAGGGTTTTGAAATTGGTAAAATTGATGCAACCTTACTCACTAAAAGAGTTAATGGTGAATTATTTGTGTGCCAAAACTATGTGGATGATATTATCTTTGGATCTACTAACCCACAATTTAGTGAAAGATTTGGAAGGTTGATGTCCGAGAAGTATGAGATGTCCGTGATGTGTGAGATGAAATGCTTTCTTGGTTTGCGAATCAAGAAAACAAGAGAAGTAACTTTCATCTCTCAAACCAAGTATACCAAGGACTTGATCAAGAAGTTCAACATGCAAGAGTGTAAAGGTATGAAAACTCCTATGCCTACTAGTGGACATGTTTATCTTACCAAGGAGGACGAACCGGTTGATCAAAAAGTTTATCGATCCATGATTGGTTCATTGCTATATCTATGTGCCTCCCGTCTTGATATTATGCTTAGTGTTTGCATGTGTGCTAGATATCAAGCTTCACCTAAAGAGTGTCATCTTTTGGCCGTGAAACGTATCGTGAGATATTTGATACAAACACCAAACTTTGGCATTTGGTATCCCAAGGGATCTTCCTTTAACCTTGTTGGCTATTCCGATTTGGACTATGCCGGTGACAAGGTCGATAGAAAATCCACCTCGGGTACATGTCAATTTCTTGGTAGATCTCTTGTGTCTTGGTCCTCCAAGAAACAAAACTCGGTATCTCTATCTACTACCGAAGCTGAGTATATTGCTTCCGGATCGTGTTGCGCACAATTGCTATGGATGACACAAACACTTAAGGATTATGGAATCCATGTGAAAAATGTTCCATTACTTTGTGACAATGAGAGTGGCATTAAGATTGGTCATAATCCCGTGCAACATTCTCGAACTAAGCATATTCAAGTTCGACATCATTTCATTCGTGATCATGTTGCCAAAGGAGATATTGATCTTAAGCATGTTCATACTAACAAGCAATTGGACGATATCTTCACTAAGCCACTTGATGAGAACGTGTTTTGTTACTTGAGGAGTGAGTTGAACATCATTGATGCCTCAAACTTGAGCTAAGCTCACTTGGATTGCATGCAAGGGCATGAGCTTACATGATACTTCCATGATTCACTTAACATGTTATCTTATACCATGGAATTCTATGCTCCCTTGTATTGCATCTAACCTTTTGTAGGTACTTGGAAGAACAACACTCCACAAGATGGCCAACAACTCCAATTTTAAGCAATCTTGTCATGACCAAGTATCCACAACCCCTCTTGATGATGGAAGGAAGAGGACAACAAAAACATATCCTTGAAACATATTTGAATTATCAATTGATATCATGTCAAATGGATATATATTGTTCTTCCTTGCATGACTAACCTATGTAGGTGATAAGTGAACCAAAACAAACAAGGATTGCTCCCAACTCAAGATGATCTTCATCAACATCAAGCATCCTCAACAAGTTCACCTACAAGCCACGTCATCAACATCACTCAAAGGTATGTGCTCATATCCTTGAAAAGGCTTTACTCCAAGTCATGAGATAAAGCAACTCAAGTGATATGAAAACATTAAAATGTTTAATCGAAAAATGGTAACCCCATTTTGAGCTTAACGATGAGTATGACCTATGATCAAGTATTCTTGCTTGGCTCCCATGTCAGTATACTCTAATATAGGTGACCTAGTCACCACCCATCATCTAGTTAAGTATCTTGTGTGGTTCATTCTCTATTTGCAAGATTTCTTGGAACCACTCAAATCTTCTCTAGTTGATATCTCTTTGTAAAGTATTTTGCATTTCCTTTGAAGATCCTTTTGACATTTTTTACTAGTTTTCCAAATTCATTTGCAAGTTTCTAAAACATTGCCAAGGTTCAGTTTACTACTCGGAGCCTCCGATCGAAATGACTCGGTTCTACCGATTATGCAGATAGGATGTAAATACACATCTCGGTTTCACCGACTTATTTGCCTCGGAGCCACCGATTTTGCTATCTTTTGTATCATTTGTTAAATTTGCAATTCTTCATTTCTTCGATGATCCCTTAATTATTAAAAGGGGGGGGGGAGAGAAACTTTACTATAGGATCCCTAACTCAAAGGAGGAGAAGTCCTACAAGCTATCAGTGAAAGAGGGAGAAATTATTTTCCATGATTCCCTCAATTTTTAATGCTCTCTATAATTTTCATTTGTGTGAACCCTACATTCTATGACCCTTGTTCTCAAGGATCCCTTCTTACTCCATGATCCCTGTGTCTGACCCTGTCTATGAACCTTTTTGGAAATTAATGCCAAAGGGGGAGAAATACCAAAGCTTCAAAAGCTAAAGGGGGAGATATAATCAAGGGGAGAGGAGAATATCAAAGCGTACACTTATATAGACAAGGGGAGAATACCCAAGTAGGGGGTGAAAAATATGGTTGCTTCATTTTTTATTCTCATGTTAGATTTTTTTCACCCTATCCAATCCCAATATCTACAAGCTAAGATTTAGAGGGAAAGGATGACCTACTATTTTCATATCTAAGGGGAGAAAGTTCTAAATGTTCTTGGAGACATATCAATCTTGAGGAATACTACCTTCTACATGTTCTCCATGTCTTGGTACTATTGAGCTTTATTGCTTTTTGACTGGTAGAATACTCTCGTGTTTCCTAACATTGTCTTCTCAAGTGTATCTCTACTACAAGAATGCTCAAGAACTCAAGGTAAGTATATGCATCATATCTTTGTTCAAGATGATCTCTTACTTCTTGCACATATTGTTTGCAAGAGTGAAGTCTTGAACAAGGATACACCTCACTCATATATATTTGATGCATATAGCCAAGATACACATGACTCCTTATATCCCTTCTACTATATGTGTGTCCATGCATTCCAAAGCAATTATCCTTTAAAGGGATTGCACACATTTAGGGGGAGCAAATCTAAGTCATGTGTCCCTAAAAGTCTTCATAATATCCATGCACATCTTTATTTGAAGCTTTGATTGTATGTTGTCATCAATTACCACAAAGGGGGAGATTGAAAGCACAATATGCTCCCTTGGTGGTTTTGATAATTCATGACAACATACATTGTCTCTTGGACTAATATTTCTACCTAGTGTATTTCAGGTGAAAGTCCATAGAGAGAGATGGGTTGGCAAAAAGGATTGTGGAGAAACCCCAAGATGCAAGGAAATGGATTGGCAAAGCTTCAAGCAAGAGGACTCTACATTTTACTTTGTGAGAAATCACTGTGAGTCCATAGGAAAGCTAATACTATTAAAACGGGGTAAGGTACTGTTGGTGAACAAAATGCTCCACGTGCACAAGTGATACTCACCAAAAACACCCACAAACTCTTCCACAAAAGTCTGTCCAAGCCATTCATGAAAATCGGTGCAACCAACAATTCCCACTCGGTGCAACCGATTCCCAAAGTCAGACAGACCCATGCCAAACCCTAGCCATTCGGTGCAACCGATTCTGCATCGGTGCCACCGAGTTCAGTTGCCAACTTTCTGTTACCTCATTTCATAAAATCGGTCTTACTGAGTTTTTTGGATTGGCGTCACCGAGTTGTGCAATCTGACCGTTGGTCACCTAATCGATACCACCGAGATTTATATATCGGTCTCATCGAGATTCAAGAGTTACTGCCTTTTGGTCACTTTGGTACCACCGAGTTGTATACTTCAGTGTCACCGAGTTGGTCACTTTAGGTGTAACGGTTGGATTTTTGGGGATGCCTATATATACCCCTTCACCACCACCCACTCGAAAGAGAAGCACTCAGAACTATTCCATACTTGCCCCATCCTATTTTCTGAGAAAGAGCCACCTACTCATGTGTTGAGATCGAGCCATTCCACTCTTTCCATATGAATCTTGATCTCTAGCCTCCCCAAGTTGCTTTCTACCAAATCAATCTCTTCCACTATAGCCAAATCTGTGAGAGAGTGATTGTGTGTTGAGGAGTCTATAATCTTGAAGCACAAGAGCAAGGAGTTCATCGACATTGTCGAGCCTATTACCTTTTGGAGGGTGGTGCCTCCTAGATTGGTTAGGTGTCGCTTGGGAGCCTCCTACTTCATGTTGTGGAGTTGAACCAAGAAGTTTGTACGGGCAAGGAGATCACCTACTTCATGAAGATCTACCCATAGTGAGGCTAGTCCTTCGTGGACGGAAGCCGTTATGGAATAGTCAAGGTTGCTACTTCGTGGATCCTTATGGGTGGAGCCCTCCGTGGACTCTCGCGACCTTTACCCTCCGTGGGTTGAAGACTCCATAAACGTGGACGTACGATAGCACCACCTATCGGAACCACGGGAAAAATCTTAGTGTCCCTCATGCGTTTGATATTCCTATCTCTTCTCCTTACTTCCATGTGCAATGTCTTTACTTTCCGCTGCAATACTTGTTGACTTGCATGTGTCGGGTGTGCTAGACTTGCTATAATTGCTAAACTCTGCCAAACAATTAACTTGGGAAAAGGTTAGGTTTTAATTCTTGCTAGTAGTTGTGGGATCACTAGAAGAGTGTCTAGAGGGGGGGGGGGTGAATAGACTACAATCAGGAATTTAAAACCTAACCTTTTCCCAAGTTAATTGGTTGGCAGATTTTAGCAATTATAGCAAGTTTGCAAGTCTAGCATACCCTACATATGCATGACAACAAATATGGCAGCAGAAAGTAAAGATATTGCACATGAAGTAAAGAGATGAGATAGGAAGATCAAATTCAAGAGGGACACGAAGATTTTTCCCGTGGTTCCGATAGGTGGTGCATCGTACGTCCACGTTTATGGAGTCTTCAACCCACGGAGGGTAACGGTCGCGAGAGTCCACGGAGGGCTCCACCCATAAGGGTCCACGAAGTAGCAACCTTGACTATTCCATAATGGCTTCCGTCCACGAAGGACCAGCCTCACTATGGGTAGATCTTCACGAAGTAGGCAATCTCGTTGCCCTTACAAACTTCTTAGTTCAACTCCACAACACGAAGTAGGAGGCTCCCAAGTGACACCTAACCAATCTAGGAGGCACCACCCTCCAAAAGGTAATAGGCTCGGCAATGTCGATGAACTCCTTGCTCTTGTGCTTCAAGATGATAGACTCCTCAACACACAATCACTCTCTCACAGATTTGGCTTGGTGGAAGAGATGGGATTGGTGGAAAGCAACTTGGGGAGGCTAGAGATCAAGATTCATATGGTTGGAATGGAATGGCATGATCGCAACACATGAGTAGGTGGTTCTCTATCAGAAAACTAGATGGGGCAAGTATGGAATAGTTCTGAGTGCTTCTCATTCGAGTAGGTGGTGGTGAAGGGGTATATATAGGCATCTCCAAAAATCCAACCGTTACACCTCAAGTGACCAACTCGGTGACACCGATGTGTGAATCTCGGTGGTACCGAGTTGCTCCAAAGGTAGCAACTTTTGAATCTCGGTGAGACCAATATATAAAACTCGGTTGCACCGATAAGGTGACCATCGGTCAGATTGCCCAATCTCGGTGACGCCGATTCAACAAACTCGGTGGTACCGATTTTGTGAAACTGCGTAACAGAAAGTTGGCAACCCAAACTCGGTGGCACCGAAGCAGAATCGGGTGCACCGAAAGGCTAGGGTTTGGCTTAGATCTGTCTGAGTATGGGAATAGGTGGAATCGAGTGGAAAGTGTTGGTTGCACCGATTTTGGATATTTGACTTTGGACAGATTTTTGTGGAAGAGTTTGTGGGTGTTTTTGGTGATTATTACTTGTGCACGTATGAGCATTTTGTTCACCAACAGTACCTTACCCCCTTTTAATAGTATTGGCTTTCCTATGGACTCCAAGTGATTTCTCACAAAGTAAAATGTAGTGTCCTCTTGCTTGAAGCTTTGCCAATCTATTTCCTTGCATCTTGGGGTATCTCCACAATCTCCACAATCCTTTTGCCAACCCATCATTGAACTTTTCCTAAAATATACTTAGTGGAAACATTTGTTCAATGACATATATGTTGTTATTAATTACCAAAACCACCAAGGGAGCAAATGTGCTTTCAGTAGTCTATTCACCCCCTCTAGACACACACTTCTAGTGATCCCTCAACGGGCTACTCTTTCGGCTTCCTCTTGCTCTTCGAGGAGTTCTCCTGTTTGAAGGAAATGGACTTTATGCTGCGCCCAGGTTGTAGCCTGTGGCTCGACAACAAGGACTAAAGGCATCTCTTCGTCTCTGCGAGCGTTTTTCTCAACCGCTAGACCCTGAGGTCCTGCGGGAGGGAGCTTCTCGTCAATCGGAATGGGATTTTCCCCGGCAGCTTCTCTACCAGCGGCTTTGGGAAGCTCTGCCAGGAAATGCTTGTCGGAGTACAACTTTCTTCTCTTCTTGGACATCATTGATGGGGATACTGATGGTTGAGTGAGGCGGAGAACAAAGGTTCTTGGTTCCATAGGAAGTTTCTGCGCAGCGCACTTTGATAGATGGTCAGCAATGCAGTTTTCTGCCCATGGCACATGCTCTGTTTGCAGTCCATCAAAATGCTCCTCCAATTTCCACACTTCTTCTATGTATGCCTCCATCAGTGGGCTCTGGTAATCCTTGTTGACTTGCTTTATCACAAGCTGAGAATCTCCTCGGATGATCAGCCTCTTTATTCCCAACTCCACCGCGATTCTGAGTCCGGCAAGGAGCCCCTCATACTCAGCGGTATTGTTGATGGCTTCCTCCCCAGGAAAGTGCATCTGGACGACGTACTTGAGGTGCTCTCTGGTAGGGGCGATGAGGAGCACGCCTGGTCTAGCGCCCTGGAGTGAGAAAGCACCGTCAAAGTACATGATCCAATCCTTGGGTGCTTCTTTGCCGGGGAGGATTGTCTCCGGAGCTCATCATCTGGCGTGGGTGTCCATTCCGCAACAAACTCCGCCAACGCCCTGCTTTGAATGGTGGAAGTGCTGTCATACTTTAATCCAAAACTTGACAATTCCAATGCCCACTCAACTATCCTGCCAGTGGCTTCGGGGTTTCTCAGTATGCGTTGCAACGGGAAACGGGTGACAATTGTTATCTCATGGGCTAGGAAGTAGTAGCGCAGCTTCCTCGAGGCCATGATGAGGCCGAAGATCAGCTTTTGTACTCCAGAGTACCTTGATCTAGCCCCGTGTAGCAGGGAACTGACAAAGTACACGGGCGGCTGCACCATTTTCTTCCTTGCCACTTCTTTGGATCCGCTGTCAATCATTTGCTGAGATCCCCCTTGATCTATGTCGAGTCCTGCCATAGATGTTTCTTTCCCGCTCCCGGCAGCATCAGCAACGACTGCTGAATCCCCATCCACTCCCCGCTGCGCCACCAGCGCTACCCTAACCACTTGATTAATCGCTGCCAAATATAGCAGCAACGGCTCTTGCGGTTAAGGAGCGACCAAGGTGGGAGTAGATGATAGGTATTTCTTCAGGTCTTGCAGCGCTGCATCTGCCTCCGGGGTCCACTTCATCGGGCCAGCCTTCTTCAAGATTTTGAAGAACGGCAAGGCGCGCTCAGCGGACTTGGAGATGAACCTACTCAACGTGGCAACACATCCGGCCAGGCGTCTGATATCTTTGATGGTCTTGGGTGCCTGTATCTGTTCAATCGCCTTGATCTTGTCGGGATTGGTTTCTATTCCTCGGTGAGATAGGAAGAACCCAAGCAGCTTGCCAGACGGGACACCGAACACACACTTTTCAGGGTTGAGCTTCAGGTTGATCTTGCGCAAGTTTGCGAAAGTTTCCTCCAGATCTTGTATGAGAGTGGCTTCCTCCTTGGTCTTGACCATGACGTCATCCATGTAGGCTTCCACATTTTTGTGTAGCTGAGGTCCAAAACCAATTTGAACAGCCCTGGCGAAGGTCGAACCAGCACTCTTTAACCCGAAGGGCATACGCACAAAGCAGTATGTGCCACAGGGAGTTATGAATGCGGTCTTCTCCTCATCTTCCTTAGTCATAAATATCTGGTGGTAGCCGGAGTAGGCATCCTAAAAGGAGAGCAAGTCACATTCGGAGGTGGAATCAACAATTTGATCTATGCGCGGCAAGGGGAAAGGGTCCTTCGGGCAAGCCTTGTTCAAGTTAGTGAAGTCTATGCAAAGCCTCCATTTCCCATTTGCCTTTCGTACCACCACCGGGTTTGCCAGCCAAGTTAGATGCAGCACCCCTCTGACTAAACCAGCTGCTTCAAGCTTCTTGATTTCGTCGGCAATGAACTGCTGCCGCTCCAAGGCCTGTTTCCTAACATTTTGCTTGACGGGTCAGGCATGAGGACATACAGCAAGGTGGTGCTCAATTACCTCCCTGGGAATACCGGGGATGTCAGATGGTTACCAGGCAAACATGTCGACATTCTCCCACAGGAAGGTAACGAGCGCGCTTTCCTATTTGTTAGTAAGGGTAGCACTGATGGTGATGGTACCACCAGTGCCATCCTCCCTTGCCGGGACTTTCTTCGTCTCTGGATAGGCGACCTTGGTCTTCTTGCTAGCGGAACTCTCTGGCAGGTCATCGTCGGGTGCGGCGCACTCCGAAGAGGCATGCTTCCCGGAGTCCTTGCCAGTATTCCTGCTAGCCTTCTTCTCTTTCTCTGTGTCCTTGGCGGGAGCTGGGATTTCTATGGCTTCAGCTGCTACCGCATCAGGATACATATGGTCCACGCACATCACTTTGTTCTTCTTGTCGGATGGGATGGAAATGACCCCAATGGGCCCTGGCATTTTTAAGGTACTGTAGGCATAGTGGGATGCTGCCATGAACTTTGCCAGAGTTGGGCGACCGAGGATTCCGTTGTAAGGCAGCGGGATTTCGGCGACGTCGAACACTATCCTCTCGGTCCGAAAGTTCATCTCTCCGCCAAATGTCACAGGCAAGGTGATCTTTCCCTTGGGTCGGCTCCTGCCGGGGTTGTTTCCTTGGAATGTACCCATAGCCTCGAGCTCTTCATCAAGGATCCGCAGTTTCTCAGCCACTCTAGGGGATATCAAGTTCAATCCGGCCCTGCCGTCAACTAACATCTTAGACACCTTGAGGTTGCGGATTGTCGGGGAAACCAACAATGGCAAACATCCGACCGTAGTGGTACAGTCAGGATGATCCTCTTCGTCAAAGATGATAGGCGCGCGGGACCATCTGAGTGGCTTCCTAGATTTTGCAGTAGGTTCCACAACATTGACCTCGCGTGCCCACTGCTTGAGCTGGCGGCAAGAGGAATGCAAGGATGCACCCCCGTCAATGCACATGGCTTCGGTTGCCTTCTGAAACTCCCTGTCACTGGAATCCTCATCATCATCCTCATCTCCACTCATATCGTCTGTTTCCTTCTTCTCTCGGCCTCTGGCGGGTTTTTCCTTTTGCCGCAGGGTTTTTTCTTTGTCGCGCTTCTCATACTCGGCCCTCTGTTTCTCAACAAGTTGCTCGACCTGTCGGCATTCTTGGAGATCATGGCTCTTGGTTCGGTGAATTTTGCAGTACGACCCGTCGGACTTCCCGGTCTTCTCAGCGGCAGCAGCCTCCCAGCAATCAGCGCACGTGGCAACTCCCTTGCCGGGGGTTTCGGCTTTCTCCTTCTTGCCTGTACTGAGGTCTCCAGAGCTCTCGACAGCCAATACTGCTTTCCCTTACGCTTCTTGTTGCGCTTCCTGCTCCTTCCCTTCAGGTTGGGGGCGTCGTCGTCATCATGAGAGTCCACTTTGACGCCCGCCTCCTCCCCGGGAAGTCGCCTTCCTTCTTCAGCTCGAGCGCACTTATCTGCCAAGGTGTAAAGCTCATTAACAGTCTTGGGAAGCTTGACATTCATCTTGGCTCGCATCCTCCTGTTGCGCAAGTTCGAGTGGAACACGGCAATCACCGCTGTGGGATGGATCTCTAGGATGTTGCGGTGCACTCGGCTGAATCTCTGGATATACTTTCTCAAGGTTTCTCCTTCCTTTTGCAGGAGGACTTGGAGATCGCTGGGCTGGCCTGGTTGTTGATGACCACCGGTGAAGGCGCCAACGAACTCGTTGCATAGATCAGCCCATGACGAAATGGAATTCTCTGGCAGGTGCATCAGCCATGATCTCACGTTTGGCTTGAGTGCCAAAGGGAAATAGTTGGCAAGCACCTTTTCATCTCTTCCTCCTGCCGCTTGAACATCTATCGTGCATATACTCAAGAACTCCACAGGGTTCAGCTTCCCGTCGTATTTCTCAAGTAGCTCAGGCTTGAAAGCTCAGGTCGACGGCCAGCGGACCCGTCGCAGCTCGCTAGTGAATGCAGGGAAACCAACCTCGTAAGGAAGGTACCCACCAGCACTGGGCGCGGGTCACCAACGTCTGGATCGTTGCGCTTGTCGGATTGACGGTGCGCTTCCCGGCGGTGCTCGATGGTGATGCGTGCATCTTCTTTCTGCCAGTCTTCAAGGACATGTCGTTGATCCTGGCGGTTGCACGGGCCAGACGAGACTATGGGTGCCTCGTCGTGCTCATCAGCATGCGAAGCTTGCTGCGGCTGGCTCTGGGCCTGTTGTCGCGGAGGGGATTGCACCATTGGGGGTGGCCCCTTCGACGCGCTCGCTGCCCCGGGCCACTGCTGCTGTTCGCGTGCGTCGCGATGGCTCTGCATGCTCGGTCTTGTTGGCTTTAACGAAAGAAATCAAACTCTGAATGGTGGCTCTCCATTCATCCATCTTATCAGCCGCTGGCATGAAGTTGAGCAGTATCTAGACTCGCGCCATGGCCTCTGCTATGGTGCTTGCCTTGGTGAAAGAGGCGGACAGCGACGTCGCTCAAGTCTTGGTAGGGCCAAGAGAAGCGTCGCCGCGTCCTTGATGCCGTGTGCCACTCACCGAGCTTTCTGGTGGGTAGTGGGCCGATCCTGCGGGGCTGTGGCTCCACTGGGCGCTCCATCCCATTCCACACGAGGTGCATGCCCAACAATCTCGGTAGCGACGGGTGCGGCCGGAGGGTCACGGCTCGCACCGGACCGGGCGCCGCTGATGCGGCCTTGGCCATCCGCGCGGCGGGGAGGTGATGAACGGTTGTTTCCCTCGCCCGCGGCGTCGGGGCCGAGCTCGCCATGTTGTTGTTGTAGTTGCTCCTCTTCGGCGCCTCCTGCTCCATCTCCGGCCGCGAAGGACTGGACGGGGGCGCCGCCTGCGCCGACCGCGTGTGAGGGAGCCTTTGAAGTGGAGGGATGTGTGGCCACACCGGAATTCTTCTTGGGAGCCATTGTTGAAGAAGATGACGATGGAGATCGATTCGCCGTTCATGAACTCGGGTTCGCGCAAATGATGCACGCCCCCTACCTGGCGCGCCAAAGATGTCGGGGAATGGATGCTCACGATCACCTATGGGACAGGAGTTCCCTTGTGGTTCGGCAAGAGGGGTCATGTTGCACGAAGCGCGGAGAGCATGAGACGGAGCGACGATCAGGACACAGGCATTTTACCCAGGTTCGGGCCGCTGCTAAGCATAAAACCCTACTCCTACTTTTTGGTGGATTGATTGGAGGAACACGAAGAACGCACGACGCCTAACCCCGGCAAGGACTGCTATCGGGGAAAGGGCTGCTATGCGAGTACAAGTGCTCGGGGGTCTGAATCCTGAGCTAGGTAGCCTTGGGCCTCCTTTTATAGTGCAAGGGGTTACCACAATGGCAAAACCGTCATTACCTACTGATTAGATAGCTAAGCAGAGCTATCATACCTAACTCTGGCATTTAGGACAAAATGCCATGATTACCTGCCTAGGTGACTCTCGGGGGTGCATCCCCGGCAAGCTCTTGCCACCGCTTGGCCGATCGTTGCTTATGGTCTTGACATGCTGCAGGGCGGGTGTCAACCGAGCGTAACTTGTATTCCGATGTGTCGCCACGTGCTTAGCGAGAGCTGATTAGCCGCCTGAGGGCTCGACACCGCATCGATAAGTGACAGGCGTAGCGATGCGGTGGAGCGGTGGCTGGTTGGCTCGCACCTGCCGGGGAGTGGCTTGCCGGGTCTTCTGGGAGGTGTGCATGTCTTGGTCCCCGACAAGCGTCGGGGACGTGCTTGGCGCGTTGTAGTCCAGGCTTGGGCTGCCGCATTGGGTTTGCTGGAGTCTGGTCTTGATCATTCGTCGGGTTTCTGCTTCTATCGCCTGTGCATAAGTCAGGGGCACTGGGTACCCCTGTACTAGTGCACCGCAGAGGCTGGCAAAGGACGAAGTGACGATGCGCATGGGAAATGGTTCCAAGGTTGATGTGATCACCGTCAGCACGCTCGCTCTTCGATTACCATCGGGGTTAGTGATGAACCTGAATAATTGTTATTTAGTGCCTACATTGAGCATGAACATTATATCTGGATCTTGTTTAATGCGAGACAGTTACTCATTTAAATCAGAGAATAATGGTTGCTCTATTTATATGGTTAATATCTTTTATGGTAATGCGCCCAATGTGAGGGATTTGTTCTTATTGAATCTCGATAGTGATGATACACATGTTCCTAACATTGATGCCAAAAGATGTAGAGTTGATAATGATAGTACCACTTTCTTGTGGCACTGCCGCTTAGGTCATATTGGTGTAAAACGCATGAAGAAACTCCATGCTGATGGACTTTTGGAGTCACTTGATTTTGAATCACTTGACACATCTGAACCATGCCTCATGGGCAAGATGACTAAGATCCCGTTCTCTGGAACAATGGAACGGGCAAGTGACATGTTGGAAATCATACATACTAATGTGTGTGGTCCGATGAGCATTGAGGCACACGGTGGATATCGTTACTTTCTAACCTGCACCAGTGACTTAAGTAGATATGGGTATATTTACTAAATGAAACACAAGTCTGAAACATTTGAAAAGTTCAAGCAATTTCAGACTGAAATTGAGAATCATCGTAACAAGAAGATTAAATTCCTACGATCTGATCGAGGAGGAGAATATCTGAGTTATGAGTTTTCCAATCACTTAAGACAATGTGGAATTGTTTCACAGTTGACGCCACCTGGAACACCACAGCGTAATGGTGTGTCCGAATGTCGTAATTGAACCTTATTGGATATGGTCGTTCTACGATGTCTCTTGCCGATTGCCATTATCATTTTGGGGTTATGCGTTAGAGACAGCTGCATTCACTTTAAATAGGGCACCATCTAAATCCGTTGAGACGATGGTGTATGAACTGTGGTTTGGCAGGAAACCAAAGTCGTCGTTTCTTAAAGTTTGGGGATGCGATGCTTATGTCAAAAGGCTTCAGCCAGAAAAGCTCGAACCCAAAGCAGACACATGCGTCTTCATAGGATACCCAAGAGAGACGGTTGAGTACACCTTTTATCTCAGATTCGAAGGCAAAGTGTTTGTCGCTAAAAACGGATCATTTCTCGAGAAAGAGTTTCTCTTGAAAGAATTGATTGGGAGGAAGATATAACTTGATGAGGTTGTAGAACCTTTGTTTCAACCAGAGAGTAGTGCAGCGCAGAAAGATGTTTCTATGGAAGCTACGTCAGTTGAAGAGGAAGTTAATGATGGTGATCATGAAGCTTCGAATCAAGTTACTATCGAACCTCGTTGGTCGACAAGGACACGTACTGCTCCTGAATGGTATGGTAACCCTGTCTTAGAGGTCATGTTATTGGACAACGATGAACCTACGAGCTATGGAGAAGCGATGGTGGGCCCGGATTCCAACAAATGGTTAGAGGCCATGAATTCTGAGATAGGATCCATGTATGAAAACAAAGTATGGAATTTGGAAGTATTAACTGAAGGGCGAAAGGCCATTCTGAATAAGTGGATCTTTAAAAGATGGACGCGGACGGTAATGTCACCGTCTATAAAGCTCGACTTGTGGCAAAGGGTTTTTCACAAGTTCAAGGAGTTGACTACGATGAGAGTTTCTCACTCATATCGATGCCTAAGTCTGTCAGAATCATGTTAGCAATAGCTGCATTTTTCGATTATGAAATTTGGCAGATGGATGTCAAAATGGCGTTCCTTAACGGTTTCCTTAAGGAAGAGTTGTATATGATGCGACCAGAAGGTTTTGTCGATCCAAAGAATGCTGACAAAGTTTGCAAACTCCAGCGATCCATTTATGGACTGGTGCAAGCATCTCGGAGTTGGAATCTTCGCTTTGATGAGGTGATCAAAGCGTTTGGGTTTATACAAGTTTACGGAGAAGCTTGTATTTACAAGAAAGTGAGTGGGAGATCTATAGCGTTTCTAATATTATATGTGGATGACATATTGCTGATTGGAAACAATGTAGAATTTCTGGAAAGCGTGAAGGAATATTTGAACAAGAGTTTTTCAATGAAGGACCTAGGAGAAGCTGCTTTCATATTAGGCATCAAGATCTATAGAGAAAGATCAAGACGCTTAATAGGACTTTCACAAAGCACATACCTTGATAAAGTTTTGAAGAAGTTCAAAATGGATCAATCCAAGAAGGGGTTCTTGCCTGTATTACAAGGTGTGAAGTTGAGTAAGACTCAATGCCCAGTGACTGCAGATGATAGAGAAAAGATGAGTGTCATCCCCTATGCTTCTGCCATAGGCTCTATCATGTATGCAATGCTATGCACAAGACCAGATGTCAGCCTAGCCATAAGTATGGCCGGAAGGTTTCAAAGTGATCCATGAGTGGAACACTGGATGGCGGTTAAAAATATCCTAAAGTACCTGAAGAGGATGATACGTCCATTTTGTATCATGATTTCCCACTGATATTTATTATGTTTTGTTGAATAATAATGCTTTAGGGAGTGATTATAATGCCTTTTCTCTCATAATATGCAAGGTTTACACAAAGAGGGAGAATACCGGCAGCTGGAATTCTGGACCCAAGAAAAGCACATCAGAGATACCTATTCTGCACATCTCCAATGAAGATGAAACTTTACGAAGATTATTTTTGGAATTAATAAAAAATAATGGAGCAAAGAACTACCGGTGGGGGCCACCCTGGTGGGCACAAGACACCAGGGCGCGCTAGGCCCCCCTGGGCGCGCCCTGGTGGGTTGTGCCCTCCTCGGCCCACTTCTGGTGCCCATCTTCTGGTATATATTCACTTTTGACCTAGAAAAAAAATAATAGGATGACTTTTGGGATAGAGCGCCGCCGTCTCGAGGCGGAACTTGGGCAGGAGCACTTTTGCCCTCCGGCAGAGCGATTCTGCCGGGGGAACTTCCCTCCCGGAGGGGTGAAATCGAAGCCATCGTCATCACAAACACCCCTCTCATCTTTGGGAAGCCAATCTTCATCAACAATTTCAACAGCACCATCTCCTCTCAATCCCTACTTCATCTCTTGTGTTCAATCTTTGTACCGGAACCTCAGATTGATACCTGTGGGTGACTAGTAGTGTTGATTACCTTGCGTAGTTGATTACTATATGGTTTATTTGGTGGAAGATTATATGTTTAGATCCATTATGCTATTTATTACTCCTCTGATCTTGATCTTGATTATTATTTGTGAGTAGTTACCTTTGTTCTTGAGGTCACGTGAGAAGTCATGTTGCAAGTAATCATGTGAATTTGATATGTGTTCGATATTTTCATGATATGTATGTTGTGATTTCCTTAGTGGTGTCATGTGAACGTCGACTACATGACACTTCACCATTCATGGGCCTAAGGAAATGCATAGTGGAGTAGTTATTAGATGATGGGTTGCTAGAGTGACATAAGCTTAAACCCTAGTTTATGCGCTGCTTCGTAAGGGGCTGATTTGGATCCAAACGTGTAATGCTATGGTTAGAATTTATCTTAATACTTTTCTCGTAGTTGCGGATGCTTGCGAGGGGGTTATTCATAAGTGGGAGGTTGTTCAAGTATGAACGTCACCCAAGCTCCGGTCCACCTACATATAAAATTATCAAAGTAGCGAACACGAATCAAACCAACATGATAAAAGTGACTAGATGAAATTCCCGTGCACCCTCAAGAACACTTTGCCTATTACTAGAGATTGTTCTGGACTGTCCTTTTCCACAAAAGGATTGGGCTACCTTGCTGCACCTTATTTACTGTTACCTTTACTTGCTCGTTACCAATTACCTTGCTATCAAACTATCTGTTACCTACAATTTCAGTGCTTGCAGAAATTACCTTGCTGAAAACCGCTTGTCATTTCCTTCTGCTCCTCGTTGGGTTCGACACTCTTACTTATCGAAAGGACTACGATTGATCCCCTATATTTGTGGGTCATCGACACTCTTTTCTGGTGCCATTGCCGGGGAGTGAAGCGCTCTTGGTAAGTGGAAATCCGTAAGGAAAAACTTATACTACGTGCTGAAATTTATTGTTACTTGTTACCATGGAAAACAATCCTTTGAGAGGTTTGTTCGGGGTATCTTCACCTTGACCAGAACCACAATTAGTTGCCCCTCAACCTACTGCACCTACTGAAAATATTGGTTATGAAATTCCTCCGGGTATGGTAGAACAACTGCTTGCTAAACCTTATGCAGGAGATGGAACTGAACATCCTGATATGCACTTATTATATATGAACGAAATTTGTGGATTATTTAAGCTTGCAGGTTTACCCGTAGATGAAGCTAATAAGAAGGTTTTCCCTTTATCTTTGAAGGGAAAAGCATTGACATGGTATAGGATATGTGATGATCTTGGATCGTGGAACTCGAATCGTTTGCAATTGGAATTCCACCAAAAGTTTTATCCCATGCATCTAGTTCATCGTGATCGGAATTATATATATAATTTTTGGCCTCATGAAGGAGAGAGAATCGCTCTAGCTTGGGGGAGGCTTAAATCAATGTTATATTCATGCCCCAATCATGACATCTTGAGAGAAGTTATCATTCAGAATTTTTATGCTCGACTTTCTCATAATGATCAATCCATGCTCGATACTTCTTGTGTTGGTTCTTATAGGTAGAAAACTATTGAATTCAAGTGGGATCTCTTAGAAAAAATTAAACGCAACTCTGAAGATTGGGAACTCAACGAAGGTAATGAGTCAGGTATAAAGCTTGAGTTTGATTGTGTTAAATCTTTTATGAATACCGATACTTTTTACAAGTTTAGCACTAAATATGGACTTGACTCTGAGATAGTAGCCTCTTTCTGTGAAGCATTTGCTACTCACGTTGGTCTCCCTAAGGATAAGTGGTTTAATTATCATCTCCCTATTAAAGAAGAAATTAAGGAACAACTAAAGATTAAACAATCATTTACAATGTTGATCCAGTTGTGCCTACCGCTTATATTGAAAAACCACCTTTCCCTGTTAGGATAAAGGAACATGCTAAGGTATCAACTGTGGTTCATAAGAGTAATATAAGAGCACCTAAGCCCCCTGAACAAATTAAAGTAGAACCTAGTGTTGCTATGGTTAAAGATCTCTTGGTAGAAAATATTGATGGGCATGTTATCTACTTCTCTGATGAAGCTGCTAGAATTGCTAAACCCGATGAAAAAGATAAACATAGACCCATAGAAGGCATGCGTGTTGTCTCTGTTAAAATAGGAGATCATTGCTATCATGGTTTATGTGATTTGGGTGCTAGTGTGAGTGCTATCCCTTGTACTTTATACCAAGAAATTATGAATGAAATAGCACCTGCTGAAATAGAAGACATTGATGTTACTATTAAACTTGGTAATAGAGACACCATCACACCACTTGGGATTGTTAGAGATGTTGAAGTCTTGTGTGGGAAAGTAAAATACCCTACTGATTTTCTAGTTCTTGGTTCCCCAAAAGATGACTTTCGTCCCATTATCTTTGGTAGACCTTTCTTGAGCACCGTCAACGCTAAGATAGATTGTGAAAAACAAACTGTTGGTGTCAGTTTTGGTGGTGTGTCTCATGAGTTTAATTTTTCCAAGTTTAGTAGACATCCTCGTGATAGAGCATTATCTAATAAGGATGAAATAATTGGTCTTGCTTCTATTGCTGTGCCTCCTACCGATCCACTAGAAGAATATTTTCTTGACCATGAAAATGATATGCACTTGTGTGAAAGAAATAAAATAGATCAAATTTTCTTTGAACAACAACCTCTCCGGAAACACAATTTGCCTATTGAAACTCTTGGAGGTCCACCTCCACCTAAAGGTGATCCTGTGTTTGAATTAAAGCAATTGCCTGACACTTTGAAGTATGCTTACCTTGATGAGAAAAAGATATATCCTATTATTATTAGTGCTAACCTTTCAGAACATGAAGAAGAAAGATTATTAAAAGTTCTAAGGAAGCACCGGGCTGCTATTGGATATACTCTTGATGATCTTAAGGGCATTAGTCCCACTCTATGTCAGCACAAGATTAATATGGAACCTGATGCGAAACCCGTTGTTGATCACCAATGGCGATTAAATCCTAAGATGAAAGCAGTGGTAATAATTGAAATATTAAAGCTTCTGGAAGTAGGTATAATCTATCCCATAGATGATAGTAGATGGGTAAGTCCCATTCATTGTGTCCCTAAGAAAGGAGTTATTACCGTTGTTCCTAATGATAAAAATGAACTCATTCCACAGAGAATTGTCACTGGTTATAGAATGGTAATTGATTTTAGAAAGTTAAATAAAGCTACTAGAAAAGATCACTACCCTCTGCCTTCCATTGATCAAAAGCTAGAAAGATTATCTAAGCACACACACTTTTCATTTCAAGATGGATATTCTGGTTTCTCTCAAATACCTGTGTCACTATCCGATCAAGAGAAAACCACCTTTACTTGCCCTTTTGGAACTGTCGTGGGAGTAATCCCGACAATAGTATGGGGGTACGAATGAGTAGGGGAAAGCCTAGCTACGGAATAAGTGTCACACACAGAATTTACGAGTTCGGACCCCACTCGGAAGTGGTAACAGTCCTACGTCTCGAGCCCTGGGGCTGTGTGTTTTCCTTCTTTGGGTATCTGATTACCGAGAGTTCCTAACCCTTGCTCTGGTGTCGAAGGGCGGCTCATATAGAGTGCGCCGCCATTAACCGAGCGCCATAACTAGGGCCATTAATGCTAGTAACTACGGGGGTTACTAGAAACTGCTAAGTTAACTACCGCCGTTACAAGTAACGTGGTCTTTACAATACTTAAGGCATATTAAGTCCCTCGAATGTTGCCTCTCCCACGACGGTCCTGCTCCTTTCTATCCGAGTGCTACGAAAGTTGCCGAGTGATGAGTGACATCCGAGTAACTTTCTAGGGGCCGAGTGCAGCTTGTACATTCATCTGAGAGTCGAGGTGAACCAAGGACTTCCATGAACTTGTAGGACCCCAGGGGTGTCCTAGTATAGAGGTATGTGACCCTACCTAGGGTAGGTGACCTCATCAGTAGCCGCCGAATCGGTTGAGTCTCAGGGGAACGAGTGGCCTGCATGTTGCGACGCTGGAATCGTCTCGGGGACGGTTTGAAATGAATCGGATCGTTTCCCACTAGGTGTTCGAGACACAACCGATTCAAGGTCTAATGTCTTCCGAGTGGTTCGCACAGCCCGGACTGCCCGGTTCATTCGGTTCAATATAGACCAGCTCTCGGGAGAGACGCTCCATATGCCTGGTGTCGTCGTCAAAACTCTCGTTTGAACCTCATTCGGAGGTTTCAGAAGTGTTAGGACATCTATCCGAGTGTCTGATGAAATTTTCTCCACTCGGTGGAAATATGTCCAGTCATTAGTCACTCGGTAAATTGTGGTACGTTGGAACGCCCGAGCGAAAGCGGAGTCCACTCGAAACGCGACGTCGTGAAATCTCCGGTGATTTCGAAATCGCGGGGAAGCGAGTGCGCGTGATTGTGACGGTTGTGTCAGAGGCGTGAGGGAGGTGGCCATGGCGCGTCGATTTCCACGCCGCCAATTTCGCCACGCGTCCCCACTACTCTGCCCTGAAGATTTGGCGGATCCGGGCTCGCCCATTGATTGCGCGGCCTTTCCAAATCCGATGGCTGGAACCCAGCTGAGCAGGGTTATAAAAAGAGGACCGGGGGAGGTAAGGAGAAGATATCCTCTCTTTCTCCTCTCGATCTCCACTGTTGCTCCACCGTGAGCTCCGCGAGCGCCGCTGGGCTGCCGATTCGCCACCAGCTCTCGCCAGAGATGTCGAGGAACTCCACCGCCAAGGCTGAGAAGGCTAAGAGGGCTTCACGTGACTCCTCCTCAAGCGCGGGCGGCTCGGCTAGCTTCGTGCAGGGTGAATGGTTGGCACCCGAGTCACCGCCAGCCGATTGAAGGACTATGAGAGCCAAGGCCTCCTCGCCCCGGGGAGCTGGCGACTGCCGGAGAAGGGAGAAGTCTAGCCCGTGCCGCGCGGAGGTGAAAGGGTACTCCTTACCACTCATATCGACCGAGGGTTTTCGCTCCCGCCTCATCCTTTCTTCCGGGCTTTCTTGGATTTCTTTGGGGCTCAACTGCATCATCTCCCTCCCAACTCCATCACGTACTTAGCTGCTTTCATCTCCCTATGTGAGAACTTCCTTGGCTGTCACCCGCATTGGGGCTTTGTCAAACACTTGTTCACTTGACGAATGATGACGGTAAAGAAAATTGCTCTCTCGGAAGAGAAAACGAATGTAGCTCAATTGTGTGGGGGGGTTTGGGAATCCAGTTGAGGGGCAAAGGTAGCTTTCCCACACTGAACTTTCCCGATATAGTCAAGGGTTGGCAATCCACATGGTTTTACTGTAACGATGTCTCAGTCGGTGAGGGTCAGTCGGGCCTCCCTCCATATTCCACGGAACGCATTCGGCGGCTTCCAAAGTTGACCGTGTCTAAGGAGGAGAAGGTCGACGTAGATTTGCTCATGATCGCACTGGTAGCTCTGGTGAACCAGGGCGTCAACGTGCTAGATTTCCTAGAGGTCTTTTTCCATAGAAGGATCCATCCACTTCAGGCCAGAGCCCACCCCATGTGGCAGTACTCGGGTCCGACTGATGTCACTCGCACACACCTGGAAGAGCTTAGTGCCGAAGCAGTGGCGAACAAACCGAAGGCCATAACTCCAGCTCGGGACAACCCCAGGGGGTCAAGGCTCGTGCTGCCGTACTCGGCCGATCACCTGCCGAGTGAGGTAAACTCTGAATGCCGCCAGTAATTCCGAGTGATGTGATTTTCCTTTGACAAGTTTTGATCATTGCAACCTCCGTTTCAATAGGGTTACACGAACATGGGGAGCTTGATACCCGCAGGTGCCAACACGACTGCAGACGTGGCCAGCGACAACGAGTGCCGAGGCGACTCGGGCGATGAAGAAGAGTCTGAAGATGAAAGCGGCGACGAAGAGGACGAGGAGGGGTCTGACCCGGGAGATGAGGCGAAATCTTCCCCTTCAGAAGAGGTGCTTCCCGAGGCCTGTTCCAAGGCCCGCCAAGACCCTGGAGTCCATGGAGGCCATACGGGTGATCCGGGTGCTACCAAGCCTTCCACGAGCATCCCTCCCACTCGGACTTCAAAGCGTTGGCGTAGCAATACTGTCGCATCTCCAGAGAATTCTACGAAGCAGGCGAAGATCACCACCAGCAAACCCCGAAAGGCTGTGCTGCCCAAGACCAAGATGAACGTGCCGGTGGACTCCACATAAGTATCTTCATGCCGATTGATGTTTCAAGTGATTAACCAATTAAGATAAACAATCCGAGTGACTTTGATGTAGGGCCGACACTTCATCTGCCTCGCTAGGGAAGGACAAGGCTGAAACTGATGCAGCAACTTCAAAAGGTATCACTCGGCTTTGCCTATTTGTGAATTCTGGGTCCTTATTCTCTCCTCTCGGCTCATGTCCGAATGACTGTCGCCTGGTTGCAGAGCCGCGTGAGGTGATCCAGATTGACGCAGACGAACAAGTTGACCTGCCGAATCTTGTTGTTGATGCGGATGTCGTGATGCGAGATGTCTCGCCTGCCCAGGAGTTGCCTCAGGCCCGAGGAACCTCCTCAAGAGAAAGATCAGCACTCAGAA
This sequence comes from Elymus sibiricus, assembly GCA_039707655.1. Lineage (NCBI taxonomy): Eukaryota > Viridiplantae > Streptophyta > Magnoliopsida > Poales > Poaceae > Elymus > Elymus sibiricus. The sequence goes on from CM077667.1 coordinate 166,201,737, forward strand.
CTCCTCCTGCAACTTCCCTTGTGACCAGCATCATCGTCCTGCAATGCCTCCCGGAGGACCAGGTGGGAGCGAGCAACGAGGCGCTGATCCAGCCTAAGTTGATGAACGACAAGATGAAGGAGGCCCGCGATGCCGGCGAGGCTTTGGAGGAGACTGTCCGAGTAGGTACTCTCATAAGTACCTTCTTTAGACATAGTATTTGCGTCACAATCCTGTAGAATCCTGAGTGAATTTATGAAGAGTCCCGAGTGAATTTACGTCAGGAGTGGGAGTACACCCACTGGGTGTGGGAGTACACCCACTGGGTGTTTTAGGTAGTAGAATCCGAATGTTGAGATACTTGTCGAAGAGGATGCAGTGTTGGTCCATGGACCAGAGCCTCTCGACGTCGACCATCGGGGGGTAGAACCAGTAGTTCTCCAGTAGGGGCACGCTGAGCGAACCCACTGGGTGTAGTCCCCGAGGCTGCCGTCGACTGAAGCAGTCGGCGGCAGTCTCAAAATCCGAATATTGAGGTGGCAGGATCCGAATGATGAGATACTTGTCGAAGAGGATGAGGTGATGATCCATGGACCAGAGCCTCTCGACGTTGACCATCGGGGTATAGATCCAGTAGTTCTCCACTGGAGCATGCTGAGCGAACCCAGTGGGTGTAGTCCCCGAGGCTGCCGTCGACTGAAGTAGTCGGCGGCAGTCTCAAAATCCGAATGTTGAAATAGCCGGATCCGAATGATGCGATACTTGTCGAAGAGGATGCGGTGATGGTCCATGGACCAGAGCCTCTCGCTGTTGACCGTCGGGGTGTAGAACCGGTAGTTCTCCAGTGGGGGCGCGCTGAGCGGACCCATTGGGTGTAGTCCCCGAGGCTGCCGTCGACTGAAGCAGTCGGCGACAGTCTCAAAATACGAATGTTGAAGTAGTTGGATCCGAACGCTGAGATACTTGTCGAAGAGGATGCGGTGATGGTCCATGGACCAGAGCCTTTCGACATTGACCATCGGGGTGTAGAACCTGTAGTTCTCCAGTGGGAGCGCACTGAGCGCACCCACTGGGTGTAGTCCCCATGGCTGCCGTCGACTGAAGCAGTCAACGACAGTCTCAATATCCGAATGTTGAAGTAGTAGGATCCGAATGATGAGATACTCGTCGAAGTGGATGCGGTGATGGTCCATGGACCAGAGCCTCTCGACATTGACCGTCGGGGTGTAGAACATGTAGTTCTCCAGTGGGAGTGCGCTGAGCGCACCCACTGGGTGTAGTCCCTAAGGCTACCGTCGACTGAAGCAGTCGGCGACAGTCTCAAAATCCGAATGCCATTGTATCTCTACATTACACCGGATTTTCAGCTCTAATACTCTTTGCTATTGTTGTCGTCGTTTGCAGGGTTTGTGCGAGATCGGATCTCGCTATAAAACTCTTGAAGAGGAGGTGCAGGAGCTGCGTCGCAACCTTGAAGCTGAGAAGACCAAGTGTGCATGTCTCGAGCAGGAGAAACTAACACTCAAAGGTAATCAAATTTCAATCGACTACTTTGAGTTTGATCTTCTTCCTTGCCCGATTGAAAGTACTCCACCAGATGTACGTAGTGAAAATCTCCAGCTTGCTAAGAGACTGCGGGTTTCCATTTCTATAGAAACCATGAAGACCGAATTAGAGAAGAAGGACAATGATCTGGCGCTTGCCCAGAAGGAAGCAAGTCGGAAAGCTAAGGAGGCGGAGGACAAACTGAAGGCATTCGAGAAGTGGGAGGAGGAGAAGAAGACGTTGGAGGATGTAGCCAAGAGGAGCACCCTGGAGGCTGTTGAAGCCGAAGCAAAGCTGAAGGGCGTCTCAGCCAAGAAGGCTGAGCTCGAGAAGCTTGTGGAGGACTACTGTGGTGAAATGAACAAGAGTCTCAAAGGTACACACTCGGCCCGATCGAACTTCAAACCTTTCCAACTTATCTTGCACCCCTTCTTACTTTTTTCTCCCGAATGTCTATTAGATCTGTGTACGGATGAGGAAGAAGAAACTTCCAAGTTTGAGAAAGAGCTGGATCTGAGTGCTGGACTCCTCCACGACAGTGCGGCACTTGCGTTGCTTCGCCTAGACGAGGGCACCACGGAGGCAGCCCATTTCCTCAACCGTTTACGTGAAGCCGCCAAGGAGATCGACAAAGAGACCGGCCCTAAGGAAGAGCTCCCGAGTGACTTGGACGTCCTCATCAATCGTCTGAAGGATGTGCCACGCTGAGTCCAGTTATTGAAGAAATCCGCAGCTCGGGCTAGTGCAGACATTGCTCTTTCCCTTGTTCGTGTGCACTACAGAGGCGTGGATGAGGAAAAATTGAAGTCACTGAAGGTCGTCAACAAAAAGAATGCCAAGAACGATGACTTCATGGATACTTTCTTGCCAGTCGTCACTCGGATTGCGGACGTCATCGACTTGGACACCTTCACTGACGTAGCGTCTCCACCATTGTCCGACTGGTCGTCGGGAAAAAACTTTAAATTACATTTGTCTCGGAATGCCGAGTGGTCTTGTACCGATACTTTCGCCGTGACTTTGCGGCTCTGGTTATCTGCACTTTTGCTTTGAACTTCATGACATTTGAATGCCTTTACTTGATCATTTTAGATGCTTGTTTGTATTTTTTCCGAATGCGGATTTTAACTTTGGCGATACAGAATCGCAGCTAAGTCTTCGAGCGTGGATGAAGTCCTCACTCGGAGTAGTTTTTAACTTAGGCGATACATAATCACGGCTAAGCCCCCGAGTGTGGATGAAGTCCTCACTCGGAGTATTTTCTAACTTAGGCGATATATGATCGTAGCTAAGCCCCCGAGTGTGGATGAAATCCTCACTCACAGTAGTTTTTAACTCAGGAGATACAGGATCGCAGCTAAGCCCTGGAGTGTGGATGAAATCATCACTCGGAGTAGTTTCTAACTTAGGCGATACAGGATCACAGCTAAGTCGCCGAGTGTGGATGAAGTCCTCACTCGGAGTAGTTTTTAACTTAGGCGATACAAGATCGCAGCTAAGCCCCCGAGTGTGGATGAAATCCTCACTCGGAGTAGTTTTTAACTTAGGCGATACACGATCGCAGCTAAGTCCCCGAGTGTGGATGAAGTCCTCACTCAGAGTAGTTTTTAACTTAGGCGATACAGGATTGCGGCTAAGCCCCCGAGTGTGGATGAAATCCTCACTCAGAGTAGTTTCTAACTTAGGCGATACAGGATCGCAGCTAAGTCCCTGAGTGTGGATGAAGTCGTCACTCGGAGTAGTTTTTAACTTAGGCGATAAAGGATCGCAACTAAGCCCCCGAGTGTGGATGAAATCCTCACTCGGAGTTGTTTCTAACTTAGGCAATATAGGATCGTAGCTAGGCCCCCGAGTGTGGATGAAGTCCTCACTCGGAGTAGTTTTTAACTTAAGCGATACAGGATCGCAGCTAAGCCCCTGAGTGTGGATGAAATCCTCACTCAGAGTAGTTTTTAACTTAGGCGATACAAGATCGCAACTAAGCCCCCGAGTGTGGATGAAATCCTCACTCGGAGTAGTTTCTAACTTAGGCAGTACAGGATCGTAGCTAAGTCCCTGAGTGTGGATGAAGTCCTCACTCGGAGTAGTTTTTAACTTAGGCGATACAAGATCGGAGCTAAGTCCCCGAGTGTGGATGAAGTCCTCACTCGGAGTAGTTTTTAACTTAGGCGATACAGGATCGCAGATCAGCCCCCCGAGTGTCGATGAAATCCTCACTCGGAGTAGTTTCTAACTTAGGTGATACAGGATCGCAGCTAAGTCCCCGAGTGTGGATGAAGTCCTCACTCGGAGTACTTTTTAACTTAGGCGATACAGGATCGCAGCTAAGCCCCCGAGTGTGGATGAAATCCTCACTCGGAGTGGTTTCTATCTTAGGCGATACAGGATCGCAGCTAATCGAATCTGCACACCCACTGGAGGTGGCAAAAATGAATGAGTAACGAAAAGTTTCAACAAAGAACTGAGAAAGTAAATGCTTTATTCAACAGGTTCACTCGGAAGCGCATTACACGGATGATTGAGTGTGTTAACACTAGGTGTAGAACTTGCGAAGCAGATCCGCGTTCCACGCTCGGGGCTCTTTCTTCTCATCAACAATGTTGTACAACCGATAAGCTCCATTGTTGAGAACTTTGGAGATGACAAAGGGCCCTTGCCACGGAGGCGCTAGCTTGTGTGGCTTCTGCTGATCCAGTCGGAGAACGAGGTCACCTCCCTGGAAAACACGTCTTCTGACTTGTCTGTCATAAAGACGCCTCAGATATTGCTAGTAAAGCGTTGACCTGATCATGGCTTGCTCCCTTTCCTCTTCCAAAAGGTCAAGGCCGTCCTGGTGTGCCACTTCGGCTTCGTCTTCGTTATAGAGTTCCACTCGGGGAGCGTTGTGGCAAATGTCCCTCGGTAAAACAACTTCGGATCCGTATACCATAAAGAAAGGAGTGCGCTTGGTGGAATGATTCGGGGTCGTCTGAATGCCCCACAAGACAGAAGGTAATTCCTCGACCCACGCACCAGCAGCAATCTCCACATCACTCATCAATCGGGGTTTCAATCCTTGAAGAATCATTTCGTTTGCCCGTTATGCCTGTCCGTTCGACTGCGGGTGAGCTACGGAAGCATAATTGACCCGAGTACCTTGAGAGTAGCAAAACTCATGGAATTCAACCGAATCAAAATTCTTCCCATTATCTGTGATGATGTCATGAGGGACTCCGAATCTGAATATGATCTGCCGAATGAAACTGATAGCGGTAGCTGAATCCAAACTTTTGATGGGCTTCGCCTCGACCCACTTGGTGAACTTATCCACAGCGACCAGCAGATGGGTAAAACCACTCGAGCCTGTGCGTAGAGGTCCGACCATGTCAAGACCCCAGACAGCGAAAGGCCAGGTGAGCGGAATAGTCTTAAGAGCGGATGCTGGCTTGTGTGTCTGATTCTTGTAGAACTGGCATCCAACACAAAGATCTACCATGTCCTTCGCTGCTGCATTGGCTCAGGGCCAATAAAAACCTGCACGGAATGCCTTCTGGACCAACATCCGAGAGGACGCATGATGACCACAGGTTCCCGAGTGAATGTCATGTAGGATGTGTAATCCTTCTTCTGGGGATATGCATCTCTGAGCCATGCCAGTATTGCTTTTTTTGTATAGCCGATCTCCCATCGCTTCAAAGGATTTGGATCGTCGGACGACCCTTCGGTCTTCCTCTTCATCTTCAGGGAGCTCTTGCCGGAGCAAGTATGCTAAATACAGTTGGGTCCACTCGGGAGTGATCACCAACAGCTCTTGGACGAGATCCACTACAGCTGGGATGTCTACTTCAGTCGGATTTGAGGGACCAACTGCTTGTGGGGGCTCTTCGGTAAAAGGATATTCTTTGACCGAAGGAGAATGAAGGTGTTCAAGGAATACATCTTTCGGCATGACTTTCTGAGTGGAGCCGATTTTAGCCAGGTCATCAGCTGCCTGATTTTTCGCTCGGGGGATATGATGCAGCTCTAAACCTTCAAAGTTCTTCTCTAGTTTTTGGACTGCATTGCAATATCCAGTCATGGCAGGTCTCCTGATGTCCCATTCCTTCATCACCTGGTTGACAACAAGGTCCGAGTCACCGAATACCATCAAGTGCCGAATGCCAAGTGCAATTGCCATTCGGAGTCCATAGAGGAGTGATTCGTACTCGGCTTCATTATTGGATGAGTCGAAATGAATCTGTAGGACGTAGCTCAGTCGGTCTTCTCTGGGGTAAACGAGAACTACTCCAGCACCGGACCCTTGGAGCATCATAGATCCATCAAAGAACATGGTCCAGTGTTTAGGGATACTCGGCGCTGGCTGTTCCTATTCTATCCATTCGGCCAGAAATCAACTAGGGCTTGCGACTTGATTGCCTTCTTAGCTTCAAAATTGATCTCCAACGGGAGGAGTTCAATCGCCCACTTTGCCACGCGGCTAGTAGCGTCTCTGTTATTTAGGATTTCCGAAAGAGGAGCGTCGCTAATAACTATGACCGAATGCTCTTGAAAGTAATGAGCTACCTTCTTGATAGCGAGATAAATGCCATAAACCAACTTTTGGTAATGCGGATACCTTTGCTTGGAGGGAGTCAAGACTTCCAAAATATAATACATAGGCCGTTGCACCTTGAAAGGTTTTTCCGATTCTTCACGCTCCACAGTGAGGACTGTGCTGACCACTTGGCTAGTAGCGGCGATGTACAAGAGCAAAGGCTCTCGGCTGCCCGGAGCAGCTAGCACCGGCATGGTGGAAAGCAAAGCCTTGAGCTGATCAAAAGCTTCTTCCGCTTCAGTGGTCCACTCGAACGTGTCAGACTTCATCAATCGGTAAAGAGGCAAGGCCTTCTCACCGAGACAAGAGATGAATCTACTCAGGGCAGCGAGGCATCCCATGAGTTTCCGGACATCGTGCAAGTGGACGGGCTTCTTCATTCGGATGATTGCTCCAATTTTTTCAGGATTAGCGTCGATCCCTCGTTCGGAAACAAGGAAACCGAGAAGCTTACCCGAAGGGACTCCGAATGTGCACTTTGCAGGGTTGAGTTTTATTTGGTAGCGTCGGAGGTTTGCGAAGGTCTCGGCGAGGTCAGCTAGGAGGTCGGAACCTTTCCTAGACTTAACCACGATGTCGACCATGTACGCTTCGATGTTCCGACTAATTTGTTCCTGCAAGCATTTCTGAATCATGCGCATAAATGTTGCCCCAACATTCTTCAGACCGAATGGCATAGTGATGTAGCAGAAACACCCGAATGGGGTGATGAAAGCTGTTTTTATTTCATCTGGTCCATACATTCAGATTTGATGGTACCCGGAGTACGCATCTAAGAACGACAGGCGTTCGCATCCGGCAGTGGAATCTACTATGTGATCTATGCGGGGAAGGGGAAAGTGTATTTTGGGAAGGCCCGATTGAGGTGTTTGAAATCGATACACATTCGGAGAGACTTGTCCTTCTTAGGCACCAACACTGGGTTGGCCAGCCACTCGGAATGGAAAACTTCCCGAATGAATTCGGCAGCTTGGAGCCGAGCGATCTCTTCGCCAATCGCCTTGCACTTATCGACGGAGGATCGACGCATGTGCTCTTTGACTGGCTTGATCTTCGGATCCACTCAGAGTCGATGCTCAGCCAGTCCCCTGGGTACCCCTGACATGTCAGACGGCTTCCATGCAAAGATATCCCAGATCTCACGGAGGAACTGGATGAGCTCGGCTTCCTATTTGTCATCAAGCGATTTTGAGATGTTGGTCGGAGCCGCACTTGGATCATTGGGATGAATGTGAACTTGTTTGGTTTTGCCGGCCGATTGAAACACTGATTCTGTTGCCGGGGGTTTAGACTTTTGAGTAAGTCTGCAACATCCACCGCTTTCTTGTAGCCATCAAGTTCGGCTGCGAGAACTTGTTCATTGGCTATTCTGGAGCCCCGCTGGAGGTACTCCTCGCCAATTATCCGATCGCCAGTTATCGTGATCACACCATTCGGTCCTAGCATCTTAAGTTTAAGATAGACGTAACATGGTCGGGCCATGAAACGTGCGTAGGCGGGCCTACCCAGGATGGCATGATAGGCACTCCGAAAGTCCACCACTTCAAATGTTAGGCGTTCCTTCCGGAAGTTCTTCTCTCCCCCGAATACAACATCCAGAGCGATCTGACTGAGTGACTCGGCCTTCTTCCCAGGAATGACTCCATGGAAATGCATTATACTCTTGCTCAGTCGGGACATCGGAATGCCCATTGCACTGAGTGTATCCATGTAGATTATGTTGAGTCCACTGCCACCATCCATCAAGACTTTGCGTAGTCGGACCCCATTGACAACTGGATCGACAACCAGCGCCTGCCTCCAGGGGGTGGCTATGTGGGCTGGGTGATCAAACTGATCAAAAGTGACAGGAGTCTTCGTCCAATTAAGGTGTTTCATGGCAGTCGGAGCTACCATTTTCACCTCCCGATTGATGACCTTCAATCGGCTCTTACTCTCGACGTCTACAAAGATCATGTTTAAGACCTTGTCGACGTTTGGGTATTCCGGATTACCCTCTTCTTCTTCATCGGCGTCTTTCTCTGCAGAAGTCTCTTTTCCCATCTCATGTTTGAGCAAACGGCATTCCCGAGTGGTGTGCTTCGGGTAAATGACGTTGCCCTCTTCATCTTTCTTCGTGTGGATCGCGCAGGGCTGATCCATCACCTCGGAGTTATACTCGGCTTTCTTCTTGTTAAGCCAATCTTTTTTCTTGTTTTTCTTAGCCTTCGGCTTCCCTTGGCCGGGAAGAGCTGCAACTTCAGCTTTTCCCGGAGGATCAGCTTTCCGCTTCTACTTTTTGTCAGCATTCCCAGCCGACTGTCGGGTGTCGCCTGCTCGACCTTTGCCGCTTTGGAGGCGGTCTTCTTCTTTGCCGTTGGCATACTTATTGGCGATTTCCATGGCTCGACTGAGAGACAGATCTCCTGATCGGCCAAACTTCAAAACGAGCTCTCGGTATGACGTACCAGCCTTGAAGGCACAAACATCCTGATGCTCAGTGACATTCTCTACCGTGTTGTGCAGCGTAGTCCAATGCTGAATATACTCTCGGAGAGTCTCATTGTTCTTCTAGACACAATGTTGCAATTCAGCCAGACCACCTGGACGCTTGTACGTGCCTTCAAACGTCTTGATGAACACTCGGGCCAGATCCTCCCAGCAATAGATGCTACTGGAAGGTAACTGGTTCAACCACGCCTGAGCAGATCCTTCCAATATGAGGGGGAGGTGTTTCATGGCCACGAAGTCGTCATGACCCCTAATCTGAACAGCCACTCGGTAATCTTCGAGCCAGGTCTCCGGCTTGGATTCGCCGTTGAACTTTCCGATCCTGGTCGCTAAACGTTAATTGGGGTGTATCTCGGCTTCTCGGATATACCTACAAAAGCACTCGAGGCCTGATGATCCCCAACCACTCACTCGGTCTCTGATCACTCAGTCCCTATCTACCATCTTTTGTGTGATGGTAGACCGGCGTTGGGCAGCGAAGGCCGCCTGCCAGCTTCCTCGTAGCCACGAGAGCGAGGGGGAGTCCGATTGCGATCTTATCCATAGTGGCGGCCATCATCGAATGGCCGCTTTCCATATGAACCACCTCTCGGAGGAGGGGTCCGACTGACGTCGCGATCATCTCGCCAACGCCCCCCATATCGACCTCTCGGAGGGGGGAGAGCGTATGCGTTTCCCGTACGCGTGCGGACTATGAGCAGATGGCACCGTGTCTGCCTGCACGGACCGGCCGTGAATCCGCAATGACGACTGTGAAACTTCCAAATTCTGCTTCAGAGAAGTCTTCAGTAGAGCTTGGATCTGCCAAATGCCCTCGCCAGCTGTCGACCCAGACGGCTGAATAAATTCAGCGATCCTGGTGGCTGTAGCCAGGTTCTCTATTGGCGTGCGCATCACTGGGACTTTGGGGGGGCGGCTGCTCTGGAACAACGGACGCCTCAGGTTGCTAGAACTCAGTCTATCCGTGCTGCGCGCTCGTCGAGCGACTGCTGGAGGCGCTCGAGTCATTCGCTCTCGGCCAAAGTGGCCACGCGTGTTGCCTCCAAGGCCAATTCCTCTGGAGTGGTCCCGGTGATCGGAGTAAGGAGGAATTCGTCATCCCTCCTCCTCCTATCTTCCCGCTGCTCCCAAGTGAGAGGATGGTGAACGTAGCCGCTTGTGTCGCCAGCGTGGCGATCGCCGTCGCGACCATGAGGACCACCCCCCGAGTACCTGGGAGGCCCGTTGCTGGTGGTGTTGGCCATCATGACTTCTGCAGTGTCTCCGCTACTCCCGTATTCTGACTCATCGGACAATTCGTCCCCCGAAGAGGGGAACAAATCGACGGTGGGTTCGTCGGAGTCGATCACAACCACTTGGGTGACGGACGACTGGCGAGCCATGGCATGCTCAACCCACCGTTGCCACCGAGAGTGCCTGGAGTGCCTGCGGTGACTCCCAGAACCGAGAACGGACGAGGAGCCGCAAGGCTCCGATGGCTACCGCAGGAGGACGCCGTGGGCCGCGGCGCTGAAGTGCGCCGCTCCCCGCGCGGGGAATGAGTCAGGATCCAGCGGTGCCTTGTGCAACCAAGCAGAACTGTCGGCGACGAAACGTAGGGTGCCGAAGAGAATCTCATCGCCGAGTGCCAACATGGTGAATGAAAAAAAGGCTTGGATCCACTTACACCGATCGCTAGACCCTCTGCCCCACGGTGGGCGCCAACTGTCGTGGGAGTAATCCTGACAATAGTACGGAGGGTACGAATGAGTAGGGGGAAGCCTAGCTACGGAATACGTGTCACACTCGGAATTTACGAGTTCGGACTCCACTCGGAAGTGGTAACAATCCTACGTCTCGAGCCCTGGGGCTGTGTGTTTTCCTTGTATGGGTATCTGATTAGAGAGAGTTCGTAACCCTTGATCTGGCGTCGGAGGGCGGCTTATATAGAGTGCGCCCCCATTAACCGAGCGCCATCACTAGGGCCATTAATGCTAGTAACTGCGGGGGTTACTAGAAACTACTAAGTTAACTACAGCCGTTACAGGTAACGTGGTCTTTACAATAATTAAGGCATATTAAGTCCCTCGAACATTGCCTCTCCCACGACCGTTCTGCTCCTTTCTATCCGAGTGCTACGAAAGGCGCCGAGTGATGAGTGACGTCCGAGTGACTTTCTAGGGGCCGAGTGTAGCTTGTGCTTTCATCTGAGAGTGGAGGTGAACCAAGGACTTCCATGAACTTGTAGGACCCCAGGGGTGTCCTAGTATAGAGGTATGTGACCCTACCTAGGGTAGGTGACCTCATCAGGAACCTATGCTTATAGACGTGTGCCTTTTGGTTTATGCAATGCACCTGCTACCTTTCAAAGATGTATGACTGCTATATTCTCTTATTTTTGTGAAAAGATTGTGGAGGTCTTCATGGATGATTTTTCCATTTACGGGACTTCTTTTGATGATTGCTTAAGCAACCTTGATCGAGTTTTGCAGAGATGTGAACAAACTAATCTTGTCTTGAATTGGGAGAAGTGACACTTTATGGTTAATGAAGGTATTGTCTTGGGGCACAAAATATCTGAACGAGGTATTGAGGTGGATAAAGCTAAAGTTGATGCAATTGAGGAAATGCCATGTCCTAAAGATATTAAAGGTATCCGAAGTTTCCTTGGTCATGCTGGTTTCTATAGGAGGTTCATTAAAGACTTCTCTAAAATTTCTAGGGCTCTTACTAATCTTTTGCAAAAGGATATTCCTTTTGTCATTGATGATGATTGTGTGGAAGCCTTTGAAACACTCAAGAAAGCCTTAACCTCTGCACCTATCGTTCAACCACCAGATTGGAACTTGCCTTTTGAAATTATGTGTGACGCTAGTGATTATGCTGTTGGTGATGTTCTAGGACAAAGAGCTGATAAGAAATTGAATGGTATCCACTAGGCTAGTAAAACTCTAGACAGTGCCCAACGAAATTTTGCTACTACTGAAAAATAATTTTTAGCAGTTGTGTTTGCCTGTGATAAATTTAGGTCCTATATTGTTGACTCCAAAGTTATTGTTCACACCGATCATGCTGCTATAAAATATCTTATGGAAAATAAAGATGCTAAACCTAGACTCATTAGGTGGGTTCTCGTGCTTCAAGAATTTGACTTACATATCGTTGATAGGAAGGGAGTTGAGAACCCCGTAGCTAATAACTTGTCTTGGTTAGAAAATATTCTTGATTACCCACTACCTATTGATGATAGTTTTCTCGACGAACAGTTAGCTGCAATAAGTGTTTCTCAGAACACCCCTTGGTATGCTGATTATGTTAACTACATTGTTGCTAAATATATACCACCTAGCTTCACATACCAACAAAAGAAAAAATTCTTCAATGACTTAAGACATTACTTTTGGGATGACCCACATCTTTATAAAGAAGGAGTAGATGGTATTATTAGACATTGTGTACCTGAGCATGAACATGAACAAATCCTACGGAAATGTCATTCCGAAGCCTATGGAGGACATCATGCGGGAGATAGAACTGCTCATAAGGTATTGCAATCTGGTTTTTATTAGCCTACTCTCTTCAAGGATGCCCATAAGTTTGTCTTGTCTTGCGATGAATGTCAAAGAATTGGTAATATCGGTAAGCGTCAGGAAATGCCTATGAATTATTCCCTTGTTGTCGAACCATTTGATGTTTGGGGTTTTGATTATATGGGACCTTTTCCTTCCTCTAACGGGTACACTCATATTTTGGTTGCTGTTGATTATGTCACTAAGTGGGTAGAAGCTATTCCAACTAGTAGTGCTGATCACCACACCTCCATTAAAATGCTTAAAGAGGTTATCTTCCCGAGGTTTGGAGTCCCTAGATATTTAAGGACCGATGGTGGTTCACACTTTATTAACGGTGCTTTCCGTAGGATTCTTGCTAAATATGATGTTGACCATAGAATTGCATCACCCTATCATCCACAATCTAGTGGTCAAGTTGAACTTAGCAATGGAGAAATACAATTAATACTACAAAAAACTATCAATAGGTCTCGTAAGAATTGGTCTAAGAAATTAGATGATTCACATTGGACCTATGGAACAGCTTATAAAAATCCTATGGGTATGTCTCCATACAAAATGGTATATGGAAAAGCTTGTCATTTGCCTATAGAATTAGAACATAAAGCATTTTGGGCAATTAAAGAACTCAACTATGATTTCAAACTTGCCGGTGAGAAGAGGTTATTTGATATTAGCTCACTAGATGAATGGAGAACCCAAGCCTATGAAAATGCCAAACTATTCAAAGAAAAAGTAAAAAGATGGCATGACAAAAGAATCCAAAAGCGGGAATTCAAAATATGAGACTATGTTCTTTTGTTCAACTCTCGTTTAAGATTTTTTGCAGGTAAGCTTCTCTCCAAATGGGAAGTACCATATATTATCGAAGAGGTTTATCGTTCTGGAGCTATGAAGATTAATAATGCCGAAGGTACTAACCCGAAGGTGGTCAATAGACAAAGAATTAAGCACTATATCTTAGGTACGCGTATTAACGTTGAAAGCAATGTTATCCAAACCATGACACCGGAGGAACACATAAAAGAAACCTTCCGGAACACTCCAGAATTCTGAAAAATAGGAGTTACGTGATACGGTAAGTAAACGGACTCCGAAAAATTTGCAAAAATATTTTTTGTCAGTTTTGGAATAATAGAAATTTTTGGAAATTAAGAAATAAACCGGAAGGTGATCGAGGTGAGCACGATACGCCAGGGCACGCCAGGCACCCCTAGGCGCGCCCTGGTGGGTTGTGCCCACCTCGGACACCTTCCGGACTCCGTTTTCCTTCCATATGCTTGTTTTCCAAGAATAAAAATTCTTTATATTTATCCCCAACTATTTTGACGACCGCATAGCAGAAAAATCCTCTGTTCTTGTTTCGTGTTGTTTTTCCTGGCAGATCTGAAAATATGTCGTCTCAAGATTCAGAGGGGGATCACTATGTTGCAGACCCTAAGATCTTTAGGGAAATTTATCCCTATCTATGGACCTCAGATGAGGAGGAAATTTATCCCTATCTATGGACCTCAGACCTAAGGAAGAGGATGATCCATTACCTCAACCCGGAGACATGCATGTGGAATTCAAGAAGTAAAGCCTCCCTAGAAGATACAAACCTGAGGTCCAATTTATCCCATCTCGTTTTCTGCAGGAGAGCAAGGCGGTACTATGCAAAAAGATATTAAAGCTTGAGTTGGAGAATGATGATCTAAGGGAGGAAAATTTTATGCTCAAATATAAGCTGAAGAAGAAAGTTACATCATCACCACCACCAAAGAAGACTTGAGCACACTGGTATGGGCACACCCCTTGGCTTGAGCCAAGCTTGGGGTAGGTGCCCCGGTATCGTATCACCATCACTTTTATTCACCTTTACCTATTTTAGTTTGATCTTTAGTTTTCCTTTGCTTTAGTTGAATAAAAGTTTAGCATGATCTATTTTCGTGTGTTAGTTTCGTGGCCTATCTATCTATGTAATTGAGTGAGAGTTATATAAAAAAGTTAGTTTGAGTTTTTGCCTCTGTACTTTCTTGTTGCAATCAAAATAAAGGAAAAGGAAATAAATGAAAAGAATCATATGCTAATCCTATGGTGAGTAATGACATCACATAAGGAAAGGTATAATTAGTGAAATTTATTGGAGATTGACAAACATAGCATATGTAAATGATGAAATCACTACTAAAGAATGGTCCAAAGACGACACATCAATAAGAGACCCTTCGACGAAACTATGTACAATCAACCAATCGCAGACGGTATTGTTCAAGCTTCGTCGCAAATGGCACGAACTATGTGCGATGGTGGATCCATCAAATACGATTTAGAAAATTTTTGCATGTGTGATCCATGGCAGACAGTTTATTCTTATGAACTATTTGGGATTAGCTAAGATAACAGAAACAGTTAACAAAACTTCTTACGTGTGTGAAGTACGGCACACAGTTCACTCAGATAAATTGTTTGCGGTGATCCAGCAGAACACAAACGGGTTAGCGTAAGAAGGTGTGTGTGATACACATCAATCGGTTCATTCATCAGAATTGTGTGGGAAGAACAATAATAACCGAAACGATTCATCCAGACAAGTTGTGTGTGTTGTGGGCAGACGGTTGTTGCCAAACAATTGTCAGCAATTGATGAAAACATTACCGACGATACGTACGGAAGTGTCGTTTGCCCGTATTAATATCGCAGTCGTTTTATTATTATTACCAGTCTGACTACGCATCACCTCTTCTTCCTCTCTCACGTCTTGTCACCGCGTTTTCGCCCGAGGATTCCAGTGCACGCTTCGGCACCGCACCGGTGTTTCTTTTGGCCACGTTCCCGTGCGGAACCGCGCAGGTTCGCGCGCAAGCTTCCCCATCGGTTTTCCGCCAGAAGCGAGTGAGCATAAGAACCTGCGCGCGTCACACGCAGATGCACACCTAGTGCAGCCTAGCCCATCTACGAAGCATGCCAGCCCGACCAAGCGCCGCCTCTGCTATCAACCTCCTTGACGACAAAAATGATCCGGTGCAGGCGCAACGGCCTGTTGAGGCCGATGGCGTGTCCGGCAACGCGTCGGATAACGTTGTGCGGCGCGTCATCGCAAGGGTTGGCGTGACAGCGCCGCGGAGCAACATAGCCGCCTCACCGCCGAGAGGGCAAGGCGCGCCGCACGGCAAGCCCGATGGAGGGCCGCAGAGCGAGAGGTGCGGCGCGCGACAGAGCAAGAGCGGTTCCATCCCCGCTTGCCTGCTATTCCACCCGACATGATGTTGCAGCTGTGTCCAAGGCACGTGAGTAGCCCTATTTCTCGCCAGGAATGGGCAGCGGCCGTCTGCGCCGTACTTGCACCAGAGCCCGGCCGCACCGTCCTTGCACCGGACGCCGGCCGTGCCGTTCGCATGGGTCGCGCCGTTCGCCTTGTCCGCCGCCCCCTCGATGCTAACGGGCTCATCGGTAGGCTCGAGCGCCTCCTTAGCCCAGGTGTCCAACGGGGAGTAGTAGAAGAAAATGGCCGTCGCATCCTCGAGATGGTAATCTTCGACGAAATAGCCAGCTTGGAGATCGAGATCACGCTACAGCTGTACCGCGAGCGTGTAAACCGCATGGATGAACACCTGGCTGAGTTTAGGCACAGCCAAGAGCTTCCGTAGGTTAGGGTGTAGTCATGGACACGTTTTATTTTGTTGAATCCTGTAGATGTCGATCCCAATGTCCAGATAACAAACACAGTATTGATATGTTTTGATGTATGAATGATTTATGTTCTATTGTTATGTTTCAATATGTGTAAAAGGCTAACAGTTAGAGCCAGAAAATCAGTATGAAACCAGATAGAAATGTAAAACTAATAATATATATTAATTGTTGAATAGCTCATTGAAGACATGATACATATATAGCATATATCATCACATATACGTGATAATAGTACTTAACTAATATGTACAATGAATAAAAACTAAACTAATAATAACCCCTCCTGGAGCGGGGAGCAGTAAAATTGCAGCCTCTCGCTAGCAGCTCCCTGGTGCACGGTGGCTTCCCAACGCGGAGGGAGTTCGCCGCCTCCTCCGCCTCGTAGCGCTCGACGTGCCGGTCAGCCTCTTGCTGGCGGAGGCGCGCGACCATGCAGGATAGTTCAGTGGGCGCCCACTGGATCTCTTTGGCGGTGGCATGCTCGAGCTTATCGGCCCACGCCCACACAGCGGTGAGGTGCCTAGCGCCTCTGGCTTTTATTGCGTGGTACCGGCCGTCTTCGTACACCTCCACCGCTGGTCAACTCGCCCGCCGCCAAAGCTCCAGCTCCTCCTTTTCACTTGCGGCACTAAGGGCATTCCAGGCCGCGAGGTTCCTGGCGCGCTCCTCATCCATCTCCTTCTTGAACGCCACCTGCCTGGCTCTCTCAGCCGGCGGCAGCGCCTTCCACATAGCCAGATCGAACTGGCCCCAAAACCAATCATTAGTTGGGGGGTCTGGTGCGACCTCGTCTGGGGGTGCGAAGGGGTCCTCCTCGTTGCTGCGTTTCGCCATGTCCTCGCGGGGTGGCGCCTCCTCCTTTGCTTGTGCATAGACCGGCCGCGCCATGGCAGACTTTTGTGCGAGGGGTGGGATAGCGAGATGAGAGAATGCAGGCGGGATGACGTCTCGAGGGGCAGCATTTATAGGCAGATGGAATCTTGATTGACGTGAGAAGTGATTGCACATGATTTTCTAGTCAACAGCCGTGTGTGAATTGACGTCACCGACGATTCCCAATGCATGACCATGTGCGATTAATAGCCCGCGAAAATTGGCTTCCAAAACTTGGAACGCAAAACACGGTGCCAATCATGTGCAACCCGTTTGTTTTGCCACATATTTACATTTTCTATCCAAATGTAATGCATGCGTGCCATTTGTGTTACGGAAGCAAGTCCGAGAGCAGTAACAACGACATCTTGGCCCCATGGCGGGAAATCATGCATATTTTCATGTACTTCAGAATTCAAAGCATTTTTTTCAATTTGTTTTGAATTTACAACCTAGATTCTCAATGCTTTTGTGTCCAAACCGTCACTCAAAAAATTTGGAACTCCTTCAAATTTATTGCAAGTGGCATCTATAGGGAAGCAAGTAGTACATAAATATGATTTTCCAGCGATTTTTGCTTCATCTAGCCTGTTCATGTGTTTCAGTTTTGAACTATGGCCACTAAATTTCTATAAACTAACTAAATGTATAAAAATGCCAATAGAACGCCCTTTTTAAAAAAAAGGATGCCGGTCATATTCGTGCATTGTATGGATGAAAAAAAACTAGGTCGAATGACAAAGTGATTGGTGGTTCGTCATCACACATGGCCCCACGTTCCCTCTCGAAACCACACGCCTTCGTGTGATGCTCCGGTTTGTGAGAGGCTTGTGTCTATAGCTGGGGATTTCTTAGGCGAGTATTGAAGTCCCATCTCCGTCCCAATCACCGCCCTCCCATCCCTGTCCCCGTCTATGTACCCATGCGCGGGGATAAAAAGTTTCCCATCCATGTCCCCACCGAGTTCTTTATCACCGTTGGGAAACTCACACATTCATTTAAGAAAAACCTTCGCATATTTCAGTACAAAAAATAGTATTTAAACGCAATAAACAATATGTTGTGGCTAGGTTTGGGATTTCTTAAGGAATTTTGGGCCAAATGGGTGGGATGTGTGTAAATTTGGGTGACCGAGGCCCCAAATTATGTGGGGTCTACTAATTTCAGAGCCCACATGTAAGTACTTCAATTCATGTGTAAGGCGGGTAATGATATCCCATCCTCATCCCTGTCCTGCACGCTCGGTACGTAAGGTATTTGGCCCACCAACTTCCAGATGGGCATTCAAGCTCGCATCCGTGCCCTAATAGAGTAATTACCCATGGGGACGCGGGTAACAGTTAAACATGCATGCATTGCCAGCTTTGCCATGTGTCAAAGCTTATCTCGAACAAGCCGTTAGTTTGATCACGACATCTTGGCCCCATGTCGGGAAATCATGCATATTTTCATGTACTTCGGCGCATTTTTCAACTTTTGACTTAAAAACCTAGATTCCCAATGCTTTTGTGTCAAAACCGTCACTCAATATGTTTGGAACTCCTTCAAATTTATTGCATGTGGTATATATACGGAAGCAAGTAGTACATAAATATGATTTTCCAGCCGTTCTTGCTTTATCTTGCTTGTTCATCTGTGATTCCCAATGCTTTTTTCCTGCAGTTTTTGCTTCATCTTGAACATGTCCATGTGTTTTAGTTTTGAATTATGGCCACTAGATATCCAGAAACTAACTTCATGTACAAAATGCTCATTGAAACCCAAAAATGTCCAAATTTCAGGTTGCCGGACGTATTCGTGCATTGTAACGAATTCAAAAAAGGTAGGCCAAATGAGACAACGACTAGCGGCTCGTCATCAAACAAGACTCCACTCAGAACCGCGACCCTTCATGTGATGCTACGTTTTGTGAGAGGCATGTCTCAAAGCTTATCTCAAACAAGCCGTTACTTTGACCACGACATCTTGGCCCCATGTCGGGAAATCATTCAGATTATTATCATGTACTTCAGAGCATTTTTTCATTTTTTGAATTTTAAAACCTAGATTCCCAATGCGTGCACGTGTGTCCAAACCGTTACCCAAGATTTTTGGAACTCCTTAAAATTTATTGCAAGCGGCATATATTGGGAACCAAGTAGTACATAAATATGATTTTTCCAGCAGTTTTTGCTTCATCTTGCATGTTCGTGTGTTACAATTTTGAATTATGGCCGTAAAATTTGTACAAACTAACTTAATGTATAAAAATGCGAATTGTACCCCGAATATTTCCTAATTTTAAGGATGTCGTTACTGGATTTTGACGGTAGGGATCTTTTTCTTACAAATAAAACAATATCCGTTACCGCTGTACCCAAAAATAGTTTTACAATTCGATACAAAAAGTGAACCACGTACACACGGTTCCATACGGACACCGTTTGCGATGAAAATTCAAGGATCTATTTATGTCTTACAAGGGAAGCTTCGCCGGCTTCGTCTAACTCAGATTCCGTTCACCCTCAGCCCCCATTCCCCAACAAACCCTCTATGCAAAGAAAAACGCTGTGGGAACGCTTCGTAAGGGTGCGTACGACCGCCCCCTCGGTCCCGAGCGCTCCCGCCTCTGTCGAGAACGCGGCCGCCTCGACCGAGAGTGCAGCCGCATCCGTCGAAAGGGCCTCTGCGGCGGCCGACAGGGCTTCTGTAGCCGCGGAGACGGTAGCTGCAGCTGCTACGACGGTGGTTGCAAACGCCAAGAGCGCTCGAGCAGCGTGCCGTGCCGCGGAGGCCGCCTTGGCCCGGGTCAAGGCCATCCAAGCCTATATCATCGAGAACGCCCACACCAAGATACTCCAATCTTCGCCGGAATCCAGCATGCACCACACGTCCGAAGAGACGGCTGCTGCGGATGCCGAGATGAATGCCAACGATGCGGCGGCGGAGGCCATGGAGCCCCTTCCACACGAGATCTCCGAGCGAGAGCTGGAGATGCGGGAGCCATCCGAGAGCACTGAGTGCTGGGAGGAGTTGTGCGTGGCTCAGGAGGAGGTTGAGAAGCGCTTGTCCATTGAGGAATCGGCGATGGAGTACTAACGCGAGCTATGTCGGCTCCACTACTATGAGTACAACGAAGATGAGGGCGACGCCGATGACGAGGACAACATCGAGGATGAGCACTTCGCCGCGATCGAAGTCAGCCTGGGGATGTGGAGTCCAGCACCGGCGGAATGTCGCCCAGACAAGTCGTCGACATCTCATCGAACAGCGGCGAGGCATAGGGCGGCTGCTCGTAGGCGTCTTTGTTAAAATTATGCATAGTACAAATAGCCTTTGTTCAGAGAGCCGGTCTTTTGTAAGAGCTATGTCTAGTTCAAGTAGCTTGATTATTTAGTGAACTTGCTCGGTTTAGTAACTGTTAGCTATGTGTGTCCGCTATTTTCTATACCCAAGTTAGCAGTTGATGTTACGTTATGCAATGACGTGGATGTGCACTATAATTAGGGAATACGTGGGGAGGGGCAAATTTTTGTACGTTCTGTATCATCGCACAAGATAAAAGATGAAAGACCGTGTCTAATGAATCTTTGCGCGCCAAGATTCCCTGCAACGAGCAAAAAATTTTGCCGACCGCCGAAATATCTGCCTCCCCCCGCCAAATGGCCACATTTCCCCTGCAACCCTCCCCCCTCCCCCCCACGCGCCGCCGCCCACATCTCTCCCTCTAGCATCCGATCGCCGCGGACACGCCATGGTCTCCTCGAGTGACCCCTCAAGCGGTATCTCCGACGATGACAAATCTCTCACCAGCCAGGTATTCGTCTCTCTTCTCTCTGGCTCAACTAGGCTTAGGGTTTTGTTTTGGAATTGGGGATTTTAAAGCGTAGGTCCATTTGCACCATTTCTTTCTCTTGTAGCTCCCTAAGACAATCACTTCCAACGAATGGAGAGGGGTAGCTGAAGACCTGCCTGTTCATGGTCAACATCAATTTCAATCCGTGAAGTTGCGAGCTTTTGAATCTGGGTACAGTGGGAGGAAGTTTTTGTGACGTGCAAAGAAGGTAAGTCTAACTCTCGTTGTTAGAAATCATTTGTTATATTAGGTGTGATTCAGACTTCCCATGTGCTATTTGATTCTGGATGTGATTAAGACACTATCATAGTTTTAACCTGAAGGCATATTGACAGCAAGAAAACTATATGCGACATGAGTTATCATTGCATGAAAATTTACTGTAAGGTAGTACTCATGAAGCACTTCATTTCATTCAGCACGAGCAAGGTCTAATTATGCACTGAAACATGGCTAGCATCAACACCACATGGCAATCTGAAATAAACAGATTCTCAGACTTAGTGAAAAAAACATGGTGCAAGACAGTAGTTTTTAACAGATTGGAATTTTTGACAGTAGAATGTACATGGCTGTCACTATTAATTTGTTTTCATTCAAACACTGCCGATGTGCGTCCTGTACTACAAAGACTGTTGCATTTATGTTTAGCTTCCTGGTAAAATTGGCAATTTGTTATTACACATGACAGAAACAGAGGAGGGTCGAGTACCAGAGCATCCTACTACGAAGACTCTTTGAGCAGAAAAGATTCTTCGAGCACAAAAGACTCTTCGAGCAGAACCATGGCATGGCCGATGAATACCCATGTAATCCCGGTTCTGATGAAGAACCATTTGAAGCACGCAAGTACAAGTATGGCTAGCCATTTCTTGTTGGCGAATACTTTGATGAGTGCAGTTCCAGTTGTTGCAAGTTACATAAATATTGCATGGAGATAATGTCAAAAGGAGAAGATCATAACATTGTGGAATTGCAGTACGACAATTGGCATTTCTCTCACGTTCCAGGTACCATCAGTGTGGAATTCGAGGACTTTCATCTCTTGTTCAACTTCGATGAGCTTGGTGCCACTTTTATCAAATGCTTGATGTTGTAAGTACTTCACAAACTCGGATCAACATCTCCATACAAGGCTGTAAATGACAAAAAAGCTAACCGTGCTGTATTCCTCTCAGGGGATTGACGACGCAGAGAACATCAAGTGTGCATGCGTATTTCATAGATCCTGATTTAGCAAATGTCATTTTGTTACAAGATAATGACTCACGCACGGCTTCCATTGATTATGTCGCCAAGATCTTGTTCGACTTATAGATAGGAGAATTCTTCATGTGTCCATATTATGAAAAGTAAGTTAAATATACAACCACGCATACATCGATCGTCTTTCAGTTTTAGAAATAGTTCGTATGTTCATGGTTTTCTTAAACTGTAGAGGTCACTGGATCTTGGTGGTCAATGTTCCAAAACGCAACATAGTTTACTACATGGATTCTCTCAGAGAGTCAAATGCGCCTCAGGATCTGAGTCACCTTTAGGATTTCATGGATAGGTATTGAATTCTTTGATGTTCATGCATTGTGTTCATATCTGGTTCTAGAATTGAGTGTGTGAAAATTCATCTTCATTTCCAGTGTATTGTCAAAGAACATAACTTTAGGAGGGAATCGGTTCGACTGCCAACTACCTCTGCAGCACGTGATCGTTTCTCTGGTAAGACAATGAAATCTGTTATTTTCAGAAAATGCTAGTCAGATGTTCAAGTTTCTAAGTAGACCGCTTTCTATTTCTCTCCATAGAAAAAAGAAGAAACAACTTACACCGGTTAGGTTGTTCCTAACAAGGAAAATACATGACTAATACTGTACAAATTTTTTTAGTTTCCTCAACAACAACAAGGTACCAGCCTATGTGGATACTACGTTTGTGCACACATGATGAACCTATGCAGACATGCTGAATGTGGTGTCGATGCTGACAGGATAAAACCAGTAAGTCTGCTTCTTAATTACTATCTTCTACTCCACACGTATGGCACCGATGACTTCTGAACCGCTCGCCGCCGATGAATTGTTGTCTGTTAGGAAATTTATCAGCACCTTCTTTGTGAAACACTATATCAAGTCCTCTAAAGACGTCAAAGATTTCCGGATTCAAATCTCCTAAAAATAAGTACGCATTCATATAGTGTTATCAGCTAAACATATACACATGGATGCATTATTTTTCATGTGATCATGTCTTCGTATTTCGTACACTGTGATTATGTACTGGATATGTCGGTTTAACAACTGTGGAATTTAGCTAGCATATTCTCAATTGCATATTGTCATGAATTATGATGAATCCTCTGCTTGTGGATACTATTCATTCAATTGCATATTGTGGCGAATTATGATGAATGTTCTACATGTGGACACTATTTGTCGATTGCATATTGTGGCAAATTTGCTATTTGTAGGGTGAATTAAATGCGATATTTTACAATAACCTGGCAACTTCAGCGCACGTGGTTCAAGCAACTAAGCGTGTGCGGTCCAGAATGGAAAGCACACGCAACTCATAGAGCAACCGCCTGTGATCAACAGGAAAAGCACACGAGATATAATCTAAAACGTCGGTGATACATAAGAAATCACAAACAGTTTGCAACACTCGTGTCCGATGATGTTATACATGGTACACGGTTCCCAGAGAAATCTCGTGTGCGATGATGAAGATATCACACATAGTGTCTACAATGGCCCATGTGGATTAGGTAACGTTTCACAAATGGTCAAAGGTCAAACTCCGTTTGTTTTCCATGAGTAATTAGACGCATTTCACTCGTCTTGGACGTGTGTGATTGATCCCAAATCCCACACGTAGGCAGAAAAGATTATGTGTGCGATCTGTTCCTGCACCGCACACGATTATATTTGCTGATCGTTTGCGTTCGTTGGCCACCATCGCCGATGGGTTTGCGGTGTCGTGTGGGATGGAGCCCCCTATCGCCCACACATGCAAGGCGACGGTTTGGAACTATGTCACTGAAAGGGGTTAAAAACGATTTGTATAGCACGTCGCTCCACCAGTGAATTCATGAAAGAATTAATAAGGGAAGAGAAGATTCACATGCAAACACACTATCTTGGACATATTTTATGATTGTAAGCTCCCATTAAATATTACATGTCAAAATTGTTGACGTTGGACAAGGAAGACAATGTAATGATTTATGTTTGTTCATATCCACATAGAAGTTATATTGTCATAGATCCTTCAATATGTGGTGCTTGCTCAATATCTTTGCTAGCCAAAAATTCCGCACTAAGTAGAAATACTACTTGTGCATCCAAAAACCAAAAGCCAAATTCATTCTTTGAGAGTCCACCATACCTACCTACAGATCGAGTAAGATCCTTCAAGTAAGTTGTCATCGGTGCAATAAGGCAAAAAAAATTTCTTCTAAAAGTGTTTTGATCCATTAGTGTAAGAGAAAATTGAGCGCTATACGAACTTATGATGGCATAGTAATAAAAGCAACGGACTACATAATAAAGGTTGCTATCATAGGGGGCAATATAGCATGACGTTCTTTTACATTAAGGGATTAGGCATACAAACCAAAAAGCGCATGACAACCTCTGCTTCCCTCTGCGAAGGGACTATCTTTTACTTTTATGTATTTACTTTTATGCAAGAGTCAAAGTATTCTTCCCTATTCCTTTTTTTCTTTTTTCTTTGGCAAGCATCATGTGGTGAGGAAAGATCTAGGCACATATATCTGATACGTCCCAACGTATCTATAATTTTGCTTGTTCCATGCTGTTATATTATCATTCTTGGATGTTTTACAATCATTTTATAGCAACTTTATATCATTTTTTGGGACTAACCTATTGACATAGTATCAAAGTGCCAGTTGCTGTTTTTGCTTGTTTTTTTTACTTCACAGAAAATCAATACCAAACGGAATCCAGTCGCGACGAAACTTTTTGGAGATTTTTTCTGGACCAGAAGACACCCAGTGGGCCAAAGAATTGCCGGAGAGGTCGGCCGTGGAGACCACAACCCACCAGGGCGCACCATGATGGGTTCTGCCCTCCTCGGCCCCCTTCCGCACCGCCTCTTATGCCTATAAATTCCCAAATATTCCAAAAACCCTAGGGGAGTCAACGAAACAAAATTCCAGCTGCCGCAAGTTCCAGAACCTCGAGATCCAATCTAAACACCATCACGGAGGGGTTCATCTTCCTCATAGGTGCCTCTCCGATGATGCGTGAGTAGTCCACCATAGACCTACGGGTCCATAGGCACTAGATAGATGGCTTCCCCTCTCTGTTATGATTCTCAATAAAATGGTCTCTTGGAGATCTATTTGATGTAAACTTTTGCGGTGTGTTTGTTGGGATCCGATGAATTTTGAGTTCATGATCAGTTTCTATCCATGAATATTATTTGAGTCTTCTTTGATCTCTTATATGCATGATTACTTATAGCCTCGTATTTCTTCTTCGAATCTTTGGTTTAGTTAGGCCAACTAGATCGATTTTTCTTGCCATGGGAAGAGGTGCTTTGTGATGGGTTTGATCTTGCAGTGTTCTTTCCCAGTGACAGAAGGGGCATCAAGACACGCATGTATCGTTGCTATTAATGATAACCAGATGGGGTCTATTCCTACATGAATAGATCTTTTCTACATCATGTCATCATTCTTATTGCATTACTCCATTTTTCCATGAACTTAATACACTAGATGCATGCTGGATAGCGGTTGATGTCTGGAGTAATAGAGGTAGATGCAGGCAGGAGTCGGTCTATCTATCTTGGACGTGATGCCTATATAATGATCATCGCCTTGGATATCGTCATGACTATTTGATTTTCTATCAATTACCCAACAGTAATTTGTTTACCCACCGTGCGCTATACTCATGAGAGAAGCAACTACTGAACCCTACGGCCCCCGGGTCTACTTTTCCATCATATTGCTTTCCGATCTACGTTTTTGCAATCTTTGTTTTCAGATCTACAAAACCAAAAACCCAAAAATATATTGCTGCATATTTACTCTTTATTTGTGTTCTTTAGATATCTATGTCTCTTATATATCACTACCTAATCTATCTTATTACCGTAGAGAGATTGACAGCCTCTCTTTCGCGTCGGGTTGCAAGTATTTGTTGTTTGTGTGCAGGTGCTGCTTATTGGGTGGTGGTGATCCTCCTACTGGTTTGATAACCTTGGTTTCATATCTGAGGGAAATAATTACCGTCGCTATGCTGCATCATCCCTTCCTCTTTCGGGAAATACCGACGCAGTCTCAAGCCACGTCAAAGGAATTTCCGGCGCCGTTGCCGGGGAGGAAGTGGTCTCTTCTACGTGCCTATCGTAGACGCCGAGGGGACTCCACCATCATCTACCAGGTTCCTAATCACAAATCTCATCTCCTTGCAATTACATTATTTGACATTTGCCTCTCGTTTTCCTCTCCCCCACTTCACCAATTTGCCATTTTATTCTCCCATTTCTTCATTTGCCTTTCTCTCGTCAGATCTCTTGTTTGCTTGTCACAATGAGTGATTTTGGTATGGCAGAAACAGATGATGGCAGGACTCCAAAAATGGGACGTTTTGCTAATCTTGATTCTAAAACTTTTGTTTTGTGGCAAGGGAACGTTATAGGAAAAGCAACTATTCAAGAGTTTTTCAATTGCGTTGGTAATTTGACTCTCGATGATACCCCTATTCTGAAAACAACTAAATCTTATGCGGAAGCTATCTCGGCGCTAGTTCTAAAACTTGAAAATAGATTTATTCATACACATCCTACCTTGCAAAGATTGTTCTATGAGCTACCCATCATAAAGAATTCCAAAGCTAAAAAGCTAGCTATCCTTGTTCTTATGAATGAATTTGATCACATAGTACGGGAAGCTAGGGAGATCTTTGATTTTTATGGTATGAACCGTGAACAACCGGTAATAGGAGAAATCCTTTACAATAGTGATTACATGATGAGATATTTGCTTGGAAATAATCAAATCTTTGATGAGAATCTCAAAAAGGAAGTCCCCGTTTTAGATATGATCCAACAAGTTTTCAATAACGTGAGCCAACAATATTCTTGGATCTTAGCCGGTAATCAAAGGGGGTATGTAGAGGGACAACTTGATAGTGCTAAGATTGCTATGGATGATGTGTTTAAAGTTCTATTTGCAAAACCTCTTGACAAAAGCTCCTCATCCAAAACCAAAGATGGCAATACTTGAATCTATCCATTATGCCTACCTAGGGGCGTAAAACGATAGCGCTTCTTGGGAGGCAACCCAATGAATAAATAATTTTTTGCTTTTTCCTTTCTGTTTTTGTGTGTTGACACAATTATGCCTATGTTATGATTGTGTTATTATGGTTTATTTAGTGTTTGTGCCAAGTAAAGCCTTTAGGATGATTCATAGGATGAGTAGAAGTGATGCTGAATCTGAAACAGAAACTTTGTGTCCAGTATATGAATTTTCATTTTTTACTGGAACATGATCTTGAGCTAAAATTTTAAAACAGTGTTGCTATACAAATTCCTTACGTTGTCCTAATTGTTAAGAATTTTTAGAGTTACAAAATTATGGGTAGAGTACAGATTACTACACACTGTTCTGTTTAAGACAGATTCTGTTTTCGTTGCATTGTGTGCTTGTTTTGATGAATCTATGGGTTATATTGAAGGGTATGAGCCATGGTAAAGTTAAAATACAGTAGGTATAATTAAATAATAAAATATGAATGGGTTTGCAACAGTACCTAAAGTAGTAATTTGCTTTATTATACTAACAGATCTCACGAAGATTTTGTTGAATTTTGTGTGATTGAAGTTTTCAAGTTTTGGGTGAGATCACGATGGATGAAGGAATAAGGAGTGATAAAAGCCTAAGCTTGGGGATGCTACCGCACCCCCAAGATATATCCAAAGAGAAACAATCAACTAAGCTTGGGGATGCCCCCGAGTGGCATCCCCTCTTTCTTCTAACGACCATCGGTATTTTACTTGGAGCTATATTTTTATTCATCACATATCATGAGTTTTGCTTGGAGCGTCTTGTATCTTTGCTTGCTTTGTTTGTTAGTTTTTCCTTTGTATCCTTGCTGGACACACCTATTTGAGAAAGCCAAAATCATGCTATGATTTGTTAGAATTGCTCTATGTACTTCACTTAAACTTTTTGAGCTATAGAATTGCTCAAGTGCTTCACATATATCTTTTTGAGCACGGTGTGCTTGGAATTTTTTGTAGAAATACTCTCATGCTTCACTTAGATTAATTTGAGAGTTAGTAAATTTTTAATAAATCCTCGTATTCTTCACTTATACCTTTTTGAGAGATGAAATCTTTATGCTCATGTGCTTCACTTAAATTTGTTTGAGCTTGCCAAAAAGCAATGGCAATATATGAAACTAGTCCCAAAGTGATAGATATCGAAGGAGGATATAATAAAAAATTTCATGAAGATCATTGTACAAATTAAACTTGATTCCTTGTAATAGTTTTGAAACATGATGATAGTAATATGTGAGTCATGTTAGTGAGTAATTATGCTTAGTAGGAATATTGGTGTTAAGGTTTGTGATTCCCTATGCATGCACGAAAGTCAATAGGTATGCAATGAAGTTATATACTACTTGTGGTGCATTATTCGGTGTTAGTTATGTTCAATTCTCACTTATGTGAATTCGTTTCTTGGTTTGGTTGCTTCCCAATCTATTTGCTAGCCTCCATTTGTACTAAGTAGAAATACTACTTGTTCATCCAAAATCCTTAAACCAAGTTTTGCCTTATGAGTCCACCATACCTACCTATATGTGGTATTTCCATGCTGTTCCAAGTAAATTGTATGTGCCATATCTAAATTTTCAAAATAAATTTTCTCTTTTGTGAGCCCGTACCGCTCATGAAACGGTGGGGAGTGTATAATATTTTTCCATGCTAGATGTGTTATTCTCAAGATGAGTGTTTATTCACTTGTCATTGCACGAGAGTGCGGCGGTAATAGGGATGCCCATTCCTGAAATGAAAAATAAAAATATATTTACTTTATGTTCTAAAATAATAAATTCCTTGGAAAGTGTTGGTATGGAAGGCAACCGTGGATACGGCCCGCCATGGAAAGTGAAAGTTTGGTGGAAAAAGGAATAAACTTTATTTTCTGTTTGGGAACCGCCTATGATATCTCTAGCATGGAAAGTATTGTGAGATACTTTGTCGTTTTCGTTGATAGGAAAAGCATGCCACCCAAAATATTTTTCTCTCTCAATTTATAAACTTGAGCTATGGCACCTCTACAAATCCATACTTCCCTCTGCGAAGGGCCTATCTATTTACTTTATGCAATTTTTATTTTTGCTTTGAGTCTCCATCTTCTCTTATAAGCACCAACTAGGGGGCACTATGATCGTACTTGAGCATTGCTCATAGCTAATATTTGAGTGTGTGTCATGAATGGATCAATGATTGAGCATGATGGGCTAGGGATAACTATCTTTAGTGTTGATATTTTGAAAGACATGGTTGCTTGTTGACATGCTTGAGTATTGAAGTCATTCTGTTAAAACTAGACTATTGTTTTGAATCATTATAAGTCCAAATGTCCATGCTATAAAAAAGAAAAGAATGTGATGAACATGTTAGGCAGCATTCCACATCGAAAAATCTGTTTTATCATTTACCTACTCGAGGACGAGTAGGAATTAAGCTTGGGGATGCTGATACGTCTCCAATGTATCTATAATTTTTTCTTGTTCCATGCTGTTATATTATCATTCTTGGATGTTTTACAATCATTTTATAGCAACTTTATGTCATTTTTTGGGACTAACCTATTGACATAGTGCCAAAGTGCCAGTTGCTGTTTTTTGCTTGTTTTTTTTACTTCGTAGAAAATCAATACCAAACAGAGTCCAATCACGACAAAACTTTTTGGAGATTTTTTCTGGACCAGAAGACACCCAGTGGGCCCAAGAACTACCGGAGAGGTAGGCCGTGGAGACCACAACCCACCAGGGCGCGCCAGGGGGCCCTCGGAGTGCCCTGATGGGTTGTGCCCTCCTCGGCCCCCTTCCGCACCGCCTTTGATGCCTATAAATTCCCAAATATTCCAAAAACCCTAGGGGAGTCGACGAAACACAATTCTAGCCGCCGCAAGTTCCAGAACCTCGAGATCCAATCTAAACACCATCACAGAGGGGTTCATCTTCCTCATAGGTGCCTTTCCGATGATGCGTGATTAGTCCACCATAGACCTACGGGTCCGTAGGCAGTAGCTAGATGGCTTCCCCTCTCTCTTATGATTCTCAATACAATGGTCTCTTGGAGATCTATTTGATGTAAAGTTTTGTTGTGTGTTTGTTGGGATCCGATGAATTTTGAGTTCATGATCAATTTCTATCCATGAATATTATTTGAGTCTTCTTTGATCTCTTATATGCATGATTACTTATAGCCTCGTATTTCTTCTTCGAATCTTTGGTTTAGTTAGGCCAACTAGATCGATTTTTCTTGCCATGGGAAGAGGTGCTTTGTGACGGGTTCAATTTTGCGGTGTTCTTTCCCAGTGATAGAAGGGGCAGCAAGACACGCATGTATCGTTGCTATTAAGGATAACAAGATGGGGTCTATTCCTACATGAATAGATCTTGTCTACATCATGTCATCATTCTTATTGCATTACTCCATTTTTCCATGAACTTAATACAGTAGATGCATGCTGGATAGCGGTCGATGTCTGGAGTAATAGAGGTAGATGCAGGCAGGAGTCGGTCTATCTATCTTGGACGTGATGTCTATATAATGATCAATGCCTTGGATATCGTCATGACTATTCGATTTTCTATCAATTGCCCAACAGTAATTTATTCACCTACCGTGCGCTATACTCATGAGAGAAGCCACTAGTGAACCCTACGGCCCCCGGGTCTACTTTTCCATCATATTGCTTTCTGATCTACGTTTTTGCAATCTTTGTTTTCAGATCTACAAAACCAAAAACCCAAAAATATATTGCTGCATATTTACTCTTTATTTGTGTTCTTTAGAGATCTATGTCTCCTATATATCACTACCTAATCTATCTTATTACCGTAGAGAGACTGACAACCTCTCTTTCGCGTTGGGTTGCAAGTATTTGTTGTTTGTGTGCAGGTGCTGCTTATTGGGTGGTGGTGATCCTCCTACTGGTTAGATAACCTTGGTTTCATAACTGAGGGAAATACTTACCGTCGCTGTGCTGCATCATCCCTTCCTCTTTGGGGAAATACCGACGCAGTCTCAAGCCACGTCCATATCCAGTTGGATATGGGTGGGTATGAGTTATTATTGTTGACATCACCCTTGAGGTGAATACGTTGGGAGGCGAAACTATAAGCCCCTATCTTCCTATGTGTCCGGTTGAAACTTTTTGCTCATGGGTATGCTGTGAGTGTTAGCAATCATAAAAGACTAAATGATGGTTGAGTATGTGGACTTGCCAAAAGGCTCTGACATGAGACCCTTCCTGAAAATATGATGAATTGTAGTTGCAAAGTTGACTGAGAACATAGTTTGTTGGTTTTCAATAAGGTTTATGCTTTATACTTTTAAGTTGTGATGAATTCTTACTTGTGCATATGAAGTTATATGATGAAAGTATATGAATAAGTTTCATGATAGAGTTTGTTGCTATTATGATAATAAGCATGATGCTTCTATGTCCGTATTTTGTTTTTATTGACACCTCTTTCTCAAACCATGTGGACATGTTTTTCAATTTCGGCGTTTCGCTTGAGGACAAGTGAGGTCTAAGCTTGGGGGGGTTGATACGTCCATTTTGATTCATGATTTCCTACTATTATTTATTATGTTTTGTTGAATAATAATGCTTTAGGGAGTGATTATAATGCCTTTTCTCTCATAATATGCAAGGTTTACACAAAGAGGGAGAATACCGGCAGTTGGAATTCTGGACCCAAGAAAAGCACATCAGAGATACCAATTCTGAACATCTCCAATGAAGCTGAAAATTTACAGAGAATATTTTTGGAATTAATAAAAAATACTAGAGCAAAGAACTACCGGAGGGGGCCACCCTGGTGGGCACAAGATACCAGGGCGCGCCAGGCCCCCCTGGGCGTGCCCTGGTGGGTTGTTCCCTCCTTGTACCACCTCCGGTGCCCATCTTATGGTATATATTCACTTTAGACCTACAAAAAAAATAGGATTACTTTCGGGATGGAGCGCCGCCGTCTCAAGGCGGAACTTGGGCAGGAGCACTTTTGCCCTCCGGCGGAGCGATGCCGCCGGGGGAACTTCCCTCTCGGAGGGGGAAATCGAAGCCATCGTCATCACCAACACCCCTCTCATCTTTGGGAAGCCAATCTTCATCAACATTTTCAACAACACCATCTCCTCTCAAACCCTAGTTCATCTCTTGTGTTCAATCTTTGTACCGGAACCTCAGATTGGTACCTGTGGGTGACTAGTAGTGTTAATTACCTTGCGTAGTTGATTACTATATGGTTTGTTTGGTGGAATATTATATGTTCAGATACATTATGATATTTAATACTCCTCTGATCTTGGGCATGATTATTATTTGTGAGTAGTTACCTTTGTTCTTGAGGTCACGGAAGAAGTCATGTTGCAAGTAATCATGTGAATTTGATATGTGTTCGATATTTTGATGATATGTATGTTGTGATTTCCTTACTGGTGTCATGTGAACATACACTACATGACACTTCACCATTCATGGGCCTAAGGGAATGCATTGTGGAGTATTTATTATATGATGGGTTGCTAGAGTGACAGAAGCTTAAACCCTAGTTTATGTGCTGCTTCGTAAGGGGCGAATTTGGATCAAAACGTTTAAGGCTATGGTTAGATTTTATCTTAATACTTTCTTGTAGTTGTGGATGCTTGCAAGGGGGTTAATTATAAGTGGGAGGTTGTTCAAGTAAGAACAGCACCCAAGCACCGGTCCACCCACATATCAAATTATCAAAGTAGCGAACACAAATCAAACCAACATGATAAAAGTGACTAGAAGAAATTCCCGTGTACCCTCAAGAACACTTTACCTATTACTAGAGATTGTTCTGGCCTGTCCTTTGCCACAAAAGCATTAGGCTACCTTGCTGCACCTTATTTACCATTACTGTTACTTGCTCGTTACCAATTACCTTGCTATCAAACTATCTGTTACCTACAATTTCACTGCTTGCAGAAATTACCTTCCTGAAAACCGCTTGTCATTTCCTTCGGCTCCTCGTTGGGTTCTGTTGGGGTACACAAACAAGGGTGTTTATTTCCCCTGTGCATGGACGGTAAGCCTCTGACCCGATGGCCTAAGCTTGTCGGGAAAAGCTACCACCCCGCCAACACCAATCCAAGCCAGAGAAGCTGCTCTACGAGAGATCAAGGAATGCATCAAGAAGACCAAGACCCCGGCAGAGGCAGCCTACGCTGGCTAGTGCTACTTCTTGAGCTTGCGTTGGTTTTCCCTTGAAGAGGAAAGGGTGATGGAGCAAAGTAGATAAGTATTTCCCTCAGTTTTTGAGAACCAAGGTATCAATCCAGTAGGAGATACAAGCAAGTCCCCAATAATTGCACCTACACAAACAATCAAACACTTTCACCCAACGCTATAAAGGGGTTGTCAATCCCTTCACGGTTACTTGCAACGATGAGATCTGATAGAGATATATATAAAAGATTACTAAAACGAAAAGTAAAGCAAAAGTAAAAAGATTGCAGCAAAGTATTTTTGGTATTTTTGGTTTATAGATCTGAAAATATAATATGGAAAATAGACCCGGGGGCCATAGGTTTCACTAGAGGCTTCTCTCTTGAAGGAAAATAATACGGTGGGTGAACAAATTACTGTCGAGCAATTGATAGAAAAGTGCATAGTTATGATGATATCCAAGGCAATGATTATGCATATAGGCATCACGTCTGTGTCAAGTAGACCGAAACAATTCTGCATCTACTACTATCACTCCACACATCGACCGACTCCTGCCTGCATCTAGAGTATTAAGTTCATGAAGAACAGAGTAACGCATTCAGTAAGATGACATGATGTAGAGGGATAAACTCAAGCAATATGATGAAAACCCCATCTTTTTATCCTTGATGGCAACAATACAAATACATGCCTCGCTACCCCTACTTTGTCACTGGGTGAGGACACTGCAATATTGAACCCAAAACTAAGCACTTCTCCCATTGCAAGAATTACCAATCTAGTTGGCCAAACCAAACCAATAACTCGAAGAGACTTGCAAAGATATGAAATCATGCATATAAGAATTCAGAGAAGATTCAAATAATATTCATAGATAATCTGATCATGAACCCACAATTCATCGGATCTCGACAAACAGACCGCAAAAGAGTATTACATCGGATAGATCTCCATGAAGATCATGGAGAGCATGGTATTGAAGAGCATAGAGAGAGAAGAAGCCATCTAGCTACTAGATATGGATCCGAAGGTCTGAGGTGAACTACTCACGCATCATCGGAGGGGCAATGGAGTTGATGTAGATGCCCTCCGTGATCGAATCCCCCTCCGGCAGATTACCGGAAAAGGCTCCAAGATGGGATCTCACGGGAACAGAGGCTTCCGGCGGCGGAAAAGTATTATCGTCGCTCTTTTTGGTATTGGGGGGATATTTGGGAATTTATAGTAGGAAGATTAGGGTTAAGAGGCCTGCAGGGGGGCCACAAGCACAACTAGGAGAAAGCCTACTAGTAGCGCTTGAAAAACTTATAGCAGTAGCGCTGGTTGGTGCAGCGCTACTGCTAAGTCTGGTTAGCAGTAGCGCTGCACTGACCAGCGCTACTGCTAACTATCTGTAGCGCTGCAGAAAGGCAAGCGCTGCTGCTAATCCAGCGCTGCTGCTAGATGCCTTCTAGGGCTGCTGCTAGTATTCCTGCTTTCACAAATTCATACCCCCTCTACGTATTTGTGATGTATTTATACAGGCTCTATACAGTAGTTTCATCAGATCACAATAAACATACACTATTCTCATCATATCATACACATACAGTAGTCTCATCATACGATCATCATCATCATTCAACACAAATATCATGACATCTCGAAAATAGTGATACACAAGTCATGTCATGTCTCGAATAAGTACAACTGCATGGTCATGGCACACACACAAGTTTCATCATCTCTATCTAAACCATGATGTAGAAGAGAAGAGCGATCAGCATGAGCATGACCGCGACTATGTAGTACTTGAGGCACCGACGGTTCCGCCCCCGCTCTTGCCGGAGCGTCCACCTCAAGTAGCTACTTTCCGCTTCGGCTCTACTGTCGAACCCTTTGTGGCTAGCACCCGGGTACTTGTCCACCAGGGCTGTGACGCCCCCATTCTTGTCCGTACGCTAATCATGCACACAATGCGTACGACCAAGATTAGGGACTCACTGATTGATACCACAACATGACAAAAGACACAAATACAAAGTCATACAGCTTCATATTACAAGCCAAGGGCCTCGAGGGCTCGAATACAAAGCTCGACATAAACACGAGTCAGCGAAAGCAAATATATCTGAGTACAGACATAAGTTAGACAAGTTTTGCCTTAAGAAGGCTAGCACAAACATAAACAGCGGATTGAAAGAGGTGAGGCCTCCTGCCTGGGAACCTCCTAACTACTCCTGGACGTCGGAGAAGTCTATGTCGTAGTAAGCTCCATCCTGCTAGTAGGGGCCTCCGTCGGGGTAGTAGTAGTCGGCATCTCCAGCGTACTCCACCTCCTGGGCTCCATCGTCTGAACGCGGAATCGTATCGAGGGGGAAAGAGAAAGACATAGCAGCGTGAGTACTCATCCAAAGTACTCGCAAGACTTACATCAGAACTATGCTAGATATGCATCATTATCAAGGGAGGGGTTATATCTGGACTGACTGCAGAAAGCAAGAATAGGGAGAAGGCCTAGTCCTATCGAAGACTAGCATCTTCAACATCTTGCAGCATTAGAAGAGTGCAGATTGGTATCTCATACATATAGTCATATTGTTGTAACAATTTTAATTAAGTAAACTCGCTCAGAGATCCTTCCTCGACTCCCTGCGAGGAAGCAATCCCGGAGCCACAATTCATTTTATTAGTTTATGATTATAGTTGTAGTAGGTCAAAGCACAACTCCAAGTCGTCCTGTTACCATGGACACGGCTATTCGAATAGTTTACTTCCCTGCAGGGGTGCACCACATTACCCAACATGCTCGATAAGCTCCGGCCGGATACAATTTTCTGGTCATACCCGGCCTCGGCCGATCGACACGACGTAGTCCTACCTAGGCTCAACAGAGAGGCCAGCACGCCGGTCTACATCCTAATGGCTCGAGGTCTTGGGCCATCGCCCTCGCCATCCTGCACGTTACGCCCTCGGCCGGGACCAGTCCTAGCATGCCTTAGAAACAAGCGCCATGCGTTCCAGACCACCCGGGCGCGAGTCGAATCTCGTGGCATCTGAAGAGCTTTCGGGAGAATGTACGCCACCGATCAGCCCATACTGATTACCCCGCGTGGAGGTTAGTGCGTATTAGGCCAACGACCTAACTCAGATCAAATACTCAACCCATTAGCAATTTATTAGTGATCAATAACACTCGGGTGCCTTACCGGCGCACCCCACCACATCGTGCAATGTCTTGCTTCATGTTAGACCACCAGAACCTTTGCTGAATGTCTTGGTACATCTTGGTGCTACCAGGATGAATAGAGAGCGGAGTGTCATGCGCTTCCTTCGTGACCTCCGGAATCACATCTCTTGGTACCACTATCCGGTTTTTATAGTACAAAGTGCCATCTTCAGTAGTGGTGAAGGATGATGGCTTTCCTTCTGAGAGCTCAAGCTTAATCCTCCTGACTTCATCGTCACACTTCTGGTTCCACTTGATGACGTCCACAAGATCTGGTTTAGCAATCAGGTTATTAAGGGAACCCTGGGCAACAACGTGGAGGTTCATCTTAAAGAACTCCTCAGTAGGAGGAGTGAGATAACCCTGAGGGACTCTATGGAGGTTCAGCTTGCGAAACTCTTCTTGAAGCAGGGGGTGAACCTTGTGAACCTGAAGGTGGTTGCAGTATGACTTATGGCTCAAGGCGTCAGCCATTACATTAGCCTTGCCAGGGGTATAAGAAATACCGAAATCATAGTCTGTGAGGGATTCCATCCATCTTCGCTGGCGGAGATTCAAGTCCGGTTGAGTAAACAAGTACTTTAGACTTTGGTGGTCGGTATAGGTCTCGCAACGATTACCAACAAGGTAATGTCGCCAATTCAATAGAGCATAGACCACTGCAGCTAACTCGAGATCATGAACTGGATAGTTCTCTTCATGAGGACGCAACTGTCTTGAGGCAGAAGCAACTACTCTGCGCTCTTGCATTAGGACACAGCCTAATCCTTGACGAGAAGCGTCGCAATAAATGGCAAAGTCCTTACGAGTATCTGGAGGAGCAAGCACCGGTGCTGATGTAAGCTTGTCGTTGAGAGTCTGGAAACTTCCCTGACATTTGTCTGTCCATTCAAACTTAACACCCTTGTGAAGCAGATTGGACAGGGGCTTTGCGATCTTGGAGAAGTTCTCGATGAATCGACGGCAATAGCTGGCGAGACCGAGAAAACTTCTGACTTGCTTGACATTCTTTGGGGGAGTCCAGTCAAGAATAGCCTGAACTCGCTCAGGGTTGACGGCAATTCCATCCTTGGAGATCACATGACCAAGGTAAGTCACTTCACTTAGCCAGAACTCACATTTAGAGAACTTTGCATATAGTTGATGTTCTCGAAGCCTTTCGAGCACAAGACAAAGATGTTCGGCATGTTCTTCTTCATTTTTCGAATATATCAGTATGTCATCCAGATATACCACTACAAACTTGTCGAGATAATCCATGAAGATATAATTCATCAACCGAGAGAAGGTTGCTGGGGCATTTGTTAAGCCGAAAGACATGACGGTGTACTCGTATGAACCATAGCGAGTAACAAATGCTGTCTTTGGAATATCTTCTTCACGAACACGGATCTGATGATAACCCAACCTCAAGTCGAGTTTAGAGAACACTGATGATCCAGCAAGCTGATCATACAGGTCATTGATCCGGGGAAGCGGATATTTATTCTGAATTGTTGCTTGGTTAATAGGCCGGTAATCTTGAACTAGCCGATTAGTACCATCTTTCTTCTTGACAAAGAGTGAAGGTGCTCCCCAAGCTGAGGAACTAGGACGAATAAAACCCTTGCGAAGCGATTTGTTAATTTCTTCCTTAAGCTCAAGAAGTTCATGGGGAGGCATTTTATAAGGCCGCTTGGCTATAGGAGTGGTACCAGGTACCAAGTCGATGACAAACTCGACAGCTCTAGCAGGGGGAATGCCTGGAAGTTCTTCTGGAAATACATCCGGGAAATCTCGAACCACTGGAATGCTTTCAATCCCCTCGAGAGGTGAAGCATTCAATGCGTTCATGAAATGAATCTGGGTTTCGGCATTACGAACGAGACGAGCAGTATGAACCACAAACTCGTTGGAAGGGTGCAGAAGATGCATGGTTTTGGTGGCACAAACGACTGAAGCACTATGTGCTATCATCCACTCCATTCCCAAGAGTAAGTCAATATTTGAGGATGCCAACACAATGGGCGAGAAGAGGAACTCTAGTCCTTCGATCTCAACGGCGACGTTGGGACATACCACAGAAGTCTGACAATTACCCGCGGGTGTGGATACCATTATTTGAATGTTCATGTTCTCGCTTTTAAGGTTATGCTTATATGCAAATTCTTCCGACATGAATGAATGCGACGACCCAGTATCAAATAATACAGATGCGGGTATTGAGTTAACAAGAAGTGTACCCATCACAGTAGCAGGCTGGTCTTGAACTTGATTCAGATCAATATTGTTAGCTTGAACACGACCAGTGTTAGGCCTGGCGTTGTTGTTGCGGGGCTGGTTGGTAGGCAGTGCAAGTTGACTCTGACCCTGCCTGCAGTCTCTAGCACGGTGTCCTGGGCGACCACACTTGAAGCACAGCCCATCCTCAGGACGGGATGGTGGAGGCTGAGGTGCTCTTGGCGGTACGGCTCTTGGCTGTCTTGGCGGTGGAGGGGGCAGACGAGGCGCCACATAGGATGGCCTCGGTGCATAAGCAGGTGGACGGTAGTTGTTGGGGATCCAGATCCTTTGCTTCTAAGGACGTGGGCCCGAAGATGAACCCACGTCAATCTTGCGCTTGGCATGATCCTTGTACCTCTGCAAACCTGTCTCAATCCGGATAGCCTTATTCACCAAGGTGGCGAAATCAGGGAAGTCGTGAGCCAGAAGAGCAAGGTGAATATCTGGGTGAAGACCTTCACGGAATTTCTCCTGCCTGCGAGCATCAGTTGCAATGTCTTCCTCAGCATAGCGAGATAAGTCCAGAAATTCCCGTTGATAAGCATCCACAGTCTTGCTGCCCTGGACTAAGTTGCGGAATTCACGCTTCTTTTTGTCCATTGTTCCCTGGGGAATATGGCGAGCACGAAACGCAGCTTGGAACTCTGGCCAGGTGATGATTGTCCCAACAGGCTGGGAGCGCCTGTGGCTGTCCCACCATTGAGCAGCGGGACCCTTCAGAAAGTACGAGGCAAAGTTGACATAACTATCCTCTGGGGCGCCTAAGGATTCCAGCTTATAAGTGATGTCACGGAGCCAGTCATCTGCGTCAAGCGGCTGAGTTGAGCTGCGGAAAGTTGTAGGGTTGAGGCGCATGAAGTCTTGCAGAGTCATCGGGACTGGCTGTTGATTCATATTCGGTCTCGGAAAATGGTCCATAAGCCCTTGCATAAACTGGCGATTCAGTTCAAACTGTTGCATCATAGCAGCCATGTAGTCCGGTGGCGGTGGTGGCTCAGGCGTACCATGACCACGACCAGCTGGCCTAACCATTCT
Source organism: Elymus sibiricus (assembly GCA_039707655.1). NCBI lineage: Eukaryota > Viridiplantae > Streptophyta > Magnoliopsida > Poales > Poaceae > Elymus > Elymus sibiricus. Next base: position 166,241,241 of record CM077667.1, read on the forward strand.
GTCAATTTTAACAGTGGTAGTTTAGCATTTGGTAATTGCAACATCAATGAATCATTCATGAAGTAAATTGCACAAAGAAGGAAGTGCAATAATTACGACATAGTAGTTCAAATTTCCACATACAGATCCAAACATAAGTCTATTACAAACCATAAGTTCGTTACAAAATAGACGATAGATCCGGCATGAAATTAACTTAGACAACTAGGCGGCACGCAGGCACGCGGTGGAGGGATACAACAACGCATCAGCGTCGGGGACAACGAAAGTAGCCAGGAAACTATAGGTGACCCTGAAATCTGGTGAAGGAGTACTGCATCCCATGCACTTCCTGATGCAGAATCTGCATATCAACCGGGAGCCTAGGCCCAAGTGCGGGAGCACGACCTCCAACAGCAGGCCACTCAAGTCCTGGAGGAATCTCAGTCGGACGCGGGTGAAGAACAAACTCCGTATGCATTCCCGCAATGACTGCTGACCTCAACTGCTCCAAAGCCCGGTAAAGACGAGCACGGGTGGCGTACAGCTCAAAGTTAAGAGCCCTGACAGTGCGATCCAGAGCCTCAGTGTACTGAACCAGAACCCGTGGGTCGTAACGACGACTCATGTAGGGGGCGCAGATAGCAGTGTAGGATCGGTCGGTACGCAGCCGTGCAAAAGGGGTCAAGACCTCAGCGTCGGCCGCAGTATCAACTCCAGCAGGGACATACGGGATGTATCTGTATGCCGTGTCCTCCAAACTGGGGTTCGCTGCACGGAGGCGAACAATAGCAGCATAAGCAGCATCCTGTACTGCCATCTCGACAGTCACTCCAATACCACGGAAGGTGTGCAGCTCAGTGATGGAGCGATCCCATCGATCCCAGATGACCATCACAGCCTCATACTGTTCCTGGTTGAACTCGTGGTAGTCCTCGTAAACAGTTTACTCGGGGTACCAACGATAACCCAGTGTCTTCAAGAGGCCGTTCAGAATGGCCGGGAACCCAGTCGTCTCGTTTGCATAGGTCAGACGGACTATCTGCCTAGCGGTTCACATCTGTAACAAGGAGATTCAAGATGTCAAATGACAGTGTGTGTATCATAACTTAAAAGAAGACAATTTTCGATGAAACAATCCTCCGGTGGATGTGATCACGAGAACCTAATGTTAGATTTTAGCAAAATCTTTAACCCGAAAGAGAAGAGAGATCAGAACCCAGAGTATAGACGAGGAATAAAAGATCCTAATACCACCCGATTGAGATGTGGGCCCGTAACCCACAGCACCAGTGTTAGTAAAAGTTTGTTAATGACTAGACACAACTTCGGCCAAGGAGTTGGAAAGGGGGCTACCTACAGGCAGTCGGCTCTGATACCAACTTGTGACGCCCCCATTCTTGTCCGTACGCTAATCATGCACACAATGCGTACGACCAAGATTAGGGACTCACTGATTGATACCACAACATGACAAAAGACACAAATACAAAGTCATACAGCTTCATATTACAAGCCAGGGGCCTCGAGGGCTCGAATACAAAGCTCGACATAAACACGAGTCGGCGAAAGCAAATATATCTGAGTACAGACATAAGTTAGACAAGTTTTGCCTTAAGAAGGCTAGCACAAACATAAACAGCGGATCGAAAGAGGTGAGGCCTCCTGCCTGGGAACCTCCTAACTACTCCTGGACGTCGGAGAAGTCTATGTCGTAGTAAGCTCCATGCTGCTGGTAGGGGCCTCCGTCGGGGTAGTAGTAGTCGGCATCTCCAGCGTACTCCACCTCCTGGGCTCCATCGTCTGAACGCGGAATCGTAACGAGGGGGAAAGAGAAAGACATAGCAGCGTGAGTACTCATCCAAAGTACTCGCAAGACTTACATCAGAACTATGCTAGATATGCATCATTATCAAGGGAGGGGTTATATCTGGACTGACTGCAGAAAGCAAGAATAGGGAGAAGGCCTAGTCCTATCGAAGACTAGCGTCTTCAACATCTTGCAGCATTAGAAGAGTGCAGATTGGTATCTCATACATATAGTCATATTGTTGTAACAATTTTAATTAAGTAAACTCGCTCAGAGATCCTTCCTCGACTCCCTGCGAGGAAGCAATCCCGGAGCCACAATTCATTTTATTAGTTTATGATTATAGTTGTAGTAGGTCAAAGCACAACTCCAAGTCGTCCTGTTACCGTGGACACGGCTATTCGAATAGTTTACTTCCCTGCAGGGGTGCACCACATTACCCAACACGCTCGATAAGCTCCGGCCGGATACAATTTTCTGGTCATACCCGGCCTCGGCCGATCGACACGACGTAGTCCTACCTAGGCTCAACAGAGAGGCCAGCACGCCGGTCTACATCCTAATGGCTCGGGGTCTTGGGCCATCGCCCTCGCCATCCTGCACGTTACGCCCTCGGCCGGGACCAGTCCTAGCATGCCTTAGAAACAAGCGCCATGCGTTCTAGACCACCCGGGCGCGAGTCGAATCTCGTGGCATCTGAAGAGCTTTCGGGAGAATGTACGCCACCGAGCAGCCCATACTGATTACCCCGCGTGGTGGTTAGTGCGTATTAGGCCAACGACCTAACTCAGATCAAATACTCAACCCATTAGCAATTTATTAGTGATCAATAACACTCGGGTGCCTTACCGGAGCACCCCACCACATCTCCGGATGCCTTGCGGCGCATCCCACCAAATCTTTCTCTCGCGGGTACCCTTGGGGTCGACCCGTCTTAAACAAGTAGCAGTAACCAGGTCATAGTAACTGTGTGTTTATACATCAAGTGGAGATCCGAGGAATCACCCTCGATGGATCCCACTCGAGGTAAGAGTAAGGCAAGAGTCGCTACCGGTAAATGTGAAGGAGGAATCACCCTCGATACCCATGACCGATAACTACGCTATAGAATTAACACCGGGAGTGCTAAGTGAGGTATCACCCCCGGCACTCGGTAGTAGCTCTGCAGTGCCATACTAAAGGGGTGTGCGGTGATGTTTCGGTAACGGCTTGTCAGTCATGACGACTGAGTCTTCTGTCTTCAAGTCCTCGGAGTCGTCGATGAAAGCAGGGGCAACTGGGACTGAGGGGGCCTCAGGGGTTCACTGATCCACCTATGCTAAGCAGTGGTATGATTGCAGGTAAAATAACAGTTCATCCAAAAACAGGCTATGCATCAGAATAGGAGCTATCTAATACAGTAGCAAAATCTAATGCAAGCATAAGAGGGAGAGAGTTGGGTGATATCGGAATGCTCAAGGGGGTTTTGCTTGTCTTGCTGCTCTGCGGCAAAAGGCTGAACGTCAACGGTGTAGTCGATCTCGGCAGCTCCGTCAGCCTCGGGGTCTATTGAAGAGAAGAGGGGGAAGAAACAATAAATATAAAGCACACAGATGCAACATGATGCATGACATGGCAACATGCTTAGCTAGGCAGGCACTAACGCAGTACTACGCGTTGCAGACGAAGCGGGAGAATATCTGACGATATTTCCCGGGTCTTTGGATTTATCGGACAGACGATCCGGAGGGGGGGAAATGTTCCAGGTTTGCGTTGTTAGAGGCAGGTGACAACTGGGATACAGTGCAGGGTTGCCTAAATTCATGTCTAAACCATTTTAACTATTTTAGGATTAGAGTTGGAATTAATAGTCGGTAGTTATACACTATTCACCTATCCGAAACAGGCAAAAAGTTACATGTTCAGATAGTTGGAGGCATGTGACAGATGAATGGATGGCATAATTGGATTTGTGGGATTTTTCTAATCAACTTTCATGTATAAAGTTTTTTGATCTGAGCTACAGATTATTTTCTATGATTTTCTAAAGTTTTAATTATTTTCTGGAATTATTTCTATTTATTAAATCCAACATTATCCAGAACAGTGCAACGATGACGCCAGCATGACATCACTGTGACGTCAGCAGGTCAACAGGGGCTGGCCAGGTCAAACCTGACATGTGGGGACCACATGCCATTGACACAGTCCAATTTCAGTTTATTAAATTAAACTAAACAGGTTTAATTAACAGTGGGACCCACCTGTCATTGACTGATTAGGCTAAATTAATTATTTTCATTAATTTTAACTAATCTATTTCGCTAATCAAACATCTGACAAATGGGGCCCATGTGTCATAGACACAGGGGGTGCAGGGCCCCACTGTCAGTGACTGGGGTCGGCCGAGTCAGCAGTTGACCGTGGTCAATGGGTCAACTGGGGCCTGGAGACCCACCTGGCAGTGATCCTGGGGGTGGCCCCAGGTCAACTGTGCCGGCGGTGGCCGGCGACTGGCCTCCGGCGACGCTCCGGCGAGCTCCCGAAACGCGGAGATGTTTGGGTTTTGCGTGTAGTGCACCCAATCAAGCGCGGCCGGTCGCGTTCGAATGCGGGGACGATGCCGCGTCGATCTGTGGTGGTGGCGCAGCCGGAGGGGCACCGCAGCGACGGCCACGAGCTCACCGGCGGACTGCGGCGTTCCGCCATCTTGGGCACGCGTGTTCTAGAGGGCAAATGGAACGGGACTAGCGCGGGATGGAACCTACGGGCCACACGGAGTCGATTGACGGCGGTGGCAAGACCTTTTGGTCACCGGAGAAGCGCCGGCGACGAGGTCAGGCGGTGGCGGGTTCGGGCTCCGGTGAAATCTAGCGCAAACAGCACCGGCTCGTCGGGAGGAGTAGCGGGGGATGTAGTAGAAGCTCACTGCGGGGTGTGGCCGTTCAAAGTGGGCTCGGGGGAGGCTTGACGGCGGCGAGCTCGGGTGCCCGAAGAAGAAGACGACGCGGGGACGGTGATGCAGAGGCGTAGGAGCTCGGGGCTATGGTCGAGGAGGTCGAGGAGGACGCGGCGGTTCCGACGGACGCGTCGGGGAGGCGAACGGGAGGCGGTGGCCGCGGCTACCCACCGGCCATGGCGACGGCGGCACGGTTGCGGTGGATCTGGAGGGGGAGAGAGGAGCGAGCGAGCTCGGAGCGAGGGGGAGGAATGGCCAGGGAGGCCAGGGGGGAGGGACGGGGCCATCCTTATCCCCAGCCACCTGCTCCCGTCGCCATGGCGAGCGGTGGCCGGCGCGGGCGAGCTCGGCCATGGCAGGGATGACACGGAGGGGGGAGCAGGTAGGTTGGGCTGGGCCTGGCTCGGCCCAGTTGGCCAGGTAAGCCTCCGGCCCTTTTTCTCTTTTTTCTCTGTTTTTTCCTTTTTAGCTTTCTGTTTTATTTATTTTAGGCCACAATTCCTTTTAGCAAAAATGTGCCACTGATTCCAATTAATATTTTGTAATATTCCAAAGGTCCACGGCAAGTTTGGGGATTTTTAGAAACTGTTTGTATTTTCATAATTGATTTCAATGCATTTTTAAAATGCCTTTAGTTACTGTTATTGATGGTGGGGCCCACACCAGAAGTTTGGTGATGTTGTTTTCCTCAACATTATTTGTTTTGGAATATTCCACAACCTTGGAACATTTTATCTTTGATGTTTGAAAATTTAATTTCATCACATAAAACCACAGGGCATTTGCATTGAAATTTGAATTGGGGTTTTGAATCCAACTTGATCAAACCTTACTTAGCAAAAATAATTAGGCACTGTTCATGATCATTACTGTAGCTTAATTACAATGATCACTGTAGCTTAACACCAGGGTGTCACATGGGCCTGAGCGTCTGGCCAGTGGTCGTAGACTCCTGGAACCCTCCCAACGAACACGGCGTAGCAGTCCTTCGCCATCTCTGATCTATGTACCTGTATCATCAGTTGATGAACTGAACGATAATATGCAACATAATGTACTTAAGAAAACAAAGAGGCATAATTAGCAAAATAGAAGCAACCTATAGTAAACATAAATGACGAAGTTCCTCATACCCAAACTAATTAACTAGAGCGATCTACGCTAGTTCAGGACCACAGTTTAATTACATCACATAGTTTCGTCTGGACGCTAGTGACACATATATTGTCATCGACAATCAGTCCTCCATGTCGGCGGTCCAATCTTCATAGTCAGGGAGGAAGCACCCGAGCTTCTTGAAAGGCTTCAGGTCCAGTCGTTGAGCGATTAGCAGTGCTCGGACATCATCCCGCGTGATTGGCCCATGGTAGAACATCCCTGTTGATTCGAGGACCTGCTTCATGATCACTTGGGCAAGTTCACACTGTACGTGATAAAACTCAGCTCGGATTCGATGATCCGGTGTCTTTCCTATGCATGTGGCCCAGTTGACAATCTCGGCATCATTGGTAGTAGCTGACATGCGAAGGCGTTGATTATCCCTTCTGAACTCGAGCAAGTGATGCATGAGGTAGAATCCATCAGCCTTACTGATGTGCAGTTGCTGGATGCAGCAGAAGTCGGTCTTATGGCTGAAAACCAGCCCGTTCTTCCTGTACTTTTTCACCTTGATATATCCACCAGACAGGCTGAACGTTAACAGGGCACTATCGAGAACACTCTTTATGTGCTTGTAATCCTTTTTCTTGATGTTCTTCGATGAGTCCAAGTATATAGCATGGGAGTATTCTGGGTACAGAACGATGAGGACGGCGCCCCCCCCCCCCCCCCCGCTGCGCAAATTAAGTACACCTCAAATTAGCCTCCATGCTTGCAAAGGAATGAGTAACACTTACGAAAGGATATGCACAGATGACTTACGTGGGATGATAAGGCAGGAGAATCGCTTCCTTGTCCTTATTAGCGATCATGAAGCCACCGATGTACTTGCTCGCATAGTCATGGTGCTCTTAATTTGCAGACATCCAAGAAGCTCTCATGCATATGGTACGGGTCCGCGACGCAGATATATTTTATGTTCTCGATCCTGATGATGTAGTTGAGATACAGCGCATACATGCGGATGAACTGGAAATCCAGCTTGGTCATGTGGAACATGTTGTAGATGTAGTCAAATCGCAGGGTGAACTTATCCGCGCGCCATCCCTCGACGTACAACTTCCCACCCGGCACCTGAGCCGCGTCAAGCGGGTAACCTGGTTTTTCCGAGATGAGAAGGCTTTTCTCTCTGGCCAGGACATCATCATGAAGTATCCTTAGATCATTGTTCAGTATGTCCTCTAGCGCTTTCTGAGGTAGGATCGGGTGGCTGGTGACATGGAAACGCTCCACACCTACGACAGGTATTCTGTCTACCTCCCGGGGCTTCAGAGGCAGCTGGCTGCTTGAAGCAGCTCTGGCGCCTTTAGGGCCTTTCCTCTCCGGGCTCCTCCTTTGCTTCTTGGCGGGTGGTGGTAGTGAGCCCACCATACCTTCCCTAACCACCACCCCTAGTGTCGTCGGGCTAATCAGTGGACGGCCCTCGGGTTGTTGCTGGGTAGAGGCGGCATCTGGAGGCGTCTCCTGCGAAGATCGCTTGAAGAGAGACATTTTGCATTCCGCCTTAGGATGTTCCGGCTCCGGCAAATCGGGCAGCATCATGTCCTCATCTCCACGCTCATAGCCTAAGTCTTCGTCATCCTGAGCCATCAATCCTCCATCATCATAGGCGGTATTGAAATACTTGTCTGGGTCATCATCATCCTCCTCCATGTCATCATCAGCATTTGCTTCTTCGACAACGGGGGCGACGTCATCTGGCACTAATGGAGGCTCTCCCTCGCGTCGTCCGCTATCACCCGCCACGACAGGTGCAGGTAATTTGGTAGGTGGGGTGGTGTTCATACCTTCTTAAGAAGCTGTCGTTGGTGTGATACTGGGCGCCTCGACACGAAGAAGAGTCTTCGGCCAAGGTAAGAACCAGCTCTTGCATGTGCCAATCCGTTGAGGGGTCTCCTCGTCATCGACTGGTACCAGAGGAGGGAAATCCTCAAAGCCCGCTAAGACACTGGCCATGTTAACCTTGAAGACGCCATCGGGCATCTCTCGGTTGTGGAACATGTGGTCCTTCGGCTTCACGATCGTTGCATTTCCCACGGCCACCTTCTATCCCTTGATGTCGTACAGTAGGGTGCACGGGGTATCGTTGGCCTACGAAGACATGTCTGCGACGTCAAACATTCGAAAGGCAATTGAAACGGAAGGCTATATAGACATGCTGGTGAAAAGGGTATGACGCGTAATTACCGTGAGGGCGTCGAGCTCAGCCATAGACGAAGGCCCGCCGAGTAGGCCAGAGATGGAGGACGGGCTGCTATGAACAAGAGCGGGAGCATGTGCGGTGGCGTGAGCAGGTGCTGGTGGTGCGATGTTCACCGAATTGCTCCCGACGTAGCTGGGAAGGGGAAAGTCCGATGGCCCTTTATCTGGATTTTTCTTCGTCCATTCAAAAAATGCCGGAAGCAAGCTGGAAATGGAAGATGTGAAGTCAGCCGTGACGCCAGCTACCGCTGCAGTGACCCTTGCATCGACTATCTGTTCCAACTCTGCTTTGGTCTCAGCTTTGGACTTATTGATCGCAAGCGCGACCTTCTGGTCGATGGTCTATTGAGTCAGCAACTTTCTCTTCCTTCTTTCCTCTAGCTCCTCGCGGTATCACGTCTTCCACGAGGCGCCATCTTCGACGCCGTGCACACGTCCATAGGACGGAGGTTTGTCCTCCGGGACCTTTTTCAGTATGTTCAGGGCCCGGTTGAAATGGGGGTCCCACTTGGGCCTCGCCGACGACTGTGATGACTCGTCGCTTTCGGCTGCCTTTTGCTGCTCTTTCTGCAAAAGGAACGTGGATGGTTTACTAATAATGTGACAAAACTTGTAGTCGAATTGATTGGAAGCTAATATGATAATGTCAATTACCAGAAGTCTCATGAACTCCCTCGTGTTCGGGTCCGTGTAAAAGGTCTTCTTGACGTGGTCCCACTTGTACCGGGCCCTGATCCAGTCACACTCCAGCGGGTCGGTGAACTCCGCCATGGGGTCTGGTATTCCGTGACTTTCACGTTCGGCGTCCTCCTTGGCCCATACGTGCCTCTTCCCCTCGTAACCACGGCTTCCAAGGCAGTGGGGAGGCGTGTTCCTGGCCTGGAGCGCCTTCATTTTCTCTGACTTTTTCTTGGTTTCATCTTTAGCGCAATACTCCTTAAAATTTTCAAAGTCCTCTTCCGTAAGTGTCGGATTGTCAGCATGAATCTTGGACCACGGTTCATTCTTATCAATCACTTTTTTCACCCGAACTTTCCAGGTGGACAAGTCGTTGGTGAACGTCACCATCGCCTTGTTGTTTATCTTTGTCATGGCGTCATCGTCCCACGGTTCTTTGCTTTGTGTGCGGCCGGGGAACATGAACCTATTGTGCAACTTCTTTAGGAGCATGTGCTCCATATGTGGTATCTTCTTCAACTTCTCGTCATTGATGTTGGTGGTTTCCCTGAGGATGCATCCTAGTTGATTGCCGCAGCATGAGTGCACTTCATCCGGTGGTGTTGGCTCTAATTTCTTGGGGTGCATCTCCGTGACCACAATTTGTCCGATGCCGAGCTCGTTTGGTCTTCGTGACCTATTCTGCTTAGGTGCTTTACCTGCTACGACAGCATCGTTGCCGGTCTCGGGGGTGGTGTCGGTGCCGGTGCCAGTGCTGGTGCCGGTGTCGGCGTCGGTGTCGGGGTTGGTGCCACTGCCGCCACCATGCACCCCCATCTGGTGTTCGTCCAGGTAATCGAAATAGTGATTTGCTACCTCGATGGCTGAGGCGTGGCTAGACATGTTTCCTATTCAACAATTGTAAATAAAAGATATAATGAAGAGAAAAAGGGGCCTATATTTGGTCAGAATGTTGATTCATTCCCCTTATGGCAAATCCCGGGCACTCCATATGTCCTAGTTTCTAGCACAAGTCATGCCGAAAATCACGGAAATTTTCGGCATGACCTTTGCTAAAAACTGGACATATGGAGCGCCTAAAATTTGCCGGAACGGAAATGAATCAACATTCCGGCAAAACATAGGCCACTCGGATATTCTTCGACATTCAACCAACATTGCAAACATTTTGCAACCAACATCAATTTGCAACATTTTGCAACAAACATTTTGCAACGAACATCAATTTGCAACCAACATCAATTTGCAACAAACATTTTGCAACCAACAGGAGCACATATATAACATCAATTTTCAACCAACATTCAACCAAGAGGAGCACATATACAAAGCAACCAACATTCAAACATTTTGTTACTGTTTTTTATAAATTTTTGCTACTGTTTTTTATAAATTTTGCTACTGTTTTTATACCTACAAAGCCTAGCTAGTTTTTTATTTAAAGCTACAAAATTTGCTACTCTTTTTTATTTAAAGTTTTTATTTTATAGCTACAAAAAATTATTAATTCCTACTGTCTTATATTACTAAGTAGCACCAATTCTGTTTTTAACCCTAGATATGAACCCTAGATTTTTTTTCCTAATTGACTAGAGAGAGGGGGTGGTGGGGGGGAGGGGGGGTACCTGAAGGGCGGCGACGCAGAGAGAGGGTGAGGTCGATGGTGGCGGCGCGGACGAGGAGGCCGGAGCGGGCAGGGGCGACGGCCGGCGGCGACAGAATAGTTGTCAAAGCGGGCAGGGGCGGCGGTGGCGAGGTTGAGGGCAGGCCCGCGTGGCGATGGTGAGGTCGAGGGAGGGCTCGGGCGTCCGCGCGGACGAGGTGGAGGTCGGAGCAGTGGGCAGGGGCGACGGCGGCGGGCAGGGGCGACGGTGGCGCGCGACAGAGAGGAGGGGGAGAGGTGGGAGAGTGGGGGGGGGGGAATGGGAGTTGGCAAAATTTGAGCACGCGCGACAGTTAACTCAAAATAGTAGTAGCGCTGGGTTAGGACCAGTGCTATAGCCAAATTAGCTATAGCGCTGTGTGGTAATCCAGCGCTACTGCTAACTGTTTTAATTTTCAGTTTTTTAATTCTAAAATACACATAGTAGTAGCGCTGTGTTAGGATCCAGCATTATAACTATATTAGCTATAGCGTTGGTTCATAATCCAGCGCTACTGATATGTTTTCTTTTCTTTTTATTATTTTCCTTTTCTTTTCTGTTTACTTTTCTTTTTCTTTTGTATTGCTTTCTCCCTTTTGTATTTCTTTTGTATTGCTTTCTTGCTTTCTGTTTACGACGGCGTCTCCCTCCCACACTGCGCGAATATCACCGGAACCATGCATGTGGTGGTAACATATATATCAGTTGACCGATAACGGTTACTTAAGTGCGTACACAAAATAGATAAATATATATATATAAATGATAGTTTCTCAGCTGCGTCGACGACGTTTCACATTGAGCTTCTTTCCTTTCTTGTTCATTGCCAAATAATTGAGCCCCTCCTTGTGACTTTTCCAGAACCATGGAGTACGATCTTTCTTACGTAATGTAGTATTGATTCTTCTTTTCACGTATGCTTCATCGTCATCGTCATCTTCCCTCATCGGGTTGCCGTATTGGTCATAGTCTTCCTCGTTGGCGACTCCATCCATTCCGACGATGCTCCTTTTGCCTGTCCTCACGACAACACGGCTGGGATTGGTCGGGTCGGTTATGAAGAAGCATTGTGTCACGTACTTAGCGTGTACCCATGGCTCAGTTTTGGCGATGACGTTAACTTTCACGGTTGCGCTCTTCGCGTCGGGTATAGACATGGTAGCGAAATACTTGTTTTCTCTTACGACGTCCTTAGCCCATCTGACACGGAACATCGTCGCATCGTGCAATCCAGTATAGTCAAGCTCCCAGATCTCTTCGACCTTCGTAGAATCTTTCAGTTGTGCCGTTGGCGTCGGTCACGCATTCAATCGTCACCCCGGAGTTCTGGTAATCATTGTCCATTTCTTTGGCCTCCGTGTAGAACGTGTACCCGTTGATATCGTGTGACTGATAGGTCGCGAGTTTGGGCACGGGGCCATGTGCTAAGGCGTGTATGAGCAATCCGTCCGAACTGCCCTCTTCCGGGGGATTTTCAAGAACTTGCTCTTTGAACCAACGCAAGAAAGTGGCGTTGTGCTCTACAGTAACTTCATCGTCCATCTTGAGCATCCCCTTATCACGGTACTTATTTGCGATGGTTTCTTTGTGTCGTGCCACATAATCATCTACCACATCTAGGTGTTGTAACACTACTAAGTTAGCCCTGTCAAAGTCGTTCCGTCGATCCGAGTAGTCCACGTGCAATTCCCTCCAGCCGTTGTTGTGACCTTCTCCTCCGAGCCTCCCATCGTGCTTCTTGACGGGCAAACCAACAATAGGGTCTCCGACGCCTATATAATTCTCACAAAAGGAGATGCACTCATGCGTCAGATACCCTTTGACGATGCTCCCATCGGGACGGGACATGTTACAAACGAATCCTTTGATGACCCCATTCATCCTCTGGAACGGCATCATGCTGTGAAGGAATGTCGGCCCGAGGTCGATGATGTCGTCCACGATGTGGACACACAGATGCACCATGACGTCAAAGAACGCGGGCGGGAAGTACATCTCAAGCTCACATAGTATGACAACGATCTCTTCCTGTAGCCTTCGGAGCTGCTTCACACTTATGGACTTTCGAGAGATAACGTCGAAGAAGTTGCAGAAACCAGTAAGCGTGTCACGGACGTGCTTGTCCATTATCCCTCTAATGGCAACCAGGAGTATCTACGTCATCATCACGTGACAGTCATGAGACTTCATCCCGCTGAACCTTTTCTTCTTGGGGTCTAGAAATCTGCTTATCTTCCCACAGTAACCGGAACTGACTTTGATTCCCATAAGGCACTTGATGAATTGATCGATCTCTTTCGCACTTAAGGTGAAGCAAGAAGGGGGGCAATAATTCTCCTCCTTCTTGTTGACTTTTCTGCCCATTTCCCCCTCCTCCGTCTCCGTCTTCGTCTCCTCCATCGACTTTTTACGGTGGAGATCTTTCCTGATCTTCAAATCTTCCAAGTCTTTCCTTGCCTTCGGCCCGTCATTGGTCTTCTCCGGCATGTTCATCAGTGTGCCAAGCAAGCTCTCGAGGACATTCTTCATGATATGCATTTGATCGAGGCAATGAGGCGTGTCGTGATTGGGCCAGTACTCCAAGTCCAAGAAAACAGACCTCGTTTTCCATACCTTCAGTAGCGGCTCCGGCGCCTTTTTCATCTTTCCCGACGCGGGGCACTGTTCCCAGTTTTTCAACAGCTCGTTGATTTCGGCGCCGCTCCTCTTACGTGGAGGTCCTCGATGCTCAGCCAACCAATTGAATAGATCTCCATGCTTTCTCCACGGGTCATCCGTCTCGAGCCATCTACGATGCCCCATGTACATGATTTTCCCGGACATGCCATCTTTCGTTGACGTAAGCTGCTGAGACGTTGTATCATCCATGCACCTCGTGCATCCCCAGTATTCGTGGCACACCTGGCCTGAGGTGTACCCATAACCGAGATAGTCATGCACCGTCGTCATCAGCACGGCTCTCATATAGAAATACTCTCCTTTGCTGGCGTCCCATGTCCATGCCGGTGTTTACCATAACGTGTCTAGCTCCTCTTTCAGAAGCCCCATATACAGGTTAATATTATTTCCCGGTTGTTTCAGCCCTTGAATCAGCATGCTCATGTGTATGTACTTTGTCTTCATGCACTTCCATGGGGGGAGGTTGTACATCCATACAAAGACGGGCCATGTGCTGTGGTTGGTGTTTTGGTTTCCAAACAAATAAATGCCATCGGTACTCGCACCAAGCACGATGTTCCTTGGATCTTCTGCAGCAAATCCATATACGGTGTTGAATGCTCTCCACTGGCTATCCTCTACGAGGTGTCTCAGCTTCGGATCATCTCCATCGTCGGGCTTCTTTCTCTCCGCATGCCAGCGCATGAGCTTTGCTTCCTTAGGATCTATGAAATACCGCTGCAGACGAGGAGTGATCGGAAAGTACCATACAACTTTCTGAGGAGCTTTCTTTCCTGCCTTCTTGTATCGAGAAGCATTGCACACTGGACAGCTGGTTTTTTCCGCGTGCTCCCCCCCAATAAATGATGCAATCGTTGATGCATGCGTGGTACCTAATGTGCGGAAAATCAAAAGGGCAACGATTTTCTTGGCCTCATCGACACTAGTAGGACACTGGTTCCCCGCGGGAAGAACTTTATTATGTAGATACTTTAAATGCTCATCGAGGCTTTTGTCTGTCCATTTGTTTTTGGCCTTCGTCTTTAGAAGTTTGAGCGTGAAACTCAAGCGGGTCACCTCGGGATCGCAACCGTCATACAATGGAGTCTTCGAGTCTAATTCAAGTTGCGCCAGCTTGGCCTCCTCTCTAGAAGCATCTCTCTCGCTAGTCGTACTCTTGCGAAGGAGGTTTCGAACATGAGGGTCCTGCACAACTGCACTTAGTAGCGTCGAAGATTGCGGCGTGACCGCCGCCTCTGCTTCTCCGCCATGTCCGGGCTCTTCGTCGCCGTGTCCGGAATCTTCTCCGCCGCCGTCATTTAACTCTTCCCCACCGCCATGTCCGGCGCCATCGTCTTCGTGTCGATCGGTCATCTCTTCGTCTAGCCCCATGTCGTTATTCCCTGCCATGTGGACGTCCTCATCATCATCACCTTCACTTATCCACCGAGTATAGCCATCCATGAAACCATTCATCAGCAGGTGCGCCTTCAACCTGCCACGATCAAAAGGGTCCAAAAGGACTCCTTCTTTGCATCTTGTACACGGACATCTAATCCTAGTCCGATTATTTGCATACATGTCCATCACTACGGATTGCATGTATCGCTCCACCTTGCATCCACTCACCTTCATGACCGATTGCATGCACGGTATAACAAGAAAAAGGGTTATAAACAAAATGCATGCATGCATCAAAGTCATATAAAAATTTGGCATGACCTTGCCTAAAAATAGGACATATCGAGTTTGCTCGAAATTCACCGAAACGGAAATAAATCGACATTTCGGCAAAACATAAGCAACTCGAGGGCATGTCACTCGCACAAATCTCTCCATATCCCAAACACACATATTCCCATTCACACACATATTCCCATTCTTGAAATGAACAAGTTTTTACTCACCTATATCTAGCTAGATCTAGCTAGATCTAGTTGTTGGGGACATGTCAATAGCTAGCTAGATCTAGTTGTTGGGGAGGAGAGATGACTCTAGGTAACTAATGGAGAGGGAGAGAGATGAGCTAGCTAGATCTATATCTAATGGAATGGAGGGATAGCCAAATAAATGAGGTAGGGGGCATTTATGGAGCTAGCTAGAGGTGAGAAGGCCATTTATGGACGAGAGTTATGGTGGAGGGGGGCATTAATGGGGAGAGAAGAGAGGTAGGAGGAAGAGAGAAGAAGGGCAACAATGGTGAGAGGAGAGGGGAAAGGAGGGGGAGAGAGGGCAAAGGGGGGGAGGAGGGGGAGGGGGTGAAAATGTGGCACCAGCCACGCCTAGCAGTAGCGCAGTTTTCCAGAAAGCGCTACTGCTATGTTACTTAGTAGTAGCGCTTTCCAGAAAGCGCGCTACTATTAAGTGGGGCCCACTAGCAATAGCGGTTCCACGAAAAAAAGCGCTACTGCTAAAATATTAGGAGTAGTGTTGTATTCTGGACAGCGCTGCTACTACCAATAGTGTCGGTGGGCTCGTCGGGTCCCGCTTAGCAGTAGCGCTCTTTATGTTTCCAGCGCTACTGCTAAGTCTTTACTTGTAGCGCTGCCGATATCTAGCGCTACTGGTAATTACCAGCAGCGCCTGTTACTTTCCAGCGCTACTAATAGTGTCCTGCCTATAAGGTTTCTCCTAGTAGTGAAGCCGGGGGCGCGCCCCCCTAGGGCGTGCCCTGCAGGCTTGTCGCCTCCCGGCAGGTCTCCTGCCCTCCTCTCCAAGTCTGGCTGGTTTCTTCTGGTCCAAGAAAAATCATCGCGAAGATTTTATTCCGTTTGGACTCCGTTTAATATTCCTATCTGCAATACTCAAAAACAAGGAAAAAACGGAAACTGGCACTAGGCACTAGGTTAATAGGTTAGTCCCAAAAATAATATAAAACATCCAAAAAAAAGATAATATAATAGCATGTAACAATAAAAAATTATAGATACGTTGGAGACGTATCAAGCATCCCCAAGCTTAATTCCTGCTCGTCCTCGAGTAGGTAAATGAATAAAACAGAATTTTTGATGTGGAATGCTACCTAACATATTTATCCATGTAATATTCTTTATTGTGGCATGAATATTCAGATCCATAAGATTCAAAACAAAAGCTTAATATTGACATAAAAACAATAATATTTCAAGCATACTAACAAGGCAATTGTGTCCTTTCGAAATAACATGGCCTATGAAAGTTATCCCTACAAAATCATATGGTCTGGCTATGCTCCATCTTCCCCACACGAAGTATTTAAATCATGCACAACCCCGATGACAAGTCAAGCAATTGTTTCACACCTTTTATGTTCTCAAACCTTTTCAACACTCACGCAATACATGAGCGTGAGCCATGGATATAGCACTATAGGTGGAATAGAATATGGTGGAGTTGTGAGGAAAAGGAGAAGATAGTCTCACATCAACTAGGTGTATCAACGGGCTATGGAGATCCCCATCAATAGATATCAATGTGAGTGAGTAGGGATTGCCATGCAACGGATGCACTAGAGCTATAAGTGTATGAAAGCTCAAAAAGAAACTAAGTGGGTGTGCATTACAATGAAAAATTCCACTAGTTATATGAAAGTGACAAAATAGGAGACTCTCTATCATGAATATCATGGTGCTACTTTGAAGCACAAGTGTGGAAAAAAAGATAGTAGCATTGTCCCTTCTCTCTTTTCTCTCATTTTTTTTGGTGGGCATCTTTGGCCTCTTTTTTTTATTTGGGCTTCATTGGCCGAAAATCCATTTCTGAGCCCGGGCTCATCTGCACCCCCGCTAAGTAAAAAAATCAAAACAAATACTAAAAAATATCAAAAAAATCCAATTTTTTTTGGGTGGTACATAATTTCATGCTTGAGATTCGCTCCAATTTTTGTATCATTTGAGCATCTGAGCAGCTCTCGGCAAAAAAGACAAATTCGGGGTCTCTAAAAAAGTTTACTATTCATGCACTGTTTTGACCCGATTTGTCTTTTTTGCCGAGAGCTGCTCAGATGCTCAAATGATACAAAAATTGGAGCGAATCTCACGAATTTTTTTAGTATTTGTTTTGATTTTTTTACTGAACGGGTGCAGATGAGCCTGGGCACCAAAACGCCTCTCTCTTCATTGGCCTCTTTTATTATTTGTAAAGTCTTGAGACTCATCCCAACTTGTGAGGGAATCATAGCTTCCATCATCCTTTCCTCTCATGGGACAATGCTGTAATATTGATGATCATCACAATTTTATTTACTTACAACTCAAGAATTACAACTCGATACCTAGAACAAAATATGACTCTATATGAATGCTTCTGGTGGTGTACCAGGATGTGCAACGATCTAGCCTAGCAAATGACATCAAAAAATGGACAAGCCATGAAAACATCATGCTAGCTGTCTTACGATCATGCAAAGCAATATGAAAATGATGGTGCGTGTCATAATAAACGGAATGGTGGAAGTTGCATGGCAATATATCTCGGAATGGTTATGGAAATGCCATAATAGGTAGGTATGGTGGCTGTTTTGAGGAAGGGTATATGGTGGGTTTAACACACCAGCGAAAGTTGCGCGGTACTAGAGAGGCTAGCAAAGGTGGAAGGGTGAGAGTGCGTATAATCCATGGACTCACATTATTCATAAAGAACTCACATACTTATTGCAAAAGTCTATTAGTTATCGAAGCAAAGTATTAGACGCATGCTCCTAGGGGAGAAGTTGGTAGGAGTTAACCATCGCGCGCTCCCGACCCTCACACAATGGATGACAATCAATAAACCAATCATGCTCCGACTTCGTTACATAACGGTTCACCATACGTGCATGCTACGGGAATCACAAACTTTAACACAAGTATTTCTACCAATCCACAATTACTCACTAGCATGACTCTAATATCACCATCTTTATATCTCAAAACTATATGCAAGGAATCAAACTTCTCACAGTATTCAATGCACTTTATATGAAAGTCTTTATTATATCCCTCTTGGATGCCCATTATATTAGGACTAAATTCATAACCTAAACCAATTACCATGCTGTTTGAAGACTCTCAAAATAATATAAGTGAGGTACAAGAGTTCAATTATTTCTATAAAATAAAAAACACCACCGTGCTCTAAAAAGATATAAGTGAAGCACTAGAGCAAAATTGCCTAGCTCAAAAGATATAAGTGAAGCACATAGAGTATTCTCATAAATTCACGATAAATGCGTGTCTCTCTCAAAAGATGTGTGCAGCAAGGATGATTGTGGAAAACTAAAAAGCAAAGACTCATATCATACAAGACTGTCCAAGCAAAACACATATCATATGGTGAATAAAAATATAGCCTCAAGTAAATTTACCAATGGATTGAAGACGAAAGAGGGGATGCCTTCCGGGGCATCCCCAAGCTTAGGATCTTTGGTATCCTTGAATATGGCTTGGGGGTGCCTTGGCCATCCCCAAGCTTAGGCTCTTGCCACTCCTTATTCCATAGTCCATCAAATCTTTACCCAAAACTTGAGAACTTCACAACACAAAACTCAACATAAAACTCGTGAGATCCGTTAGTATAAGAAAAATAAATCACCACTTTAGGTACTGTTGTGAACTCATTCTTTATTTATATTGGTGTAATATCTACAGTATTCAAACTTCTCCATGGTTCATACCCCCCGATACAACCCATAGATACATCAAAATAAGCAAAGAACACAAAGAAAACAGAATCTGTCGAAAACAGAACAGTTTGTAGCAATCTGTAAACTTCGAATACTTCTGTAACTCCAAAACTTCTGAAAAAGTAGAAAAATTTGGGAAATTTGTATATCAATCTTGTGTAAAAATTTCAGACTCATTCGACGCTCTGGTGAATTTATAAAATTCCTGGACTGAGCGCAAAAGTTTCTGTTTTTAAGCAAAATCAAATCAACAATCACCATAGACCATCCCAAAGGTCTTACTTGGCTCAAACACTAATTAAAACAATAAAACACAATTACTAAAGAGACAATAATGTGTAAAGCACTCAAAAACAGAAGCAAAAACAAAAACATAAAAATAAAATTGGGTTGCCTCCCAACAAGCGCTATTGTTTAACGCCCCTAGCTAGGCATAACGCAATAGATCTAGGTATTGTCATCTTTGGTATGCAATCCATAAGTAGCTCTCATAATAGATTCATAAGGTGATTTAATTTTCTTCCTAGGAAAGTATTCCATGCCTTCCTTAACGGAAATTGGAATCTAATGTTTCCTTCTTTCATATCAATAATTGCACCCATCGTTCTAAGGAAAGGTCTACCAAGAATAATAGGACATGTAGGATTGCAATCTATATCAAGAACAATGAAATCTACAGGCACATAATTCCTATTTGCAACAATAAGAACATCATTAATCCTTCCCATAGGTTTCTTAGTAGTGGAATCCGCTAGATGCAAATTTAAAGAGCAATCATCAAATTCATGGAAACCTAGCACATCACATAAAGTTTTCGGAATCGTGTAAACGCTAGCACCCA
The DNA here is from genome assembly GCA_039707655.1 of Elymus sibiricus. NCBI lineage: Eukaryota > Viridiplantae > Streptophyta > Magnoliopsida > Poales > Poaceae > Elymus > Elymus sibiricus. Next base: position 166,260,789 of record CM077667.1, read on the forward strand.
AATCACACAAAGCATGGAACTCATAATATTTAATTTTAATCTTAATAGTAGGGTCCCACTCATCATAAAGCTTTCTAGGTATATGTGTCGGGGATATACCCCGCGGTATGACCCGGCCATGACTTGGCGACTCACAGGAGACCCGGCCGAGTTTGACGGTTTATTGGTGACCCGCCAGGCGGGTCACAGGACGACCAGGCCCAAGGCCCGGCGTGTAAGCCGGCGCTAGGCGGATCACAAGAGAAGGCCCAGAGAGAAAGGAAAGACTCCCTCAAGAAGGAAACAAGACCCGGATTAGGATTCTAGAGAGACTAGTCCTAATCCTACTCCCAGTGGGACTCTTCATGTAAACTTACCCCTTCCACCTATACAAGGAGGGGTAAGGCGCCCCTAGAGAGAGAAGTTTTAGACGTCTCAATTGACAATTTGAGATAGACAGATTAGACGCCACAATAGACAGATTAGAGGCTAGACATCACCCTTGTAACCAAGAGGTCTTCCTCATCATCAATGCCAGACAAGCAGGACGTAGGCTTTTACCTCCATCGGAGGGGCCGGACCTGGGTAAATCGCCTCGCGTCTCTCGATTCTGACCAACCCCTTCAAGCCGGCACATAGTTGCGCCTCCTCGAACCTAAAGTCCGCTAACCCGGACATCTGCCGTCACAAATCCACGACAGTTGGCGCCCACCGTGGGGCAAGCGCACGGTGGTGTTATGTTCTTGGAGGGAAATCTCCAGGGATGGTGAAGACTCGCGATTGGCCTGATAAAAAAAAGGGACCGGCTCATAGGGAGTTACATCGTCTCCTTGTTCGTCAGTCCAGGAAAAAATTGAGGATGTGGAATCCAGCGGTTTGTTTTTGGACGCAGTCTCGCGATCTGCCACTTCAGAGTGTGTATTTTCAGCGGTTGCAATCTGTCGAGACCACAGAAAATTGGTCGCCGATTCGCCGTCCTACAAAGACGCACGCTGGTTATCGAAGCGCTGGGTCGCCACCCGCCAATGGTAGAAATGCGCACGCATAATCAGCGTGGACGTGTGCTGGTGCAACACCCGAAGACATCCACGACGTCGGCAGCAGACAAAACCGATGTCAAAGCAAGGTTGACCCGTTAAACTAGATGGAGTACTAATCTCAGGAGAAGTCATCTCCAAACCAGGTTTTTTAATCTCCGTATACTACATGAGGAAGGAAAGAAACAAGGAACTCCAAGAGGCACCACGAAAAAAAAATGAAGCAATCTGGAGTCAGACACGGAGCGATCTGGAGACTCGTTCTCCGCTTGCCGCCCGCTCCACCTCGCTCGGAATCAACCTCGACTCGTCGACGCGCTGTGGCCACCTCGGACTGCCCCGAGCCTGCCTCATCCGCCATGGCCACGTCTTGCCACTGCGCCTTCGAGCTGGCCATGCCCGACCGGTCCACCTCCTCTGCTCCGGCTCACCCCGCTCCTCCGCCATGAGCCGCCGTGGCCACCGTGCGCCCCGCCAACCATGCTGTGGCCGCCTCGGCTTCGCTTCGGACACGCCCGCCGGCCACGCCGTGACCGCCTTCGCGTCACCTCCCCCCGTGCCTGCCGGCCTACGCCTCGGCACGAGTCGGCCTCGACCCTCCGTGCCTGCGCCTTGGTCCGAGTCAGCCTTGTCCCTTCGGAACTCGCCTCCAGCATGGCTCCGCCTCGCCGCCGCCTCGCCTCGGCCACTGCTCGCCCCTCAGCGCCGGCCTCCGCCCGATGCGGGAAGCTCCGCCGGCCAAAGCGCCTGCAAGGCGGCTCGCCGAACCTCGTCAATCTTCTGCCCCGGCTCAGCGCGCCGAGCCTCCGCGCGCATTACGGCGGGCGGCTCCGCTTCCGCTCGCCTCCACGGCCGCCCGCAGCGCCCTTGCCGTTTCGCCTCCACGGCCGCGCGGCCGTGCTCCGGCGGCTCGCTGCCCCGCGCGCCACGCCGCGTTCCGGCGGCTCGCTGCCCCGCCGCTATGGCCCCGCCTCCACCATGGCTCCACCCTCGCGCGCGCGTACGTTCGGCCCCTGCCTCGGCCCGCCGAGCGTCCCCTTTCCTGCCATGTCCAAGCCGCCAGTGCCGTCGCAGCCTCGCGCTGTTGCCAAGCCGCCGCCCCGCCGTCTCCATCACGGCTTCAAACCGCCGGCCCAGCTCCAAGCCACCCGCGGTGGCCCCGGCACCTCCACAGCCGCTCTGCCACACCGCGCCTCCACCCGCCGTGACCGCACGACACGCGTCTTCACCCCACTGCACCTGCCGCAGCTTGCCGCCTCGCCTCGCCGCCGCGGCCTCCATCCCTTGCACCAGCTCGGCCTCCGTTAGCTCGCGCCGCTCCGACCGCCCTCGCGCGCGTGCGCCCGGCTAGCTCCGGCTCGCCTCCACCGCGGCGTCGCCCTGCCGCACCTGACACATCGCCTCTGAGCCGCCTTGCCACGCCGAGCCGCCCGGGCCGCCGGCTCCGCCACGACCCTCGCCTCTGTCACCACCGCGCCTCAGCCTTGCCCTGCCCACCGTGACATGGCCGGCTCGGCCTCGCCGCCCGCATCCACCATCGCAACTTCGCTCCGCCGCACCTCCGCTGCGACCTCGCCTGGCCGCGGCCGCTGGCTCCGCCGCGACCTGACCCGAGCTGGCCCGTCGTGTCACACGCCCGCCGACGCCTTCGCTCCCGCTGGCTTAGCATTCCACCAGCCTCCGTAGTGCCGCGCTCACCTCGCCACCTTGAGCCGCCGTGGCATCTTGAGCCGCCGCGACCTTCTACCTCTGCCTTCGTCTTCACCTACCTTGAGCTGCCGCGGCCTCGCTCCTCCGCCGAGCCGGCTCAGCTTCCGCTGCACTGCTCTCCACCTTGCGCCGCCGCCTTGCACCATCGCTGCGTTGGCCCGATGCCGCGGTCTCGACCGCTCAACGCCGGTATGGCTTGAGCCGCCGCCACTTACCTGCCGTGCTCCGCCCTGCACTCGCCGCCTCCTTTCGGCCATCGCACTCGCCGTTGTATTGCCTTCTCCCCGTGTACGGTCGGTGAGAGGATAAGGCAAGGGAGAGAGGGGGAGGCAGGTTGGACGAAGTGATAAAAAAAAAGTCGCCTCGTCCGCATTCATCCGACAAAAATACTAGGACAATTATTCATTGCCAAAGTGGCATTATACCGCGGAGATGGAGGTGTGCCAATATCATTCTGCACAGGTGGTCGTCCGTGTCGTGTTACTCAACGGACTTGCACACGGGTTTAGAACGCCACGGCCACCTCAAGCATCTGCACCGGCTTAACAACGCCACGGCGACTCGCCGTCCATGCTGGTTTCCAACGCCGTGGGCGACTCACCATTTGCGCCGACCTACAACGCCACGGCCGTCTCTCGCGACCGCACCGGCTTACAACGCCGCGACCCTCTCTCGTGACCGCACCGGCTTACAACGCCGCGGCCGTCTCTCGTGACCGCCCCGTCTTCAAACACTGCAGCTGACTTCTACTTCTACATCAACACGCCGGGGCCACGTCTTCCCGCATGAGCCGCCCAACGGAAGCGCGCAAGACGCCGCCCACAGTCTGATTCTACATCAGCATATCAGTGCAGTGTTCATCTATATGAGCCGCCCAAACAGCCAGGCGCACAAGTCACCGCCACTACAGTTTGGTTAAACTGCAACAACCAGCCGGGTCGAACCATCGGCCGAGTTATTGACACAGCTCATCCAAGATCATTTTTAACCCGCCGCGGTCAACCTCAACCTTCAGTGGAGACTCTCAAAGCCGCCACTTCGAGTCAACTTAAGACTCGGGGGCTACAGACATGGCGAGACACATTTTGGTCATTTTCAACGAGAACCCCGGGTCATTGCAAGGAAGTTAACCCGATCTAGGGGGCTACTACATTATTGGCAGAAGGATTAAAAGTTACCCCGGAAGACAAGCCGCCATGATGCACCGTTCAGCTTGGGGGCTTCTGCTGTTTCTTCATACAAGATGGCGGTTTACAGGATGCTGCAACAATGTTGATACTTCAACAAGGTCATTTGGGGGCTTCCAACCCGCCGGGTTTAGCTCGCTCACCCTCTTGATCGGCTCTTCAGCCACAATAGTAAACAATACGGCGGCTTACAAGTTGGCGGTCCACATGACGGCGGCTTACAAGACGGTGCACAAGTTGATATCATCGACAAGGTCGTTTGGGGGCTTTAAACCCACCGGGTTAAGCTTCAACCCTCTCGATCAGGCTTTTCAGCCACAGTAAGGCTGGGTTATATACCCAAAAAGTTGACTCCGTCAACAAGGTCATTTGGGGGCTTCCAACCCTCCGGGTTTAGCTTACACACCCTCTTGATCGGCTCTTCAGCCACCGCAAGTCAGAGTTAAACCTGCATGTAAGCTGCTGCTGCTCCGCCAGGTGACCCGCCGAACTCTTACCAGTTAATCTCGTTTAGTGACCCTGAGCTGTTCAAACATATTTGACAGTCACTCTCGCCAGAACCTGTACTGGTCAAGGTTAAACCGGCGGCTCTTGTTACGTGAGGGCCAGCTTACGAAAAGCGAGGATAAACTCACCCATCTGCTGCCGACTCTCCGCTATGTGGCCCGTTCGTACTCTTAAACAGTTACTCTTTTAAAGACCCTGCATTGTTTAAAGGTTCAAACGACGGATTTACGTCACGTGAGAGGTAGCTTATGGGCCCTAAGGGTTCTCATGCCCTGCTGTGTCTCTTGCTGGGAGGCTGCGCTCATCAATCCTCGCCTGGAAACCGAGTATTGTTATGAGTTCAAGTAGCGAGTCCACCCAGCGGAACCAGCGTCCGTGTCTCTTTCTGGGACGTTGCGCTTAGCAATCCTCGCCTGGAAACCGAGTATTGTTATGAGTTCAAGCTATGAGTCCACCCAGCAGAAGCGGCAGATGTGCCTCTTTCTGGTTCGTTGCGCTCTTATCAGTTAATCTCGCCTAGAGACCCTGAGCCGCTCAAAGGAGTTGACGGTCACTCTCGTTAGAGACCCTGCGCTGGTATGAGTTCAAGCATCGAGTCCGGCCAGGAAGAACCATCATATGATTTTTTTTTGGAAAGCAAGAACATAATACATTGCATCATACATTACATCATACATTACATCATGCATTACATCATACATACATATCATGCCGGTTTGCCAAACCGGGTCAGAGCAAGATTATAAAAGAACAAGCAAGGCTATACAAGATTTTAACATCTCCAGGTTGTGCTTTTTCAAGCCTCCCTTACAACAATGCAGAATATTCTGTCTTGTTTATTTTTACAGGTCTTGTCTCTTAAGATGAGCCGCCCTATCAGATATAATGCCGTGTCATTTAATTGAGCAACTATTGGATTTCTTCAACCTGTGCTCTGTAGTATACTACAACACTCATGGTTTTCTCAAAATATTTGCCGGGTTGCACCGCAACTACGGGCAGGGATTTCATATAAAAGACAAAGGAATTATTCCAGGATATTCATTCTGGGTTATATTACAACCACGGTCAAGGACTCATTCAACAAATTGTGGTGAGTCATATTATTCTCACATAGTCCCGAGTCGCCGCAGGCAGACGGCCCGGCACTTGGGGGCTACATTGTTCAAAATCCAGTTTATATCAGGTATACAAGTCCCGAGTCGCCGCAGGCAGACAACCCGGCACTTGGGGGCTAATGCAAGCTGGTTTTCAAATCATTACATTATCAACAAGATCCTGTTATCTCAAGGAGATGAGCCGGCCTTCCTATATTTTTCTAAAGTCCCAGTCCAGTACTTCTTACTGACCCAGCACTTGGGGGCTACAGTACTCAGTTGTTCAAACAGATTATAAGGTCCAAATTGAAGACCCGGCGCATCACATACTGATGAGCCGGCCCTTGGGGGCTACATCAACTGAAGCTTTATAAGACAGTTACAAGTCCCAGGCTGCTGCAGGCAAGACAACTCGGCACTTGGGGGCTACACAGACAAAGGTATTATTGCAAAGCACCAAGTCATCATGGATAAACTCGGAGCTTGGGGGCTACAGGTAATATGGACATATCAAAAACTTGAAGAGATTTTTCAAGATGTCAATTATGGAGTTCAGTTGTTAGACCCGGCGTCACCAACAATCATGACCCGACGTTATCAAAATATTGTAACCCGCTAGAATTTATATAAGCCGCCTGGCTTCACAACAATGGAAGTCCGGATCAACGTCATGAGGATTTTATTTTCAAGAATTTTATCAAACCAAAGTATTGGAAGCCGACTCAATGGCATATGGGTATTCTATTCCCAATATTTTTCGAAGGACACTGACAAGCAAGACGATTTTCAAGACGGCCCATTCAGATAAAGAAGAAACCCGGATTTCTGAGGGGCCACATCATAAGCCGACCAAAGGAGCAAGCCGGTCACTTAACATACTTATTATTCTTATTTCAGGAGGTTACCAGGAATAAATTCAAGCTAACCTGGGGGCTAATGTTGGGGATATACCCCGCGGTATGACCCGGCCAAGACTTGGCGACTCACAGGAGACCCGACCGAGTTTGACGGTTTATTGGTGACCCGCCAGGCGGGTCATAGGACGACCAGGCCAAAGGCCCGGCGTGTAAGCCGGCGCTAGGCGGCTCACAAGAGAAGGCCCAGAGAGAAAGGAAAGACTCCCTCAAGAAGGAAACAAGACCCGGATTAGGATTCTAGAGAGACTAGTCCTAATCCTACTCCCAGTGGGGCTCTTCATGTAAACTTACCACTTCCACCTATATAAGGAGGGGTAAGGCGCCCCTAGAGAGAGAAGTTTTAGACGTCTCAATTGACAAGTTGAGATAGACAGATTATACGCCACAATAGACAGATTAGAGGCTAGGCATCACCCTTGTAACCAAGAGGTCTTCCTCATCATCAATGCCAGACAAGCTGGACGTAGGCTTTTACCTCCATCGGAGGGTCGAACCTGGGTAAACCGCCTCGCGTCTCTCGATTCCGACCAACCCCTTCAAGCCGCCACATAGTTGCGACACCTCGAACCTAAAGTCCGCTAACCCGGACATCTGCCGTGACAAATCCATGACAGTATAGAAACTTCCAACTCAAGTTTTTCTTCAAAAGATTTCATCATAGCATCCACGACATGTTTAGTAAAAGCTTTATTTTGATTATAAGCATGCGGAGAATTCAACATGGATTGCAACAAGGAAATACAATCAATAAAAGAACAACTATCATAATTAAAGTCCTTGAAATCCAAAAGAGTGGGTTCATTGCTATTTAAAGGTTTGACCTCTTCAATCCCACTTTTATCAATCTTAGCATTAAGATCTATAAACTCTGAATCATTGGGACAACTTTTAACTAAAGTTGACTTATCTCCAGTCCCATCTATATCAAGATTTATATTAGAAAACAAGGATTCAATAGGATTCACATCAATCACTTTAAGATCTTCATCATTATTATCACAAGAACACACTTTTTCAAGCCATTCACGCTTAGCACGCATTCTAGCGGTTCTTTCCTTACACTCATCAATAGAAGTTCTCATAGCTTTTAAAGACTCATTAATATCACGCTTGGGTGGAGTAGATCTAATTTTTAAAGAATCAATCTCAAGCGAAATTCTATCAACGTTCCTAGCCAAATCATCAATCTTGAGCAATTTTTCTTCAATCATAGCATTGAAAACCTTTTGCGAACTAATAAATTCTTTAATATTATTATCAAGATCAGAGGGCATCTTATTATAATTTCCATAAGGATTGTTGTAGGAATTACCATAATTATTAGAGGAATTACTAGGAAACGGCCTAGGGTTGAAATTACCTCTATACGCGTTATTACCAAAATTGTTCCTACCAACAAAATTCACATCCATAGATTCATTATTATTTCCAATCAAAGAAGACAAAGGCATATCATTAGGATCAATAGGAGCACTCTTACTAGCAAACAATTTCATTAATTCATCCATCTTTTCACTCAAAGTATTTATTTCTTCAATAGCATGCACCTTTTTACTAGTAGGAGATCTTTCGGTATGCCATTGAGAGTAATTTGCCATAATATTATCTAGGAGTTTAGTAGCTTCTCCTAATGTGATTTCCATAAAAGTACCACCCGCGGCGGAATCTAAAAGATTTCTAGAAGCAAAATTCAATCCCGCATAAAAAATTTGTATAATCATCCATAAACTTAAACCATGTGCGGGGCAATTTCTAATCATTAATTTCATCCTCTCCCAAGATTGTGCAACATGCTCATGATCAAGTTGCTTAAAATTCATTATATCGTTCCTAAGGGAGATGATCTTAGCTGGCGGAAAGTATTTGGAAATAAAAGCATCTTTACACTTATTCCATGAATCAATACTATTTTTAGGCAAAGATGAAAACCAAGTTTTAGCACGATCTCGTAGTGAGAACGGAAATAGCTTCGATTTAACAATATCGTTATACACATCTTTCTTCTTTTGCATATCACACAACTCAACGAAAGTATTTAGATGGGATGCGACATCTTCACTAACAAGGCCGGAAAATTGTTCTTTCATAACAAGATTAAGCAAAGCGGCATTAATTTCATAAGATTCCGCACTAGTGGCGGGAGCGATCGGAGTACTAATAAAATCATTATTATTAGTATTGGAGAAGTCACACAACTTGGTATTCTCTTGAGTCATCGTGACAAAGCAAGCAATCTAGCACACAAGCAAAGAAAAAGCAAACGAAAAGACGAACGGAAGAAGGGCGAATAAAAAGGCAAATCTTTTTGGTTTTTTCTGAAAATCATTTTAGAAGTGGGGGAGAGGAAAACGAGAGGCAAATGGCAAATAATGTAAATGCAAGAGATGAGTTTGTGATGGGAACTTGGTAGGCTTGATGTAGATCTCCCCGGCAACGGCGCCATAAATCCTTCTTGCTACTTCTTGAGCTTGCGTTGGTTTTCCCTTGAAGAGGAAAGGGTGATGCAGCAAAGTAGATAAGTATTTCCCTCAGTTGTTGAGAACCGAGGTATCAATCCAGTAGGAGATACAAGCAAGTCCCCAATCTTTGCACCTACACAAACAATCAAACACTTGCACCCAACGCTATAAAGGGGTTGTCAATCCCTTCACGGTTACTTGCAAGGATGAGATCTGATAGAGATAGATATAAAAGATTACTAAAACGAAAAGTAAAACAAAAGTAAAAAGATTGCAGCAAAGTATTTTTGGTATTTTTGGTTTATAGATCTGAAAATATAATATGGAAAATAGACCCTGGGGGCATAGGTTTCACTAGAGGCTTCTCTCTTGAAGGAAAATAATACGGTGGGTGAACAAATTACTGTCGAGCAATTGCTAGAAAAGCGCATAGTTATGATCATATCCATGGCAATGATTATGCATATAGGCATCATGTCCGTGTCAAGTAGACCGAAACGATTCTACATCAACTACTATTACTCCACACATCGACCGACTCCTGCCTGCATCTAGAGTATTAAGTTCATGAAGAACGAAGTAACACATTAGGTAAGATGACATGATGTAGAGGGAGAAACTCAAGCAATATGATGAAAACCCCATCTTTTTATCCTTGATGGCAACAATACAAATACGTGCCTCGCTACCCCTATTTTGTCACTGGGTGAGGACACCGCAATATTGAACCCAAAACTAAGCACTTCTCCCATTGCAAGAATTACCAATCTAGTTGGCCAAACCAAACCAATAACTCGAAGAGACTTGCAAATATATGAAATCATGCATATAAGAATTCAGAGAAGATTCAAATAATATTCATAGATAATCTGATCATAAACCCATAATTCATCGGATCTCGACAAACACACCGCAAAAGAGTATTACATCAGATAGATCTCCATGAAGATCATGGAGAACATGGTATTGAAGAGCATAGAGAGAGAAGAAGCCATCTTGCTACTAGCTATGGGCCCGAAGGTCTGAGGTGAACTACTCACGCATCATCGGAGGGGCAATGGAGTTGATGTAGATGCCCTCCGTGATTGAATCCCCCCCCGGCAGATTACCGGAAAAGGCTCCTAGATGGGATCTCATGGGAATAGAGGCTTCCGGCGGCGGAAAAGTATTATCGTGGCTCTTTTTGGTATTGGGGAATATTTGGGAATTTATAGTAGGAAGATTAGGGTTAGGAGGCCTACAGGGGGGCCACAAGCCAGGGGGCGCGCCCTGCAGGCTTGTCACCTCCCGGCAGGTTTCCTTCCCTCCTCTCCAAGTCTGGCTGGTTTCTTCTGGTCCAAGAAAAATCATCGCGAATATTTTATTCAGTTTGGACTCCATTTAATATTCCTTATCTGCAATACTCAAAAACAAGGAAAAAACAGAAACTGGCACTAGGCACTAGGTTAATAGGTTAGTCCCCAAAAAAATATAAAATAGCATATTAATGCATATAAAACATCCAAAACAGATAATATAATAGCATGGAACAATAAAAAATTATAGATACGTTGGAGACGTATCAGCTGGCAGCGCCGGCAAGCTCAATGCAACGGCGCAGGAGGGGCCCAAACCGCGCCAGCCACGTCCCCGGTGCCTACCGGGTACCGAGGCGCACACATCTTCAGGAAGACCCGACAAGCCATCCCCCAGCAAGCGCGAGCCGACCGGCCACCGCTCCACCGCATCGCGACGCCAGTCACTAGTCGATGCGGTGTCGAGCCCTCAGATGGCTAAGTGGCTCTCGCTAAGCATGTGGCGACGCACCGGAAGACAGATTATATCCTTATGACACCCGTCCAGAGGCGTGTCAAGACACTAAGCACCAGGCAGCCGAGCGGTGGTAGAAGCTAGCTGGGGATGCGCCCCCACACGCCACCTAGGCTAGCATTTATGACATTTTGTCCTAAGTGCCAGAGTTAGGTATGATAGCACTGTTAGCTATCTAATCACTAGGTAATGTCTGTTTTGCCACTGTGGTTGCCCCTTGACCTATAAAAGGAGGCCCAAGGCAACCTAGCTCAAGATTCGGACCCTTGGAGACTTGTACTAGCATAGTAGCTCACACGAAGGCCTCCCTTGCTAGGTTTGAGCATTGTGCAAGCTTCGTGTTCCCCCATCCAATCCACCAAAGCAGGAGTAGGGTTTTACGCTTCCCAGCGGCCCAAACCTGGGTAAAACATCAGCGTCCCATCGTCGTGCTGTCCCATGGCCTCTGCTCTTTGTGCAAAGTGACCTCTCCCCTGCCAAACCACAAAGGGACCCTTGGTCCCACAGGTGATCGTGTGCATCCTGCCCCGACATCTTTGGCGCGCCAGGTAGGGGGCGTCATTTGCGCGAACCTGAGATTGTGAGCAGCGCGTCGATCTTCGCCGCCATCTTCTTCATCCATGGCTGCCAAGAAGAAGACCGGAGCGACCGCACATCCCTCCCCTTCGAAGGCCCCCTCGCACGCAGCCGCAGGCGCCACTAGCACCGCGGCGGCGATGAGTGAGGTGGGCGTCATGGGCGACACGACTGGCGTCGGCAGCGCCACCGTCGTGTCCCCCGCGGCCGGAACTGGGCGAGGAATGCCGAAGAGGAGCAAGCCCGCCCAATCCTAGGGAGGTACGACTCGATCCGGCAGAAGAAATAAAGAGATACACGTCTAAACTCCTCTCCCCTCTCCTTCCCCGCCTGTGATCAGTTCTGCCGAGGAGCGGTGCTGCGTCGCTGCCAATGTCGATAAGCTTGCATGAGGCTCGGTCCTGCATTTTCCCTGCCAAGGGTAAAATCTCGAGCAGAATGCTAGAGAGAATCCATCGGTTGGCACCCCCTGCAGGCGAACTACGGCAAGGCCCCGTTCACCAATGCCCCCGTCGCATTGGCCGTAACGGGACCGTTGGACGCGAAGGAAGGGAGACAGGGCTCAGCCATTTATGCTCGCTCCCCCATTTTTCGATTAGTTGTGAATGTTTACGTTAACCCGGTAGGCTCATGTCGAGAATTGCACTGACAACTAACGGGCTTCCAAGTTCCTCCGTTTGCCCCTCTTCGCTTTCTCTTCATCTCAGGGCAAAGGAAAGTACACACGTATGTTTTCACCTATTATTCCGAAGGGGAGAGGCGGCCACGAATGAAGGAAGGAACGACGAACACGAAAAAAGTACGCGCCAGGGCGGAAGAGGAACCGTGACGAAAGCTATGTTGACATGGTTATCAATTTTCGTTAAAATTCACGTTTGCATATCCCCTCATCAACCAAAGGTTTCGTATGGCAAGTCTTATGCGTGATGGAACCTTGCTATAATTGTTTGCGCCCATGTTTTGTTTCGAGCCTGCTCAATGAAACATGCGGCAGCATCAAACACTGCCAAGGAAAAACTTGCCGGCAGCGTGTCCTTGCCAGCAGAATGCTAAGGACCCGTTCCTCATAGCAATCGCGGCAACACGTTGTTGGCGGGTAACCAGAACGCGTAAAGAAAACGACCATACGAACACCAGTAGGGAAGCAAAGGGGATATCATACGTTTACATAAAAACATCAGTTCAACAAGAGGACCGGCCTTCTTCAGGATACCTATTGTGTCTTAAGTACATGATAGCATGACAGTAATGAAGGCTCAAAGTTAACCCCAGTAGCTCCCCTAGTTCCTTGGGACCGAGAGGACCCTGTCAGCAAGAGGACCGGCCTTCTTCAGGCCAGCAGAGGTGTCGGCGCCCGATGGCAGCTTCTTGAAACCATCGGAGAGGTCGAGTTCTGGGTGGAAGAAGGCGAGGTTGCTCAAGACCAGGAAGAGAGCGTCGCTGAAAGCACATTTGCTCCCTTGGTGGTTTTGGTAATTAATAACAACATATAAGTCATTGAACTAATGCCTCTACCAAGTATGTTTCAGGAAATGTTCAATGATAGGGATGGCAAAAGGATTGAGGAGATTGTGGAGATACCCCAAGATGCAAAGGAAATAGGTTGGCCAAGCTTCAAGGAAGAGGACTCTACATTTTATATTTGTGAGAAATCACTTTGAGTCCATAGGAAAGCCAATACTATTAAAAGGGGGTAAGGTCTTGATTGGTGAACAATATGCTCATACGTGCACAAGTGACATTCGCCAAAAACACCCACAAGCTCTCCCACCAAAGTCTGTCCAAAGCCTAACACTCAAAATCGATGCAACCAACTTTCCTATCCCGGTACCACCGATTCCAAACCCTAGACAGACTCAGCCAAACCCTTGCCACTTCGGTGCAACCGATTCCATACCGGTGCCACCGAGTTTAGGTTGCCAACTTTCTGTTACGCAAATTCACGTTTTCGGTCCCACCGAGAATGTTGGATCGGCGTCACCGAGATTGGAAATCTGACCGTTGGTCACCTTATCGGTGCAACCGAGATTCCTATATCGGTCTCACCGAGATTCAAAAGTTGCCACCTTTTGGTCACTTCGGTACCACCGAGATTCACACATCGGTGTCACCGAGTTGGTCATTTTGTGTGTAACGGTTGGATTTTTGGGGATGCCTATATATACCCCTTCACCACCAACCACTCGACAAGAGAGCACTCAGAACTATTCCATACTTGCCCATCCAGTTTTCTGAGAGAGAACCACCTAGTCTTGTGTTGAGGTTAAGATCTTCCACTCCAATCATATGGATCTTGATTTCTAGCCTCCCCAAGTTGCTTTCCACCAATCCCATCTCTTCTACCCAGCCAAATCTGTGAGAGAGTGATTGTGTGTTGAGGAGTCTATCATCTTGAAGCACAAGAGCAAGGAGTTCATCGTCATTACCGAGCCTATTACCTTTTGGAGGGTGGTGCCTCCTAGATTGTTTAGGTGTCACTTGGGAGCCTCCTACTGCGTGTTGTGGAGTGAACCAAGAAGTTTGTACGGGCAAGGAGATCGCCTACTTCGTGAAGATCTACCCATAGTGAGGCTAGTCCTTCGTGGACGGAAGCCGTTATGGAATAGTCAAGGTTGCTACTTCGTGGACCCTTATGGGTGGAGCCCTCCGTGGACTCTCGCGACCGTTACCCTCCGTGGGTTGAAGACTCCATAAACGTGGATGTACGATAGCGCCACCTATCGGAACCACGGGAAAAATCCATGCGTCTACAACTGCGTTTGATCCTTCTACCCTATCCCTTCTATACATGCTTGTTGTTATTTTCCGCTGCTATATACTCTTAGACTTGCATGTGTAGGGTGTACTTGACTTGCCATGAAATCATAAAAACTGTCAACCCTAAAACTTGGCATAGGCAAAAAAATTATTTGGTCAAGTAGTCTAATCACCCCCCCTCTAGACATACTTTCGGTCCTACAAGTGGTATCAGAGCTTTGGTCTCCATTGCTTAGGTCTCACAACCTAGGAGAGTATGGCGTCTAGTGAGGGAAGTTATCATCGTAGAGGTCCGTATTTTGATGGCACTAATTTTGCTAGTTGGAAGCACAAAATGAAAATGCATATTCTTGGTCATAACCCCGCCGTTTGGGCTGTTGTTCGTGTTGTCTTGCAAGGTGAGTTCTTTGCGGATGGACAGGAACCGGATCGTGAAGCGACCGCGGATGAGTTGAAGATGTTGCAACTCAATGCTCAAGCATGCGACATTCTATTCAACTGCTTGTGCCCCGAAGAATTCAACAAAATCAGTCGTCTTGAGAATGCAAAAGAGATTTGGGATACTTTGGTTGATATGCACGAAGGAACCGTGTCCGTGAGAGAATCCAAGTTAGATGTTCTTCAAGGTCAGCTTGACAAGTTCAAGATGAAGGATGGTGAAGGAGTCGCAGAGATGTACTCTAGGCTAGCTCTCATCACAAATGAGATTGCCGGCTTAGGAAGTGAAGAAATGACCGACAAATTCATCATCAAGAAGATACTTAGAGCTTTGGATGAAAGATACGACACCGTGTGCACATTGATCCAAATGATGCCCAACTACAAAGATCTCAAGCCTACGGAAGTCATTGGAAGGATTGTTGCTCATGAGATGACACTCAAAGACAAGGAAGAGCTACATCACAAGTCTAGCGGTGCTTACAAAGCCACAAGTGATGCTCCCGCAACTTCAAACAACAACCTTGTCACAAATGAAGAGATAAGCCTCATGGTCAAGAAATTCAACAAGTTCTACAAGAATAGAGGCAAAGAGAGAAGTTCCAATTCAAGATACGATGAGAAGCGTTCGTCAAGTCATGACCGCAATTGCTACAATTGTGGGAAGCCCGGACACTACTCAAATGAGTGCACGGCTCCTTACAAACGAAGAGAAGAGTCACCACGAAGACGAAGCTCAAGGAATGATTCACCTCAAAGAGAGAGAAGGAGTAAAGATGATCGTTATGAACGAAGACCCTCAAGGAGAAGTAGGGATTCGGAGAAGAAGGACAAGTACACCAAGAGCTACACAAGAAGAAAACATCAAGCTCATGTTGGTGAAATGGGTTTCCGGCTCCGACTCCGACGACAACTCCGAGAGAAGCTATCACTCCGACTCCGACTATAGTCAAGATGATGGTGTTGCCGGAATTGCTCTAGTGACTACCAACTCCTACGATCTATTTGATTCACCAAACGAAGGGAGTGGAAGTTGCTTCATGGCTAAAGGCCCCAAGGTATCACACCCCGAATATCTTGATTTTGATAGTGATGAAGATGATTTGCTTTGTGATGATGACTTGCTTTGTGATAAAACTAGTGATATTGATAAAAATGAACTTGATAATTCTCATCCTAGTCAAGATAGGTCAATTGATGATGAGAAGATGAAAATAGAAGAATTAACTAAAGAACTAAACACTCTTAAGTTAGCTCATAAATCTACTCTCGAAGATCATAGAGAGCTTGTGAGAACTCATGAGAAGCTACGCTTCGAGAAGCTCAACTTGGAGCAAGAGCATGAGTTTCTCAAAGCTATCAATGACGATCTCCGAAAGAAGACTTCATCTTATCTAGCCAAGCGACTACTCTTGTCTACATTCATGCCTCAAGTTAAAAATAAGCAATCTAGTAACAAAGGCAAGAAAGATTCTTCTTCTAGTAGCAACAATAAAAATGCTAAACCCAATGATGTTGCTTCTAGTAGTTCTATTGATTCCACTAATGATGATTCTCTTAGCCAAGTTACACTTGAGCAAGAAAATGCTTTATTGAAAGGAATTATAGAGAAAGGTGTCTACAAGAGTCTTGCCGGATGTAAGCAATTTGAGGAAATTGTACGCAAGAACGGAGGATACCAGAAGAATCGTGGTGTTGGCTACTTCAACGCTAATGGAGTTGAATGGGAAGAAGGTTAATACCCCAAGCCCAAGTTTGTTCCTCAAAAGGAGAAGTATGAAAATACTCTTCCCAAGGGGACAAACACTCAAGATGACCTTCCACCACAAGACCACAAGCTCAAGGGCAAGAACAAGCTTCAAGAGGACATTGACTCATATGAAGATGAATCCCTAGCTATGGTGGAGTGGGTTCCCAAGGCTACTTCAAGCTCAACTTCTACAAAGGCTACTTCAACACCAAGGATCCCCATCAACTTGATGTGGGTTCCCAAGAAGAAGAACTAGTAAGTTCTTGAGGGGTGACTCCGCCAATGAAATTCATTCACATTCATTATTGGCAAGAATTATTTGCAATCAACATCAACTCTATGCAATAGTTCAAGGAGTCACACATTCCCTCAAAGGTAAGCAATGGACAAGGTAATCAACAAATCAATGGACATCATAACATATGCTTTGCACTCCATGTCCATAGATATCCTTGTATTTGTCTCTTGTGTGTGTTGGGACTAACCCATGTAGGTGAGAAGAGTAAGGAAACAACAAAGATGCTCCCAACTCTTGGTGATCTTCATCAACCTTGAGCATCCACAACTACCTCACCAACATGAAGTCTTCATCGACAAAACCCAAGGTTAGTTTATCCCTCTCATGGGGGGATGTCACATCAAGGGGGAGCTTTATTCTAAGACTTGAGTCAAAGCATCTCTTAGTATGTGACAACATTAAATGCTTTATGTAAAAGTGGTAACCCCACTCATGCTTAAACGATGAGTATGACCTATGATCAAGTATTCTTACTTGGCTCCTAAGTCAAATACTCATATATAGATGACTTCGTCATCGCCCAAATGCTTGTTAGATGCTAGTGTGTTTGTGCATGTTTGTCATGATTTCATTCGACATCTTTATTGTGTGAGCATGTTGGTCTGCATTTATTTTCTCATTCGAGGACATCCAATTGTTGCTATTTGGCTTTTGATTTATCTTTTGCCAATTGGATGGACAAGAATGCCTAGGACCACTCTTTAGCTATCTATGCTTTCTCACCTCATATTCTATTCATGCTGCATCACAAAATTTGAACAAGTACTTTTCGATCCCTCTGTGTGTGGAGCACTCGGAGTTCCGTATCGACAAGGACTGACCATTAAAACCTCCCAAGTGCATCTCGATGGAACCAACCCACAATCTCGGTCTCACCGAATGCCTAGGGTTGATCTGGTTTTCAACCTCGGTACTGCCGATTTCATATTCTCGGTTACACCGAGTTTCCCTGTCAACTGACAGTTGTGGAACTCGGTGACACCGAAAACATAAAATCGGTACCACCGACAGTGGAGGGTATATATATCTGTGGACCCGACGCTTTGAAATTTCATCCTCAAACCGTCGCGCTCCCAAACCCTAAGCTGCCGCCCCAAGACCCCTGGTCGTCTCCCTTGTCCTCCTGCGCTCCTCCACCGCTGGGAATCGTCGTCGCCGACGAAATCTGCTCCATCGTCACCGCCGTAGCGGATCCGCACCAAGTTAGGGTACGGATTCGACCTCCTTTGCGCCTCCACTTCTAATTCATGCGCATTGTTTTCGTTTTATCTATAAGCCACTGTTTGCACTGCCTCCAATCCACAAGAACATCCATAGTCTAGCGAATAATTGATTTTCTAGGGTTTGCCTTCCGCCCGACGCAACTCGGTAGAACTGAAGTGAGAAAATCGGTACCACCGATTTTCGTTTCTGTGTTGCTGAGAACTGTCTCGGTGAAACCGAGTATTCCTTTTCGGTCCCACCGAAAAGGGTGCCAAGTTTCTGTTAAAGGGACAGTCAGTCTCGGTGTCACCGAAAATTTTTCTTCGGCCTTACCGATTTGTATCTGACAGAATGCAAAACTTTGAAAAAAATTTGTTCAAACTTTCAAAAACAGCTGATAATTTTGTGATGACTCATCTTCTTCTGCTCCTCTATACTCTATTCACAGGGTCAGTATGTCAAGTGCTGAGGACAGTGAGAACAACTTCAGAGAGCAAAGTGTTGAGATGGATTCAGGCACTAGTCCTGAGTCTAGTTCCAGTTCTGATCCAGGCACCCCCAGTTCTCATGGGTTGCCCAAAGCTGCTACAAGGACAAGGAAGAAGCTGAACCCAGATGAAGAAGATTCAGAATTTGTGCCAGAAGAAATTCTTGCCAAGAAGCAAGAGAAAGCTGCCAATGAAGCTACTTCTTCCAGGAAAGTTGTTGGGAAAGTCTATGCTAGCTCTGAAGCTAGGAGAGCACCTGAGAGTGCTAGAGCTACCATGACTATTGAGCCTCCAAAGAAGAAATCATTACCCAAGAAGGCAGGAGAGAAGAAGAAAGCAAGAAAGAGGATTGTTCATGTTATCGGCAGAAGGACTTCCATGTATGAAGATCCAGAAGAGGCTGCTGGTGCTGATGCTGAGGAGGAGGAAGAACATGTTGAGAAGGCTCCTCCCAAGAAGAAGCAAAAGAAGCTCATGTCTGATGCTATGCCAAAGAGCGGTACTGCCAAGAGTACCAAATCTGCTGGAAAGAAGCCTGCTGTAGAGAAACCTAAGAGATTGTCTAGGCACATTCCTGCTTCTGAGAAGAACAAAGGGACTACCTCCAGAGTTGAGGATGATGATGCAATGTTAGCTTTGATGAAGCTTAGACCCCACCTTCCAGAGCACAATGCCAGCTATCCACTAGCTGAGGATATGAAAAAGAGGAAGGATACATGTTTGAGGGCATGGAGAGCTGCTGATCCATATGCCCAGAGAAAGAAGACAGCTGTGGACTACAGATTTTTCACCAAAGAGCAACAGGATTTCTATGAGACTGTGCTCCTTGACAAGAGTCCAGCTGTGAGCGATATGCGCTATGTTGACTGGAAATTCATCGAGGAAAACAAAGACTACTTTCCAAGTGTCCAAGATAATTTCCACTGCATATGTTTGGACGAGTTTGTTGGCAGAGAGTTCACTGCTTGGAATGATGAAATGATCATGCAATTCTACTCCACTGCACATTTCTATGGAGATGGTAGAATTGTATGGATGACTGAAGGTGCAAGGTATGAATCCACTGTTGAAGAATGGGCTACCATCTTAGGAGTCCCAGAAGCACAGGATGGTGATTTGGATGTCTACTCAGAATCCAAGGAGAGCCACAATGCTATGGCAAATATGTACAAGGAGATCCCTGCTGCAAATGTGAAGACTCACAAGCTAGGATCTATCTATTTCCTTCAGGCTGGCCTCCGCACCATGAACACCATTTTGAGGCATACTTTGATGCCCAAGTCAGGAGATGAAAAGATGATCCGAGGCTACTCCATAAATATGCTGATCCACCTTGACAGACACACCAGGATCAGAGTCATGGATTTGATTGTTGAGACAATCAAGAGGGTTGCTGCTGATCAGAAGCGCTCTTGCTGTTATGCACCCTACATCCAGATGCTTATCAACTCAAAGTTGGAGAAGCACATTTTTGCTCTAGATCGTCCACATCTACCCCTACAGCCAGATCTCGAGGACAATGTTGTGGTGATGAACCCAGATCATCCCACTTCAGCTGCTGCTCAAGCAGAGGCAGAGGCAGCTAGAGCCGCTAGTGCTCAAGTCCCTAGATCCAGAAATGAGCAAATGGATCTTCTGATTTCATCAGTCCAGGACATGAAGAAGGATATCAAGGAGATACTGGAGAATCAGAACAGTATTGTGAGAATATTTGAGAACAGAATCAAGACACTAAATGATAAGGTGGATGGACTGACGAAGACAGTGAATGAGCTCAAGAAGGAAGTTGACTCAGTGCCTCTTCGTCATTCTTCTGATTCTGATGATGACGATGATGATGATGATGGATCACCTCTCAGGACAGGCACACAGTTTCCCACTCAGGCCAGATCAGCCACTGTGCCAGCTCCAGACTTGAGGCCCTCTTCATCAGCTCCTGCTGCTGTCACCTCAGCTCCTGCTCCATCAGCTCCAGTTCCTCCAGCTGCTACACCAACTCCATCAACGACATCTGCAGAGATCTTCGCCGACGCTGTTCTCTCGACTCCTTCATCAACAACCGGAGGAGATCAGCCCAAGAACGATTAATTGTATGCCTTTGAACTTTTTGGTAACTTGTTGCCAAAGGGGGAGAAGTGTATATAGATCTTTAGGCTTCGAGTGAGAGAGCGTTTTTGATGTCTTTGCTGCTGCTTTTCAAAAACAATTTCGTCTTTTGGTTGCTTGTGATACATGGTTCTTTGTGTTTGATCACGTGTGTTATGCAACTATTTCCTATCATCTTAATGCTCATGAGATGATCATTATCTTTGCTTGATTGTGTTGTGCTATGATGCTCATTCTAATTATTCTCGCACACCACCAAGTTGTATGTGACATGGAAGAAGTGCCCCATGTACCTAATCGATTGTGCATTTGCATTCAAACGCAAATTCAAAATAATGCACAAATTTAGGGGGAGCTCTTGCTTATCACATACTTCTCATAGCGACGATTATATTCATTGATTATATCATATGTCGAAGCTATGATCTATATGTTGTCATCAATTACCAAAAAGGGGGAGATTGAAAGCACATTTGCTCCCTTGGTGGTTTTGGTAATTAATAACAACATATAAGTCATTGAACTAATGCCTCTACCAAGTATGTTTCAGGAAATGTTCAATGATAGGGATGGCAAAAGGATTGAGGAGATTGTGGAGATACCCCAAGATGCAAACGAAATAGGTTGGCCAAGCTTCAAGGAAGAGGACTCTACATTTTATATTTGTGAGAAATCACTTTGAGTCCATAGGAAAGCCAATACTATTAAAAGGGGGTAAGGTCTTGATTGGTGAACAATATGCTCATACGTGCACAAGTGACATTCGCCAAAAACACCCACAAGCTCTCCCACCAAAGTCTGTCCAAAGCCTAACACTCAAAATCGGTGCAACCAACTTTCCTATCACGGTACCACCGATTCCAAACCCTAGACAGACTCAGCCAAACCCTAGGCACTTCGGTGCAACCGATTCCATACCGGTGCCACCGAGTTTAGGTTGCCAACTTTCTGTTACGCAAATTCATGTTTTCGGTCCCACCGAGAATGTTGGATTGGCGTCACCGAGATTGGAAATC
This sequence comes from Elymus sibiricus, assembly GCA_039707655.1. NCBI lineage: Eukaryota > Viridiplantae > Streptophyta > Magnoliopsida > Poales > Poaceae > Elymus > Elymus sibiricus. The sequence continues at coordinate 166,282,123 of CM077667.1, forward strand.
TGACCGTTGGTCACCTTATCGGTCTCACCGAGATTCAAAAGTTGCCACCTTTTGGTCACTTCGGTACCACCAAGATTCACACATCGGTGTCACCGAGTTGGTCATTTTGTGTGTAACGGTTGGATTTTTGGGGATGCCTATATATACCCCTTCACCACCAACCACTCGACAAGAGAGCACTCAGAACTATTCCATACTTGCCCATCCAGTTTTCTGAGAGAGAACCACCTAGTCTTGTGTTGAGGTCAAGATCTTCCACTCCAATCATATGGATCTTGATTTCTAGCCTCCCCAAGTTGCTTTCCACCAATCCCATCTCTTCTACCCAGCCAAATCTGTGAGAGAGTGATTGTGTGTTGAGGTGTCTATCATCTTGAAGCACAAGAGCAAGGAGTTCATCGTCATTACCGAGCCTATTACCTTTTGGAGGGTGGTGCCTCCTAGATTGGTTAGGTGTCGCTTGGGAGCCTCCTACTGCATGTTGTGGAGTTAACCAAGAAGTTTGTACGGGCAAGGAGATCGCCTACTTCGTGAAGATCTACCCATAGTGAGGCTAGTCCTTCGTGGACGGAAGCCATTATGGAATAGTCAAGGTTGCTACTTCGTGGACCCTTATGGGTGGAGCCCTCCGTGGACTCTCGCGACCGTTACTCTCCGTGGGTTGAAGACTCCATAAACGTGGATGTACGATGGCGCCACCTATAGGAACCACGGGAAAAATCCATGCATCTACAACTGTGTTTGATCCTTCTACCCTATCCCTTCTATACATGCTTGTTGTTATTTTCCGCTGCTATATACTCTTAGACTTGCATGTGTAGGGTTTACTTGACTTGCCATGAAATCATAAAAACTGTCAACCCTAAAACTTGGCATAGGCAAAAAAATTATTTGGTCAAGTAGTCTAATCACCCGCCCCTCTAGACATACTTTCGGTCCTACAGTCGTGAGCCAGCTTCCGGGATTCGTTGGCGAAGCAAGCGGTCCTGTCATCCTCGTACATCTTCAACCCCTTGATCACGCCTTCAAAGAAGAGTGTCAGCTTGACGCTCGAAACCTCGTGCTTACCAACGGAGAAGGCCCAGCTCTTCATGTCCATATTTGCAATCTGGGCAGTGAGGTGCTCGGCGATGTCAGTCATGCTCCTAATCCAGAGGTCGCGCTGCTGAATCTGGTTCTCCTGTTTGTCCTCTGCTTCTTTCTAGAGGGTCTTCGCATTGTTCAGGTCCATCAGCAGCAGTTTCTCGCGAACACCGGCATATTCAAGGTCTTTCTTCAAGGAGGCAAGCCTCGCTAGAGATGGTATCATTGGCGGCATTGAGATCTTGGCTCTTGGAGGACAGTTGCGATTGTGCCTCTTCCAGAGTGGTTTTTGCTTTCCGCTCTTCCTCCTTGAGGGCCCCGATCTCCTTGCTACTCCCAGCAAGGTCCTCCATCAGCTTCTTCACTTGGGCCTCGAGATCAGACTTGGCGAAAGATGCAGCAGCAAGCTCGTCGACCACTTTCTCCAGTTGAGCTGAGGACTCCAGAGAAAGCGAGTCGAGAGTGGTTTTGTGGCCATCCTCCAGCCCCTTAGTGCGTTGCTGGACGAGGCCCTCGAATTCCTTGTCCTTGCCGCGGAGAGTAGCTTCAAGGGTCTCCTCCCGAGAGGAGATGTTTGCCTCTCTGGTGTTCAGAAGCGCTTCGCGATCCACCAGTCGAGACTCCCGGGCAGCGACGTCCTCCTTGGCCATGGATAGCATCTCATACTGCCTCTTCAGCGAAAAGACCCGTCGGTTGTACCATTCTCACAGCTCGTTCCATTTGTCCCTCAGATGCTGGTCCACGAGCTCTGTCGAGTCACACTGCTCCTTGACCGCCTGCCATTTGAGGCTGTACCTACTCTACACATCCTTGAGCCCTGCCGCCATGGATTCCAAGAAAGCCATGTCTTTGGCGCCATCAGCAGAATCGTCAATTTCTTCAACCCTCTGAGACAGCGGTGCCAGTATCCTTCTGATTTCCTCATCAAGGTTTGCGCCTACTGAGAAGGATGAGCCAGGAATTGTGGGACCTAGCTGAGCAGTGACCAGCGCCAGTTTGTTCACAGGAGACTGCAGGGCCGAAGCCAGAGGATAGCTTGATGCGGAGGGCCCCATGGATTGTAGAGGAGCTTTCTCCTCGATAACCATACCTAGGCCAGATGCGCCGCCGGGGGCTGGTTCTGTCCTCTCTAAGGATTCCTGAGCATTTCCGGCAACCTGCCCATGGCCCTCCGCGGCAGCAATCTTCATCGCCTCCTCAGCAGCATCCTTCCCGATGCGAGCCACTTCTTCCAGCAACTCAGGCTCCTCAAGTGGCTAAGCTACAGACAAAAGCAGCAAGTGGAAAAATTAAAGTCAGAAATCAACAAAAACACAAGAAGAAAGAAAAGGGGGAAGTAGAAATGCAGGCAAGTGGGTTACCCAACATTGGTTTAGGAGGGACATCCTCTCCCCCGGCAACGTCCGTTGCCGGCGCTCGGTCTTCCCCCGTCCCTTCGGCGGCAGACTTAGCACGGGCAATCCCCTCGGTGGAGGCCTTTGCTGGCGGTTCCTCCCCACGGGCGATAGTCGATGAGAGACCTTGGAAGGAGGGCTCCCCCCGGCGAGTCCCTCCTGGACAGCTCTCTCCCATCTCCCTGTCAGGCGTGGGGAGATGCCCTTCCTCATCCTCGCCAGCAGTCGAAGTCAGCCCTAGAGCTTCGCGAAGAGGGCTGGACCGGGGGCTAAGTGATGGATCTTCCTCCGTGCATCCTGCCGGGTTCGTGCCCTCCACGAAACCTGGCTCTGCCGCGGGTTTGGCCCGCTTGGCTCGATGTGCAGGGGTCTCCCTATCACTGTCAGGTTTAGCTATAAACGATCAGTCAAGAGATCAAAGACAGAAAGCATTGGCAAGGACCTTAATTGAATAACTTACTCTGAGGCAATGAGCATGGAGCCCAGCTCGTATGACACAGGCGGCGGGGTTGATCTGCCCCCCTTCAAAGTTGGAGGAGCGGAGCTTGGCGGGGGGACCGGGACCTCTGGCAAGGTCGAACTTGGTGGAGAAGTTGGGCTTGCCGGGGTGCTGGGGTCCACCCCCAGGACCACCCGTCGCTTGGCGGGAGGAGACTTGGCCTGAGAAATGTGGGAGGAGTGGCGGTGTGGTGCTTCATGCTTGCCTCCCCTGGTGGTCATCTTCTTCACCTTTTGGGCGCTCGGCGAAGACGCGGGGGTCGCTGCCTCGCGGTTGACGCGCTCACGAAGGCGGCGCCCTAGCACCGGTGCTTCGAGCTCTCCTTCCTCCGCCTCCGGCTCCTTCGCCTCCGGCTCCTTCGCCTCCTCCATCTCACTCCCCTCCTGGGTTCTTGTCGCAGTGGTTTGGGAGGCCCCGACCCCGGCAGACTCGAACCCGGTAGCCTCCTCCGTGGTGTGCTTTCCGCCCTCCTCTTTAGAAGAATCATCACCCTCGGGCTCTTCCTCTTCCTCTTCCCCGGAGCCCATTCTCTTGGCGGCTCTGACCTCCTTGTCCTCCGCGATCCGAGCTGCAATGAATGCCTCCTCTGCCCTAGTAGTTGGCTGGATCAGTTTGTCCTCCGCCTTGGAAGCCCTTTCTTCCAGGCGAGAGACCCAGTCCATCTCGTCTTCCAGGGCATGCAGCTCCCAATCGGATTTGACCCCGGAGGCATTGCAGTCGGGCATCCATTGCAGAATCTAACTCCGGGCCGAATTGAGGTGCAGAGGGATGACACTTGCCGACAAATGTAACGGCCCGAGACGGCCGAACAGCTGCTTGTACAGCCAGCCATGGTCGCAAACCGTCAGGTTGTTCGCGGGGCCTGGGTACAGTCACATCCTGTCAGCAGCCCCGTTGAACTCCCATGCGAATCTGTCCCCCTTCTCCAGCGGCGCCGGAGGAAGTCGGCCCCCACATGATCGATGGTCAGCCTGGCAGCTTTCAGACGGGTGATCCTTTTTAGCGCCGGGCGGAGCCTCTCGTCGGTGAGGCCCAACTTGCTCCAGTCGCTGCCGCGCGTGACACATCCAGTCCACGCCAAGCAGAACTCGGGGGCTTCTTCATCCTTATTCCAACACCCGTCGCCCCTCCACTCTTCCCACTTCTCGCGCTGCTGGCCAGGGAGGTAATCCCAGTCTTCCTTCTTGCCCCAAGGGATCCAGCTTATGTTCCCCGAGCGGTCGGATTTGTGTTCGATCCGAGGGACGAAGAAGTGTTTGAACAAATCCACATTGGGAGCAACTCCGACGAAATTCTCGCACAGATGGGCAAAAATCGCCATGCACGCCATTGCATTGGGCGTGAAATCCAGAAGGTGGAATCCATACACCGTAATCATGGCACAGAAGAAATCAGAGAAAGGGGGGAAAGTCCACAGAAAAAGTACGCGCAGAAGAAGCGGTATGAATCTGATCTCTTCTTCTCCTTGGGGCTGTCCGGCAGAACTACGGGTGCTCCATGCCCGTTCGTCGCCCTCCCCCACATGTAGGCATACCTTGCAATCAAAGCATTGCCGTCCAAGTTCGACGGGGAGAAAACCACATCTCTCTGTCCAAGTCTCTCCAGCTCTTCTGCTTTTCTCTTCCTCTCGTCAGCCGCTGGGGCCGCCGACACGGCCGACTGCTTCACCTTCAGAGCGCTCATCTTCTTCCCCATCTCTTGGGCTCTCAAGAGTGGCGGAGGGACTAGCAGCGCTTGGAGGACGAGTGGCGGCGGCGGAAGCAGTTTCTTGGCTTGAGGAGGAAGATGAAGGAAGGAGAAACGAACGCAAATGAGCAGCTCCCCTGCACGTTCCCTTTTTTAAGGAAAACCGCGCGGGGGCTGGCTCCTCGCTATCTATTCGGAGAAATGCCATTTCTTGTACTGGCAATGGCTACTGTTCCATGTCCCCATGACCTGCGGTAATCGCGTGGAGTGGACGTGGGTTTGACAAGTCATCATAACCAAGTGCTTGAGGGCAGCACTTCCTCGACGCGTGTCCGTGCACTGTTTGGGGCCTAACCCAACGTGCCAAGCGACACGTTTGGCTCAGGCCCGGGCACTTCTGTCGGGGTACACAAACAGAGCTGCTTATTCCCCCCTGACTTGTGCACGGACGGTAAGCCTCCAACCCGATGGCCTAAGCCTACCGGGAAAAGCTACCACCCCGCCAACACCAATACAAGCCAGAGAAGTCGCTCTACGAGAGATCAAGGAGCGCATCAAAAAGACCAACACCCCGGCAGAGGCAGCCTACGCTGGCTAGCAATGCCAGCAAGCTCAATGCAACGGCCCAGGAGGGGCCCAAACCGTGCCAGCCACGTCTCCGGTGCCTGCCGGGGACCGAGGCGCATGCAACTTCAGGAAGACCCGGCAAGCCATCCCCCGGCAGGCAGGAGCCCATCGGCCACCGCTCCACCGCATCGCGACGCCAATCACTTGTCGATGCGGTGTCGAGCCCTCACATGGCTAAGTGGCTCTCGCTAAGCACGTGGCGACGCACCAGAAGACATATTATATCCATATGACACCCGTCCAGAGGCGTGCCAAGACACTAAGCACAAGGCAGCCGAGCGGTGGTAGAAGCTTGCCGGGGATGCGCCCCCGCACGCCACCTAGGCTAGCATTTATGGCATTTTGTCCTAAGTGCCAGTGTTAGGTATGATAGCACTGTTAGCTATCTAATCACTAGGTAATGTCTGTTTTGCCACTATGGTTGCCCCTTGACCTATAAAAGGAGCCCCAAGGCAACCTAGCACTAGATTCGGACCCTTGGACACTTATACTAGCATAGTAGCTCACCCAAAGGCATCCCTTGCCGGGTTTGAGCGTTGTCCAAGCTTCGTGTTCCCCCATCCAATCCACCAAAGCAGGAGTAGGGTTTTACGCTTCCCAGCGGCCCGAACCAGGGTAAAACACCAGCGCCCGATCGTCGTGCTGTTCCATGGCCTCTGCTCTTTGTGCAACGTGATGATACGTCCATTTTGCATGATGATTTCCTACTGTTATTTATTATGTTTTGTTGAATAATAATGCTTTGGGGAGTGATTCTAATGCCTTTTCTCTCATAATATGCAAGGTTTACACAAAGCGGGAGGATACCGGCAGCTGGAATTCTGGACCCAAGAAAAGCACATCATAGATACCTATTCTGCACAACTCCAATGAAGATAAAATTTTACGGAGATTATTTTTGGAATAAATAAAAATTAGTGGAGCAAAAAACTACCGGAGGGGCCACCCTGGTGGGCACATGACACCAGGGCCCGCCCTGCTGGGTTGTGCCCTCCTCGGCCCACCTCCGGTGCCCATCTTCTGGTATAAATTCACTTTTAACCTAGAAAAAATAAGAGGAGCGCTTTCGGGACAAAGCGCCGCCGCCTCGAGGCGGAACTTGGGCAGGAGCACTTTTGCCCTCCGGCGGAGCGATTCCTTCAGGGGAACTTCCCTCCCGGAGGAGGAAATCGAAGCCATCGTCATCACAAACTCCCCTCTCATCTTTGGGAGGCCAATCTTCATCAACATCTTCAACAGCACCATCTCCTCTCAAACCATAGTTCATCTCTTGTGTTCAATCTTTGTACCGGAACCTCGCGAGAGTCCACGGAGGGCTCCACCCATAAGGGTCCACGAAGTAGCAACCTTGACTATTCCATAACGGCTTCCGTCCATGAAGGACTAGCCTCACTATGGGTAGATCTTCACGAAGTAGGCGATCTCCTTGCCCGTACAAACTTCTTGGTTCAACTCCACAACACGAAGTAGGAGGCTCCCAAGCGACATCTAACCAATCTAGGAGGCACCAGCCTCCAAAAGGTAATAGGCTTGGCAATGTCGATGAACTCCTTGCTCTTGTGCTTCAACATGATAGACTCCTCAACACACAATCACTCTCTCACAGATTTGGCTATGGTGGAAGAGATTGATTTTGTGGAAAGCAACTTGGGGAGGCTAGAGATCAAGATTCATATGGTTGGAATGGAATGGCATGATCTCAACACAAGAGTATGTGGCTCTCTCTCAGAAAATTGGATGGGGGCAAGTATGGAATAGTTCTGAGTGCTTCTCTTTCGAGTGGGTGGTGGTGAAGGGGTATATATAGGCATCCCCAAAAATCCAACCATTACACCAAAAGTGACCAACTCGGTGACACCGATGTGTGAATCTCGGTGGTACCGAAGTGACCAATAGGTGACAATTTTTGAATCTCGGTGAGACCGATATATGAATCTCGGTGGTACCGATCAGGTGACCAACGGTCAGATTGCGCAATCTCGGAGATGCCGATCTAACAAACTCGGTGGTACCGATTTTGTGAATCGAGGTAACAGAAAGTTGGCAACCCAAACTCGGTGGCACCGAAGTGGGATCGGTTGCACCGATGTGCTAGGGTTTGGCATGGGTCTGTCTGAGTTTGGGAATCGGTGGCACCGAGTGGAAAGTGTTGGTTGCACCGATTTTGGATATTTGACTTTGGACAGACTTTTGTGGAAGAGCTTGTGGGTGTTTTTGGTGACTATCACTTGTGCACGTATGAGCATTTTGTTCACCAACAGTACCTTACCCCTTTTAATAGTATTGGCTTTCCTATGGACTCAAAGTGATTTCTCACAAAGTAAAATGTAGAGTCCTCTTGCTTGAAGCTTTGCCAATCCATTTCCTAGCATCTTGGAGTTATCCACAATCCTTTTGCCATCCCTGTCATTGAACTTTTCCTGAAATATGCTTAGTGGAAACATTAGTTCAATGACATATATGTTGTTATTAATTACCAAAACCACCAAGGGAGCAAATGTGCTTTCATTGGGCTACCTTGCTGCACCTTATTTACCGTTACTGTTACTTGCTCGTTACCAATTATCTTGCTATCAAACTATCTGTCACCTACAATTTCAGTACTTGCAGAAATTACCTTGCTAAAAACCGCTTGTCATTTCCTTTTGCTCCTCATTGGGTTCGACACTCTTACTTATCAAATGGACTACAATTGATCCCCCATACTTGTGGGTCATCACGTGACCTCTCCCCTGCCGAACCACAAAGGGACACTTGCTCCCATATGTGATCGTGTGCATCCTACCCCGACAGGTTCGACACTCTTACTTATCGAAAGGACTACGATTGATCCACTATACTTGTGGGTCATCAGAGGACTAAGGAAATGTTTCTCATTTATGGAGGTGATCAGGAGCTCGTCGTAAAGGGTTACGTCGATGCAAGCTTTGACACTGATCCGGATGACTCTAAGTCTCAAACCGGATACATATTTATTCTCAATAGTGGAGCGGTAAGCTGGTGCAGTTCCAAGCAAAGCATGGTAGCTGATTCTACATGCGAAGCGGAGTACATAGCTGCCTCGGAGGCGGAAAAGGAAGGTGTCTGGATGAAGCAGTTCAACTCAGATCTTGAAGTTGTGCCCAGTGCACTGTACCCAATGACTCTGTTCTGTGACAACACTGGTACCATTGCTCTAGCCAAGGAACCAAGGTTTCACAAGAGGACCAGACACATAAAGCGACGCTTCAATTCCATCCGGGATTACATCAAAGAGGAGGACATAAATATTTGCAAAGTGCACACGAATCTGAATGTCGCAGACCCATTGACTAAGCCTCTTCCACGAGCAAAGCATGATAAACACCAGAACTGTATGGGTGTTAGATTCATTACAATGTAAATCACATAGTGATGTGAGCTAGATTATTGACTCTAGGGCAAGTGGGAGACTATTGGAAATATTCCCTAGAGGCAATAATAAAGTGATTATTATTATATTTCCTTGTTCATGATAATCGTTTATTGTCCATGCTATAACTGTATTTATTGGAAACTCAAATACATGTGTGGATACATAGACAACACCATGTACCTAGTGAGCCTCTAAAGGACTAGCTTGTTGATCAAAGATGGTCAAGGTTTCCTGGCCATAGACATGAGTTTTCATTTGATAACGAGATCACATCATTAGGAGAATGATGTGATGGACAAGACCCAAACTATGAACGTAGCATATGATTGTGTCAAGTTTATTGCTATTGTTTTCTGCATGTCAAGTATCTGTTCCCATGACCATGAGGTCATGCAACTCACTGACACCGGAGGAGTACCTTGTGTGTATCAAACGTCGCAACGTAACTGGGTGACTATAAAGATGCTCTATAGGTATCTCCGAGGGTGTCTGTTGAATTGGCATGGATCAAGACTGGGTTTTGTTACTCCGTGTGACGGAGAGGTATCTCAGGGCCCACTCAGTAATACAACATCATAATGAGCTTGCAAGCAAAGTGACTAAAGAGTTAGCCATAGTGTTGGGGATATAACCCCGTGGTGAGACCCGCCCAGGAGGGGCCGGGTCATACCTGGCAGCTCATAGCCAAGAACTATAAGGTGGGCCTGAAGATGAAGGCCAGGCTGCATGGTGGTTTACCTGACGGGCCAAGACGAAGGCCCAGAGACAGAAGATGGTGTGAAGACCCGGGCGGTTAAGCCGCCCGGAGACGACTTGCCCAAGACGGCAAGGCGGCTTAGAGACAGGATCAATTACGATGTATGAGTCGGTTTAGGACTCGTGTAACCCAGGGCTTCGACCTCCTATATAAAGGCGAGACCCTGGGGCGGCTTAGACAGAAAACCAATCAATCCAGAACTAGGTCAAGCGAATCCGCTCCCTTGTAATCGATACTCCAAGCAATACAACACAAGCAGGACGTAGGCTTTTACCTCTTCTTGAGGGGCCAAACCTGGGTAAACTCGTGTCCCTCATCTCGACCAACCCCTTTGAGTCCACCGCCTTAGCGATGGCCTCGAACCTAAGTCTTCGGACATCTGCCATGACAAAACCACGACAGTTGGCGCCCACCGTGGGGCTAGCGCTCGGTGGTGTTGAGTTCTCAAAGGGCTCTCTCCCAGGGATCGAGGGGTACGCTGTTGGCAGGATGACCAAGAGTCGTCGCGGCCGGCTCTACACCAACGACGCCGGCTGGGGCCCCGAGGCCGACTCAATTGAGTACAGTTTCCGGGTCCCCTTTGGCGGAATCCACGTCTTCATCGGCAAGATCGGCGGATCTAAACCCGGGCCGGACATCTGCACCGACATCGTCGAACCGGCCCGGCGCGAGCAACCCGCCCGACGCGTGCAACCCGCCCGTGCTGACCAGGGCAGGAAGCATGTCTTTGTCGGCTTCACCCAGGGGATGGAGTTGGAAGGTTCTATGTCACGGGAAGAAACTCTCATCTGTTCAGAGGATGGATCCTCGAGCGGAGAGACGGAATCAATCTATCAGCTTCACAACGGTGGTCTCGGTGGCTACGTCGAGCCTTACCTCAAGTCGGAGTATCATGAGCCGCCGAACCGCGCTGCCGTCTTCATGGCGGGTTCAGCGGCGGCTCCTGGCAGCTCAGCCGCCGGTGCGACTGGGTCTGGGGCTGGCAGGCCACCGGCTCAGGTTCTTCTGGATCTGATGAATGAGCTTACAACCCTGATGGCTACTGAGGTCACTGTTGAAGAACCAGATGACCGGAGTCCAACAGGAAATCAATGCACTGAAGGCTCAGATGGATGTTGAGGCGGAGCGCCTTAGGGCGGACGCTTTCCATTTTGAGTTAGAGCAGCAGTCTGCAGCGGCGGTTCAGCGGATGAGTCATCAATCCCGCTTGCCAGATCAGTATGAAGCCATAAATCTTTTCAACACGCCAGGGACGGGACGGAACATACGTTTGACCGTAACCTGGACGGCGGAAGTACCTGGAAGCCGGGCGGCGGTTCAGCATCAGCGGCCAGACCAGCCCCGCCGGAACCCGACCCCACCTCAGCCTTTTCCGATGCCGCCGGGTCATTATTCTAACCCGGCTGAGAACATGGTGGCGGCGGCAACCCGGCTTGGTACAATCCCCATCCCAGATGAGGCGCCTTTTGCAGAAGAGGTACGGAACGCTATTGGATACCTGCAGACGGCGGTGGCCCAGCAGGAGAAGTATACTTACAGCCGGAGCCACGTGCATTCAACTCCCATCCCCAGCCGCAGCTACAGCCGGCGTTATGAGTCGCCGGCGGTTTCTAGCAGTGAACGACATCGGAACCCGCCGCGAGTCGATCGGGCGGCTCTGGATGCTCAGGCGCTGGTGCATCGGGCGAGAGCACAGCGAGAGGCGACGGCTGTGGCGGCGGCGGCGGTACATCAGGAACCCACAGTTGCACCTTCCGTCTCAGTAGGGGCAGGAGTAACCTCCAGGGCTATGGGAGTGCCGTGCTTAGCGCTAGCTCTACAGAACGAGCGTCTGCCAAAGGATTTCAAAGGTCCTCGCAAGGTGCCCAATTATACTGCAGACCTACCTCCAGAGGCTTGGATCGAAAGCTATGAGCTGGCCATGGAGATGTTGGACGTCAGTGATGCAGTATGTGCCAAATATTTCATCACGATGCTGGAAGGGCCGGCTCTCACGTGGTTGAAGGGCTTGCCACCCAATACCATTAATTCCTGGACAGAGTTGAAGGCAAAATTCATCAAAAATTTCCAAGGAACGTGCAAGCAGCCCATGACGATTGTGGATTTGGACCATTGTGTGCAGCGTGATGACGAGTCGGCTCATCACTGGGTCCGGCGGGTCTCAACCATCATCCATTCTTCGGAACAGATTACGGCGGCTCAAGCAGTTTTGATTCTGGAGAAGAATTGCCAATTTACGCCGCTGAAGCAGAAGCTTGGCCGGCTTAAACGCTCATGCCAAGACATCGGGGAGCTCATGGCGGCTCTCACAAAGTATGCAGACTCTGATAACACGAAAGACCTAGGCTCTGATGATGAGAAATCAGGTCAGGGTAAGAAAAACAACAATGGCAAGGGTCAACAGCAAAGCGCGGCCGGAAATAACAACCCGGGCAAGCGGAAGAACCAGGATGGCGGGTCGGAATTGGTAGCAAACACCAGCACTGGGAACAATCATGCTAAGGGCAATGGGAATTTCAGGCCACCCTTTAACAAGGGCAAAGCTCCTTTCAACCTGGAAGAGATGCTCAATAAACCTTGTCTGGAGCACAGCCGGCCTGATAAGCCGGCAGGCCATACATGGAGGGATTGCAGTATTATGCGGCAGTTTCGGGATTACAGCCTTCAACAACATAGGAATAACGGTAATGGGCCATCAGGCGGCTCAGGGCCGGGCGGATCAGGAGCCGGCTTTGGTGCTGGCGGCTCAGGATCCGGGTACCAAGGTTAAGGCAATCAAGGAGGTCATCATCAGTAGTCTGGCGGTGGAGGCCAGCAGCAGAATAACCAATCGGGGTACCAGACTAACCCGAATCAGCTCAGTGGGGGTCAGTATCATGTTTTTACAACCAGCCTCGACAAGCGAGACCGAAAGGTGCGCAAGCGGGCGGTTAATGCAGTCATGCCGGCTCTCCCGCAGTATTTGAAGTGGTCTGAGTATGACATAACTTGGAGCCGGGCGGATCACCCGCCGCGTGTTGATAACCCGGGGCAACTGGCTTTGGTAGTTGCCCCCCAAGTAGGAGGATATGTGTTCACTAAAGTGCTTATGGATGGTGGCAGCAGCATCAACATCCTGTATTATGACACTTTCAGCCGGATGGGTTTGCTTGATAAGGATCTTAAGCCCTCTTCAACAGTTTTTCACGGTGTGGTGCCCGGAAAATCGGCTTATCCAGTGGGGAAGATTTCTTTGGAGGTAGCTTTTGGTGATGAGTTTAACCACAGGGTAGAGTCTTTGTGGTTTGAAGTGGTCAAAATCAAAAGCCCATATCATGCTTTGTATGGACGGCCGGCTTACACCAAGTTCATGGCTAGGCCTTGCTATGTTTACTTGCAGCTCAAGATGCACGGGTTGAATGGGACGATTACTGTGCATGGTGATCGGATGACGGCTCTTGAGTGCGAGGAAGGAGACGCAGCTTACGCAGAGTCAAGTTGTGCAGAAGCAGAGCTCAAATTTTATAAGGAAAATGTTGACTCGGAAGACATGACTCCACTCAAGAAGCCTAACACGGAATCTGAGCCGCCCCTCAAGTTTGCGGCGGATGATACCAAGCTGGTAGATTTCACTCCTGGTGACTCATCACAACAGTTCACTATCGGGGCTAACATGGACCCCGCATAGGAAAGCGCGCTCATTGAATTCATCCGTGAGAATCGGTACATCTTTGCATGGAAGCCGTCTGACATGCCGGGTGTACCGAGAGAATTCGCTGAGCACCACCTTAATGTGGATCCTAAGTTCAAGCCGATCAAGCAGTTCCTTCGCCATTTCAATGAAGAGCGGCGTAAAGCAATTGGGGAAGAGGTGGCCCGGCTCTTAGCAGCAGGGTTCATCGTGGAGGTTTTTCACCCGGAGTGGTTAGCTAACCCGGTATTGGTGCTTAAGAAGAACGACATGTGGCGGATGTGTGTAGATTACATGGATCTTAACAAGGCCTGTCCAGTTGACCCGTTTGCTCTCCCCCGCATCGACCAGATTATTGACGCGACGGCGGGTTGCGAGAGTTTATGCTTCCCGGACGCTTATTCAGGTTATCACCAGATCAAGATGGCAGTTAAAGACCAAGAGAAGACGGCTTTCATTACGCCTTTTGGTGCTTTCTGCTATGTGTCTATGCCTTTTGGGATCAAGAGTGCCCAGGCGCCTTACCAGCGTTGTGTGCAGAACTGTCTTCATAGTCAAATTGGGCGCAACGTTCATGCTTATGTGGATGATATTGTGGTCAAGTCAAGAAAGAAGGAGACTCTACTTGACGACCTGAAGGAAACGTTCGATAATTTATGGGTTTACAAGATGATGCTTAACCCGGCTAAGTGTGTCTTTGGAGTTCCTGCAGGCAAGCTCTTGGGATTTCTAGTCTCCGAGCGTGGCATTGAAGCTAATCCGGACAAGATGAAGGCTATCACCTCCCTGTCAGAGCCGGCGTGCATCCACGACGTTCAGCGCCTGGCGGGTCGAATTGCTGCGTTAAGCCGGTTCATAAGCCGCCTGGGTGAGAAGGCTATTCCTCTGTATCAAATGATGAAGAAAATAGACAACTTTGTCTGGAGTAAGGCGGCGGGTGAAGCGTTTGAGGCGCTCAAGAAACAGCTCTCTGAGCCGCCGGTCTTGGCCGCTCCGGCTGAGAAGGAACCTTTACTCCTCTAAATGGCGGATAATAACAGGGCAGTCAGCGCCGCGGTTGTTGTAGAGCGTAAGGAGGCAGGGAAGGAATACCCGGTTCAAAGGCCGGTTTACTACGTCAGTGAAGTCCTGATTGAGTCCAAGCAGAGGTACCCACATTGGCAGAAACTGATATACGGGGTGTTCATGGCGAATCGTAAGTTGAAGCACTATTTCTTGGGACACCAGATCACTGTGGTTAGTTCTGCCCCGTTGGGAGACATAATTCAAAACAGAGAAGCCACTGGCAGGATTGCTAAGTGGGCATTGGAGCTTGGGCCTCTAAATCTAAAATATGTGCCTCGCACGGCTGTCAAGTCTCAAGCCTTGGTGGACTTTATAAATGACTGGACAGAGTGATAGTCGCCTGAGGAGAAGTCGAATAACACATACTTGACAATTCACTTTGATGGATCCAGACAATTGGAAGGGTCAGGGGCTGGAGTTGTCTTAACTTCCCCTAGAGGTGACAAGTTTTGTTATGTGTTAAGGTTGATGTTTCCCTATACTAACAATGCAGCTGAATATGAGGCTTTACTTCATGGCCTCTGTGTGGCTAAGGAGATGAACCTCAGCCGGGTTAGATGTCTTGGCGACTCAGACCTCGTGGCTCAGCATGTTTCAGGCACGTGGGATTCCAAAGACCCACGGATGACGGCTTATCGTCAGGCGGTGGACATCATTGCTGGACACTTCAAGGGTTATCAGGTGGATCATATTGATCGTCGAAAGAACGAGGCGGCTGATGCGTTGTCAAGACTGGGCTCTCAGCGTAAGCCGGTGCCGCCTAACGTTTTCTTGGATGTGTTATATCACCCGTCGGTTAAGCTACCTTCGGAGGACGATCTAGCTATACCTGACCCGCAGGGGCAGCTGGTGGCGGCTCTACATGCTATCTCTGACTGGATGCTGCCTTACTTGGCGTACTTGACTCGCGGCCAGTTGCCCGAGGACGAGACCTTAGCAAGGCAAGTCATAAGGCGAGCTAAGTCCATGACGATCGTCAATGGCGAGTTATATAAGCGCAGCATCACCGGCGTTTTTCAACGTTGTGTTTCACCAGAAGAAGGTAAGGAAATCTTAAATGAGATTCACGCTGGCGATTGCGGTCATCACGCCGGCTCAAAATCTCTGGTGGCCAAGGCTTTTCGACATGGTTTCTTCTGGCTGACGGATCATAAGGACGCAGAAGACTTGGTTCTCAAGTGCGATGGATGTCAGAGGTTCGGGCGACGTGCTCACGTGCCGGCTCAGGAATTGCGGATGATTCCAATTACCTGGCCGTTTGCAGTCTGGGGGCTTGATATGGTCAGGCCCTTCAAGAGATCTAAAGACAAGAAGACCTACCTTTTGGTGGTGGTGGATAAGTTTACCAAGTGGGTGGAGGCTGAGCCGGTCAGCAAGTGTGACGCGGCTATGACGGTTCAGTTTGTCAAAAAATTGATCTACCGCTTTGGTTACCCTGATAGTATCATCACAGATAATGGCACAAACCTATCCAAGGGGGTTATGCAGGCGTTCTGTGAAAGCGAGCACATCCGGCTTGATGTCTCTGCTGTTGCTCATCCACAGTCCAATGGCCAGGCGGAGCATGCTAACCAGGAGATCTTAAAAGGCATCAAGCCCCGGCTTATGGTTCCTCTGCAGCGAACGCCGGGTTGTTGGGTAGAAGAGTTGCCATCAGTTTTATGGAGCATCAGAACTACTCCCAATAGGTCAACAGGCTATACGCCTTTCTTCATGGTTTATGGCGCAGAAGCCGTGTTACCAAGTGATATACGTCATGACTCACCGAGGGTGGCGGCTTATGTTGAGACAGATAATGAGACAGCGTGTCAGGACGCGTTAGACGCTTTGGATGAAGAGCGTGATCTGGTGGCGGCTCGATCGACGATTTATCAGCAAGACCTGCGTCGCTATCATAGCCGCAGGGTTAAGACCCGGACGTTTCAAGAAGGCGACTTGGTGTTACGTCTAATTCAAGATCAGACGGATGCACACAAGCTATCTCCTCCTTGGGAAGGACCTTTTGTGGTTAGCAGAAACCTCAACAATGGGTCATACTATCTCATTGATGTACGAGACGAGTCACGCACTTCTGGGCAGGAGACCCACCGGCCGTGGAATATCGCTCATCTACGGCCTTACTATACTTGAGTCATCGACTCCCCCCATTGTACATCATCATTGTATATATCACTTATATATATATAATAAAGTTGGCATCCCTGCAAGCCGGGACCTCTGCCGTTTTGCGTATCGCAGATTGTGCAAAGATGGATACAACCACAAGGTCATTTGGGGGCTTCCAACCCGCCGGGTTTAGCTTACACACCCTCTTGATCGGCTCTTCAGCCACCGTAAGGCCGGGTTATACACCCAAAAGTTGACTCCGTCAACAAGGTCATTTGGGGGCTTCCAACCCGCCGGGTTTAGCTTACACACCCTCTTGATCGACTCTTCAGCCACCGCAAGTTTGAGTTAAACCTGCCTGTATGCTGCTGCTGCTCCGCCACGTGACCCGCCGAACTCTTACCAGTTAATCTCGATTAGAGACCCTGAGCTGTTCAAACATATTTGACAGTCACTCTCGCTAGAGACCCTGTACTGGTCAAGGTTAAACCGGCGGCTCTTGTCATGTGAGGGCCGGCTTAGGGAAAGCGAGGATAAACTCACCCATCTGCTGCCGACTCTTCGCTATGTGGCCCGTTCGTACTCTCAAACAGTTACTCTTTTAAAAGACCCTGCACTGTTTAAGGTTCAAATGACGGATGTATGTCACGTGAGAGGTAGCTTATGGGCCCTGGGGTACTCATGCCCTGCTGCGTCTCTCTCTGGTTCGTTCACTCTTATTAGTAAATCTCGCCTAGAGACCCTGAGCCGTTCAAAGGAATTGACGCTCACTCTCGTTAGAGACCCTGTACTGTTAAGAGTTCAAGTAGCGAGTCCACCCAGAAGAACCGGCATATGAGTTTTCAAAAAGAAAGGCAAGGTCATGAAAGATTTAACATCTCCGGGTTGTGCTTTTTCAAGCCACCCTCACAGCAATACATAACATATTCTGTCTTGTTTGTTTTTGCAGGGTTTATCTCCTAAGATGAGCCGTCGTGAAATCAGGTATTATAAGCAGAACACAAGACAGATAAGCATGCATCAAGTTGTGCAAAGATTCATACGTGCGCGATGGCACAGCTCAGGCAAACAAGTTTTTCTATGCTTATTACAAACTCCCCAGGGAGCCCAAAATACCACGGACTTCAAGTTTTTGTACACTGCTAGCCTTGGCGGGTCAAGAAGTCGGGTTATAAGTTTCAGAAGCTAGTGATCAGCTCGATGGCGGGTTATCCTGCGCCGGGTCTTCGACCTCTTCGATCTGAAGATTGTCCACATCCCAGTTGCAGTTTGTTAAAGCTTCAAACTGAGCCTCATCAAAGAGGGGGGACGGGTCAATTTCAGGAGCAAAGATTTGCTTACGGCGTGCAGGAGTCAAGTCCCTGGCTTCGAAGGTTGGGCAGCGCACTCGTTTGCTGTCCGCGCCGTAAGCTGCCTGGTAGGTTGTCAGATCAATTTCATCCACCAGTGTTGATGCGAGTACTCTAGAGGCCTTCATACACTTGGCATACTCAGCTTCTATGAAATCTGAGCCGTCGTCTTTCTTGGACGGAAAGCCATCCATCATCTCCTTTGCAGTCAGTTCAGGGGCAAAGGCCAAAGACCGGCTTAGCGTGGCCATTGCTCCCTTGCTGGCGGCTGATCGTTTGAGCTCTTCAATTTGCTTAGGCAGAGTTGATAAGAGTTCTGTCACTCCCTTCATGAATTTGGGGATGCTCTCTTCATTCAGCATTGCTTTAATGGTGCACAGAGTCCCACAGTATAGTTGTTCTGCCAAAGAATATACTGCTTTTAACTTCAACAAGCTGTCTGAAGATAGTTGGCGGCTTCTTTGACCTGCAAGGAAGGATTTGGTGTTATAAGCCGCATGCACAGTCTTTAAACAAGGCAAGGAAATTTGCTAAGAATTCAGTGCTTACCAAAGATAGCAGAAGTCATCCTAGAGATATGGCGCTTGAGGGTTTGCAGCTCATCTGATACAAGCTTGAGTTGCTGGTCAGCATCGTCTGCGTGCTTGGTTAGGGCGGCTTGGGTAGACTCAGCACTCTTTTTGAAAGCAGTAAAATCAGCTTGAACCTTCTCAAGCTCCTTAACGGCAACCCGCCATTTTTCTTCCGCCTCAGACCGGGCGGTTTGATGCGAAGCAAGGTTTTCCTTCAAGCCGGTCAGATCAGACTCGGTCGCCTCCAAAGCTTCCTGTATCGTACAAAAACAAAACAGAAAGTTCAGAACTTTTGACTCGCCAGAATGAGATATTAGTTGACGAGTGATGAAGCTGTTATGCTACAAGTCTCAAGCAGATTGCAAGCAATATACTTGACACTTGGGAGCTAATGTCTGTGTTTTTTCTCCAAGTTTACAATGAAGTTCCAGCTCATCTTCGTAAAGATAAACCGGCACTTGGGGGCTACACACGGCGCTCTTCAAGTCTACAATGCAGTTCTGGCTCATCTTCGTAAAGATTAGCCGGTACTTGGGGGCTACAATCGGCGTTTTCCAAGTTTACAGTGAAGTTCCGGCTCATCATTTCTATGCTGACCTCGACTTGGGGGCTACCATTGATCTACTCTTCAAACTGAGTACTGGCCTAATATATATATTAACCCGATACTTGGGGGCTACAGGCTAAGCTATTTTAGCTATGACAAGGATTGGAAGACCCGGTCTACCATTTGCAATACTAAACCAGCTCTTGGGGGCTACATAAGGGTATAAGGAAAAAGCAAGAGGAGTACCTCATATTTTTTCTTCATCAAACCAACAAGTTTGAGCTCCAAGTTCTGGCTTGTGGAGAGGCAGTTCAGATAACCAGCATGTAACTCGTCTGCAGTTAGCTTCTCCAGCACGGGGAATTCAAAATCAAGTTTCTCAGGTGAGGAAGCTTCAGCCTTGCTGGTGTGTTTTGTCAGTACATGAGGCTCGGGAGATTGATAACCCGTCCCAGTGATGATAAC
This sequence comes from Elymus sibiricus, assembly GCA_039707655.1. Lineage (NCBI taxonomy): Eukaryota > Viridiplantae > Streptophyta > Magnoliopsida > Poales > Poaceae > Elymus > Elymus sibiricus. The sequence continues at coordinate 166,301,337 of CM077667.1, forward strand.
GTCTGGAAGAACTATGTCTTCGATGGCTGTTGAAGGACTGGGTAGCATAGGATCGGCCCTTGGAGGGTTTTCAGTTGCCATGTCATGATCAGCCGGATCAGAGGGCTGATGAGTAAACTTCAGTGGGCTCAGCATGAGTCGAAGTGGAGTCCGGCTTATCAATCCCTAGCTCTTGGGCAGTAGGAGCAGCGGTAGACCTGCCGGTCTTCCTTCGTTTTGCTTGAGCCCTGGAAAACAGAAGATTATTACATAAAGGACAAGGATGGTAAAAAGGTATACTGCAGATACAAAGGTACGCACTCCGGGTTGATCTTCAGAGGTGGCAGCTTAGTCGCAGTGGAATCACCAGATGAAGGGGGCGTTTCCTGAAAGCAGTTAAGACAATAGAAAACAGAGTAAGGTTACAATGCAAGACAATTAAAAATCAGATTTAGATAAAAGAGTACCTCAGCAGGCCGTTTCCGAGGAGCCGGAGAGTTTGGCAAGCCGGTTAGAAGCTCTTTAGAGCCGGTGCTTCGGGTCTGACGTCTGGAGTTATGTTGTTGCTTTTTCAAAAGAAAATTGGGGTCTAAATAAGCAAGAGGATGAGAAAATGGGACTTTCCGGATGACCCGCCGTACTTTCTCTGGTGGAAAGTTTTCTGAGTCAGAGGAGATGTAAGTTACCTCAGGGGCATCTACATGGCTTGTTTCCGTTTCCTCCTGTGAATAATTGTTGTCAATAAGTTGCACAAAGAGACGGTCAAGGGAGTCAAGTTCTACCTCTGAGTCGTCAAGCTCAGGCGGTTCCTGAGTGGCAGTCTTCTTCTTCTGGACGCGGGTTTTACCCAGTTTAGGTTTCCTCAAAGGAGGGTTATACTTCTTCCAGAAAGAAGAGCTGGCCTGTACATAAGCCGCTAGCAAAGGTTAGAAGGAGCAAGACAAAGTTAAAGTTTGACCAAATTTGTGGAAAAGTGTCTTACAACTGGAGCCGGGTTCTTGACACAGAATGGTTTCAGCCCAACTTTGTTGCAAACCGCTTGCTTTTCACTAAGAAGTCCTTTGATGGAGGAATTGATGTCTTGTTCTGTCAGAGGGGTGGAACTGAAGCAGAGGGTGTCATTGGGTTCACCCGTGAATTGATGCATGAGTCGGTCATGCCGGCTCAGTGGCAGGATCTTCCAGCTAACCCAGCAGCGGGTTAGGTCGACGCCGGTCAAACCGTTGGCCATTAAGGCCCTGATCTTCATGAAAGCCGGAGCATATTTCGCTCGCTCTACGGCGGACATCCGATCTGGGAGTTCTCCAGTGTTGCAGAGCCGGGTAGGACGGTAACCCGGCAGCGGATTCTCTCCTTTAGGGGAAGTGTCCTTGCAGTAAAACCAAGTCTTGTTCCAATCCTTGGGGTGACTTGGTAGGATAGCTGCTGGATAGGGCAAATCTCTCCGTCTCTGGATAGAAACGCCAAACTTGGTCCAGCCGCCACTTCAGTCTAGCGGTTGACGTAATGGTAGTCACGGAAGAGGTTGACAGACGGCTCTTCTTGCAGGTAAACTTCACATAAGACTTGAAACTGACACATGTTGGTGACAGAATTTGGGCCTATATCTTGAGGATGAAGCTTGAAGAAATGAAGGACGTCCCGGAATTTTTTTGACCCGGGCGGGCTGAATCCACGAAGGAGGTGATCAGTGAACACGACAACTTCTCCCTCCTTAGGTTTAGGTCTTGATTCTGGCCCTGGAACCCGCCAATGTATGACATCCTGAGCCGGCAGGATACCCGATTCTACGAAATCAAGTAAGAGTTGTTCGGTGACTCCAGAGCTGACCCAATCACAGGACGAGGGTGCTCTCGACATAATGGCGGATCAAACTGCGAGAAAGCGCAGTGTGTGGTGGGTTAGAAAAATATTAACTTGTCAAGGCAGCTGTGGTCAACATAATGGTGAGGTTTTTAAGCCGCCGAAATATTTTATCAGAGACCGCCAATGCAATGGCGGGTTAAGTGGACGAGGCGATACTGGAAAATTCTGCTAAGTGCGGATAAACAGGTTTCGCATATTACCACTATAGCTGCAAGATCTACGGGCAAAGGTAAAATGAAAACGTATTCAAAAACCTAAAAAGACAGAAGAAGAACAGGCGAGCAGCACATGGTGGAGGTTGCTATGCAGATCCAGAGCAAGAGGGCATTGGCATTAGAAGGGAAACCGCAATGGATAGACAAGTAATATGGGGTTCAAGGGGCCATCTACAATTTATATTACGAAGAACAGCGAAGAACCTGCGAAGAACACTAGAGAAAACCCGATGAACTCGGGGGATCCTAATGGAGATGATTCTAGATTCGACAAAGGTTGAGAACGGTACCTCCTGGATGCGGGCGGCTCGGCGGAGTTTCTGGTCCAAGTCAGGTCGATGCAGCGGCCGGCGTTTGGGACGACGGCGAGATCCGATTACGTGCGGCGGAGCTCTGGAGGCAAGGCTGACTGAGGGAGGAAGATGACGGCGACGGCAGAGAAAGGGAAAAAGGCACCACGTGTCCCTATTTATGGGATGGCAACAGTGCGTGTAAAAATCAAAGAGGCACAGTGATGATTGACCGAAAGGGGCGCCTCGATTTTCAGGCCGACCGTTTAATGAGAGGATCTGTTGCGAACGTCACAGAATCTTTTCAGAATATTCGACATGACGTCATGGGGGGTTAGGAGTTTTCTTTTTCAGGTGAAGAAATAGGAAACTCGCCGCCAAGTAAGTTTGAAGATTGACATGAGCAGGCTCAAATCAACCTGGGGCCTAATGTTGGGGATATAACCCCGTGGTGAGACCCGCCCAGGAGGGGCCGGGTCATACCTGGCGGCTCATAGCCAAGAACTATAAGGTGGGCCGGAAGATGAAGGCCAGGCCGCATGGCGGTTTACCTGACGGGCCTAGACGAAGGCCCAGAGACAAAAGATGGTGTGAAGACTCGGGTGGTTAAGCCGCCCGGAGACGGCTTGCCCAAGACGGCAAGGCGGCTTAGAGACAGGGTCAATTACGATGTATGAGTCGGTTTAGGACTCGTGTAACCCAGGGCTTCGACCTCCTATATAAAGGCGAGACCCTGGGGTGGCTTAGACAGAAAACCAATCAATCGAGAACTAGGTCAAACAAATCCGCTCCCTTGTAATCGATACTCCAAGCAATACAACACAAGCAGGACGTAGGCTTTTACCTCTTCTTGAGGGGCCGAACCTGGGTAAACTCGTGTCCCTCGTCTCGACCAACCCCTTTGAGTCCACTGCCTTAGCGATGGCCTCGAACCTAAGTCTTCGGACATCTGCCATGACAAAACCACGACACATACGATCTTGTATTACGGAACGAGTAAAGAGACTTGCCAATAACGAGATTGAACTAGGTATGGAGATACCGACGATCGAATCTCGGGCAAGTAACATATCGATGAACAAAGAGAACTGTGTACGGGATTAACCGAATCCTTGACATCGTGGTTCGACCGATAAAGATCTTCATAGAATATGTCGGAATCAATATGGGCATCTAGGTCCCGCGATTGGTTATTGATTGTGGAGGAGTCTCGGTCATGTCTGCATAGTTCTTGAACCCGCAGGGTCTACACACTTAATGTTTGGTGACCATATAATTATAGTCGACTTATTATGTTGGTAACCGAAGGATGTTTGGACTCCCGGATGAGATCCCAGACTTGATGAGGAGTTCCAGAATGGTCCGGAGGTGAAGATTGATATATAGCATGAAGGGTATTGGAGTCTGGAACTGTTCCGGAGTGTACCGAGGTTTCGACGGAATACCAAAAGGAGTTTCGGGGGCCCCAACTGTTGGAAATATGCCCTAGAGGCAATAATAAAAAATTTATTATTATATTTCCTTGTTCATGATAATCGTTTATTATCCATGCTATAATTGTATTGATTGGAAACTCAAATACATGTGTGGGTACATAGACAAACAATGTGTCCTTAGTAAGCCTCTAGTTAACTAGCTCGTTGATCAAAGATGGTGAAGGTTTCCTGGCCATGGACATGAGATGTCATTAGATAACGGGATCACATCATTAGGAGAATGATGTGATGGACAAGACCCAAACTATAAATGTAGCATATGATCGTGTCAGTTTATTGCTATAGTTTTCTGCATGTCAAGTATCTATTCCTATGACCATGAGATCATGCAACTCACTGACACCGGAGGAATGCCTTGTGTGTATCAAACGTCACAACATAACTGGGTGACTATAAAGATGCTCTACAGGTATCTCCGAGGGTGTTTGTTGAGTGGGCATGGATCAAGACTAGGATTTGTTACTCCGTGTGACGGAGAGGTACCTCAGGGCGCACTCGGTAATACAACATCACTATAAGCCTTGCAAGCAATGTGACTAAGGTGTTAGCCACGGGATCTTGTATTACGGAACGAGTAAAGAGACTTGCCGGTAACGATATTGAACTAGGTATAGGGATACCAACGATCGAATCACGGGCAAGTAACATACCGAAGAACAAAGGGAACAGCATACGGGATTAACTGAATCCTTGACATAGAGGTTCGACCGATATAGATCTTCATAGAATATGTAGGAACCAATATGGGCATCCAGGTCCCGCTATTAGTTATTGACCGTAGAGGTGTCTCGGTCATGTCTACACAGTTCTCGAACCCGCAGGGTCTACACACTTAACGTTTGGTGACGATTAGTATAGTTGAGTTATAGTGTTGGTGACCGAAGGTTGTTCGGAGTCTCGGATAAGATCCCGGACATAACGAGGATCTCCGGAAGAGTCCGGAGGTAAAGATTGATATATGTGATAATAGTGTTTTGATCTCCTGAAGGGTTCCGGAATTCACCGGAAGGGGTTCCGGATGTTTACCGAAGTGTTCGGGTGTAGCAACACTTTATATGGGCCAAAGGGGTAAAACCCACGAGGTATTGGAAAGTGCAAAAGGAAGTTTTGTTGCTGCCTTAAGCGGTACTACCGCTGGTAAGGCAGTACTACCGTGTAAGCGGTACTACCGCTTGTGTGAAGCGGTACTACCGCTCACGAGCGGTACTACCGCTTGTACGCGGTACTGCTGGAATCCGAGTGGGTCTCTTTCCGTGCGGGCCAAACCGACCTTGTGCTGGCAAAACCGACCTTGTGGAGGCTTTCTCTCCAAGTTTAGACCCCAGGGCTAAACATATAAATAGAGGGGCAGGGCTAGGACACGGGACACATCAGGATTTCCCAAGCCGTGTGCCGGCAACCCTAACCCTCTAGTTCCTCCCTTCATAATCTCCGTAGTGCTTGGCGAAGCCCGGCAGAGATTGTTCCTAACCACCATCACCACGCCGTCGTGCTGCCGGAACTCATCTACTACTTCACCATCGCTCGCTGGATCGAGGAGGTGAAGGCGTCATCAAGCCGTACGCGTGTTGAACGCAGAGGTGCCGTCTGTTCGGCACTAGTTCGTGATCGGATCGAGGGACGACTTGCGATTTGGATCGCGGAGACGTTCGACTACATCAACCGCGTTTCTTAACGCTTCCTCTTAGCGATCTACAAGGGTATGTAGATTCACTCTCCCTCTCGTAGATGCTCATCACCATGGATAGATCTTGCGTGTGCGTAGGAAAATTTTTGTTTCCCATGCGACGTTACCCAACAGTGGCATCTGAGCTAGGTCTATGCGTAGATGAGATCTCGAGTAGAACACAAAAGGGTTTTTGTGGGCGTTGATATTCAGATTGCTTCCTCCCTTGGTCTTTCCTTGTTTCGGCGGTATTGTGGGATGAAGCGGCTCGGACCAACATTACTCGTACGCTTACGAGAGACCGGTTCCTTCATCTGACATGTAACTTCGTTGCACAAAGATGGCTAGCGGGTGTCTGTTTCTCCCACTTTAGTCGGATCGGATTTGACAAAGGCGGTCCTTGAGAAGGTTGAATAGCAATTTTTGTATCACCGTTGTGGTTTTTGCATAGGTAAGAATTGTTCTTGCTAGATACCCGTAGCAGCCACGTAAAACTTGCAACAACAATTAGAGGACGTCTAACTTGTTTTTGCAGGGTATGTTGTGATGTGATATGGCCAATTACATGATGAGATATATGTTATGTATGAGATGATCATGTGTTGTATAGAATATCACGACTTGCATGTCGATGAGTACGGCAACTGGCAGGAGCCATAGAGTTGTCTTTAATTATTTTCGCCGTTTTGCTTTACTTTATCGCTATGAGTTAGCAATAGTCGTGGAAGCAACAGTCGGCGCGACAACCTCATGGCGACACGTTGCTGGAGATCATGGTGTCATGCCGTGACGATGGAGATCATGCCGTGCTTTGTAGATGGAGATCAAAAGCACAAGTTCATGGCCATATCATGTCACTTATGATTTGCATGTGATGTTAATCCTTTTATGCATCTTATTTTTCTTAGGACGACGGTAGCATTATAAGGTGATCCCTCACTTAAATTTCAAGATAAAATTCTGTTCTCCCCAGGTGTGCACCGTTGCGAAAGTTCGTCGTTTCGAGACACCACGTGATGATTGGGTGTGATAGACTCTACGTTCGCATACAACGGGTGCAAGCCAGTGTTGCACGTGCGGAACACTCGGGTTAAACTTGACGATCCTAGCATGTACAGAAATGGCCTCGGAACACAAGAGACCGAAAGGTCGAACATGAGTCATATAGTAGATATGATCAACATGAAGATGTTCACCATTGAAACCACCTCAACTCACGTGATGATCGGACTTGAGTTGGTTGATTTGGATCATGTGACACTCGAATGACCGGAGGCATGTCAATTTGAGGTGGAGTTTTTAAGTAATATGATTAACTAAACTCATTATCTTGAACAATGGTCTAAGTTGTCTTTGCAATATTTATGTTGTAGATCATGGCTCGCGCAGTAGCACCCCTGAATTTCAATGCGTTCCTAGAGAAAGCTAAGTTGAAAGATGATGGAAGTAACTTTGTGGACTGGGCCCGTAATCTAAGGATTATCCTTACGGCTTCCCAGAAGGCTTATGTCCTTGATGCTCCGCTTGGTGATCCACCCGGTCCAGTTGAGTCTCTAGACGTTGTGAACGCCTGGCAGGCTCGTTCTGATGATTACTCAATAGTTTAATGTGCAATGTTGTATGGCTTAGAACCGGGACTTCAAAGACGTTTTGAACGTCATGGAGAATATGATATGTTCCAGGAGTTGAAGTTTATCTTTCAGAAGAATGCCCGGATCGAGAGGTATGAGACCTCTGATAAGTTCTATGCATGCAAGATGGAGGAGAACGGGTCTGTCAGTGATCACATACTCAGAATGTCTGGGTACTCCACCCGTCTGGCTGAATTGGGGATGCCCCTTCCGCCAGAGGCTATCACTGACAGAGTTCTTCAATCATTGCCACCTAGCTACAAGAGCTTCGTGTTGAACTATAACATGCACGGGATGAACAAGTCAGTCGCCGAGCTGTTTGCGATGTTGAAAGTCGCTGAGTCTGAGATTCAGAAGGAGCATCAAGTGTTGATGGTCAATAAAACCACTAGTTTCAAGAAGAATGGCAAGGGTAAAAAGGGTAACTCCAAGAAGAGTGGCAAAGCAGTTGCCCCTCCCGTGAAGAAACCCAAGGCTGGACCCAAGCCTGAAACTGAGTGCTTTCATTGCAAGGGAACTGGTCACTGGAAACGGAACTGCCCCAAGTATTTGGCTGACAAGAAGGCGGCCAACAACAAACAAGGTATATATGATATACATGTTATTGATGTGTACCTTACCAAATCTTGTTGTAGTGCCTGGGTATTTCATACCGGTGCGGTTGCTCACATTTGCAACTCAAAACAGGAACTGCGGAATAGACGGAGGCTGGCAAAGTACGAAGTGACGATGAGCGTGGGAAATGGTTCCAAGGTTGATGTGATCGCCGTCGGCACGCTCGCTCTTCGATTACCATCGGGATTAGTGATGAACCTGAATAATTGTTATTTAGTGCCTGCGTTAAGCATGAACATTATATCTGGATCTTGTTTATTGCGAGACGGTTACTCATTTAAATCTGAGAATAATGGTTGTTCAATTTATATGAGTAATATCTTTTATGGTCATGCACCCAATGTGAGGGGTTTATTCTTATTGATCTCGATAGTGATGATACACATGTTCATAACATTGATGCCAAAAGATGTAGAATTGATAATGATAATACCACTTTCTTGTGGCACTGCCGTTTAGGTCATATTGGCGTAAAACGCATGAAGAAGCTCCATGCTGATGGACTTTTGGAGTCACTTGATTTTGAATCACTTGACACATGTGAGCCATGCCTCATGGGCAAGATGACTAAGACGCCGTTCTCTGGTACAATGGAACGGGCAAGTGACTTGTTGGAAATCATACATACTGATGTGTGCGGTCCGATGTGCATTGAGGCGCGCGGTGGTTATCGTTACTTTCTCACCTTCACTGATGACTTAAGTAGATATGGGTATATTTACTTAATGAAACACAAGTCTGAAACGTTTGAAAAGTTCAAGCAATTTCAGAGTGAAGTTGAGAATCATCGTAACAAGAAGATTAAATTCCTACGATCTGATCGAGGAGGAGAATATCTGAGTTATGAGTTTGGCAATCACTTAAGACAGTGTGGAATTGTTTCACAATTGACACCGCCTGGAACACCACAGCGTAATGGTGTGTCCGAACGTCGTAATCGAACCTTATTGGATATGGTGCGATCTATGATGTCTCTTGCCGATTTGCCACTATCGTTTTGGGGTTATGCATTAGAGACAGCTGCATTCACTTTAAATAGGGCACCATCGAAATCCGTTGAGACGATGCCATATGAACTATGGTTCGGCAAGAAGCCAAAGATGTCGTTTCTTAAAGTTTGGGGATGTGATGCTTATGTCAAAAAGCTTCAGCCTGAAAAGCTGGAACCCAAAGCGGAGAAATGCATCTTCATAGGATATCCAAAAGAGACAGTTGGGTATACCTTCTATCTCAGATCCGAAGGCAAAGTGTTTGTCGCTAAAAACGGAACATTTCTTGAGAAAGAGTTTCTCTCGAAAGAATTGAGTGGGAGGAAGATAGAACTTGATGAGGTTATTGAACCTTTACTTCAACCAGAGAGTAGCGCAGCGCAGAAAGATGTTTCTGTAGAGCCTACATCAGTTGAGGAGGAAGTTAATGATGATGATCATGAAGCTTCGGATCAAGTTGCTATCGAACCTCGTAGGTCGACAAGGACGCGTACTGCTCCTGAGTGGTACGGCAACCCTATCTTATAGGTCATGTTGTTGGACAACTATGAACCTACGAGCTATGGAGAAGCGATGGTGGGCCCGGATTCTGAGAAATGGTTAGAGGCCATGAAATCCGAGATGGGATCCATGTATGAAAACAAAGTATGGGCATTGGAAGTATTACCTGAAGGGCGTAAGGCCATTCAGAACAAATGGATCTTTAAGAGGAAGACGGACGCAGACGGTAATGTCACGGTCTATAAAGCTCGACTTGTGGCAAAGGGTTTTTCACAAGTTCAAGGAGTTGACTACGATGAGACCTTCTCACCCGTAGCGATGCTTAAGTCTGTCAGAATCATGTTAGCAATAGCTGCCTTTTTTGATTATGAAATTTGGCAGATGGATGTCAAAACAGCGTTCCTTAACGGTTTCCTTAAGGAAGAGTTGTATATGATGCAACCAGAAGGTTTTGTCGATCCAGAGAATGCTGACAAAGTTTGCAAACTCCAGCGATCCATTTATGGACTAGTGCAACCATCTCGGAGTTGGAATCCTCGCTTTGATGAGGTGATCAAAGCGTTTGGGTTTATACAAGTTTACGGAGAAGCTTGTATTTACAAGAAAGTGAGTGGGAGCTCTATAGCGTTTCTAATATTATATGTGGATTACATATTGATGATTGGAAACAATATAGAAATGTTGGAAAGCGTGAAGGAATACTTGAACAAGAGTTTTTCAATGAAGGACCTAGGAGAAGCTGCTTTCATATTAGGCATCAAGATCTATAGAGATAGATCGAGACGCATAATAGGACTTTCACAGAGCACATACCTTGACAAAGTTTTGAAGAAGTTCAAAATGGATCAGTCCAAGAAGGGGTTCTTACCTGTATTGCAAGGTGTGAAGTTGAGTAAGACTCAACGCCCAGTGACTGCAGAAGATAGAGAAAAGATGAGTGTCGTCCCCTATGCTTCAGCCATTGGCTCTATCATGTATGCAATGCTGTGCACAAGACCCGATGTCAGCCTTGCCATAAGTATGGCCGGAAGGTTTCAAAGTAATCCAGGAATGGAACACTGGACGGCGGTCAAGAATATCCTGAAGTACCTGAAAAGGACTAAGGACATGTTTCTCGTTTATGGAGGTGATCAAGAGCTCGTCGTAAAGGGTTACGTCGATGCAAGCTTTGACACTGATCCGGATGACTCTAAGTCGCAAACCGGATACATATTTATTCTCAATGGGGGTGCGGTTAGCTGGTGCAGTTCCAAGCAAAGCGTAGTAGCTGATTCTACATGCGAAGCGGAGTACATCGCTGCCTCGGAGGCGGCGAAGGAAGGTGTCTGGATGAAGGAGTTCATGACAGATATTGGAGTAGTGCCTAGTGCACTAAACCCAATGACTCTGTTCTGTGACAACACTGGTGCCATTGCTCTAGCCAAGGAACCCAGGTTTCACAAGAGGACCAGACACACAAAGCGACGTTTCAATTCCATCCGCGATTACATCAAGGAGGACGACATAAATATTTGCAAAGTGCACACGGAACTGAATGTTGCTGATCCGATGACTCAACCTCTTCCAAGAGCTAAACATGATCAACACCAGAACTGTATGGGTGTTAGATTCATTACAATGTAAATCACATAGTGATGTGAGCTACATTATTGACTCTAGTGCAAGTGGGAGACTGTTGGAAATATGCCCTAGAGGCAATAATAAAATGGTTATTATTATATTTCCTTGTTCATGATAATCGTTTATTATCCATGCTATAATTGTATTGATTGGAAACTCAAATACATGTGTGGGTACATGGACAAACAATGTGTCCTTAGTAAGCCTCTAGTTAACTAGCTCGTTGATCAAAGATGGTGAAGGTTTCCTGGCCATGGACATGAGATGTCATTTGATAACGGGATCACATCATTAGGAGAATGATGTGATGGACAAGACCCAAACTATAAACGTAGCATATGATCGTGTCAGTTTATTGCTATACTTTTCTGCATGTCAAGTATCTGTTCCTATGACCATGAGATCATGCAACTCACTGACACCGGAGGAATGCCTTGTGTGTATCAAACGTCACAACGTAACTGGGTGACTATAAAGATGCTCTACAGGTATCTCCGAGGGTGTCGGTTGAGTGGGCATGGATCAAGACTGGGATTTGTTATTCCGTGTGACGGAGAGGTATCTCAGGGCCCACTCGGTAATACAACATCACTATAAGCCTTGCAAGCAATGTGACTAAGGTGTTAGCCACGGGATCTTGTATTACGGAACGAGTAAAGAGACTTGCCGGTAATGAGATTGAACTAGGTATAGGGATACCAACGATCGAATCTCGGGCAAGTAACATACCGAAGAACAAAGGGAACATCATACGGGATTAACTGAATCCTTGACATAGAGGTTCGACCGATATAGATCTTCGTAGAATATGTAGGAAGCAATATGGGCATCCAGGTCCCGCTATTGGTTATTGACCGTAGAGGTGTCTCGGTCATGTCTACATAGTTCTCGAACCCGCAGGGTCTACACACTTAACGTTTGGTGACGATTAGTATAGTTGAGTTATTGTGTTGGTGACCGAAGGTTGTTCGGAGTCTCGGATAAGATCCCGGACATAACGAGGATCTCCGGAAGAATCCGGAGGTAAAGATTGATATATGTGATAATAGTGTTTTTATCTCCGGAAGGGTTCTGGAATTCACCGGAAGGGGTTCCAGATGTTTACCGAAGTGTTCGGGTGCAGCAACACTTTATATGGGCCAAAGGGGTAAAACCCACGAGGTATTGGAAAGTGCAAAAGGAAGTTTTGCTGCTGCCTTAAGCGGTACTACCACTGGTAAGGCAGTAGTACCACGTAAGCGGTACTACCGCTTGTGTGAAGCGGTACTACCGCACAAGCGCTACTACCGCTCACGAGCGGTACTACCGCTTGTACGCGGTACTGCTGGAATCCGAGTGGGACTCTTTCCGTGCGGGCCAAACCGACCTTGTGCGGGCAAAACTGACCTTGTGGAGGCTTTCTCTCCAAGTTTAGACACCAGGGCTCAACATATAAATAGAGGGGCAGGGCTAGCACACGGGACACATCAGGATTTCCCAAGCCGTGTGCCGGCAACCCTAACCCTCTAGTTCCTCCCATCATAATCTCCGTAGTGCTTGGTGAAGCCCTGCAGAGATGGTTCCTCACCACCATCACCACGCCGTCGTACTGCCGGAACTCATCTACTACTTCACCATCGCTCGCTGGATCGAGGAGGTGAAGGCGTCATCAAGCCGTACGTGTGTTGAACGCGGAGGTGCCGTCTGTTCGGCACTAGTTCGTGATCGGATCAAGGGACGACTTGCGATTTGGATCACGGAGACGTTCGACTACATCAACCGCGTTTCTTAACGCTTCGGCTCAGCGATCTACAAGGGTATGTAGATTCACTCTCCCTCTCGTAGATGCTCATCACCATGGATAGATCTTGCGTGTGCGTAGGAAAATTTTTGTTTCCCATGCAACGTTACCCAACACCAACAAGTGTTGGAGGGCCTCATGGGCCAAGGAGAGGGGGCGCACCAGCCCACTAGGGGGCTGGGCGCCGCCCAAGCCCCAGCCCAATTCGGCCAAGGGGTGGCCGCACCCCCTAGGGCCGCCGACCTCCCTGACTTGGGAGGCAAGGCGCCTTGGGGGGGGCACCCAAACCCTGGCCGCACCCACCTCGGCCGTCAGCCCCTAGAGGAAACCCTAGGGAGCCCTCCCCTCCTCCCTTCCCCCTATATATAGAGAGGGAGAGAGAGGGCAGCCACACCACAACTTGCCACAGTGCTGCCCCTCCTCTCCCTCGTAGTTCTTCTCCTGTCATAACGCACGGCAAAGCCCTGCTGAGATTCTTCCACCACCACCTCACCATGCCATCGTGCTGCCGGAGGACTCGGGCTACTACTTCACCATCGCTCGCTGGATCGTGGAGGTGAAGGTGTCATCAAGCTGTACGTTTGTTGAACGCGGAGGTGCCGTCCGTTCGGCACTTGATCGGGAGTTCGCGGGACGGATCGTGATTGCATCGCGAAGACGTTCGACTACATCAACCACGTTTCTTAATGCTTCCACTTGGCGATCTAAAAGGGTATGTAGATGCAATCTCTCCTCTCGTAGATAGTCATCTCCTAGATTGATCTTCGTGAAGTGTAGGAAAATTTTTGTTTCCCATGCAACGTTTCCCAACATGTAGTTCAAATCTGAATTATTTACATTAAATGCCTATAAAACTCAATTAATGTAAGAAAATGCCATACAAACCCTGAATAATTCCATATATTAGACGACACTCCTATTGGTCTATGATGCCTCTAGAAAAAATTTAAGGCGAGAAGAGGAAGCGGATGTCGTTTGCCCACATAAGGTGACACGTTCCCTATCGGAACCACAAAGCTTCCCTTGAGAAGCTATGGTTTGTAAGGGGCTTGTGCCAAAACTTGTCCCGAATTGGATAATCTTTTTACCGCGACACTGATACGTCTCCAACGTATCTATAATTTTTTATTGTTCCATGGTGTTATATTATCATTCTTGGATGTTTTACAATCATTTTATAGCAACTTTATATCATTTTTTGGGACTAACCTATTGACATAGTGCCAAGTGCCAGTTGCTGTTTTTTCCTTGTTTTTTACTTCACAGAATATCAGTACCAAATGGAGTCTAATCGTGATGAAACTTTTTGGAGATTGTTTTTGGACCAGAAGAAAGCCAGAGAGCCAAAGAAGTGCCTGAGAGGGGTCCCGGGCGGCCCACAAGACACCAGGGCGCGTTAGAGGCCCCAGCGCGCCCTGGTGGGTTGTGGCCGCCTCGGGAGTCCCCTCCACCGCCTATGAGCTCTATAAATACTCAAATATTCCAGAAACCCTAGACGAGTCGATGAAAAAAACTTCCAGCCACCGCAAGTTCCAGAACCGCGAGATCCAATCTAACACCATCACGGAGGGGTTCATCATCCTCATTGGCGCCTCTCCGATGATGCATGAGTAGTCCACCATAGGCCTACGGGTCCGTAGGCAGTAGCTAGATGGCTTTATCTCTCACTTTTGATTCCCAATACAATGGTCTCTTGGAGATCTATTTGATGTAATGACTTTTTGCGGTGTGTTTGTTGGGATCTGATGAATTTTGAGTTCATGATCAGTTTCTATCCATGAATATTATTTGAATCTTCTTTGATCTCTTATATGCATGATTACTTATAGCCTCGTATTTCTTCTTCGAATCTTTGGTTTAGTTAGGCCAACTAGATCGATTTTTCTTGCCATGGGAAGAGGTGCTTTGTGATGGGTTCGATCTTGCGGTGTCCTCTCCTAGTGACAGAAGGGGCAGCAAGGCACGCATGTATCGTTGCTATTAAGGATAACAAGACGGGGTCTATTCCTACATGAATAGATCTTGTCTACATCATGCCATCGTTCTTATTGCATTACTCCATTTCTCCATGAACTTAATACACTAGATGCATGCTGGATAGCGGTCGATGTGGAGTAATAGTAGTAGATGCAGAATTGTTTCGGTCTACTAATCTTGGACGTGATGCCTATATAATGATCATCGCCTTGGATATCGTCATGATTATTTGATCTTCTATCAATTGCCCAATAGTAATTTGTTCACCCACCATGTGCTATACTCATGAGAGAAGCCACTAGTGAAACCTACGACCCGCGGGTCTACTTTTCCAACATATTGCTTTCCGATCTATCTTTTTGCTGCTTTTGTTTTCAGATCTACTATTCCAAAAACCCAAAAATACCTTGCTGCACTTTTTATTTGCCTATTTTATTTTGTGTTCTTGTGAGATCTATTTATCCAATCTATTACAATCAAATCTGTGTTTTTACCGTTGAGAGATTGACAACCTCTCTTACACGTCGGGTTGCAAGTATTTGTTCTTTGTGTGCAGGTACCATTTACATAACGTTGTGTGGTTTTCCTCCTAGGTTCGATACCTTGGTTTCATAACTGAGGGAAATACTTAACGTAGTTGTAATACATCATCCCTTCCTCTTTGGGGAAATACCGGCGCAGTCTCAAACCACGTCAAAGGAATTTCTGGCGCCATTGCCGGGGAGGAAATAGTCTCTCTTCAGCGTGCCAATCTCCGGCGCCAGGTAGACATCATCAACATCTATCAGGTTCCTAATCACAAATATCATCTCCTTGCAATTTACATTAT
Organism: Elymus sibiricus; assembly: GCA_039707655.1. Taxonomy (NCBI): domain Eukaryota; kingdom Viridiplantae; phylum Streptophyta; class Magnoliopsida; order Poales; family Poaceae; genus Elymus; species Elymus sibiricus. The sequence goes on from CM077667.1 coordinate 166,316,791, forward strand.
TTTCCATTTGCCTCTCATTTTCCTCTCCTCCACTTCACAAAATTTGCCGTTTTATTCGCCCTCTGTTCCGTTTGCCTTTTTTTGCTTGTTTGCTATCTTTGCTTGTGTTTCCATGTGCCTTCTATTTTCTTGCATCTTTACTTGCTAAAAATCTATTGATATGGATCCTCATCCACTTGCTAATCTTTTCAAAAGACCAAATTATGATGGACCAATTTCTAGTGAGCTGAGTGACCTTGATTTTCTCTATGAAGTTTTATTTGAAAATCACGAATCTGAAAATTTTGATGAAGTGTTGAAAGAAGAAATTTATAAGGTGATTCATGATAGCTCCTTGACTGAAAAGCATGATTGCAATGATGTTATTATAAATTTTATTAATGTCAATTATGTTAATGATATGCAAAACTACAAGCTTGGGGATGATAATTTTGTCATGACCACTTCTTATTGCAATGATCATGATTGGGGTGATAATGCTTCTTATGATCTTGAAAATTTATTTAAGCCTCATGTTGAATATGTTATTGGTAATAATGTTTGGAATAGTATCAAAAGTGGGTTTGGGAGAGCGTCAACTTTAGGTAAAAATAATCCCACATAGTTGGAGAGTCTTCAATCTTATGAATTTTTTGATAAAAGTGGGTTTGGAGAGGTCATAACTTTAGTTGATGATAATCCCACTATTTTGGAAGATGATAAAAACTTTATGCATGTTGATCATAAAGAGAGTATTGTTTGTGATAGTTATATTGTTGAATTACTTCATAATGCTACTGAAATTTATTATGAGGGAGGAACATATGCTTGTAGGAATTGCAATAATATCAAGTTTCCTCTCTATGTGTTCAAAGCTTTCAAGTTATGCTTGTTTTGCCTTCCTACGCTAGTTGATTCTTGTTCCCATAAATTGTTTGCTCACAAAATCTTATGCATATGAAGTGGGTTAGACTAAATGTGCTTGTCATGAAATTCATGATGCTCTCTTGCATATTTCAATTACTACTTTTTATGTGAGCATCATTGAAATCATTATGCCTAGCTTGGGGCATAAAACGATAGCGCTTGTTGGGGGGCAACCCAATGAATAAATTTATTTTTACCTTTTTCTTTCTGTTCTTGAGTGTTTGCACAATTATGCTGCTGTTATGATTGTTTTTTTATGTTTTAATTAGTGTTTGTGCCAAGTAAAACCTTTAGGATGATTTACAAGATGAGTAGAAACAATGCTGAATCTGAAACAGAAACTTTGACTCCAGTGCAGGAACTTTCATTTTTTACTGGAGCGTGATAATGAGCTGAAATTTTAACACAGTGTTGATATACAAATTTTTTACGTTGTCCTAATTGTTCATAATTTTTAGTGTTACAGAAGAATGGTTAGAGTACATATTACTACAGACTATTCTGTTTTAGACAGATTCTGTTTTCGTTGCATTGTGTGCTTATTTTGATGAATTTATGGTTTGTATTGAAGGGTATAAGCCATGGTAAAGTTAGAATACAGTATAGATAATGCAACAATAAAATATTAATGAGTTTGCAACAGTACTTAGAGTTGTGATTTTCTTTATTATACTAACGGATCTCAAGAAGGTTTTGTTGAGTTTTGTGTGATTGAAGTTTTCAAGTTTTGGGTGAGATCACGATGGATGAAGGAATAAGAAGTGAAAAGAACCTAAGCTTGGGGATGCTACAGCAGCCCCAAGATATTATCCAAAGTGAAACAAGCAACTAAGCTTGGGGATGCCTCGAGTGGCATCCCCTCTTTCTTCTAACGACCATCGGTATTTTACTTGGAGCTATATTTTTATTCGTCACATATCATGAGTTTTGCTTGGAGTGTCTTGTATTATTTCAGTCTTGGCTTTCTTTTCTTTTTAGTTTTTACCAAGAACCTTTCTGGACACACCTATTTGAGAGAGCCAAATTATGCTATGATTTGTTAGAAGTGCTCTATATGCTCCACTTAATTTTTTTGAGCTATGGAATTGCTCTAGTGCTTCACTTATATCTTTTTGAGCACGGTGTGCTTTAGATTTTCGAAGAAATAGTCTCATGCTTCACTTAGATTAATTTGAGAGTTAGTAAACTTTGAAGAAATTCTCTCATGCTTCACTTATATTATTTTGAGAGATGAAATTTTTATGCTCATGTTCTTCACTTAAATTTATTTGAGCTTGTCAAAAGCAATGGCAATATATGAAACTAGTCCCAAAGTGATAGATATTCAAGAGGGATATAATAAAAACTTTCATGAAGATCATTGGACAAATTAAACTTGATTCCTTGTAATAGTTTTGAGACATGATGATAGTGATATGTGAGTCATGTTGGTGAGTAATTGTGCTTTAGTAAGAATATTGGTGTTAAGGTATGTGATTCCCTATGCAAGCACGAAAGTCAATAGTTATGCAATGAAATTACATCCTACTTATGGTGCATTATTCGGTGTTAGTCATGTCATCATTCTTGTTGCATTACTCTGTTTCTCCATGAACTTAATACACTAGATGCATGCTGGATAGCGGTCGATGTGTGGAGTAATAGTAGTAGATGCAGAATCATTTCTCTCTACTAATCTTGGACGTGATGCCTATATAATGATCATCGCCTTGGATATCGCCATGATTATTTGATCTTCTATCAATTGCCGAACAGTAATTTGTTCACCCACCGTGTGCTATACTCATGAGTGAAGCCACTAGTGAAACCTACGGCCCCCGGGTCTACTTTTCGAAAATATTGCTTTCCGATCTATGTTTTTGCCGCTTTTGTTTTCAGATCTACTATTCCAAAAACCCAAAAATACCTTGCTGCACTTTTTATTTGCCTCTTTTACTTTGTGATCTTGTGAGATCTATTTATCCAATCTATTAATATCTAATCTATCTTTTTACCATTGAGAGATTGACAACCTCTCTTATGCGTCGGGTTGCAAGTATTTGTTCTTTGTGTGCAGGTACCGTTTACATAGCGTTGTGTGGTTTTCCTCCTAGGTTCGATACCTTGGTTTCATAATTGAGGGAAATACTTACCATAGTTGTGCTGCATCATCCCTTCCTCTTTGGGGAAATACCGACGCAGTCTCAAGCCACGAAAAACACATATGTGCCATGTCATGACACATGCCAAGTTTCATGAATTTGTAACAAGTTTTGGATTTACATTAATTTAAAAACCAAGTTTCTCAATGTTTGTGGCCGAGCCAAGCAGACCCCTAGATGTTTGAAATTCATTCCCATTTCTTGCATGGGACCTTAAGATGCAGCCATGGGCATTTATATGATTTTTCAACCCATTTTGGTGCACCGGACCTTGTGATTGTAGTTCAAATTTGAATATACACATTAAATGCCTAGAAAAATCAATTAATGTATAAAAAATGCCAAACAAACCCTAAATAATTCCATATTTTAGCACGACACTACTATTGGTCTATGATGCCTCTATAAAAAGTTGAAGGCGAGAAGAGGAAGCGGATGTCGTTTCGCCCACATAAGGTGACACGTTCCCTATCGGAGCCACAAAGCGTCCCGTGAGAAGCTCTGGTTTGTAAGGGGCTTGTGCCAAAACTTGTCCTAAATTGGACAATTTTTTTACCACGACACATATGTGCCATGTCATGACAACATGCCAAGTTTCATGAATTTCTAACGAGTTTTGGATTTATAGTAATTTAAAACCCAAGTTTCTCAATGTTTGTGGCCGAGCCAAGCAGACCCCTAGATGTTTGAAATTTATTCCCATTTCTTGCATGGGACCTAAAGATGCAGCCATGTACACTTATATGATTTCTCAACCCATTTTGATGCACCGGTCCTTATGATTGTAGTTCAATTATACACATTAAATGCCTAGAAATCTCAACTAATGTATAAAAATGCCAAATGAACCCTAAATAATTCCATATTTTAGCATGACACTACTATTGGTGTGTGTTCACTACAGCTAAATTTTATTGCAACCCAAACACTGTCCTTTTCCATAGTAACCTCATTTTTCGTTTTAAAAACAATATGAAAATCAAGTATATCATAAACAGTTCATGACCATGAATCATGTGTGATGCAGTATAAAATATCTTGCGACAATCCTCATATATGGCTTAGGCTGGAAGCTTCGTTGGTGGTTCAGGAAGTGGCCAATTATTGGCATTTTGCAATATGTTATTCAATAATTCATCAGCTTGTCCAACAGTTCTTTCCCTAAAAACACAACCAGCACAACTATCTAGGAAATGCCAAGAAGCATCGGTTAGTCCATTATAAAAGATATTGAGTATTTCATTTTTCTTAAGAGGGTGATTAGGCAAAGCTCTAAGTAACTGGAGAAGCCTCCCCCAAGCTTGAGGGAGATTCTCTTCTTCAATTTGCACAAACTTAAACATTTCCTGTAAGGTATCTTGTTTTTTATGAGCAGGAAAATATTTTTTAGAGAAGTAATATATCATATCCTGGGGGCTACCCACACAACCGGGAGCGGGAGTGAGGAACCATTTCTTAGCATCACCTTTTAGTGAGAAAGGAAACAAGCTTAAGGATTGTCGGAATCGGGGCACCGCAGACCCAAGAAGGTTTGAACTCTGGGGCGTGTGCAAAGATCCCAACCAGCTCAAGCCTCAAGCCTGCCGCTCCACAGCTAGACCCTGACGAAGATGCACGAGAGAGCAAGAAGATGAACACAGAGATTTACCAAGGTTCGGGCCACCTTGCGGTGTAAAACCCTACTCTTGCTTTGGGTGGATTGGCCTCACGAGGAGGTTCCGTGATGAATAGGTACAGTGGTGAGCGACCTCGCAAGGGCACTCGGGTGAGAATGGATCCGGTCCCCCTCTACGGTGAACGCTAGTCCCTATTTATAGTGGCATGTGTCCTCTTCCCTTATCGCACAGGCGGGAAGGGATCCTACAACGGCCAAATTTGAAAGGGGACAGGAGGTACGACTTATCCTTACTAAAGGTGGTCTTCGCCTGCAAGGCTCCTGGCGTGACGCACAGGTGGGCTCGGCGATGACATCCTTCCTGCCGAGCTCATGGTCTTGGTCTTGTTGCACCAGAATGGAAACCTTCGAGTGATTCCTTAGGAACCTGCATTCGTCCTTGCCCCCTTTGCACAAAAGAGGAAATTGTCTCTGCTGCGCCCGCTGGCGCCCGCCTGCCTTGATCGTCATGGCTCACGTCATCGCAGCCTCCTAAGGCTGGGCACGGCATAGGAATCTTCTCTCCTTGGGAGGCATCCTGGGGAAACCGCTCCTCTAGAGGTCTAGGCGTCGTTCTCCTCATGAGGTCGGGGCCCCGAAGGTCTTGTCTCGTGGGGTTCGTCACCAGGCCGTACCGGGCCATCGAGGTGGGCCACGCCCTGGGCCGCAGACAGGCAGGTCTGGGTACCCCCGATCCCAAAACGCCGACAGTAGCCCCCGGGCCCGAGGCGCGCTCGTGCTGGCTTCGAGGCAGAGCTAAGGAAGGACGGTCAAAACGCCGCGGGCCCAACTGCCTGCGGGCCAGTCTTGACGCGTGGCGCGTAACAGGACACGGGTGCCTCCGCTCCCATGTTGCCTCGGCAACCGCCCAGGCCGACAAAAGCCTGACGCCTGCTGCCGAGCCATCATTGCTCTCCTTCCTTGCACCCTTGCTTCCTTGTTTAGATCCCCTTTCCCTCGCAAGAGCTTCCTCCAGATCTTCGTGCTGTGCCATACTTCCTCTTGCTCCTCCAACCTCTAGAGTCCTTCAGATGGCGCTCGCCGGGAAGCCGCACCCTGAGGCCCAGGCCTCGACCTCCTATTTCTCCCGTGTCGGCGCTGACGGAATCAACCATCGTCAAGGAGGGGGACCTCACCCCCGTGCTCCCGTTGACGGCGGGCCACACCAATGAGTGGGGGCAGACAATGATCTGGTGCGGATCTGTGGAGTAGCGCACCTTGGCGAAGACAGTCTATCCCTTCTTCCTTCACAACGTCTTCTCCGGGCTCGTCCCGCCTTTCTCGGGGTTCTTCTCCGCCGTCCTCGAGTACTACGGGATCCATGCCCTTCATGTTCAACCCAACTCCATCATGCTCCTGTCTGTCTTCGCCTTCTACTGCGAGGCCTTTGTAGGCGTGAGGCCCTCAGTGGCCCTCTTCCGCCATTACTTCAGCCTGCGGCGTCACGACTGTGCGCAGCGGTCGGCGTGCGCCTCCTTCATCGCGGTCCACGGCGGGAATGTGCTCCTGAAGGCCAGGAAGAAGGTGGAAGGCTTCAGGCATCGTTGGGTCTTCTTGGACGCCCGGGGCGTCGATCCGTGGCTGGAGTTCCCGACGGGGCTACCCGAGAAGACCCTCGCGTGGGGCTCCGCCAAGCTCACCGATCCCCGGGCGAAGCCCGTCTTGGAGCGGATCTCCCAGGACATGGAGGCCAAGAAGCTGACTGGGGCGATGATAGTGAAGGAGTTCCTGACGCAGCGCCTGGCGCCGCTCCAGGCGCACTCAAAGCCCATGTGGGAGTTCGATGGTGCGAGGGACACCATCAGGCTTCGGTCCGCAAGCTTGACTGGTGAGGATCTGGGCAGGGCCATGGTTACCCTGCTCCACGGCGATCCCGGGGACCTCCACGAGGCCTACGCCCCGCTGTACCGTCACGACGATAGGGGGGAGCTGGTTGCTGCCATGCCCGTCTTTGATGAGCGCGGGCTCATGCCACCCGAGCGCCCCAACTCCCCGGTCCAGCGTCCTCCGGCGATGCCAGTGGCGAGGGAGACTCGGAGAAGACTGTGGATGATGGCTTGGAAGAGGCATCTCCCCCGTCGCAGAGTGTGCTCCTTCGCAATCTCAAAGACGACGACGATGCCGACGAGCTCCTGGCCGCGGACTCCCAGCGCTTCGTCAGGGCCCTTAGGAGGCCAAGGCCTGCCTCCCAGACCTCGACGGTATTCGGTCGGGCGACCCCGAAGAAACGCGCGGCCGTGCCTCCTCCGGCAGACTCCTCGCTCTCCAGCAGGGCGACTGAGGCGCCAATCTCGTCTCCACACGAGCCGCAGTCGAAAGATGGGACGGATGCCGCTGGGGCTAGCGTGGCTCCTCCAGCCGTGGCCCCTCGTGGCGATCTCGCCACACCTTCGGGTGACAGCGCCACGCCGAAGAAAGGCGGGGGCATCCCGGCCCTCGACGACGTGGAGAGGAAGAGGAAGTGGGTCGTGGACGATGAGTAAGTAACTTGCCTTGCTTCTGGTTGATCATAAATTGCATCCATACTCGCGGCTACTTCTCTTCTTGATGGCCAGGGTCGTCGTCGAGCCAAAGAAGAGGAAGGCGAGCACCGAGCCGAAGGAGCCCCCTGTCCGGAGGGCACCATCAGCCTCTGGCCGTGGACGCGGCGGGCGTTGGAGCGCGTCACGCCAACTTGGCACGACCTTCGAGTGCCCTGGTGGTGCCGAGCTCGCGGTCATAACGCCTTCTCCTCACGCTGCGACGACGCCGCTCGAGAGGCCGGTCTCCGGGAGGGGGCTCAGGAGGCGGTACCCCTTGCCGCGGCAGTGACGACTCCAGCGCAGGCGGAGGGGGCGATCTCCTCCCCCCTTCTGACAGAGTCTGCCTTTGAGGTTGCAGCGACGTGGTCTCAGGAGGAGTCAGCCCCCGTGGGCCATCAGGCTGAGAAGTCTTCCGCCCTTGTCATGCTCGAGGAGAGATTGGAGCCTCCAGCGCCCCGAGCCAGCCACGCCACCGCCCCCTTGGACACAGCGCCTGTCGAAGTGCCATGGCCGCCTCCTGGTCAGGCTCTTGTGCCCGTGGGCAGCGGCCCTCCGGTCAAGCCCGACGCCTTGGAAGAGGCTTACGCTGCGCTTGACCGGATCCAGGCCGACCCCCAAGGTGCCGACCGGCGCTCCAACGCGGGGGAACGCCTGGAGCTTATCTCCGGGTGGCTCCAGGCTGACGCAGCCATCAAGACGGCCTAGGGTCGGGCTGAGGCTGCCGCCGCGGGGAGCAAGAAAGAGGCCACCGAAGCCGTGGCAGCTCGTGACGCGGCGTTGGCCAAGGCGGCGGCTGCCACGGAGCGCTGCGGTGTGGCGGAGGCTAAACTGAAGGCCCTTCAGGAGGAGCAAGCTGCGGATGCGCAACGGCTTCACCAATGGGAGGAGGACCTCAGGGCTCGTGAGGCGAAGCTCGCCGATCGCGACTTAGTGCTGTCCCAGGCGGCTGCTGACCAAGTCGCAGAGTGTGAGTGCCTGGCCAAGCTGAAGGATGAGGTAGCGGAGGCCCAAACGTCCCATGCCCATCATGTCTCGGACACGACAGCCCAGCTAGATGCTAGGGAAAAGACCCTTGCCGCTGCTGAGGAAAAGGCGGCCGCGGAGCACGACGCCTTCCCCTCCATCGAGCTCAGGCTTCGCCGGGCGCTGCGCTTCATCTGCAGGGGGAGGATTTGGGGAGCCGCTGGCGTCTCCTGAGGGAAGCTACGCCGGGCTCTGATCCAAGCTCGCTGAGGTGCTCGAAGGTACGGTCGCCAGGGTGGACGCCATCTTGGAGGCCGAGTGCCGCGGCCTTTTCTCCGTGGCCGTGACACGTGTCTTCAGCCACCTCTACCTCCGCGAGCCCGGCTTTGATTTTAATGCAGTGATGACCTCGGTTACTCCTGAGTCCCGCGCCACTGTGGCGCCGGCCATGAAGGATTCCGTGGATTCGTTGATGAAGAAGTTCGGCTGCGTCCCTGACACCAAGCCCCCTGCGGCGGAGGCGAGCAACGACGACGAAGGCATTGACGGCGACGTTGACAACGAGCTCGACGTGCCCGGGGCATTTGGCGGCAGCGGCGGCCTTGGCAATGACGGCTCCTCCTCCTAGATTCCGACCTGCAACATTTATCGTGCCTCGTGGAGGTGTAAGACTTGTTTGAATTGCAAAACATCCTGTGCTTGTAATAACTTGTTTAAATTCTGGGATTTCCTTTTGCGCCTTGTTTCCTACCTGCTTGCTTTTGTGCTCTGCATCGGTAGGGCCCAATCCCGCGCATACCTTGACCGCCGTTGGGGCGTCCGGATCACCAGGACGATCCCAAGGGGCAAGGGGCTACGTGACTAGTGACGCCCCTGGGTCTCGATGCCCAGGGGTCCCCCTTGACGTGCGAGCAGCCCTCACGAAGGAGACATGGCGACAACGGAGTTGATTTGGAGCGCCTTAGTGCTCTGCGTTGGCAGGGCCCAATCCCGCACATACCTCGACCGCCGTTGGGGCGTCCGCATCACTAGGACGAGACCAAGTGGTGATGGGCTACGTGACTAGTGAGGCCCCTGGGTCGCGATGCCCAGGGGTCCCCCTTGACATGCGAGCAGCCCTCACAAAGGAGACATGGCGACAACGGAGTTGATTTGGAGCGCCTTAGTGCTCTGCGTCGGCAGGGCCCAATCCCGCGCATACCTCGACCGCCGTTGGGGCGTCCGGATCACCAGGACGAGACCAAGGGGTGAGGGGCTACGTGACTAGTGTGGCCCCTGGGTTGCGATGCCCAGGGATCCCCCTTGACATACGAGCGGCTCCCATACCTTTCCTCGCCAGCTTTTGCCTAGGAAGAGCGTGAGAAGACCAGGTACCAGGGACCTGGTGAGGCAGCACGCGCCAGGCATGGCATGAGCATAGCCCCCGTCCAGCCCCCTCGCGCGCGCATCCCAGGGAAATGCTGCGTGACGGAGCCGAGAGGCCGTCCTGAGGTTGGTGCAGCCGCTTGGGCGCCCTCAGTTGTTTATCCACCAGCGCGGAGCATCGGGCTTCCACTCGGCGTGGGCATAGTCATTGGAAGACTATGTCGTCCGCCAGCGCGGAGCATGGGGCTTCCACTTGGGCGTGGGTGGGGGCTCCTCCGCGTCCTCGGTGGACCCCGGGCGTATACATCTCACTCGTTATTACGTGAGAGTGTCACGGGAGAACTGGAGGAGGTGTATCTGGGCACCCATGAACCAACACGGGTCTCACGAGGCCCTACCTCAAGGCGGGTTGCGCCTGGGTCTTCTGGCGCGGGGCGCGCTTACAAAACCTATGTGGTGGGGACAACCTGCGCCGAATGAACCTACGGAGGCCACCACATGAGAAGGCGAAACACCAACGACCCCAGGAGGTGACGTGAACGGGGCCGGCCCGTCAGATAGAGCTCAGTCGTTGGGTTTGTCGACGCTGCAGGGACGGACCCGAGCACAGACTTCGTGCCTAGTATTCTCATGCCACAAACCCAAGGAAAAACACACGACGCGCGGCTCCCGCGATGACGAAACGCCAAACTGCGGTTATATGAACCGGGTCACGCGCCCTGACTCACCCACTCCCAATTAGCTCACGTGAGGACAAAGCACCAAGGACCCCGGGAGGTGACGTGCACGGGACTGGCCCACGAGACAGAGCTCGGTCGCTTGGATTTAACAACGCTGCAGGGACGGACCCGAGCAAAGTCGCCGTGCCAGCTCTTAATCGTGAAGCGGTCGAGGGTGGGATTGTTAGGGCGCACGACATTCGTGGTGACGAAGCACCGGACATGTAAGTTGGAATACATAGGAAATTCATCAAATGCGGAACTAGCTTTGATGCATGTGCAAAAACGATAAAGCTGCCAGGGCGGGCCCTAACACACTACTAGGGAAAAGCTTATAGGTAGAATGTTACTAATAGCGCCGGTTATGGACCACACGCTACTACTAAGTACTAGTAGCGCACACGAAATAGGGCGCTACTGGAAGAATTTAGTAGTAGCGCCGTGTTAGTTAAGTAATGCTACTGCTAAGTGGGCCAAAGGGTGCCCCAGGGTCGGCATAAATTAGCAGCGATGGCCCGAAAACAAGCGCTACAGCTAAGACAATATCTGTAGCGCGTTTACTCGAGGGTAAGCCTATGGTACCCTTATATCAACAGCGCGTGTCTGCCAAAAGCGCTACTGCTAGTTGAGATAGCAGTAGCGCCCTTCGTCAAAAGGGCGCTACTGCTAATTTCCAACGGTTATGCTGGTGGGCCCCAGTTAACAGCAGCGCGCTGGAAGAAATGGCGCTACTGCTAGTTTAGCTACTAGTAGCGCGCTTATCCAACCAGCGCTACTACTATGGTCGCTAGCCACTAAATATATGCCACCTTTTCCCCACCTCCTCTTCTTCTCCCCCTCTTCTCCCCCCTCCTCCCTCTCTCTCTCTCTCTCTCTCTCTCTCTCTCTCTCTTCTTTGCCCCTCCATCACCTCCATTAATGCCCTCCCTCCCCCTCTCTCATTCTTTGCCCTCCACCACCACCTCTATTAATGCCCTCCACCCCTCTCTCTTTCTTTGCCCTCCACCATCACCTCCATTAATTAATTACCTAACCACACTCTTTAATCTTTTAGCCCTCCACTAGCTAGCTTGTTCTCTCTCTTCCTAGTTACCTCACTATCTAGATCTACTAGCTAATTAAGAAAGAGACTTGAATATATATCTTCGTACCGGAGGGCTTGATCTCTATCGACATAGGTGAGGAAAAAGAAGAGATAACATGCAATAATGGAAATATGTGTATGTGTTTGTGTGCATGCGTGCAACAGGACCGAGCTATGTGACTGTGTGTGTGGCATGTGTGAGTTGCCTATATTATGTATTTGTTGAAATGTGCATGACATGAGTTGCCTATGTTTTGCCAAAATGTCGATTCATTTCCGTTTCGGCGAATTTCGGGCAAACTCGACATGTCCTATGTTTAGGGAAGGTCATGTCAATTTTTTGTATGAATTTGTTGCATGCATGTAAGTGGTTATAATTATTTGGCATCACACAGGCAATCATGAAGGGCCATGGAAGGAAGGTGGAAATATACTGGCAATCCACGGTGGACGACATGTATGAAAAAAAACGGAAGGAGGTTTTATGTCCGTCTCGTAAATGCAAATTAAGAGTATGGCTCGACCCCTTTAAGGCTGGCAATTTCAAGGCGCACCTGCTCATGTATGGTTTCATGGATGGCCATACACAATGGATAATTGAAGACAATGATGATGAGGACGTCGATGGGGCAGACAATAACGACATGGGCCGAGACGAAGAGATGATCAAAAATGTGCCCGAAGAAGAGGGCATGGGAAATGGCGCCGTACATGGCGCATAAGAGGCCGGACCTGGCGGAGAAGACGTGGACACACTGCAGTCTTCGTCCCTACTAACTTCAGCCATGGGGGACCCACAGGTTCGAGAACTGCTTCGCAAGAGGACGACCAGCGACAGAGCTGCTTCTAGAGAGGAGGCCAAGTTGGTGCAACTGGAGCTAGACTCGAAGACTCCATTGTATGATGGTTGCGATCCCGAGGTGACCCGCATGAGTTTCACACTAGAACTTCTCAAGACAAAGGCAAAAAACAAATAGACAGACGCAAGCATGGATGACCTTTTGAAGTATCTAAAGAAAGTTCTTCCCGAGGGAAGCCTATGTCCCACTAGTGTCGAGGAGGCCAAAAAAATCGTGTGCCCTCTTGATCTACCGCACATTAGATACCACGCATGCATCAACGATTGCATCATATATCGGAACGAGCGCACGGAAAAAACCATCTGCCATAAGTGCAATGCTTCACGATATAAGAAGGACAGAAAGAAAAATCCACAGAAAGTCGTGTGGTACTTTCCCATCACTCCCCATCTGCAGCGGTATTTCGTAGATCCTAAGGAAGCAAAGCTCATGCGATGGCACGAGGATAGGGTGAAACTAGACGATGGAGATAATCCGAAGTTGAGACACATCACAGATGCTAGTTAGTGGAGAGCATTAAATGCTGAATATAAATATTTCCCATATGATCCAAGGAACATCGTGCTTGGTGCTAGTACTGATGGGATGAATCCGTTTAGCAAGCAGAACAGCAACCATAGCACATGGCCCGTGTTTGTATGGATGTACAACCTCCCCCCTTGGAAGTTCATGAAGGCAAAATACATACACATGACTATGCTTATTCAAGGGCCAAGACAACCAGGAAATGATATTAATCTGTATCTCGGGTTACTAAAAGAGGAGCTAGACACGTTATGGAAAATTCCGGCCAAGACATGGGACGCCAACACAGGAGAGTATTTCGACATGAGAGCCGCGTTGATCACGGCGGTGCATGACTATCTTGGTTACGGATATCTCGCAGGACAGGTGTGCCACGGGTATTGCGGATGCACCTGGTGCATGGATGATACAATGTCTCAACAGCTATCGAAAGATGGCGGTTCTTCAAAAATCGTGTACATGGGGCATTGAAGATGGCTTGAGAAGGATGACTCATGGAGAAAGCATGGAGATCTATTCAATGGTAAGGTCGAGCATCGAGGACCTCCACGTAAGCGGAGCGGCATCAAAATTGATGAGTTGTTGAAGAACTATGAATAGTGCCCCTCGCCGGGAAAGACGAATAAGAAGGCACCGGAGCCGTTGCTGAAGGTATGGAAAATGAGGTCTGTTTTCTGGGACTTGGAGTACTGGCCCAAACTAGACACGCCTTGATCAAATGCATATCACGAAGAATATCCTCGAGAGTTTGCATGGAACATTGATAAACATGCCGGAGAAGACCAAAGATGGGCCGAAGGCAAGAAAAGACTTGGAAATTTTGGATATTAGGAAAGATCTCCACATGCCCGGTAAAATGTCATCGGAAGAGACGGAGACAGAGACGGAGACGGAAGATAGGGGCAAAAAAGCAAAAAAGAAGGGAGAAGAATATCGCCCCCCCCTCTTGCTTCACCTTAGATCCGAAGGAGGTCGATCAATTCTTCAAGTGCCTTGCTGGAATCAAAGTTAGTTCCGAATACTGTGGGAAGATAAGAAGATATGTGGACACCAAGAAAATAAGGTTCAGCGGGATGAAGTCTCACGACTGTCACGTGATGATGACGCAGTTACTCCCGGTTGCACTTAGAGGGATTTTTGACACACACGTCCGGGATACACTTATTGATCTATGCCACTTTTTCGACACTATCTCTCGAAAGTCGATCAGTGTGAAGCAACTGAAAAGGCTATAGGAAGAGATCGTTGTCATACTAAATGAGCTAGAGATGTACTTTCCGCTCGCGTTCTTCGACGTCATGGTGCATCCGTGCGTCCACATCGTGGACGACATCATACACCTAGGGATGACATTCCTACACAGCATGATGCCGTTCAAGAGGATGAATGGGGTCATCAAAGGATTCATTCGTAACATGTCCCGTTCGGATGGAAGCATCGCGCAGGGCTATCTGACCCAAGAGTGCATCTCCTTCTGTGAGAATTATTTAGGCGTCAGAGAATCTATTGTTGGTTTGCCCGTCAACAAGCACTGTGCAAGGCTGAAAGGAGAAGGTCACATCAACGGCCAGAGGGAATTGAATGTGTACCGCTCGGGCCGACAGGACGACTTTGACATAGCTAACTTAGTGGTGCTACAACACCTAAACGTGGTAGATCCTTTCGTGGCACTGCACAAAGAGGCCATCACAAGGAAGTACCGTGACTGTGGACTGCACAGGACGGACGCTGAAGTTATTAGAGAGCACAACTCCACTTTCTTGTGTTGGTTCAAAGAGCGAGTTGTGGCTAATCCTTCGGAAGAGGGCTGTCCAAATGGAAAGTTGATATACGCCTTAGCAGATGGCCCGGCAGTCAACCTCGCGACCTATCAGGCATACGATATCAACAGATACACATTCTACACGGAGGCCAAAGATATGAACAGTGAATACCAGAACTCAGGGGTGACGATGGAAGCCATGACCGGCGATGTAACTGAAAGATACTATGGAAGGGTTGAAGAGATCTGGGAGTTTGAATACTCTAGATTGCATAGCGCAACGATGTTCCGTGTCAGATGGGCTAAAAACGTACAAAGAGAAAGCCGACATTTCACTACCATGTGTATACCCGATGCCAATACCGTGAGCGCCACTGCCAAAAATGTGCCATGGGTACACACTAAGCACGTGACACAATGCTTATTCATAGAAGACCCTATCAATTCCAACCGTGTTGTCATCAGGAGAGGAAAAAGGAGCATCGTCGGAATGGATGGAGTCGCCAACGAGGAAGACTACGACCAGAACGGTGACCCGATGAGGGAAGATGATGATGACGATGAACCATACATCAAAAGAAGAAGCATGACAACATTACCTAAGAAAGATCGTACTCCCTGGAAAAGGAAAAGTCACAACGAGGGGATCAATTATTCGACAACGAACAAAAGAGGAAAGAAGTAGATCAGTCTCAAGCGTCGTCGCCCGCACACTAATTAAGAAACCACCATAATTTGTGTGTACCTATTTTCTATGAGTACTTAACACCGTTATCGGTCAAATGATGTAATATATATACATATATATATATATATTATGCACTAATTATATCGGTCAAATTATTATTAGCAATTAGGAAAAATAAAGAGAAAAAGAAAAGAAAAACAACAAGGGAAAATAGTAACATATCTACAAAATTTACAAAATAAACAAAATAGTTAGCAGTAGCGCGTTTCTAAGAAACGCGCTATAGCTAACTTAGCTATAGCCCAGCATTCGAACCCTATCTCATCCCCACCCCCACTCGATCTCTCCCTCTCACTCTGCTGCCCCGGCCGGCGACCCCGCGCGACCTCTGCTGCCCCGGCGACTCTGTTGCCCCGCGAGCGGCGACCTCGACCCCGACGCCTCCTTCACCCTCACAGCGACCTCGACCTCGCTGCGCCTCTACTGCTCCACGCGCGGCGACCTCGACCTCGACCTCCCTGCGCCTCTCCTTCTCCTCCGGCCACCATTCTCGCATCCCCATGCCTCCTCCGCCCGTCTCCGTCTCAGGTGAGCATGCTCTCGATCCCTTCCCTGGCTTGCTTAATTGGTAGGGTAGAAATTATTTGGTAGGGCTGATTAGGGTTCTTGTAAAACAAATAAAAATCAGGGTTGATATGGGTTCTTGTAGGGCTGATTATTTGGTAGGCCTAATTATTTGCTAGGGCTGATTAGATAGTAAAATGGAAAAAGTTAGGGTTAAGAAAAAATTGAGTTAATTAGATTGTAAAACAAAATATTAGGGTTCTTGTAGGGGTAGAAATATTTTATATATGTTTCTGAAAATGGAATTCTTGCTGTCCATTTGAAGTTGTTGTCCAAATTGGACCAGATACAATGTGTTGTGGGCTGAGGCCGTTCTTGTTTGTAGGGAAACTTATTCTGAGTGGCCTATGTTTTGTCAGAATGTTGATTCATTTCCGTTTCGGCAAATTTCAGGTGCTCCATATGTGCCATTTTTAGCATAGGTCATGCCGAAATTTACCGTGAATTTCGACATTACGTGTGCTTCAAAGAAGACATATCGAGTGACCGAGATTTGCCGGGA
This sequence comes from Elymus sibiricus, assembly GCA_039707655.1. Lineage (NCBI taxonomy): Eukaryota > Viridiplantae > Streptophyta > Magnoliopsida > Poales > Poaceae > Elymus > Elymus sibiricus. The sequence continues at coordinate 166,333,106 of CM077667.1, forward strand.
CGGGAATGAAATGACAGCGAGGCAAAACATTGGCCATTTTTCCAAGAGTCATTATTCATTTTATTATATAAAACTCGAGAAATTAAACGACTAGATTGAACCCTAGGAAACATGGCCGACAAGATGAAGCCGGAGATGAAGCAACACACGTTTACTTCAACTATCTGGCTAGAGAGGATATGGGGATGGCCACTGATGCCAACGCTGATGGCGCAAACGGCACCGACACTGATGCCACCCACACCGGCACTGAGGCGGAGACGGCCACCGATGGTACCTCCCAAGCAAGTGATGGAAAGAAGGGAAAGAGGACACGACGCCCAAATCAGGTTGGCATCGGAACACTGGTGATCACGGAGGTGTCAGAAGGCGATTTCGAGCCAATCAAGCCGCGGGACGTGGCAGCGACGTACGGCAACCAACTAGCATGCATCCTACGGGATACCACTAACATCAATGACACAAAATTATGGCAGAATGAACCTTTGTGACACCTAATCCTAAATAGGTTGCACGCAAGATTCTTGTTCCCTGGTCGGGATGAAAAGAATATTAATGACCCGTGGGATGATCCTGCCATGAAGAAAATAAACAACAAAGCCCTAGGAAAGTTCAGCAACGCATTAAGCGCCTGGAAAATAAGGGTGAAAAGAGCAATTGAAGTAGAGCATCAAACCTACGCCCAGATAAAAGAAGACAATCCGACAATTTCGGAAGAGGACTTTGAAAAGTTCAAGGCGACGTGCGCTGAAGAAGCTGCCAAGGCCAGATCGGAGAAAGGCAAGGAGCTTCAGGCAAGGAACATGGGGAACCACCACCTCAGAAGTCGTGGTTACACGTGCAAGAGGACACGGAATGTGAACGTCTGGGGCTCCCAGACCCCTTGGCTGAGTTCACCGACCAGCAGGAGCATGACTTCATCAGGGCCTGGTTCAAGTGGGACCCAATAAAAAAGGAATTTTACACGGACGGGCCTACTAGGGAATTCATGAGATTATTGGTAATTATCATTTTACCACCTTATATTAGCTTCTGATCAAGTCGATGACGTTCTAGTCAACATTCGTAATTGATTCACGCTCATTTTGCAGAGAGAGCAACACAAGCTTGCAGCCGAAAGTGACTCGTCGACTCAGTTGTCGGCGCCGAAGTACAAGTGGGACACCCCTTTCAACCGGGCACTCAACATAATGTATGGAAAACCGCTGGATAAGCCGCCTTCGTATGGACGTGTGCACACCATCGGAGACGGCGTCACGTGGAAGTACTACTATAGGGAGGACCCCGAGGCCAAAAAGCAGAGAAAGAAGTTTAGTCAAGTGACTATCGACGAGAAGGTGGCACTAGCATTGGAGAAAAACAAAGATGAAACCGTAGCTGAGGCAAGAAGGGCAGCGGTAGATGCGTGCAGAAATGCTGTGGCAGCTGCATTGACAAGCTTGATTCCATCTATGGTTAGTTGGGTGCAACAGAATCCACACCGCCCCACAAATGAATTTCCCATACCCAGCTTCACCAGGAGCAACTCGTTGAACTTCGCACCCGCACCCATACCTGCTAAGGCGACCGCACCCGCACCTATTCCAGCAGCACCAGCTCCCGCACCTTCACCCTCTGACAGCAGCCCATGCTCCGTCTCTGGCTTAAATGTCGGGCCGTCAACAATGGTTGAGCTCGATGCCCTCACGGTAAATACGCATCACACTCTCATCAACATAAGTAACTAATCTTTAGTTCCCGTTGCCTTTCGGATCTCTGACGCCGCACACATGTCTTTGCAGGCCGACTCCATTCCGTGCACCCTCCTCTACCACATGAATGGCGGGTTGGTGGTTGTGGGGAAGGCTACTATAATGAAGCCCAAGGATCGCTCGTTCCATGGCCGGCAGATGCCCGATAACGCCTTAAGGGTCTCCGTGGCGAGTGTGGAACATGGCTACGAGGGTTTAGGTCTTCCCGTACAAATAGGTGGAGAGGATGATGAGACACCGACGCAACTTGGCGAATCGAAAAATTGGCCTATCCATTCGTTTGGATGTGGTTGGAAGCAATCCAAAGGAACCTGAGCAAGGTATGATGACAACCCCACCTACGCAATTACGACTACCGTCTGCGCTGCTGGGTGAGGGCGAGAGACACGAGGAAGGGGGTCCAACCGTTCCGGCCCCGGCTGATGATGTCGTCCACATGGATGAGGATAGGAATCATGACATTGAAGACGAGGACCCTCTCCAGTGGCTCAATATCGGCGCCGACACCTACTATGAGGACGTAGTGATGAGTCAGCCATATGAGGAACAGCCAGAGTAGGAACTTCCTCGGGAGTGCAAGAAGTCTTTGTTCATGCGCCTCACAGGACATCCCTCCAGATGTCGCCTCAACCCAAGCTCAACTATTAAGACAAGATAGTGCAATGCTTAGTCCAACGACACTGGGGACGGTTGTCAGACAGGGTCTGACAGACCCACTAGCACCTGATCGCACCAAGAAGAAGCAGAGGAAGAGACCGGCGAGGAAAGACCCACTTGCCGCCAAAGCTGCAAAAGTGGCTTCTAGCAGCCAGCCGCCTCCGCATACCCGGGTTAGAGACAGTGTACCGATGAAAGGTGCGCCGTCTATCCATATCATGGGAAAGCCAATGTTACCGGAGGATGCGCTAGCCGCCATAACAGGGGATCTCAGGAGACTGCATGACCATGTGTTGTCGACGGAGAGAAGCCTTCTCTCCTTGAATGATCCAGGATAACCGCTTTATATGGTTCATGTGTCGTGTATTGACAAGGAGTACATACACGCCTACCCTGCGGACCTGTTCTTCCTGCGATTTGACTACATCTTCGAGATGTTCCTAATGAGGCAGCTAGATTTGTCGTTCGTCCGTCTTTATGCGCTTCATATGAACTACATCGTCAGGAAAGAGCAAATCAGTGGTCTTGCGGTCGCGGACCCGTACTACATGCGTGAGGGCTACTTGTCAGTCGACGAAGCCAACCGCATATATCCGACGGAGTACATGGAAGAGTTCATGGTCAACCATAAGGACAAGGAAGCGATTCTTGTACCTTATCATCCCAAGTAAGTCATCCGCGGATAGCCACTATAGCACATACATCCTTTCGTGCATTTCAATCGTTACTTTTGCACGCATGAACACTAAGTTGATCATGTATTTATTTTTGCGTAGTGACGAGAGCGCCATTCTCATCATTCTTTACCCACGTTACTCCTGCGCACTGTATTTGGACCCGTCCATGAACATACAGAAGAAAGATTACACATACATCAAATATGTTCTGGACAAAGCTCTCCTGGGCTTCAGCATGCGGGGTGGCTACATCCAATTGAAGAAGCCATTTAGGGGCACGGTGTGTTTCGCCCACAAGACGAACTTCTATTGCGTCCAGCGACTGGCAACAAGTAATAAGGATGGATTCTACGTCATCCATCTAATGCTGGAGTACAGAAGGGGTCAACAGTCACTTCGCATGACATCAACATCTGATACCCATATCCAGAGATGGGCTGAAGCCTTAGAAACCGTACCAGATCATCTACTACGAAATGAATTCTACCGCATCCAGTAGGAAATTGTGTCGATCATCATCAAAGACGTCATTGAAGAGAATGGGATGTTCTACGGCGGCCCAATATCGCGGCGTGACGTCTGCACCCGCATAGCCCTACTACGTCAGGACACCACGCCTTCCACTAAGTTTGGGTGCATCCTCCCGGATATGGACGAATGGCACGAGTGCAATGCTTAAATTAACGATGACATTGTGCCTATTTAGTTGTTACTTTCTCTACAACCGAAACTTGGAATTTATCTGTATGACGTAACTATTAGATGTAAACGCTATCGCACTCTATTTAGTTATCTATGTTTATGTTGCTTCTATTTGCTAACTATTTCTCTCCACAGGCCGACGTCGTATATTATGTTGCATATTAATGTTGAATTCACTGGATAATATATGCATCTCTGACACGTATATAAATCATCCGTGCCGAGGTGGTATGCTGTGTACATTGGGAGGGTTCCGGGAGTGTACGAGGAGAGGACAGAGTGTCAGGCCCAAGTGTATCGCTTCCCGGGCGGCAGCCAGAAAGGGTTTGGTAGCAGAAACGAGGCGAAGGCTAGTTACTTGAGGTGGACGCTAGCGCGAGAGAGAAACCAGAACTGACACCTCAAGAAGTACTACATAATCCCGCTTGTGCTCATCGTGATCATCCTTCTCTTGTATGCGATCAGATCATTGCTAGGTTACATAGATGATGAAACATGAGTGTGATTATGGGTAGTTGCATGTATTCGAGACTTCTAATAACTTGTATCGCTATATCTTCGAGACATGAACGTGATCGACTATTAGTGATGAAGATGATATGAGATGAAAGAACTTCTTTTATTCATATCTGTTTCAATGAATATGCATGTTGTTATCGTATAGAAGCTGTATATGTATAAATAGAGAAAAAAACACAAAAAAAACATAAAAATATTAGTAGTAGCGCTGGAAAAATATTACCTGCAACGTGCTTGTAACAGTAGCGCTCCACTACAAAACGCGCTGCAGATAGTTAGCAGTAGCGCTGGGAGTAGGAGCGCTACTGCTATAGGATCTTACCAGTAGCGCTGGGTAGAACACGCGCTACTGCTAAAATTTAGCTGTAGCGCCGTACCTGCGCTACTGCTAGTACAAAAACCGGCGCTACTGGAAGGCTTTCCCTAGTAGTGACAGCTTGAGGATGATGTAGCCCGAGGGGCGCCCTCAAATGAACAAACCAAAAAGTCACCTGGCACGATGTCGCTGGAGCGTTGGGGTAGTCGTCGAAGCTCGATCATCATGATCCTGAGGGCTCCGGAGGCTCGAGGGGCTCGCGAGGCCCTGGGGGCTCACGAGGGTCTTGGACCTCTTGAAGGACTACGCGGCGTCGGGCCTCGTGAGACGCAAACGCAGCGTGCGCGAGGTGCTGGTAGGTGGCGCCCACGTTCACGAGGCCAAAGGGTATATGAACGTAGTTGTAGGGGTAGACCCCACTATGGCAATGCGCGATGGCCAGAAGAGGTCCTGGGATGCGGCCCTGTTGAGGCTCGAGGTGTTGACGCAGACGCGCAGCCTGTCGCCCACGTCTGGGGGGGCAGCTGCACTGGGTGGTGTGGAGAGACACTCGCTGCGCATGGCCAGCGCCTCCTGAAGCTCCTCGATCACGTTGGTGATGAACTCTCTTGAACCTGGTGCCTCACGTCATACTCCTTGCTTGTGGGGGCGTGCGCCGAAACACGCCTCCAAATGGTGCCCGAGCACCTCCCTCGCCGCACCGGTCAGGTCGGGAGCTCTCTAGGTGGGAGCCCCCGAGCCCGCCCCAAGGGAAGCGCCGGGTGTGCCTTCCTATGCGGGAGGAAGAGGCGCCCCTGCAATGGACACGGGGCCTGAGGTGCTGCTTTTGGGGGTCTCCATCCCCTGATGGCTCTTGGGGAGGAGCTGCTTCTTATTCTTTGGTGTGTCCTCAGGAGGCAGGATGCCGCCCTCGTTGTCAGAGTTTTCAGCTGCCACAGCCTGGTAAGCACGCTCGAGGGAGCAGACTGCATCTTTTTCATCGCAGGCGACCGTGATGACACCACCGGTCCCCGGCATCTTGAGGATGTTGTAGCCATGATGGGTTGCCTCCATGAACTTGGCGAGTGCAGGGTACCCGACGATGGCGTTGTACGGGAGGTGGATGTGGGTGACGTCAAAGTCAATGAGCTCAGTGTGGTAGTTATCGCGCTTGCCGAAGGTGACCGGGAGGCGCACCTGCCCTAGGGGAGTGGTGGAGCCATCGGTCACTCCTGAGAATGGCTTGGTTGGCTTGAGCTGATCGTAGGGCACCTGGAGCGTCTCCAACGTGTAGACAGAGAGGACATGAGGTGATCCTTGGAGTCGAAGGTGATGGTGTACTTCGACCACCCGAGGGGGCGCGTGGCCTCGAGCTTCGGGAGGGATGCATTCACCTCACGAGAGAACTGCTTGAAGATGCGGTTCGAGGCGGGTGCCTGAGCACCGCCTAGGATGCAGGCGATCGCACGGTGCTCTTGGAAGCCCCCAGCCCCATCATCTCGCCGGTCGTCGTCATTCCTCCTTGGCGGCGGCGGCAGTGGAGGGAGGCCAGTGTTGCCCTGAGGGCGTGCCTCGCGAGGCTGATCGCGTCGGGGCCCGTCACGTGGCTGGTCGCGCCAGCGGTCTTCGTGAGGCTGGTCGCGCTAGTCCTGGCAGGGGTCGTGGCTGTCCCAGCGACCTCCGCTGCTGCCCACCCCATGGTCACCGCACTCGGGGCGACGGCCGATGCGCTCGTTGACGGTGTCCTGGACTAGGGGGTACTCACCATGTCGTCTCCCGAACAGTGGGTCGGGCCGAGGACCCCCGTGATGTTTCACTATTGGGCCAGTTCGGACAGCCCATGCCGAATACAAGGAGGTTTCCACAAGACTTGATGCCCAAGACAAGGACTCTCCTAAACCCTAGGCCTCGGTGCATATATAAATCGAGGCTAGGCTAGTTGATAAATCATCTCACATTACATCTCATAATCTCGTGGTAGATACATGTATTCTGTACTATCCCACATATCAATACAATCAAAAGCAGGATGTAGGGTATTATCTCCTTAAGAGAGCCCGAACCTGGGTAAAATCCTGTGTCCATGTTACCATCGCTCCAAGACGCCTAGGTTAGGACCCCTACTACGAGATATGCCGGATTTGACACCGACATTGGTGCTTTCATTGAGAGCCTGCTGGGTAGTTGTCGTGGTGCGATGGGAATTCAGATCGGCTCCATCGCGATCTACGCGTCGGAACCGAGCTACATCGTCAACGTCGGCATCTTCGTCGCCGGCTTGACTGGTCACCTTGGCTAGGCCGAGGACTGCGCGCCACATCGGATCATCTAGATTGGACGGGTGTCTTCATCAACATCAACTCCAATCTCAACCAAGATCATGGAAGAATCCTCCATGGTGCTCGGGGGCTCAACGTCATCATTGCCCTCACGCGATCATGCGGTTTTTCTGGACAGCGAATTCGTGTTCGTCATTCCCGCCTCCTCGAGTGTCGCTTTGACGAGTGCTTCGGTGGAATTGTGCGGAATTGAATCTAGAACAACCCTGCAAAATTTCGTCGCGTTCCGATGGAGGAACCTCCGGCGATATACAATATACCGGAGCCCTATCGAATCGGGACGGGAATCTGGATGAGTTTAGGACGAGGAGACCATTATAGAGCTCGGATACCCGTTGGAAAATCCCACCGTTCATCGGCTGCGGAATTCCTATACCGATCACCCCTCAAAATTTCAGCTCGATCCGACCGTCCAAACTCCGGAAAACGTCTGATGAGTACAACGAATTTTGGATCTATTTTCTACGCGAAAACTAATCCGACCCGAGTTCATCTTTTTCATGAACGGGTTGTGAGACATCCTTTTTAAAGGAAATTTTCTCATCACCTCGGTGAACCGACCAAGAGTTCGGCATCGCGAGGGCCGAATAATCATCGAGCGAACCTCGTCATCCGCGGGTTGTATGGGTCGGGCGCTCCGTTGCTTCATCAAGCCAGCGTTGACCTCGTCACAAATTCCGACCTGCGTCGGCATCGCCGCGCCGTTACTTTTTCAAGCTGACGTCCACCACGCCGACCTGCTTTGACACGTCGGCTGGTATGGGGCTCTAGCGTCACCTTACCGATCTGCTTCGACACATCGGCTGGTCTGAGACTTTGGCGTCACCAGCCGACCTGCTTCAACGCCTCGGCTGGCCTAATACTTAAGCGTCACCAGCCGACCTGCTCCGTCACCTCGGCAAGACCGGGGCTTTGGCATCCCTTCATCAACCTGCTCCGGGGACTTCGGCGTCACCAGCCGACCTCCTTCAACACCTCGGCTGGCATGAGACTTCGGCGTCCGCCGATCACAGCTTCGCCATGTTAACTGGACCGAGGACTTCATCTCGCCACATCGACCGTGCAGCATCGCCACTTCGTCAAGCCGAACTCTTCGTTCAGGCACCTCGGCGCCCAGGCCATATTCCTTTGCTTATTTGCTTCACTTAAATTAACTAAGTAGAAGATTTTTTTTAAATATATTATTATCTTTCTTTGTTATTACTTTTGGCTTGCACTATTTTATGAGTGCAGGAAATCGACTTCGACTGCCGTCAGGCGGTCAGTTCGGCGTCACCTTGCCGACCTACTCCACCACCTCTGCTGGACCAGAGGCTTTGCCTCGCCACATCGGCCGAGCCGTGACACTACTTCGGAGTGCCGAACTCCTCGTTCGGTCACCTCGGGGCGGGCTTGGGGGCTGGGACCTCGGTCATGCCGAAGACTACACACCGGATCTGTCAAAGTTCGATGGGCGTCCTTGTCCCACCACAAGCCCGGATCGCGTCATCGACACCGAGCACATTAACCAGCTAAGTCGCTTTAATGCTCAAATTTCTAAATTTTTGTTCGGTTCTACCGAGCATTATATTTATGATAAATGAAAAGTTTGTTTGTTAACAACACTTCCTTTTCCCATGATAACTGGGGCCTTCGTCGTCACGCTGCCGAACTACTCTGTCTCCTCGGTTGGACCGGGGGCTTTGCCTCGCCGCAGCAACCGTGCTGCGTTGCCACTTCTCGACCCGAGCTCTTCGCTCAGTTACATCAGACTTGGGGGCTGGGACCTCGGCCAGGCCGAGGACTACGTCTTTGTCCCGCCACAACCCAGGACTGCACCGAGCACATTAACCAGCTAAGTCGTTTTCATGCTCAGCTCTCTTTAGAATTTTACTTTTTGTTCGGTTCGACCAAGCATTATACTTTTTTGACAAAAAGTTGTTTGTGAAAAACTTTCTTTGTCAAAACTTTGTTTGTTACAAACAAATTCAAATACCCCGTTTACTTGGGGGCTTCCTTTATGAAACCTTTTCTCTTTGCATGCGATTATTATTGTACAACTTCTTTCCTTGCTCGTGTATTATGCCAAAATATGCATCATGTTGACTTAAGTGTTCCGCAAAGCTAGGTTGCCTGGCTCCTGTGCTTACCCCTACGTTCCCGATTGTTTGGCTAGGGAGTAAAGGGAGCACCTCTGCGATTATTACGATCGGGTCATCCGAACTCGTACCTCAGACGGGTGAAGCCGAAAGCTAGCGCTCTTATTGTTTTCAACTATGGTCGGCACACGACGAAACTCACGCGTACACAAATCTATTGCACAAGTCTCATAGTAATCATGAGCGACCAAAGAAAGGTACCGTTGGGGGCACTATTTTCTTTGAAGATGCTTTTTACGTTACATAAGTAATATAGCATAAGTTCCCTGGGCGCGCTTTGTCTGTTACAGCCTCATGGCCTGATTGCCTGGTTATCCGAAACACCGCCGATATTCTCGGTAGGCAGAGTAGATAACACTTTTCGGCCCTTGGCCGAAGAGGGAGAAGCCGACGGTCGGTTAAGACGCGTTCAAAGTTCGGGCGAACATATATATTGTATAAGTACTTCGGTACATACAATCATTATACATAAAATTCTTTTACCCAAGTCACTTGGGGGCTCTTAAATTAATATGAGCCGTTTTATAATAGATGTTTTCTTCTCAGTCGTTGCAAAGTCTTTTTCTACCACTCCTTTCTCGACTTAGGTGTATGATCAATAGCCGGGTAGCCTGGTTTCTCTCTAAAGCCGCTCGCGTTTAGTTCGCTAAACTGGCCTGAGAAACACTCCGCCTTCGGGATAGGGAGGTTGAAGCCGAGGGCTGACCCACTTGAAGTCTAGAGATCGGATGTATCATGTTAAAGCACGACCGAAGCACATATTAAATTTTATACTGCTTTCGTATTGGCACAATTTTATTTTATCTAAACATAAACCTTTTTGCATAAGTTTTTTGTTTTTTCCGAGCATAACTCTCGCAGTACACTTTTAAAGCATCGGCAATATCAACGGGGGGCTCCGACTAGAGCCGAACCCACCAAAAGCCAAGGTACTCCGAATAGTTCTCGGCAAAACATTCTCGGATATTGCTTTATATGCATCCGTTTCGAATTGTGTCTTTGGTCAATAGTTGGGTTGCCCTGCTCCTGTGCTTGCCTCCTATGTTCCGCTTTGTTCGGCTAGGTGTGCAAAGGGAGAACCACTGCGATTGTGCTTCCAGCTCGAATGGTTAAGCGCATCACTGGAGAAAGCCGAAAACTGACTGTCACAATGAGCGTAAATTGGTCAGCGATCCGATGACTGTGTCAAACTACAGATCGATAGAGGTCACCCCGTGTTAAATGATGGTCCTTTCATAAGATTGGCCGAAGTGTTACTGGTTTGACCTCGGCTAATGCCGAACACTATTCGCGCTTATCATTTACAAATATTAAAGGGGCACATCGATCCCCTGATCTGGTGTTGCCACCCGACCAGTGGCTCGGGGGCTACTGCATTGCCTATTCAATGCAGAAAATTCAAAATGCTCAGTGTTCGGCTTGACCGAGCTATGGGCAAACGTGTCTTCGGACAACAATAGGTACCATCTGCACCTATCCGGCATTAAGCTAATATATTATGGCAACTTCTCAAGACCCTCTCCCAAGGGCCCGCTTGCCAATCACTATTTCCTCTAATATATTACACCGCGTTTCTATTCCTAACTATGCTGCAGAGCTAGGAGTTGATCCTCAGGCCGATTTTGTGAATCGACCTGAGTCTCAGGGGCTACTGGGATCAGCGGTTTTATGTTTTCCTTTTAGGAAGCGGGACATCCTCTTGGTTGAGGTGTTCCGCGTGATGCTCTTGCCCGGAAACTCTTTTCCGAACTATGGTTCGGCATCTTTCCTGCCGAACTCCACCTCGGCATTGTCAAAACGTACATGACGGTTGAACTAGTTCCCGAGGAAATACGATCCTAGGGTCGGCCATATAGACCAACCCAAGTCTCGGGGGCTACTGCATTGACAATTCAATGCAGAAAATTTCAGTGCAATACAGTTTCCGAGGAGATTATGATCCTTGGGTTGGTCGGCCGCACCGAACCTAAGTCTCGAGGTCTGTGCACACCACTTTTGTGTTCCGAAGTATGCTGCCGAGCTAGGAATTGATCCTCAGGCCGATTTTGCGAATCGACCTGAGTCTCAGGGGCTACTGGGATCAGCAGTTTTATGTCATCCTTCAGGTGCATCTCGGGTTTTAGACCGACACACACCTTGAGGGCTACTGGCTATATATCTCGGCAGAGAATAAATTGCACGAATCGAAAATATCCACAAAAGATCAGCCCACGGTTGGGGTGGTGCACCACCTCGGAAGCAGTCCGGCATAAAGCTCGGGCGCAAGTGGCTGGCTCCATAGAGAGCATTTCCGACATTAAGCTCGGATGAATTCCTTCAATTTTTGAAGGTCCAAGGTAGTTTATGATACCTCGGACGATGACTATCGTTAGAGCTCGGATGCAGTCTGGCGTTGGAGCCCGGAAGCAGTCCGGCATAAAGCTCGGATTCGAATGGCTCGTTCCATGGAGGACGTTTTTGGCAATAAGCTTGGACGAACTCCTCCAAACTTTCCAAGACCGAGGTAATCTATGACACTTCGGATGCCGAATAACATTAGACTTCGGCTACAACAAGACACCTCGGACGCAGTCCGACATCAAGCTCGGACGCGGGTGGTTGTCTCCCTAGAGGGCTTTTCTGGCATTATGTTTGGATGAACTCCTTCAACTTTTTCAAGACCGAGGTAATCTATGACACCTCGGATATAGTCCGGCGTTGGAGCTCGGACATAGTCCGGTGTTGGAGCTCGGATATAGTCCGGCGTTGGAGCTCGGACATAGTCCGGCGTTGGAGCTCGGCTGTAAAAAGGCACCTCAGATGCAGTCCGGCGTTAGAGCTCAGACGCAAGAGGACACCGCCGCACGGGAAACACTTCAAACCCCAGGTGTGGCGTAAAAAGATTACAAGTCATTGATAAAAGCCGATAACTTAAAGGGGATCCTCGGATGCCCGACATGTAAACTCTTCGGATTCAGCTCGGCGATCCTCAAGATCGGACATGGGAAGATTTGTTGAACCAGTTTTCAAGACCGGCGATCGAAGACAAAAAATTATTCGGAAGAACCGAGGAGCGTCCCCAACTTGAAGACCGGTTCAGGTGGCTACTGACCGTGTCCTGGACTAGGGGGTACTCACCACATCGTCTCCCGACCAGTGGGTCGGGCCGAGGACCCCCGTGATGATTCACTATTGGGCCAGTTCGGACAGCCCATGCCGAATACAAGGAGGATTCCACAAGACTTGATGCCCAAGACAAGGACTCTCCTAAACCCTAGGCCTCGGTGCATATATAAACCGAGGCTAGGCTAGTTGATAAATCATCTCACATTACATCTCATAATATCGTGGTAGATACATGTATTCTGTACTATCCCCCATATCAATACAATCAAAAGCAGGATGTAGGGTATTATCTCCTTGAGAGAGCCCGAACCTGGGTAAAATCCTGTGTCCATGTTACCATCGCTCCAAGACGCCTAGCTTAGGACCCCTACTACGAGATATGCCGGATTTGACATTGACACTCGTCGCGAAGCATATTGAGCTCCTGGCAGTCTTCAGTGTTGTGGCTGAGGGTGTAGTGGTAGATGCAGAACGGGCGGCCGCTCTTGGGGGGGTCATCTTGGTCACGACCACGCTTCATCTCGGGCTCTGCCGCCAGCACTGCAGGCCCCTTGCGCTTCGCCTCCTTAGCCTTCGCCTCCTAAAACAACCAAATTTGAAAGGGGACAGGAGGTACAACTTATCCTGACTAAAGGTGGTCTTCGCCTGCAAAGCTCCTCGCATGACGCAGAGGTGGGCTCGGCGATGACATCCTTCCTGCCGAGCTCTTTGTCTTTGTCTTTTTGCACCGGAATGGAAACCTTTGGGGGATTCCTTGGGAACCTGGGTTCGTCCTTGCCCCCTTAGCATGAAAGAGGAAACTGTCTCTGCTGTGCCCGCTGGCACCCGCCTGCCTTGATCGTCATGGCTCATGTCATCGCAGCCTCCTAAGGCTTGGCACGACATAGGAATCTACGCTCCTCGGGAGGCATCCTGGGGAGACCGCTCCTCTGGAGGTCTTTGCGTCATTCTCCTCACGAGGCCGGGGCCCTCGCGAGGGTCTTGTCTTGTGGGGTTCGTCGCCAGGCCGTACCGGGCCATCGAGGTGGGCCACGCCCTGGGCCGCAGGCAGGCAGGTCTGGGTACCCCTGATCCCAGAACGCCGACAAGGATACAGTAGTAACGCATCTTTTCCTCATTAGTAAACAAAGTGGCAAAATCATTCAATTTAGCAAGATGTCCTGCAATAGTCTCCATTTCATAGCCATAGAAAGGATCAAATTCTACTATAGTGATTAAGTCAGGATCAACAGAGAATTCATAGTCCTTATCAGTAACACATATAGGAGAAGTAGCAAATTTAAGATCATGTTTTATTTTCTCCATCATAGATTTTTCTTTCAGTTTGCATAGTAGTTTCTTCACATCATCTCTATCATTACAAGAAAGAAAGTCTCTAGCTATCTCCCCATCCATAAAATAACCCTCAGGTACATCAGGCAATTCATATCTATTAGGATAGCTAGGAATAAAAGGTGATTCATAATCTTCATCAATTTTAGCATTTTCAAGTTCTCTAGCTTTACCAAGATGAGCATCAAGTAATTCATTCAGTGGCACAAATTTTTTTTTATCATAGTGTAGCATAATCATAAGTTTCAGAAGTAGCATGATCAAGTAATTGAGACATATCAGAACGAGTATCAAGTGGTGGTGTCATAAGCTGGTTCAAACAGTAGGTGAATAAAAAGCAAAGCTAGATGGCAGTTCCATACCTGCTCTCGTACGAGAGGGATGATCTTGGTTTTAGCGTATTTCATATTCTTCATAGTGACAATAATACATCCTTAGTGAACACAATAAATAGAGCCATGCTCCCTGGCAATGGTGCCAGAAAACAGTCTTGATAACCCACAAGTATAGGGAATCATAATAGTCTTCGAGGGAAGTATTTTACCCAAATTTGTTGATTCGACACAAGGGGAGCCAAAGAATATTTATTGGTCTTAGCAGTTGAGTTGTCAATTCAACCACACTAGGGGTATCCTTCATGTCGGTGCCATAGGAATGGGGTACCCAGTGCCCCTGACTTATCCACAGGCAGTGGTAGCAAAATCCCGTCAAGACTTGGTATAAACTAGAGGAGCCGCTCTAAATATGATCAAGGAGCACATCAAGAAGACCAAGACCCCGGCAGAGGCAGCCTACGCTGGCTAGCATGCCGGCGAGGTCAATGCAACGGCCGAGGAGGGGCCCTAACCGCGCCAGCCACGTCCCCGGTGCCTGCCGGGGACCGAGGCGCACGCATCTTCAGGAAGACCCGGCAAGCCATCCCCCGGCAAGCGCGAGCCGATCGGCCACCGCTCCACCACATCGCGACACCAGTCACTTGTCGATGCGGTGTCGAGCCCTCAGGTGGCTAAGTGGCTCTCGCTAAGCACGTGGCGACGCACCGGAAGAAAGATTATATCCATATGACACCCCTACAGAGGCATGTCAAGACACTAAGCACCGGGCAGCCAGGCGGTGGTAGAAGCTTGCCGGGGATGCGCCCCCGCACGCCACCTAGGCTAGCATTTATGGCATTTTGTCCTAAGTGCCAGAGTTAGGTATGATAGCATTGTTAGCTATCTAATCACTAGGTAATGTCTGTTTTGCCACTATGGTTGCCCCTTGACCTATAAAAGGAGGCCCAAGGCAACCTAGCTCAAGATTCGGACCCTTGGAAACTTGTACTAGCGTAGTAGCTCACCCGAAGGCATCCCTTGCCGGGTTTGAGCATTGCGCATGCTTTGTGTTCCCCCATCCAATCCACCAAAGCAGGAGTAGGGTTTTACGCTCCCCCGCGGCCCGAACCTGGGTAAAACACAGTGTCCCATCGTACTGTTGTCCCACGGCCTCTGCTCTTTGCGCAACATGACCTCTCCCCCGCCGAACCACAAAGGGACCCTTGGTCCCATAGGTGATCGTGTGCATCCTGCTTCGACATCTTTGGCGCACCAGGTAGGGGGTGTCATTTGCGCGAACCTGAGATTGTGAGCAGCGCGTCGATCTTCGTCGCCACCTTCTTCATCCATGGCTCCCAAGAAGAAGATCGGCGCGGCAGCGCATCCCTCCCCTTCGAAGGCCCCCTCGCACGTAGCAGCAGGCGCCACTGGCACCGCGACGGTGGCGAGTGAGGTGGGCACCGTGGGCGACACGACTAGCGCAGGCGGCACCACCGTCGGGTCCCCCACAGCCGGAACTGGGGCGAAGAACACCGAAGAGGAGCAACAGCAGCAACATCTTGGCAAGCCCGGCCCTAGTGCCGCATGAGGAGGAGACCCTCATCATCCACCTCCACGCCGCACTGGTGGCCGTGGCCGCAACAACGGCGCCCAATCTAGGGCCAGCCGTGATCCTCCAGTAGCGCCTGTCATGGGCGCGGCTGTTGGGCACACGCCTCACCCAGAGCAAGACGGAGCACCAAGCGGGGCCGTGGACCCGCAGGCTCGACCTCCTCCATGTCAAACCACCTCGGCGACCGGTCCACGACGACAAGGACGCGGCGACGCTCCTCTTGATTCCACCAGGAGTCGAGTGACGTTGTGGTCTGCCTCCTTAGCCATGCCGGCCACGGCAGCGGAGGCAATGGCGCGGGCCCAACTGCTGCTAAACTTTCCGCCGGCGGCAGACAAGATGGACGAGTGGAGAGCCACCATCAAAAGCTTGATCGGCTTCGTCGAAGCCAGCAAATCCCGTAATGCAGAGCCGTCGGGATACCCGCGGACGGTGAAAGCGCCTCGGGCTGACGGTCGCGTCGAGGGTGCCGCCGCAACAGTGCAATCCCCTCCGCAACAACAAGCCCAGAGGCAACCACAACAAGCTCCACGTGCCGATGAGCCCGACGAAGCATCCATGGTCTCCTCCGGCCCACACGATCGTCGGGACCAGCGGCGGGTCCTGGAAGACCGGCGGAGGGAAGACGCGCACGTCACCATAGAGCGACGCCGGGAAGCACACCGCTAACCCAACAAGCTCAACGGCCCAGACGCTGGCGACCCCGCGCCCAGTGTTGGCGGGTATCTGCCTTACGAGGTTCGGTGCCCTGCCTTCACTCGCTAGCTGCGACAAGTCCGCTGGCCGTCGACCTGAGCTTTCAAGCCTGAGCTGACGGAGAAATATGACGGGAAGCTAAACGCGGCAGAATTCATGGACATCTATACGATAGTGATGTCTACTACGCAACCTTCTTCTTGTAGACTCGTGTTGGGCCTCCAAGCGCAGAGTTTTGTAGGACAGTAGAAAATTTCCCTCAAGTGGATGATCTAAGGTTTATCAATCCGTGGGAGGTGTATGATGAAGATGGTCTCTCTCAAGCAACCCTGCAATCAAATAACAAAGAGTCTCTTGTGTCCCCAACACACCCAATCCAATGGTAAATTGTATAGGTGCACTAGTTCGGCGAAGAGATGGTGATACAAGTGTAATATGGATGGTAGATATAGGTTTTTGTAATCTGAAAATATAAAAACAGCAAGGTAGCAAGTAACAAAAGTGAGCAAAAACGGTATTGCAATGCTTGAAAACAAGGCCTAGGGTTCATACTTTCACTAGTGCAATTTCTCTCAACAATACTAACATAGTTGAATCATACGTAAATCTCTCACACGTGACAAAGAGTTCACTCCAAAGTCACAAATAGCGGAGAACAAACGAAGAAATTATTGTAGGATACGAAACCACCTCAAAGTTATCTTTTCCGATCAATCTTATGAGCTATCCCTATAAGTGTCACGAACAGCCCTAGAGTTCGTACTAAAGTAACACCTTAAGATACACATCAACCAAAACCCTAATGTCACCTAGATACCCCAATGTCACCTCGAGTACCCGTGGGTTTGATTATACGATATGCATCACATAATTTCAGATTCATGTATTCAATCCAACACAAAGAACTTCAAAGAGTGCCCCAAAGTTTCTACCGGAGAGTCAAGACGAAAAGGTGTGCCAACCTCTATGCATAGATTCCCATGGTCACGGAACCCGCAAGTTGATCACCAAAACATACATCAAGTGGATCAATAGAACATCCCATTGTCACCATAGATATCCCATCGCAAGACATACATCAAGTGTTCTCAAATCCTTAAAGACTCAATCCGATAAGTAAACTTCAAAGGGAAAACTCAATTCATCACAACTAGATAGAGAGGGGAAACACTCCATATGATTCATCTATATTAATAAAGCTCGCGGTACATCAAGATCGTGCCATCTCAAGAACACGAGAGAGAGAGATAAAACACATAGCTACTGGTACATACCCTCAGCCCCAAGGGTGAACTACTCCCTCCTTGTCATGAAGAGCGTCGGGATGATGAAGATGGCCTCCGGTGATGGTTTCCCCCTCCGGCAGGGTGCCGGAACGGGCTCCCGATTGGTTTTTCGTGGCTCTAGAGGCTTGCGGCGGCGGAACTCCCGATCTAGGTTTCTTTTTGGGGGGGTTTGGGATTTATACGAGTTTTTGGCGTCGGTCCCACGTCCAGAAGGTTCCCGAGGAAGTCACAAGCCAGTGGGGCGCGCACTAGGGGGGCCGCGCCCCTGTGGCTTGTGGCTTCCTCGGCCTTCCTCTCCAGTGACTTTTCGCTCCAGTATTTTTTATATTTTCCAAAAATATTCTCCGTAAATTTTCAGCTTATTCCGAGAACTTTTATTTCTGCACAAAAGCAACACCACGGTAGTTCTGCTGTAAACAGCGTCAGTCCGGGTTAGTTCTAATAAAATCATACCAAAATCATATAGAATTATTGTAAACATGGCATGAATACTTCATAAATTATAGATACGTTGGAGACGTATCAGCATCCCCAAGCTTAATTCCTGCTCGTCCTCGAGTAGGTAAATGATAAAAGAAATAATTTATGAAGTGTGAATGCTACCCAACATGTTCATCATATTCTTTTCTTCTTTGTATAGCATGGACATTTGGACTTGTAAATGATTCAAAGCAATAGTCTAGTTTTAACATAATGACTTCAATACTCAAGCATGTCAACAAGCAACCATGTCTGTCAAAATATCAACACTAAAGAAAGTTATCCCTAGCCCATCATGCTCAATCATTGATCCATTCATGAAACACACTCAAATATTAACTATGCCCAATGCTCAAGTATGATCATAGTGTCCCCCTAGTTGGTGCTTATAAGAGAAGATGGAGACTCAAAGCAAAAATAAAAATTGCATAAAGTAAATAGATAGGCCCTTCGCAGAGGGAAGTAGGGATTTGTAGAGGTGCCAGAGCTCAAGGTTTAAATTGAGAGAGAAAATATTTTGAGTGGCATGCTTTTCCTGTCAACGAAGACGACGAAGTAGCTCACAATACTTTCCATGCTAGATACATTATAGGCGGTTCCCAAACAGAATGGTAAAGTTTTACTCCCCCTCCACCAATCAATCACACTCCACGGCAGCCGAATCCACGGGTGCCGTCCATACCAACAACATTCCTGGGGGAGTTTTGTTTCATTATTTCTTTGATTTGAATTTTGAGCATGGGACTGGGCATCCCGAATACCAGCCACTTTCTCGTGAATGATAGTGAATCAACACATATCGTGAGAATAACCCACCTAGCATGGAAAAATATTGGATACTCCCCACCGTTTCATGAGCAGTACGGGCACGCAAAAGAGAAAATTTATTTTGAAGATTTAGAGATGGCACATACAAATTTGCTTGGAACGGCATGGAAATACCGCATATAGGTAGGTATGGTGAACTCATAAGGCAAAACTTGGTTTAAGGATTTTGGATGCACCAGTAGTATTTCTACTTAGTACAAATGAAGTCTAGCAAATAGATTGGGAAGCAACCAAACCGAGGAACGAAAAATCTCATAAGTGAGCATTGAGTCATAACTAACACCGAATAATGCACCACAAGTAGGATGTAACTTCATTGCATAACTATTGACTTTCGTGCATGCATAGGGAATCACAAACCTTAACACCAATATTTCTACTAAGCATAATTACTCACTAACACGACTCACATATTACTATCATCATGTTTCAAAACTATTACAAAGAATCAAGTTTAATTTGTCCCATGATCTTCATGAAAGTTTTTATTATATCCTCCTTGGATATCTATCACTTTGGGACTAGTTTCATATATTGCCATTGCTTTTTGGCAAGCTCAAACAAATTTAAATGAAGCACATGAGCATAAAGATTTCATCCCTCAAAAAGGTATAAGTGAAGCATGAGAGGAAATGATAAGCTACTCACAAAAGATATAAGTGAAGATCAATGAGTAGTCAAACAATTAAGTACCTATGTGAGGACTCTCTCTCTCTCAATAAATATTTTCATATCTGAGTATTTTATTAAACAGTGAGCAAAATAAAAATAGCACTCCAAGAAGAGCACATGTCATGTGAACGAATAAAAGTTTAGGCTCAACATAGGCTAACTGATAGTTGTTGATGAAGAGAGGTGGGATGCGTAGCATCCCCAAGATTAGATGCTTGAGACTTCTTGAAATAATTACTTGGGGTGGCTTGGTCATCCCCAAGCTTGAGCTTTTGTATCTCGTTCAATCCTCTCATATCATGGTTTCACCTATTCTGAAAAACATCATCCACACAAAACTCAAAAAGAACTCGTGAGATAGGTTAGTGCACATAATAATAAATCAACTCTTTATGTACTGCCAAGACAAGTTGCATAATAATTTTCAAACATTAGGTACTGTATATTATCATCTCCACAATTTATATCTACCAATTTAGGCTATGAAAACTATAGGATAAGTAGATAACAAAACTATGACAGCAATCTGTCCAAACAGAACAGTCTGTAGAAATTTATTAAACCAGTGTACGTCTGTAACTCAAAAAATTATGCAAATTTAGGACATGCTATAACATTTATATGAAATCTCTGTGTAAAAATTTCAGAAACTTTCCACGTTCCAGTAAAATATGAAAATTCAAACACTACAGCCAAAGTTTCTGTTTTTACACAGCACTCAACAAAACATGCAATGCAAACATCCTAAGGCAATTCTTGGAACTTTTTATTGAAAAACAAGATTATAAATAACACCTAACAGAGAACAAGAAAATAAAATGATGCTCCAAGCAAAACTCATATTATGTGACGAATAAAAATATAGCTCCAAGTAAGATATACCGATAGTGTTGAAGACGAAAGAGGGGATGCCTTCCGGGGCATCCCCAAGCTTAGGTGCTTGAGTCTTCCTTGGATATTACCTTGGGTGTGCCTTGGTCATCCCCAAGCTTTGGTTCTTGTCACTCCTTATTCTCCTCATATCGGTGTCTCACCCAAAACTTGAAAACTTCAATCACACAAAACTTAACGGAACTTCGTGAGAAGGGTTAGTATAATAAAGATAGATCATTCACTTAGGTACTGTCAAGACAAGATTCATAATTGTTCTCACATAATATCTACTGTATTATATCATTCCAATAATTTATATCACTGAATATAAGCTATGGGAACACTAAAACAAGCAAACTATGCATGCAAAACAGAATCTGTGAAAAACAGAACAGTCTGTGAAGATCTGTAGTATATCCATACTTCCCTGTCTCTAAAAATTCTGAAAAATTAGGACAATCTAGGAAATTTGTATATAAAGACTGTGTAAAACATTCAGATCAAAAGAACGTTCCAGGAAATTTACAAAATTCCTGGACTGAGAGCAAAAGTTTCTGTTTTTGCACAGAATCAAGTCAACTATCATCCATACTATCCCAAAGGCTTTACTTGGCACTTTATTGAAACAAAAGCTATAAAACATGATTACTATAGTAGCTTAATCATGTGAACACACTAAAACAGAAAGTAAAAGTGTTGGGTTGCCTCCCAACAAGCGCTTTTCTTTAATGCCTTTTAGCTAGGCATGATGATTTCAATGATGCTCACATAAAAGATAAGAATTGAAACACAAAGAGAGAATCATGAAGCATATGACTAGCACATTTATGACTAACCCACTTCCTATGCATAGGGATTTTGTGAGCAAACAATTTATGGGAGCAAGAATCAACTAGCATAGGAAGGCAAAACAAGCATAACTTCAAAACTTTGAACACATAGAGAGGAAACTTGATATTATTGCAATTCCTACAAGCATATGTTCCTCCCTCATAATAATTTTCAGTGGCATCATGAAGGAATTTCACAATATATCCAGCACATAAAGCATTATCTTCATGATCCACATGCATAGCAAATTTGTCACTCTCCACACAAGCAATTTTCTTCTCATTCATAATTGTGGGAGTATCATATGAAGCTCGAATACTAAAAATTGTTTCCACATTAAAAGAGTAATGTTCAGTAAAAGGATATTCAAAATTATGACAATAATTATCACTACTCTTTATAACATAAGTATCATCACAATAATCATCATAAGTAGCAACTTTGTTCTCATCATAGTCAATTGAAACCTCTTCCGAAATAGTGGAATCATTAATAAAAAAGGTCGTGACCTCTCCAAATCCACTTTTATCATTATAATAAGATTCAACACCCTCCAAAATAGTGGGATAATTATTATCTAAAGTTGACACTCTTCCAAACCCACTTTCATAAATATTGCAATCATCATAAATAGGGGGTATGCTATCATCATAATAGTTTTGCTCATCAAAATTTGGGGAACTAGAAACATCATCTTCATTAAACATAGCATCCCCAAGCTTGGGACAAACATTAATTGCAGCAAATAAATTCTCAAACATATCATTCTCATCAAACATAGCATCCCCAAGCTTGTGGCTCTGCATAACATAAGCATAATCACTCTCATCATTAATAGTATGAATAGCACCAATAGTATAGCAATTGTTATCACAATTTTCTAAGTTGGTGCCAAAAAGATTTTCAAGATTATAAGGGGTGTCATTATTTGGGAGAGATACCTCTTTACCTTTACTTTTCCTTTTTTCTTCTTCTTCACCACATTATGTGTGGGTTTATTTAATTTCTCCAAGCTTCTTTTCGAAGAGATTGGTTGAATAAAAAGCTCTTCCTCGTTACCTGATTCATCATAATAAAAAATAGGAGGATATTGGGAAACCTCTTCCCCTTCATTAGTATTCTCTTCATCTTCTATTTGTTTCCTTGTCTTTAAGTAATTGGCAATATAAGGATTCTCAATGCAATTTACCACGCAATACATATTGATTTCATTTAGATCAAAATCAATCAATTTCATGAGAACCCATGCTGGAACATCCTTGGTTTCATGTTTCATTTCTTCATACCCCAAAAATAGACTAAGTTCATTATGATGCTCAAGGGTAATGAGATTATCACAATTTTTGGACACAATTCGATCATGAAACAATTCACATTGGAAATTAAAATGACCACTTTCATTGCATAGTTCACAAGGACGGCGAGAAATATTAAGTCTTTCAGCACGAACATATAGCCTCTCTTGCAACCATTTAGTTTCTAAATACTTATGCCTCTTACAAAATCTATCTTCCCTTTTAGGCATGTCTTCACAAACTCTATGCACTCCACGAAAATTGACATGCTTATAAGAAATCTTTTTATCATGACTAGTGCAATCATCATTAGTACTATGGATATTCAAAGAATTCATACTAACCAAATTGCAATCATGCTCATCACTCAAAGATTTAGCACCAAACATTTTAATAACTTCTTCTTCTAACACTTGAGCACAATTTTCCTTTCCATCATTTTCACGAAAGACATTAAAAAGATGAAGCATATGAGGCAACCTCAATTCCATTTTTTTGTAGTTTTCTTTTATAGACTAAACTAGTGATAAAACAAGAAACTAAAAGATTCGATTGCAAGATCTAAAGATATACCTTCAAGCACTCATCCCCCCGGCAACGGCGCCAGAAAAGAGCTTGATGTCTACTATGCAACCTTCTTCTTGTAGACTCGTGTTGGGCCTCCAAGCGCAGAGTTTTGTAGGACAGTAGCAAATTTCCCTCAAGTGGATGACCTAAGGTTTATCAATCCGTGGGAGGTGTAGGATGAAGATGGTCTCTCTCAAGCAACCCTGCAATCAAATAACAAAGAGTCTCTTGTGTCCCCAACACACCCAATACAATGGTAAATTGTATAGGTGCACTAGTTTGGCAAAGAGATGGTGATACAAGTGTAATATGGATGGTAGATATAGGTTTTTGTAATCTGAAAATATAAAAACAGCAAGGTAGCAAGTTACAAAAGTGAGCAAAAACGGTATTGCAATGCTTGAAAACAAGGCCTAGGGTTCATACTTTCACTAGTGCAATTTCTCTCAACAAGACTAACATAGTTGAATCATACGTAAATCTCTCACACGTGACAAAGAGTTCACTCCAAAGTCACAAATAGCGGAGAACAAACGAAGAAATTATTGTAGGCTACGAAACCACCTCAAAGTTATCTTTTCCGATCAATCTTATGAGCTATCCCTATAAGTGTCACGAACAGCCCTAGAGTTCGTACTAAAGTAACACCTTAAGATACACATCAACCAAAACCCTAATGTCACCTAGATACCCCAATGTCACCTCGAGTACCCGTGGGTTTGATTATACGATATGCATCACATAATTTCAGATTCATGTATTCAATCCAACACAAAGAACTTCAAAGAGTGCCCCAAAGTTTCTACCGGAGAGTTAAGACGAAAAGGTGTGCTAACCCCTATGCATAGATTACCATGGTCACGGAACCCGCAAGTTGATCACCAAAACATACATCAAGTGGATCAATAGAACATCCCATTGTCACCACAGATATCCCATCGCAAGACATACTTCAAGTGTTCTCAAATCCTTAAAGACTCAATCTGATAAGTAAACTTCAAAGGGAAAACTCAATTCATCACAACTAGATAGAGAGGGGAAACATTCCATATGATTCATCTATATTAATAAAGCTCGCGGTACATCAAGATCGTGCCATCTCAAGAACACAAGAGAGAGAGATAAAACACATAGCTACTGGTACATACCCTCAGCCCCAAGGGTGAACTACTCCCTCCTCGTCATGAAGAGCGTCGGGATGATGAAGATCGCCTCCGGTGATGGTTTCCCCCTCCAGCAGGGTGCCGGAACAGGCTCCCGATTGGTTTTTTGTGGCTCTGGAGGCTTGCGGCGGCGGAACTCCCGATCTAGGTTTCTTTCTGGGGGGTTTTGGGATTTATAGGAGTTTTTGGCGTCGGTCCCACGTCCAGAAGGTTCCCGAGGAAGTCAAAAGCCAGGGGGGGCGCGCACTAGGGGGGCCGCGCCCCTGTGGCTTGTGGCTTCCTCGGCCTTCCTCTCCAGTGACTCTTCGCACCAGTATTTTTTATATTTTCCAAAAATATTCTCCGTAAATTTTCAGCTCATTCCGAGAACTTTTATTTCTGCACAAAAACAACACCACGGTAGTTCTGCTGAAAACAGCGTCAGTCCGGGTTAGTTCTAATAAAATCATACCAAAATCATATAGAATTATTGTAAACATGGCATGAATACTTCATAAATTATAGATACATTGGAGACGTATCAGATAGCCGTTCAAGCCGCCGGAGGAAGAGATGAGAATGTGCTCGCCAACTATTTCCCTTTGGCACTCAAGCCAAATGTGAGATCGTGGCTGATGCACCTGTCGGAGAACTCCATTTCATCATGGGCTGACTTGTGCAACGAGTTTGTCGGCGCCTTCACAGGTGGCCACCAAGAGCCAGGACAGCCCAGCGACCTGCAGGTCCTCCCGCAGAAGGAGGGAGAAACTTTGTGGAAGTACATCCTGAGATTCAGTCGAGTGCATCACAACATTCCAGAGATACACCCTGTAGCCGTAATTGCCGCGTTCCATTCGAACGTGTGCAACAGGAGGATGTGGTCCAAGATGAATGTGAAGCTCCCCAAGACCGTCAATGAGTTGTACACGATGGCAGACAAGTGTGCTCGTGTTGAGGAAGGAAGGCGACTCCCCGGAGAGGAGGCTGGCATCGAAGTTGACTCTGACGACGACGATGCCCCTGGCTCGAAAGGGAGAAGCCGAAGGCGCAACAAGAAGCGCAAGGGAAAAGCAGTGTTGGCCGTTGAGAGCTCTGGTAACCTCGTAGCCGGCAAGAAGGCCAAGGCCGAAACCCCCGGCAAGGGAGCTACCATGTGCGCTGATTGCCGGGAGGCCGACGCAGCAGAGAAAACCGGTAGGTCCGACGGGCCATACTGCAAGATCCACCGCACCAAAGGCCATGATCTCCAAGAATGCCGCCAAGTTGAGCAGCTTGCTAAGAAGCAGGCGGCTGAATACGAGAAGCGTGACAAGGAGAGAAGCCAAGATGGTGCTGCCGGGAAGGGCCGTGGTGGTAGAGGAGGCCGTCGCGGCAAGGCCCCGTAGCAGAAGGAGAAACCTGCTAGAAGCCGTGAGAAGAAAGAAGAAGATGATATGAGTGATGATGAGGATGATGAAGAGTCCAGTGATTGAGAGTTCCAGAAGGCAACTGAAGCCATGTGTGTTGACGGAGGTGCATCCTTGCATTCCTCTCACCACCAGCTCAAGTAGTGGGCGCGTGAGATCAACGCCGTGGAGCCAGCTGCAGAGTCCAGGAAGGCACTCAAATGGTCCCGCACGCCTATCATCTTTGATGAAGAGGATCATCCTGATCGCACCACTGCGGTCAGATGTTTGCCGTAGTTGGTCTCCCCAACGATCCGCAACCTCAAAGTAACCAACATGTTAGTTGACAGCGGGGCGGGGTTGAACTTAATCTCCCCTAGTGTGGTTGAAAGGCTACAGATTCCTGACGAAGAGCTCAAAGCTACGGGTACGTTCCAAGGAATCAACCCCGGCAGGAGCAGATCCAAGGGAAAGATCACTTTACCTGTGATGTTTGGCCAGGAGTCGAACTACCGGACCGAGAAAGTGGTGTTTGACGTAGTCGAGCTCCCCCTGCCTTAAAATGGAATTCTTGGTCGCCCAGCTCTGGCAAAATTCATGGCAGCATCCCACTATGCTTACAACACTTTGAAGATGCTAGGTCCCATGGGAATCATCTCCATCCCATCTGATAAAAAGGATGCAGTCATATGTGTGGACAAGATGTATCGAGATGAGGTAGCAGCTGAAGTCGCAGAAGCACTGGCTCCCGCCAAGGAATCAAGGAAAGAGAAGAAGTCTAGCAGAGACGCCGGCAAGGACTCCGGGAAGCGCGCCTCTTCGGAGTGCGCTGCACCCGTCGATGACCTACCGGAGAGTTCCACTAGCAAGAGATCCAAGGTAACTTACCCTGCGACGAAGAAGGTCCCCGCAAGGCAGGATGATGCTGATGGTACGTTTACCATCAGTGCCACCCTTAATGACAAATAAGAAAGCGCGCTCGTTGCCTTCCTGCGGGCGAATGTCGATGTGTTTGCTTGGAAACCATTTGACATCCCCGGTGTTACCAGGGAGGTAATTGAGCACCACCTTGCTATTTGCCCTCATGCCAGACCCATCAAGCAGAAAGTTAGAAAGTAAACCTTGGAGCAGCAGCAGTTCATTGCCGAAGAGATCAAGAAACTCGAAGCAGCTGGTTTGGTCAGAGGAGTGTTGCATCCGACATGGTTAGCCAACCCGGTAGTGGTGCGCAAGGCAAATGGGAAATGGAGGCTTTGATTGATTTCATTGACTTAAACAAGGCATGCCCGAAGGACCCTTTTCCCTTGCCGCACATCGATCAGATCGTTGACTCCCCTTCCGGGTGTGACTTGCTTTCCTTCTTGGACGCATACTCCGGATACCACCGGATATTCATGGCAAGGAAGATGAGGAAAAGACCACGTTCATAACTCCGTGTGGCACGTACCGCTTTGTACGAATGCCCTTCGGTTTAAAGAGCACTGGCTCTACCTTTGCGAGGGTCGTGCAGATTGGATTTGAACCTCAGTTGCACAGGAACATGGAAGCTTACATGGATGACATAGTAGTCAAGACCAAGGATGAAGCACCTCTCATACAAGACTTGGAAGAAACTTTTATCAACTTGCGCAAGATCAATTTGAAGCTCAACCCTGAGAAGTGTGTGTTTGGTGTCCCATCCGGCAAGCTGCTTGGTTTCTTTGTGTCCCAGCGAGGAATAGAAGCCAATCCCGACAAGATCAAGGCCATCGAGCAGATACAAGCACCCAAATCCGTCAAGGATGTAAGGCGCCTGGCCGGATGCATTGCCGCGTTGAGTAGGTTCATCTCCAAATCTGCTGAACGTGCCCTGCTGTTTTTCAAGATTCTGAAGAAGGCAGGCCCGATGAAGTGGACCCCGGAAGCAGAAGCAGCGCTGCAGGACCTAAAAGCTTACCTTTCCTCAGCTCCCACCTTGGTCGCACCTAAACCGCAAGAACCGTTGCTGCTATACTTGGCTGCAACGAATCAAGTGGTTAGTGCAGCGCTGGTGGCACAGCGAGAAGTGGATGAAGATGCAGCTGCAGCGACTGATGGCGCCAAGTGTGGAACCAAAATATCCGCGGCAAGACTAGATACAAGCCAAGGGGAACCAGAGCCGGCAAGCGAAGGCAGTTTCAAGGAAGTGGCGAAGAAAAAAGTGGTGCAGCGATCAGTATACTTTGTCAGCTCCTTGTTACAAGGGGCAAGGTCAAGGTACTCTGGAGTGCAAAAGCTGATCTTCGGCCTTCTCATGGCCTCGAGGAAGCTGCGCCACTACTTCCAAGCCCACGAGATCACTGTTGTCGCTTGCTTCCCGCTGCAGCGTATATTGAGGAACCCCGCAGCCACTGGCAGGATAGTTGAGTGGGCACTAGAGCTGTCAAGTTTTGGTTTGAAGTACGAAAGTTCTTCCACAACCCAGAGCAGGGCATTGGCAGAATTCATTGCAGAATGGACACCCACGCCAAATGAAGAGGTTCCACAGACAATTCTCCCCAGCAAAGAAGCGCCTAAAGAATGGATCATGTACTTTGATGGTGCTTTCTCGCTTCAGGGCGCCGGAGCAGGCGTGCTCCTCATTGCCCCTACCGGAGAGCATCTCAAGTATGTGGTTCAAATGCACTTTCCCCGGGAGGAAGCCACCAACAACACTGCTAAATATGAGGGGCTCCTTACCGGACTCAGAATTGAAGTGGAAATGGGAATCAAGAAACTGATCATCCGGGGAGATTCTCAACTCGTGGTGAGGCAAGGTAACAAAGATTATCAGAGTCCATTGATGGAAGCATACGTGGAAGAGGTGAGGAAGCTGGAGGAACACTTTGATGGATTGCAAGCAGAGCTTGTACCACGTATAGAAAACAGCATCGCTGATCATCTATCAAAGTGTGCTGCGCAAAAGCTCCCTGTGGAACCAGGAACCTTTGTCCTCCACCTCACTCAGCCATCAGTATCACCGTCAACGATGACCAAGAAAAGAAGAAAGCTGAACTCCGGCAAGCAGTTCCCGGCAGAGCTTCCCGAAGCCGCTGGTAGAGAAGCTGCCGGGGACAGCCCTGTTCCGGTTGGTGAGCAGCTCCCTCCTGCTAGACCCCAGGTCCTCGCGGTCGAGGTAAGCGCTCCCACGGACGGGGAGATGCCTTTAGTCTTTGTTGTCGAGCCACAGGCTCCAGCTTGGGCACAACACATAGTCCATTTCCTTCAAATAGGAGAACTTCCCAAAGAACAAGAAGAAGCCGAAAAAGTAGCCCGCCAGTCAAGTATGTACCAGTTTGTCGATGACACTCTGTACAGAAAAAGACCAAACGGTGTGAAATTAAGGTGCATTTGCCGGGAAGATGGACTGAAGCTTTTGGCAGAAATTCACGAAGGCGTGTGTGGGTCTCACATTGGATCAAGGGCCCTTACCGGAAAAGCCTTCTGGCATGGTTTCTATTGGCCCACTGCCCTCCAAGATGCAACTGAGCTAGTCACCAAGTTTGAAGCAGGTCAGTTCCATTCCAAGAACATCCATCAACCAGCGCAAGCCCTCCAGACAATCCCTTTATCCTGGCCATTCTTGGTCTGGGGGATGGATATTTTGGGCCCCTTTCCTCGCGCCACCGGGGGCTTTGAATTCTGGTTCGTAATAATCGACAAGTTTACAAGGTGGCCAGAGGTAGAACCGGTGAGGAAGGTGACCGCGCAGTCAGCTATCAAGTTTATGAAAGGGCTGGTGTGCCATTTTGGAGTGCCCAACAGGGTGATCACCGATAATGGCACCCAGTTCACGAGCCGCGCCTTTATGCAATACATCCAAAGCCTTGGAAGCAAGGTCTCCTTCGCCTCTGTTGCCCACCCAAGAAGCAACGGGCAAGTCGAGAGGATGAATGCTGAAGTGCTGCGTGGACTCAAGACAAGAACTTTCGATAGACTGCGGAGATGCGGCAAGCGTTGGATAGATGAGCTGTCGGTGGTTCTTTGGCCCCTCTGGACGACACCAAATCTAGCTACCAGAGAGACGCCCTTCTCCCTAGTGTATGGTGCGGAAGCAGTTCTCCCCACAGAACACATATACGGGTCACCTCGAGTACTTGCCTACTACGAAGTAGAACAATTGCAGCTACGGCATGACGATGCCATGCTCCTCGAGGAAGATCGTCTCCGGGCCGCTGTGCATGCTGCATGCTACCAGCAAGCCCTGCGCCGCTATCATAGCCGCAGGGGCCACTCCCGGAGCCTTGAGGAAGGCGACCTTGTCCTTAGGCGTGTTCAATCCGCCAAGGGTACCAACAAGTTGACGCCGAAGTTAGAAGGCCCTTACAGGGTAGCACGAGTCACCAGACCTGGCGCAGTCCGTCTGGAGACCGAAGATGGCATCAAAGTGCTTAACTCATGGAATATTGAGCATCTTCGCAAGTTCTACCTGTAAGGCGTGGTTACCGGACTCACTCCCACGCAACCACCTTTTGTACAAACCTTGCCGAAGTGCATGTAATCCTCTGTACAAAGCCAGGCGCAGACCCCGTGCATGCAATAATAAAGCTAGGCATTGCATCATATCATCAAATTGCATGTTTACTATGAGTTTTTTATGTACCAATGTTATCACTTCTAAGTTTTAGAAATTTGCTAGAGTACTTGATGCACCTGTGATTCTTGTCACTGCATTCTCTTTCCCCAGAGGACAGAGGCCACTTGCCTTACATGTTTTACCGCCAGGAAAACAAAGAAGAAGGGCAAGGAGATAAGGACGACGGCCCATCGTACTACAGAAAGGGATACTGCCTAAAGAGATAAGTCTAATCACGTATCCCTAACTCAGTAACATTTGCTCTCTTAAGGAAATCTTTGCTGTCCTCCTTTACCCAATGGAAACCCTTGTTGGGACGAGCCGTCCCCCAGCTCCCATCACTTATTAGCTATGGGGGACCGCGCCGATACCGATAGGGGGCTTTGCCGGGGGGTGATACCAGCCTGCTGCCCGGGGTTCGCTCCCCCCTTGGCGCTCATGGTTAATACTGACCCGGCAAATAGTTTCATGCGGCAAAGGCGAACATGCTGACATAGTACAAATAAGGAAAGAAAAAGATAGTACTTAAGAAAGAGAAATAACATTCTTTCATTCATTTTTCGGTACAAAATGGATAAAGATACATTAGAAGACACCCCCTTTTTACAAATCTTTATTTGACTTTCTCCCCTAGGAGCGAGCTACAAAAAGAAAAAGGACGAAGGGAGGACCTAAGCAAAAGCCCAGCCTGACCCTGTCAGGACTCGGCAGGACCACCAGCAGGGAAGACGAAGCCGAAGTCCACGAGCCTGTCAAGGCCCAGCTGGAAGGAGGAAGTGGCGCCCAAGTCAAGAACCCCCGACAAATCGCTCTGTCGGGGGAAGCTCGCTGACGGTGATGTTGCGACCGGCGATCAGCTGGAGTCCAGGTCATCGTACTCCGACTTGACGGCCTGGAGCTCGCGGTCGCCGTCTTCACCGACACTGTCCTCCTTGTCGCTATCGCTCGAGGAGGAGCCTTCATCGTTGCTCGAGCTCTCTTTGCAGCAGCCAAGACGATTGCCCGAGCGCCCATATATCTTGACGGAGAGCGTGTCGGCCGCCACCAGCTTGAAGTGAAGGACGTACCCATCCATGAAGCCATGGGCACGTGCGAAAGTTTTCCACCCGTGCCTGAGGAGCATGATGCGGGGCGCTGGGAACTCGACGTCGGCCTGCACAATGCCGTTGCTGCAGCCGTGCACGCGCAACCACATCGTATGCGGCTTGTCAACCTCCATCACCCTGGCGAAAGGGCGAGGAAGTTGCAAACTGCTATGGAGAGGGCCACGCAACCTGACGATGAACTCCAGTGCCGTATCCTTAGTGTGTCCCATCGCTAGAGAGGGAACCGCCGGCAGAGGAGGATCGGGTGCGGCGCTCTGCCTCCCCCGGCCGTGAGCCCCGCTCCGGCCCCGGCCTCTTCCGACGCCCCCGCCGCACATGCTGGAACCACCTCCCGCCGCCACAGCTGAAGCAGCTGCATGACCCCGAATGGAAGCTCTCTTCGCCGCGGCAGAAGCTGCACTCCGTCCTCGCCCCCTCGCCATGGTGATGACTAGTGCATCCAAAATGTGGACTTGAGGTTGAGGATGAGAAGGATATGGATGAGCATCGCCCACTATGACCCCCTAATTTATAGGGAAGGGCATGGGGGCTAGCTCTCCTTCGCTCCATTAATCCCACTATCCACGATCACGGGCGAATAGGTAACCGACCCATTGCTCCAATCCCTGGCACTGCAGTTTCTGCCACCCCCACGATTGCGGGCCATGCGCACACACCGCTAACTCCCCGCAATGCATGCGGCGCGCATGGCGGAAACGGCCTGAGGTAGTAGGTGATTGCTGACTTAAAAGTCGATAGTTACTCCCTCACATTGCGCGCCTGTGCATAATTTTTGGGCCTGACCCAACGGTGCTGGGCGAGCGCGTCTGGGCCAGACCCGGTGGCTCCTGTCGGTGCACTAGGAATGGGGTACCCAGTGCCCCTGACTTATGCACAGGCAGTGGTATCAAAATCATGTCAAGACATGGTATAAACCAGATGAGCCGCTCTAAATATGATCAAGGAGCATATCAAGAAGACCAAGACCCCGGCAGAGGAAGGCTACGCTGGCTAGCAACGCCGGCGAGCTCAATGCAATGACCCAGGAGGGGCCCAAACCGCGCCAGCCACGTCCTCGGTGCCTGCCGGGGACCGAGGCGCACGCATCTTCAGGAAGACCCGGCAAGCCATCCCCTGGCAGGCGCGAGCCGATCGGCCACCGCTCCACGGCATCGCGACGCTAGTCACTTGTCGATGCGGTGTTGAGCCATTAGATGGCTAAGTGGCACTCGCTAAGCATGTGGCGACGCATCGGAAGACAGATTATATCCATATGACACCCGTCCATAGGCGTGTCAAGACACTAAGCACCACGCAACCAAGCGGTGATAGAAGCTCTCCATCGTCGTGATGTCCCACGGCCTCTGCTCTTTGCGCAACATGACCTCTCCCCCGCCGAACCACAAAGGGACCCTTGGTCCCATAGGTGATCATGTGCATACTGCCCCGACACTTCAGTAGCAAAAGTTTAGTAGCAAAATAGAACATCAGTAGTAACAATAACAATAGTAGCAGCAGTTTTGTAGTGATTGTAACAGTAGCAGTAGAAAATTAACTTAGCAAGATTCAGTATATGAAAAGCGTAGGCCATGGATCAACGATGGATAGATATAGATAACATTCATCATGTAACAGTTATACAATAGAGCGACACAGAACTAGCTCCAATTCATCGATATAATGTAGGCATGTATTCCGTATATAGTCATACGTGCTTGCAATAAGAACTTGTATGACATATTTTGTCCTACCCTCCCGTGGCAGCGGGCTCCATAAGGAAACTAAGGGATATTAAGGCCTCCTTTTAATAGAGAACTGACACAAAGCATTAACACAAGCTGAATACATGAACTCCTCAAACTACATCAATCACTGGAAAGAATCCCACTTATTGTCACCATGGGGTATGCGGATCATGACACGTAATAGGTGCATACAACTTGCAAGATAGGATCTAAAACACTCTCACATTCATGAAAATATAATAGTTTCAGATCTGAAATCATGGCACTCGGGCCCTAGGGACAAGCATTAAGCATAGGGTAGTCATAGCAACATCAATCTCAAAATATAGTGGATACTAGGGATCAAGCCCTATCAAAATAACTCGATTACATGATCAATCTCATCCACACCCATCACCGTCTAGTAGGTCTACAAAGGAATTACTCACTCCCGGTGGTGAGCATCATGGAATTGTTGTTGGAGAAGGGTTGGTTTTGACGACGGCGACGATCTCCACTCTCCGGACCCCCAAACGGACTCCAGACTAGCCCTCCCAAGGAAGAATAGGAGGCGGCGGCGGCTCCGTTTCGTAAAACGCGATGAAATCTTCTCCCTGATTTGTTTCTCCGAAGATGTGAATTTATAGGACTGGAACTAGGGTCTGGGGAGCCACGTGGGCCCCAGGAGGCAACAGGGCGCGCCCAGGGGGGTGGGCGCGCCCTGTTAGCTCGTGGCCCACAGGCAGCTCCCCTTCGATGGTTCTTCGCTCCATAATTCTTCATATATTCCAGAAATAATTCACAAAAAGTTTCGTCAAATTCCAGGAACTTTATTTCTGCACAAATATAACACCAAGGTAGTTTTGCTGAAAACAACGTCAGTCCGGGTTAGTTCATTCAAATCATGCAAATTAGAGTCCAAAACAAGAGAAAAAATGTTTAAAGTAGATACGTTTGAGACGTATCAAGTGGTAAGAATTGAAATATTAAAGCTTCTAGAGGCAGGTATAATCTATCCCATAGCTGATAGTACATGGGTAAGTCTTGTTCATTGTGTTCCTAAGAAAGGAGGTATAACAGTAGTTCCTAATGATAAAAATGAACTTATATATCAAAGGATAGTAACTGGTTATAGGATGATAATCGATTTCAGGAAATTAAACAAAGCTACTAGAAAAAATCATTACCCCTTGCCTTTTATTGATCAAATGTTAGAAAGATTATATAAGCACACACATATTTTGCTTTCTTGATGGATATTCTGGATTTTCTCAAATACTCGTGTCAGAAGAGGACCAAGAGGAAACTACATTTACTTGCCCATTTGGAACTTATGCTTATAGACGTATGTCTTTTGGTTTATGCAATGCACCTGCTACCTTTCAAAAATGTATGACTACTATATTCTCTAACTTTGATGAAAATATTTTTGAGGTTTTCATGGATGATTTTTCTGTTTACGGAACTTCTTTTGATGATTGCTTAAGCAGCCTTGATCGAGTTTTGCAGATATGTGAAGAAATTAATCTTGTCTTGAATTGTGAGAATTGCCACTTTATGGTGAATGAAGGTATAATACTTGGACATGAAATTTCTGAACGAGGTATTGAGATAGACAAAGCTAAAGTTGATGCAACAGAGAAAATTTCATGTCTTAAAGATATTAAAGATATAAGAAGTGATATGGCCATGGCTATCGCTAACACTGACAATGGTATGTCCAAACATGCCATGGCGATGCAACACATGAGTTTGTGTGTGTCAAATCATGGAGGATTGTTTCCATATGTGCACTCACCGTTCAAACATGAAATATACATGCATGCAACTAGAGCCAGCCAGGGACTATATACACGGCCCCAAATATTAATAGTGTACGTACATGAGCAAATAAACCATGGAATACCATGCGTTGGCATCAAGGATAATTATTACATGGAAGTTTTTTATATATATGCAAAGGGATCACGTTGGTTTGAAAGGAAGAAAATCAGATTCACATCTATCCTATTCGGAGATAGAAATAAAATTGGATGTGGAGGCTGCTACATGATTTGCTAATATTAAAAGACATGGGCTGGGGTCCACCTTTAGCATTATTACGTGTAGTTCAAATTGTAAAGGTTACATGCTAAAATAAGGCACGTGATCGATTAGGAGTCCTAGTTCGTTTAGATTAATTTTTGTTTCGTTAGTCTCGGTTGTTTATTTTCCAAGACAGAAGCATGTCGGCTATATACTATAAATAGCCAGGTTAGCGTATGGGTTGTGGTAGGCTATTTTGAGATGAATTAGACACCGCGTGTGTTTCGGTCGTTGGCCATTATTGAGTTTAGAGAAACCTTGTCAAAATTCTCTACTGGCGTGTGAGTTCTTACGACGCGACGCGTCGGAGATTACATGCTGAGCCTATATGGTTCGTCCACGTTATTCCTTCGGATCAAGGGGTTTGCCTGTTGTTTTTAGCGGGATTTGCGAGCATGTTCGTAAACCTGCTCGATTACTTGCTGCGATGGAGTTTTGTGCCGTGAAAGATCGGGCAAACAACGGATTGACCCTCGCCTCGAGGTTCGGTGTTCATCAAGTGGTATCAGATACCGGCATTGCTCACAGCACTTCGGAGGAGACGACCGGCGCTTCGTCATCAAGGAGGAGCTACTGGAAATTATCTAGTGACTTTTTGCACGAGGAGACAGGATATGGTGCTGAACTTTTTCATACATATTGTAAAGTGGGAGACAAATATTGCGCCACGACGATCGACCATAAGAGTTCGATCAATGCGGTCGGCATCGACATGGTGGAGAAGCTGCAGCTATCGAGGACACCACATCCACGACCGTACAAACTGAGGAGATGCCACGACAAGCTCGACATTACCCATCAAACTATGGTATTTTTTTCAGTTGGCAAATTTTCTTGTGAACTTTTGCGCAATGTAATTCCGATGCGCATGGTTTCGTGCCATATGCTAGTAGGAGATCCATGGTATGAAGAGAACGCAGCTGCATACAGTTCTCTCGCCAACTCGTACTCTGTCGAACAGGATAAAAAATATGTTCTCATGACCATGGAGGAGAAGGTGTTTAAATCTTGGAGAAAAGAGCGTTTGCATAATATGAGAGAACAAGAAGCAAAGCAGGAGGCTGAATCTATTGAAATGTTTTCTCCACGCATTCAACCTGCAGAAGAAGATGTTCATGAAAAGACCGACTCGAAACCGAGGACGCTTTCGCCTGAAGAGGGAGAGGATGATATGGCCGTGGCTACCACTAACACTGACAATGGTATGTCCAAACATGCCATGGCGATGCAGCACATGAGTTTGTGTGTGTCAAATCATGGAGGATTGTTTCCATATGTGCACTCACCGTTCAATCATGAAATATACATGCATGCAACTAGAGCCAGCCAGGGACTATATACATGGCCCCAACTATTAATAGTGTACGTACATGAGCAAATAAACCATGGAATACCATGCGTTGACATCAAGGATAATTATTACGTGGAAGTTTTTTATATATATGCAAAGAGATCACGTTGGTTTGAAAGGAAGAAAATCAGATTCACTTCTATCCTATTCGGAGATAGAAATAAAATTGGAACAGAGTTTTTATTCCTATTTCTACCGACCAAGGAGAAGGTTTATTATCATGGCAAGATGTGGAGGCTGCTACGTGATTTGCTAATATTAAAAGACATGGGATGGGGTCCACCTTTAGCATTATTACGTGTAGTTCAAATTGTTTGGAAGCGGCGATTTGGCTCCCGAGCTCAGCTGCACCTGCATTGACGAAAAAAATCAAAAGAAATACTAAAAAAATTCAAAAACTTCCAATTTTTTTTGTGTGGTAGAAACTTTGTTGTGTGAGGTCCGCTCCAAATTTGTACTCATTTGGGCATCTGAGCAGCTCTCGGCAAAAAACACAAATCGGGGTCTGTAAAAAAGTTTACTGTTCACACACTGTTTTGACCCAATTTTTCTTTTTTGCCAAGAACTGCTCAGATATCAAAATAGGTTGAAATTTGGAGCGGACCTCACGCAACAAAATATCTACCACAAAAAAAATTGGATTTTTTTGAAATTTTCTAGTATTTTTTTTATTTTTTGTGACCGTGAGCAGCTGAGCCTAGGAGCAGACTTGAATTTTCGAAATTGTAAAGGTTACATGCTAAAATAAGGCACGTGATCGACTAGGAGTCCTAGTTCGCTTAGATTAATTTTTGTTTTGTTAGTCTCGATTGTTTATTTTCCAAGACAGAAGCATGTCGGCTATGTACTATAAATAGCCAGGTTAGCGTATGGGTTGTGGTGGGCTATTTTGAGATGAATTAGACACCACGTGTGTTTCGGCCGTTACGTTGGCCATTATTGAGTTTAGAGAAACCTTGTCAAAATTCTCTACTGGCGTGTGAGTTCCTACGACGCGACACGTCAGAGATTACATGCTGAGCCTATATTGTTCATCCACGTTATTCCTTCGGATCGAGGGGTTGGCGTGTTGTTTTTAGCAAGATTTGCGAGCATCTTCGTAAACCTGCTACGATTACTTGCTGTGATGGAGTTTTGTTCCGTGAAAGATCGGGCCAACAACGGATCGACCCTCGCCACGAGGTTCGGTGTTCATCAAGAAGTTTCCTTGGTCATGCTTGTTTCTATAGGCGTTTTATTAAAGATTTCTCGAACATTTCTAGGCCATTAACTAATCTTCTTCAAAAAGATATTCCAATTGTTTTTTATGATGATTGTGTAGAAGCCTTTGAAATACTTAAGAAAGCCTTATTTCTGCACCTATTGTCCAACCACCTGATTGGAATTTACCATTTGAAATTATGTGTGATGTTACTGATTATGCGGTTGGTACTGTTGTAGGGCAAAGAGTAGACAAGAAATTGAATGTTATTCATTATGCTAGTAAAACTCTAAATAATGCTCAAAGAAATTATGCTACTACTAAGAAGGAATTTTTAGCAATTGTGTTTGCTTGTGATAAGTTTAGACCTTATATTATTGATTCCAAAGTTATTATTCACACTGATCATGCTGTTATTAGATACTTTATGGAAAAGAAAGATGCTAAGCCTAGACTGATTAGGTGGGTGCTTTTACTTCAAGAGTTTGAGTTGCATCCTGTTGATAAAAAGGGAGTTGAAAACCCTGTAGCCAATAACTTGTTTAGAATGGAAAATGTTCTTAATGACCCACTGCCTATTGATGATAATTTTCCTGACGAGCAATTAGCTGTTATAAATGCTTACCGTAGTACTCCTTGGTATGCAGATTATGCAAATTACATTGTTGCTAAATATATACCACCTAGTGTCACTTACCAACAAAAGAAAAAGTTCTTCTATGATTTAAAACATTACTTTTGGGATGACCCACATCTTTATAAAGAAGGAGTAGATGGTGTTATTAGACGTTGTGTACCTGAGCATGAACAGGAACAGATCCTACGGAAGTGTCACTCCGAGGCCTACGGAGGGCATCACGCTGGTGACAGAAATGCACACAAGGTATTACAGTCTGGATTTTATTGGCCTAGTATTTTCAAAGATGCTCGTAAGTATGTCCTCTCTTGTGATGAATGTCAAAGAATTGGTAACATTGGTAGACGTCAGGAAATGCCTATGAATTATTCACTCGCTATTGAACCATTTGATGTTTGGGTCTTTGATTATATGGGGCCCTTTCCTTCTTCTAATGGGTATACTCATATTTTAGTTGATGTTGATTACGTTACTAAATGGGTAGAAGCTATTCCAACTAGTAGTGCTAATCATAACACTTCTATTAAAATGCTTAAAGAGATTGTTTTCCTGAGGTTTGGAGTCCCTAGATACTTGATGACTGATGGTGGTTCACATTTTATTCATGGTGCTTTCCGTAAACTTCTAGCTAAATATGATGTTAACCATATAATTGCATCACCTTATCACCCTTAGTCTAGCGGTCAAGTTGAATTGAGTAAGCGAGAAATAAAATTAACCTTGCAAAAGACTATTAATAGATCTAGAATGAATTGGTCTAAGAAACTTGATGATGCTTTGTGGGCTTATAGAACTACTTATAAAAATACAATGGGAATGTCCCCATATAAAATGGTTTATGGAAAAGCTTGTCATTTACCTCTTGAGTTAGAACATAAATCTTATTGGGCAATTAAAGAACTTAACTATGATTTCAAGCTTGGCGGTGAAAAGAGGTTATTTGATATGAGATCATTAGATGAATGGAGGACACAAGCATATGAAAATGCCAAGTTATTTAAAGAAAAAGGTTAAAAGATGGCATGACAAGAGAATTAAAAATGGGAATTCAATGGAGGAGACCTAGTTCTTTTGTACATCCCCATGCATCCCCGTGCCTTGGAACGTGGGACGCTAGCAGGCATCTCCACCTCTCCGAACCCGTGTCCACCGATGGGTAGGAGGGCCCAGTTGGCACGGGAAGCACAAGATGAATCCACTTTGAGGAAACCCCTCGACAGGTTACATGAAAATAGTTTCCACAACCTTATCCATAACTATGGAGTTGAGAATATTTCTCGCTCGCGTATACCATCCAATTGGGACATCTCTCATCCAAGTGAAAGTGATGCAGGGAAAAGCTCTTGGTGGCCGGAGAACAAACATCTTATGGAGAAAATACAAAAGAACTCCGTAATAATTCAACAATTGCTTCATGAGATGAAGGAGCTAAAGGATGCCATGCGCTCCATTGCAGAGAACCAACCTACCACATCAT
Source organism: Elymus sibiricus (assembly GCA_039707655.1). NCBI lineage: Eukaryota > Viridiplantae > Streptophyta > Magnoliopsida > Poales > Poaceae > Elymus > Elymus sibiricus. The sequence continues at coordinate 166,372,735 of CM077667.1, forward strand.
CACCATCATCGCCCAAGAAGGACGCTTGAGTACATGGGTATGGGCACCACCCTTAGCTTGTTCCAAGCTTGGGGGAGGTGCCCCAGTATCGTATCACCATCACTTTTATCATTACCATCTATCTTAGTTCGATCCTTAGTGTTTCATGATTTAGAGAAATAAAATTTTGTGTTGCCTTGCTTTTAGTGTTTGCCTTGTGGTCTACCTATCTTTCTAATTGAGTGTGAGAGTTATATAATAAAGATTAGTTGAGTTTGTTTTTTTATTCTCATGCATCCATCATCATAGCAATGAAATAAAAAGAAAGAAAAAGAAAAAGCATATGCTAATCCCATGGGGAGTAATGACTTCCCATAGAAAAAGTATGATTGATAAAGATTGTTGGGAGTTGAAAAACATATTGATAGTCATTGATACAATCCATGAAAAACTATGATAGAGGAGAGGAGATTCACATGCAAATACACCATCTTGGACATCTTCTATGATTGTGATCCCCCATCAAATATTGTATAATGATCGAATTGTTGATGCTGGACAAGGAAGACAGCGTAATGAGTTATGTTTGTTTACATTCACATAGAAGTTATATTGTCATGGATCCTTTAACATGTGGTGCTTGCTTTAGATCTTTTTCTAGCAAAAAAATTTCCGCACTAAGTAGAGATACTACTTGTGCATCCATAACCCTTAAACTGAGTTTCTTGCCATGAAAGTCTGCCATACCTACCTATGGATTGAATAAGATCCCTCCAGTAAGTTGTCATCGGTGCATAAAGCAATAAAATTGCTCTTAAATATGTATGATCTTTTATTGTAAGGGAAATAGGATTTGTACGATCTTGTGATGACAAAGAAATAAAGGCGACATACAGAATAATAAAGTTTGTTATCATAAGAGGCAATATAAAGTGGCGTTCCTTTACATTAAGAGTTTGCACATCAAAAAATAAAAAGCGCATGACAACCTCTGCTTCCCTCTGCAAAGGGCCTATCTTTTACTTTTATGAATCTACCTTTCAAGTACTTACTTTCATGCAAGAGTCAAGTTCATCTCTATTAACGTCTATTAACTCTTTAGTAGCAAGCATCATGTGTTGGGGAAAGATCCAGATATATATCCTGTTGGATGTAGATGATCATGAGTTATTATTGTTGACATTATCCTTGAGGTAAATAAGTTGGGTGGAAAAAATGATAAAGCCCTATCTTCCTATGTGTCCAATGGAAGCATTAGCTCCAAAAATATGCAATGAGTGTCAGCAATCATACAAGACTAAATGATAGTTGAGTATGTGAACTTGCTAAATTTAAATCTCTTACATAGACTCTTCTCCGAAATATAATGAATTGTGATTGTCTCAATAACTAAGAACATAGTTTGTTGATTGTCAATAAGGTTTATGCTTCATACTTCAATATCGTGGACAGATTGTTACTCGACTATGAGAAGTTATATGCTAAAAAACTTGCTGCTATCTTAATATTCATGATGCTCTCATGTCCCTATTTTGTTTTTATTGACACCTCTCTCTCAAATTATGTGGTCATTATTTTCGAGTTCGGCTTTCGCTTGAGGACAAGCGAGGTCTAAGCTTGGGGGAGTTGATACGTACATTTTGCATCATGATTTCCTATCAATATTTATAGTATTCTTGGTCATTATTCCAGTTTATGATACAATTCTTATGCCTTTTCTCTCTGAATTTACATGGTACATCACAAAGAGGGAAATTGGCGGGAACTAGAATTCTGGACCTAAAAACCAAGGAAAAGGGTGAAAGTTCACTGGACTCCAAATGACCCGAAACTTCACGAAGAATTTTTGTGGAATATATCTGAAATTATGAAGCAAAAATATACCGGACGGGGCCACCTGCTGGCCACAAGCCAACATGGCGTGCCCTGATAGCTTGTGGGCCCCTCGCAGGAGCCCCGTCCTCCCTCTTCTGCTATAAGATGTGTTTTGACCTAGAAAACTTAAGAAGAATCTTTCGAGACAAAGCACCGCCGTCTCGAGGCAGAAACCTAGACAGAGGCCCGTTTGCACTCTGGCAGGGTGATTCTGCTGGGGAAATCACTCTCCGGGAGGGGGAGATCGAAGCCATCGTCATCACCAACGCTCCCTCCTTCGTGGGAGGACCAATCTTCATCAACATCTTCATCAGCACCATCTCATCTTAAACCCTAGTTCATCTCTTGTACTCAATCTTTGTCTCAAAACCTCAGACTAGCACCTGTGGGTTATTAATAGTGTTGATTACATCTCGTAGTTGATGCTTGTTGCTTTACTTGGTGGATGATAATATGTTTAGGTCCTTATGCATCATTATTACACCTCTGATCTTGAACATGGTGATGATTTGTGAGTAGTTACTTTTGTTCCTGAGGACATGGGAGAAGTCTTGTTATAAGTAATCATGTGAAGTTGGTATCATTCGATATTTTGATGATATGTATGTTGTTGCTTCCTTTAGTGGTGTCGTGTGAACGTCGACTACATGACACTTTACCATCTAATGGGCCTAAGGGAAGGCATTGTGGAGTAATAAGTAGATGATGGGTTGCTAGAGTGATAGAAGCTTAAACCTTAGTTTATGTGTTACTTCGTAATGGGCTGATTTGGATCCATATGTTTCATGCTATGGTTAGATTTATCTTAATTCTTCTTTCATAGTTGCGGATGCTTGCGAGAGGGGGTAATCAAAAGTAGTTTGCTTGTTCAAGTAAGAACAACACCTTAGCACCGGTCCACCCACATATCAAATTACCAAAGTAACGAATGTGAATCAACTAAACATGATGGACATGACTAGACAAAAATTCCCATGTGTCCTCGGGAGCACTTTGCTTTATATAAGAGTTCCCTCAGGCCTATACTTTGCTATAAAAAGGATTGGGCAGTCTTGCTGCACACTTGCTACTATTGTTACTTGTTACAAATTATCTTGCTACAAAACTATCTATCACTCTTACTCACGGCACTTGCAGAGAATATCTTGCTGAAAACTACTTATCATTTCCTTTTGCTCCTCATTGGGTTTGACACTCTTACTTATCGAAAGGACTATGATTGATCCCCTATACTTGTGGGTCATCACTTTCGTCCATGAACTGTGTGCGTTAGGCCACATATCACAAACATTTCTTCTAGGAACCGTGCGTGATGTATGAAGTAACGCAATCAATAGAATTATAACAATCGTGTGTGATGGGCGCACATATCACCGACGGTGTTCTGCAGAAAATTGTGTGTGATGTACCATACAAACAGAAACATACCTTTGGGATTCACTATGCGGGATGCCAAGTGCATCTCACACGACTTCTACAATATGTCTGTTTGCGATGGGCCAACCAATCACACACGAGCTCATTTTGCCCAGCGTGTGCAACCGGATGAGGCATCGCTGATGATTTATCTGTGTCGTGTGGGATATCCCCCCTATCGCACACACATGCAAGGTGAAGCTTTAAAACTATGTCATGGAAAAGGTTTAAAAATCGTTTGTATAGCAGCTGCATGCACTAGTGGTAACATGTCCAAACCTCCAATTATCAATGATCATTATTCTCTTAGAAAGGATAATGTTGGCAATTTGTTTGCCAAGTATGTTGGTGCCCAAAGTGGTTTGGAAGTGGATTAGACCATTTGAGTTGCTGAGCCTATTGTTACTAACTTCTTAGGACCCAACTTGTTTGGGGACCATCAAGCTCAAACTTGGTCAATAGGTGTGTGGAGGGCATTGCGGACTTGGCTAGTTTATGAAGAAAAATGTTTTTCTCCATTTATTATGGGTTAAGTCAAGTCAAGAAGATTATCATCATATGTGTCATTCCAATGCTTCTCTTGGAGGTAACTTGTATATTGTCTACATTGAAAGTATTAGCCCCTGTCATGTTTAGGTTTTGTACCTAGCATGTGTTTGTATATGTTGTGCCTCCTAGTATACTTTATTTGTGTTATCTAGCATGTGTAGGTTGTTATGCACGTCATATAGTTGTGTGTGTAGCCTCGTGCCTCCATTGCATCTTAGTTGCATCTTATTGGGCTCTTTTGAGATATTAATGGATCATCACATTATTGGGGAGTGTTATGCTCTACGTACATCACAAACCTAAAATGTTTATATATGGGATACCACCTAGTATTTATAGCGCAAGGTTATCTAGTTACTATGTGGTATGTCAAGTTCACTTGAAATCCAAATTCTCCTCCATTGATTATGTTTAGTTGGATTTCAATTTCCTCTTGTGGATAATATGCGGATTATCACATTATGGGGGAGTGATATGCGTTGTGCATATCACAATCCTTGTAAATGTTAACAATTGAGAAATGACACTTAGAATTTATCTTTTAGATTATCTCATATCTCTATGGCGGCATACAATACTTTGTTCGAGAGTGATATTCTTGTGCGGTGTTACTCATGGTTTATCTTATAGACCATATGTCAGGGAACGACAATCTATGGGCCTGGCAAGGACCCTTTGTGATCAGGCAGGTAGGTCTCTAACACACAAAGAGCATCACTGATTCCTACGTACGTGGGGGTTTAGACAGGTTCGGGCCGCTGGAGCGTAAAACCCTACGTCCTGTGTTCTTGAGATTTATGAGCGTTCACAATACAAGGCACAACAACCCCGACAAGAGGTGCATCGGGAGTGCAGCTACACGTGTAGAATGAATAGGGTGTCGACCTTTGTAAAGGTAGCCATGGGCCTCCTTTTATAGACAAGGGGTTACCATAGTGGCAAAATGGTCATTACATCTGGTAAAGATACTACTCTTTGCCAGAGTGTCAGTAGAGGTGGTAGTGGGAAATACCTAACCCTGACGGACTAGGACAGGCACATTTAATGTGCCGTGAGGTGTCAAGCTGGCGACGTTCCCCGGCAAACATTGCATCTCCTTCTGTGTCGTCCACCCAGCTACCTTCTATTATTTTGCCATGCCATGGGACGGGTGTCGTTAAAGCTGATGTAAATCCCACAATGCTGCCACGCGCCCCGGCCGGTTCCACCTATCCGCCTGCCCGCTCGCCACCTGGTGGATGTAGACAACCAGCCTGGCGACGTGGGGCTAGGTCTTGGCAAGCGGAGTCCTTGGCGGGCGCGTGCATCCTTGAGCCCCCAACAAGGCGTCTTGTCGGGCTTTCTTCGTCTTTGCTCATCGTAGTTGGAGGAATGTTTCTGCCCGAAAAAATCTTGCCGGACTGGAGGCTGCGGCATCTGGTGCACAAGTCAGGGTGCTAAGGACCTCGTTTCTTAGTACACTGACAGGAACCTTCGGGCCTAGGCTACACATACGTCTGCGACGTTTGTTGGGCTAGGCCCAAAAATTAGTGCAAAGGCGCAGGCGGCTGCAATTTTCTGGGGTTATGACGATTTTTACTGACCTTTCCCACGACGCGCATTGACCTCGGGTCGTGGGAGTGGTGAAGTGGCGCGGTCGGCCGAGGAGGCGCGCCCAAGAGCCGCACCGTGCTGGACAAGGAGTGACGCTTCCCTCGCGCCACGTGTTCTCACATGGGGTCGCGTACGGGGAAGGGAAACGATGGCCCAGTAGCGCGCTTGGCAGTGAACAGTCGACTCCCAAGCCTTTCAGTGCTGCTCGAGCGTCTCTGCCTCACCCGTCGCGTCCCGCACGACATGTGTCATACTCGGGGCCTGGTATTGGTTGAGAGGGGCGGTCGCGGGTGCTGATTGAGGGCCAGTGCGTGTCTGGCCCAGTTCACGAAGAGTCGGCCCCTTCCCCTTCCCGGGTCTATAAAGAGGGGAGGACTAAGGTGAGGCACTACTCATCCGTGCCCTCCTACCCTTAGTCCTTCGCCCATCATCTTCTTCTTCCCTCGCCTTCCGCCACCTTCTCCGACGCGTTCCCCTCAAGATGCAAGGGGCCGCGGTCGTACTCGCGGGGTCGGGTGGCGCTGTGAGGGGCACTTTACAAAGCCGGATGAGAATCGTGGTGACGACGGCGGGGGTCGGGCCCAGCTCCCATGGACGGTCGTCATCCATGGGTCGTGGGCAGGCGGCTCTGTCGGCCCGCGGGGGCCGCGATGGTCGGACGGCTCCGCCGAACCGTGGCGGCCACGGCAGCGGCCGCGGTGGTGCACCTCTCCCTCAACCCCACGCGGGGATCCATCCGGGGGAGGAGGTGCTGGAGTTTGTCATGGCAGTACCTCGTCGTCCTCGGAGCTGGCTGCGCCTCCCCGACCCGTTTGCTCGGGACATGGAAGGCTGCCCGCCCGAGGGGTTATGGCAGCGGGCGGACGACTGTTACAACAGCCCCGCCTAGGTGGCCGTCGACCTCTCCGCTGGCAGTGCCATGTTCCTGACGCGGAGGTGGAATTCATTCGCCCGCTCCCGTGGCCTAGGCCCTGGGCATCTCCTCCATTTCAAATTCGTCGGCGCCGCCACCCTCTTCGTGAAGATCTTCGGGGCATCCTGCGTCCGCTTGGAGTGCTGCACAGAGTGCTCGAGCGGCAGCGACTACGACTCCTCGAGCGACAGCGACGACGATGGCAGCACCTTCGGCATCAAGCAGGAATCCGACTAGGCATGCATGGCGTCGTAGCTAGGGTTGTAAGGATCCGGGAACAAGGCTGTATCCACGAGACCACGTTTCCGGATCAACTGCCACATCGTAGTGGCAGATCTCCCATCGGAGGCTGGCGGGGTCGTTAGAGGAAATCGTACTCCGACCTGACCCCATCGCCGCCGTCGCCGAGCTGGGCGTCCTTCCCTTCGGATGCTGCCAAGGACGTTATAGGAAGTCGTACTCTGTCCCGTCCCCGTCGCCGCCGTCGATGGGCTTGGCGTCCTCCTTTTGTATTTAAGCCGAGCTCAGCATTCTCCTTTTGTATTCAAATTGCAACCAATGTAACCCTGCGATGAAATGAAGGGAAAGGATTGGGTAGTCTAAAAAAATGGCAACGAGTTCGTTTATGTGCCCTATAAATATCCGCTTTTCTATCGTGAAAGAGTCTTGCGTTAGTGTGTTTTCCGGGTTCCTTCGCTCGCCAAGGGCACTTGCCGATGCGTACGCCCTCCCTTCGGGCGATTCTAAGGATAAATCCTGAGCACCCTGATAGAGGCGTTGCTTCCGACAACGCTGCCCTGCCATCCGCGTCGCGGCCACCCTAACTGCTGGGCATGCTTCCAGCACCCAAGTGCGCAACGAATCTGACAAGGGACCTTAGCGTGCAAGCTTTCCCACACGAGCAGGAAAAAGTTCGAAAAATTCTTGAAGGGGTTGTGCAACTTAGCTTTTTCCCGTCGCATCTCTTGCCGCCGAACGCTTCCATAGGTGCCTCCACCATTACTCCCCCCGGGAAGACTTGCACGCGGGGTTCCTTCTCCTTTTGAGAAAAAGAAAGAAGAGAAAATAGAGTAGCCAAGGAACCTAGCTGGTCCAACAGGCCCCTTACGCAACATCTCATGAAAGATACACAAAATAAATATGTACTTTGACAAAAGGTTGCAGAATACTTAGCTTTTATTAACTACGCACAGGGTCGTCGCCTGGCTTTGTACAAAGGATTACATGCCCTTTCCGCATAACTTGCACAAAAGTGGTTGCCGGGCAGACCCGACAACCGCGCCTCATGGGTAGAAATTTCGAAGATGCTCGATATTCCATGAGTTTCGAACCGGAGTGCCATCTTCGGTCTCCAGGCGGACTGCGCCAGGCCTGGTGACTCGTACCACCCGATAAGGGCCTTCCCACTTCGGCATCAACTTGGTTGATCTCTTCGCGGACTGAATCCGTTGAAGAACAAGGTCGCCTTCCTCAACAATCATGGTGCGCACCTTGCGGCTATGGTAGCGGCGCAAGGCCTGCTGGTACCTAGCGGCGCGCAGTGCGACCTGGAGATGATCTTCCCCGAGGAGCGTGGAATCATCATGCCGTAGCCGCTCTTGTTGGTCATCATCAAAGGCCTGCACTCTCGGTGACCCATACGTGAGTTACCTGGGGAGAATTGCTTCTGCACCATAAACTATGGAGAAGGGTGTCTCCCCAGTGGCTTGATTTGGCGTCATTCTTATCGACCAAAGAACCGTCGGTAGCTCATCAATCCAGCGCCTTTCGTGCTTGCGCAGCTTGTCAAAAGTTCTCGTCTTGAGCCCCGCAGCACTTCAGCATTTTCCCTCTCTACCTGCCCGTTGCTCCCAGGGTGGGCAACTGAGGCAAAGCAGACCTTGGTGCCGATATCTTGACAGTGTTGCATGAAAGTGCTGCTGGTAAACTCCGTGCCATTGTCGGTGATGATCTAGTTCGGGACCCCGAAACGGCAAACAATCCCTCTGAGAAACTTGACTGCTGCCTGTGTCGTTACCTTTCTCACTGGTTCAACTCGGTCCACTTCGTGAACTTGTCGATGGCAACGAACAAGAACTCGAAGCCCCCGATAGCACGGGGGAGGGGGCCGATGATGTCGAACCCCCATACCGAGAATGGCAAGGAGAGCGGCACGGTTTTGAAGGGCTTGTGCTGGTTGGTGTATCTGCTTGGCGTGATATTGGCATGCTTCACATGTTGTTACCACCGCCAAGGTTCTTGAAGGGCTGTGGGCTAGTAGAAGCCTTGCTGGAATGCCTTCCCGACAAGGGCTCGTGATCCTACGTGGGAGCCACAAATCCCCTCGTGTATCTCCGCCAACAGCCGCTGTCCTTCATCCCGAGGAATGTGATACGTCTCCAACGTATCTATAATTTTTGATTGTTCCATGCTGATATATTAACATTCTAGGATACTTTTGGGTATTTATTTACCAATTTATAATATTTTTGAGCACTAAGCTACTAACCCAGTGCCCTGTGCCAGTTCCTGTTTTCTGCGGATTTTTGCCATTTCAAAGTTACAATACCAAACGGAGTCCAATTGCCACGAAACTTTTTGGTGATTTTTTGGACCAATACAAGAGCTAGAAGCTTTGGAGGAGGGCCAGGAGATACACCAGGGGGCCACAAGCCATCTGGTCACGCCCCCAGGAGCCAGATATGGTGTGGCTCCCTAGAGCGTCTCCCGACGTCATTCTCTGGCCTATAAATTCACATATACCCCAAAAACACCTAAGTTCTCCCGAAACACTTTTTTCGTCGTCGCAAGTCTCTGTTCAAATGGGAGGCCATCTGCAACTCCATTCCGGCACCCTGTCGGAGGGGAGATCGATCACGGAGGACCTCTTCATCAACCTTGCTACCCTCACCATGATGTGAGTAGTTCACCACAGACCGACGGTTCCATAGGTAGTACCTAGATGGCAATCTCTCTCTCTCTATCTATCTCTATCTCTCTCTCTCGATCTTCAATACAATGTTCATCGCATCTTTGCCTTGATCTATCCGATGTAATCCCTTCGTATGGTGTGTTTGTTGGGATCCAATGAATTGTGAGTTTCTGCTCAGATTATTCATGAAAAGTATTTGAGTCAAACCTGATTACTATGATTCTTATTTGCATGATCATCATAGCTTCATAATGCTCTCCGATCTATTGAGATAGTTTGGCCAACTAGATTGATATTTTTTCGGTGGGAGTGGTGCATTATAGTAGGTTCAACCTGACGAGTTTCTATATCCCAGTGATAGAACGGGACAAGTTGCGTCTTTGTGTTGTTGCTACTAAGGATAAAACAATGGGGTTTATACATATTAGTTGAGTTTACTTTGTCAACATCATTTCATCATTATCCAAGCATTACTCCGTTTGTCATGAACTTAATACGTAGAGAGGCAAGCATAGAAGCGCTCTTGAAGTGGAGTAATAGTAGTAGGTGCAGGCAGGAGTTGGCCTATTTGCTTATGGACGTGATGCCTATATACACATGATCATTGCCGTGAACATCACATAATTATTCGCTTTTCTATCAATTGCCCAACAGTAATTTGTTTACCCACCGTATGCTTTGCTTATGAGACATGCCACTAGAGAACTCTACGGCCCCCGGGTCTATTCACTTATAAATTCACAAATGCTATCATTACCTTGCTGTTATTTATTACCTTTTATTTTATTTTGCACTTTATTATTATCTACAATTATCTACACATCTCACTCGCTTGCAAATAAAGAGATCAAGGGGATTGACAACCCTCTTGCCGGCGTTGGGTGCAAGTTGTTTGTTCTTTTTTGTGCAGCCGCTGAAGATGGTTGAGGATTGGTATTCCTATTGGTTCGATAAACGTTGGTTTCATAACTAAGGGAAATACTTACCCACTTTGTGCTGCAATTACCCATTCCTCTTCACGGAAAACCCAACGCAGATCACGAGTATCAGGAAGGATTTCTGGCGCCGTTGCCGGGGAATACCATCACCAACTGTGAAGTAACTTCACACGAAATTTCATTCACTTGTTCTTCTTTTTATTTTCTGTTATATTTAGTTTGTCTCGTAAAAATCAAAAATACAAAAATATTTACCTTTGCTAGTTACTAGTTAGCTTCTAGTTTGCTTTACTTGCTAGTTTATTTGTGTTGCTTGTTTTGCTTGTGTGGTCACCATGTCTCAAGAAACTACTAAGTTGTGTGATTTCTCAAATACTAATAATAATGATTTTATTAGTACTCCTATACCACCCACCACTAGTGCGGAGGCATTTGATATTAATGCTGCATTGCTCAATCTTGTCATGAAAGATCAATTTTTGGGAAGTCCTAATGAGGATCCCGCATCACATCTTAATACCTTTGTTGAATTATGTGATATGCAAAAGAAAAAGGATATGGATAATGATATTGTGAAATTAAAATTATTTTCTTTTTCACTAAGAGATAAAGCTAAAGCTTGGTTTTCATCTTTACCTCGTAATAGTATTGGAACGTGGGATAAGTGTAAATATGCTTTTATTGCCAAGTATTTTCCTCCTGCTAAGATTATCTCCCTTAGAAATCAAATAATGAATTTTAAACAGCAAGATCAAGAACATGTTGCTCAAGCTTGGGAGAGAATGAAATTGATGATAAGAAATTGTCCAACTCATGGCTTAAACGTGTGGGTGATTATCCAAAATTTCTATGCTGGACTAAACTTTGTGTCTAGAAATCTTCTTGATTCTGCCGCAGGTGGTACCTTCATGGATGTGACCTTAGGAGAGGCCACAAAACTTCTGGAAAACATTATGAAAAATTATTCTCAATGGCATACCGAAAGAGCTCCAACTGGTAAGAAGGTAAATTATGTTGAAGAAATCGCTACTTTGAGTGAAAAAGTGGATGCTCTTATGAATATGGTTGCTAATAAAAATGCTAATGGTTATCCCAATGATATGCCTTTGTCTACTTTAATTGAGCAAAATAATTATGCTATTGATGTGAACTTCATCTCGCAAAATAATTTCAACAACAATGATTATAGAGGAAATGTCAATGCTAGACCGTATCCCGGTAATTCCTCTAACAACTATGGAAATTCTTATGGTAATTCATATGGCAACACTTCTACAAATTCTAATAGGATACCTTCTGATCTTCATAACACAATTAAAGATTTTATTAATTCTTAAAAGGTTTTCAACACTACGGTAGAAGAAAAGTTGCATATGATTGATACTTTGGCTAAAAACATGGATAGAATTGCTCTTGATGTTGAAACTCCTAAAAATAAGTCTTTTCCACACAAGCATGATTTTAATGAGACTATTAAATCTATCCAATTATCTATTAATGAAAGTAAGGAGAGGACCGCTAAGTTGAGAGCTAAGCGAGAATTCTTAGAAAAAGCTCTTCCACCCGGTTTTTACCGGAATCATGATGAATATCTTAAAATTATTGGTGTTTATCCTATTGAATCTTTGTTTAACTCTATGAATATAAATTATAAAGGGACTGGAGATTAGTCAACTTTAGTTAAGGAGCGTCCCTTTTGCTTGGAGGGTGATGATTCTAATGCTAAAACTGAAAAAAGTGGGTTTGGAGAGTTCAAAACTTTAACTAGTTATGTTCCCACTATCTTGGCTTACAAGGACTTTAATCATGATAAATGATCTTTAGTATAATCTATTTCCTTGATGCAATCCATTATTAGCTCACCCAATGCTTATGAACAAAACAAAGCTTTTACCAAACATATAGTATTCCCTAAAAAAGCTTATGATGAGAAACTTGAGCTTGAAACTTCTATTCCTAGAAAATTGCATGCTGAGTGGGAATCAAAATAAATATAAATAAATATGAATGCAATGCTTTGTGTGACCTTGGTTCTAGTGTTTCAACTATACCCAAAACTTTATGTGATGTGCTTGGTCTCACTAATATTGAAGAGTATTCCCTAAACTTGCATCTTGCAGATTCTACCATCAAGAAACCTTTAGGTAGAATTAATGATGTGCTTATTATTGCAAATAAAAACTATGTGCCAGTATATTTCATTGTGCTTGATATTGATTGCAATCCTTCTTGTCCCATAATAATTGGAAGGCCATTTTTACGAACTATATGTGCAATTATTGATATGAAAGAAGGAAACATAAGATTCCAATTCCCATTAAAGAAAGGGATGGAACACTTACCTAGGAAGAGAATTAAAACACCTTATTAATCAATTATGAGAGATACCTAGGGGTTGAGTGTCAAAGATAACAACACTTGAAACTATCCATTATGCCTAGCTAGGGGCATAAAACAGTAGCGCTTGTTGGGAAGCAACCCAATATGTATAATTATTTTTGTTTTTAGTTTCTGTTTTTGGGTGATAAAATGATTGTTGCCTATGTAATGATTGTGTTTTTATGTTTTAATTAGTGTTTGTGCCAAGTAAAGCCTTTGGGATGACTCACAAGATGAGTAGAAACGATGTTGAATCTGAAACATAAACTTTGACTCCAGTGCAGGAATTTTCATTTTTTATGGGACGTGATAATGATTTGAAATTTCCACACAGCATTGCTATACAAATTATTTATGTTGTCCTAATTTTTTAAAAAATTTAGAGTTATAGAATTATGGGCTCTTTATAGATTGCTACAGACTGTTCTATTTTAAACAGATTGTGTTTTGCTTGCATAGTTTGCTTGTTTTGATTATGCCATGGACTATATCAGGGGGGCTGTAAGCCATGGGGAAGTTAGAATACAGTACCTATTATGCAAAAATGAATTTGAATCAATTTATCATAGTACCTCAAGTATGCAATATGTTTCTTATACTAACGGATCTCACAAAGTTTTGTTGAGTTTTGTGTGATTGAAGTTTTCAAGTTTTGGGTGTGATCATGATGGACTACGGAATAAGGACTAGCAAGAGCCCAAGCTTGGGGATGCCCAAGGCACCCCAAGTATAATTCTAAGGAGACTCAAGCATCTAAACTTGGGGATGCCCCGGAAGGCATCCCTTCTTTCGTCTCAATCCATTGGTATGTCACTTGGAGCTATATTTTTATTCATCACATGATATGTGTTTTCCTTGGAGCGTCATTTGCTTTTGATTGCTTTTACTTTCAGTTTGTCACAGACATCATTTTCTGGACACACCTATTTGAGAGAGACACACCTTCATGATAATTTTCTAGAATACTCTATGTGCTTCACTTATATCTTTTGAGCTAGGCAGTTGCTCTAGTACTTCACTTATATCTTTTTGAGCATGGTGGCGTGTAGTTTTATAGAAATAATATGCTCTTGTTCTTCACTTATATTTGTTTGAGAGCTGAGTAATAGTGACGATAATTTGCATGGGTCATAATACTAGTCCAAGAATATTAGGTATTCAATGAATGATAATCAAAACCATCGTGTAGCACATATAGAGAAGTTGTGGGTTAATGACATTGATGTAGTAATATGAAAAAGGTGTGAGTCCAAATGTTTTGTTTCATAGAAGTGTCGAGATTAAGAGGTGTTAACTTGTTATTCATCTAAAAATTAAAGAGGCATGGTGATGATGTGTGAGCATTTATATTCCTCGTTGAAATCCTAGTGTTGTTTTGAGTCGGGGGCGCGCAATGGTTAACTCCTACCAACCTCCTCCCTCGGGGGCATGCGAGGAGTACGTTGATTTGTGATAAAACTAATAAAACTTTGCAATAAGTATGTGAGTTCTTTATGACTAGTGTGACACCATGGACATTCACATCTTTACCTTCTCATATTTGCTAGCCTCTTCGGTACCATGCATAGCCCATTCTCACCTCGAAGATCAGTGCAAATATTCGCCGGTGCATCCAAACCTTGTGACATGATACGCTCTGTTGCACATAAGCCTCACTATATCTTCCTCAAAATAGCGACCATACCTACCTATTATGGCATTTCCATAGCCATTCCAAGATATATTGCCATGCAACTTCCATCGTTACTTCACACGACTAGTTCGTTCATCATCATAATGCTTTGCATGATCGTATAGAGCTGACATAGTATTTGTGGCAAAGCCACCGTTCTTCATATTTTTGATACATGTCATGCTAGATCATTGCACATCCTGGTACACTGCCAGAGGCATTCATATAGAGTCATATCTTCCTATCAGTTCTTCATGTTGAGTTGTAATTAAATAAAAGTGTGATGATCATCATTATTAGAGCATTGTCCCAAGGATGATGGAGACTATGATTCCCCCAGAAGTCGGGATCAGACTCCGGATGAAAAATGAAATAAAAATGGGGGAGGCCAAATGAGCCCTCGTATGAAAAAAAGAGAAAATGGGAGAGGCAAAAAGAAAAAAGAGAGAGAAAAGGCCAGCATAAAAAAATGAGAGAAAAGAGAGAAGGGACTTTGCTACTATCCTTTACCACACTTGTGCCTCAGAGGGGCACCATGTTCTTCATATAGAGAGTCTCCTATGTTGACACTTCCATATGCTAGTGGGAATTACCTCTTCATATAATAAACTTGGCTTGTATATTCCTATGACGGGCTTCCTCAAATGCCCGATGTCTTCATGAGCAAGCAAGTTTGATGCACACCCTACTTAGCTTCAGTTGAGCTTTCATACACTTGTAGCTTTAGTGCATCATTTGCATGGCAATCCCTACTCCTCGCATTGATATCTATCGATGAGCATCTCCATAGCTCATTGGTATGCCGTGTTGATGTGAGACTATCTTCTCCACTTTTACCCCTTTGATACCTACCACCACATTCTATTCCACCTATACGCTATGTCTAATGGTTCACGCTCATGTATTGCGTGAAGAATAAAAAGTTGATGCATACTGAAAAAGTACGATCCAATTGCCTGACTTGGACACCGTGGTAATTAACATTTGTATCTATGTGGTGAAGATGGAGTCATGCCTTGCTAATATAATAAGATGAATAGGGGTAAAACATTCTTTTGGGATCGTATACTTTGAAGAATTAATGATTTTATTTCTTATACTTATAAATATTACTATGTTGATGTTTGTTAATTCATCATTTCTCAATGAGCATACATACCAAAGATTACATAATGGGTAGCATGACAAATTAAAAATTCTGTTTTTATCATTTACCTACTCGAGGACGAGCAGGAATTAAGCTTGGGGATGCTGATATGTCTCAAATGTATTTATAATTTTTGATTGTTCCATGCTGATATATTATCATTCTAGGATACCTTTTGGGTATTTATTTACCAATTTATAATATTTTTGAGCACTAACCTATTGACCCAGTGCCCAGTGCCAGTTCCTATTTTCTGCGTGTTTTTGCCTTTACAGAGTTACAATACCAAACGGTGTCCAATTGCCACGAAACTTTTTGGTAATTTTTCTGGACCAATACAAGACCTAGAAGCTTCGGAGGAGGGCCAGGAGACGCACCAGGGGCCCACAAGCCATCTAGCCGCGCCCCCCCCCTCCCAGGAGGCGTGGCCAGATATGTTGTGGCCCCCTGGAGCGTCTCCTGACGTCGTTCTCTGGCCTATAAATTCACAACCACCCTAAAAACACCAGAAGCGCTCCCGAAACACTTTTTCCGCCGTCGCAAGTCTCTGTTCCGACGGGAGGCCATCTATGTTGGAAATATGCCCTAGAGGCAATAATAAAATGGTTATTATTATATTTCCTTGTTCATGATAATCGTTTATTATCCATGCTATAATTGTATTGATTGGAAACTCAAATACATGTGTGGGTACATAGACAACATTGTGTCCCTAGTATGCCTCTAATAGACTAGCTCGTTGATCAAAGATGGTCAAGATTTCCTAGCCATAGACATTAGATGTCATTTGATAACGGGATCACATCATTAGGAGAATGATGTGATGGACAAGACCCAAACTATAAACATAGCATATGATCGTGTCAGTTTATTGCTATAGTTTTCTGCATGTCAAGTATTTGTTCCTATGACCATGAGATCATGCAACTCACTGACACCGGAGGAATGCCTTGTGTGTATCAAACGTCACAACGTAACTGGGTGACTATAAAGAGGCTCTACAGGTATCTCCAAGGGTGTCTGTTGAGTGGGCATGGATCAAGACTGGGATTTGTTACTCCGTGTGACGGAGAGGTATCTCAGGGCCCACTCGGTAATACAACATCACTATAAGCCTTGCAAGCAATGTGACTAAGGTGTTAGCCATGGGATCTTGTATTACGGAACGAGTAAAGAGACTTGCCGGTAACGAGATTGAACTAGGTATAGGGATACCGATGATCGAATCTCGGGCAAGTAACATACCGAAGAACAAAGGGAACAGCATACGGGATTAACTGAATCCTTGACATAGAGGTTCGACCGATATAGATCTTCGTAGAATATGTAGGAACCAATATGGGCATCCAGGTCCCGCTATTGGTTATTGACCATAGAGGTGTCTCGGCCATGTCTACATAGTTCTCGAACACGCAGGGTCTACACACTTAATGTTTGGTGACGATTAGTATAGTTGAGTTATTGTGTTGGTGACCGAAGGTTGTTCAGAGTCTCGGATAAGATCCCGGACATGACGAGGATCTCCGGAAGAGTCTGGAGGTAAAGATTGATATATGTGATAATAGTGTTTTGATCTCCGGAAGGGGTTCCGGATGTTTACCGAAGTGTTCGGGTGCAGCAACACTTTATATGGGCCAAAGGGGTAAAACCCACGAGGTATTGGAAAGTGCAAAAGGAAGTTTTCCTGCTGCCTTAAGTGGTACTACCGCTGGTAAGGCAGTACTACCGCGTAAGCGGTACTACCGCTTGTGTGAAGCGGTACTACCGCTCAAGCGGTACTACCGCTCACGAGCGGTACTACCGCTTGTGCGCGGTACTGCAGGGATCCGAGTTGGACTATTTCCTTGCGGGCAAAACCGACCTTGTAGAGGTTTTCTCTCCAAGTTTAGACCCCAGGGCTCAACATATAAATAGAGGGGCAGGGCTAGCACACGGGACACATCAGGATTTCCCAAGCCGTGTGCCGGCAACCCTAGCCCTCTAGTTCCTCCGTCATAATCTCCGTAGTGCTTGGCGAAGCCCTGCAGAGATTGTTCCTCACCACCATCACCACGCCGTCGTGCTGCCGGAACTCATCTACTACTTCACCATCGCTCGCTGGATCGAGGAGGTGAAGGCGTCATCAAGCCGTACGTGTGTTGAACGCGGAGGTGCCGTCCGTTCGGCACTAGTTCGTGATCGGATCGAGGGACGACTTGCGATTTGGATCGCGGAGACGTTCGACTACATCAACCGCGTTTCTTAACGCTTCCGCTTAGCGATCTACAAGGGTATGTAGATTCACTCTCCCTCTCGTAGATGCTGATCACCATGGATAGATCTTGCGTGTGCGTAGGAAATTTTTTGTTTCCCATGCAACGTTCCCCAACAGTGGTATCAGAGCTAGGTCTATGCGTAGATGAGATCTCGAGTAGAACACAAAGGAGTTGTGGGCGTGGGTGTATACATATTGCTTGCCGTTACTAGTTGATACTTGATTCGGCGGTATTGTGAGATGAAGCGGCCTAGACCGATATTACGCGTACGCTTACGCGAGACTGGTTTCACCGCTGCGTGCACTTGTTGCATAAAGGTGACTGGCGGGTGTCTGTCTCTCTCACTTTAGTTGAATCGGTTCAATGAAGAGGGTTCTTTTAGAAGATCAAAAAGCAATCACTACACCACGTTGTGGTTTTGCGTAGGTAAGAATCGTTCTTGCTAGATACCCGTAGCAGCCACGTAAAACTTGGAACAACAATTAGAGGACGTCTAACTTGTTTTTGCAGGGTATGTTGTGATGTGATATGGCCAATTACATGATGAGATATATGTGATGTATGAGATGATCATGTGTTGTATAGAATATCACGACTTGCATGTCGATGAGTACGGCAACTGGCAGGAACCATAGAGTTGTCTTTAATTATTTTCTCCGTTTTGCTTTACTTGATCGCTATGAGTTAGCAATAGTCGTGGAAGCAACAGTCGGCGCGACAACCTCATGGCGACACGTTGATGGAGATCAAGATGATGGAGATCATGGTGTCATGCCGGTGACGATGGAGATCATGCTGGTGCTTTGGAGATGGAGATCAAAAGCACAAGTTCATGGCCATATCATGTCACTTATGATTTGCATGTGATGTTAATCCTTTTATGCATCTTATTTTGCTTAGGACGACGGTAGCATTATAAGGTGATCCCTCACTTAAATTTCAAGATAAAATTCTGTTCTCCCCGAGTGTGCACCGTTGCGAAAGTTCGTCGTTTCGAGACACCACGTGATGATCGGGTGTGATAGACTCTACGTTCGCATACAACGGGTGCAAGCCAGTGTTGCACGTGCGGAACACTCGGGTTAAACTTGACGAGCCTAGCATGTACAGACATGGCCTCGGAACACAAGAGACCGAAAGGTCGAACATGAGTCATATAGTAGATATGATCAACATGAAGATGTTCACCATTGAAACCACCTCAACTCACGTGATGATCGGACTTGAGTTGGTTGATTTGGATCATGTGACACTCGAATGACCGGAGGGATGTCAATTTGAGTGGGAGTTTTTAAGTAATATGATTAACTAAACTCATTGTCTTGAACAATAGTCTAAGTTGTCTTTGCACTATTTATGTTGTAGATCATGGCTCGCGCAGTAGCACCCCTGAATTTTAATGCGTTCCTAGAGAAAGCTAAGTTGAAAGATGATGGAAGTAACTTTGTGGACTGGGCCCGTAATCTAAGGATTATCCTTACGGCTTCCCAGAAGGCTTATGTCCTTGATGCACCGCTTGGTGATCCACCCGCTCCAGTTGAGTCTCCAGACGTTGTGAACGCCTGGCAGGCTCGTTCTGATGATTACTCAATAGTTCATTGTGAAATGTTGTATGGCTTAGAACCGGGACTTCAAAGATGTTTTGAACGTCATGGAGCATATGATATGTTCCAGGAGTTGAAGTTTATCTTTCAGAAGAATGCCTGGATCGAGAGGTATGAGACCCCCGATAAGTTCTATGCTTGCAAGATGGAGGAGAACGGGTCTGTGAGTAATCACATACTCAGAATGTCTGGGTACTCCACCCGTCTGGCTGAATTGGGGATGCCCCTTCGGCCAGAGGCTATCACTGACAGAGTTCTTCAATCATTGCCACCTAGCTACAAGAGCTTTGTGTTGAACTATAACATGCACGGGATGAACAAGTCAGTCGCCGAGCTGTTTGCGATGTTGAAAGTCGCTGAGTCTGAGATTCAGAAGGAGCATCAAGTGTTGATAGTCAATAAAACCACTAGTTTCAAGAAGAATGGCAAGGGTAAGAAGGGTAACTCCAAGAAGAGTGGCAAAGCAGTTGCTCCTCCCGTGAAGAAACCCAAGGCTGGACCCAAGCCTGAAACTGAGTGCTTTCATTGCAAGGGAACTGGTCACTGGAAGCGGAACTGCCCCAAGTATTTGGCTGACAAGAAGGCGGCCAACAACAAACAAGGTATATATGATATACATGTTATTGATGTGTACCTTACCAACTCTCGTTGTAGTGCCTGGGTATTTGATACCGGTGCGGTTGCTCACATTTGCAACTCAGAACAGGAACTGCGGAATAGACGGAGGCTGGCAAAGGACGAAGTGACGATGCGCGTGGGAAATGGTTCCAAGGTTGATGTGATCGCCGTCGGCACGCTCGCTCTTCGATTACCATCGGGATTAGTGATGAACCTGAATAATTGTTATTTAGTGCCTGCGTTAAGCATGAACATTATATCTGGATCTTGTTTATTGCGAGACGGTTACTCATTTAAATCTGAGAATAATGGTTGTTCTATTTATATGAGTAATATCTTTTATGGTCATGCACCCAATGTGAGGGGTTTATTCTTGTTGAATCTCGATAGTGATGATACACATGTTCATAACATTGATACCAAAAGATGTAGAATTGATAATGATAATACCACTTTCTTGTGGCACTGCCGTTTAGGTCATATTGGCGTAAAACGCATGAAGAAGCTCCATGCTGATGGACTTTTGGAATCACTTGATTTTGAATCACTTGACACATGTGAGCCATGCCTCATGGGCAAGATGACTAAAACGCCGTTCTCTGGTACAATGGAACGGGCAAGTGACTTGTTCGAAATCATACATACTGATGTGTGCGGTCCGATGAGCATTGAGGCGCGCGGCGGTTATCGTTACTTTCTCACCTTCACTGATGACTTAAGTAGATATGGGTATATTTACTTAATGAAACACAAGTCTGAAACGTTTGAAAAGTTCAAGCAATTTCAGAGTGAAGTTGAGAATCATCGTAACAAGAAGATTAAATTCCTACGATCTGATCGAGGAGGAGAATATCTGAGTTATGAGTTTGGCAATCACTTAAGACAGTGTGGAATTGTTTCACAATTGACACCGCCTGGAACACCACAGCGTAATGGTGTGTCCGAACGTCGTAATCGAACCTTATTGGATATGGTGCGATCTATGATGTCTCTTGCCGATTTGCCACTATCGTTCTGGGGTTATGCATTAGAGACTGCTACATTCACTTTAAATAGGGCACCATCGAAATCCGTTGAGACGATGCCATATGAACTGTGGTTTGGCAAGCAGCCAAAGATATCGTTTCTTAAAGTTTGGGGATGTGATGCTTATGTCAAAAAGCTTCAGCCTGAAAAGCTGGAACCCAAAGCGAAGAAATGCGTCTTCATAGGATACCCAAAAGAGACAGTTGGGTATACCTTCTATCTCAGATCCGAAGGCAAAGTGTTTGTCGCTAAAAACGGAACATTTCTTGAGAAAGAGTTTCTCTCAAAAGAATTGAGTGGGAGGAAGATAGAACTTGATGAGGTTATTGAACCTTTACTTCAACCAGAGAGTAGCGTAGCGCAGAAAGATGTTTCTGTAGAGCCTACATCTGGTGAAGAGGAAGTTAATGATGATGATCATGAAGCTTCAGATCAAGTAGCTATCGAACCTCGTAGGTCGACAAGGACGCGTACTGCTCCTAAGTGGTACGGCAACCCTGTCTTAGAGGTCATGTTGTTGGACAACGATGAACCTACGAGCTATGGAGAAGCGATGGTGGGCCCGGATTCCGAGAAATGGTTAGAGGCCATGAAATCCGAGATGGGATCCATGTATGAAAACAAAGTATGGGCTTTGGAAGTATTACCTGAAGGGCGTAAGGCCATTCAGAACAAATGGATCTTTAAGAGGAAGACGGACGCGGACGGTAATGTCACCGTCCATAAAGCTCGACTTGTGGCAAAGGGTTTTTCACAAGTTCAAGGAGTTGACTACGATGAGACCTTCTCACCCGTAGCGATGCTTAAGTCTGTCAGAATCATGTTAGCAATAGCTACCTTTTTCGATTATGAAATTTGGCAGATGGATGTCAAAACAGCGTTCCTTAACGGTTTCCTTAAGGAAGAGTTGTATATGATGCAACCAGAAGGTTTTGTCGATCCAGAGAATCCTGACAAAGTTTGCAAACTCCAGTGATCCATTTATGGACTGGTGCAAGCATCTCGGAGTTGGAATCTTCGCTTTGATGAGGTGATCAAAGCGTTCGGGTTTATACAAGTTTACGGAGAAGCTTGTATTTACAAGAAAGTGAGTGGGAGCTCTATAGCATTTCTAATATTATATGTGGATGACATATTACTGATTGGAAACAATATAGAAATGTTGGAAAGCGTGAAGGAATATTTGAACAAGAGTTTTTCAATGAAGGACCTAGGAGAAGCTGCTTTCATATTAGGCATCAAGATCTATAGAGATAGATCAAGACGTTTAATAGGACTTTCACAAAGCACATACCTTGATAAGATTTTGAAGAAGTTCAAAATGGATCAGTCCAAGAAGGGGTTCTTGCCTGTTTTGCAAGGTGTGAAGTTGAGTAAGACTCAATGCCCAGTGACTGCAGAAGATAGAGAAAAGATGAGTGTCGTCCCCTATGCTTCAGCCATAGGCTCTATCATGTATGCAATGCTGTGCACAAGACCCGATGTCAGCCTTGCCATAAGTATGGCCGGAAGGTTTCAAAGTGATCCAGGAATGGAACACTGGACGGCGGTCAAGAATATCCTGAAGTACCTGAAAAGGACTAAGGACATGTTTCTCGTTTATGGAGGTGATCAAGAGCTCGTCGTAAAGGGTTACGTCAATGCAAGCTTTGACACTGATCCGGATGACTCTAAGTCGCAAACCGGATATGTATTTATTCTCAATGGGGATGCGGTTAGCTGGTGCAGTTCCAAGCAAAGCGTAGTAGCTGATTCTACATGCGAAGCGGAGTACATCGTTGCCTCGGAGGCGGCGAAGGAAGGTGTCTGGATGAAGGAGTTCATGACAGATCTTGGAGTAGTGCCTAGTGCACTAAACCCAATGACTCTGTTCTGTGACAATACTGGTGCCATTGCTCTAGCCAAGGAACCCAGGTTTCACAAGAGGACCAGACACATAAAGCGACGTTTCAATTCCATCCGCGATTACATCAAGGAGGACGACATAAATATTTGCAAAGTGCACACGGATCTGAATGTTGCTAATCCGATGACTAAACCTCTTCCAAGGGCTAAACATGATCAACACCAGAACTATATGGGTGTTAGATTCATTACAATGTAAATCACATAGTGATGTGAGCTAGATTATTGACTCTAGTGCAAGTGGGAGACTGTTGGAAATATGCCCTAGAGGCAATAATAAAATGGTTATTATTATATTTCCTTGTTCATGATAATCGATTATTATCCATGCTATAATTGTATTGATTGGAAACTCAAATACATGTGTGGGTACATAGACAACACTGTATCCCTAGTATGCCTCTAATAGACTAGCTCGTTGATCAAAGATGGTCAAGGTTTCCTAGCCATAGACATGAGATGTCATTTGATAACGGGATCACATCATTAGGAGAATGATGTGATGGACAAGACCCAAACTATAAACATAGCATATGATCGTGTCAGTTTATTGCTATAGTTTTCTGCATGTCAAGTATCTGTTCCTATGACCATGAGATCATGCAACTCACTGACACCGGAGGAATGCCTTGTGTGTATCAAACGTCACAACGTAACTGGGTGACTATAAAGATGCTCTACAGGTATCTCCGAGGGTGTCTGTTGAGTGGGCATGGATCAAGACTGGGATTTGTTACTCCGTGTGACGGAGAGGTATCTCAGGGCCCACTCGGTAATACAACATCACTATAAGCCTTGCAAGCAATGTGACTAAGGTGTTAGCCACGGGATCTTGTATTACGGAACGAGTAAAGAGACTTGCCGGTAACGAGATTGAACTAGGTATAGGGATACCGACGATCGAATCTCGGGCAAGTAACATACTGAAGAACAAAGGGAACAACATACGGGATTAACTGAATCCTTGACATAGAGGTTCGACCGATATAGATCTTCGTAGAATATGTAGGAACCAATATGGGCATCCAGGTCCCGCTATTGGTTATTGACCGTAGAGGTGTCTCGGTCATGTCTACATAGTTCTCGAACCCGTAGGGTCTACACACTTATCGTTTGGTGACGATTAGTATAGTTGAGTTATTGTGTTGGTGACCGAAGGTTGTTCGGAGTCTCGGATAAGATCCCGGACATGACGAGGATCTCCAGAAGAGTCCGGAGGTAAAGATTGATATATGTGATAATAGTGTTTTGATCTCCGGAAGGGTTCCGGAATTCACCGGAAGGGGTTCCGGATGTTTACCGAAGTGTTCGGGTGCAGCAACACTTTATATGGGCCAAAGAGGTAAAACCCACGAGGTATTGGAAAGTGCAAAAGGAAGTTTTGCTGCTGCCTTAAGCGGTACTACCGCTGGTAAGGCAGTACTACCGCGTAAGCGGTACTACCGCTTGTGTGAAGCGGTATTACCGCTCAAGCGGTACTACCGCTCACGAGCGGTACTACCGCTTGTGCGCGGTACTGCAGGGATCCGAGTTGGACTCTTTCCTTGCGGGCCAAACTGACCTTGTGCGGGCAAAACCGACCTTGTAGAGGTTTTCTCTCCAAGTTTAGACCCCAGGGCTCAACATATAAATAGAGGGGCAGGGCTAGCACACGGGACACATCAGGATTTCCCAAGCCGTGTGCCGGCAACCCTAGCCCTCTAGTTCCTCCGTCATAATCTCCGTAGTGCTTGGCGAAGCCCTGCAGAGATTGTTCCTCACCACCATCACCACGCCGTCATGCTGCTGGAACTCATCTACTACTTCACCATCGCTCGCTGGATCGAGGAGGTGAAGGCGTCATCAAGCCGTACGTGTGTTGAATGCGGAGGTGCCGTCCGTTCGGCACTAGTTCGTGATCGGATCGAGGGACGACTTGCGATTTGGATCGCGGAGACGTTCCACTACATCAACCGCGTTTCTTAACGCTTCCGCTTAGCGATCTACAAGGGTATGTAGATTCACTCTCCCTCTCGTAGATGCTCATCACCATGGATAGATCTTGTGTGTGCGTAGGAAATTTTTTGTTTCCCATGCAACGTTCCCCAACAATCTACACCTCTATTCCGGCACCCTGCCGGAGGGGAGATCGATCACGAAGGGCCTCCTCATCAACCTTGCTGCCCTCACCATGATGTGTGAGTAGTTCACCATAGACCTACGGGTCTGTAGGTAGTACCTAGATGGCAATCTCTCTCTCTCGATCTTCAATACAATGTTCATCGCATCTTTGCCTTGATCTATCCGATGTAATCCGTTTGTATGGTGTGTTTGTTGGGATCCGATGAATTGTGAGTTTATGTTCAGATTATTCATGAAAATTATTTGAGTCAAATCTGATTACTATGATTCTTATTTGCATGATCATCATAGCTTCATAATGCTCTCCGATCTATTGAGATAGTTTGGCCAACTAGATTTGATATTTCTTCGGTGGGAGTGGTGCGTTGTAGTAGATTCAACCTGACGAGTTTCTATATCCCAGTGACAGAAGGGGACAAGTTGCGTCTTTGTGTCGTTGCTACTAAGGATAAAACGATGGGGTTTATTCATATTAGTTGAGTTTACTTTGTCTACATCATGTCATCATTCTCCAAGCATTACTCCGTTTGTCATGAACTTAATACGTAGAGAGGCAAGCATACAAGCGCTCTTGAAGTGGAGTAATAGTAGTAGGTGCAGGCAGGAGTTGGCCTATTTGCTTATGGACGTGATGCCAATATACACATGATCATTGCCGTGAACATCCCAACAAACACACCATACAAAGGGATTACATCGGATAGATCAAGGCAAAGATGCGATGAACATTGTATTAAAGATCAAGAGAGAGAGAGAGGTTGCCATCTAGGTACTACCTATGGACCCCTAGGTCTGTGGTGAACTACTCACACATCATGGTGAGGGTAGCAAGATTGATGAAGAGCCATCCGTGATCTATCTCCCCTCCGGCAGGGTGCCGGAATGGAGGTGTAGATGGCCTCTCGTCAGAACAGAGACTTGCGGCGGCGGAAAAAGTGTTTCGGGAGCGTTTTTGGTGTTTTTAGAGTAGATGTGAATTTATAGGCCAGAGAACAACATCGGGAGACGCTCCAGGGGGCCACAACATATCTGGCCGCGCCCCCTGGGGGCGTGGCCAGATGGCTTGTGGGCCCCTGGTGCATCTCCTGGCCCTCCTCCAAAGCTTCTAGGTCTTGTATTGGTGCAGAAAAAATCACCATAAAGTTTCATGGCAATTGGACTCCGTTTAGTATTGTAACTCTGAAAAGGCAAAAACACGCAAAAAAACAGGAACTGGCACTAGGCTCTGGGTCAATAGGTTAGTGCTGAAAAATATTATAAATAGGTAAATCAATACCCAAAAGTATCCTAGAATGATAATATATCAGCATGGAACAATCAAAAATTATAGATACGTTGGAGACGTATCAATCTATCGTATGTAATCCATGTTTGCGGTGTGTTTGTTGGGATTGAATGAATTGTGGGTTTATATTAAGATTATCCATGAAAAGATATTGAATACTTGCTGGTATTTTATTTGCATGATTGTTATAGCTACGTAATTCTCTCCGATCTATCGGTTTGGCTTGGCCAACAAGATTGATTTATCTTCAAGTGGGAGTGGTGCGTTGTAGTGGGTTTAATCTTGCGGTGATCAATCCCAGTGATAGAAAGGACATGACACGTATTATATTGCTTCCACTAAGGGTAAAACGATGGGGTTTATTCATATTGATTGAATTTACTTTGTCTACATCATGTCATCATCCTCCAAGAATTACTCCGTTTTTACTTAATACTCTAGATGCATGTTGGATAGCGGTCGATGGGTGGAGTAATAGTAGTAGATGCAGGCTGGAATCGGTCTACTTTTTATGGACGTGTTGCCTATATACATGATCATTGTCATGAATAAATGTTGCATAACTATGCGCTTTTTAATCAATTGCCCAACAGTAATTTGTTTACCCACCGTATGCCTTCTGAGAGAGAGAAGCCTCTAGCGAACAGTATGGCCCCCGTGTCTCCACAAAATTATATTTGTAAAAACTCTAAATGCCTTGCTGCCATCATTTACTTTATTTTTATTTATAATAAATTATCTATCTATCACTACTTATCGCTTGCAAGTAACGAGTTCAAGGGGATTGCAACCCTCTTAGCCGCGTTGGGTGTAAGTGTTTGCTCTTTTGTGCATAGGCACTGAAGACGGGAATTTGCATGGTTCTCCTATTGCTTCGATAACCTTGGTTCTAACTGAGGGAAATACTTACCTTTGCTTTGTTGCATCATCCCCTCCTCTTTGGGGAAAATCCCAACACAGTTCACAAGTATGAGGAAGGATTTCTGGCGCCGTTGCCGGGGAGCATCATCAAATTCCTATCAAGTACCTATTCACAAATTATCATTTGCTTGTTCTACTTTTTATTTTCTGTTATATTTTACTTGCTATAAAAATAAAAATACAAAAATATTTCTATTTGCTTGTTTGCTTAGCTATCTAGTTTACTCGTTTGCTTGCTAGTTTACTTGTTTCACCATATCTCAAGATACTACTAAGTTGTGTGACTTCTCGATTACTAGTAATAATGATTTTATTAGTACACCAATACCACCTGCCACTAGTGTGGAGTTTTATGATATTAATGATGCATTGCTAAATCTTGTGATGGAAGAACAATTTTTGGGAAGTCGTAATGAGGACCACGCTTCTCATCTCAACACCTTTTGTTGAATTATTTCATATGCAAAAGAAAAAGGATATGGATAATTATGTAGTAAAAAATTATTTCCATTTTCACTAAGAGATAAAGCTAAAACTTGGTTTTCATCCTTACCTCGCAATAGTATTGGAACATGGGATAAGTGTAAGGATGCTTTTATTGCCATGTATTTTCCTCCCGCTAAAATTATATCTCTCCGAAACAAAATTATGAATTTTAAACAACATAAGAAATAAAATGTTGCAAAAGCATAGGATAGAATGAAAATGATGATTAGAAATTGCCCCACTCATGGCTTAGACTTATGGATGATTATACAAATTTTGTATGTTGGTGAGGGAGTCCCGGACTAGGGGGTCCTCGGGCCGCTGGCCCATCTCTTAATAGGCCGGCTCGATGGGCCGTTCTCTGGCTATCACAGGAAAGGCCGGTTACATCGAGACTCCACGTTCCAGAAGGAAGCCCCGAAAGCGCGTCGTGCACTCCAGGTCAAGATGAGGAAATCGACATTTCCATCCCCGGCAGGAGGCCTATTATGTGTAAACCCTAGGCACTCCCCCCCGGTGTATATATAAACCGGGAGGGTTTTAGAATGTAGGACACGATAACTCATCTAGGGTTTTAGCTAGTCGATCTCGAGGTAGATCAACTTTGTAATCTTCATACCATCAATATAATCAAGCAGGACGTAGGGTTTTACCTCCATAGGAGGGCCCGAACCTCGGTAAACATCGTCTCCTTCGTCCCTTTGTTACCATCGATCCTAGTCTCACAGCTCAGGACACCCTACCCGAGATCCGCTAGTTTTGACACCGACATTGATGCTTTCATTGAGAGTTCCGCTGTGATCCCGGAAGGAATCGATGGCTCGTGTTGTCATCAACGAAGAGGTCCGTAGCATGGACTCCTTCATCCCTGGACAGATCTTCGCGTTCGGCAGCATCGTGCTGCACGCTGACCCGACCGGCCACCTTGGCCGGGTCGGGAGTTTCGCCCCTGATCAAGAAGTCAGATTCGGGAACTTAGAGTTCTCCGTAGACCCTCAGGGCGATCTCTTGCTCACCGGGCTCGCAGTCTCATCTGACGCGCCCGAGGACTCCGAGGCCTTAACCTTGGACGTTGTATTCAATCCCGCTCACGGGGCCAATCCCGATGATGATCTGGACTTTAATCCAGATCCGACTATAGTGCGAGATGGCCAGGCATGAACTCCTGCTGAATACACTTCTTGTGCGGACGCGTCAGAAGTTAACTCCAAACGCGCTAGGCAGATTGACCCGATTGAGCTCTCGGCACTCGACGAAGCTCTAGATTGGATCTCATCGATGAAAATTACTGATGACCAGCCCGATCCACACTCAGATCGGTCTTGAGGCGGGTCAAGAAGAATTTTTCGTCCCACCCACCACCCACTTAGTAGCCACTATCGAAGACTTAACCGATATGTTGGACTACGCCTCCGAGGAAGCAGAAGACATGGAGGAAGAGGATCGCGCTCCCACCCCCATCAACACCGGGCGATGGACCTCCACCTCCACCTATGACGTCTACATGGTGGATACGCCAGCCGGTAACGGCGAGCGCACACCAGCAAACAATGGCGATGACTCAGGTGAGGCGCCGTCAAGACGTCGGAAACCACATAAGCGATCAAAAACCAAAAAGGGAAGGGAAGCTATTGCCGGCACTGGGGAAAACGATACCCCTGAAGACCTCGGCGATCCCGATATACCCGAGCATCCGTTGGAGGACCAGGAAAGGCCGGAGGACCAGCGCGACCCCGAAGATCCGAACGACTCCGAGGACAACAACTACCTCCCCCTGTAGAGGAGGAGGATAGCCCGGAAGACAAGGACCTCATCGTCCCTGAAACCATTGAGGATCAGGAACGGTTTAGGCAACAGCTTTTAGCCACTGCCTGAAGCCTAAAGGAAAAAGCGCGGCAGCTCAAGGCCGAACAAGACACCCTCAACGACAGATGGACAAGGGTTCTATCAGCCGAGGAAGAACACGGTGCCAGTCTATGGGACCAACCCAAGAGTTACCCCCGCCGGCGGTTGCTGCCACAATTCGACGACGAGCTCCCCAATACACCGTCCCCCAAGCACACTCCATGCGACCAGCTGGACCGCCCTCCCCGAGGACGAGATAGGACGGCTGACGAGGCTGGTTATAGGCCGGCGATACCCCGCAGAAGGGGAAAAGAGCCAATGGAGCCTAAGGACAGGTATGACCTGCGACGCGACCTGGATGATAGAACAGGCCGCACGAGATCCATCTACGGATCTAGAGGGTACTCCCCTGGTAGAAGGGACGAGCACCGGCCCTGGCTCGACCGAACCAACAGAGTTCGGGACCAAAACTGGGCCAGAACAGACGCCGACTACCGGTGTGATATAGCCCGGGTCAGAGGCGCTGCCCACCCACTCTGCTTCACTGACGAGGTGATGCAACATCAATTCCCGGAAGGGTTTAAACCCGTGAACATCGAGCAATACGATGGAACAACTGACCCAGCAGTGTGGATCGAGGATTTCCTCCTCCACATTCACATGGCACGAGGAGACGACCTCCACGCCATCAAGTACCTACCCCTTAAACTTAAGGGGCCAGCTCGGCACTGGTTAAACAGTCTCCCCGAAAACTCTATCGGGAGCTGGGAGGACCTCGAGGATGCATTCCGATCTAAATTCTAGGGCACCTATGTACGTCCCCCCGGACTCCTCCGACCTAAGCAATGTCATGCAAAAGGCAGGAGAGTCCGCTCGACAATTCTGGAATCGGTTCTTGACCAAGAAAAACCAGATCGTCGATTGCCCTGATGCTGAAGCTATAGCCTTTCAGGCACAATATTCGGGACGAGTGCCTGGCTCGCCATCTCGGTCAGGATAAACCTAGAACCATGTCCGCCCTTACATCACTCATGACCCGCTTCTGCGCGGGCGAGGATAACTGGCTAGCAAGGCGAAGCCACAACCCCGAAGACCCCGGCACTTCCGAAGTCCGGGATGGAAACGGGAAACCACGACGCAACAAAAACAAACGCCGGCACAGCACTAGCGACGCCGACGACATGGCCGTTAACGCCGGTTTCCGCAACCCAAGATTCGGGCAGCCGAAGAAGCCTCCTAAAGGCAACCGCGGCGGACCCACCCTACTGGACAAGATCATGGAGAGGCCTTGCCAGATCCATGGCACTCCGGACAAGCCCGCCAACCACACCAACCATAACTATTGGGTGTTCAAACAGGCTGGCAAACTCACCGCCCAGGAGCAGGGCAAAGGCCCACGCAGCGAGGACGACGAGGAGCCCCGCGGCCCGAGCAATGGAGGTCAGAAGCAATTCCCTCCAGAAGTAAAAACTGTGAACATGATATACGCCACTCATATACCGAAAAAGGAGAGGAAGCGTGCCCTTCGAGAGGTCTACGCCATAGAGCCTGTAGCCCCAAAGTTTAACCCATGGTCGGCCTACCCGATCACCTTTGATCGACGAGATCACCCGACCAGTATCCGTCATGGAGGTTTGGCGGCCCTCGTCTTAGACCCCATCATCGATGGGTATCACCTCACTAAAGTCCTAATGGACGGAGGAAGTAGCCTCAATCTGATCTACTCAGATACGGTGAAAAAGATGGGTATAGATCCATCAAGGATCAAACCCAGCAACACTACCTTTAAAGGAGTGATCCCAGGCGTCGAGGCCCGGTGCACGGGCTCTGTGAGCCTGGAAGTGGTGTTCAGCTCGCCCGATAACTTCCGCAGCGAGGACTTGATCTTTGACATCGTACCTTTCCGCAGCGGCTACCACGCCCTGCTGGGCCGTCCAGCGTTCGCTCGCTTTAACGACGTCCCACACTACGCATACCTCAAGCTCAAGATGCCGGGGCCCAAGGGGGTCATCACCGTCAACGGCAACACAGAGCGTTCCTTCCGAACTGAGGAACATACATTGGCCCTGGCGGCCGAATTCCACTACGAGGACGGTCGGCAAACACCTAAATCTGCCATAAAGGCTCGTAAGGTCGACAAACGAGTTCGGTTTCAATCCGAACTCCCAGATCCCTCTTCTCCCTAGAAATAGGGACACGACCCCCATTGCACGACCCTAACGACCGCCAAATACGTGCCAAGAAGGCACAACTTCGCACTCAAGATTTCATGGGCAGCAATGGGGAACAACCATCAAAGGGTAAGTGCTCGGCCCGACCGAACCATTAGTACACGTCGATCCTCGGACAAAACACAGGTACCATCAAGGACCTGCTAAAAGCGTAAAGCTCATCCACACTTCGGAGACTTCTCAAGACCTTCTTCCCAAGGTCCGCTCGGCGACAGCAGCACCCTTAAAGGGATGCAACCCCTATAGAGGAATATGAACGGACAGGCGACAGGACACATCGAGGACGTCATGTCACCAATCGAAGACCCCTGGTACAGCCTTCCCTCTATAAATTTTATATTTCATCTTGAAAAACCTGTAAACAGTTGCTTCGGCAATCCAAGTTATAAGAATTATTGAGCAAGTACAAGACCATCATATATGGCCACTACGTTGTCTTTTATACATCCTCTGTTCTTCCCTTGGTAACGCTTCTTGCGAAAACTGTTCGGTATATATTATGATGCAACCGGCTAATAGACCGGGGGCTTGAATTTAAAAAAATCGCCTTGAACATCACCCCAGCACAACTGGTCGTGTGTTGGGCATCTTGTATTTTGCTTTATATGCATCGGATCCGAACTATGTCTTAGGTCAATAGTTGGGTTGCCCGGCTCCTGTGATTGCCCCCTTACGTTCCGCTCGTTCGGCTAAAGGGGCAAAGGGAGAATCACTGCGATTGTGTTTCCAGTTTACCTGGTCAAGCACCTCAGGGGAGAACGCCGAAAACTGACTGTCATAGTAAGCGAGAACCGGTCTGCAAATCCGAGCATAAGTGTCATACTAAAAGATCGATAGA
Organism: Elymus sibiricus; assembly: GCA_039707655.1. Classification (NCBI taxonomy): domain Eukaryota; kingdom Viridiplantae; phylum Streptophyta; class Magnoliopsida; order Poales; family Poaceae; genus Elymus; species Elymus sibiricus. The sequence goes on from CM077667.1 coordinate 166,405,242, forward strand.
GGTTATTCCGTGTTATACGATGGGTTTCATTCTTGCACAAACCATGTGACGCTGGCTTCGGCCCCGAACATCACACTGCGGGCTGGTTATGCATTTTTTCTACGCTCCTACGGCTAAGTGAAAACGATAAAGCACCATAGTCCGATTGCCTTGCCCCCCCTGCACTACCGCCTTTGGGCACCGATACCTCGGCTAAGGGTCACAGTGCGGATACAGAGACACCCCGTGTAGTATCTACGTGGGAGCTGAAGCCGACGACTCGCAACTTTCAGATAAATCGGCCACACAGGAGTCAAAATAAAAACCAAATACTTATAAGACATGATAAACCATGCATCACTAGTTATAAAGCGTTAAAAGTCTTCGGACATATTACAACGCGCTCATTCATACAAAACGACCTTGGAACATTGAGCCTCTATTGCCCAAGCACCCTCCATCACTGCTGGGAAGTATCGCTCGGGGCGCCTATACTCCTTTCCAGGAGGCGGAGGTGCGGTAGCCATCTCGGTTGGCTTGAGCTTCGGCCAATGCACCATGGTCTTCGCAAAGGCCATCCGCGTGCCCTAGATGCACGTAGAACGCTTCAGCACATCGACCTGAGGCGCAACTTCACATAGTTTTTGCACTAAACCGAAGTAGCTGCTCGCCAACGGCTCATCGGTCCACAGATGGATGCAGAGGTCCTTCATGGCTGGCTCCGCCACTCTATGCATCTCCATCAGTTGCTTCATTTGCTCGATGAGAAGAGGAGAGCGCTCGGGGGACTCAAACTGCGTCCAGAATAGCCGGGCCTCATCATCCTCCGCCCGCGAAGCATAAAGCTTGTTCGCGTCTGCTGCACTCTTCTGGAGATCCGCACAGACACCTAAGGAACGCCACACCTGGGTAAGCAAAGCAAACTTGCTACCACCAAAGGCGCATTGTAGTGAATACGACTTACCATCGATGACAGCCTTGACCTGGCGAAGTTCCTCTTCAAAGGACCGCCTATCCACCCGCTCCTTTTGGAGCTCGGATTTTAGCGTGGCTAGCTCAGCGGCTTGCTCTTTGCCTTTCTGCTCAAGGGCCTCGCACTTCTTGCCGGCATCCATGAGCTCTTGTTGCACCTCCTCCACTCGGGCCTCATGCTTGGCACTCGTGGCCTTCAGAGCGGAAAGCGTAGCAGCTGCTTGTGCGGCAGCCGCCTTCTCCTCCGCAGCCTCTTGCTTCATTCGCTGAAGCTCGGCCTCAAGTTTTTTGACCTCCGCAGCTGAAGCTGTGGAAGCAATAGACAAACGGTCACGCTGGATTACCAGTGCGGATCATTACCGATATATAGCTCGAATATTATTATCCGGCTTACCTTGTGCCTCGTCGAACCTCTTGTTCAGGCTATCAAGCTCCCCCTCGGAGATCTTGAGCTTCTGATTAAGTTCGGTTAGCTCCGCGGCATTAACAGTCACCGCCGATGATGAGGCCTACAAAAAAAATGCACCCAGTTAAGTGCGTTCAAACCCCGAACTATCAAGGATATGACTCTCTGTTCGGCCCTTTCAAGGACTTTTAGAACATTACAGGACTAAATGGTGACTTGTCCATCATTGTTCATTCCCTCTTGTTTGACCCCCGGATGTGTTTTTGCAAACCCATCCGGGGCTCGGGGGCTACTACATATATAAATACAATACAAACTTAAAATTAACGTTGTTCAGGAAAAGGGTATTACATGACTCACCTTGAAGCCCGCCAAGAGACCATTGATGGCCTCTTTCAGTCTGTTATCAACGGACTGAATTCCTTGTAAAACCACACCCATAAGAGTGCGGTGATCCTCGGAGATGGAGGCGCTTGTTAGTGCCTCCTCCATAACCGGCCACCTAGCCGTTGGTGGCCTCGGTGGTGACCGGATAGTCCGATCTATGACCGGGGACTGAGCCAGTATCTCCGGAGGCACAACGTGCTCCAGAGACGTCCTCGGAGGGGACTGGGCATCTCTTCGCCCTTCCCCTTCGGCGGCCAGGGGAGTATTCTCCCCCTTGGTCCTCAGCAGCCTGGGGAATGTCTTCTCCCTGGCCTTCGGCGGCCGCGGCATTAGCCTCGGCCATGGTGTGGTCGACCCCGCCGCCCGTGTTTGGCTCCAACGGAGCCCGGCTGGATGACACCTCCACGGCATCCTTCGCGACCCCTGGAGGTGGGAAGAATGCGCGCTGGGCTGCAAATCAAAAGACACGCTTGTGTTTAAAGCATTGAAAAACCCTACGTAAATAACTCGGGAGTCTTCGGATTCATACCTTTGAGCGGGGGGCTTGACCCTTGAGCTCCTTCGGGGAACCCTCTCAAATTCTTTGGATTCTGCGTCAGAATCAGAGCTGTCATCGAGGAAGATCAACCTCGCCCGGCGCGCCCTCTTCAGGGCCGGAGGAGCTGCGTCCTCCGCGGCGTCCGATGACGCCGCCCTCTTCCTTGGGAGGGGGGAAACGCCTTCCCCTCCATCTTCACGCTCCTCCTCGTGACTCGAGGAGGCATGGGTTTCCTCGGACGCAGTGTCCGGCTGGTCCTTGATGCGAAGACCCTCTCTGGCCTTCTTCTTCTTCTCTTTCTTCTTAGGCGCCGAGCACGGCGCCACAACCAGCATCGCCGCCAACAACTCCGACCTGGGGTCTTCGGGTTGTGGAGCCGGGCAGTTAACCCTCGCGGCTTTGCTCAGCCACTTCTTAGAAAGTAAGGGAGAAGGCGTTCAGACTTTTTGCCGAAGAAACATAATCAATGGATTGAAATTATACCATACCTGGGTCGGTGGGTTATCGGCGCTTAGGCCCGAATCTTCTTCCTTGGCCGCCCAGCTCTTTCGAGGCTTGAATAAAGCCTTCCACAACTTCTCAGGAGTGGTGCGGAAGAGTTGGTGCACGGTAGGCTCGTCGTCAGATTGATAAGCCCACATGGGGGATGCCCGGCGCTGGCAGGGAAGAACACGGCGGTGGAGCATAACCTGGACTACGTTAACCAGCTCCACCTTGGCCTCGATCACCGAGGTGATGCGCTTCTGCAGCAGCTTAACCTCAGCATCCGACCCCCAGTCCAGGCCCTTCCCGAGCCACGAGGTCAATCTCGTAGGGAGTCTGGATCTGAATTCGGCGGGCACCGCCCAACTCTCGTCCCTTGGCTCGGTCATGTAAAACCACTCTTTCTGCCAGATCTTGATTGTGTCGATGAAGGTGCCAGTTGGCCACTCGACTCGGGGGAGCTTGCTGATTATCGCTGCTCCGCAGTCTGCGTGCTCGCCTGGGATGGTCTTCGGCTTGACGTTGAAGACATTGAGCCACAGGCCGAAGTGCGGTTCGTCCCACAGAAAGGCTTCACAGACGATGATGAATGCCGATATGTGCATGAAGGAGTTCGGCGGAAGGTCGTGGAAGTCCAGCCCATAGAAAAACATGAGACCCCTGACAAAGGGTTGGAGCGGAAAGCTCAGTCCCCGGATGAAGTGGGGGACGAACACCACCCTCTCGCCTGCCTTGGGGGTGGGAATCACCTGGTTCTTCTACGGGCCGCGGTGGAAGACGTTGGCGGGGAGGTAGTCGGCCTGCTTTAGGCCCCGGATATCCTGGTCAGTAACCGTGGAGGCCTTCCACTTGCCATTGGAGCCCGAACCCGCCATGGCTAAGCTCAGAGGAGAGGGCGATGAAGAACTGGATCTGGGCTCTCAAAGCTTGGGGAGATTGAGGAGGCGGAGGATGCGAATGGGAAGCATGAATAGGCCTTGGGGTTTTTTCCCTTTTTATGAGACGTGCCGCCGATTAGCCTCCCTTCTCGCGCCACAAATCCCTCCGCTTCCCAAGACATGCGTGCCGTTATGCGCACATGAAGATTAATCATATCCCATGTGAAACGGAGCACGATCTGCGCATTGATAAGTCATGTCACTGTAAAAATGGCCTCGAACCGCGAATCAAGTTCTCATAACCGGTCTAGCGATCGTGGTAGGCCACAACCCTTCATCAAAGGGGGGTGTCAGAAAACACTGTTTACACTTTGACGAGTGGCCTTCGGGGCTAAGCAATTCATGGTGTTCGGTCAATTATATGATCGGATGAAATACATGTCATCGGAAGCCGAGCTAGACTCAGTCGATCATTGAAAGGGAAGGAGAACTCACCCCGCAAGCCGAAGACTCTGATCATATGAAGCAGCTGGAACCGAGACTCTTGGCGTTGGGGGCTAGTTCGGGGGCTACTGAGGGAGTCCCCGACTAGGGGGTCCTCGGGCCGCTGGCCCATCTCTTAATAGGCCGGCTCGATGGGCCGTTCTCTGGCTATCACAGGAAAGGCCGGTTACATCGAGACTCCACGTTCCAGAAGGAAGCCCCGAAGGCACGTCGTCCACTCCAGGTCAAGATGAGGAAATCGACATTTCAAACCCCGGCAGGAGGCCTATTATGTGTAAACCCTAGGCACTCCCCCCGGTGTATATATAAACCGGGAGGGTTTTAGAATGTAGGACACGATAACTCATCTAGGGTTTTAGCTAGTCGATCTCGAGGTAGATCAACTCTGTAATCTTCATACCATCAATATAATCAAGCAGGACGTAGGGTTTTACCTCCATAGGAGGGCCCGAACCTGGGTAAACATCGTCTCCTTCGTCCCTTTGTTACCATCGATCCTAGTCTCACAGCTCGGGACCCCCTACCCGAGATCCGCCGGTTTTGACACCGACAGTTGGACTGAACTTTGTGTCTAGAAATCTTCTAGATTCTACTGCATGTGGTACCTTTACAGATGTGACATTAGGAGAGGCTACAAAACTTCTGGATAATATCATGACAAATTATTCTCAATCGCACACCGAGCGAGCTCCAACTGGTAAAAAGGTAAATTATGTCGAAGAAATTACTACTTTGAGTGATAAAATGGATGCTCTTATGAATATGATTGCAAACAAGACTGCTCAAGTTGATCCTAATGATATGCCATTGTCTACTTTGATTGGTCAAAATAATTATGCTATTGATGTGAACTTCGTCTTGTGAAATAATTTCAACAATAATGCTTATAGAGGTAATTTCAATGCTAGGCCGTATCCCGGTAATTCCTCTAATAGCTATGGAAATTCCTCATCCAAGAATAAGAATAGGATACCTACTTATCTAGGGAATACCATTAAAGAATTTATTAGTTCTCAAAAGATTTTCAACACTATGGTAGAAGAAAAGTTGCATAAAGTTGACGATATGGCTAGAAACGTGGATATGATTGCTCATGATGTGGAAACTCTTAAAAGTAAAACTTTGCCACCCAAGCATGATATTAATGAGTCTATTAAATCCATCCAAATATCTATTAATGAAAGTAAGGAGAGGACCGCTAGGTTGAGAGCTAAGCAATAAATTCTTAGAAAAGGCTCTTCCATCAGGTTTTTACCGTAATCATGATGACGATCTTAAAATGATTGGTACTTCTACCATTGAATCTTTCTTTACTAATCTGAAAATAGATGATAAAGGGACTGGAGATGAGTCAACTTTAGCTAGAAGGCGTCCCGTTTGTTCGGAGGGTGATGATCTTAATGATAAAACTAAAAAAGTGGGTTTGGAGAGGTCAAAACTTTAACTAGTGATGTACCCACTATCTTGGATCACAAGGACTTTAATTATGATAATTGATCTTTAGTATAATGTATTTCCTTGCAATAATCCATTATTAGCTCACCCCATGCTTACGAACAAAATAAAGTTTTTACTAAACATATCGTAGAAGCTATGCTAAAAGCTCATGAAGAAAAACTTGAGTTAGAAGTTTCTATTCCTAGAAAGTTGCATGATGAGTGGGAACCTACTATTAAAATAAAGGGTTTTTATCATTTATGCCACTAGTTGTGTCTCACTACTTAGTTTTGCTACTAGGAATTTCACTTGCTCAAAAATGCCATTATTTTGTTAGGCGCATGCTCAAAAATGCCATTGGACACCATTACTATGAGCTCAAATCTCGTTTGCCATTTATAATGACCAAAATGCCTACAGACCAGCATGTCATCTCAGCCTCTATCTCACTTCAATAAAGTGTCGTCCCACTTGACCCCAACAACGTTCTTATTTTCCTCTAAAATTATTCGCTTGCTTACTCGTAACAAGTGAGGTTCACACTTATCATTGTGAGATAGAGAGAAGTGACATATTGGTATAGGGGTATTTTCATCATATAATGTGGTCAACTAGTTTGACCTAACAATAACAATGTCTAACATCATGTTTGAGCAAACATCTGACAAATGATGACATTTTTGAGATATCTAATGTCATTTTCCAGAAAGCATCTCACATAACGATGGCATTTCTGAGTAGTTGTAACTTCTAATGGCAAAACTGAGTAGTAGGACATAACTAGTGGCATAAATGATAAAAACCCTAAAATAAAAGTTAAGGAATATGAATGCAATGCTTTGTGTGACCTTGGTGGTAGTGTTTCAACTCTACCGAAATCTCTATGTGATGTGCTAGGTCTTACCGATATAAAAGAATGTTCCCTTAACTTTTATCTTGCGGATTCCACTATTAAGAAACCATTGCGTAGAATAAATGATGTGCTTATTCTTGATAATAGAAATTATGTGCTCGTGGATTTCATTGTGCTTGATATTGAATGTAATCCGTCTTGTCCAATAATACTTGGTAGGTCTTTGCTACGAACTATAGGGGCTATTATTGATATGAAGCAGGGAAACATAAGATTCCAATTCCCACTAAATAAAAGGATGGCACACTTCCCTAAAAGGAGAATTAAAATACCTTATGAATCTATTATGAGGGCCACCTATGGATTGAGTGTCAAAGATGACAAGACTTGATACTATGCATTATGCCTAGCTAGGGGCATAAAATGATAGCGCTTGTTGAGAGGCAACCCAATAGTTATCTTTAATTTTTATTTTTACTTTCTGTCATGGTGTGATAGCATAATTATTGCTACTGTAATTATTGTTTTTGTATGTTTAAATTAGTGTTTGTGCCAAGTAAAGCCTTTGGGATGACTTGCATGATAAGTAGAATTGATACGGTGCGAAAACCAAAAAAATTGCGTCTAGTGTAGAATTTATCTCATTTTACTGGAATGTCTTTTTGATCTGAATTTTTAAGTAGTATTGGATTACAAATTCCCCAGGTTTTCATAATTTTGCAGAATTTTTGGAGTTACAGAACTATGGTGATTGCACATATCATTACAGACTATTCTGTTATAGACATATTATGTTTTTGCTTGCATAGTTTGCTTGTTTTAATGATGCTATTGATTGTATCAGGGGGGTATAAACAATGGATAAGTTAGAATACAGTACCTTATGCAAGAATAAACAAGAATAATTTATAACAGTACCTAAAGTTTTTTATTTACCTATCATACTAACGGAGCTCACGAGTTTTTTGTTGAGTTTTGTTTGCTAAAGTTTTCAAGTTTTGGGTGCTATCACGATGGATGAAGGAATAAGGAGTGGCAAAGAACCTAAGGTTGGGGATGCCCAAGGCACCCGAAGGTATATTCTAGGAAGACTCAAGTGTCTAAGCTTGGGGATGCCCTGGAAGGCATCGCCTCTTTCGTCTCAATCCATCGGTATGTCACTTGGAGCTACATTTGTATTCATCACATGATATGAGTTTTGCTTGGAGCGTCTAGTGTTTCAGTTTCCTTTTGTTTAATTTTCCAAAATCATTGTTTGCTGGACACACCTACTTGAGAGAGACACGCGATCACCATAATTGGTTAGAATACTCTATGTGCTTCACTTATATCTTTGGACCTAAGCAGTTGCTCTACTAATTCACTTATATCTTTTAGAGCACGGTGCTGTGTAGATTTTATAGAAGTGATTGCACTCTCGTTCTTCACTTAAATTTGTTTGAGAGTCTAATATATAGTGACAGTAATTTTCATGGGTTATAAGACTATTCCAAAAATAATAGATATTCAAGGAGTGCATAATCAAAACCTTCATGTAGCAAATAAAAGAGAAATTGTGGGTTAATGATATTGATGTGGTAATATGAAAGGGCGTGAGTGCATGGTTGTTGGTTAGTAGAAATTTTGATAGTTAAAGGGTGTTAATTCGCTATCCATCTAAATATTGGTTATGTCATGGTGATGATGTGTGAGCATTCCTATTCCTCATTGAAAACCTAGTGCTCTTTAGGTCGGTGGCGCGCGATGGTTAACTCCTACCAACCTCCTCCCTTGGGGCATACGAGTAGTACTTTGATTCGAGAGAGCTAATAAAGTTGTGCAATAAGTATGTGAGTTCTTTATTACTAATGTGAATCCATGGATGTACGCACACTATCCTTTTCATATATGCTAGCCTCTTCGGTACCGTGCATTGCCCATTCTCACCTCGAGGATCGGTGCAGCTTTCGCCGGTGCATCCAAAACCCATGACATAATAAGCTATGTTGTAGATAAGCATCATTATATCTTCCTCAATACAACCACCATACCTACCTATCATGGCATTTCCATAGCCATTCCGAGATATATTGCCATGCAACTTCCACAATTACACCATATGACTTTTACACTCATTGTCATATTGCTTTGCATGATCATGTAACTAACATAGTATTTGTGGCAAATCCACCGTTCATCATTGTTTACATGTTACACTAGATCATTGCACATCCTGGTACACTGCCAGAGCTAGTCATATAGAGTCATATTGTTTAGTAGTTTTTCATATCGAGTTGTAAGTAAATAAAAGTGTCATGATTACCATTATTAGGGCACTCTCTCAGTGAGGAAAGGACGATGTAGACAATGATTCCCCCACAGGTCGGGATGAGACACTGGACAAAAAATAAAAAATAAAAAAGGGATAAAAGAGAAAAAGAAAAAATAGAAAGAAAAAAAGAGAAAAATTAAGAAAAAAAGAAATAAATGAGAGATAAAGAGAGAAGGGATAATGCTACTACCTCATTTTCTACATTTGTGCTTAGAGAAAGCACCATGTTTTCGTATAGAGAGTCTCACGTTTTGTCATTTTCATATGCTAGCATGTCACATCAAAAATTCTGTTTTTATCATTTACCTACTCGAGGATGAGCAGGAATTAAGCTTGGGGATGCTGATACGTCCCCAATGTATCTATAATTTTTTATTGTTTCATGCTATTATATTATCATTCTAGGATACTTTTAAGGCATTTACTTGCGGTTTTATATTATTTTGAGCACTAACCTATTAACCCAGTGCCAAGTGGTAGTTGCTATTTTCTGCATGTTTTTGGCTTTTCAGGAATACTGTACCAAACGAAGTCCTAATACCCCAAAACTTTTTGATGATTTTTTCTGGACCAAAATAAGACCTGGAAGCTTCGGAGGAAGACCGGAGGGCACACGAGGTGCCCCAAGCCACTCAGGGGGGTGGTCGAGCCCAGATAGCTTGGGGCCACGTCCTCGACCCTCTGGCATCGTTCTTTGGCCTATGAATTCTATAATATCTGGAAAACCCTAGAGAGCCTCCCGAAACACTTTTACCGCCGCCGCAAGTCTCTGTTCTGCGGTGTGCCCATCTGGAGCCTTGTTCCGGTGCCCTGTCGAAGGGGGGATCGATCACGAAGGGACTCTACATCAACCTTGCTTCTCCCATGGTGATGTGTCAGTAGTTCACCACAGACCTACGGGTCCGTAGTTAGTACCTAGATGGCTATCTCTCCCTCTCTATGTTCTTCATTGCAAAGATCACCCGATTCTCGCAGTGATCTATCTTATGTAATCAATCTTTGTGGTGTGTTTGTTGGGATCCGATGAATTGTGGGTTTATGTTTAGATTATTCATAAAAAGATATTAAATACTTGCTGGTATTTTATTTGCATGATTGTTATAGCTAGGTAATGCTCTCCGATCTATCGCTTTTGTTTGGCCAACTAGATTTATTTATCTTCAAGTGGGAGTGGTGCGTTGTAGTGGGTTTAATCTTGTTGTGCTCAATCCCAGTGACAGAAAGGGACATGAAACGTATTGTATTGCTGTCACTAAGGGTAAAACGATGGGGTTTATTCATATTGATTGAATTTACTTTGTCTACATCATGTCATCATCCTCCAAGCATTACTCCGTTTTTACTTAATACTCTAGATGCATGCTGGATAGTGGTCGATGGGCAGAGTAATAGTAGTAGATGCAGACAAGAGTCGGTCTACTTGTTTATGGACATGATGCCTATACACATGATCATTGTCATGAATAAATATTACATAACTACGCGCTTTTCTATCAATTGCCCAACAGTAGTTTGTTTACCCACCGTATGCCTTCTTCGAGAGAGAAGTCTCTAGCGAACACTATGGCCCCTGGGTCTCCTCACAATTATATTTATAAAATCTCGAAATACCTTGCTGCCATTATTTACTTTATTTTTATTTACAATTTATATTATGAAATTATCTATCTATCACAACTTATCGCTTCCAAGTAACGAGTTCAAGGGGATTGACAACCCTCTTGCCCGCGTTGGGTCTAAGTCTTTGCTCTTTTCTATGTAGGCGCAGAAGACGAGAATTTGCGTGGTTCTCCTATTCGTTCGATAACCTTGGTTCTCACTGAGGGAAATACTTACCTTTGCTTTGTTGCATCATCCCCTCCTCTCCGGGGAAAATCCCAACGTAGTTCACACGTTTCATGCATGCATCAAAGCTTGAGCTCAATGATTGAATCAAATACGACCAAGATGAATTCCATGAGATGAATAATATGTGATCCATATGGAGTTCATGGAGGATCTTAGACGTTCTCACACTTAGGCTAATGGTTGAACCATGATGGATCAAGATCTTGAGAGAATGATTAAAGAGAAGAATTCTATATATGTCTTGAAGATAGGATCATGATGAGGTCATATGTTGAGTCATGGATTTGTATGTCTTGAAGCAAGTAATTCAACTGAATAATTCATTGTGCGAGATAACCCACAAGTATAGGTGTCGGCGTACGACGATCTATGGGGCCGGCAAGGCCCCTTTCGTGGTTTGGCAAGGGAGATCCTCTAACGCAGAGAGCATCGCCGGACCATGCACGTGCGAGGGTTTAGATTGGTTCGGACCGCAGGAGCGTAATACCCTATGTCCTATGTGTTGTGGTTTATTGGGTTCACAGTACAGGAGCGTCACAACCGGCAAGGATGCTCAGGGAGTGTCGCTAAGCGTGTAAATGAATGGAGTGTCGACCCTTCTAAAGGTAGCCATGGACCTCCTTTTATAATTCAAGGGGCTACCACAGTGGCTAAAATGGTCTTTACACAGAATAAAGAAATGTATATCCCTCTGCTCAAAACCGCTGGCAAAAGCGATAATGGGGAATACCGAACTGTGATGGACAAGGACAGGTGCATTAAATGTGCCGTGAGGTGGCGCACTAGCGATGTCTTCCGTCAAGGATTGCCTCTCCTTCTGTGCCGTTCGCCTAGCTACCTCTTATTCCTTCGCCACGCCGAAGGATGGGTGCCATTAAAGCTCTGCTGCAATCCAGGTAAGTTGCCACGCGCCCCGACCAGCTCCACCTAACCACCTGGACGCTCGACACCTAGCCGATGTAGACAACCAGCCTGGCGACGAGGAGCGAGGGCTTGGCGGGCGGAAGCCTTGGCGGGTGCGTCAATAGTCGAGTCCTCCCGCAAGGAGGGCTTGCCGGTTCGCTTGGGCCCTCGTATGAAGAGGCTTGGCGTCCAGAATCAGCCCGGCAGGGTCTTGCCGATCCGGAGGCTGCGGTCGTCTAGTGCACACGTCAGGGTACTAAGGACCCCGTTCTTTAGTACACCAACAGGAGCCCCCGGGCCTGGGTCACACTTGCGTCCATGACGTTAGTTGGGCTAGGCCCAAAAAACAGTGCACACTCACACGCGGCCGCAATTACCTACGGTTAAGATGAATTTCTGCTTCACCCACGATGCGTCTTGACTGCGGGTCGTGGGAACGGTGGAGCGAGGCGGTTGCTTCGAGGGGTCTGACGTGGCTTGAGACTGCGTCGGTATTTCCCCAAAGAGGAAGGGATGATGCAACACAATGACGGTAAGTATTTCCCACAATTATGAAACCAAGGTTATCGAACCAGTATGAGGATCACCACCACCCAACACTACTGGAATCAGGGACTTTGCCATCTGCCAGCTCTTTGCCGTCTGCTGGCAGATGGCAAAGAGGCTCTTTGCCGTCCGCTTTTATAAAGCAGACGGCAAAGAACTTACTGATGGCAAAGAGGCTCTTTGCCATCTGCACTTCTTTGCCGTCTGCTGGCAGATGGCAAAGAGTTCTTTGCCGTCTGCCAGCAGACGGCAAAGACCAAAGTGGGGCCCACGGGGCCCTGCGTTGGCTAGGTCACACGGGCCACTTCTTTGCCGTCTGCTGGCAGACGGCAAAGAACTCTTTGCCGTCTGCCAGCAGACGGCAAAGAGGTGAGGGGGGCCCACAGTGTAACGGCGGGGACGGGCTAACGGCCCCCCTCTTTGCCGTCTGCTGGCAGACGGCAAAGAATTCTTTGCCGTCTGCCAGCAGACGGCAAAGAGGGGGGCTTAATTTTCGCCCCCCGCGCCCAAACCCCCCCTCTCTCTCTCTCACATCTCTCTCTCTCTCTCTGCGCGCCGCCGCCGCCCCCTCCCCGCCGACCCCCTCCTCCCCGCCGACCCCCGCCGCCCCCCTCCTCCCCGCCGCCGCCCCCTCCCCTCCTCCACAGCGCCGCCGCCGCCCCCTCCCCTCCTCCACAGTGCCGCCGCCGCCCCCTTCCCTCCTCCACAGCGCCGCCGCCGCCCCCTCCCCGCCGACCCCCTCCTCCCCGCCGACCCCCTCCTCCCCGCCGACCGCCGCCGCCCCCTCCTCCCCGCCGAACGCCGCCGCCCCCCTCCTCCCCAGCGCCGCCGCCTCGACCACCCTCCGGTGAGCTCCACCATTCCCCCCCTTTTTTGTTTTTTTCCTGTTTTTTTTCTGTTTTTATTAGTTCATTTAGTTAGTTTATATTAGTTAGTTATTAGTTCATATTAGTTAGTTTTTATTAGGTAGAAAAAACTTAGATAGAAAAGAAGAAAAGAAAAAACCTAGAAGAAAAAAAAGAAGAAAAGAAGAAGAAAAAAAAGGAAAAAGAAAAAAGAAAAAGAACAAAAAATAATAATAATAAGAAGAAACAGAAGAAGAGGAGGAGGAGAAGAAAAAAGAAGAAGAAGAAGAAGAAAAAAAGAGGAGAGGAGGAGAAGAAGAAGAGGAAAAAAGGAAAGGAAGAAGAAGAAGAGGAGGAGGAGAAGAAAAAAGAAGAAGAGGAAGAAGAAGAAGAAAAAAGAGGAGAGGAGGAGAAGAAGAAGAGGAAAAAGGAAAGGAGGAAGAAGAAGAAGAAGAAGGAAAAAAAAGGAAGAAAAGGAAGAAAAGAAAGAAGAGGAAGAAGAGGAAGAAGAAGAAAAGAAAAAAAGAGGAAAAACCCCGACCCCGACACGGCACCTCGACCCCGACCCCAACCCGACAACGACCCGACACGCCGACCCCGACACCCCGACCTCGATCCCGACCCCGACACGGCACCTCGACCCCGACCCCAACCCGACAACGACCCGACACGCCGACCCCGACACCCCGACCTCGATCCCGACCCCGACACGGCACCCCGACCCCGACCCGACACCCCGACACCGACACGGCACCCCGACCCCGACACGACACCCCGACCCCGACACCCCTAACACCCCGACACCACGACACCCAGACACGACACCCCCCGACACCCCGACACCGACACGACACCCCGACCCCGACAACCCGACACCACGACACCCAGACACGACACCCCCCGACACCCCGACCCCGACACGACACCCCGACACCACGACACCCCGACACCACGCCACCCAGACACGACAGCCCTGACCCCCGACACATCTTCGCCCTCCTGTTGACCAAAAAGGTGCTCTTCGGCCTTCCAGAGGCCGACGGGGTCATATATTTGTGAATTATGAGTTAGGAAGTATATTTCCCGATTTTGTTAAGAAAAACATCATATATATTTGTGTTGATCGGGTGGATTTAAATGTGCAGTTCTTTCGGGGCTGCGAGGGTCTGGTGTTCGACGACCTCCCCGTGCGTTCGACGAGCTCCGCCCCTGCGTTCGTGGGTGAGCACAAATGACATCTCCTCCTCCCCCCTTCATTTGCTCTGTTCCGGTCTTCGTGCCGATGAAACTTGCTAGCTATAGGTGTCAATCATCAGTATGCGTGACCACTATGCGTCTCTCGTTCGAAAGGGTTACATCTATAAATATGCATGCATTTGCATATTTATAACCGTGATTCTTTCGAATTGTCCAACGTTATCCATGGACAGCCCGAGTATGTGTAGATTGGGTTCGTTTTCCCATATGCTCTGCTCCGGATCCGATGCAGAATTTCGTCAGTGCCTCCCTGTTGTTCTCCGGGTACACATCCTCTCTGCTTATTGCCGAGACGTGTATCAGGAGAACAGCGGGGAGGTGCTGCCGAAATTTTGCGTCGGATCCGGAGCAGAGCATGGGAAAACGAACCCAATCTACACATACTCGGGTGGGATTAGGACCTATCTTTACCTACTAGCGTCTAGGTTGCATGGACGTAATAAAACTGACAAACTCTATTAACTGATGAATTTGGTTTGCTGAATTATGTATATATTTCTTGTGTGTCCAGTAGCTAGGCAAGATGAGTGATCGTGCGTGGATGTACACCGGTCACACTAGTCAGAAAGACATGACCCATGAATGGCTAAGAAAAACCAAGGGGTTTGTGAGAGCCGCATTTGCAAATGGACAGGAAACAAACTGGTGCCCTTGTGTCCGGTGCGACAACCATAAAAAGTGGACACGGGATGAAATGGGTAAACACTTGCAGAAGTGGGGTTTTACGACTGATTATACGGTGTGGAGATTTCATGGTGAGTCTGCCCAACGTGCCAGAGCTGAGGTGGTTCGTCGTCGCACCGACGAGCATGGTACCGGGATCGAAGACATGGTGCAAGACTTTGATGATGCTCGGGATTCGGATGATGAGATGGAGGAATCTGCAAAGGCCTTCTATGAAATGTTGGAGTCTTCAAAACGTCCTCTCCACGAGCACACTGAGCTTTGTCAGCTGGATGTCATCGCGCAAGTAATGGCTCTCAAGGCTCAGTTCAACCTGGGCAGAGAATGCTACGACGCGATGATGACGATATTTGGACGCTTTCTACCCAAAGGCCATGTATTGCCAGCAAACCTGTACCAGTCGGACAAAATCCTACGTGCGCTTAAGATGCCCTATGAGAAGATAGATGCCTGTGAGAATGGATGTGCCTTATTTAGGCTTGAGTATGCGGGCTTCAACTATTGTCCCATTTGCAAGTCTTCCAGGTATGTTGTGGTAGACAACGGTATGGGTGAGAAGAGTCAGACCAAAATCCCAGTTAATGTTCTTCGGTATATGCCAATCATACCAAGACTTCAACGTCTTTTCATGGTCGAAGAGACGGCCAGACAGATGACGTGGCATAAATTGGGCAAAAGAACCGAACTAGATGCAGATGGGAATCCGATGTTGGGACACACTTCAGACGCTTTTGCGTGGAAGCACTTCGATGCTTTACATAAGGACAAAGCGGCAGATCCAAGGCATCCTCGAGTCGCCATCAGCACGGATGGGTTCCAAGTGTTTGGTATGACGGCAACCCAATACAGTTGCTGGCCTGTATTTGTCATTCCACTCAATCTCCCCCCCGGAGAGATTATGAAAAGAAAGAACATTTTCTTGATGTTGATAATTCCAGGGCCCAACTACCCGGGGAAGAATATGAATGTGTACATGCAGCCACTTAAGGATGAATTGCAAGAAGCTTGGGATAATGGGATCAAGACATATGACGCCGCTACAAAACAAAACTTCAAAATGCATGTGTGGTACATGTACTCGACGCATGACTTGCCGGCGTATGCGCTATTCGTTGGCTGGTGTGTGCATGGAAGGTTCCCGTGCCCCACATGCAAGGCAGCTCTTCAGTTCCGTTGGCTGCAGGCGGGTCGCAAGTATTCTTGCTTCGACTTGCATAGACAGTTCCTGGATCCTGGCCATAAGTTCAGAAAAGACAAGAAAAATTTCATGAAAGGTAGAGTTGTCAAAAACTCTGCACCACCTGCATTGACAGGCCAACAGGCCCTGGATCAGTTAAACGCTCTCGAGCCTAATCCAGAGCGTCCAGGATATTTCAAAGGGTATAATTCGGAACACGCCTGGACTCACAAGATATGCTTGTGGGATCTGCCTTACTTTAAAGACCTCATTTGCCCACACAACATCGACGTGATGCACACTGAAAAGAATATCGCCGAGGCCCTTTTTGGTACATTGTTCGGCATAGAGGGGAAGTCAAAGGATAACCCTAAGGCTAGAGTCGATCAAGAGGCTCTATGTGATAGACCGTTACAAAACATGCGACAACCGAAAGAAAAGAAGAACTGGAGGAAGCCAAAGGCATGGTTCAATCTTGGAAGGCCAGCTATGAGGGAAATGATCTTGTGGGTGAAAATGCAGTTGATGTTCCCCGATGGGTATGCAACGAATCTAAAGAGGGGAGCGAGTCTTGACAAATTGAAAATATTTGGTATGAAGAGTCATGATTGGCACATATGGCTTGAGCGGGTAATGCCGGTGATGTTGCGTGGCTTTATCCCTGAGGATGAATGGCTAGTACTGGCAGAGCTGAGCTATTTCTTCCGTGCTCTTTGTGCGAAAGAACTATCGCCTGACGTGCTAGACGAACTGGAAGAGTTGGCGCCGGAGTTGATCTGCAAGTTAGAAAAGATCTTTCCACCGGGATTCTTTAATCCAATGCAGCATTTGATTTTGCATCTCCCGACCGAGGCAAGATTGGGGGGGCCCGTGCAAAATCGTTGGTGCTTCGCAACTGAGAGGATGCAGAAGACGCTTCGAGCAAAATGTAAAAATAAACGTAGAATTGAAGCATCGATGGCCGAGGCATTCATTACTGAGGAGGCCGCAAACTTCGTGACAGCACACTACAAAGCCAAGAATCGTCATTTGCATAATCCGAAGCCTCGGTACAATGATGGCGACCGTGAAAAAGGTCGATCCAACCTCAGCCTATTCAAAGGGAACCTCGCACCAGCCGGTGCTTCGAAAGCAATACCGTTGGATGTCGAAGAATGGCGGACCATTTCGTTGTATATCTTCAACAACCTAACAGAAGTGCGGCCGTACATCGAGTAAGTTCTCGGTACATTGTTCCGCAACTTCTAATTCCTTTGAAATGCTCTTATTCCCGGATATGTGATACAGTCGATACGTCGCCAAATTCTCGGATGGAGCGGTGATCCAAAAGGATTCCATCGAAGAGTATGAGCTTCTGGCAAAGCATGTAGGAGGCTATCCCGGTTTCATCTCTTGGTTCAAACAAACGGTAATTTCCATTAGACCATTTCATTTCTTCGTCTAGTTTGCGGCTAATGCAACAATCCTTTCGTATTAAACTTGTAGGCTAATGCAGAGTCTATGGACTCCGAATTGAGACAAGTCGCAAATGGTTTTGACTATAAGGTCCGTTCATTTGACAAATACGACATCAACGGGTATCGCTTTCGTACCTATGGCAAAGAGCTATCTATGGCCGACCGAAAGTCTACAAATTGTTGTGTCTCTGCTATCGGCGAAGGAGGTACCGAGTATTATGGAAGAGTTGAAGCAATTTATGAACTTCTATTCTATGGTGCAAACCCACCGAAAGTCGTAGTCTTCAAATGTTATTGGTTCCAGCCGAAGGAGACTAGAAGGACTCATGAACATCTAGGGCTAGTCGAAATCAAACAAAGCACCCATTTGGATGTTCCCGATGTCTATATTACGGCTCAACAGGCCACCCAAGTTTTCTATCTACCGTGGGCCTGCCAAAGTGATCCAAATCTCAAAGGTTGGGATGTCGTTTATGAAGTGCCGCCACATGTTAGACCACCTCCACCCAATGAAGAGGATTATGAACCTCACATTAACCCAGACACATATGAAGGAGAATTCTTCCAAGAAACACGTCTTTCCAAAAAACGTTTCAAGAACCGCTCTACTTCACCTCAGAACATTGAAGTAGACAGCGGCAGTGAATCCGAGCCTGAACCGGAACAAGAAGAGCCGGAACAAGAAGAGGTTACTGTTGCGGATGACCTGTCAATGCTTGACCGATTACGTACAGGAGGCCTTCCACATGTTGATGCATTTATTGATGATGATGATGAGCACGTCATTACTGATAGTGATGATGATGATGCATTTATTGACCCCGAAGCATATATAGACGATGATGATGCATTTATTAATGATGACGATGAAGATTAATATTATAGTTCATGTCAGGTATTCAATTATTATTATGTACATATATATTATTAATTGGTTCATGTTAGGTATTCAATTTTTTATTATGTTCATGATGATGATACACTTAAATTATATTCATGTCAGGTATTCATTTTTTTAATGTTGTACTAACTTCGTTTACTCTTTGTCATTGCAGGTGTTGACAGATGGTGGGCGCGGGTCGAGAGCGCTCCGAGGCTCCTTCCTCGGCGCGTGGTGGGAGGGGTACTTCCATCCCACCCCACCACCTCCGGAGAGCGCTGGATCTCAGTATGCAGACACCGGCGGGCGCTTCTTCTTCGACCGGGAGAGGTCGGGGGGGGGAAGAAGGTTGGTAGAGGTGGACGTGGCGGCGGGAGAGGTAGGAAGGCTGCTACTACGCCTTCCTCGCCGCCACCCCCAGCTGATTCACCCGACCACAGGAGTGCTCCGTCTGAGATGGAGCAGCCTGAGGTGCAGCCGTCTCGGACTCCGGTCCACGAGCCTCAGGCCGACGAGCCTATGACAGACGAGGCTACGACAGACACGCCTACGGCCGACGAGCCTGGGGCCGACGAGCGTCGGGCCGCCGAGCCTTCGTCCCACGAGACTGGGGATCACGCTGAGTCGCAGCAGAACCCAGGTGCGGGCTCGTCGAGTGGCCGTGCTGAGGGTGGCTATAGTTCTGATAGCTATAGCGAGAGTGAGTGGGTTGAGGGGCGCAAAGTCTACCAGCGTGGTGGTACAAAGCTCCCGCCCACCCCGGCGACCCCCGACCAGAGGTGGTTGATTGCGCCGCAGGGGGAGAAGTAAGTGCATTTACTCTTTTTTAACCTTTTGTCTTCACGTTTCTTCGAATATCTAATGCGTTGGCCTTGTCATACTGCAGGTCTTGGACACACGGGCCTGGTTGCCGCAAGCCCAACAGTGTCCTTGGCGTGATTTGTCGCCAGAGCTTCCCGGGGTGGGTCACGTTGCCCGGTGAGGGCCGGGTTCGAGAGCTAGGAATGACCTGGGAGCACTACTTGGCTGCCCCGGCCCCGCCGGGGCATAGGATCGGCGATGTCGAGTGCCACACGGTCGCCGACATTGTGATCCAGACGTTTTGGGTAATTTCTCCTTTGCCGTCTACGTTGTGTTTTCTTCTTTGATTGGCAACCCTAGTGATTGTACTAATCCGTGTTTTCTTGTTTGATTGCAGACCTTCTACAGGTGTGCTGAGGGACAGGAGGAGGCCGCGGCTCGGGTTATCGGCAACGAGTGCAGGCGCCTACTTCAAAACTTTCGGCACGAGGCTCGGACGCAGGCTATTCGAGACTACTACGCCTCGACTGGTATTCGGAGGAAAAAAGAGAAGTGCCGCCTCAACTATCTGAGTAAGGAGAAGTACATGAAGGTAATTACCTATTCTTAAGGCCTTGTACTTAGTTCCTTGATTTGATTCGTATGCGTAGCGCTCAAATTTCTCTTGCTTAACTTAGGTGCCCCCGAGATGGTGTGCGGATAGGATGGACTGTTGGGAGGCGTTGGTGGATGAGTGGTGCACTCCCCAATGGCGCAACGTCCACGACGGTGCAAAGGAGAAGCGTGCCCAAATGAAAGGTGTCCCACACCATCTAGGCAGCGTCAACCTACGTGGGTTCGGGGAAAACTGGGTATGTGGTTTGCTTCATGATTCATGCAAATTCATTCTTCATGCTAGCTTGAGCCCTTAACTAATACTCTGTTCCTCTCTTTTAGGCGCGGCACAACAAGGCTCCAGTGCCAGAGCTGTTCGACCTCTATGCCATGTCCAATACTGCCTCGTACAAGAAGGCCAAGGCATTCTCTGAGTCTGACCTCGATGATCCAGAGAAATTCAGCAACCGCGCCTCCCACAACAAGCTTGTGAGGTACAGAGACGAGGGGAAGGCGAGGAAAGGGCCGGAGTTTAACCCGAGCCAGCAACCTCTTGATCCAGAGCTGGTGATGATATCTGGTGGCGGGAGGCACCATGGCTTGTTAGCCATTGGGGATGGACTGATACGTTGTACTAGCACTCTCCCGCAGATCAAGAAGCGCCAGACCAGCTCCGATCCTGAGATAAGGCCTCGTGCACGGCCAATGGAGCTCGAATTCCAGGTTAGTTATACGGACTCAGATACCTTTCCTCCATTACATTGTGTGTGCGGCCGTCGATGATTACAATGCTAACGAGTGGTGTTGCAGGCTGCTATTGAGGCAGAGAGAGCGAAGACCCAGGCTGCTCTTGAGGAAGCAGAAGCGAGGACCCAAGCGCTTCTAGAGGAAGAGAGACGGCAGGCGGCGGCGAGGGAGAGGGAGGCGGAGGAGAGGACGGCTAAGCTATTGGAGGAGGAGAGGAACCGGAACGAGGCGGGTCAACGGGCCCTATACGAGCTCTTCGTGGTAAGTTTCTTCTGCATATTAGCCAAATCATGCACGTAATGTTCCTTTCATTACTAACTAATATGACTGACTCGAGAAAACCAAATGTGCAGAGCATGTGCGAAAAGAATGGCACGACCCCTCCGCCGATGCCAGTCATTGCTCCGGCGGGCACGGTGAGTTTCATTTGAATGGTCATTAGTTACTAGTCTTCACATTTGAGTTGCATCATGCTAACGATACACTGCAAATGATCTTTGGTGCAGCATAACTCCCGACAAGCATCGACCGATGCTTCTCTGTCTGCCACTGGCGCGACCGGTCCTTCACCTACATCTAAGTGATGACGGTAAGTTTTCCCAAGTGTTTAGCTTAACAAAATGACTCAATATGCTTAGCTAGCTAAAAAATGACATAACAACATTAATTAGCTCCAAAATGACCTATTTAACCTAGGATAGCTCTAAAATGACGTATACTTAGCATTTATTTCTCCAAAAATGGATTTATATGCTTAGCTAGCTCAAAAATGACATAATAACCTTAATTAGCTCTCAAATGACCCATTTAACCTAGGATAGCTCTAAAATGATGTATACTTAGCATTTATTCCTCCAAAATGACTTAATATGCTTAGCTAGCTCAAAAAGAACATAACAACCTTAATTAGCTCCAAAATGACCTATTTAGCTCCAAAATGACTTAATATGCTCCAAAATGACCTATTTAGCTCCAAAATGACTTAATATGACCTATTTAGCTCCTCCTTCTCCTTCTTCTTCTCCTTCTTCTCCTTCTTCTTCTCCTTCTTCTCCTTCTTCTCCTTCTTCTTCTTCTTCTTCTTCTTCTTCTTCTTCTCCTCTATTCCTTCTTCTTCTTCTTCTTCTTCTTCTTCTTTCTTCTTCTCCTTCTTCTTCTTCTTCTTCTTTCTTCTTCTCCTTCTTCTTCTTCTTCTTCTTCCTCTTCCTCTTCCTCTTCCTCTTCTTCCTCTTCTCCTCCTCCTCCTCCTCCTCCTCCTCCTCCTTCTCCTCCTTCTTCTTCCTCTTCTTCTCCTTCTCCTTCTCCTTCTCCTTCTCCTTCTCCTTCTCCTTCTCCTTCTTCTTCTTCTTCTTCTTCTTCTTCTTCTTCTTCTTCTTCCTCTTCCTCTTCTTCTTCTTCCTCTTCTCCTTCTCCTTCTCCTTCTCCTTCTCCTCCTCCTCCTTCTTCTCCTTCTCCTTCTCCTTCTCCTTCTCCTTCTTCTTCTTCTCCTTCTTCTTCTTCTTTTTCTTCTTTTTCTTCTTTTTCTTCTTCTTCTTCTAGTCTTCTTCTTCTTCCTCTTCTTCTTCTCCTTCTTCTTCTTTTTCTTCCTCTTCTTCTCCTCTTCTTCTTCTTCTTCTAGTCTTCTCCTTCTCCTTCTCCTTCTCCTTCTTCTCCTTCTTCTTCCTCTTCTTCTTCTTCCTCTTCTTCTTCTTCTTCTTCTTCTTTTTCTTCTTTTTCTTCTTTTTCTTCTTCTTCTTCTAGTCTTCTTCTTCTTCTTCTTCTTCTTCTTCTTCTTCTTCTTCTTTTTCTTCCTCTTCTTCTAGTCTTCTTCTTCTTCTTCTAATTTCTTACTCCCATTTTTGCAGGTTTGATTCACTTCATGGAAGGGCAGAATGCTACTGTTTACATATTAGATGTTTGTGAAACTATGTATATATGAATTGGATGTGTGATGTTTGATGACGATGGTGAAACTATGTTTGATGTTTGAAACTACGTTTGATGTATGATGTTTGATGTTTGAAACTATGTGATTCTGAATATATATATATATGTGTTTGAATTTCTGTGAAAATGAATTGATATAACAAAAAACAGAAAAAACAGGGGCTATATAGCCACTTTGCCGTCTGCTAGCAGACGGCAAAGCTCTTTGCCGTCTGCTGGCAGACGGCAAAGAGGCCACGTGGCAGCAGCCTGTACAAACTGGGCTGGCCTATGTGGCCTCTTTGCCGTCTGCTGGCAGACGGCAAAGAAGGAAAGTTCTTTGCCGTCTGCCGGCAGACGGCAAAGAGCGCCGTTAGCCACCTAACGGGGATGGAACCTTTTCTGTGCCATCCACGCTCTTTGCCGTCTGCTGGCAGACGGCAAAGAAGGAAAGTCCTTTGCCGTCTGCCAGCAGACGGCAAAGCCGCCTTTGCCGGCAGCCGTTCGGCCGGAGTGTTTGCCGTCTGCTGGCTGACGGCAAAGCCTTTGCCGTCCGCCAAGCATGCCTTTGCCGTCTGCTATGGCAAAGAAGGAAAGTCCTTTGCCGTCTGCCAGCAGACGGCAAAGCCGCCTTTGCCGGCAGCCGTTCGGCCGGAGTGTTTGCCGTCTGCTATGGCAGACGGCAAAGAAGCTGATTCCAGTAGTGCAATAAGCAGCACCTGCACACAAACAACAAATACTTGCAACCCGACACGAAAGAGAGGTTGTCAATCTCTCTACGGTAAAAAGATAGATTAGGTAGTGATAGATAGGAGAGATAGATCTCTCAAGAACACAAAATAGAAAAGGCAAACAAAATATGCAGTAATATATTTTTAGGTTTTTGGTTTTGTAGATCTAAAAACAAAGGTGCAAAAAGATAGATGTGAAAGCAATATGTTGGAAAAGTAGACCCGGGGGCTGTAGGATTCACTAGTGGCTTCTCTCATGAGTATAGCGCGCGGTGGCTGAACAAATTACTATTGGGCAATTGATAGAAAATTGAATAGTCATGACGATATCCAAGGCGATGATCATTATATAGGCATCACGTCCAAGATAAGTAGACCGACTCCTGCCTGCATCTACCACTATTACTCCACACATCGGCCGCTATCCAGCATGCATCTAGTGTATTAAGTTCATGGAAAAATGGAGTAATGCAATAAGAACGATGACATGATGTAGACAAGATCTATTCATGTAGGAATAGACCCCATCTTGTTATCCCTAATAGCAACGATACATGTGTGTCTTGCTGCCCCTTCTGTCACTGGGAAAGAACACCGCAAGATCGAATCCATCACAAAGCACGTCTTCCCATGTCAAGAAAAATCGAGCTAGTCGGCCTAACTAAACCAAAGATTCAAAGAAGAAATACAAGGCTATAAGTAATCATGCATATAAGAGATCAAAGAAGACTCAAATAATATTCATGGATAGAAACTGATCATGAACTCAAAATTCATCGGATCCAAACAAACACACCGCAAAAGTTTACATCAAATAGATCTCCAAGAGACCATTGTATTGAGAATCATAAGAGAGAGAGAGAGAGAGAGAGAGAGAGAGAGAGAGAGAGGAAACCATCTAGCTACTGCTTACGGACCTATAGGTCTATGGTGGACTACTCACGCATCAACGGAGATGCACCTATTAGGAAGATGAACCCCTTCGTAATTGTGTTTAGATTGGATCTCGTGGTTCTGGAACTTGCGGCGGCTGGAATTGTGTTTCGTCGACTCCCCTAGGGTTTTTGGAATATTTGGGAATTTATAGGTATCAGAGGCGGTGGAGAGGGGCCCCGAGGAGGGCCCAACCCATCAGGGCGCGCCGGGGCCCTCCTGGCGCGCCCTGGTTGGTTGTGGTCTCCACAGCCCACCTCTCCAGCACTTCTTTGGCCCACTAGGTGTCTTCTGATCCAGAAAAAATCTCCAAAAGGTTTCGTCGCGATTGAACTCCGTTTGGTATTGATTTTCTGCAAAGTAAAAAAAACAAGAAAAAACAGCAACTGGCACTTTGGCACTATGTCAATAGGTTAGTCCCAAAAAATGATATAAAGTTGCTATAAAATGATTGTAAAACATCCAAGAATGATAATATAACAGCATGGAACAAGCAAAAATTATAGATGCGTTGGAGACGTATCAGCATCCCAAGCTTAATTCCAACTCATCCTCGGGTAGGTAAATGATAAAAAACAGAATTTTCGATGTGGAATGTTGCCTAACATGTTCATCATATTCTTTTCTTTTGTATAGCATGGAAATTTGGACTTATAGATGATTCAAAGAAATAGTCTAGTTTTAACATAATGACTTCAATACTCAAGCATGTCAACAAGCAACCATGCCTTTCAAAATATCAACACTAAAGAAAGTTATCCCTGGCCCATCATGTTCAATCATTGATCCATTCATGAAACACACTCAAATATTAGCTATGCCCAATGGTCAAGTACGATCATAGTGCCCCCTAGTTGGTGCTTATGAGAGAACATGGAGACTCAAAGTAAAAATAAAAATTGCATAAAGTAAATAGATAGTCCCTTCGCAGAGGGAAGTAGGGATTTGTAGAGGTGCCAGAGCTCAATGTTTTTAAATTGAGAGAGAAAAAATATTTTGGGTGGCATGCTTTTCCTGTCAACGAAAATGACAAAGTAGCTCACAATACTTTCCATGCTAGATATATCATAGGAGGTTCCCAAACAGAAAATAAAGTTTATTCCCTTTCCCCCAAACTTTCATTTTCCATGGCGGGCCGTATCCATCGTTGCCTTCCATAGCAACACTTTCCAAGGAACTTATTATTTGACAACATAAAGTAAATATTTTTTCTTTTTCATTTCGGGAATGGGCATCCCTATTACCGCCGCACTCTCGTGCAATGACAAGTGAATAAACACTCATCTTGAGAATAACACATCTAGCATGGAAAAATATTGGACACTCTCCATCGTTTCATGAGCGGTACGAGCACACAAAAGAGAAAAATTATTTTGAAAATTTAGAGATGGCACATACAAATTTGCTTGGAATGGCATGGAAATACCGCATATAGGTAGGTATAGTGGACTCATAAGACAAAACTTGGTTTAAGGATTTTGGAGGCACAAGTAGTATTTCTACTTAGTACAAATTGAGGCTAGCAAATAGATTGAGAAGCAACCAAACCAAGAAACGAAAATTCACATAAGTGAGCATTGAACATAACTAACACCGAATAATGAACTATAAGTAGGATGTAACTTCATTGCATAACTATTGACATTCGTGCATGCATAGGGAATCACAAACCTTAACACCGATATTCCTACTAAAGCACAATTACTCACTAGCCTGACTCACATATTACTATCATCATGTTTCAAAACTATTACAAGGAATCAAGTTTAATTTGCCCAATGATCTTCATGAAAGTTTTTATTATATCCTCCTTGGATATCTATCACTTTGGGACTAGTTTCATATATTGCCATTGCTTTTTTAACAAGCTCAAACAAATTTAAGTGAAGCACATGAGCATAAAGATTTCATCTCTCAAAAAGGTATAAGTGAAGCATGAGAGGATTTCTTCAAAATTTACTAAATCTCAAATTAATCTAAGTGAAGCATGAGAGTATTTCTACAAAAATTTCCAAGCACACCGTTCTCAAAAAGATACAAGTGAAGCACTAGAGCAATTCTATAGCTCAAAAAGTTTAAGGGAAGCATAGAGAGCAAATCTAACAAATCATAGCATAATTTTGGCTCTCCCAAATAGGTGTGTACAGCAAGGATACAAGTGAAAAACCAACAAGCAAAGCAAGCAAAGATACAATATGCTCCAAGCAAAACTCATGATATGTGATGAATAAAAATATAGCTCCAAGTAAAATACTGATGGTCGTTAGAAGAAAGAGGGGATGCCACTCGGGGGCATCCCCAAGCTTAGTTGCTTGTTACTCTTTTGGCTATATCTTGGGGGGTGGTAGCATCCCCAAGCTTAGGCTTTTATCACTCCTTATTCCTTCATCCATCGTGATCTCACCCAAAACTTGAAAACTTCAATCACACAAAACTCAACAAAATCTTTGTGAGATCCGTTAATAATAAAGCAAATCACTACTTTAGCTTCTGTTGCAAACCCATTCTTATTTTATTATTGCATTATACCTACTGTAATTCAACTTTACCATGGCTTATACCCCCGATACAAACCATAGTTTCATCAAAACAAGCACACAATGCAACGAAAACAGAATCTGTCTTAAACAGAACAGTCTGTAGTAATCTGTACTCTAACCATACTTTTGTAACGCTAAAATTTCCGAAAAATTAGGAAAACGTAAGGAATTTGTATAGAAACACTTTTTTAAAATTTCAGCTCCAGATTACGTTCCAGAAAAAAATGAAAATTCATATACTGGACGCAAAGTTTCTGTTTCAGATTCAGCATCACTTCTACTCATCCTATGAATCATCATAAAGGCTCTACTTGGCACAAACACTAAATAAAGCATAAAAATATAATCATAACAGAGACATAATTGTGTCAACACACAAAAACAGAAAGGAAAAAGCAAAAATTTATTTATTCATTGGGTTGCCTCCCAACAAGCGCTATCGTTTTACGCCCCTAGCTAGGCATAACGCATAGATTCAAGTATTGTCATCTTTGGTTTTGGATCCATAGGATGCCCTCATGATTGATTCATATGGTGGCTTAATTCTTGTTCTAGAGAAGTGTTCCATACCCTTTCTCAAGGGAAACAGAAAACGAATATTTCCTTCTTTCATATCAATCACGGCACCTATAGTGCGTAGAAACGGTATACCAAGTATAATAGGACAAGACGGATTGAAATCAATATCAAGCACCATAAAATCTATGGGCACATAGTTCCTATTTGCAAGAATAAGAACATCATTAATTCTTCCCAAAGGCTTTTTAATAGTAGAATCCGCCAAGTGCAAATTAAGAGAGCATTCTTCAATATTGGTAAGACCAAGCACATCACATAGAGATTTCGGAATCGTGGAAAAACTAGCACTCACCATAGGCAAATCATGAACATATTGCAACACCCTACAGCGGGGATCCCTCACGCTTGCGCGACACGGAGAGCACCATAGGACAGCAACAATAATAAAACATGCAACTCAAACCAATCATGATCATCAATCAACCCATAGGACAAAACGGATCTACTCAAACATCATAGGATAGCCATACATCATTGGGAAATAATATATAGCGTTGAGCACCATGTTTAAGTAGAGATTACAGCGGGGAGAAGGGGTTTTACACCGCTGCATAGATGGGGAGAGAGTTGGTGATGACGGCGGCGAAGTTGTTGGTGTAGATCGCCGTCACGATGATGGCCCCGGCAGCGTTCCGGTGCCACCGGGAGAGAGGGGGAGAGAATCCCCCTCCTTCTTCTTCTTCCTTGGCCTCCCCCCTAGATGGGAGGAGGGTTTCCCCTCTGGTCCTTGGCCTCCATGGTGGCGGAGGGGCGAGAGCCCCTCCGAGATTGGATCTCTCTCTCTCTATTTCCTTCTGTTTCTGCGTTCTAGATTCTGGCCTTTCACCGTTTCTTAAATTCCCGGAGATCCGTAACTCCGATTGGGCTGAAATTTTAAAACGATTTTTATCCGGATATTAGCTTTTTTGCGGCGAAAAAAGGGCACCAACCGCCTTATGGAGTGGCCACAAGCCAGCCTGGCACGCCCTACCCCCAGGGCGCGCCCCCATGGCTTGTGGGTCCCTCAGGCACCGCCTTCTGTTGATTCCACTTCCCAAAATTCACATATATTCCAAAAAAAATCTCCGTAAGTTTTTATCCTGTTTGTACTTCGTTTGTTATGGATTTTCTATGAAACAAAAAACATGCAACAAACAGGAACCGGCACTAGGCACTGGATCAATATGTTAGTCCCAAAAATAGTATAAAAAGTTGCCAAATGTATATGAAAGTTGTAGAATATTGGCATGAAACAATCAAAAATTATAGATACGACGGAGATGTATCAGCATCCCCAAGCTTAGTTCTTGCTCGTCCTCGAGTAGGTAAATGATAAAAAAAAGATAATTTTTGATGTGGAATGCTACCTAGCATAATCTTGATCATATAATCTAATCATGGCATGAATATTAAGACACAAGTGATTCAAAGCAATAGTCTATCATTTGACATTATGACAATAATACTTCAAGCATACTAATAAAGCAATCATGTCTTCTCAAAATATCATGGCTAAAAGAAAGTTATCCCTACAAAATCATATAGTCTGGCTATGCACCATCTCCATCACACGAAGTATTTAATCATGCACAACCCCGGTTTTAGCCAAGCAATTGTTTCATACTCTAGTATTCTCAAACCTTTTCAACTTTCACGCAATACATGAGCGTGAGCCATGGATATAGCACTATAGGTGGAATAGAATATGGTGGTTGTGGAGAAGACAAAAAGAACGAGATAGTCTCACATCAACTAGGCGTATCAACGGGCTATGGAGATGCCCATCAATAGATATTAATGTGAGTGAGTAGGGATTGCCATGCAATGGATGCACTAGAGCTATAAGTGTATGAAATCTCAAAAGAAACTAAGTGGGTGTGCATCCAACTTGCTTGCTCACGAAGACCTAGGGCAATTTGAGGAAGCCCATCATTGGAATATGCAAGCCAAGTTCTATAATGAAAAATTCCCACTAGTATATGAAAGTGACAACATAGGAGACTCTCTATATGAAAAACATGGTGCTACTCTGAAGCACAAGTGTGGTAAAGGATAGTAGCATTGCCCCTTCTCTCTTTTTCTCTCATTTTTTATTTTTATTATTTTTTTCCTTTTTTTTGGTGGGCTTCTTTGGCCTATTTTTTATTTGGGCTTCTTTGGCCTCTTTTATTTTTCATAAAGTCCGGAGACTCATCCCAACTTGTGAGGGAATCATAGCTTCCATCATCCTTTCCTCACATGGGACAATGCTCTATAATGATGATCATCACACTTTTATTTACTTACAACTCAAGAATTACAACTCGATACTAGAACAAAATTTGACTCTATATGAATGCCTCCGGTGGTGTACCGAGATGTGCAATGATTTAGCGCAGCAATGACATCAAAAAACGGACAAGCCATGAAAACATCATGCTAGCTATCTTACAATCATGCAAAGCAATATGACAATGATGGTGCGTGTCATAATAAATGGAACGGTGGAAGTTGCATGGCAATATATCTCGGAATGGCTATGGAAATGCCATAATAGGTAGGTATGGTGGTTGTTTTGAGGAAGGATATATGGTGGGTGTAATGCACCGGCGAAAGTTGCGCGGTACTAGAGAGACTAGCAATGGTGGAAGGATGAGAGTGCGTATAATCCATGGACTCAACATTAGTCATAAAGAACTCACATACTTATTACAAAAATCTATTAGCTATCGAAACAAAGTATTAGACGCATGCCCCTAAGGGAGAGGTTGGTAGGAGTTAACCATCGCCCGCTCCCAACCTCCACACAAAGGATGACAATCAATAAATAAATCATGCTCCGACTTCTTCACATAACGGTTCACCATACGTGCATGCTACGGGAATCACAAACTTTAACACAAATATTTCTATCAATCCACAATTACTCACTAGCATGACTCTAGTATCACCATCTTTATATCGCAAAACTATTGCAAGGAATCAAAAATATCATATTCAGTGATCTACAAGTTTTATGTAGGATTTTATGACTAACCATGTGAATGACCAACTCCTGTTAACTCTCTAAATAGATATAAGTGAAGCATGAGAGTTTAATTCTTTCTACAAAAGATATGCCCATGCTCTAAAAAATATAAGTGAAGCAAAAGAGCGTTCTACAAATGGCGGTTTTCTATGTGTAGAGAAACAGGCAATCCAAACTTCAAATGATATAAGTGAAGCACATGAAGCATTCTATAAAGCCATACTCAAAAGATATAAGTGAGGTGCAAAGAGCCTTCTATAAATCAACCAAGGACTTTCTCATACCAGCATGGTGTATTATTAAAATTAAAAAAAAAGCACACGATGCTCCAAGATTTACGCATATCATGTGACGAATAAAAATATAGCTCCAAGTAAAATTACCGATGGTTGTTAGAAGAAAGAGGGGATGCCTTCCGGGGCATCCCCAAGCTTAGTTTCTTGGGAGTCCTTGAATATTACCTTGGGGTGCCTCAGGCATCCCAAGCTTAATCTCTTTCCACTCCTTATTCCTTCATCCATCGTGATCTCACCCAAAACTTGAAAACTTCAATCACACAAAACTTAACAAAACCCTCGTGAGATCCGTTAGTATAATAAAGCAAATTACCACTTTAAGTACTATTGAAAACCCATTTAAATTTTATTTTTGCACTGTATCTACTGTATTATAACTTCTTTATGGCTTATACCACCGATAAAATCGATAGTTTCATCGAAACTAGCAAAACAATGCATCAAAAACAGAATCGGTCTTAAACAGGATAGTCTGTAGCAATCTGAACCTTCACCATACTTCTGTAACTCTAAAAATTCTGAAAAATTAGGAAAAATAAACAATTTGTATAGCAGTACTGTGTAAGAATTTCAGAAACTTTTGACATTCCAGTAAAAAATGTAAATTCACGCACTACAGCCAAAGTTTCTGTTTTTGCACTGCACACACCAAACAAGCAATGTAATCATCCTAAAGGCATATCTTGGCACATTATTTTTATAATACAATGGATTTATACAAGGGGATAATTATTTTTGTTGAAAAGTTTCTGTAATTAAGATTCACAAGGTTTCCATGGGCATGAACAAAGTTCAAGGCTAGCTCCCACTTTCACAATGCTCGTCCCTCTCACTTTCACTTTTCTTTTTAAAAAGTTTTAGGTTCCCCTCTTAATTTTGTTTTGTTTTTGAACTATATAAAATCACACAACAGAATAAAATGACTCTCTAAAACTTCCGGGTTGTCTCCTTGGCAGCGCTTTCTTTAAAGCCATTAAGCTAGCCATAAAGTGCTCAAGTAATTGATCCACCCGGATCCCAAGGTATATCAAAGCCAATTTTAATTAACAATGATTTATAATTTAGTATTGAGCACAAAGTAATATGTATCATGCAATGACGAAGTCTAACTCTGTTCCTATGCATCGGCATGTCATAAAAGAACAATTCATGCACACAAAGTAAAGACCAATACATAGCATAAGCAGTTTCTTGCAATTTTATTGTGTTGGAAACATAGAGAGGTGGACATGTAGTTCCTCTCTCATAATAATTGCAAGTAGGAGTAGTAAGCACATGCATATTATATTCATCAAAATCATCATGTGCAATGGTAAAACGCAACCCATCAATATAATCCTTAATAAGCGCAAACTTCTCCGATATAGTGTAGTTGGGAGAATTCAAAAAGATAATAGGACTATCATGCGTGGGTGCAATAGCAACAATTTCATTCTTAACATAAGGAACTATAGCAACTTCATCTCCATAAGCATCATTCATATTGGCATCATGGCCACAAGCATAGCAAACATCAAGTTCATCAAAAAGGGATATTTCGAACGAATCCAAGGGATCATAGCAATTATCATAGCATTCATCCTTCGATAAGAACGAAGGGAAATTAAACAATGTATGAGTTGAAGAGTTACTCTCATTAGAAGGTGGGCATGGGTAGCTAATCCGCTCTTCCTCCTTTTGTTCTTCGCTCTCCTCGTCATCTTTTTTATCTAATGAGCTCACAGTGTCAGGAATTTTTCTTCCATAGTTTCCTGCAAAATCTTGGAAAGTGGAGGAGTCCTCAATATATGGCTTAACATTATCATTAGAAGCATAGTTTTCATAGCAATATTTAAGTATGGCAAAACTTTCAGATTTGTAAAGAGTAGCATCATACTTTTCAATCAAAGAAGCAATTTCATAGGCACCCTTAAAAGCAACAAATTCTTCAATTTGCTCAATATCATAGTAATTATAAACACCCTTGGCATAAGAAGATACGATTCCATTATCCTTAAACTCACATTGATAGGGAAGGTGTTTTTTAGGGTCTTCAGAACAACAAGTAAAATCATAAATTTCGCATAAATTCCAATCATAGCATTGCAAAGTATTAATATGATGCCATAAAAGTTTCCCTTTTTGAGATAAGCGGTGTCGCACATAATAAGCATGCTCATTTAATGATTTGCCCTCAACTAAGCTAGTTGGGGTTTCAGCACGAGCACAAGTGGATCGAAGATGACCCAAGTAATATTCTTCGGTGGTACGGAACACTAGTGGTTCCTCAACTTTTGGAGCAGCAAGTACATCTATTTTTTTGGTATTTTGCGTTCCCTACCCATATCTAAAGATAGAAAACAAGTTGGAACAGCAAATAAAATCTACTTAGTGATAAAGCAAACAAGCACACATGAGAATATTCACCCCACGCTATTGCTCCCCGGCAACGGCGCCAGAAAAAGGTCTTGATAACCCACAAGTATAGGGGATCAGTTGTAGCCTTTCTCGATAAGTAAGAGTGTCGAACCCAACGAGGAGCTAAAGGTAGAACAAATATTCCCTCAAGTTCTATCGAACACCGATACAACTCTACGCATGCTTAACGTTCGCTTTACCTAGAACAAGTATGAAACTAGAAGTATTTTGTAGGTGTGATAGGATAGGTTTGCAAGATAATAAAGAACACGTAAATAAAATCTAGGGGCTGTTTAGATGAAGAAACAAATAAGTTAGTCTTAGTAGGGAGCTTTTTGTCACAAGAAAGGTATTTGTCCCTAGGCAATCGATAACTAGACCGGTAATCATTATTGCAATTTTATATGAGGGAGAGGCATAAGCTAACATACTTTCTCTACTTGGATCATATGCACTTATGATTGGAACTCTAGCAAGCATCCGCAACTACTAAGGATCATTAAGGTAAAACCCAACCATAGCATTATAAGGTATCAAGTCCTCTTTACTCCCATATGCAACAACCCACCTACTCGGGTTTATGCTTCTGTCACTCAAGCAACCCACCATAGGAAAATCATGAACACATTGCAACAACCTACAGCGGGGATCCCTCACGCTTGCGCGACACGGAGAGCACCATAGGACAGCACCAATAATAAAACATGCAACTCAAACCAATCATGATCATCAATCAACCCATAGGACAAAACGGATCTACTCAAACATCATAGGATAGCCATACATCATTGGGAAATAATATATAGAGTTGAGCACCATGTTTAAGTAGAGATTACAATGGGGAGAAGGGGTGTTACACCGCTGCATAGAGGGGGAGAGATTTGGTGATGACGGCGGCGAAGTTGTTGGTGTAGATCGCCGTCACGATGATGGCCCCGGCGGCGTTCCGGTGCCACCGGGAGAGAGGGGGAGAGAGCCCCCCTCCTTCTTCTTCCTTGGCCTCCACCCTAGATGGGAGGAGGGTTTCCCCTCTGGTCCTTGGCCTCCATGGCGGCGGAGGGGCGAGAGCCCCTCCGAGATTGGATCTCTCTCTCTGTTTCCTTCTGTTTCTGCGTTCCAGATTCTGGCCTTTCACCGTTTCTTAAATTCCCGGAGATCCGTAACTCCGATTGGACTGAAATTTTAACACGATTTTTATACGGATATTAGCTTTCTCGCTTCGAAAGAAGGGCACCAACCGCCTTACGGGGTGGCCACAAGCCAGCCTGGCGCGCCCTACCCCCAGGGAGCGCCCCTATGGCTTGTGGGCCCGTCGGGCACCGCCTTCTGTTGATTCCACTTCCCAAAATTCACATATATTCCAAAAAAAATCTCCGTAAGTTTTTATCCCGTTTGGACTTCATTTGTTATGGATTTTCTGTGAAACAAAAAACATGCAACAAACAGGAACTAGCACTGGGCACTGGATCAATATGTTAGTCCCAAAAATAGTATAAAAAGTTGCCAAAAGTATATGAAAGTTGTAGAATATTGGCATGAAACAATCAAAAATTATAGATACGACGGAGACATATCACACGGTAGAGTGTTCTCTAAGCTCATCGGTAAAATACTTATTATGCTCAAATTGCGTAGTCATATATTCCTTAGTACTTTTCTCAATTTCAAGCAAAATATTGGGGTAAGCAACATCATAGTACTTTTGTTGAGGCATCATGACTACGCAATCAAGATTGCAAGCAAGGAAGACATCTGGCGAGAAAAAGGAAAACAAAAAAGTGGGCGAATAAAACGGCAAATTTGTGAAGTGGAGGAGAGGAAAACAAGAGGCAAATGGCAAATAATGTAACTGCAAGGAGATGAGATTTGTGATTAGGAACCTGGTAGATAATGATGGAGTCCCCTCGGTGCCTACGATAGGCACATAGAAGAGACCACTTCCTCCCCGGCAAGGGTGCCAGAAATTCCTTTGACGTGGCTTGTGACTGCATCGGTATTTCCCCAAAGAGGAAGGGATGATGCAGCACAGCGACGGTAAGTATTTCCATCAGTTATGAAACCAAGGTTATGGAACCAGTAGGAGGATCACCACCACCCAATAAGCAGTACCTGCACACAAACAACAAATACTTGCAACCCGACGCGAAAGATAGGTTGTCAATCTCTCTACGGTAAAATGATAGATTAGGTAGTGATAGATAGGAGAGATAGATCTCTCAAGAACGCAAAATAGAAAAGGCAAATAAAATATGCAGCAATATATTTTTGGGTTTTTGGTTTTGTAGATCTGAAAACAAAGATGCAAAAAGATAGATCTGAAAGCAATATGTTGGAAAAGTAGACCCGTGGGCCGCAGGATTCACTAGTGGCTTCCCTCATGAGTATAGCGCGCGGTGGGTGAACAAATTACTGTTGGACAATTGATAGAAAATCGAATAGTCATGACGATATCCAAGGCGATGATCATTATATAGACATCACCTCCAAGATAAGTAGACCGACTCCTGCCTGCATCTACCACTATTACTCCACACATCGACAGCTATCCAGCATGCTTCTAGTATATTAAGTTCATGGAAAAACATAGTGATGCAATAAGAACGATGACATGATGTAGACAAGATCTATTCATGTAGGAATAGACCGAATCTTGTTATCCTTAATAGCAACGATACATGCGTGTCTTGCTGCCCCTTCTGTCACTGGGAAAAAACACCGCAAGATCGAACCCATCACAAAGCACATCTTCCCATGGCAAGAAAAATCGATCTAGTCGGCCTAACTAAACCAAAGATTCGAAGAAGAAATACGAGGCTATAAGTAATCATGCATATAAGAGATCAATGAAGACTCAAATAATATTCATGGATAGAAACTGATCATGAACTCAAAATCCATCGGATCCCAACAAACACACCGCAAAAGTTTACATCAAATAGATCTCCAAGAGACCATTGTATTGAGAATCATAAGAGAGAGAGAGAGAGGAAGCCATCTAGCTGCTGCCTACGGACCCGTGGGTCTATGGTGGACTACTCACGCATCATCGGAGAGGCACCTATGAGGAAGATGAACCCCTCGTGATGGTGTTTAGATTGGATCTCGAGGTTCTGGAACTTGCGGCGGCTGGAATTGTGTTTCATCGACTCCCCTAGGGTTTTTGAAATATTTGGAAATTTATAGGCATCAGAGGCAGTGGAGAGGGGCCCCGAGGAGTGCACAACCCATCAGGGCGCGCCGGGGCCCCCTTGGAGCACCCTGGTGGGTTGTGATCTCCACGGCCCACCTCTCCGGCACTTCTTTGGCCCACTGGGTGTCTTCTGATCCAGAAAAAATCTTTAAAAAGTTTCATCGCGATTGGACTCCGTTTGGTATTTATCGGGGATATACCCCGCGGTATAACCCGGCCGGAAGTATGACCCGGCCAGGACTTGGCGACTCACTGGTGACCTGGTCGAGACTTGGCGGTTCATGGGTAACCCGGCAGGCGGGTCAGACGAGCGACAAGGCCCAAGGCCCAGCGCGCAAGCCGGCGCAAGGCGGCTCGTGGACGGGCTTCGAAAGGCAGCTCACAAGAGAAGGCCCAAAGGAGAGAAAGGATTCCCTTACAAGAGAAACAAGACCCGGATTAGGACTCAAGAGAGACTAGTCCTAATCCTACTCCTAGTAGGACTCTACATGTAAACCTACCCCTTCCACTTATATAAGGAGGGGTAAGGCGCCCCAACGGGGACAACTTCAAGTCATTAGAGATAGACAGATTAGAGGCTCTCGAGATAAGAGGTAGCGATCCCGCACCCTTGTAATCAAGATCATCTTCATCATCAATATAGACACAAAATAGGACGTAGGCTTTTACCTCCATCGGAGCGGCCGAACCTAGGTAAACTCGCGTCTCTCGATTCCAAACAACCCCTCTCAAGCCGCCACATAGTTGCGATGGCCTCACGCCTAAGTCCGTTAACCCGGACATCTTGCCGTGACAAATCCACGACAGTTGGCGCCCACCGTGGGGCAAAGCACGGTGGTGTTTTGTTCTTGACGGGAGCTCTTCAGGGATCGAGAGGCTCATGACTGGTCGGATGAAGAAGAGCCGACAGGGATCAATCGCGCACGATAACCCGTCATGGGACATCCGTGGGGCATAGTGCGTGTGGATTCAGATTTCAATGAGTTTAATCTTCATCAGAAAACGACGGTGGTCACCGCATCAGATTAGCGACTCGTGCGCGTGGGCTGCTTTAGCTTCAAGATCGGATCGGAAGGATTGTTATTTATTTATTTCCAGGGATGTTTGCCGCAAGCGATCCGTCTAAATTGATATATTAGGCGGCGGCTAGGAGGTTTTCAACTCCGAAAACAGATCGGTTAATGACCGCAAGAGAACACGCTACATCGATCGTCTTGGAAACCGACACCGAGGAGAAGTGCAAGCAACATGTCTTCATACGAAAAAGGAAAAGATGCCTCCAGTATACGCGGCAAGCTTCTGGACATCGGCGTACATCTGCCAGTGCTACACGCAAAAGGCTCACAGCACACAAATTTCTGAGATTTGACCGGCTGTTGATGTTTTTGCTCCACGGGCGCGGCTGACCCCCAGTCCACCCCACCGTCTTTCCTTCCTTCCTGAAGCTTCCCGAACAATGGCGACGCTGCTCGTGCTCTGCTCGGCGCCTTACCAGCGGTCCAGAACGCAACCCGCTGGGATGCCATAACGATGCCGACGGCCTCCAGCTGGTCCTGGGCCGATTTCAACAACAAGCTCGTCATGTCCATCATCGCTTGGGGACTCGCCTCTCACTCTGAGACTATGAGCGCCTCCGTTGCGTCTGCGCCGCATGGCGATTTGCCCTCACTCCGCAGCCGCGTCCTCGCCTGCCACTGCTCTGGGCTACACCCGCCGTTGCGACCCGCCTCCGACGCCTCACTTCGTCTGCCTCCGCCGCCTCTACTTGCCTCTGCCGCATGCCACCGCCGCTACGGCTGCTCGCGCTCGAGCCGCCCCTCGGCCGCGGCTCGACCCGCCGCACCGGCTGCCTTGCGCCAGCCGCCGCTGCTCATCTACCTCCACGCCGAACCGGCCGCTGGCTTCGCCCTGGCCTCCCTCGCTGCGCCCCTGCCTTCACGTGCCACTGCCACCATGGCTCGCCTCGCCACCGCGACCTCACCTCGAGCCGGCCTCGCCTCACCTCCTGCCACCATCGCGCACGACCACGCCACCACCATGGCTCCGTCGAGCCGGACGCCGTTGTGACTGCTGCTCCCGCCTCAACCGGGCGTTCCGCGGCGCGGCCTCCGCTGACTGCGTCTGGGCCCCCAAGCTTCCCGTCAATTACCGGTACCTCGCTGCCCTTGCCGCGACGGCGACGAGGACGACTACGACGATCAGGTGATGGTACTGATGTTCAATTGATTCATGACGACTGTTCCGATGGATAGTACTGCAGTTGCGTCATCGCAGGACCTCGTGCAGCGCCTCCTTAAGAAGAATGCTGAGCACAAAAGTCATCTTGAGAAGTCAGCACAGTCCAAAGTCCCCTCAGATCCCAACATATGGCTTTAGATGCGTGAGAATTTTGAGAAAATGATTCTGGCAGAACATGGCTTCTGTGAAAAGCATGAGATCGAGTATATTTTGTGGCAGTTGCACTACAAAAGAATCGAGGAGTTCAGGCACCACATGAACTCTGCAGGTTCAGCTGCATCTCAAAATGAAGCATCGGGCTTCTATCATGACTTGATGTTCAAGATCAAATCCAACTACGGCCTTCCTCTGCGTTACTTCTCGAAGTCTCCTGAGAATGCAAGCAACCCTGGCAAAAATGATAAGAGGACAACATTCAATCTGCTAAATTATCTAGAGGAGCCATCATGCATGGATGTTATGTGCAAAAATAAAGGAAAAAAAGAGCAGAGATCAAGTCCCCAGGCGGTTGACCGGTCGTTGATATTTGTGAATCAAAAAAAAAAGGGGGGGGGGGGGGGGGGGGGGGGGGCTACACCACACGTGAGACATGGAGTAACTACTATGTGGTCCGTTTTCCTAGGTTTGATTTGATGGATAAGTACTAGTATTAGTACATACACCGGAAGTATTGATCCATATTACTACAAGATCATCTGCGAACTATAATAGTCTGCCGGATTGCCGCTGAATGAATCTCATCAATCGGACGTCTCAGTGGGTATTGGATACATCCACTGGACACGGATCACCTGTCGTTCAAAACAGTCAGGTGTTACCCGTGTGACCAATTTTTCCGTCCAACCACGCCCAAACATTATTAACACCAGCGTCCGCGTTCAGTCGACAAAAATACCAGATGCTATTTTCCTTTTCTGTTTTTAGTACATATTAATTCATCAGAAAAAAATTACTCTGTCTCTTGTAATAAGTTTTATCCAGGACATATATTCATTATAAAGGGGGCGTTATACTATGAATATGGAGCCCATGCCAATATTATCTCGCGCCAGCATCCGTCCATGCCGCCCGACGAACAGGCGCGTGAACCACCGCTCCCGTGGACCGGTCTACATCATCACACCGGTGTCATGCCTGCTCGCTCGAGCCGCCCATCGGATGCGCGCGAGCCGCCGCTCCCGCGGACCGGTCTACATCAACAACGCCGCGGTCGCCTATCGCCTCCGCATTGACTTACTATGCCGCGGCCGACTCGTACGTTTGCACCAGCTTATCAACGCCGCGGCCGCCTCTCGCGACCGCACCGGCTTACAACGCCGCGGCCATCTCTCATGACTGCACCAACTTCCAACGCTGCGGCGGACTCTCCCGTCGTCGCCGGCTTACAATGCCACAGCCGACTCGCCGTTCGCGCTGGCTTACAACGCCGCGCCGGCTCGCCCGTCTGCATTGGTTTACAACGCCGGAGCCGCCATCCCCGCGGTCCGGTCTACATCAACATTATCATATGCCAGCATCCATCTATGCCGCACTATTCAACGGACGAGCGCAAGACGCCGCCCACGGTCTGACCTACGTCAACATATCAGTGCGGTGCTCGCATGTACGAGCCGCCCAACGGACGCGCGCAAGTCGCCGCCCACAGTATGATTCTACATCAGCATATCGGTGCAGTATTCGTCTATACGAGCCGCCCAAACGGACAGGCGTGCAAGTCGCCGCTACTACAATTTGGTTAACTTCAACAACCAGCTGGGACGAACTGTCGACCGGATTATCGAAACAATTCATACGGGATCGTCTATAACCCGCCACGATTGTGCAAAGGTGGATACTTCAACAAAGGTCATTTGGGGGCTTCCAACCCACCGGGTTTAGCTCGCTCACCCTCTTGATCGGCTCTTCAGCCACAATAGTAAACAATACGGCGGCTTACAAGTTGGCGGTCCATAAGACGGCGGCTTACAAGATGGTTCACAAGTTGATGTCGTCGACAAGGTCGTTTGGGGGCTTCAAACCCACCGGGTTAAGCTTCAACCCTCTCGATCAGGCTCTTCAGCCACTGTAACGTGACCCGCCGAACGCTTATCATTTAATCTCGCCAGGAGACCCTGAGCACTGGTTAAGGTTCAAACGGCGGACTGTGTCACGTGAGAGGGGGCTTCTGGGCCCTAGGGATACTCATGCCCTGCTGTGTCTCTTGCTGGGACGCTGCGCTCATCAAATCCTCCCCTAGAAACCGAGTATTATTATGAGTTCAAGTAGCGAGTCCACCCAGCAGAACCAGCGTCCGTGTCTCTTTCTGGGACATTGCGCTCAGCAATCCTCACCTGGAAACTGAGTTTTGTTATGAGTTCAAGCAATGAGTCCACCCAGCAGAACCGGCAGATGTGTCTTTTTCTGGTTCGTTGCGCTCTTATCAGTTAATCCCGCCTAGATACCCTGAGCCGCTCAAAGGAGTTGACGGTCACTCTCATTAGAGACCCTGCACTGGTATGAGTTCAAGCATCGAGTCCAGCCAGGAAGAACCATCATATGAGTTTTTGGCAACAAAAAGGAAGGAAAGCAAGAACATCATGCATTGCATCATACATTGCATCATACATTACATCATACATTGCATCATACATTACATCTTGCATTTCATCATACTTACATATCATGCTGGTTTGCCAAACCGCGTCAGAGCAAGATTATGAAAGAAGAAGCAAGGCTACAAAAGATTTTAGCATCTCCGGGTTGTGCTTTTTCAAGCCTCCCTTAGAACAATGCAGAATATATTCTGTCTTGTTTATTTTTGCAGGTCTTGTCTCCTAAGATAAGCCGCCAGAACAAAAAGATCTTAAATAGCCAACATGGCTGGATTTTCATTATGATTGTCATGACCAGCATTGGATGATTGAGGTTTTCAAAGCACCTTCAGAGTAATGGCTATAATTCCTTCGTCCAAGAAACACCAGCTTACAGCAAGGAGCATGGTTCAACATTGATATGCAAGGCTTTCAGCAACATCATCTGGAGAGTGGATAAGATTTTATTCTGCAATGGAAGGAATAGTCCCGAGTCGCCGCAGGCATGCAACCCGGCACTTGGGGGCTACATTATTCAAGTCCAGTTTATATCAAGAATGCAAGTCCCATGTCACTGCAAGCACGCACCACGGCACTTGGGGGCTAATGCAAGTTGCTTTTCAAATCATTACATGGTCAACAGATCCTGTTATTTCAAGGAGATGAGCCAGCCTTTCTATATTTTTCTAAGTCCCAGCCCAGTATTTCTTACTGACCCGGCACTTGGGGGCTACACTACTCAGATCAAAATTGTTAAAGTCCCAAGTCGCCGCAGGCGTGCGACCCGTCACTTGGGGGCTACAGTATTCAGGTGTTCAAGCAGATTATAAGGTCCAAATTGAAAGACCCGGCCCATCACACGCTGATGAACCGGCCCTTGGGGGCTACACTTGTGAAATACAAGACACTCAGTATATATCTGGCGACTCAGATGACAACCCAGATTTCTCAACATTCAACACCAAGTTCAAAAGTCCCAG
Source organism: Elymus sibiricus (assembly GCA_039707655.1). Taxonomy (NCBI): domain Eukaryota; kingdom Viridiplantae; phylum Streptophyta; class Magnoliopsida; order Poales; family Poaceae; genus Elymus; species Elymus sibiricus. The sequence continues at coordinate 166,447,074 of CM077667.1, forward strand.
GTTGTTGCAAGCAAAACAACCCGGTCCTTGGGGGCTACACCAGCCGAAGCTTTATAAAGTATAAAACAGTTACAAGTCCCAGGCTGCTGCAGGCAAGGCAACCTGGTACTTGGGGGCTACACAATCAAAGATATTATTGCAAAGCGCCAAGTCATCATGGATAAACTTGGAGCTTGGGGGCTACAGGTAATATGGGGATAAAAAATAGCAGGACATTTTTAAGCTATCAAATTTTGAGTGAGCCAGGTCTCATTTTTTCATGGAGCTGAAGCGTTGGAAGACTGGCTCTACATCAGATGGATTTTCATCCCAATATTTTTATCAAGTCAGCTGGAGTCTAGTTGTTTGACCCGGCGTCACCAACAATCATGACCCGGCATTATCAAAAGATCATAACCCGGTAGAGTTTATATAAGCAACCCGGCTTCACAAGTTGAAGAGTATTGAAGGCCAACTCAATGGCATATGGGTGTTGTATTCCCAATATTTTACTTCAAAGGACACTGACAAGCAAGACGATTGAGAAGACGGCTCGTTCATATGAAGAAGAAACCCGGATTTTCAAGGAGCTACTTCATTAAACCGGCCAGTGGAGCGAGCCGGTCATTTAACATTTTATTTCAGGAGCTTAGCATGAATAAATTCAAGCTAACCTGGGGGCTAATGTCGGGGATATACCCCGCGGTATAACCCGGCCGGAAGTATGACCTGGCCAGGACTTGGCGACTCACTGGTGACCCGATTGAGACTTGGCGGTTCATGGGTAACCCGGCAGGCGGGTCAGACGAGCGACAAGGCGCAAGGCCCAGCGCGCAAGCCGGCGCAAGGCGGCTCGTGGACGGGCTTGGAAGGGCGGCTCACAAGAGAAGGCCCAAAGGAGAGAAAGGATTCCCTTACAAGAGAAACAAGACCCGGATTAGGACTCAAGAGAGACTAGTCCTAATCCTACTCCTAGTAGGACTCTACATGTAAACCTACCCCTTCCACTTATATAAGGAGGGGTAAGGCGCCCCAAGGGGGACAACTTCAAGTCATTAGAGATAGACAGATTAGAGGCTCTCGAGATTAGAGGTAGCGATCCCGCACCCTTGTAATCAAGATCATCTTCATCATCAATATAGACACAAAGCAGGACGTAGGCTCTTACCTCCATCGGAGGGCCGAACCTGGGTAAACTCACGTCTCTCGATTCCGACCAACCCCTCTCAAGCCGCCACATAGTTGCGATGGCCTCACACCTAAGTCCGTTAACCCGGACATCTTGCCGTGACAAATCCACGACAGTATTGATTTTCTTCAAAGTAAAAAACAAGCAAAAACAGCAACTGTCACTTTGGCACTATGTCAATAGGTTAGTCCCAAAAAATGATATAAAGTTGCTATAAAATGATTGTAAAACATCCAAGAATGATAATATAACAACATGGAACAAGCAAAAATTATAGATACGTTGGAGACGTATCAGGGTCACGCCTGAAAAGTTGATAGCCCACAAGTATAGGGGATCGCAATAGTTTTCGAGGGTAGAGTATTCAACCCGAATTTATAGATTCGACACAAGGGGGGCCAAAGAATATTTGCGAGTATTAGCAGTTGAGTTGTCAATTCAACCACACCTAGAGATTAAATATCTGCAGCAGAGTGATCAATAGCACAATAGTATGATAGTTTGATAGCAGTAGTAGCAACAACAGTAACGGTAACAGTGATAGCAATGGTTTTGTAGCAAGTGTAACAGTAACAATAGCAATAGTAACTTGGCAAGAACAATATGTGGAAAACTCGTAGGCACTGGATTGGTAAACTCGTTGGATAATATTCATCATGTAATAGTCATAACCTAGGGCGACACAGAACTAGCTTCGGTTCATAAATGTAATGTAGGCATGTATTCTGTAAATAGTCGTACATGCTTATGGAAAAGAACTTGCATGACATATTTTGTCCTAACCTCCCGTGGCAGCGGGGTCCATAAGGAAACTAAGGGATATTAAGGCCTCCTTTTAATAGTGAACTGGAACAAAGCATTAAAATACATGAACTCCTCAAACTACGGTCATCACCGGAAAGTATCCCAAATTTTGTCACTATGGGGTTTACGGATCATAACACATAGCAGGTGCATATGACTAGCAAGTTCGGATCAAGAACATAGATATAATGGTGATAATATAAACGGTTCAGATCTGAAATCATGGCACTCGGGCCCTAGTGACAAGCATTAAGCATGGCAAAGTCATAGCAACATCAACCTCGGAACATAATGGATACTAGGGATCAAGCCCTAACAAAACTAACTCGATTACATGATGGATCTCATCCAACTCCTCACCGACCAGCAAGCCTACGAAGGAATTACTCACTCCCGGTGGGGAGCATCATGGAATTGGCGATGGAGAAGGGTTTATGATGACGAAGACCGAAGATTCCCCTCTCCGGAGCCCCAAACGGACTCAGATCTAGCCTCTCGATGAAGAACAGGAGGTGGCGGCGGCCCTGTATCGTAAAACGCGATGAAACTTTCTCTCTCATTTTTTCTCCAAAAATAGTAATTTATAGTGCTGGAATTAGGGTCAGTGGGGCCACGAGGTGGGCACAACCCGCCAGGGCGCGCCTGGGGGGCTGGCGCGCCCTGGTGTATCGTGCCCAGCCAGGGCACCCCCTCCGGTGGTTCTCGGCTCCAGTATTTTTTTTATTGTAAAATAATTCTGCAAAATTTTTCGTCTGATTCCAAGAACTTTTATTTCTGCACAAAAACAACACCATGGTAGTTCTACTGAAAACAGCGTCAGTCCAGGTTAGTTTCATTCAAATCATGCAAATTAGAGTCCAAAACAAGAGCAAAAGCGTTAGGAAAAGTAGATACGACGGAGACGTATCAACTCCCCCAAGCTTAACCCATTGCTTGTCCTCAAGCAATTCAGTTGACAAACTGAAAGTGAAAAAGAAAAACTTTTACGAACTCTTTTGTTCTTGTTTACATATATATATGCTTAAGTATCACCCATGTTTTCAGCAAAGATTATGACTAACCATGTCAGCAATAACTCTTAAAAATTATATTAGCTCATATCAATGACATAAGCAACTAGCGAGCAATAATAAAATATCTCAAGCGCCAACAATTTGTCAAAACGGTCATGATATAATATGACAACAGTGGTATCTCGCTAGCCCTTTCTGAGACCGCAAAACATAAATGCAGAGCACCTGCAAAGTTCAAGCAGCGACTAAAGATTGTAATTCATGGTAGAAAAGATCCAGTCATGCTGCACCCAACATTAAATATACACAATGCATGAGGATGACAATAGTGCTCTCAGATCTGGCGCTTATTTGAGAAGGTGGTGACTCAACATAAAAGTAAATAGGCTAGTCCCTTCGCAGAGGGAAGTAGGTATTTTCAGAGGTGCCAGAGCTCAAAGCTTAAATCAGAGATTAATATAATTTTGGGAGGTGCACCCTTCCTGTCAATGTTACGACCAAGAGTTATCAATATCTTCCATGCTAAACACATTAGCGGCGGTTCCCAAGCGGTAAAAGTAAAGGTTTACTCCCCCTCCACCAACAAACACACTCCACGGCTAGCCGAATCAACGGGTACCGTCCATACCAACAACATTCCTGGGGGAGTTTTGTTTAATTATTTTCAATTTGTAATATCGGGACTGGGAATCCCTATTACCGCCCCTCTTATGCAAGGACGAGTGAATAAAAACTCATCATGAGAATAACCCGCTTAACATGGAAAATACTGACCACCCCCTATCGCTCCATGAGCGGTCCAGGCACACAAAACATATGTTCATTTGAAATTTTAGAGGTGGCACATGCAAATTTACTTGGAACGGCAGGGTAATACCGCATATAGGTAGATATAGTGGACTCATCTGGAATAACTTTGGTTTAAGGATTTTGATGCACATGCAGTATTCCCGCTTAGTGCAGGCAAAGGCTAGCAAATAGGTTGAGAAGCGGCCAGCTAGAGAGTGAAAACGGTCATGAACATGCACTATGAATAATATACATTGAATACTAGCATGAGTAGGATATAGACACCATGAACATAAATATCGTAGAGGCTATGTTTGTTTTGATTCAACTACATGCGTGAACATGTGCCAAGTTAAGCCACTTGAAACATTCAGAGGAGGATACCATATCATCATACTACATCACAACAATTTTAATGCATGTTGACATCCAAGATAATCATTATCCACTCCTAGCTACTTAAGCATGGCATGAGCAACTATAATCTCTAATCGTTATTGCAAACATGTTTGATCATAATATGCTGAATCATGGATACTAGGTTAAACATATTTACAAAAAAAAACAAGTTGAGTTCATACCCGCTGCTCTCTGCCACAGTCACTTCATCAAATATCGTCATTACTGCCTTTCACTTGCACGACCGAATGATATGAAAATAATAATAGTGCAAGAGTGCCGTGGACTAAGCTGGAATCTGCAAACATTTTATTGAAAAGGAGAAGACAAAGTAATATGGGCTCTTTGTTAGATCAACAATAGTGCATATGAGAGCCACTCAACATTTTCATCGTGGTCTTCTCCATGGTATGACTCGAAAAGGAAAAGAATTTCAGAGAAACACACTGAAATATTTTTTAGAGTTTTTGTTTTTTCTTAAAGAAAGCAAATTAGAGAGAGAAAAACAAAAACGAGAAAAACTATTTACACGGGAGAGCTCCCAACAAGCAAAAGAAGAAACAAGAAATCTTTTTGTTTTTTTTTCTTACTACAATTAATTTAAACTAGAAAGAAAAGCCGAAAAAGTAGCAAGAAATATTTTTGGGTTCTCTCAAAGTTTTTCAAACACACAAAAGGAAGCAAGAAATCTAGCATGGATAATACAATGAAAAAGTTTGGACACCGACAACTGGAATGAAATGTGAGAACATGAATATAATGTCGGTGGAAATACATACTCCCTCAAGCTTAGGCTTTTGGCCTAGCTTGGTGATCAGCATCCATAATAGCCATCCGGTCCTAAGTTGAAGTGCGGTGGCGACGGCACCTGAGCATCCCACTCCTGGGGCTCCTCCTCAGCCGCTGCCAGGTTGTTCCGGTAGGCTGTAATGTCCTCTGGCATGATACTGTATCTGTTCCTGGTAGTAGAATCAAACAAAATAGGTGCAGGCCATGGGATAACATCACGGGTAACCACGCTGAATACTAAGTTATAGCGAATGTTATGAAAAGAATCAGATGCATCAATAAATTGATGATGCTGCAATGCCTTGTGATTTAGATAAACTTGGGGCAAGGGATAATCATGTGGGCGAATCTGAACATTAAATTGTCTCGCTAAGCGAGTGGCATAAATACCACCATGTATCTTGCCCTTAGTCCTGTTAAGGTGTAGGCGACGTGCAATAATAGCCCCCATGCTAAAGGTGTAATCATTATGCAGTGCACGGCGTAAAATGGTGAAGTCGGGTGCACTGAGTGCACCAACCTTTTCCCTAGCGGCTAAACACTTTGCGATGAATAAAGCAAAGTAAAGCATAGAAGGAAACTACAAACTGATGGCAGTGGCATTTGACACGCCTCTTTCATCACCCACTGTCAAAGTGAGGAGAAAGTCCTCAAACTCTGCTGCTCTAGGATCCCTTAATTCCCCATCAGAAGGGATCAAACATATGTCACAAAAATCAGTGAGCGGTATCTTACGCATTTCAGCATATAAACTAAACCGCACCTCAGGACGGTTATTCCTACTCAGAAAATGAAAACTTTGCACAAAGGAATTTGTAAGGAGATGGTGTTGGTCACACTCAGTGATGACCCACAAGTATAGGGGATCAATCGTAGTCCTTTCGATAAGTAAGAGTGTCGAACCCAACGAGGAGCAGAAGGAAATGACAAGCGGTTTTCAGCAAGGTAATTTCTGCAAGCACTGAAATTGTAGGTAATAGATAGTTTGATAGCAAGATAATTGGTAACAAGCAAGTAACAGTAACAGTAAATAAGGTGTAGCAAGGTATCCCAATCCTTCTGAGGCAAAGGATAGGCCAGAACAATCTCTAGTAATAGGCAAAGTGTTCTTGAGGGTACACAGGAATTTAATCTAGTCACTTTTATCATGCTGGTTTGATTCGTGTTCGCTACTTTGATAATTTGATATGTGGGTGGACCGGTGCTTGGGTGCTGTTCTTACTTGAACAACCTCCCACTTATGATTAACCCCCTTGCAAGCATCCGCAACTACGAGAAAAGTATTAAGATAAAATCTAACCATATCATTAAACATTTGGATCCAAATCAGCCCCTTACGAAGTAGCGCATAAACTAGGGTTTAAGCTTCTGTCACTCTAGCAACCCATCATCTAATAACTACTCCACAATGCATTCCCTTAGGCCCATGAATGGTGAAGTGTCATGTAGTCGATGTTCACATGACACCACTAAGGGAATCACAACATACACATCATCAAAATATCGAACACATATCAAATTCACATGATTACTTGCAACATGACTTCTCCCGTGACCTCAAGAACAAAGGTAACTACTCCCAAATAATAAACATGCTCAAGATCAGAGAGGTATTGAATAGCATAATGGTTCTGAACATATAATCTTCCACCAAATAAACCATATAGTAATCAACTACGCAAGGTAATAAACACTACTAGTCACCCACAGGTACCAATCTGAGGTTCCGGTACAAAGATTGAACACAATAGATGAACTAGGGTTTGAGAGGAGATGGTGCTGTTGAAGATGTTGATGAAGATTGGCCTCCCAAAGATGAGAGGGGTGTTGGTGATGACGATAGCTTCGATTTCCTCCTCCGGGAGGGAAGTTCCCTCGGCAGAATCGCTCCGCCGGAGGGCAAAAGTGCCCCTGCCCAAGTTCCACCTCGAGGCGGAGGCACTTCGTTCCGAAAGTCCTCCTCTGATTTTTTCTAGGTTAAATGTGACTATATACCAGAAGATGGGCACCTGAGGTGGGCCGAGGAGGCCACAACCCATCAGGGCACGCCCTGGTGGGTTGTGCCCACCAGGTTGGGCCCCTCTGGTAGTTTTCTGCTCCAATATTTTTTATTTAATCCAAAAATAATAGGCGTAAAATTTCAGCTTCATTGGAGTTGTGCAGAATAGATATCGCTAATGTGCTTTTCTTGGGTCCAGAATTCCAGCTGGCGGTATTCTCCCTCTTTGTGTAAACCTTGCATATTATGAGAGAAAAGGCATTAGAATCACTCCCCAAAGCATTATTATTCAACAAAACATAATAAATAACAGTAGGAAATCATGATGCAAAATAGACGTATCAACTCCCCCAAGCTTAGACCTCGCTTGTCCTCAAGCGAAAACCGATATTGAAAAGCATGTCCACATGATTTGAGAGAGAGGTGACGATAAAACAAAATACGGCCATAGTAGCATCATGCTTATTATCATAACAGCAACAAACTTTATCATAAAATTTATTTAAACTTTCATCATATAACTTCTCATGAACAAGTAACAATTCATCACAACATAGAACTATGAAGCATAAACCTTATTGAAAACCAACAAACTATGTTCTCAGTCAACTTTGCAACTACAATTCATCATATTTTCAGGAAGGGTCTCATGTCGGAGCCTTTTGGCAAGTCCACATACTCAACCATCATTTAGTCTTCTATGATTGCTAACACTCACTGCATACCCATGAACAAAAAGTTTCAACCAGACACATACGAAGATAGGGGCTTATAGTTTCCCCTCCCAACGTATTCACCTCAAGGGTGATGTCAACAATAATAACTCATGCCCAACCATATCCAACTAGATATATGTGCCTAGATCTTTCCTCACCACATGATGCTTGCAAAAGGGAAAAACTAAAAAGGAGTAGGGAAGAATACTTTGACTATTTGCATAAAAGTAAATACATGAAATTAAAAGATAGTCCCTTCGCAGAGGGAAGCAGAGGTCCTCATGCGCTTTTTGGTTTGTATGCCCAATCCCTTAATGTAAAAGAACGTCACGCTATATTGCCCCCTATGATACCAGCCTTTATTATGCAGTCCATCACTTTTATTACTTTGCCATCATAAGTTCGTATAGCGCTCAATTTTCTCTTACATTAATTGATCAAAACACTTTTAGAAGCAAATTTTATTGCCTTTTTGCACCGATGACAACTTACTTGAGGGATCTTTCTCGATCCATAGGTAGGTATGGTGGACTCTCAAAGAATGAGTTTGGTTTTGGGTTTTTGGATGCACATGTAGTATCTCTACTCAGTGTGGAATTTTTGGCTAGCAAAGATATTGGGCAAGCACCACATGTTAAAGGATGTATGCCAATATAACTTCTATGTGGATATGAACAAACATAAATCATTACGTTGTCTTCCTTGTCCAACGTCAACAATTTTGACATATAATATTTAATGGGGGCTCACAATCATAAAAGATGTCCAAGATAGTGTATTTGCATGTGAATCTTCTCTTCACTTATTAATTCTTTCATGAATTGCATCATTGACCAATGCATTGTTTGTCAATCTCCAATAAATTTTACTACTTATACTTTTCCTTATGCGATGTCATTACTCACCATAAGATTAGCATATGATTCTTTTCATTTATTGTTTCTTTCCTTATATTTTGATTGCAACAAGAAAGTAGAGAGACAAAAACTCAAACTAAACTTTATTATATGACTTTCACTCGATTACATAGATAGATAGGCCACGAAACTAACACATGAAAATAGATCATGCTAAACTTTTATTCAACTAAGGTAAAGGAAAACTAAAGATTGAACTAAAACAGGTAAAGGTGAATAAAAGTGATGGTGATACGATACCGGGGCACCTCCCCCAAGCTTGGCTCAAGCCAAGGGGAGTGCCCATACCCGTGTGCTCAAGTCTCCTTCGGTGGTGGTGGTGAAGAAGGTGGTGGTGATGAAGGAGTATGCTTGTCCTCCAGCTTCCAGGGCAAGGGCTCCCCATCATAAGTTGACGCAAGAGTCCCCTGAGTCCTGCAACTGGCAGCTAAACTCATACCTTTAAATCTTGCCTCATATTCAAAGACCTGGTTTTGAAGATCATAAACTTGGCTCTGGAGAAAATTAATTTGCTCATTGAGGGTGGAGATGATGTCCTTCACAGACCGGCCATCTACCACGTGATCACGGGTAAATTCCGTGATCATGGAGTGATTGGCACTAAGTCCGCGCTCCACCATCTTCTGGCACTTGAAAACTTCTTGTTCCACCGCCTCGAGCCTAGCCTCCATGCTTCCGGTCTTCTTGGGTCCCTGAACATCGCGGATGTGCAGCACCCCCACATGCATCTCAACGGCTTGAGGGTGCTTCATCACCTCCGGCAAGTGCGGGTTGATGACCTTCTCAAAGAACTTGTCCCCGGAGGAGCTTCGTGGAGCCATGGAGATCGAGATCTGATGAGAAAACAACAAGAAACAAGAACAGAGGATTTTTCTGTGATGCGGTTGTCAAAACAGTCGAGGGTATATATAGAGAATTTTTATTCTTGGAAAACAAGCATATGGAAGGAAAACGGAGTCGGGAAGGCATCCGCGGTGGGCACAACCCACCAGGGTGCGCCCAGGGGTGCCTGGCGCGCCCTGGTGTATCGTGCTCACCTCAATCACCTTCTGTTTTATTTCTTTGTTTCCAAAATTTTCTAATATTCCAAAACTAACAAAAAAAATATTTGCGGATTTTTTGGAGTTTGTTTACTTACCGTATCACGTACCTCCTATTTTTTAGAATTCTGGAGTATTCCGGAAGGTTTCTTTTATGTGTTGCTCCGGTGTTACGGTTTGGATAACATTGCTTTCAACGTTAATAGGCGTACCTGAGATATAATGCTTAATTCTTTGTCCATTGACCACCTTCGAGTTAGTACCTTCGGCGTTATTAATCTTGATAGCTCCAGAGCGATAAACCTCTTCGATAATATAAGGTCCTTCCCATTTGGAGAGAAGCTTACCTGCAAAAAATCTTAAACGAGAGTTGAACAAAAGAACATAGTCTCCTATTTTAAATTCCCGCTTTTGGATTCTTTTGTCATGTCATCTTTTTTACTTTTTCTTTAAGCAACTTGGCATTTTCATAGGCTTGGGTTCTCCATTGATCAAGTGACCTAATATCAAATATCCTCCTCTCACCGGCAAGTTTGAAATCATAGTTAAGTTCTTTAATTTCCCAAAATGCTTTATGTTCTAATTCTAGAGGCAAATGACAAACTTTACCATATACCATTTTATATGGAGACATACCCATAGGATTTTTATAAGCTGTTCTATAGGCCCAAAGTGCATCATCCAATTTCTTAGACCAATTCTTACGAGACCTATTGACAGTTTTTTGTTATATTAATTTTATTTCTCTATTGCTAAGTTCAACTTGACCACTAGATTGAGGATGATAGGGTGATGCAATTCTATGGTTAACATCATATTTTGCAAGCATCTTACGGAAGGCACCATGAATAAAGTGTGAACCACCATCAGTCATTAAATATCTAGGGACTCCAAACCTTGGAAACATAACCTCTTTAAGCATTTTAATGGAGGTGTGGTGATCAACACTACTAGTTGGAATGGCTTCTACCCACTTAGTGACATAATCAACAGCAACCAAAATATGAGTGTACCCATTAGAGGAAGGAAAAGGTCCCATATAATCAAAACCCCAAACGTCAAATGGTTCAACAACAAGTGAATAATTCATAGGCATTTCCTGACGCAGACCGATATTACCAATTCTTTGACATTCATCACAAGACAAGACAAACTTACGGGCATCTTTGAAGAGAGTAGGCCAATAAAAACCAGATTGCAATACCTTGTGAGCAATTCTATCTCCCGCATGATGTCCTCCATAAAGCTTCGGAATGACATTTTCGTAGGATTTGTTCCTGTTCATGCTCAGGTACACAACGCCTAATAATATCATCTACTCCTTCTTATAAAGATGTGGGTCATCCCAAAAGTAATGTCTTAAGTCATAGAAGAATTTTTTCTTTTGTTGGTATGTGAAGCAAGGCGGTATATATTTAGCGACAATGTAATTAGCATAATCAGCATACCAAGAGTGTTCTGAGAAACATTTATTGTAGGTAATTGTTCATCAGGGAAACTATCATCAATAGGTAGTGGGTCATCAAGAATATTTTCTAACCTAGACAAGTTATCAATTATGGGGTTCTGAGCTCCCTTCCTATCAACAATATGCAAGTCAAATTCTTGGAGCAAGAGAACCCACCTAATGAGTCTAGGTTTAGCATCTTTCTTTTCCATAAGGTATTTTATAGCAGCATGTTCGGTGTGAAGAATTACTTTTGAGTTAACAATATACGATCTAAACTTATTATAGGCAAACACGACCGCTAAAAATTCCTTTTCAGTAGTAGCATAATTTCGTTGAGCACTGTCTAGAGTTTTACTAGCATAATGGATAACATTCAATTTCTTATATACTCTTTGTCCTAGAACAGCACCAACAGCATAATCACTAGCATCACACATAATTTCAAAAGGCAAGTACCAATCAGGTGGTTGAATGATAGGTGCAGAGGTTAAGGCTTTCTTGAGTGTTTCAAAGGCTTACACACAATCATCATCAAAATCAAAAGGAATGTCCTTTTGCAAAAGATTAGTAAGAGGCCTAGAAATTTTAGAGAAGTCTTTAATGAACCTCCTATAGAAACCAGCATGACCAAGGAAACTGCGAATACCTTTAATATCTTTAGGACATGGCATTTTCTCAATTGCATCAACTTTAGCTTTATCCACCTCAATACCTCGTTCAGATATTTTGTGCCCCAATGCCTTCATTAACCATAAAGTGCACTTCTCCCAATTCAAGACAAGATTAGTTTGTTCACATCTCTGCAAAACTCGATCAAGGTTGCTTAAGCAATCATCAAAAGAAGTTCCGTAAACGGAGAAATCATCCATGAAAACCTCCACAATCTTTTCACAAAAATTAGAGAATATAGCAGTCATACATCTTTGGAAGGTAGCAGGTTCACTGCATAACCCAAAAGGCATACGTCTATAAGCATAGGTTCCAAAAGGGCAAGTAAAGGTGGTTTTTTCTTGATCGGATTGTGACACAGGTATTTGAGAGAAACCAGAATATCCATCTAGGAAGCAAAAGTGTGTGTGCTTAGATAATATTTCTAGCATTTGATCAATGAAAGACAGGGGATAATGATCCTTCCTAGTAGCTTTATTTAATTTTCTAAAATCAATTACCATTCTATAGCCTGTAACAATTCTTTTTGGAATGAGTTCATTCTTATCATTAGGAACAACAGTAATACCTCCTTTCTTAGGGACACAATGAACGGGACTTACCCATCTACTATCAGCAATGAGATAGATTATACCTGCTTCCAGAAGTTTTAATATTTCAGCTCTTACCACTTCCTTCATCTTGGGATTCAATCGCCGTTGGTGATCAACAACGGGTTTAGCATCAGGTTCCATGTTAATCTTGTGCTGACATAGAGTGGGACTAATGCCCTTAAGATCATCCAGAGTATATCCAATAGCAGCCCGGTGCTTCCTTAAAACTTTTAACAATCTTTTTTCTTCATGTTCTAAAAGGTTAGCTCTAATAATAACATGACATATCCTTTTCTCATCAAGATAAGCATACTTCAAAGTGTCAGGCAATTGTTTCAATTCAAACACAGGATCACCTTTAGGTGGAGGAGGGCCTCCAAGAGTTTCAATAGGCAAATTGTGTTTCAAGAGAGGTTGTTGTTCAAAGAAAATTTGATCTATTTCATTTCTTTCACGCAAGCGCATATCATTTTCATGGTCAAGCAAATATTGTTCTAATGGATCAGTAGGAGGCACAACAATAGAAGCAAGACCAATTATTTCATCTCTACTAGGTAACGCTTTATCACGAGGTTGTCTACTAAACTAGGAAAAATTAAACTCATGAGACACACTACCAAAGCTGACACCGACAGTTTGTTTTTCACAATCTATCTTAGCATTGACGGTGCTCAAGAAATGTCTACCAAAGATAATGGTAGAAAAGTCATCTTGTGAGGAAGCAAGACAAGACTTCAACATCTCTAACAATCCCAAGTGGTGTGATGGTGTCTCTATTAGCAAGTTTAATAGTAACATCAATGTCTTCTATCTCAGCAGGTGCTATTTTATCCATAATTTCTTGGTATAAGGTAAAAGAAATCGCACTCACACTAGCACCCAAATCACATAAACCATTATCGCAATGATCTCCTATTTTGACTGAGACAATAGGCATGCCTCCTATGGGTTTGTGTTTATCTTTTTCATCGGGTTTAGCAATTCTAGTAGCTTCATCATAGAAGTAGATAACATGCCCATCAATATTTTCTACCAAGAGATCTTTAACCATAGCAACACTACTGTCGGTGCACTAGAACAGGGGTATCCAGTGCCCCTAACTTATGCACAGGCAGTAGTAGCAGAAACCCGTTGGGAAGGCTACAGCACCACCAAGCAAGCATTTAAAAACCTACGTCCGGCAGCAACAACCTGCAGAAGGCCAAGCATGCGTCGGCAACACCAGCACAACGACCCAGGAGGGGCCCAAAATGCACCAGTCATGCCCCCGGAGCTTGCCGGGGACCGAGACATGCACATCTCCGGAAGACCCAGCAAGTCGTTTCCCAGCAAACACGAGCTAACCAGACACCGCTCCACCGCATCGCTACACCAGTCACTTATCAATGCGGTGTCGAGCCCTCAAGCGGCTAAACAACTCTCACTAAGCACGTGGCGGCGCAACGGATTGCAAGTTATGCCCAGTTGACACCCGCCCTGCAGCGTGTCAAGACCATAAGCAATGGCTAGCCAAGCGGTGGCAAGAGCTTGCCGGGGATGCACCCCCGAGCGCCACCTATACTAGTAATCATGGTATTTTGTCCTAAATACCAGAGTTAGGTATGATAGCTCTCCTAAGCTATCTAATCGATAGATAATGTCTGTTTTGCCATTGTGGTAACCCCTTGCACTATAAAAGGCGGCCCAAGGCAACCTAGCTCAAGATTCGGAAACTTGGAGACTGGTACTCGCGTAGTAGCTCACCCCGATAGCAGCTCTGGCCGGGGTTAAGCACAGCGTGTTCTTGGTGTTCCTTTGATCAATCCACCAAAAGCAGGAGTAGGGTTTTATGCTTAGCAGTGGCCCGAACATGGGTAAAAATGCCAGCGTCCTGATCGTCGCGCCGTCTCATGCTCTCAGCTCTTTGTGCAATGTGACCCCCCTTGCCGAACCACAAAGGGGCCTCTGGTCCCATAGGAGATCGTGAGCATCCGTGCCCCGACATCTTTGGCGCGCTAGGTAGGGGCCGTGCATCATTTGCACGAACCCGAGTTCATGAACGGCGAATCGATCTTCATCATCATCTTCTTCCATGGCTCCCAAGAAGAAGCTGATACGTCTCCAACGTATCTATAATTTTTTATTGTTCAATGCTATTATATTATCTGTTTTGGATGTTTTATATGCATTAATATGCTATTTTATATTATTTTTGGGACTAAACTATTAATCTAGAGCCTAGTGCCAGTTTCTGCTTTTTCCTTGTTTTTGAGTATTGCAGATAAGGAATATTAAACGGAGTCCAAACGGAATAAAATCTTCGGAATAATTTTTCTTGGACCAGAAGACTTGGAGATGAAGGCAGGGGAGTCACCGTGTGGCCACAAGCCACAGGGGCACGCCCAAGGGGGAGCACGCCCCCCTGGCTTGTGGCCCCACGGCAGCCCCCCTAACCCTATTCTTCGGCCTATAAATTCACAAATATTCCCTGGATACCAAAAAGAGCCACGAAAATACTTTTCCCCCGCCGGAAGCCTCTGTTCCCGTGAGATCCAATCTTGGAGCCTTTTCCGGTAATCTGCCGGAGGGGGATTCGATCACGGAGGGCATCTACATCAACTCCATTGCCCCTCCGATGATGCGTGAGTAGTTTACCACAGACCTTCGGGTCCATAGGTAGTAGCTAGATGGCTTCTTCTCTCTCTTTGCTCTTCAATACCATGTTCTTCATGATCTTCATGGAGATCTATCCGATGTAATACTCTTTTGCGGTGTGTTTGTCGAGATCCGATTAATTGTGGGTTTGCGTTCAGATTATCTATGAATATTATTTGAGTCTTTTCTGAATTCTTATCTGCATGATTTCATATCTTTGCAAGTCTCTTCGAGTTATTGGTTTGGTTTGGCCAACTAGATTGGTAATTCTTGCAATGGGAGAAGTGCTTAGTTTTGGGTTCAATCTTGCGGTGTCCTCACCCAGCGACAAAGTAGGGGTAGCGAGGCACGTATTGTATTGTTGCCATCGAGGATAAAAAGATGGGGTTTTCATCATATTGCTTGAGTTTATCCCTCTACATCATGTCATCTTACCTAATGCGTTAGTCTGTTCTTCATGAACTTAATACTCTAGATGCAGGCAGGAGTCGGTCGATGTGTGGAGTAATAGTAGTAGATGCAGAATCATTTTGGTCTACTTGACACGGACGTGATGCCTATATGCATAATCATTGCCTTGGATATCTTCATAATTATTCGCTTTTCTATCAATTGCTCGACAGTAATTTGTTCACCCACCGTATTATTTGCCGTCATGAGAGAAGCCTCTAGTGAAACCTATGGCCCCCGGGTCTATTTTCCATCTTATACTTTCAGATCTAAAACCAAAAATACCTTGCTGCATTATTTTTACTTTTGTTTTACTTTCCGTTCAAGCAATCTATCATATCTATCTCTATCAGATCTCATCCTTACAAGTAACCGTGAAGAGATTGACAACCCCTTTATAGCGTTGGGTGCAAGTGTTTGATTCTTTGTGTAGGTACATCTATTGGGGACTTGCTTGTATCTCCCACTGGATTGATACCTTTGTTCTCAACAACTGAGGGAAATGCTTATCTACTTTGTTGCATCACTCTTTCCTCTTCAAGCGAAAACCAACGCATGCTCGAGAAGTAGCAAGAAGGATTTCTGGTGCCATTGCCGGGGAGATCTACATCAAGCCATCCAAGTACCCATCACAAACTCATATCTTGCATTTACTTTAGTTGCCATTTGCCTCTCGTTTTCCTCTCCCCCACTTCTAAAACGATTTTCCAAAAAGATTTGCCTTTTTATTCGCCCCCTTTCCGTTCGTCTTTTCTTTGCGTTTTGTTTGCTTGTTGGATTGCTTAAACTCATGGCTAGCCTTGCTACTATCGCTAGCACTCCCGAGAATGAAGTTCTTAATTTTAAGCAAAGGGAGGGAGAAAATTTCAAAGATGCTTGGTATAGAATTTGCAATGCTCAAAATAGATCTACTCGTAAGCAATCTACTACCGTTCTCCTTTGCAATTTTTATGTGGATGTTTCTCCTTGGAATAGATATGTTTTGGATACGATTATGGGAGGAAACTTCTTGGGTAGCCACACCTTTGATTCTTATAATGCTATGACAAATTTGGTAGGTTCACCCCCTCTCATGGTTAATGAAACAATCTTAACTTTGGAACATGTGATGCGAAGGCTTGATATTATTGAAAATAAAGTTGCTACTATTGATCTCATTGAAAACTTGGATAAAAAGATTCATAATCATATCACTTAATATGGATCTAAGGTTGGGATTACTCTAAAAAACCTAAGGGAAAAAGAACTCATAGTTGATGAAAAATTGGATCAAGATTCCTCCAGAATTAGAAAGCTAGAGGATATTATTACCAACTTGGGTTCCGCTTTTGCCTCTGTTCAAAGCACTCCAAAATTTCCTCTTTCTAAGAGTGCCAAGTTTGTTTATGTTCCTAAGAATAAGGGTGAATCCACTAGTAGAGGGGATGAAGATCTTAAGATGATAAGTGTTCACCCTAGCTTTATCAATATTGTTAGGGAACCTATTGCTACAAGCGAATTTCTTGCTTTTTTGTCTAAGAGTATGATTATTGATAAAACCAAAGAATCTCCTATGGTTTATAAGTGTGCAATTGAGGAATTGCAAACCAAAGATGACAATACCTAGATCTATTGCGTTATGCCTAGCTAGGGGCGTTAAACAATAGCGCTTGTTGGGAGGCAACCCAATTTTATTTTTATGCTTTTGTTTTTGCTTCTGTTTTTGAGTTTTTCACACATTATTACTTCTGTAATAATTGTGTTTTCTTGTTTAAATTAGTGTTTGAGCCAAGTAAGACCTTTGGGATGGTCTACGGTGTTTGCAATTTGATTTTGCTGAAAAACAGAAACTTTTGCTCTCAGTCCAGGAATTTTGTAAATTCACTGGAACGTGATTTTGATCTGAAAGTTTTACAAAAGATTGATATACAAATTTCCCTAATTGTCCTAATTTTTCAGAATTTTTGGAGTTACAGAAGTATTCGAAGTCTATAGATTGCTACAGACTGTTCTGTTTTAGACAGATTCTGTTTTCTTTGTGTTGTTTGCTTATTTTGATGTATCTATGGGTTGTATCGGGGGGTATGAACCATGGAGAAGTTAGAATACAGTAGATATTACACCAATATAAATAAACAGTGAGTTCACAACAGTACCTAAAGTGGTGATTTATTTTTCTTATACTAACGGATCTCATGAGTTTTCTGTTGAGTTTTGTGTTGTGAAGTTTTCAAGTTTTGGGTAAAGATTTGATGGACTATGGAATATGGAGTGGCAAGAACCTAAGCTTGGGGATTCCCAAGGCACCCCAAGCCATATTCAAGGATACCAAAAAGCCTAAGCTTGGGGATGCCCCGGAAGGTATCCCCTCTTTCGTCTTCAATCCATCGGTAAATTAACTTGAGGCTATATTTTTATTCACCACATGATATGTGTTTTGCTTGGAGCGTCTTGTATGATATGAGTCTTTGCTTTTTAGTTTGCCACAATCATCCTTGCTGCACACATTCTTTTTGAGAGAGACACGCTGAATCGTGAATTTATTAGAATACTCTATGTGCTTCACTTATATCTTTTGAGCTAGGCAATGTTGCTCTAGTGCTTCACTTATATCTCTTTAGAGCACGGTGGTGTTATATTTTATAGAAATTATTGAACTCTTATACCTCACTTATATTATTTTGAGAGTCTCTTAAAAACAGCATGGTAATTTGTTTAGGTTATGAATTTAGTCCTAATATAATGGGCATCCAAGAGGGATATAATAAAAACTTTCATATTAAGTGCATTGGATACTATGAGAAGTTTGATTCCTTGGATATAGTTTTGAGATAATGGAGATGGTAATATGAGAGTCATGCTAGTGAGTAGTTGTGAATTGTAAGAGATACTTGTGTTGAAGTTTGTGATTCCCGTAGCATGCACGTATGGTGAACCGTTATGTAACGAAGTCGGAGCATGATTTGTTTAATGATTGTCAACCTTTGTGTGAGGGTCGGGAGCGCGCGATGGTTAACTCCTACCAACCTCTCCCCTAGGAACATGCGTCTAATGCTTTGTTTGATAACTAATAGACTTTTGCAATAAGTATGTGAGTTCTTTATGACTAATGTTGAGTCCATGGATTATACGCACTCTCACCCTTCCACCATTGCTAGCCTCTCTAGTACCGCGCAACTTTCGCAGGTGCATCAAACCCACCTTCCTCAAAACAGCCACCATATATATTCCTCAAAACAGCCACCATACCTACTTACTATGGCATTTCCATAGCCATTCTGAGATATATTGCCATGCAATTTCCACCGTTCCATTTTTCATGACATGCACCATCACCTTCATATTGCATATAGAGCCATATTTTGTTCTAGGTATCGAGTTGTAATTTTATTTTTGAGTTGTAAGTAAATAAAAGTGTGATGATTTTCATTATTAGAGCATTGTCCCGTGTGAGAAAAGGATGATGGAAGCTATGACTCCCTCACAAGTTGGGATGACTATCCGGACTTTACAAAAAATAAAAGAGGCCAGCGAAGCCCAAATAAAAAAAAGAGGCCAAAGATGCCCACCAAAATAAAAAAAAAAATGAGAGAAAGAGAGAAGGGACAATTGCTACTATCTTTTTCCACACTTGTGCTTCAAAGTAGCACCATGATCTTCATGATAGAGAGTCTCCTATTTTGTCACTTTCATATAACTAGTGGAATTTTTCATCTTGCACGCCCACTTAGTTTTCTTTTTGAGCTTTCATACACTTATAGCTCTAAGTGCATTTGTTGCATGGCAATCCCTACTCACTCACATTGATATCTATCGATGGGCATCTGCATAGCCCGTTGATACGCCTAGTTGATGTGAGACTATCTTCTCCTTTTTCCTTGCAACCTCCACCATATTCTATTCCACCTATAGTGCTATATCCATGGCTCACGCTCATGGATTGCGTGAGAGTTGAAAAGGTTTGAGAACATAAAAGTGTGAAACAATTGCTTGACTTGTTCATCGGGGTTGTGCATGATTTAGATACTTTGTGTGGGGAAGATGGAGCATAGCCAGACCATATGATTTTGTAGGGATAACTTTCTAAGGCCATGTTATTTCGAAAGGACACGATTGCCTTGTTGGTGTGCTCGAAGTATTACTGTTTTTATGTCAATATTAGACTATTGTTTTGAATCTTATGGATCTGAATATTCATGCCACAATAAAGAATATTACATGGATAAATATGTTAGGTAGCATTCCACATCAAAAATTCTGTTTTTATCATTTACCTACTCGAGGACGAGCAGGAATTAAGCTTGGGGATGCTTGATACGTCTCCAACGTATCTATAATTTTTGATTGTTCCATGCTATTATATTATCTATTTTGGATGTTTTATATGCATTAATATGCTATTTTATATTGTTTTTCGGACTAACCTATTAATCTAGAGCCTAGTGCCAGTTTCTATTTTTCCTTGTTTTTGAGTATTGCAGATAAGGAATATTAAACGGAGTCCAAACGGAATAAAATCTTCGGAATGATTTTTCTTGGACCAGAAGAAACCCAGCAGACTTGGAGATGAAGGCAGGAGACCTGCCATGGCGTCACAAGCCACCAGGGCGCGCCCTAGGGGGGGGGCGCCCCCCTGGCTTGTGGCCCCACGGCAGCCCTCCTAACCCTATTCTTCGGACTATAAATTCCCAAATATTCCCTGGATACCAAAAAGAGCCACGAAAATACTTTTCTGCCGCCGGAAGCCTCTGTTCTCGTGAGATCCAATCTTGGAGCCTTTTCCGGTAATCTGCCGGAGGGGGATTCGATCACGGAGGGCATCTACATCAACTCCATTGCCCCTCCGATGATGCGTGAGTAGTTCACCACAGACCTTCGGGTCCATAGCTAGTAGCTAGATGGCTTCTTCTCTCTCTTTGCTCTTCAATACCATGTTCTTCATGATCTTCATGGAGATCTATCCGATGTAATATTCTTTTGCGGTGTGTTTGTCGAGATCCGATGAATTGTGGGTTTGTGTTCAGATTATCTATGAATATTATTTGAGTCTTTTCTGAATTCTTATATGCATGATTTCATATCTTTGCAAGTCTCTTCGAGTTATTGGTTTGGTTTGGCCAACTAGATTGGTAATTCTTGCAATGGGAGAAGTGCTTAGTTTTGGGTTCAATCTTGCGGTGTCCTCACTCAGTGACAAAGTAGGGGTAGCGAGGCACGTATTGTATTGTTGCCATCGAGGATAAAAAGATGGGGTTTTCATCATATTGCTTGAGTTTATCCCTCTACATCATGTCATCTTACCTAATGTGTTACTCTGTTCTTCATGAACTTAATACTCTAGATGCAGGAAGGAGTCGGTCGATGTGTGGAGTAATAGTAGTAGATGCAGAATCATTTCGGTCTACTTGACACGGACGTGATGCCTATATGCATAATCATTACCTTGGATATCTTCATAATTATTCGCTTTTCTATCAATTGCTCGACAGTAATTTGTTCACCCACCGTATTATTTGCCATCATGAGAGAAGCCTCTAGTGAAACCTATGGCCCTCGGGTCTATTTTCCATCTTATACTTTTAGATCTAAAACCAAAAATACCAAAAATACCTTGCTGCATTATTTTTTTACTTTTGTTTTACTTTCCGTTCAAGCAATCTATCATATCTATCTCTATCAGATCTCATCCTTGCAAGTAACCGTGAAGGGATTGACAACCCCTTTATAGCGTTGGGTGCAAGTGTTTGATTCTTTGTGTAGGTACATATATTGGGGACTTGCTTGTATCTCCTACTGGATTGATACCTTGGTTCTCAACAACTGAGGGAAATACTTATCTACTTTGCTACATCACCCTTTCCTCTTCAAGAGAAAACCAACGCATGCTCGAGAAGTAGCAGAAGCCCAGCGCGACCACGCATCCCTCCACTTCGAAGGCTCCTTCGCATGCAGCCGCGGGCGCACCGGGCATCATGGCAGCTGCGAGTGGGCAAGGCATCGTGGGCGACGCGGCTGGCACAGGCGGCACCGCCGTCGTGTCCCCCACGGCCGAGGTTGGAGTCGGGAACACGGGAGAAGAACAACAGCAACTACACCCTGGCGAGCGCGCCCCTAGCGCCGCAAACGAAGAGGACGACCGATCACCGCCTCCCCGCCATGCAGATGGCCGTGGTCGTCATGGTGGCGCCCAATCTGGAGCAAGCCATGACCCCCCGTCCGTGCCCGTTACCAGTGCGGCTACTGGGTGCATGCCTCATCCAGAACAAGACTGAGCGCCGAGCGGAGCCGCGAACCCGCGGACTTGGCCTCCTCCACGTCGGACCACCCCGACGAGCGGCGCACGGCGTCAAGAGCATGGTGACGCCCCTCTTGTTTCCGCCAGGAGCTAGGCAACGTCACGGTCTGCCTCTTTCGCCATGCCGGACACAGCGTCGGAGGCAATGGCACGAGCCCAGCTCTTGCTTAACTTCCCGCCAGCGGCTGACAAGATGGATGAGTGGAGAGCTACCATCCAGAGTCTGATATCTTTCATCGAAGCCAATAAATCTCAGCGTGCAGAGCCATCGCAGCATGTGTGTACGGCCACGGCGGCTCGGGCCGGCGATCGTGTCGAGGGGGGCATACCAACGGTGCAGTCCCCTTCGCGACAGCAAACCCAAGAGCAGCCGCGGCGGGCTTCCCGTGCTGACGAGTTCGACGAGGCATCTATGGCCTCGTCCGGCCCACGCGATCGTGTAGGATCGAAAGTATGTCTAGAGGGGGGGGGGGTGATTAGACTACTTGACCAAATAAAAATTCTACCTTTTCCCAATTTTAAGTGTTGGCAGATTTTAGCAATGATAGCAATTCAAGTACACCCTACACATGCATGCCTAAGAGTATAGAAGCGGAATGTAACAACAAGCATATGTAGTAGAGGGTACGAAGGAAGATCAAACGCAATTTGAAGACACGAAGATTTTTCCCGTGGTTCCGCTAGGTGGTGCTATCGTACGTCCACGTTTATGGAGTCTTCAACTCCCGGAGGGTAACGGTCGTGAGAGTCCACGGAGGGCTCCACCCATAAGGGTCCACGAAGTAGCAACCTTGACTATTCCATAACGGCTTCCATCCACGAAGGACTAGCCTCACTATGGGTAGATCTTCATGAAGTAGGCGATCTCCTTGCCCGTACAAACTTCTTGGTTCAACTCCACAACACGAAGTAGGAGGCTCCCAAGCGAGACCTAACCAATCTAGGAGGCACCACCCTCCAAAAGGTAATAGGCTCGGCAATGTCGATGAACTCCTTGCTCTTGTGCTTCAAGATGATAGACTCCTCAACACACAGTCACTCTCACAGATTTGGCTATGGTGGAAGAGATTGATTTGGTGGAAAGCAACTTGGGGAGGCTAGAAATCAAGATTCATATGGATAGAGTGGAATGGCTTGATCTCAACACATGAATAGGTGGCTCTCTCTTAGAAAATTGGATGGGGCAAGTATGGAATAGTTCTGAGTGCTTCTCTTTCGAATGGGTGGTGGTGAAGGGGTATATATAGGCAGACCCAAAAATCCAACCGTTACACCTAAAGTGACCAACTCGGTGACACCGAAGTATAAAACTCGGTGGTACCAAAGTGACCAAAACGCAGTAACTTTTGAATCTCGGTGAGACCAATACATGACTCCCGGTGGTACCGATTAGATGACCAACAGTCAGATTGCACAACTCGGTGAGACCGATTCTCAATTTTCGGTGGTACCAACTCTTGACAAAGGCTAACCAGAGAGTTGGTCCAAAACTCGGTGAGACCGATTCACAAAACTCGGTGGTACCGATTCTTGAGAATGGCTAACAAGGAAGTTGGTCCCAATCTCGGTGAGACCGATTTGCAAAACTCAGTGGTACCGATGCTTGAAAATAGCTAACCGGAAAGTTGGCAACTGAACTCGGTGGCACCGAAGTGGAATGTTGGTAGTACCGAGATGGGTTTGGCTAAGGATCTGTCTAGGGTTTGAATCTCGGTGAGACCGAATAGGAATAGTTGGTCTTACCGATTTGAGTGGTAGGGTTCTAGATAGAGTATTTGTGGAAGAGCTTGTGGGTGTTTTTGGTGACTATCACTTGTGCACATGGAGCATCTTGTTCACCAACAGTACCTTACCCCCTTTTAATAATATTGGCTATCCTATGGACTCAAAGTGATTTCTCACAAAGTAAAATGTAGAGTCCTCTTGCTGAAAGCTTTGCCAATCCATTTCCTTGCATCTTGGGGTTTCTCCACAATCCTTTTGCCAACACATCATTGAAATTTTCCTGAAATATACTTAGTGCAAACATTAGTTCAATGACATATATGTTGTTATTAATTACCAAAACCACCAAGAGAGCAAATGTGCTTTCAATCTCCCCCTTTTCGGTAATTAATGACAACATATAGATCAAAGCTTCGACATATGATATAAATCAATGAATATAATCGTCGCTTTGAGAAGTATGTGATAAGCAAGAGCTCCCCCTAAATTTGTGCATTATATTGAATTTGCATTTGAATGCAAATGCACAATCGATTAGGTACATGGGGCACTCTTTCATGTCACATACAACTTGGTGGTGTGCGAGAATAGTAAGAATGAATATAATAGCACAACACAATCAAGCAAAGGTGAATGATCATTTCATAAGCACACAAGGATAGGAAATAGTAGCAATACACATCAAGTGTATGATCAAACACCAACAAAGTTTAACACAAGCAAACCAACCAAAAGATATCAATGTTTTGAAAAGCGGTAAAAACCAACCCTCTCTCTCTCTCGAAGCCTAAAGATCTATATACATCTTCTACCCCTTTGGTAACAAGTTACCAAAAAGTTCAAAGGTATATAACTAATCGTTCTTCTGGGGCTGATCTCCTCCGGTAGCTGATTAAGGAGTCGAGAGAACGGCATCAGCGAAGACTTCGGCAGACGTCATGGACGGAGTCGGTGTAGCTACTGGAGGAACTGGAGGAGCTGATGGAGCTGAAGAAGCTATAGCAGGTGCTGATGAAGAAGGTCTCAACTCTGGAGCTGGCACTGTAGCTGATCTAGCCTGAGTAGTGAATTGAGTACTGGCCCTGAGAGGTGCACGATCCTCATCATCATCATCATCATCGTCATCTGTAGAATGAGGGCTAGGCACTGCGTCAACTTCCTTCTTGAGCTCATTCACAGTCACTGTGAGCTCATCCACCTTGTTGTTGAGAATATGAAATTTGTTGTCAACATTCCTCGAGAGGCTCGCCTGGCTCTTCAATATCTCGCTGATGTTCTTCTGCATGCTGAGCACAGAGCTAAGTAGGAGATCCATCTGCTCACTCCTAGACCTAGGCACCTGAGAACTGGAGTCTCTGGCTGCCTCTACATGTGCATGTGCTGTAGCTGAGGTGGGATGATCTGGGTCCATCACCACAACGTTGTCTTCTAGCTCTGGCAGTAGTGGCAGATGTGGTCGGTCAAGTGCAAATATGTGCTTCTCCAACTTGGAGTTGATAAGCATCTGAATATAGGGTGCATAGCAACATGAACGCTTCTGATTAGCAGCAACCCTCTTCATAGTCTCCACTATCAGATCCATCACTCTGAATCTCGTATGTTGATCTTGATGGAGCAGCATGTTGATGGAGTATCCTCTTATCATCTTCTCATCTCCAGACTTAGGCATCATGGTATGCCTCAATATAGTGTTGATCGTGCGTAAACCAGCCTGGAGGAAGTAAATGGATCCTAGCTTGTGAGACTTCACATGTGAAGCAGGGATCTCATTGTACATGTTCTTCATGGCATTGTGGCTTGCCTTGGGCTCATTGTATACATTAATGTCACCATCTTCCACCTCTGGGACTCCTAAGATGGCAGCCCACTCCTCAACTATGGATTCATACCTTGCACCTTTAGTCATCCATACAATTCTACCATCTCCATAGAAATGAGCACTGGAGTAGAATTGCATGATCATTTGATCATTCCAAGTAGTAAACTCCTTACCAACAAACTTATCAAGTCCAATGCAATGGAAGTTGTCTTGCACACTTGGGAAGTAATCCTCATTGTCCTTGATGTACTTCCAGCCCACAAACCTCATATCACTCACAGCAGGGCTCTTGTCAAGCAAAATTGTTTCATAGAAGTCTTGTTGTTCTTTTGTATAGAACATGTAGTCCACATCAGTCTTCCTCCTCTGTGAATATGGATCAACAGCTCTCCACTCTCTCAAACCTGGGTCCTTCCTATTCTTCATGTCCTCAGCTAACAAATGGCTGGCATTATGTTCTGGAAGGTGTGGTCTTAGCTTCATCAAAGCAGACAGTGTATCATCCTCAGCTTCCCTGAAAGTGGAGGTCTTGTTCTTGGAAGCAGCTGGGATGTCTCTGGAAAACCTCTTGGGTTTAGGAATAGCAGCAGCCTTCTTGGGGGCAGTCTTGGTGCCTTTGGATGATGTATCCTTAGGCATAGCATCAGCCATGAGCTTCTTCTTCTTCTTAGGAGGAGCCTTGATAGCTGGCTCTTCCTCCTCTTCTGCAGCAGCCTCTGGATCCTCATACATAGAGGTAGGCCTGCCAATGACATGAATGATCCTCTTCCTGGACTTGTTCTTCTCTCCCGCCTTCTTACGCATAGACTTCTTGGAGGGCTCAACAGACATTGTTGCCGTAGCACTCTCTGGTGCTCTCACTGTCCCTGAGCTAGCATAGTCTTTCCTTATTGCCTTCTTCTTCTTGGATGAAGAGGCAGCAACAGTGTTCTTGGCAGCATCATCTTTCTTGGACAGATCCTCAGGTATGAAATCTTCATCCTCCTCATCTGAGTTGAGCTTCCTTCTTTCCCTAGTTGCAGCCTTGGGCAGATCAGGTGAGCTAGGAACATCATCATAGCTCCCTTCAGGACTAGTGCCTGAGCTCATGTCAACACTTCTCTCTCTGAAGTCATTCTAGCTATCATCTGAACCTGACATCTCTGACCCTGTGAA
The DNA here is from genome assembly GCA_039707655.1 of Elymus sibiricus. NCBI lineage: Eukaryota > Viridiplantae > Streptophyta > Magnoliopsida > Poales > Poaceae > Elymus > Elymus sibiricus. Next base: position 166,473,477 of record CM077667.1, read on the forward strand.
ATAGAGTATAGAAGAGTGGATAGGATGAGTCATCACAAAATTGCAGAAGATTTTCTCAAATTTGAACTAAAATTTCTTAAGATTTGCATTCTGCCAAGTGAATTTCGGTACTACTGATGCAAAATTTTCGGACCCACCGAGACAAACAACCTGCTCAATAGAAACTTGGCACCACTTTCGGTGAGACCGAAAATGGGCACTTGGTTTCACCGAGGTTGTTCTCAGTCGACCAGAAAAGGGAATCGGTGCTACCGACTCTTTTGCTTCGGTGTTACCGAGATTCAAGTCGCGGACGGCAAACCCTAAAAAATCGTTCGTTCTCTAGTCTAATGAAGTTTCTAGTGGATAGATCGATCTCAAACTTTGTCTTATAGATGGAAAAGTCCTAATGCGCAAGATTCAGAAAGGGTAGCGCATGAGGGGTCAAAATCGTACCCTAACTTGGTGACGATCTCGCTACGGCGGCGACAGAGGGGAAGAATCCGTCGGGGGCGTGTACTTCCAACGGCGGAGGCACTCGGGAAGACGAAGGCGACGACCAGGGGTCTTGTTTGGCAGCTAGGGTTTTCGGAGGGGAGGACGTTTGAGGAATTAATTTCAAAAGTCGGGTCCGCCTCTTTATATACCCGTGCCTGTCGGTGACACCGGTTCTAACTTTTCGGTGTCACCGAGTTTTGCTAGTGTCAGCTGACAGGGAAACTCGGTGTAACCGAGAAGATGGAATCGGTGATACCGAGTGTGAAAACCAGATCAACCCTAGGCATTCGGTGATCCCGAGAATTTGGTATTGGTTCCACCAAGATGCACTTGGGAGGTTTTAATGGTGAGTCCTTTGTCGATACGGAACTCCGAGTGCTCCTCACACAGAGAGATCGAAAAGTACTTGTTCAAATTTTGTGATGCAGCAGGAATAGAATATGAGACGAGAAAGCATAGATAGCTAGAGACTGGTCCTAGGCATTCTTGTCCATCCAATTGGCAAAAGAAAAAATCAAAAACAAAATAGCAACAATTGGATGTCCTCGAATGAATAAAAAAATGCAGACCAACATGCTCACACAATAAGATGTCAAATGAAATCATGGCAAACATGCACATACATACTAGCATCTATCAAGCATTTTGGCGATGACGGAGTCATCTATATATGTGTATATTGACATAGGAGTCAAGTAAGAATACTTGATCATAGGTCATACTCATCGTTTAAGCACAAGTGGGGTTACCACTTTTACATAAAGTATTTAATGTTGTCACATACTATGAGATGCTTTAACTCAAGTCTTAGACTAAGGCTCCCCCTTGATGTGACATCCCCCCATAGGAGGGATAAACTAACCTTGGATTTGTCGTAGAAGACTTCATGTTGGTGAGGTAGTCATGGATGCTCAAGGTTGATGAAGAGCACCAAGAGTTGGGAGCATCCTTGTTGTTTCCTTACTCTTCTCACCTACATGGGTTAGTCCCAACACACAAGAGACAAATACAAGGATATATATGAACATGGAGTGCAAAGCATACATGATGATGTCCATGGATTTGTTGATTACCTTGTCCCTTGCTTACCTTTGAGGGAATGTGTGACTCCTTGAACTATTGCATGATGTTGACGTTGATTGCAACTAGTTCTTTCCAATAATGAATGTGAGTGAATTTCATTGGCGGAGTCACCCCTCAAGAACTTCTCTAGTTCTTCTTCTTGGGGACCCACATCAACTTGATGGGGATCCTTGGTGTTGAAGTGGCACTTGTAGAAGTTGAGCTTGAAGTAGCCTTGGGAAAACACTCCACCAAAGCTTGGGATTCATCTTCATATGAGTCAAGGTCCTCTTGAAGCTTGTCCTGGCCCTTGAGCTTGTGGTCTTGTGGTGGAAGGTCATCTTGAGTGTTTGTTCCCTTGGGAAGAGTATGTTCATACTTCTCCCTTTGAGGAACAAACTTGGGCTTGGGGTATTGACCTTCTTCCCATTCAACTCCATTTGCGTTGAAGTAGCCAATGCCATGGTTCTTCCGGTATCCTCCGTGCTTGCGAACAATCTCCTCAAATTGCTTACACCTGGCAAGACTCTTGTAGATACATTTCTCTATAATCCCTTTCAATAAATTGTTTTCTTGCTCAAGTGTAACTTGGCTAAGAGAATCATCACTAGTGGAATCAATAGAACTACTAGAAGCAACATCATTAGATTTAGCATTTTTATTGTTGCTACTAGATGAAGAACCTTTCTTGCCTTTGTTACTAGTTTGTCTAGGTTTAACTTGTGGCATGAATGTAGACAAGAGTAATCGTTTGCCTAGATAAGATCAAGTCTTCTTTCGGAGATCGCCATTGATACCTTTAAGAAACTCATGTTCTTGCTCCGAGGTGAGCTTCTCGAAGCGTAGATTATCATGAGTCCTTACAAGCTCTCTATGATCTTCTAGAGTAGATTCATGGGCTAACTTAAGAGTGTTTAATTCTTTAGTTAGTTGTTCTATTTTCATCTTATTATCATCAAGCGACTTATCTTGACTAGCATGAAAATTATCAAGTTCATTTTCACTAACATCACTAGTTTTATCAAAGAGCAAGTCATCATCACCAAGTAAATCATCTTCATCACTATTGAAATCAAGATACTCGGGTTGTGATCACTCCCTTCATTTGGTGAATCAAATAGATCATAGGAGTTGGTAGTCACTAGTGCAATTCCGGCAATACCTTCATCTTGACTATAGTCGGAGTTGGAGTGATAGCTTCTCTCGGAGTTGTTGTCGGATTTGGAGCCAGAAACCCATTCACCAACATGGGCTTGATGTCTTCTTCTTGAGTAGCTCTTTGTGTACTTGTCCTTCTTCTCCGAGTCCCTACTTCTCCTTGAGGGTCTTCGTTCATAACGATCATCTCTACTCCTTCTCTCTCTTTGAGGCGATTCATTCCTTGAGCTTCGTCTTCTAGGTGACTCTTCTCTTCATTTGTAGGGAGCCGTGCCCTCATTGGAGTAGTGTCTGGGCTTCCCACAATTGTAACAGTTTCAGTCACGACTTGACGAACGCTTCTCTTCATATCTTGAGTTGGAGCTTCATTCTTTGCCTCTATTCTTGTAGAACTTGTTGAATTTCTTGACCATGAGGCTTATCTCTTCATTGGTGACAAGGTTGTCGCTTGAAGTTGCGGGAGCATCACTTGTGGCTTTGTAAGCACCGCTAGACTTGTTGTGAAGCTCTTCTTTGTCTTTAAGTGTCATCTCATGAGAAAAAATCCTTCCAATGACTTCCATAGGCTTGAGATCTTTGTATTTGGGCATCATTTGGATCAATGTGCACACGGTGTTGTATCTCTCATCCAAAGCTCTAAGTATCTTCTTGATGATGAATTTGTCGGTCATTTCTTCACTTCCTAAGGCGGCAATCTCATTTGTGATGAGATCTAGCCTAGAGTACATCTCTGCAACTCCTTCACCATCCTTCATCTTGAACTTGTCAAGCTGACTTTAAAGAACATCCAACTTGGATTCTCTCACGGATTCGGTACCTTCATGCATATCAACCAAAGTATCCCAAATCTCTTTTGCATTCTCAAGACGGCTGATTTTGTTGAATTCTACGGGGCATAGGCAGTTGAAGAGAATGTCACATGCTTGAGCGTTGTATTGCAACATCTTCAATTCATCCGCGGTCGCTTCACGATCCGGTTCCTTTCCATCACCAAAGAATTCACCTTGCAAGCCAACATGAACAATATCCCAAACGGTGGGGTTGTGACCAAGAATATGCATTTTCATTTTGTGCTTCCAACTAGCAAAATTTGTGCCATCAAAGTACGGACCTCTACGGTGAAAGTACATTTGCTCCCTTGGTGGTTTTGGTAATTTATAACAACATATAAGTCATTGAACTAATGTTTTCCATCAAGTATATTTCAGGAAATGCTCAATGATAGGATTGGCAAAAGGATTGTGGAGATTGTGGAATACCCCAAGATGCAAGGAAATAGGTTGGCAAAGCTTCAAGGAAGAGGACTCTACATTTTACATTTGTGAGAAATCACTTTGAGTCCATAGGTAAGCCAATACTATTAAAAGGGGGTAAGGTTTTGTTGGTGAACAAAATGCGCATACGTGCACAAGTGATAGTCACCAAAAACACCCACAAACTATCCCACCAAAGTCTGTCCAAAGCCATATACTCAACATCGGTGCAACCAACATTTCCATCCCGGTGCCACCGATTCTCAACCATAGACAGACTCAGCCAAACCCTAGCCACTTCGGTGCAACCGATACCATACCGGTGCCACCGAGTTTAGGTTGCCAACTTTCTGTTACGCAAATTCAGAATATCGGTACCACCGAGATTGTTGGATCGGCGTCACCGAGATTGGGAATCTGACCGTTGGTCACCTTATCGGTGCAACCGAGTTTCCTATATCGGTCTCACCGAGATTCAAAAGTTGCCACCTTTTGGTCACTTCGGTACCACCTAGATTAACACATCGGTGTCACTGAGTTGGTCATTTTGTGTGTAACGGTTGGATTTTTGGGGATGCCTATATAGACCCCTCCACCACCACCTACTCGAGAGAGAAGCACTCAGACTATTCCATACTTGCCCCATCCAGTTTTCTGAGAGAGAACCACCTATCCTTGTGTTGAGGTCAAGATCTTCCACTCCAACCATATGGATCTTGATTTCTAGCCTCCCCAAGTTGCTTTCCACCAATCCCATCTCTTCCACCAAGCCAAATCTGTGAGAGAGTGATTGTGTGTTGAGGAGTCTATCATCTTGAAGCACAAGAGCAAGGAGTTCATCGTCATTACCGAGCCTATTACCTTTTGGAGGGTGGTGCCTCCTAGATTGGTTAGGTGTCGCTTGGGAGCCTCCTACTTCGTGTTGTGGAGTGAACCAAGAAGTTTGTACGGGCAAGGAGATCACCTACTTCGTGAAGATCTACCCATAGTGAGGCTAGTCCTTCGTGGACAGAAGCCGTTATGGAATAGTCAAGGTTGCTACTTCGTGGACCCTTATGGGTGGAGCCCTCCGTGGACTCTCGCGACCGTTACCCTCCGTGGGTTGAAGACTCCATAAACGTGGATGTACGATAGCACCACCTATCGGAACCACGGGAAAGATCATCGTGTCTACAATTGCGTTTGATCTTCCTACCCTATCCTTTCTACTCATGCTTGTTGTTACTTTCCGCTGCTATACTCTTAGACTTGCATGTCTAGGGTGTACTTGACTTGCCATGAAATGCTAAAATTGCCTACTCTAAAATTTGGGAAAAGGCAAAACTTTTATTTGGTCAAGTAGTCTAATCACGCCCCCTCTAGACATACTTTCGGTCCTACATAAGGTGATAATTTCCCTCACTAGACGCCATACTCTCCTAGGTTGTGAGACCAATGCAATGGAAACCAAAGCTCTGATACCACTTGTAGGATCGAAAGTATGTCTAGAGGGGGGTGATTGGACTACTGACCAAATAAAAAGTCTACCTTTTCACAATTTTAAGTGTTGGCAGATTTTAGCAATGATAGCAATTCAAGTACACCCTACACATGCATGTCTAAGAGTATAGCAGCGGAAAGTAACAACAAGCATATGTAGTAGAGGGTATGAAGGAAGATCAAACTCAATTTGAAGACACGAAGATTTTTCCCATGGTTCCGATAGGTGGTGCTATCGTACGTCCACGTTTATGGAGTCTTCAACCCACGAAGGGTAACGATCGCGCGAGTCCACGGAGGGCTCCACCCATAAGGGTCCACGAAGTAGCAACCTTGACTATTCCATAACGGCTTCCGTCCACGAAGGACTAGCCTCACTATGGGTAGATCTTCATGAAGTAGGCGATCTCCTTGCCCGTACAAACTTCTTGGTTCAACTCCACAACACGAAGCAGGAGGCTCCCAAGCGACACCTAACCAATCTAGGAGGCACCACCCTCCAAAAGGTAATAGGCTCGGCAATGTCGATGAACTCCTTAGTCTTGTGCTTCAAGATGATAGACTCCTCAACACACAATCACTCTCTCACAGATTTGGCTATGGTGGAAGAGATTGATTTGGTGGAAAGCAACTTGGGGAGGCTAGAGATCAAGATTCATATGGATAGAGTGGAATGGCTTGATCTCAACAGATGAGTAGGTGGCTCTCTCTCAGAAAATTGGATGGGGAAAGTATGGAATAGTTCGGAGTGCTTCTCTCTTGAGTGAGTGGTGGTGAAGGGGTATATATAGGCATCCCCAAAAATCCAACCGTTACACCTAAAGTGACCATCTGGGTGACACCGAAGTATAAAACTCGGTGGTACCGAAGTGACCAAAAGGCAGTAACTATTGAATCTCGGTGAGACCGATACATAACTCTCGGTGGTACCGATTAGATGACCAACGGTCAGATTGCACAACTCGGTGAGATCGATTCTCAATTTTCAGTGGTACCAATTCTTGACAACGGTTAACCAGAGAGTTGGTCCAAAACTCGGTGAGACCGATTCACAAAACTCGGTGGTACCGATTCTTGAGAATGGCTAACCAGGAAGTTGGTCCAATTCTCGGTGAGACCGATTTGCAAAACTCGGTGGTACCGATGCTTGAAAATAGCTAACCAGAAAGTTGGCAACTGAACTCGGTGGCACCGAAGTGGAATGTTGGTAGTACCGAGATGGGTTTGGCTAAGGATCTGTCTAGGGTTTGAATCTCGGTGAGACCGAATAGGAATAGTTGGTCTTACCGATTTGAGTGGCAGGGTTCTAGACAGAGTATTTGTGGAAGAGCTTGTGGGTGTTTTTGGTGACTATCAGTTGTGCACGTGGAGCATCTTGTTCACCAACAGTACCTTACCCCCTTTTAATAGTATTGTCTTTCCTATGGACTCAAAGTGATTTCTCACAAAGTAAAATGTAGAGTCCTCTTGCTTGAAGCTTTGCCAATCCATTTCCTTGCATCTTGGGGTTTCTCCACAATCCTTTTGCCAACACATCATTGAACTTTTCCTAAAATATACTTAGTGGAATCTTTAGTTCAATAACATATATGTTGTTATTAATTACCAAAACCACCAAGGGAGCAAATGTGCTTTCAGATCGCCGGGACCAGCGGCGTGTCCTGGAGGATCGGCGGAAATAAGACGCGCACATCACCATCGAGCGGCGTCGAGATGCACACCATCAATCTGACAGGCACAATGGCCCAGACGCTGGCGACGCCGTGCCCAGTGCTGGCGGGTACCTGCCTTACGAGGTGGGATGCCCTGCCTTCACTCGCGAGCTGCGAGAGGTCTGCTGGCCGTCGACCCGAGCCTTCAAACGAGAGCTGATGGAGAAATATAACGGAAAGCTGAACCCGGCGGAGTTCCTGGGCATCTATACGATAGCCGTTCAGGCTGCCGAATGAAGAGATGAGAAAGTGCTCGCCAACTACTTCCCTTTGGCAGTTAAGCCAAATGTGAGGTCATGGCTGATGCACCTGCCAGAAAACTCCATCTCATCCTGGGCTCATCTGTGCAACGAATTCGTCGGTGCCTGACGTGGCTTCAGACTACGTCGGTATTTCCCCAAAGAGGAAGGGATGATGCAGCATAGCGACGGTAAGTATTTCCCTCAGTTATGAAACCAATGTTATCGAACCAGTAGGAGGATCACCACCACCCAATAAGCATCACCTGCACACAAACAACAAATACTTACATCCCGACGCGAAAGAGAGGTTGTCAATCTTTCTACGGTAAAAAGATAGAATAGGTAATGATAAATAGAAAAGGCAAATTAAATATGCAGCAATATATTTTTGGGTTTTTAGTTTTGTAGATCTGAAAACAAAGAGGCAAAAGGATAGATCGGAAAGCAATATGTTGGAAAAGTAGACCCGGGGCCGTAGGTTTCACTAGTGGCTTCTCTCATGAGTATAGCACACGGTGGGTGAACAAATTATTGTTGGGCAATTGATAGAAGATCAAATAATCATGACGATATCCAAGGCGATGATCATTATATAGGCATCACGTCCAAGATAGGTAGACCGACTCCTGCCTTCATCTACCTCTATTACTCCACACATCGACCGCTATCCAGCATGCATCTAGTGTATTAAGTTCATGGAAAAATGGAGTAATGCAATATGAACGATGACATGATGTAGACAAGATCTATTAATGTAGGAATATACCCCATCTTATTATCCTTAATGGCAACGATACATGCGTGCCTTGCTGCCCCTTCTGTCACTGGGAAAGGACACCGCAAGATAGAACCCATCACAAAGCACCTCTTCCCCATGGCAAGAAAAGTCGATCTAGTCGGCATAACTAAACCAAAGATTTAAAGAAGAAATACGAGGCTATAAGCAATCATGCATATAAGAGATCAAAGAAGACTCAAATAATATTCATGGATAGAAACTGATCATGAACTCAAAATTCATCGGATCCTAAAAAACACACCGCAAAAGTTTACATCAAATAGATCTCCAAGAGACCATTGTATTGAGAATCATAAGAGAGAGAGAGAGAGGAAGCAATATAGCTACTGCCTACGAACCCATAGGTCTATGGTGGACTACTCACGCATCATCGAAGAGGCACCAATGACGAAGATAAACCCCTCCGTGATGGTGTTTAGATTGGATCTCAAGGTTCTGGAATTTGTGGCGGCTAGAATTGTTTTTCGTCGACTCCCCTAGGATTTTTGGAATATTCGAGAATTTATAGGCATCAGAGGCGGTGGAGAGGGGCCCCGTGGAGGGCACAACCCATCAGGGCGCTCTAGGGGCCCCCTAGCGCGCCCTGGTGGGTTGTGCTCTCCACAGCCCACCTTCTTGGCTCCTCTGGTCCAGAAAATATCTCCAAAAAGTTTTGTCGTGATTGGACTCCCTTTGGTATTGATATTCTGCGACGTAAAAAACAAGCAAAAACAGCAACTGGCACTTTGGCACTATGTCAATAGGTTAGTCCCAAAAATGATATAAAGTTGTTACAAAATGATGGTAAAACATCCAAGAATGATAATATAACAGCATGGAACAAGCAAAAATTAATACGTTGGAGACGTATCAGCATCCCCAAGCTTAATTCCTATTCGTCCTCGAGTAGGTAAGTGATAAAAACACAATTTTTGATGTGGAATGCTGCCTAACATGTTCATCATATTCTTTTGTTTTGTATATTATGGCCATTTGGACTTATAGATGATTCAAGGCAATAGTCTAGTTTTAACATAATGACTTCAATACTCAAGCATGCCAACAAGCAACCATGTCTTTCAAAAAATCAACACTAAAGAAAGTTATCCCTCGCCCATCCTCAATCATTGATCCATTCATGACACACACTCAAATATTAGCTATACCCAATGCTCAAGTACGATCATAGTGCCCCCTAGTTGGTGCTTATAAGAGAAGATGGAGACTCAAGGTAAAAATAAAAATTGCGTAAAGTAAATAGATAGGCCCTTCGCAGAGAGAAGTAGGGATTTGTAGAGGTGCCAGAGCTCAAAGTTTTAAATTGAGAGAGTAAAATATTTTGGGTGGCATGCTTTTCCTGTCAACGAAAACGACAAAGTAGCTCACAATACTTTCCATGCTAGATATATCATAGGCAATTCCCAAACAAAAAATAAAGTTTATTCCTTTTTCCACCAAACTTTCACTTTCCATGGCGGGCCGTATCCACGGTTGCCTTCCATACCAACACTTTCCAAGGAATTTATTATTTGACAACATAAAGTAAATATTTTTTTTGTTTTTCATTTCGAGAATGGGCATCCCTATTACCGCCACACTCTCGTGCAATGACAAGTGAATAAACACTCATCTTGAGAATCACACATCTAGCATGGAAAAATATTGGACACTCCCCACTGTTTCATGAGCGGTACGAGAACACAAAAGAGAAAATTTATTTTGAAAATTTAGAGATGGCACATACAAATTTGCTTGGAACGGCATGGAAATACTGCATATAGGTAGGTATGGTGGACTCATAAGGCAAAACTTGGTTTAAGGATTTTGGTTGCACAAGTAGTATTTCTACTTAGTACAAGTGGAGGCTAGCAAATAGATTGAGAAGCAACCAAACCAAGAAACGAAAATTCACATAAGTGAGCATTGAGCATAACTAACACCGAATAATGCACCGCAAGTAGGATGTAATTTCATTGCATAGCTATTGACTTTTGTACTCAAGCATAATTACTCACCAACATGACCTACATATTACTATTATCATGTTTCAAAACTATTACAATGAATCAAGTTTAATTTGCCCAATGATCTTCATGAAAGTTTTTATTATATCCTCCTTGGATATCTATCACTTTGGGACTAGTTTCATATATTGCCATTGCTTTTTTGACAAGCTCAAACAAATTCAAGTGAAGCACATGAGCATAAAGATTTCATCTCTCAAAAAGGTATAAGTGAAGCATGAGATGATTTCTTCAAAATTTACTAACTCTCAAATTAATCTAAGTGAAGCATGAGAGTATTTCTACAAAAATTTCCAAGCACACCGTGCTCAAAAAGATATAAGTGAAGAACTAGAGCAATTTTATAGCTCAAAAAGTTTAAGTGAAGCATAAAGAGCAATTCTAACAAATCATGGCATAATTTTGGCTCTCCCAAATAGGTGTGTACAGAAAGGATACAAAGGAAAAATAAACAAGCAAAGCAAGCAAAGATACAAGAGGCTCCAAGCAAAACTCCTGATATGGGACGAATAAAAATATAGCTCCAAGTAAAATACCGATGGTTGGTAGAAGAAAGTGGGGATGCCACTCGGGGGCATCCCCAAGCTTAGTTGCTTGTTACTCTTTGGATATATCTTGGGGGTGTGGTAGCATCCCCAAGCTTAGGCTTGTATCACTCATTCCTTCATCCATTGTGATCTCACCCAAAACTTAAAAACTTCAATCACACAAAACTCAACAAAATCTTCGTGAGTTCCGTTAGTATAATAAAGCAAATCACTACTTTAGGTACTGTTGCAAACCCATTCATATTTTATTATTGCATTATACCTACTGTATTTTAACTTTGCCATGGCTTATACCCCCCGATACAAACCATAGATTCATCAAAACAAGCACACAATGCAACGAAAACAGAATCTGTCTTAAACAGAACAGTCTGTAGTAATCTGTACTCTAACCATACTTCTGTAACTCTAAATTTTTTGAAACATTAGTGCAACATAAGGAATTTGTATCGCAACACTGTGTTGTAATTTCAGCTCATGATCACGTTCCAGCAAAAAATGAAAATTCAAATACTGGTTGCAAAGTTTCTGTTTCAGATTCAGCATCGCTTCTACTCATCCTATCAATCATCCTAAAGGTTCTACTTGGTACAATCACTAAATAAACCACAAAAACACAATAATAACAGAGGCATAATTGTGTCAACACACAAAAACACAAAGCAAAAAGCAAAAATAAATTTATTCATTGGGTTGCCTCCCAACAAGCGCTATCGTTTTACGCCCCTAACTAGGCATAACGCATAGATTCAAGTATTGTCATCTTTGGTTTTCAACTCTTCAATCACACAACTAGATTTATTCAAGGATTTAGCATGCATATTCTTAACGATAACACTCCTAGGAAGAAAACCAAAAAATTCATTCTTGTAAATAGGATCTCTTATGATTTCAACAAAGTCGGGATGAATACTAATCATTTTAAGATCTCCCTTGTGGCCACTAGGTGTAGCAACTTTGTTCTTAGTGATTTGCGTGGTCTTGCCAATTTTCACGGGAGTTTTTTCAATAGTTTTGATAGAAGAGAAAGCCGAACCCAAATTACTAAAAATCTCTTCCAACTTATCAATACTGTATGGACTTTCTTCTACCCTTTCGTTAACTACGGTCGCTTTTGCTTTTAGTAATTTAATGGCATCTCCCGCCTTAGCCCCAATTTATTAGCAAGATTATGCAATTTCTTATCCAAATCTTCAAGATGTCCTTTAGTAATTATCTTCTTTTCAATAGCATCTAATCTCTCCATAACGTGTTCGAGAGTTAAAGTTGTTTCATTAATCATGATAGGTGGTGATCCCACTAAACTTCCCAAAGCATTAAAAGCATCCAAAGATGGACACAACAAGAAATTCCCTCCGGTAATTGTATCAAGGACGAATCTATACCAAGTGGTTATGCCCACATAAAAACTGCGAAGAAGAACAACGGTAGATTGCTAATGGATAGATCTATTATGAGCATTGCAAATCCTATACCAAGCATCTTTTAAGTTCCCCCCTCCCCTTTGCTTAAAATTAAGAACCTCATTATCGGGAGTACACGCGATAAAGGAAGAACTAGCCATGGTGACAAGGCAAGAGATCCGGCAAGAAAAAGGCAAACGAAAAAGAGGGCGAATAAAACGGCAAATTGGTGAACTGGGGGAGAGGAAAACGAGAGGCAAATGGCAAATAATGTAATTGCGAGGAGATGAGATTTGTGATTAGAAACCTGGTAGATGATGATGGAGTCTCCTCGGCGCCAGAGATTGGCACGTAGAAGAGACTGCTTCCTCCCCGGCAACGACGCCAGAGATTCCTTTCACGTGGCTTGAGACTGCGTCGGTATTTCCCCAAAGAGGAAGGGATGATGCAGCACAGCGACGGTAAGTATTTCCCTCAGTTATGAAACCAAGGTTATCGAACCATTAGGAGGATCACCACCACCAAATAAGCAGCACCTGCACACAAACAATAAATACTTGCAACCCGACGCGAAAGAGAGGTTGTCAATCTCTCTATGGTAAAAAGATAGATTAGGTAATGATAGATAGGAAAGATAGATCTCTCAAGAACACAAAATAGAAAAGGCAAATTAAATATGTAGCAATATATTTTTGGGTTGTTGGTTTTGTAGATCCGAAATCAAAGAGGCAAAAAGATAGATCGGAAAGCAATATGTTGGAAAAGTAGACCCGGGGGCCATAGGTTTCACTAGTGGCTTCTTTCATGAGTATAGCACACGGTGGGTGAACAAATTACTGTTGGGCAATTGATAGAAGATCAAATAATCATGATGATATCCAAGGCGATGATCGTTATATAGGCATCACGTCCAAGATAGGTAGACCGACTCCTGCCTGCATCTACCTCTATTACTCCACACATCGACTGCTATCCAACATGCATCTAGTGTATTAAGTTCATGGAAAAACAGAGTAATGCAATAAGAACGATGACATGATGTAGACAAGATCTATTCATGTAGGAATAGACCCCATCTTGTTATCCTTAATAGAAACGATACATGCGTGCCTTGATGCCCCTTCTGTCACTGGGAAAGGACACTGCAAGATCGAACCCATCACAAAGCACCTATGCTTAGTGTTTGCATGTGTGCCCGATTTCAAGCAAATCCGAAGGAATCACACCACAAGGCTGTGAAACATATTCTTCGATATCTAGCTCACACACCAACGATAGGATTGTGGTACCCCAAAGGCTCAGATCTTGACCTTATTGGATATTCTGATTCTGATTATGCTGGTGATCGTGTGGACCGCAAGTCAACATCAGGCACATGCCATTTCCTCGGAGGATCCTTAGTCTGTTGGTCCTCAAAGAAGCAGGACTGCTTGTCTCTATCTACTGCTGAAGCTGAGTACATTGCTGCTGACTCTTGCTATGCTCAGTTGCTATGGATGAAGCAAACCATCAAGGACTATGACATCAACGTGAAGAATGTCCGTCTCTACTGCGACAATGAGAGTGCCGTCAAGATTGCTTACAACCCAGTTCAGCACTCAAAAACCAAGCACATCCAGATTCATCATCATTTTCTTCGTGACCATGTGATGAAGGGCGATATCTTCCTTGACCACGTGAAGGCTGAAGAACAACTCGCTGATATCTTCACTAAGCCCTTGGATGAGAAGAGATTTTGCAAGTTGCGGTGTGAGCTAAATATCTTAGAATCTTCGAATGTTCTTTGAAAGGACACACATCCTAACACTTATGCAAAAATTGATGACTTTGATGTGCAACACACGAAGTAATGTTTTTCTACAATCTATGAAGACTAACTCTCTAAGTGTGAAGAAATTAATGAAGAATTTAATTCTCAGGACCCTACGACAATTGTATGCGGTGTCTGAAATCATCATTCTTATACGGTGGGTAACGCCAACAACAACTGTTGAAATTCTTCAAGTTTGAGTTTTTCTTCATTTTGCAAATTCTTCAAAATTGTCAAATTCTTCAAGTTTGCAAATTCCTCAAAACTTCAAATTCTTCAAACTTTTCAAATGATGTTCCTCACATGAGTTTTTCTTCATTGACTATATATATAAATATTGAGTTTTTCAATGTCCTCAACAGCATTCACTTATTGCTAAGTCTTCAAGTTGATTTTCCTCTAAGTGAATGTGATCGTACCCATTCCCCCCTCTATGCTAAACTCAACCCAGACTGTTCACAAATTCTTCATATGCGTTCTATTTGAAACCCCTTCAAAGTCTTCACTGAGTCCTTGTCAGCTGAAGAATTTGTGAACAACACTTTAAAATTTTCGATCTCATTTTTTTGGTGGTTGCCGCTCAAACCGTTCCGATTCCCACGACTGGATAACCCACGATCCCCCACTATCTCTACTACATAGTACGTGGGTGACACATGTCGCATGGATAGCAAGGGTCAGGGGTATACTGGTCCAAAATCTTCGGTCCAGTTGATTTTACTACGTCTATAAATACCCCCTCCCTTCCTCCAGCTCAGGTTACTCCTCACTCCGATCTCTCCCGAGCTCCAGACCTAGCGTCGTCGCTAACCTCATCGTCGCCGAAGAGGAAGAGCTGAGCTGCCTCAACCTCGCCGTTGTCGTACTCGCATTGGCCGCGGAAGTCTTCACTCCACCGCCGCTGTAGCTGTCTCCCTCTGCCATGCTAGGGCGTGGGAGATCTGAACTGACGAACTTCTCTATTGACATGAATTTTGACCAAGATAAAATAAAATGCATAAACCATATAAAATATAAATGCAAAACGGCAAATTCCATTTTATAATAAAAAGAACCGATTAAAAATATAATCAACCGTTCAAATTGAGGACTGACAAAAATAGGCATATGATATATTGTCGACTGCTGATAATGCACATAGTAAACCGATAATTATAAGATATGACGAAACAAATAAAAAGTCATCAAGTATTCTCCTATGAAAAATGGAGGACATATGGTTTATATACGCGCACCGGCATTGATGGATACTGATCTAAAATTTAACTCTCAAAGGCGGCACCGACATTGTCGAAGCATCATGGAGTATGTTCCTCCATCAAGATATCACTGCATATTTACAAAATGTATACAAGCTATAATTGATGACTAGAAAATATCAGCATGGCACGTATTTGCAGTATGTGCTAATGTATGCAGACTAAGCGTACATGCATGATCGTATGTGGCAAATTAGTGTAGTAACCAGACGTGCATTAGGCTCCAATTAAAATAGGGGAGAGAAGCCCATGCGTTGCTTTGTGTCAGGCCCCTCTTTAAATAGAGTTTAATTAAGCAAATGAATTAAACTAATTGGGCCAAAGGTCCATGTGCGTTCCCATCAATCAAGTCAAGAGACCAAGTCTGCAACGTCCCATTTCCTCCCACGTTCCATTCATCCAGCCACGATCTCCCATGCACCCACGCACCCATGCTCCCACGATCGAGGTTCAGATACGTGGGCAGGCTCTCGCTGCTCGCCGCTCCTATAAATACATGCTCGTTCAGCGTCCAAGGGGTTGGGCTCATTCGCTGCTTGTTCGGCCGGCCTCTCATTCGTTTTCTCCCACTGCTAAAAATCATACGCACATACAGTACATAGAGCACACAAGGAAAGAAGAAGGAGGCAGGCCTCGTGCTTGCTAGGAGTTCGAAGGTGAGACTCATGGCTCTTCCGTAGCCCCTGGTTTGGCCATCGCGGTACAAGCCAGGGTGCTTTCTTCTTCCTCCTGTCAAAAATTCTAGCCCTTGGTTCGGCCACCGCGGTACAAACCAAGGTGCTTGTTTCATCTACCCAAAATTTTGTCCTTTGTTCGGCCATCGCGGTACAAACCAAGGTGCTTGTTTCATCTATCCAAAACTTTGTCCTTGGTTCGGCCATCGTGGTACAATCAAGGAGCATGTTACATCTATCCAAAACTTTGTCCTTGGTTCGGCCATTGCGGTACGAGCCAAGGATCATGCAGGGTTGTTTTACATGTTGCATACTCTTCGCCTTAATGATCTTCTTGGTTCGGTCCCCTTAGCGATACAAGCCAGGATGAACTTTTCGTTCCTTGGTTTGGTCCCTATACGTGGATACAAATCAAGAGAGTGTCATAGGTATGAAGATCTCATAAAAAAATAGTCTTGGTTTGGTCATCATAAACGAAATTTACATGACTATGGTGGATCCAGATTACAAATGTGCTAAACTGAACTCATGATAAAATCCTTGTTCGGTTACGCTACGGACATTATGTGTCACGCTAGTTGTAATACGGACAAGAATATACGAAAACAAACATTTACTTGGTTACGCTACACGCGGGCATTATCCTAATACTACGCGGTGTTAGCACTAATACAAGCAAGGCGAAACTTAATTAAAAAATGCGTTCATGCTACACATGCAAAGACCAAAATCATGCAAGATGTCTTATAAAACATGATGCATCAATAAATCAGTTTTATTTGGTTACGCTACACGTGGACATGACACTAGTGTTACGCGGTGTTAGTAGTAATACAAGCAAGACAAAACTAAATGAAGTGTTCAATCCCCACATTTGAACCAAAGTCATATAAACATGTGATAATGCTCCAATGCTATAAGAGCCTAAACTATTAGCATCACCAAAATCACATGTCATAACCCCATTTTACTTGGTTACGCCACATGCGGACACGATATGAGTGTTACGTGATGTTAGTAGTAATGCAAGTGAGATAAATCTAAACAAAATATCTAGGTCACACGTTTTGGCCAAAGTCATATAAAACATGTGATAAAATGCTTCAACGCTATAAGAGCCTAAACTGTTAGCATCATCAAATTGCATGCCATAAAAACTGATTTTACTTGGTTACGCTACACACGGACATGAGATTAGTGTCACGCGGTGTTCGTAGTAATACAAGTAAGATAAATTAGAATAAATGTTAAAGCCACAAATTTCCTTTACTTGGGTTATACTACACACGGGCGCCAATCAAATGACGCTACGTGGAGTTAGTTTTAATACCATGTAAGGTACAAATGTAAAAAGAACGATAAATGTCATATGACTCATGCTACGTGGTGTTAGTAGTAATACAAGAAGGATGAACTCAATAAAAATGTTTTCATGTCACATACATATAGGTACGCAAAATTCGTGCAAAGCATATAAACAAGCATATTTCATGTAGCCTATGTAGGCTTTAAACAAACAAATATCCTAAGCATACTTCACTTGGGTCAGGCTACACGTAGGTGGCACATTACTTCACCGCGTAGTTAGTGTTGATACCATGTGGAGTCAAAACCAACAAAATATGGCATATATCACATGCACCATAAATAGCATCAAGATTGTGTGAGAAAGCTATCCATTATGCTATACGCCGGCACCAGATCAGTGTTGCGCGATGATAGTAGTGATGTGATGATGCAAAACTTTAAAATTGGCATGTCACATACATTCATGCTACCAAAACCAAATATATCACACACGATCCCCACGGACAATATATGCATATCCTATGTGTTGAATGTAGGATAAAACCATGCCTAGCAAAAATCAAGTTCATGCTGCATATAAATGAGGTTGAACACAACTAAATTTGTTGTATGCTAGGAAAATATATTCCAAAACATGAAACATGAAATCATGGAGGAGTATTCACATAAAAGAAAACTTCAAGTTCGCCAAGCAGGAGTTCATCGACGACCGCGGGGATGATTTTCTTGTAGCATATTGTAATAGGAATGTGTTGCAATCTTATGTAATAGATATGTTGGAATTCTTAATCAGGGGTTTTCTCTCCGGAGATGTAATTAACAGAATTTTTATATAAATATAAGAGTTCTGGAAATATGTACGTGCAATGTTTGATCCTTTTATTATTATTATTGTATGCATTGTATGCGCTATATTTATTCACTGTGTTTCAATGACGTGGACGCGTGTTCTCACGCCAGCCATTTTCTGTAGGATCAAAAGTATGTCTAGAGGGGGGTGATTAGATTACTTGACCAAATAAAGGTTCAATCTTTTCCCAATTTTAAGTGTTGGCAGATTTTAGCAATGATAGCAAGTCAAGTACACCCTACACATGCATGTCTAAGAGTATAGCAGCGGAAAGTAACAACAAGCATATGTAGTAGAGGGTAGGAAGGAAGATCAAACGCAATTTGTAGACACGAAGATATTTCCCGTGGTTCCGATAGGTGGTGCTATCGTACGTCCACGTTTATGGAGTCTTCAACCCACGAAGGGTAACTGTCGCGAGAGTCCACAGAGGGCTCCACCCATAAGGGTCCACGACGTAGCAACCTCGACTATTCCATAACGGCTTCCCTCCACGAAGGACTAGCCTCACTATGGGTAGATCTTCACGAAGTAGGCGATCTCCTTGCCCATACAAACTTCTTGGTTCAACTCCACAACACGAAGTAGGAGGCTCCCAAGCGACACCTAACCAATCTAGGAGGCACCACCCTCCAAAAGGTAATAGGCTCGGTAATGTCGATGAACTCCTTGCTCTTGTGCTTCAAGATGATAGACTCCTCAACACACAATCACTCTCTCACAGATTTGGCTATGGTGGAAGAGTTTGATTTGGTGGAAAGCAACTTGGGGAGGCTAGAGATCAAGATTCATATGGTAGGAATGGAATAGCTTGATCTCAACACATGAGTAGGTGGCTCTCTCTCAGAAAATTGGATGGGGCAAGTATGGAATAGTTCTAAGTGCTTCTCTTTCGAGTGGGTGGTGGTGAAGGGGTATATATAGGCATCCCCAAAAATCCAACCGTTACACCTGTGGCACCCCGGCTCACCAGTGTTTCCAACCCAGAGATCATGTCTTCTGGAAACACCCAACAACTTGGCACATAATAGAACTGAACTTTATTGATAGGAGTCGGGTACAAGCGCATATCTTACAATAGTGACGAGGCCGAAAGCACCCTCGGTGCTATAACAGTATCTACATTATTTATGTCACATAGCCGGGCCTCGGGATACTAAGTACTTCTACTGCATATCGGAACATAGCGCAACTCCATCCACAGGGACACTGCTGTGGACATATCCTAGTTATCATAGCCAGCACCTTCAGGACCTCCGTCCTCGGATTCTCCTGCATCTGGCATGATACGCCAGGTGAGTACTTTGAATGTACTCGCAAGCTCACGAGAACCAAGTAATGCAGCAAACAATAGCATGGCAATCAACACAATATCATTTAAGTACTTACTGTGGCCGATCATCAACTTACTCTCTTCCGGGTTATTCCACAACCCTCGGAATACTCATAACCATCGAGTACTTCCGGTCATACGAAGAGTTCTTCCATCATTACTATCAGTAATATGATTGATCACCTACTGAGGTTTGGACGGGTTGTCCAATACCGTGGACACGACTATTCGAATAGATTTTTCACTCTGCAGAGGTTGCGCACTTTACCCACACCATGAAGCACCTGGCCTCGTGATCCCACTCGGGTGGACCAGCGTTGCTTCAACAAAACCTGCCTGACCCGTGACTCTTTCATCGTACCACCGGCACTCTTCCTCCCCCGGAGGTCAGCCTTGGGTGGCCCCTGTGTCCTCATGACACCTGCCACCGTCGTGGCCAAACTATGTAGACCCAAACGGGGTCTACTGTCCCAAACGGGGACGCCGGCATAAACTCAACTATCAACTAGGAAAAGGGCTATAGATGATATGGCTACTAATGGCGCACCAGACATGTGGTGCGCCACTACTATATAGTAATGGCGCACCATGAGTTGGTGCGCCATTAGTGTGGTAGACACTAATGGCGCACCAGACCCACGGTGCGCCATTAGTGACAAATGTTTTTTTTTTCATTTTTCCAAAAATACTAATGGCGCACCAGGGAAGAGTGCGCCATTACTAGTTTAACTAGTAATGGCGCACGTCCAACACAGTGCGCCACTACTATTTTTTTTTTTGCAAAACTACTAATGGCGCACCTCAAGCTGGTGCGCCATTAGTAACCAGGGTTACTAATGGCGCATATATGGGTGGTGCGCCATTAGTAACCTGGGACCAGCTAGATATTTTGGACAGCCACACCTACACACTCACTTTCCCCACTTCATTCTCTCCACCTCCTCCTCCAAGATTGTGTCGGCTGCCTCCTCCTCCTCACCTCATTTGCACCATAGATTCATCAAAATTAGGTGGTTAAATTACCTTTTTTTGATAGGTAAGTAAGGGGAAAGCTATCTTTATGTTGTAGATCTACTTTTTTTCTCTCCCTCGCTCCAACAACGTGCACATGCACTTTTTATGGCCTTGCTAGATCTATGTATGTTTGTGGTGTTGCATATGTTTGTGGTGTTGCATATATGTTTGTGTTTGCAGGTACCGGTATTTGAAATGCGATAGTTGCCAATATTTTGCCGTAATGTTGATTCATTTCCGTTTCGGCGAGAATTTTGGCACTATGCATTCTTTTTGGTCCTATATATTTTTAGGGAAAGTCATGCCAAATTTTTTCTTGGTTCTAAAATATCGTTTTGCTCTACCCCGCAGGCGACCATGGTCCGCACGATGACCGAAGGCATCGTGGATAGGTTTTTGAGCTCCGCGAAGGCCGAGATGCTTCAAAAGAACGAGACGGAGATAAGATGTCCGTGTCGAAGATGCAAGCTGAAGAGCCTTATTGCGGACCCGGATTCCGGGCAGGTGCGGGACCACCTGCTCTTGCGTGGTTTCATGGATGGCTATCGGTGGCAAGGTGATGAAGATGACTATGAAGTCGTCCATGGGGGCCGGGCAAGAAATGAGGAAGGGCAGCAAGACAACCACCGCGGCGAGGGCGGTCGAGAAGACGAAGAATCTCTAGGACATGATCACGACGGTGATGCTGTACACAGTCATCATGTAGAAGATGCCGGACATGATGATGAGGAAGATCAAGACGAAGGGCATGATCATGAAGATGAAGATGCCGGAGCAGACGACGATGGAGGCTGGGTGCAGGACCCTCATATTCAAGAGCTGCTTCTCAAGCAGACGGATAACGCAAGAGCTGCCGCCCGAGAGAAAGCCAAGCTGGATCAACTGGAGATAGACGCGGTTACTCCATTGTATGAAGGATGCAGGCCCGAGGATACACGCCTGAAAGTAACGCTCATGGCTCTGGAGATGAAGGTAAAACACAAAATGACCAACGCATGCTTCGACGAGAACATGTCATTCTGGCACGAACGTCTTCCCAAGGGGAACAAGTGCCCGACCAGTTTCGAGGAGGCGAAGAAAATCGTGTGTCCTCTGGATTTACCGCACGTGAAATACCATGTGTGCATGAACAATTGCATCATTTATCGGGACGAGCACGTGGAGTCTACCATATGTCTGGTGTGCGGCGTCACTCGATACAAGAAGAGGAAGAAAGCTCCTCGAAAAGTGGTGTGGTACTTTCCGATCACTCCTCGTCTGCAGCGGTATTTCGCGGACCCTAAGGTAGCAAAGCTCCTGCGTTGGCACGCGGATAGGGAGGAGAAGAAGCGAGAAGATGACGGAAATGATCCGGAGATAAATAAAAAAGACAAGATGCTGAGTCACCCTAAGGATGCGAGCCAGTGGCAAGCGTTGAACTTCGAAGACCCATAATTTGGGAACGATCCAAGGAACATCGTGCTGGGCGCGAGCACCGATGGAGTCAATCCGTTTGGCAGCCAGAGAAGCACACATAGCACCTGGCCGGTGTTTGTGTGGATGTACAACCTTCCCCCCTGGTTGTGCATGAAGAGGAAGTACATTCACATGAGTATGCTAATTGAAGGGCCGAAACAACCAGGGAACGACATCAATCTGTATCTGGGGCTGCTGAAAGAGGAGCTAGACACGCTGTGGAAAACGCCAGCCAATACGTGGGACGCCGGAGAGAAAGAATATTTCCCTATGAGAGCCGCACTGCTCACGACGGTGCACGACTATCTCGGTTACAGATATCTCGCGGGGCAGGTGGTCCACGGATTTTCTGGATGCGTCAGGTGCATGGATGACACAACGTATCGCCAGCTAGATAGAGATCCTGGGTCTTCGAAAACCGTGTTCATGGGACATCGAAGGTGGCTTCGCGACGATGACCCGTGGAGAAAACGCAAGGATCTGTTCGATGGTGAAACCGAACCCCGCAGACGCCCGCGTACGAGGAGCGGCGAGGAAATAGACGAGCTGTTGAAAAATTGGAAAGATTGCCCACTACCGGGAAAGAAGCAAAAGGCGCCAGAGCCGGGAAAGAAGCGAAAGGCGCCAGAGCCGCTGCTGAAGGTATGGAAAACGAGGTCTGTTTTCTGGGACTTGCCGTACTGGAAGATCCACCGTGTGCCTCACAGCCTTGATGTCATGCATATCACGAAGAACGTGTGCGAGAGTCTGCTTGGTACCCTGCTCAACATGCCAGAGAGGACCAAAGATGGGCCGAAAGCAAGGGCAGACTTGAAATCAATGGGCATCAGGGAGGAGCTTCACGCTAATGATGATGATGATGAGGCGAAGCAGGACACAGAAAGTCGTCGCAAAGGCAAAAAGGCCAAGAAGACCGGAAATGACTACCCTCCCGCGTGCTTCACTCTAAGTCAGGAGGAGATCGAGCAGTTTTTCACCTGCCTCGTAGGAGTAAAACTTCCTTACGGTTACGCGGGGAAGATAAGCAGATACCTAGACCCAGCGAAGCAGAAGTTCAGCGGGATGAAGTCTCACGACTGTCACGTGCTGATGACGCAGATACTTCCAGTTGCAATACGTGGGATCATGGACGCGCACGTCCGTGAAACGCTATTTGGCCTATGCAACTTTTTCGACGTCATCTCTCGGAAGTCGGTTGGCGTGAGGCAACTCAGAAGGCTACAGGAAGAGATCGTGGTGATACTATGCGAGCTTGAGATGTACTTCCCGCCCGCATTCTTCGACGTTATGGTGCATCTGCTGGTCCATATCGTGGAGGATATCATCCAACTCGGGCCGACGTTCCTGCACAGCATGATGCCGTTCGAAAGGATGAATGGTATCATCAAAGGATACGTTCGCAACATGTCACGTCCAGAGGGAAGCATAGCCAGGGGCTTTCTGACCGAAGAGTGCATCTCCTACTGCACGAATTATCTAGGCATCGAGAACCCCGTTGGTCTGCCCGTCAACAGGCACCTCGGCAGGCTCGCTGGATGGGGTCACCGTGAGGGTCGGCGCGAAATGCATGTCGACTTCGAGGGTTGACTCGCCGACTTTGAAAGAGCAAACCTAGTCGCGCTACAACACATAGACGTGGTCGATCCTTGGGTGGTAGAGCACAAAACCTTTATTGAGAAGACGTACAATGACCGAGGCCAACAGAGGACGGACGGAGATATAATCAAAGAGCACAACTCATGTTTCACGCGTTGGTTCAAGCAGAAGCTTCTGTCGTACCCTTTACATGAGGATTCTTCCGCGGAAGAACAACTCATATTCGCCTTGTCACAGGGCGCCGAGCACAACCTGATGACCTATGAGGCGTATGATATCAACGGCTACACATTCTACACCGAGGACAAGGACATGAAGAGCGATGGTTATCAGAACTCCGGGGTAACGATGGAATCCTACACCGGTAACGACAAGGACAGATACTACGGAAGGATCGAGGAGATCTGGGAGCTGAGCTACGCTGGAGAGAAGGTCCCGATGTTCCGTGTCAGATGGGCCAAGAGCGTCCTAAAAGAAGACCGGTATTTCACCACCATGGTTATACCCGAAGCCAAATCCAAGACCGCGGGCGCAAACGTCACCGCAAAAAATGAGCCATGGGTACTGGCTTCCCAAGTGGACCAATGCTTCTTCATTACCGACCCGTCAAAGCCCAGTCGTGTTGTCGTGAGGAGAGGCAAAAGGAAGATCATCGGAATGGATGGAGTCGCCAATGAGCAAGACTTCGACAAGTACGGTGACCCGAAGATGGAACATGACGACGATGATGAAGTAGCAGCATACACCACAAGAAGAAGCAGGACCACCCTACCTAAAGGACGTCCGTTCCACAGAAGAACTCCATTTGCGAAAAAGAAGGGCAAGAAGATTGTGAACAGATAGCTAGCTAAGATCGATTGTATTTAAATCGTAGTCTTCATTTCTCGATTGTATTTCATGGACACTTTTTGAACTCATGAATATTTTTAAATTTCATGGGCACTTTTTGAATTCATGAATATTTTTTCAAATTTGATGATATTTTTTCATATTCAATATGAAAAAATATTGAATATTCATGAGGACACTCGATCTCGATCCCCCTCCATCTCGATCGCTATCCCCCTCCATCTCGATCTCGATCCCCCCCGCACCCTCCCCCGCTAGCTCCACCGCCGCCGACGACCCACCGCACCCTCCCCCGCTCCACCGCCGCCGCCGACCCCCCGCACCCTCCCCGGCCTGCTCCACCGCCGCCGAGCAACCCCCGCACCCTCCCCCACTCCACCGCCGCCGACGACCCACCGCACCCTCCCCCGCTCCACCGCCGCCGCCGAGCACCCCCATTTGATGATATTTTCAAATAACAAATTTGATGATATTTTTTCATATTAATAAAAAAATTATTACTGTTTTTATAAAAAAATATTACTGTTTTTATAAAAAATTATTACTGTTTTTATAAAAAAATATTAAAAAATAGCAACAAAAAATAATAATAAAAAAACATACTAATGGCGCACCGCTCGGGTAGTGCGCCATTGCTATCTAAAAAAAAAAGCTTTCTAATGGCGCACCTCTAAGGAGTGCGCCATTGCTATCAAAAAAAAAGATTTCTAATGGCGCACCGCTCGGGGGTGCGCCATTAGTAAGCTTCCCCCTAGCTCTAACTCGCCCGACCCCTTCGTCCCTCCCTCTCGCCAGATCCACTTCCCCCGTGCGCTGCCCCGACCCACGACGCCGGCGCCCCCGCGCCCCCGCGCCCCCCACCACTGCAGCTCCGCCATCGCCGACGCCTCCGCGACCTCGCCGTCGCCGACAGCCTCCCTGCGTCGGCCCCTGCCCTGCGCCGCCTCTACCTCAGTCCGGGCACGGGGTGCAGGACGACGACCGCCGCCGACCCGCGAAGCACGTGGCCGTCGGCCTCCCCACGACCAACCGAGGCGCCCAGGAGGACCGCCGCCGTCTTCTTCTTCGACTACGAGGACCCGGACGAGCTCGGACGCCCTCGAGCCATCCCTTCGACGCCGCCGCCGCCGCCGACCCCGACCCCGACCCCGACCCCTCCGGCGACCGGCCGCGCCCACCTAGGTACCTCTCCTCCTTCCTCCTTCCTCTGCCCTCCTCCTCTGCAAGTTCTTGTATTTCTTTCTCTCCTTTTTCATGGTGAGTAGAGAACAACCCAGAATTAAAATGGACTAGGTGCAAAGAAAAGGGCTTGCACATGATGCAGGTTAAAAATAATTTTATTTGATATTTATAAAGCTTGGTTAAAAATAATAATATCTCCAGTCCTTCATTCCGCTTGGCATGGTAAACACTCATACATGTCATGGAAATCTCTTGTAGAAAATGTGCAGGACTATAATCAATCCATGGTTCCTACTTGCTGAAGTTGGTCTTGGTTCGTAGGCTGATTAAGCTAACAATGTTCTATTCCATGCAGCAAAGGCAATTTTCATCTAAGTTGAGCTGATTTTGATTTCCGTATGTTATGGGGGGACAACAGATATTGCTATATGTTCATTCTTGAGGGTACAGACTTGCTAAACTATTGATGATTTTTTGTTGGGTGACCTATTAGATCTGGAATGGAAGCTCACATAAGTTGAGCTGATTTTTGTCCATATGAAAGCAGAGGACCATATGGTCTGTGGCCTTTTCATCCATATGAAAGTAGAGGCACATTGTGGTGCTAGTTTGCTGGGTTTTGTCTCCGACCATCGTGTCGTGATGATTTTGCAGGTACCCCGAGAGGCCCTTGAGTTTGCCGGAATGTCGATTAACTTCCGTTCCGGCAAATTCGGGTACTCCATATGTCCTATTTTCAGCAAAGGTCATGCTGAAATTTTCCGTGAATTTTAGCATGATTTTGCTAAAAATCGGACATATGGGGTACTTGCTACTAATGCATGGGCTGGGGTATCTTAGTACTTAATTAAGTAGCTTTTAGGGTGCCTCGGTGTCGATAAGAACCTAAATGATGAAAGCTTAGGCTTTTAGGGTGCCTCGGCGTCGACAAACCCTAAATGATAAAAGCTTAGCTTTTAGGATGCCTCGGTGTCGACAAACCCTAAATGATGAGACCATGATCTTGTTCCTTGACAATAACCAACTTTTTGACCAAACTTTTTTCCTATTTAGAGCGAAACATGGCCCACAACGATGAGGTCGGTGGTTCGGGCGGCAAGCAATTCTGGGAGCTGTCCCAGGAGATGGAGGAACAATCTCACCGCTATGAGGACGCCGCGGAAGACACCGATCCTGACTACACAACCCCTAGTGGCGTCGGGGATGACACCACTGATGGTGCCGCCGAGGATGCCACCACTGATGGTGCCGCCGAGGATGCCACCACTGATGATGGCAGCGCACGCACAGATGGCAGCCAACCGAAGAGGCAACGGAAGGACCGGCGCCCGAACGTGCTCCGCACCGTCAAGGAGGAATTTACTCAAGTGGACTCCGACGGGCATCCAACGGAGCCCAAACAAATAGTCAAGGGGTACTCGGTTCAGCTCGGGTGCATTCTCCGGAGCACCGTCTCGATCAACACCGAGAACCTAAGGCATAAGGACCGAGGGAATTTGCGCAACCTCCTCTTCACGAAGCTGCACGAACGATACAAGTTCCCCGCTGAATTTGAAAACACACGCCTCTCAGGGAATAAAGTGAACAGTGCCGCCCTCACGAGGATGAGCGCGGCCCTGTCTACTTGGAGAAGCGTGGTGAAAAGAATGATTGAGAAAGGTGATAGTTATGAGAAGATCAAGGCGAAAAATCCTTCGATCAGCGAAGATGACTACAAGGAGTTCAAGATCAAGTGCGAGAGCAGCGCAACCTCCGAATCAAGTCAGTGGGGGAAAGAAATGCGGGAGTTGAACTTAGGGGAACACAAACTCGGTCCCGGCAGTTACAGAGTGGCGGAGCCTATATGGGACAAGGAGGACGCGGAGCGTGCCGAGCAAGGCCTACCGCCCCACTTCGAGAAATACCGTGACAAGCAGACCAGGAACTATGTCAGGGCCCGGTACAAGGAGGACCCGGTAACAAAGGAGCTTACCACGGATCCGAAGACCAGGGCGCTTGAGCTTGTTCTGTTGCAGGAGACTGAAAGCAGTAGCGCGGGGTCGTCTCAGAGCATCCCTTGGGACAGCACTCTAAATAGGGCGTTGAACGTAATGAAAAACAAGGATAAGCTCAGTAAGCCGTCGTCAGCTGGTCGTGTGGCCGGCAAAGGCTTGTCCACAAAATGGTCGTCATACTATAACGCTGGTGGGCGAAAGGAGAGAAAGACCAGCTCGGAAAGCCAGTCGCGCGAGGTTCAAGAACTCAAGGCACAAGTGGCGCGGATCCCGGAGATTGTCCAAGAGCAAGTGCAACAACAACTGGGATCGACGCTCACCGGCATTATGCCTACCTTGATTCATGGGCTGACGACGTGGATTGCGAGTGGCCAACAGGGGCCGCCCCCGATTCCCAGCTTCACGGCCAGCAACTCGCACAACGCGCAGGCGGCGCCATTGGTGTCTCCGGCGGAGCTGGTATTGGTGTCTCCGACGCCGGCACGGGCATTGGAGATTAATGCACCCGGGTGTACGCCGGCCGGCACCTCGGCAGCAAGCGGCCCCTCCGTCAATTGCACGCCCGCCGTTGGCGGTGCCTCGACATTAGCCGAGGACTTCATCTCCTTGCCTTTGACTGGGCATCCCTGACGCCCTACATGTTTTCGCAGGGCGCCGCCGACGTTCTGTGCACTCTCCTGCACTTCGTGAACAACGAGTTGGTCGATGTCGCCAAGGGCAAAATCGTTCAACCGGGCAACCCCGTGTTCCACGGTAATCCAATGCCACCCACCGTGTATAGGGTTCAACTGGTTCGGATGCTGCCAGGCTGCGACGAGTTGTTACCTCCGATTCGACCCGCCGGGGCCGACGAAGATGATGTGATGACCCTCAACGCCTGCCTAAGCTGGCCCCTGCTTTGGCCGAAGAGCCAGATTCGTTTGGGGGCGGGGGACACCACCCCAAAGACAACACCGCCAGTCGTGCCGGCGCCAAGCCATGGCAAGACCGCCGCAACGCTACCGGACATGCCGGACATGCATATGGCACAGGATCCAGGCATGCATATGGCACAGGATCCAAACGACGACGACAACGACGACGGTACATTTACCAACGTCAATAAGTACTTCAACGAACATGGGTGCGATGACGAATTCATGGGGCCTCCTTCTCAAGAACCCAACCCTGCAAAAGACGATCGCGATCTAGCTGGTACCGCGGAGTAACCCAATTGCAACAGGCGTCGTCTGGCGTTCAGTTCTCAGGAGACGCCTCCAGCTGCCGACTTCACCGAGCCTCAGATAGCCGAGGTGCGAAATATTATCAGCCCCAGCACACTCAAGAAGGCGGTCTGTGAGCAGAACTCGGTCCCATTACAGCAGAAGAAGAAGGGACGAAAAAGAAAGAGTAACAAGGGTGCGAGCCAGCCGGCACCGAGTACGACCCGTGCTCAGGACGGGCCACCTTCACCTAAGGATATCTCGAGGAGGGTGCATGTGGCGGGTAGGCCGATGCTACCGACTAATATGCTCAATGCTGCAACCGGTGCTATGCGGAGTCTGCATGACAGTGTTCTTTCTTTGGAGAAGCGGCGTCTCCGAGAAAATGATGTGGCATACCCGGTTTTCATGGCCAAGGTGCCAGAGGGCAAGGGCTTTGTGGATAGCGCCATCGGGGGTACGATCGTCCTGCGGTTTGATGACATCTTCGCTATGTTTAACCTTCATCCGCTGCACTACACCTTCGTTCGGCTATTTTCGCTGAGTATGGAGATGCGGATCATTAGAGACAAGACCCCGGACATCGTGATAGTCGACCCCTTCTACATGCGTGCCAAGATCTTGGGCAGCGCTGGGGACCGGCAAGTCGCGAGTTCTTACCTCGAAGGCGTCATTCTGGCAAACCCAGATAAGGATAACTTCCTCGTGCCTTACTTTCCCGAGTAAGTCGTCCCCTCAACCGCCCCGTAACATATGATTTCTTAGATTTCAATCGTTTTTTTTAACATTCTGTGTTTTGTGCAGTGACACACATTGCACACTCATCCTCTTAAGCCCGAAATATTCCATGGCCACGTATTTCGACTCGGACCGTCAGTCGAAGAAAGACTACACAAATGTCAAGAAAGTTCTTGATGATGTTCTCCCCGGCTACGCCAAATCTGGAGGCACCTTCACCAGGCCAGTTCGTAAGTACGGCAAGCACGTGTTCGCCCACAATACGACGTTCCCCTGCGTCAAGCAGCCGCCTGGCGGTCAGAAGGATGCCTACTACGCCCTCCATCACATGCAGGCGATCGTACGGGACCATAATCACCTTCTGCTACCAAATAATCTCAAAGCTTGGGCCGCAAGCTTGTCGGCAATCCAGGACACGGACATCAGACAAGAATTCTTTCGCATCCAGTCGGAGTTTGCGGAAATCATCCATCAAGATGTCCTTCGTACCTCGGGGCAGTTCTACCTCAGAAATCAACCGTCCAACAGTGAGATAGACACAACGCTACAAATGCAGGCTGACAACGCCCGTGATTTCATGACCATCACGATAGACGGCGGCTTCATCCACGCTCCGGTCCCTTGAGTCGAGTCGAAAGTAGTGATGCTATGTCTAGTTTTGAAACATCGATCGGCTCATGTTGAAATTAAACTTTGATGAACTTGTATGTCTCTTTGGTTTGGACAGTCGTTCAACTTAGATGTAATCGATGCTATTAATGTCTTGCTTTTCTCTTCCGATCCTTTTGTTGCATACTTATATATTGCTTATGTATTGTCTGTGAATTGGTACTAACGTTTTGTTTGGCTAGTGTTGTATGTCGTGTACAAGGGTAGGGTTCCCGGAGTCTACGACGACTGGGAGGAGTGTTGGACACAGGTTCACCGTTTCAGCGGTAACAGTTACAAAGGGTACACCACTAGGGCGGAGGCGGAATCTAGATACGCGCGCTATCTAGCGGGAGAGAGGAGGGAGCGTTGGAGGAACCGGATGAAGACCAGTTTCATCGCGATTATGCTCATCGTGATGACCGCAGCTCTCTTCTATGTGATGGTAGTTTAGATGATCGATATCGACTTGTAATGTGAAGACAAACTCGCTACTCGCGGTTTCGAGACTTGTAATGTTCTAACTTTGTTCGGTATTTTAAATTCGGAGACTAATATGATGAATTGTATTCGGACACTAATCTTCTATTGTATTCGATGAATCTGCTGCTGCTGTGTGGTGCTAGCTATATTCTGTCAAATAATATATTTTGTAACCTGTGAAAATATCAGAAACAAAAAAAAAATAATCCCTAATATTCATACTAGTGGCGCACCACCACATAGTGCGCCATTAGTAAGCCAGAGCACACTAATGGCGCATCATCCACAGTGCGCCATTAGTATGCCAAAGCACATGGGTAAATATGGCCCCTGGGAGGCATACTAATGGCGCACCGTGGGCTATACTAATGGCGCACTGCATGGTGCGCCATTAGTATACCAGATACTAATGGCGCACCAGTGGTGCGCCATTAGTAAAAAATTCTAATGGCGTGGTGCTAGTGGCGCACCTGTAGTGCGCCATTAGTAGCGAAAACAGGTGCGCCACTAGCAGCCCTTTTCCTAGTAGTGGTACTGGGCTCACAGGATTATCACCGCCTACCTGATCAGGGTAGCGCGCGTGCATAACCCTCCCTCTTTGGAGGTGCCGGTGAAAGATCACGCAGTCAGACCCGGTCAGGGCCGGCCCATACCGGCAAATGTGGTTGCACGAGTATGCCCGGACAGGTGACTCAAGATCAACCACTAAGTTCATTTGTCAACTAAAGTGGTTCAACACAATACTTAAGTATATTAAATATTACTAGGAATTAACCATATCAATTAAATCAACCTAATGCATATAAAGATGCAATGCTATGGAAATGCATGCATGAAATGGGTATCATGGCTTGCCTTGCTCTGATGGGTGGTTCAAACACTCTTGATCTTCAAAGGCACCAAAATCTCCTTCTGAAAGTATTTTCAAATACAATTGAAAATGTCACATAAAGCATTTTTATTAACCAGAAATTCTGTAGACATTGGAAAAATACCAAAATTTACCAGAAAATAAAGGGGCTCAAGACAAACACAATGCAAAAAGAATTAACTGAATTGGAGTTGTAGATATAAAATTATTAATGGTCAAAGTCTGGTCAAAATTCTGAATATAAACAAAAATCAGAAAACCTACTAGGGGCAACGTCGAAAGCGTAAAGTGGAGGGGGCGCCTCCACTTACCGCTTCGGGCGCGGGCCGGAGTGGCCGACAGGTGGGGCCTGTCGTTTCAAAACAGAGAGAGGGGGAAGGGAACAGAGGCGGGGCGGAGCTCCGGCGATGGTCGCCGGCGATAGAGACGGCGACGGCGTTCAGAGATGATAGGAATGGATCGGGCGCTCGACGGCGAGCATGCACGTACCCACAATCTGGCAAGAGGTGGCCAGACGACGTCGTCCCCTTCGTCTCCGGTGGCGACGACGCTCAGGTGGGATCGAAGACGGCGGTTCCGGCGATGGATGGCTCGGACAGGAGGTCGGGGAGCACCAGGGAGATGCCCTGAGCTCGATGGAGGGGTCAATTGGGCTTGGGGAGGAGAGGAAATGTTGGCGACGAGGAAACTACAGTGGGCGGAGCTCCGGCGAGGTTCGAGGCCAGAGGGCCTCTCGGCCTTGGCTCGTTGCTCGGGGGAACAATTGAGAGGAGGAGGAGATGGTTGAAGAGCTCGGAGGGCCTGGGCGAGGCCTTCTATAGGCAGGGGGCGAGGGCGGCGATCTCTCCCGAAGCGGCAAGGCTTGGCCACGTCGCCAGCGTTCGTACGATTCGCTGGCTGGCCGGAAGCGTCGACGGGATGGGAGAGGGCAGGAGGGAGCGACGGGACGGGTCCGGCGCCATTAATGGTTCCCGTACGACCACAGTGGCCAAAGCCCACTGTTATGCCCATGGCGAAGCTTGGCCGGAAGCGGCGGCGGCCATCTCCGGCGACCAGGAGGGTTCGAGAGGAGCCACGCGGCTGTCTGCGATGATGTCGGCACCAAGGGACAAGGGGGGGGGGGGGTGATGGACGGCTCGGGCGCGCTTGCCCAACTCTGGCGCCGTGCAGAGCACGCGCACTGGCATGCCAGTGTTGTGCTCACCATGGGTGATGCTACCAGGAGGCCACGTACGCCGGTCACACCATGTCCACAGCATCGACCCTTGTCCACTTAGTCACTCTAGGCCACTGGCTCGACTAGGTGCACCCTTCTACGATGTGTAGCTTCAGCTACAGCTCCTGCCAGCAATCTTGAGGAGGTTCTGGAGGAGAAAAGAGATAGGGATGGAGCCAATGGAGATGTCTGGGATTATCTTTGCTGGAAGGACTAGAGACTGGCAAGGTTTGAGAGAGTTTGAGAAAGAAACGAATAGGGTTGCTTTGAAAACCATCATTCTGGTCCAGAACACAAATGAGCTTGTGGCACTCAACTGGTTGCTCTCCAGATGATGAAACTTGGTGAAAAGAAGTTATTTGGTAGTGCACTCATGCCAGAAAAATTATAGCTCCATTGTGCACACCTAGCTTGCACTTCCTTCAAAGTGGTTCAAAATAAGCAGAAACTTGCCAGGGTCCTGCTGCTCAAAAGTTGAATTGGACCAGATGATGTTTTTGGATATTGAGGCTAGATAGGATCCCTAGGAGCTGGAGGAATTTATTGAGAATTTTCTGGAATAAAAAAAATGGGGTTGCTTCACAATGGACAGATTCTGGTCAGAAACAAAATAATTATTCTGGCCAAAATTTTCCATTGGGCAATAAGATATTTTTGGAGGATATGGAATCCTATGATGATGAGAAGATGAGGAAAAAGTTTGGGAATTAATTGACCACCCAAACTATAGGTTGCTTCACAACCCATAGTGATGACCTAAATTCCCAAATTAAGAAAATGATTTTAGTGAAAAGATTAAATATTGGAAAAATTGTCCAGGAGAGCATGGAAGGGTTTTATCAAGATGATAAAGGTTTTGGGATGCTTGAAGAAAATTTTAACAAGACAGAGGTCAACTCAACTAAAAAGGTTTTGAAAACCAACTGAATTGCAAATACAACCCAGATGTTTTTGAAAAGAAAAGGTTGCCAAAATCAGGGTGTCACAACTCGGTGACCAACTCGGTGACACCGAAGTATAAAACTCGGTAGTACCGAAGTGACCAAAAGGCAGTAACTTTTGAATCTCGGTGAGACCGATAAATAACTCTCGGTGGTACCGATTAGGTGACCAATGGTCAGATTGCACAACTCGGTGACGCCGATCCAAAAAACTCGGTAAGACCGATTTTATGAAACGAGGTAACAAAAAGTTGGCAAGCTGAACTCGGTGGCACCGATGCAGAATCGGTTGCACCGAAGGGCTAGGGTTTGGCATGGGTCTGTCTGAGTTTGGGAATTGGTGGGACTGAGTGGGAATTGTTGGTCGCACCGATTTTCATGATAGGCTTGGACAGACTTTTGTGGAAGAGTTTGTGGGTGTTTTTGGTGACTATCACTTGTGCACGTGGAGCATCTTGTTCACCAACAGTACCTTACCCCCTTTTAATAGTATTGGCTTTCCTACGGACTCAAAGTGATTTCTCACAAAGTAAAATGTAAAGTCCTCTAGCTTGAAGCTTTGCCAATCCATTTCCTTGCATCTTGGGGTTTCTCCACAATCCTTTTGCCAACCTATCATTGAACTTTTCCTGAAATATACTTAGTGGAAACATTAGTTCAATGACATATATGTTGTTATTAATTACGAAAACCACCAAGGGAGTAAATGTGCTTTCAATCTCCTCCTTTTTGGTAATTAATGACAACATATAGATCAAAGCTTCGACATATGATATA
The DNA here is from genome assembly GCA_039707655.1 of Elymus sibiricus. Classification (NCBI taxonomy): domain Eukaryota; kingdom Viridiplantae; phylum Streptophyta; class Magnoliopsida; order Poales; family Poaceae; genus Elymus; species Elymus sibiricus. Next base: position 166,507,813 of record CM077667.1, read on the forward strand.
ATCAATGAATATAATCATCGCTTTGAGAAGTATGTGATAAGCAAGAGCTCCCCCTAAATTTGGGCATTATTTTGAATTTGCGTTTCAATGCAAATGCACAATCGATTAGGTACATGGGGCACTCTTTCATGTCACGTACAACTTGATGACATCTGACATCTCTGACCATGTGAAATACATTATAGATGAGAGGATAGGATTGATTCATCACAAAATTGCTGAAGATTTTCAAAGGTTTGAACAAAGAAATTCCTAGATATAGCTTTCAGCAAAAAGGGATTTCGGTGTCACCGAGTCAAAAGTTTTGGTACCACCGAGACACACACAACTCTTCACAGAAACTTGGCAGCAATTTCGGTCGCACCGAAAATTGCCACTCGGTTTCACCGAGACTGTCCTCAGTAGTCCAAAACAAAATCGGTAGAGCCGATTTTTCTGACTTGGTATCACCGAGATTCAGTTTTGCGGATGGCTAGGCCTAAAAATCATTCGTTCGCTAAGCTAATGAGATTTCTAGAGGATTGAGAGGATTGCAATCACTGGATTATCGATAAAAGTTACTCTAATGCGCATGAATCGGAAGGGGAGCGCAAAGAGGGCCGGATCCATACCCTAACTCGATGAAGGATCCGCTAAGGCGACGACGGCAGTGAAGTTTCCGTCGGCGGCGGCGATTCCCAATGGCGGAGGCGCACGGGGAGGCAAGGGCGACGACCAAGTGGTCCGGAGAGGCAGCTTAGGGTTGGAGGAAACAGACTTTTGCAGTTGAATATCAAAAGTCGGGCCCGCCAGGTAATATACCCTTTGCTGTCGGTGACACCGGTTCGAAATTGTCGGTGCCACTGAGTTTCTCAACTGTCAGTTGAAAGGGAAACTCGGTGTAACCAAGAATAAGGAATCGGTGTTACCGAGGTTGAAATCCAGATCAACCCTAGGCATTTGGTGAGACCGAGATTTTGGTATTAGTTCCACCGAGATGCACTTGGGAGGTTTTAATGGTCAGTCCTGTCTCGATACGGGACTTCGAGTGCTCCTCACACAGAGAGATCGAAAAGTACTTGTTCAAATTTTGTGATGCAGCAAAAATGGAATATGAGACGAGAAAGCATAGATAGCTATAGAGTGGTCCTAGGCATTCTTGTCCATCCAATTGGCAAAAGAGAAATCAAAAACCAAATAGCAACAATTGGATGTCCACGAATGAGTAAAGAAATGCAGACCAACATGCTCACACAATAAGATGTCAAATGAAATCATGGCAAACATGCACATACATACTTGCATCTATCAAGCATTTTGGCGATGACGGAGTCATCTATATATGAGTATATTGACATAGGAGTCAAGTAAGAATACTTGATCATAGGTCATACTCATCGTTTAAGCACAAGTGGGGTTACCACTTTTACATAAAGTATTTAATGTTGTCACATACTATGAGATGCTTTAACTCAAGTCTTAGACTAAGGCTCCCCCTTGATGTGACATCCCCCCATAGGAGGGATAAACTAACCTTGGGTTTGTCGTAGAAGACTTCATGTTGGTGAGGTAGTCATGGATGCTCAAGGTTGATGAAGAGCACCAAGAGTTGGGAGCATCCTTGTTGTTTCCTTACTCTTCTCACCTACATGGGTTAGTCCCAACACACAAGAGACAAATACAAGGATATCTATGAACATGGAGTGCAAAGCATACATGATGATGTCCATGGATTTGTTGATTACCTTGTCCCTTGCTTACCTTTGAGGGAATGTGTGACTCCTTGAACTATTGCATGATGTTGATGTTGATTGCAACTAGTTCTTTCCAATAATGAATGTGAGTGAATTTCATTGGCGGAGTCACCCCTCAAGAACTTCTCTAGTTCTTCTTCTTGGGGACCCACATCAACTTGATGGGGATCCTTGGTGTTGAAGTGGCACTTGTAGAAGTTGAGCTTGAAGTAGCCTTGGGAAAACACTCCACCAAAGCTTGGGATTCATCTTCATATGAGTCAAGGTCCTCTTGAAGCTTGTCCTGGCCCTTGAGCTTGTGGTCTTGTGGTGGAAGGTCATCTTGAGTGTTTGTTCCCTTGGGAAGAGTATGTTCATACTTCTCCCTTTGAGGAACAAACTTGGGCTTGGGGTATTGACCTTCTTCCCATTCAACTCCATTTGCGTTGAAGTAGCCAATGCCATGGTTCTTCCGGTATCCTCCGTGCTTGCGAACAATCTCCTCAAATTGCTTACACCCGGCAAGACTCTTGTAGATACATTTCTCTATAATCCCTTTCAATAAATTATTTTCTTGCTCAAGTGTAATTTGGCTAAGAGAATCATCATTAGTGGAATCAATAGAACTACTAGAAGCAACATCATTAGATTTAGCATTTTTATTGTTGCTACTAGATGAAGAACCTTTCTTGCCTTTGTTACTAGTTTGTCTAGGTTTAACTTGTGGCATGAATGTAGACAAGAGTAATCGTTTGCCTAGATAAGATCAAGTCTTATTTCGGAGATCGCCATTGATACCTTTAAGAAACTCATGTTCTTGCTCCGAGGTGAGCTTCTCGAAGCGTAGATTCTCATGAGTCCTTACAAGCTCTCTATGATCTTCTAGAGTAGATTCATGGGCTAACTTAAGAGTGTTTAATTCTTTAGTTAGTTGTTCTATTTTCATCTTATTATCATCAAGCGACTTATCTTGACTAGCATGAAAATTATCAAGTTCATTTTCACTAACATCACTAGTTTTATCAAAGAGCAAGTCATCATCACCAAGTAAATCATCTTCATCACTATTGAAATCAAGATACTCGGGTTGTGATACATTGGGGCCTTTAGCCATGAAGCAACTTCCACTCCCTTCATTTGGTGAATCAAATAGATCATAGGAGTTGGTAGTCACTAGTGCAATTCGGGCAATACCTTCATCTTGACTATAGTCGGAGTTGGAGTGATAGCTTCTCTCGGAGTTGTTGTCGGATTTGGAGCCAGAAACCCATTCACCAACATGGGCTTGATGTCTTCTTCTTGAGTAGCTCTTGGTGTACTTGTCCTTCTTCTCCGAGTCCCTACTTCTCCTTGAGGGTCTTCGTTCATAACGATCATCTCTACTCCTTCTCTCTCTTTGAGGCGATTCATTCCTTGAGCTTCGTCTTCTAGGTGACTCTTCTCTTCATTTGTAGGGAGCCGTGCCCTCATTGGAGTAGTGTCCGGGCTTCCCACAATTGTAACAGTTTCAGTCACGACTTGACGAACGCTTCTCTTCATATCTTGAGTTGGAGCTTCATTCTTTGCCTCTATTCTTGTAGAACTTGTTGAATTTCTTGACCATGAGGCTTATCTCTTCATTGGTGACAAGGTTGTCGCTTGAAGTTGCGGGAGCATCACTTGTGGCTTTGTAAGCACCGCTAGACTTGTTGTGAAGCTCTTCTTTGTCTTTAAGTGTCATCTCATGAGAAAAAATCCTTCCAATGACTTCCATAGGCTTGAGATCTTTGTAGTTGGGCATCATTTGGATCAATGTGCACACGGTGTCGTATCTCTCATCCAAAGCTCTAAGTATCTTCTTGATGATGAATTTGTCAGTCATTTATTCGCTTCCTAAGTCGGCAATCTCATTGGTGATGAGAGCTAGCCTAGAGTACATCTTTGCGACTCCTTCACCATCCTTCATCTTGAACTTGTCAAGCTGACTTTGAAGAACATCTAACTTGGATTCTCTCACGGATTCGGTACCTTCATGCATATCAACAAAAGTATCCCAAATCTCTTTTGTATTCTCAAGATGGCTGATTTTGTTGAATTCTACGGGGCATAGGCAGTTGAAGAGAATGTCACATGCTTGAGCGTTGTATTGCAACATCTTCAATTCATCCGCGGTCGCTTCACGATCTAGTTCCTTTCCATCACCAAAGAATGCACCTTGCAAGCCAACTCGAACAACAACCCAAACGGCGGGGTTATGACCAAGAATATGCATTTTCATTTTGTGCTTCCAACTAGCAAAATTTGTGCCATCAAAGTACGGACCTCTACGGTGATAATTTCCCTCACTAGACGCCATACTCTCCTAGGTTGTGAGACCAATGCCATGGAGACCAAAGCTCTGATACCACTTGTAGGATCGAAAGTATGTCTAGAGGGGGGGGTGATTAGACTACTTGACCAAATAAAGGTTCTACCTTTTCCCAATTTTAAGTGTTGGCAGATTTTAGCAATGATAGCAAGTCAAATACACCCTACACATGCATGTCTAAGAGTATAGCAGCGGAAAGTAACAACAAGCATATGTAGTAGAGGGTAGGAAGGAAGATCAAATGCAATTTGTAGACACGAAGATTTTTCCCGTGCTTCTGATAGGTGGTGCTATCGTACGTCCATGTTTATGGAGTCTTCAACCCACGAAGGGTAACGGTCGCGAGAGTCCACGGAGGGCTCCACCCATAAGGGTCCACGAAGTAGCAACCTTGACTATTCCATAACGGCTTCCGTCCACGAAGGACTAGCCTCACTATGGGTAGATCTTCACGAAGTAGGCGATCTCCTTGCCCGTACAAACTTCTTGGTTCAACTCCACAACATGAAGTAGGAGGCTCCCAAGCGACACCTAACCAATCTAGGAGGCACCACCATACAAAAGGTAATAGGCCCGGTAATGTCGATGAACTCCTTGCTCTTGTGCTTCAAGATGATAGACTTCTCAACACACAATCAATCTCTCACAAATTTGGCTATGGTGGAAGAGATTGATTTGGTGGAAAGCAACTTGGGGAGGCTAGAGATCAAGATTCATATGGTAGGAATGGAATAGCTTGATCTCAACACATGAGTAGGTGGCCCTCTCTTAGAAAATTGGATGGGGCAAGTATGGAATAGTTTTGAGTGCTTCTCTTTTGAGTGGGTGTTGGTGAAGGGGTATATATAGGCATCCCCAAAAATCCAACCGTTACACCTAAAGTGACCAACTCGGTGACACCGAAGTATAAAACTCGGTGGTACTGAAGTGACCAAAAGGCAGTAACTTTTGAATCTCGGTGAGACCGATACATAACTCTCGGTGGTGCCGATTAGGTGACTAACGGTCAGATTGCACAACTCGGTGACGCCGATCCAAAAAACTCGGTAAGACCGATTTTATGAAACGAGGTAACAGAAAGTTGGCAAGCTGGACTTGGTGGCACCGATGCAGAATCGGTTGCACCGAAGGGCTTGGGTTTGGCATGGGTCTGTCTGAGTTTGGGAATTGGTGGGACCGAGTGGGAATTGTTGGTAGCACCGATTTTCATGATAGGCTTGGACAGACTTTTGTGGAAGAGTTTGTGGGTGTTTTTGGTGACTATCACTTGTGCACGTGGAGCATCTTGTTCACCAACAGTAGCTTACCCCCTTTTAATAGTATTGGCTTTCCTATGGACTCAAAGTGATTTCTCACAAAGTAAAATGTAAAGTTTCCTTGCTTGAAGCTTTGCCAATCCATTTCCTTGCATCTTGGGGTTTCTCGACAATCCTTTTGCCAACCTATCGTTGAACTTTTCCTGAAATATACTTAGTGAAAACATTAGTTCAATGACATATATGTTGTTATTAATTACCAAAACCACCAAGGGAGCAAATGTGCTTTCATTTTCCCGTCATCAGATTCTGGCACGCCCTGTGGTACATATTTCTCCCCTCATCTTTGAATTCCAACATAGGACTGCAACATATGAATTTCCATAGTACATAAAGCATAAACATTATGTACACATATGCAAAAAGAAAAATATAGACGAAGAAAAATAATATATGGTTTTGTTTATTTTGAAGGTATGGAGGGACAAGTCCAGCAGTTTGTCACTCTCTGCTTTGGTGACCTCTGGTTGGATGTAACGATTGGCCCACTTGTGGCCTCGGTTAGCAAGAGTTTGGAAACAACAGCTGCATCTCGGCCTGGGCCTGAAGAAAAGGAAATATCGTCTGCACTAAAAGAAGGGTTTATTCCTGTTCTCACAAAGTCATGAAAGAGAAGGATGCGTGCAGCTGCGAGGGCATCTAAGGATCAGCAGGCACGGAAAGTTGCTTCAGCTACTTCACTCCCTCTTGGTTTCATAAGGATGTCACCTACCAAGGTCACAAGTCATGAAGTACCATCAAAGGTTGTTCGCATGACACCTGAGGAGTGGCCCGTTCTTGCAAAACGAACGGGGCCATCTCCTTCGACTGCACCAACTAAAGTCGCAGTGCCCCTTACACCTTCAAAACTTAAGGTGGGCGCACGTGAAGGGATGGGAGAAAAATCATATAAGTCTATCCCAAGCCCTGCAAGAACGGCTCAAAGGGCCTCCTCCGTGGATAAAGGAAAAGCTGTAATGGTGGAGGGCACCGAATCTTCTTCACAGGGAGGATCCACTCGTCCAAGAAATCAACTTCGTGTTGATGCACCTGAATTTATCCCCACAATGGGCTATAATCCCATTGGACCATGCTTAGTGGGTGAGCCAAGCAATAAACGCTCGCTCCAATGGCAGGGGGTGTTTGTCAATTCAGATGACTTCCATGCTGGTCATGTGGATCCAACTGCTTCAGTATCTGATCCTTTGTCCTCATCAGTGCCAGCACCAAGACCATCATTTGAGGGTTCATTTGATCCAGCACGCCTCCATCGTCGACGACAAAGGGCTCACCGTGCATGGCTTGATTTTCCTGTGGCAACTGACAGAAATATGACAAATCAGCAATGAAAGCAAGTGGCATACCCCATCAGTAATAGAGATGGGAAGACTAATGCAAGAATCCGTGGAGGGAGCCATGCGAGCTTCCATGCATCATCACACACAATGTCTGCCAAGTTTTGAAGGAGATACTTCCAGGTTGCTCTATCTCCACTGATAATGTTGGTGGCGCCATCATGCGACGCGTAGAAACTCTCTCAAAGTGGCCAGAATATGAAGAGTTTGTGAAGGCAGATTCACGAAGGCAAGAATATGTGAAGCAGCCGCTCATGCACGCAAAAAAGCGGGCTGCCCTGAAGCAAAGAGAGATGGCAGTACTAGCTGATTCAGGGTATAGCAGAATACAAGGAAGACATTCTCCATCGACAAGCCAACACAGTGGAGGACAACGGGTCAAAAAGAGGACAAGTGTAGTGAAGAACACCACCACAACCCTCGCTCCATGGCCAGCTCATAAGAAAATCTTAGGTAAAACATTTGAAGTATTCAACGCAATGCCAGTCAGTGTCAAAGTGACGACAGACAACAGTAGTGAGACCTCCTCTGCCTCAACACATTTTAAGAGGAAGAAGCCACGCAAAACTGTTGTAGAAGGTCCACGTCGTAAGACGTGAAGCCAAAAGGGATCAGATTATGAAGAACTGGGGTCAAGCTGTGGCGGGTCATACAACCCCATATCGGATAGTACTCCATGTCCTTCTGAAAACGAGATGGAACTTCATCATGGTGCAGAGCATACAGAGCAAGTCTTAACGGCTAATGAAACTCATTCGGTTGAGGAACAACTACTCAACCTCACAGCTGCGCTTCAACAAAAAGAAGACGAGCTGGCAGCCCTTCGTGTTCAGATGAGCAATAACCAGAACAAGGGAAATGAAGGAGATGCTGGAGTGAGTGCTAGTAGCCAACAAGGCGGTTCCGCACTTAGCCTTGAGGCGATTCAAAGAATGATTCTTGAAGGTGTAAAGAGCCAGCTAATGCAAACCCAATATTCTATGTGGCTAGGGTATGTCAAACCGTACCCACCTAACGTAGACATGGTTCCCTTCCCAAAAAATTATAGGCAACCGCAGTTTAGCAAATTTAACGGGAGTGGGTCTCCTCATGAACATATTGCCCACTTTCTGGCAGCTTGTCAGGATAGAGCTCACAACGGAGCACTCCTCCTCAGGCAGTTCGTGCAAACACTATCTGGGCCTGCCTTCACTTGGTACATCAAGCTAGCTCCGAGTTCCATAAAGACTTGGGAACAAATGCAAAATTCATTTCTCGAGCGATTTTATAGCACGCAGAGGACTGTGGGCATCACTGAGTTGACCCAGACAGAACATGGGTTTAACGAGAAGGCGGCTGATTTCATAAACAGATGGAGAAATCTAAGTCTTCATTGCCCACAGCCAATCACCGAGCCCGAAGCGGTGCGTATGTGTACGAATAATCTTCGCTCAGAAGTGGCTATATAGCTGCAAGGAGTGAGACCCATCACAGTTGAAGAATTAGCGTCAAAAGCTATAGACATAGAAAATTATATGCAGTTGATTGCTCGGCGAACAAAGATGACACTTAACAAGCCTATGGAGAAAGGTGCGCAGCGAGAAAAATTGCCGATGAAGCCCAAATCAGTGCAAGCTATGGAAGCGACAACGGCAAGATCTCAGTTTCATCCTGGAAGAACACCTATGAGGAACCAAGGACGGAAAGATCCACAAGTTGGTAGGAGGCCGACTCTCACCGAACGACAAAACAGGGAGTACTCCTTCCCTGTAGAAGAAATTCATGATCTTTTCAGAGGCTTACAGGAGCTAAAACTTATAGAGCTCCCTAAACCAATAAGGCCGGAAGAAGCCAATATGTTTAATGCACCAAATTTCTGTCCTTACCACTGCATATTAGGTCATACACTTGATGATTGCTTTTTGGTAAAAATATCATCCAGAAGATGACTGATGAGGGGACCATTGATACGGACCTTCTCAAAAGTTTAAAGAAAGGGAAGAAGATGGCTACAGCAAATGTTGCCACTCTTCAAGATAGCTCGGTGAGTTGTGCACCTTCAAATATGAGGCCAACTTATGATGATATGATGTTTTCATCAGGATATGAACTTACTCCAATAATCTCTCCAGGCTTCATCTCACACCACGGTCGATAACCCACAAGTATAGGAGATCGCAACAGTTTTCGAGGATAAAGTATTCAACCCAAATTTATAGATTCGACACAAGGGGAGCCAAAGAATACTTGAGAGTATTAGCAGTTGAGTTGTCAATTCAACCACACCCAGAGATAAATATCTGCAGCAAAGTGATCAGTAGCACAGTAATATGATAGGTTTGAGAGTAGTAGCAATGGTAACGGCAGCGGTAACAGTAGTAGCAATAGTTTTGTAGCAGTAGGAACAGCAGCAACAGCAGTAGTAACTTAGCAAGAACTATAAGTGGAAAGATCAGATCGGTAACTCATTGGATGATATTCATCATATAACAGTCATAACCTACGGCGATACAGGACTAGCTCCAGTTCATCAATGTAATGTAGGCATGTATTCCGTAAATTGTCATACGTGCTTATGGAAAAGAACTTGCATGACATCTTTTGTCCTACCCTCCCGTGGCAACGGGGTCCATAAGGAAACTAAGGGATATTAAGGCCTCCTTTTAATAGAGAACGGGAAAAAAGCATTAACACATGGTGAATACATGAACTCCTCAAACTACGGTCATCACCACGAAGTATCCCAAATATTGTCACTATGGGGTTGACGGATCATAACACGTAATAGGTGCATATGACTAGGCAAGATCAGATCAAGAACATAGATATAGAGATGATAACATAAACGGTTCAGATCTGAAATCATGGCACTCGGGCCCTAGTGACAACCATTAGGCATAGCAAAGTCATAGCAACATCAATCTCAGAACATAATGGATACTAGGGATCAAGCCCTAACAAAACTAACTCGATTACATGAATCTCATCCAACTCCTCACTGACCAGCAAGCCTACGAAGGAATTACTCACTCCCGGTGGGGAGCATCATGGAAGTGGCGATGGAGAAAGGTTGATGATGACGAAGACCGAAGATTCCCCTCTCCAAAGCCCCAAACGGGCTCCAGATCTAGCCTCCCGATGAAGAACAGGAGGTGGCGGCGGCTCCGTCTCGTGAAGCGCGATAATTATTTCTCTCCTCTTTTTTTCTGGAAAAATAGGAATTTATAGTGGCAGAGATAGGTCAAGTGGGGCCCCGACACTACTAGAAAAAGGCTTATCCCCAATATCTCTACTAGTGGTGCACCATGATGGTGGTGCGCCACTGCTATATAGCAGTGGCGCACCAGAATCAGGTGCGCCATTGCTATTTTTTTTTACTAATGGCGCACCACTTGAGCAGTGCGCCATTGCTATTTTTTTTGTCCATCCGCCCCCCACCAGACATAGCAATGGCGCACCACACCTAGGTGCGCCACTGCTATGCTACATAGCAGTGGCGCACCTAGGTGTGGTGCGCCATTGCTATGTCTGGTGGGTGTGTGCGCACCAGGGAGGGTGCGCCATTACTAACGTCTCACACACACACACAAACACACCCCACCACACACACACAAGCACCCCACCCCCCCCCCCCCCCCCCCCCCCGTGGATCGCCTTTTCAGTTAAAAAAGAAAATAAAATGATAAAAGATTCAAAAAAATTCAAAAAAATAGATGCCCATGTGTTATGTGTTCTAGTTGTTAGGAAAATTAACAAACATGAATTTTGAATTTTTTTGCAAAATGCCGCCGTGTTTCGGTAAAATGGCCTTAACTTTTGCATACGACCTCCGATGAAAAAGTTTTTTATATGAAAAAGCATCTACTCAAAAAGTTACATCCGAATTCAACCGGCTATGCTCGTTATCGATTTTTTAGAATCCTCAAAAACCTAACAGAAAAAAAGTTACGATGCTTTTAAGATCTGGAGGCAAAAAAATAAAAAAAATTAGCAATGGCGCACCAGTGCATAGTGCGCCACTACTATTTTCCCGCCTTCAAAATTCAAAAAAATTTAAAAATAGCAATGGCGCACCACACCGAGGTGCGCCACTGCTATGGTACATAGCAATGGCGCACCTAGGTGTGGTGCGCCATTGCTATGTCACAGCGCTTATAAATCCCTCTGCCCACCCACCACCGGCTCCCTCTCGATCTTATCCTCTTTGACCACCACCATGGCGCACCTAGATGCATCCTGCGCACGCTCCAGCAGCCGGCGCCTTGTGCTCGCCGGAGTCCGACGCGGTGAGCGAGCCACCGGAGCTGCACCCTCCTCCTCCTCCTCCTCTTCTTCTTCCTCCTCCTCCTCCTCCTCTTCTTCCTCCTCCTCCTCCTCTTCCTCTTCTTCCTCCCCCCTCCTCCATCTACAGCTACGGGGTGGTGCAGATGGAGCTCATCACGGGGAGGAGGCTGGTGGAGACGGCGGCATTCGGGGCTGGGTCAGGGAGAAGATCCGGAGCAACACCGTGGAGGAGCACCTGGACCCGCTCGTCGGCGGCGGCTGCGCGCACATCAGGGAGGAGATGCTGCTCATGCTCTGCACCGCCAAGCTGCCGAGGGACAGACCCTCCATGCGCGACGTGCTCACCATACTCGAAAACGAAAATTATTAATTAGAAAAAAGGAAAAAATGCAAAAAAATGGTGCCAGATCTAGATCCAGATTCAAATTTCAAAAATTTACCTGTGGCGCACCTACATTTCTACTAATGGCGCACCTCACCGAAATAACAGTGGCGCACCCATAGGGGATGCCATTGGCGCACCAGTACGGGATACCAGTGGCGCACCCTAGGGATATCAATGGCGCACCGGGTGGTGCGCCACTGGTATTTGGATTAGTAATGGCGCACCAGAGGTGCGCCATTACTAACCATTACTAGTGGTGTGGTAATAGTGGTGCACCCATGGTGCGCCATTAATACCCATATGTGGTGCGCCACTAATGTGCTTTTTTCTAGTAGTGCGAGGTGCCCACCACCCACCAGGGCACGCCGGGAGGGGGCTGGCGCGCCCTGGTGGGTGCTGCGCACCCTGGCCCCCTCTCCGGTGGTTTCTGGCTCCAGTATTTTTATATTTTCCAGAGTAAATCTCCAAAAAGTTTCGTTCCATTCCGAGAACTTTTATTTCTGCACAAAAACAACACCATGGCAACTCTGCTGAAAACAATGTCAGTCCGGGTTAATTCCATTCAAATCATGCAAATTAGAGTCCAAAACAAGGGCAAAAGAGTGAGGAAAAGTAGATGCGTTGGAGACGTATCAACTCCCCCAAGCTTAAACATTTGCTTGTCCTCAAGCAATTCAGTTGAAAAACTGAAAGTGATAAAGAAAAACTTTTATGAACTCTTTTGTTCTTGTTTACATATATATGCTTAAGTAGCACCCAGGTTTTCAGCAAAGATTATGACTAACCATGTCAACAATAACTCTTAGGAATTATATTTACTCATATCAATAACAGAAGCAACTAGCGAGCAATAATAAGATATCTCAAGCGCCAACATTTTGTCAAAACAATCGTGATAAAATATGACAATAGTGGTATCTCGCTAGCCCTTTCTGAGACCACAAAACATAAATGCAGAGCACCTCCAAAGTTCAAGCAGTGACTAAACATTGTAATTCATGGTAGAAAAGATCCAGTCATGCTGCACCCAACATCAACTATACACAATGCATGAGGATGAAAATAGTGCTCTCAGGTCTGGCGCTTATTTGAGAAGGTGATGACTCAACATAAAAGTAAATAGATAGTCCCTTCGCAGAGGGAAGCATGGATTTGCAGCGGTGCCAGAGCTCAAAGTTTAAAACAGAGATAGATATAATTTTGGGAGGTACACCCTTCCTGTCAACGTCACGACCAAGAGTTATCAATATCTTCCATTCTAAACAAATTAGCGGCGGTTCCCAAGCGGTAAAAGTAAAGGTTTACTCCCCCTCCACCAACAGTCACACTCCACGGCGAGCCGCATCCACGGGTACCGTCCAAACCAACAACATTCCGGGGGGAGTTTTGTTTAATTATTTTTGATTTTTGATTTTGGGACTGGGAATCCCTATTACCGCCCCACTCGTGTAAGGAAAAGTGAATAAACACTCGTCATGAGAATAACCCGCTTAGAATGGAAGATACTGAGCGCCCCCTATCGCTCCATGAGCGGTCCAGGCACACAAAATAGGTGTTCATTTGAAATTTTAGAGGTGGCACATGCAAATTTACTTTGGAACGGCAGGGTAATACCGCATATAGGTAGGTATGGTGGACTCATCTGGCATAACTTGGTTTAAGGGTTTTGATGCACAAGCAGTATTCCCGCTTAGTACAGGCGAAGGCTAGCAGTTAGATTGAGAAGCGGCCAGCTAGAGAGCGAAAACGGTCATGAACATGCATTACATATAATCAACATTGAATACTAGCATGAGTAGGATATGGAAACCATGAACATAAATATCATGAAGGCTATGTTGGTTTTGATTCAACTACATGCGTGAACATGTGCCAAGTCATGCCACTTGAAATATTCAGAGGAGGATACCATACCATCATACCGCATCACAACCATTTTATGCATGTTGACACCCAAGATAAATCATTATCCACTCCTAGCTACCTAAGCATGGCATGAACAACTATAATCTCTAATGGTCATTGCAAAAATGTTTGATCATAATGAGCTGAATCAAGGGATACTAGGTTAAACATATTTACAAAAACAAAAACAAGTTGAGTTCATACCCGCCTTTCTTTGCCACAGTCAATTCATCAAATGTCGTCATTATTGCCTTTCACTTGCACGACCGAATGATAAGAGAATAATAATAGTGCAAGAATGTCGTGGACTAATCTGAAATCTGCAAACATTTTATTCAAGAGGAGAAGACAAGGTAATATGGGTTCTTTGTTAGGTAAACAATGATGCAGGTGAGAACCACTCAACAATTTCATCGTGGTCTTCTCCTCGGTACAACTCAAGTAAAAAGAAAAGGATTTCAGAGAAACACACTGAAATAGTTTTTGTTTTTTCTTGAAGGAAGCAAATTAAAGAGGAAAAACAAAAACGAGAAAAACTATTTACACGGGATAGATCCCAACAAGTAAAAGAAGATGCGAGAAATCTTTTTGGGTTTTCTTTTAATGCAACAATTAAACTAAGCTAGAAAGAAAAACTAAAAAGAACTGGGAATTTTTTTTGGGTTTTCTCAAGGTTTTTAAAACACACAAGGAGAAAGCGAGAAAACAAATCTAACATGGATATTACAATGAAAAAGTATGAACACCGACAACTGGAATGAAATGTGCGAACATGAATGTAATGTTGGTGGAAATACGTACTCCCCCAAGCTTCGGCTTTTGGCCTAGCTTGGTAATCACCATTCGTAGTAGCCGTCCGGTCCCAGGTCGTAGTGAGGTGGAGGCGGCAGCTGAGCATCCCACACCTGGTGCTCCTCCTCAGCGGCTGCTAGGTTGTTCCGATAAGCTGTAATGTCATCTCGCATAATCATGTATCCGTTCCTGGCAATAGGGTCAAACAAAGCAGGCGCTGGCAAAGGGATAACACCACGTGTTTCCTTGCTAAATCCTAAGTTATAGTGAATGTCACGTGGAGAGTCAGTTACATCGAGAAAATGGTGAGCATACAGTGTCTTATGATCGAGGTAAACTCGGGGTAAGAGGTAATCATGTGAGCGAAAGGGGATTTTAAAGTGGTTCGCTAAGCGAGTAGCATAAATACCACCATGAATCTTTCCCTTAGTAGTTTTATTTAGCTGTAAGCGCCGGGCAATAATAGCTCCCATACTAAAGGTGTGATCATCATAAAGTGCACGACGTAAAATAGCGAGGTCAGGAGCACTGAGTGAGCTGGCCTTCTCCCTAGCGCTGAAACACTTAGTGATGACTAAGGCGAAATAATGTACTGAAGGAAACTGTAAGCTAATAGAAGTGGCCTTCGACATGCCTCTATCCTCATCCACGGTTAATGCGGGGAGAAAATCCTCAAACTCACATGGCCTAGGTTCTCTCAAGTCCCCATCAGAAGGGATCAGAATATGTTACAGAAGTCGGTTAGTGACATTCTGTGAGTTTCAGCATAAAGGTTAAAGTCTACTTTAGGAGGATTGTTTCTCGCTAAATAATTAAAACTTTGTGCAAAGGAATTTCTAAGGATGTGATATTGGTCACACTTATCTGCGAGGAACTTGGTTAACCCAGCGTTTGCGACAAACTGAGCGAACTCTTGGTGGATCTCGGCCTCCTCCAAGAAGGCATCATGCGGCCATTCACACGGCCGCACCTCCACCTTTCTTGAATTGTGAAGGTCATTATCCGATGATTCCCCAATAACTCCCTTGGCACTTTTCTTGGAGGAGAACTTCCTAAAGATATTCATTTTATTCCTATAAAAATTCTGAAAAAATTTAGTCCACAAAAATTTGTCAATAAAACTTTGTAAGATTGTTAGCAACTACTCCCTAGCATGCATAGAGGCCATATTGAGCATTCAAACTACTTAGAACTCTAAGAATTCAACATGCAAGCTCATCTACAGCAGCACCAAGAGTACCTAATTACTCTGAAAATAACCCACTAAAACAAAAACTAATTGGAGCAATGGAGGAGTCGCATACCAAGTAGCAATCCCTCCAAACAGTTTCGGAAACGGAGCTTCGAGCAAAGAGATCGAAATCTGCGGGTTTGAGAGCAAGAACCCGAAAATGGTGGCTGTGGTGATTTTTTGCTGGAGGTAGGTGACAATGTGGGCTAAAGAGATAATTGAGGGGGCCTACGTGGGGGCCACCACCCACAAGGGCGCGCCTAGGGGGTGCTGGCGCGCCCTGGTGGGTGTTGAGCACCCTGTGGCTTCCCCTTTGGTGTTATTTGCACCAAAATTCTTAAATATTTAGGAAAAATTCATGTTAAATTTTCAGGGCATTCTGGGAATTTTTATTTTTGGGCTATTCTTTTTATTGCACGGAGAAAACAGAAAACAGGATAAACATGGCATTTTATTTTATTTGACTAACTAAAACAGAAAATAAAATGTGGGAGTAGAGAGTTGTGCTTACTAGATTCATCGATGTCATACCTCTCAAAAATGATTCATTAATAAGGTTGACCAAGTCTTATTAACAACCACTTCCGATTAGCATGAAACCGAATAACTTTCGTAAAACACTAAGTTACCTCAATGGGGATGTGCATATATATCCCTTACAATAAGTATATCATATTTCTTCTTGGCAGTAGGTAGAGGTAATTGGAAACTTCCAATAGTGATGGTTGGAGATTCTTCAATAACATTTATACCATTCACTTGAAATTGTCTCTTCGGAAAGTGCACCGTGTGCTCATCAGCATTAATATGAAAAGTGACTTTGCTTTTATTGCAATCAATAACAGCCCCTGCAGTATTCAAAAAGGGTCTACCAAGGATAATCGACATGTTGTCGTCCTCGGGCATCTCAAGAATAACAAAGTCCGTTAAGATAGTAACATTTGCTACAACAACGGGCACATCCTCACAAATACCAATAGGTATGGCTGTTGATTTGTTAGCCATTTGCAATGATATCTCAGTAGGTGTGAGTTTATTCAAATCAAGCCTCTTATATAAGGAGAAAGGCATAACACTAACACCGGCTCCCAAATCACACAAGGTAGTTTTAACATAGTTTCTTTTGATGGAGCAAGGTATAGTTGGTATTCCAGGATCTCCAAGTTTTTTAGGTACTCCATCCTTAAAAGAATAATTAGCAAGCATGGTGGAGATTTCAGCTTTAGGTATTTTTCTTTTATTAGTGATGATGTCTTTCATAAACTTTGCATAAGGGGCCATCTTCAAAATATCAGTCAAACGGGTACGCAAAAAGACTGGCCTAATCATTTCAGCAAAGCTCTCAAATTCCTCATCATCTTTTTTCTTAGATGGCTTAGGTGGAAATGGCATGGGTTTCTGAACCCATGGCTCTCTTTCTTTACCCTGTTTCCTAGCCACAAAGTCTTTCTTAGCATAACGTTTATTTTTAGGTTGTGGGTTATCAAGATCAGGAGCATGCTCTATTTTAACATCATTATTTGGTTCTCTATCATTACTAGGTTGAGCATCATCATGAACAACATCATTATCATTTTCATTATCACTAGGTTGATGTTCACTACCAGACTGAGTTTCAGCATCAGAAATAGAGACATCATTATTATCAAGAGGTTTTTGTGTCTCAGGTTAACTAGAGGTATGCAAAGTCCTATCATTTTTCTTTTTCTTTTTCTTCTTAGAAGGACTAGGTGCATGAAGATAAATTCTCTGAGAGTCTTGTTCAATTCTTTTAGGATGACCCTCAGGATAGAGTGGTTCTTGGGTCATTCTACCTCCTCTAGTTACTACTCTAGCAGCAAAGTCATGCATATTACTATTCATTTCATCAAGCAATTCTTTTTGAGACTTAGCAACTTGTTCTAATTGGGTTTGAACCATAGAGGCATGCTTTCCTACACCTCTAACATCATTACTGATTCTAAATTGCAAGTCACTCAAGCGAGCAATCATATCACAATTGTATTTCAACTGTTTCAGAACATGGGCATTGAAATGATCTTGCTTCATAATATAGTTATCAAACTCATATAAGCATTGACTAGGAGGTTTATTGTGAGGGATGTCACTTTCATTAAACTTTAATAAAGAATTTACCTCTACCACCTGTGGAGGCGGTGGTGTGTCAAGGCCATGTATTTCTTCAATAGGTGGCAAATTCTTAACATCCTCAACTTTAATACCCTTTTCCTTCATAGATTTCTTTGCCTCTTGCATATCTTCAGGACTGAGAAATAAGATACCCCTCTTCTTCGGAGTAGGTTTAGGCGGTGGTTCAGGAAGAGTCGAATCATCATAATTCTTCAATACATTATTCAATAATTCCTTAGCTTGTTCAACAGTTCGTTCCCGGAAAACATAGCCTGCACAACTATCAAGGAAGTCCCTAGAAGCATCAGTTAGTCCATTATAAAAGATATCAAGTATTTCATTTTTCTTGAGAGGATGATCAGGCAAAGCATTAAGCAACCGGAGAAGCCTCCCCCAAGCTTGTGGGAGACTCTCTTCTTCAATTTGCACAAAGATAAATATTTCCTGTAAGGCAGCTTGTTTCTTATGAGCAGGAAAATATTTTTCAGAGAAGTAGTAAATCATATCCTGGGGACTACGCACATAACCAGGAGCAAGAGTATTGTACCATGTCTTAGCATCACCCTTTAATGAGAACGGAAACAACTTAAGGATGTAATAGTAGCGGATCTTCTCATCATGAGTAAAAGGGTGGCTATATCATTCAGCTTAGTAAGGTGTGCCACTACAGTTTCAGTTTCATAGCCATGGAAAGGATCAGATTCAACCAAAGTAATTAACTCTGGGTCGACAGAGAACTCATAATCCTTATCGGTAACACAGATAGGTGAAGTGGCAAACTTTGGATCACATTTCATTCTAGCATTCAAAGTTTTTTCCTTATACTTGCATAGCAGTTTCTTAAGATCGTCTCTATCCTTGCAAGAAAGAATTTCTCTAGATATTTCCTCGTCCATAACATAACCTTCAGGTATCTTAGGCATTTCAAACTTAGCAGAACTAGGACTAATAGGAGTTTCATAATCATAATCAGTTTCATAAGCTTCATTAGTTTCAGCAATTTCATTTTCTTTAGCTCTAGCAATTTGTTCAACAAGAAATTCTCCTAGTGGCACATTATCATCAAGCATGGTACTAGCATCGTCATAAGCATCGATCATAGCAGAGGCAGCATTATCAATAACTTGCGACATATCAGGATTACTAGCATGTGAGGGTGTTGCAAGCTTACTCATAACAGAAGGTGAATCAAGTGCAGTGCTAGATGGCAGTTCCTTACCTCCCCTCGTAGTAGAGGGAAAGATCTTGGTTCTTGGATCCTTCAAATTCTTCATAGTGATAGGTTGATATAAATCCCAAGTGACTCAACAAATATTGCTATGCTCCTCGGCAACGGTCCCAGAAAAAGGTCTTGATAACCCACAAGTATAGGGGATCGCAACAGTTTTCGAGGGTAGAGTATTCAACCCAAATTTATAGATTCGACACAAGGGGAGCCAAAGAATACTTGAGAGTATTAGCAGTTGAGTTGTCAATTCAACCACACGTAGAGATAAATATCTGCAGCAAAGTGATCAGTAGCACAGTAATATGATAGGTTTGATAGCAGTAGCAATGGTAACGGCAGCGGTAACAGTAGTAGCAATAGTTTTGTAGCAGTAGGAACAGCAGCAACAACAGTAGTAACTTAGCAAGAACTATCAGTGGAAAGATCGTAGGCACTGGATCTGTAACTCGTTGGATGATATTCATCATATAACAGTCATAACCTACGGCGATATAGGACTAGCTCCAGTTCATCAATGTAATGTAGGCATGTATTCCACAAATAGTCATACGTGCTTATGGAAAAGAACTTGCATGACATCTTTTGTCCTACCCTCCTGTCGCAGCGGGGTCCATAAGGAAACTAAGGGATATTAAGGCCTCCTTTTAATAGAGAACCGGAACAAAGTATTAACACATGGTGAATACATGAACTCCTAAAACTACGGTCATCTCTGCGAAGTATCCCAAATATTGTCACTATGGGGTTGACGGATCTTAACACGTAATAGGTGCATATGACTAGGCAAGATCGGATCAAGAACATAGATATAGAGATGATAACATAAATGTTTCATATCTGAAATCATGGCACTCGGACCCTAGTAACAAGCATTAGGTATAGCAAAGTCATAGCAACATCAATCTCAGAACATAATGGATACTAGGGTTCAAGCCCTAACAAAACTAACTTGATTACATGATGAATCTCATCCAACTCCTCACCGACCAGCAAGCCTACGAAGGAATTACTCACTCCCGATGGGGAGCATCATGGAATTGGCGATGGAGAAAGGTTGATGATGACGAAGACCGAAGATTCCCCTCTCCGGAGCCCCAAACAGGCTCCAGATCTGGCCTCCCGATGAAGAACAGGAGGTGGCGGCGGCTCCGTCTCGTGAAACGCGATAATTCTTTCTCTCCTCTTTTTTTCTAGAAAAATAGGAATTTATAGTGGCGGAGATAGGTCAAGTGGGCCCCCGAGGTGCCCACCACACACCGGGGCGCGCCGGGAGGGGGCTGGCGTGCCCTGGTGGGTGCTGCGCACCCTGGGCCCCCTCTCCGGTGGTTTCTGGCTCTAGTATTTTTTATATTTTCCAAAATAAATCTCCAAAGAGTTTCGTTCCATTCTGAGAACTTTTATTTCTGCACAAAAACAACACCATGGCAATTCTGCTGAAAACAGCGTCAGTCCGGGTTAGTTCCATTCAAATCATGCAAATTAGAGTCCAAAACAAGGGCAAAAGAGTGAGGAAAAGTAGATACATTGGAGAGGTATCAACGGTCATGGGACCACGTCGCAGAGTCAGCATAAAAGAGAGGCTCACTTTCCCCGCAAATATGATGAATGGCTCAGTCTACCAGCTTCGCATGGACCCCAAGAATGGAGGGAGCAGCGGCCAAAACAGCGTGCACTACCCAGAGTGATGGAAGATGTCGCTCCTCCGCGCTTCGTGCCAAAGATATATCATCACGGGATGAAGCACATGAAGGTTCCTCCTAGTGAAGAATTCAGCGTTCTCACTATCGATGTGTTTGAGGATGATAGTGAGTCTCTTCATTTCCCTGAGGAAGATGCGCCAGAAGTGGACCAGGTCCACCTTAGATCAGGTCGCCAGTTAGCTGACCATCATCCTCCACCTAGAAAGGAGCCTAGAAACAAACATGTAACTGAGAATGAGACAATGGACACGCCCTCTAAGGTGTCAGTCAAGTATGATGTAATCTCGCATTTGAAGAAAATACCAGCTATGCTTTCTGTGTATGATGCTTTGTCTCTTTCTTCGGATTTACGTAAGGCACTTGTTACAGCATTGTCATTTCCTGAAGATTATAGGGTGGAAGTCTCACAGACAGAAGCTGAACTAAATGATGTGTTAAATATTACATTCACGGATGAGGACATGTTGTTAGGCTCAAAGAAGCATAACAGACCTCTCCTGATGTTTGGTGTGATTGATGACTTCCAACGAATCGCATAATGATAGATGACGGATCCACCATAAATTTGTTGCCTCTGCGTACTTTGAAAAGGATAGAATATTCACCTAAGGATTTGAGCCGGTCAAATGTGGTTATTCATGGCTTTAATCAGTCGGGTCAGGAGGCCATGGGTACCATCTCATTGGTATTGAAGTTGGAAGCATTGTCCACATATGTGAAATTCCATGTGATTGATGCAGCTACTTCATACAATGCACTGCTAGGCCGACCATGGTTACATGAAAATCAAGTTGTATCATCCATGCTTCATCAGTGTGTCAAGTATAAAGAGCAGTCTGGGGAAACAATGAGAATATTTGCAGATAAGATACCATTCACCGTAGCTGAATCTTTCTATGCAGATGCAAAATTCTATTTTGAGCCAGTTGAAAAAGTATACAAGCCAAAGTCTGTAGTAGTAACTGAGTCAAATATGGTAGAGAAAAATATTGCAGAATCCTCATCAGGCCGAAAGATTTACCAGTATATACCAAGTGACCAAAGAAAAGAAGGTGACCCAATATTCCGCGTCATCAATAAATCATCCATCAAAAGAGGTACCAAAATGCCTATGCTCTTGCCTCCTTTGGTTCAACATGAAATTGAACAAGACAAAGAGGAGTCGCCTAATCGAGAAAATAAAAATAAAAATGTGGTGCATATCTCTTTGCAGAATAAAGATGATGATTCATTGCCTATTGCTTTGTATGATAACCGAGTTTTGTATATGATGCAGAAAATGGGCTATGACACTCTTAGTGGCCCATCTTTATGCGATGGCCGGGGACAGTCAGCGCCATTTGAAAAGGCATTGTCACCGGAACAACTCAAAGCTCTACATGAAGGCCGGCCTTTGAAATAAAAAAAGACATGGGCTGGGCTACGAGGTTTGCATGACCTCGATCAAATTTACAGAGCCAACTGAGGCATCCCTGCAAATGGAGGATGGTAATCAACCCACCATTGATGACCTGGAGGAAATAAATATTGGGACAGCTGAGGAGCCTCGACCAATTTTTATTGGTGCTCATTTGTCCAAAGAAAAGAAAGAGGGATATCGTAGGTTCCTTTCTGCAAATAGAGATGTGTTTGCTTGGACTTACGAGGAAAAGACCGGCTTGGATCCAGAGGTGTCCGTGCACCGACTTGCCGTGCAAGATGATATTCTTCCAGTAAAACAAGCACAAAGGAGATTTTGACCCGAGCTGCTTCCCAAGATAGAAGCCGAGGTTGACAAACTCATAGCTGCTGGATTCATTAGGGAGGTTAAATATCCTAAGTGTCATTCTAATATTGTTCCAGTTAAAAAGAAAAATGGTCAAATTCGTGTATGTGTAGACTTTAGGGATTTAAATAAAGCGTGCCCTAAGGATGATTTTCCGATACCGATATCTGAATTACTCGTTGATGCTACCATGCGCCATGAAATGTTTTCTTTTATGGATGGGTATTCTGGATATAATCAAATAAAAATGGCCCCAGAGGATGAGGAGTTAACGGCTTTTAGGATGCCCAAAGGCATATTCTGTCATAAAGTCATGCCATTTGGACTAAAAAACGTCGGGGCGACATATCAACGAGCCATGACCATAGTTTTAGATGGATTATTATATGTAACCGTTGAATGTTACATAGATGATATAGTGGTAAAATCAAAACGTGAGGAAGACCATATAAAACAACTTGAAATGGTTTTCGAGCGTTTAAGGGAACATAATTTGAAAATGAATCCCCTAAAATATGCATTTGGAGTTTCTTCCGAAAAATTTCTCGGTTTTGTGGTTACAAAGAATGGCATCCAAGTCGACCCAGGTAAAGTAAAAGCGATTGTTAAGATGCCACCACCCACAAACCTACATGAATTAAAAAGTTTCCAAGGTCACCTTGCATATATTAGGAGGTTTATCTCAAATTTATCAAGAAGATGCAAACCTTTCTCACGTCTCATGAAAAAGGGCGTCCCATTTGAGTGGGATCAAGCATGCCAAAATGCATTCTTGGATATTAAAAAAATACCTGATATATCCACCTATTTTGGGTGCACCAGTTAGGGAACGTCCATTGATCCTATATACAGCGGCCATGCCTATGTCGTCGGGTGCTCCTTTAGCAAAAAATAATGAGTCCGGAAAAGAAATGTCCCTATATTATCTTAGTCGCACCCTTGTGGGGGCTGAGTGCAACTATCCGGACATGGACAAAATGTGTCTGGCATTAGTGTTTGCAGCACAAAAATTACGTCATTACATGCTAGAGCATACTGTACACCTTGTGTCAAGAGCAGACCCTCTCAGATACATCTTAAATAAAATGGTGCTCTCAGGTAGATTAGCTAAGTGGGTAATGTTCTTGTCACAATTTGATATAAAATTTGTACCACAAAAGGCCATGAAGGGGCAAGCATTAGCTAACTTCCTAGCCACACATCCAATACCCAATGATTTCCCAATAGATGATGACTTTCCCGATGAAGAGGTGTTCGCTACATCGGCTGCTAGTTCATCATAGCAAATGTACTTTGATGGCGCATGTCGGCGATCGGGGGCAGGTGCGAGAGTCGTCTTTGTCACACCAAGTGAAGGAATAATCCCGTACTCCTTTACCCTAACTTCAGCAGTTTCAAATAATTCAGATGAATATGAGGCTTTGATAATTGGGCTAGAATTGGCTCTGAATATGGGGTTAGATTCACTCACGGTGTATGGTGACTCTCAGTTAGTGATCAACCTACTAATGGGAATTTACATGGTAAAGAAAGAGGAATTAATGCCTTACTTCCAACGAGCCAAAATGCTCATGTCCATGTTTGCTGATCTAAATATCCGGCATGTTATAAGAAGTCAAAATGAAAAGGCTGATGCCTTAGCAGGTTTAGCTGCTAGTATGTCATTAAATTCTCATCAAATGATGGCTGTTTGTGTTGAAGAATGTAGAATCCTACCTATACTCACCGAAGAGGAAGAGACGACGACATCGCTTGCAATGAGTACAGACATCTATGAGATTGAAGTTGGAGATTGGCGAAGCCCTTTCCTAGAATACTTACTCCACGGATATTTACCTCTGGACTCCGCAGAAAGGGCTAGGGTTCGAAAAAGGTTAGTTCGCTATACATGTATAAATGACACCCTATATAGACGTTCTTTCGACGGCATCCTTCTCCGCTGTCTAGCAGGGAATGAAATTTTGGAAGCCTTAAATGAAGTGCATGATGGGGTGTGTGGGGCACACCAATCGGGCCCTAAGTTATATTATCAACTCCGACATCTTGGTTATTATTGGCCTACCATGTTCGACGACACCATGAAATTTGCAAAAAGGTGTCACGAGTGTCAAATACATGGTAATTTCATACATCAACCTCACGAATCACTGCATCCCACAAATATGGCATGGCCGTTTGAAATGTGGGGGATGGATATAGTAGGGCCCACTAATCCACCATCATCAAAAGGCCCCAAATTTATCATGGCTGCCACCGACTATTTCTCTAAATGGGCTGAGCTTGTACCATTAAAAGAGGATAAGGGCGAAGAGGTGGAGCACTTCATAAGAACACAACTTATATACCGCTTCGGAGTTCCTTCTCGTATCATGTCTGACAATGGAGGTCCGTTCAAATATAAACATGTTGATAAGTTATGTTCCAAGTTTAAGATAAATCATCACTATTCTACGGCTTATAATCTGGCAGCTAATGGACAAGCGAAGGCTTTTAATAAAACCCTATGCAAACTATTAAAGAAAGTCGTGTCAAGAAATAAGCGCAAGTGGCATGAGAAACTCCTTGAGGCCTTGTGGGCTTACAGGACCACGACACGTACACCGACTAGAATGACACCTTACGCCCTTGTGTTTGGGGAAGAAGTGGTTCTACCATTAGAAGTGAAAATTACTTCGCTCAGAGTCGCTATTCAGGAGAAACTTTCTAAAGAAGAAGCCATAAAATTACGCCTCGGTGAGCTTGAAATGCTTGAAGGGAAACGCCTTCGGGCGCTACAAAATTTGGAGGCATATCAGGCTAGAATGTCTCGCGCTTTCGACAAGCGTGTTAAAAGGAGGTCATTCAAGCAAGGAGACCTAGTGCTTGCCGTCATCCGTCCGATGAATGTTACACGATGGATGGGAGGAAAGTTTGAGCCAAAATGGGAGGGTCCCTACATCATAAAGGAAGTCTACTGTAGTGGCGCATATAGGATAATTTCCCCTGATGGTGAATATTGTCCACCACCTGTAAACGAAAAATTCCTTAAACGTTACTATGCCTGAGTAAAAAAAATACTCCAATAAACTTACGAGTATAAACTGTGAAGTAAACAAAAAAAACTCCATACCCTCACGAGTCTAAACTGGGGCACCAAAAAAAATTACTCCTTGTCCGCACGAGTATAAACTGGGGCACATAAAATGCTACTCCAATAAACTTACGAGTATAAACTGTGCTGCAAACAAACAAAATACTCCATACCCTCACGAGTCTAAACTGGGGCACCAAAAAAATTTACTCCATGTCCGCACGAGTATAAACTGGGGCACATAAAATGTTACTCCAATAAACTTACGACTATAAACTGTGATGCAAACAAAAAATACTCCATACCCTCACGAGTCTAAACTGGGGCACCAAAATAAATTACTCCTTGTCCGCATGAGTACAAACTGGGGCACATAAAATGTTACTCCCATAAACTTACGAGTATAAACTGTGATGCACCCAAAATAAAAATACTCCATACCCTCACGAGTCTAAACTGGGGCACCAAATTTTTTTTACTCCATGTCCGCACGAGTATAAACTGGGGCACATAAAATGTTACTCCAATAAACTTACGAGTATAAACTGTGATGCACCCAAAAGAAAAATACTCCATACCCTCACGAGTCTAAACTGGGGCACCAAATTTTTTTTACTCCATGTCCACACGAGTATAAACTGGGGCACATAAAATGTTACTCCAATAAACTTACGAGTATAAACTGTGATGCACCCAAAAAAATACTCCACACCTTCATGAGTCTAAACTGAGGCACAAAAAAAATTATATACTCCATGTCCGCACAAGTATAAACGGGGGCACATAAAATGTCACTCCAACAACTTATGATTATGAATTTTGATGCAAAAAAAAACTCCAATAACGTATGAGTCTAAACTGCGACACGAGAAAAAATAGGGAAGATAACGGCTCCCAATTCTCATGAGCTTAAACTGTGAGACAAAAAGTAGTAAGTAAAAAATAATGCATACATACATATGTATGCAAAAGGTAAAATGGAATGAAATAAATAAAGCCTCAGACCATACACAGCGATGGCGTAAATAAATAAGATGCTTTAACACCCAATTTGTTGAAGCATGAAATCTGGAATTCTCGAATGGATAAATAGGGTACTGTTACATTGACTAAGGACCGAATATAAAATAGTTCAAAGTAAATGACGAATTGGGATGGCTAAATAAAAAAAGACTAAGCAAATTCTAACCCTTCTCACGGAGCTCGCCAGTTCTTCATGCTTTTCAACAACTGACTTGCTTCAGTCTTTAAATCGACGGTCTCTTGTTCAAATTCAGCAAGCCTTGTACGCTTGCCAGCCTTGGCATCCTGTAGACTCTTCACCGGGTTCTTCATTTCAGATTGATGGGCAAGATGTGACTGCTGGCATTGTTCCCTCTCCTGTTTAAGCTTGTGCAAAGTAGCTGTAAGCTCCTCAAACTGTGCCTCTGTTTTAGTCATTGTTGAGGAAATCGTTAACTGGTAGCTGCTCGGTTGGCTGGCGAGTAGGGGATTAATAGGCTAATCGGCAAGTTAATCGGCCAATTAATCAATTAATCGGACGATTTAAGAGTTAATCGGCTACTTGGTGACCCAACGAGTAGGGATTAATCGACAAGTTAACTGGTTACTCGGATGAATTCTTGAACAGGGGTTTCAGTGCACTTCTTGTCTAAGGCAGATAAGTCCTCGATTGCAACCTTGGAAGTGTTGTGACCAGACTTAATTTTAAGTTCCGCTTCAACAGCAATATGATCATCTTGTTCTGATCCCTTCTTGAACTCAAGCTGGTCAGCTTCGAACTTCTTGGAAAGGCCAATAAGTTCTACCAACATAGTTTGCACCTTAGCTACCTCAGGCACCTGCGTGGGCAGGGTCTGAGAGATGTTTTCGAGCATGATGTGTCTATCGGGATCGCCGAGCATAGAGTCGCTCAGTCCTTCTAGAGCTCGCTTCACCACGGTATCCGTGGCATCCATAAACACATCTTTCACAAAATTGAAGTCCATATGTTTGCCTTTCTTCCCTGATATAACTATCACCACAAGGTCTTATGAGTGGCGACTTTCTTGCTCGCAACCTAAAAAAGAAGAGAAAGGAAAAAGGGTTGTGAGAATTGATGATAATGATGGTTCATAGGAACGACCAGTTAAATAAATAAATTAATAATAGACTACCGGGTAAAGTTGACAAGAAATCAGTAGCACTAGGGGTAGGAGGCACAGTTTCAGCCATGTCCGAGCTGGAAGGCACGCGAGTTGAGTTACACTCGTCAATGGCATAATCCTCAATGGATAAAGTGGAGGGGTCATCACGGACGCAATACTTCTCACCGGTAGGAACACGGCAAAAATCTTTGTCATTAATGGGGTTTTCGATTTCAACATCTAATGATGGACCGTCCGATGTCATCGTTTCCGGAAAAAACTCTTCGGCAAAATCAAGTTTGCGCTTCAATGGCAGCCTCTCTTCCTTGCCCGCATGAGTCGGTACAGGTTGTCGGCGTCTCTTTCCACTAACAGATGGGGCAGTCTCTGTGATATTATTTTCCAGTGATAGCGGATGAGCGGAGGAGGACCCAGCTATGGTATTATGCTTCGATGCATCACATTGTCGTGGCTGCAAAGGATAAAAAAAACTCAAGTTAGTACTAGATAGTACACGAGACATGATAAAAAAAGAGAAACACAAGTCGTTAGCTCACCTCTTTAGACATCACCGGTTGAGCAGCATCAATATCATTTAAATAACTATAAAGGACCAGTCTCCAATTATCTGTAGTACGTGTCTTTGTTTGCTCAAGGGACTGAACATGCTGACTGCGGTGCTCAACAGATACTCTCCTCACCACCACAAAATCCTTGTCAGACAATGAACGACGCATGATATTGTGCTGCAGTGCTTGCCTATTTTTTTATCATTTCACTATAAGGGACCTTCCCAGTCATGTTGCCATTGCAAAGATGGCCCAGGATGTCATCGAAAGGCTTCAGGAAATTCTTCCACCAATTAGCCCATGCTAAGGAAGAGCCCCCAACTCGATCATCATTTGGGAAATATTGGAAATCTTCCGGTGCCAAAGATAAGAGGTGTGACCAAAAAGCATAGGTAATCCCAATTTCATCTCTAGTATACAAACTCGCTAGAGGAGAGAACGGCACAACTTGGTCAAGACGAAACTATCGTGCCACTCGATCTGGATGATATGGCTCGACTATACACACGTCGGCGGTAATAGTACCACGCCTCCACGGCAACATTCCCTGATGAATAGAAATCAAGAAGGCCCTCTTGGGTCTGAACACGCCTTCCCTAGTCAGGGTATAGGGGTTCCAAGCAACATTCTTATAGTTGTTGAGGAAGGCATGCGCTTCTTCAGGAGTAAAAGGACGCGGTGTCTTAAACATGGTTTTCACCATATTGGGTTCCACTGGAAAAAAAATTAGGGCTCGGGAAATGTGGTGTTCTTACTTTGTTTCCATATGGTTTCTTGAGATATACACCCATCCATCCAACAAGGTAGTGCACCGGCCAAATTCTATGCATGAACGAGGGGCCAATTGGATGAGTACAAATTCACCGAAGTGAGTAATAAAGGGAGCAAAGAGCGGGTGGTCCCAAAGAGATGCGTCATCCTAGGGAAATCCATGACGCCATCACTAATACCCTAGGGCGAATATATGGCCCACCACCAACAACGTCGTAGCGGCAAAGCCATATGGCAAGAAAGGCCGCAGTATACAAGCGTTGATCTTCTAAACTCTTGGAAGCAAGGGAGTCCGCTTCACGATTGTGAAAGAAGTCACACCATTCCTTGAAACCTACTTTGCCACCCACAACAAGCTTGGTCCAAGTCTCTAGGAGCCGAGGCAGAAAGTTGGGATACAAAAGAGTTGTAGGATCCAACTCATCAGCTGATGGGACAAATTCTTCATAAGGTTCACCATCAAGGGGCAACCCTGCCATCATATGCATATCCAGAAGGGTGATGGTACACTCGCCACCCGAGAACAAAAATGTGTTGGTGTTGGGATCCGATTTCTACAATAAAGACCTTAAAAGAGGAGGGGAGACAGAATAGTTGCCTAAGGAGCAATAAATAGCTCCATAGACGTAATCCACACCCTCTTCACTCCCCTTCAGGTGGGTATGATATTTCTTCAAGACACATGTACCCCATTCAGTATAGCCAAGAGGCATTGGGACATATTCGACCTCATGGTTCTCCCAGCGTAAACCTTTGGATATCATATGAGTCCCTAAGGTTGAAGCTTCACCAAGTCTAGGAAAAGGTGCGACAGGTTGATAACAACGAGCAGAGAAAGAAGGCCCTGACTGCCATCCACGTGCCCCAAGCTCAGGATGACCGTGTGGCACACCTAACTTTGCGATCGCTGGAGTGGCTAGCTCACTAGTATCTGGTTCAAATAGGTGTATTTTGGCCAACTGTGATAGAAGCATTCTACATGATTCAGACGAAGAGGGTGTCATGGCTTCCTCCATCTATATGCAAGGAAAATATATATGTCGGTATACGCATGAAATCATAGAAATTAAAAAATAGTACATGAAAAGGCAGCATCAAGAATTATTACCAAGGTGGAAGTAATGACCCAAGCTAGACAGTCTGTAACAAAGAGGTAGAGTCTGCAATAAAAAAAAGTTCAATATTTAGATTTGATGCATAGCATAAAAAATATATCAGAGATTGGGAATATTCCTCATACGATGAATAGTAGAATCACTGTCGAACGACGGACCAAGCCCATATATAGGCTTCCCGGAACGCCAACAATGATCAAGTCATTAGAATTCACACATATATGATAAAAAAATCATTATAGAACGACAGACCAAGCCCATATATAGGCTTCCCGGAACGCCAACAATGATCAAGTCATTAAACTTTACACATATACGATAAAAAAATCACTGTCGAACGAGGAACCAAGCCCATATATAGGCTTCCCGGAACGCCAACAGTAATCAAGTCATTAAAATTCATACATATGGATTTAAAAAATATGTCTCACAGTCGAATGACGGCCCAAGCCCATATATAGGCTTCCCGGAACGCCGACAGCGAGCGACTCATTAATTCATACATATATGGTCAGCAACAAAAAAATCTCACTGTCGAACGACGGACCAAGCCCATATATATATAGGCTTCCCGGTACGCCGACAGCGAGCGACTCATTAATTCATACCTATATGGTCAACAACAACAACAACAAAAAATCACTGTCGAACTACGACCCAAGCTCATATACAAGCTTTCCGGAACGCCAACAGCGAGCAATTTACCAGCTCATACGAAATAATAATCCCCAAGTCGAACGACGGACCAAGCCCGGATATAGGGTTCCCGGAACGCCGACCATGGGATCATGATTTTTTTTAATAAATAGATACAGATCAAACGCATCAGGAGCCTCATACATCGATTCATGGAATATAGACAAATTTGTGTACATACAAGGCATTGTGTCTTGGGCACTACTATAGATGCTAACATAGATGAAACGACAAATAAAACGCTAATCATACCGTTGGGAAAGCAAATAACCTAAATCGAATCTATCCAAGTCTCGAATCCATGCATCAGCAGGACAAAAAGAGGTCGGACAAACACAGGTGACGTCCTAAATATTGAGAGGCAGATTCTCAATGAGAAGGAAAGTTGATCACACCTAAAGCTGGTTGAAATCACCACTTGCCCCCACGGAGGTGCATCTCATGAGGGATTAAAAGAGATCTGGGACGAATGAAACAGCAAACTAATTAGCAGATGAATTAACTAGGTATTGGCACACTAATAGAAAACAGGGCTTTGGTTCTAGGCCGAACGGAGCAATAGTCCCGGTCGAGTTATGAACTGGGACTAATGTAATCATCAGTCCCGGTTCGGGCGGCTAGGACGCCGGCCTGGGCTCGGCAGGCACCAGTTCCGGTTCGAACGGAACCTTTAGTCCCGGTTGGTGACACCAACCGGGACTAAAGGGGTTGCACCAGGAGCGAGGCCCTTTCGTCCCGGTTGATATCTCAAACCGGGACTAAAGGTTTGTCTTCAGTCCCGGTTTTAGACACCAACCGGGACTACAAGTTTTCCTATATCTGCCGGCGTCCTGGGAACGGGGGTACCCAGACTTGCCTGCCTGCGGCCCAAGGCGTGGCCCATCTCGATGACCGACTACGGCCCGGCGCGGCCTCACTACACACAAGGACCTCACGAGACCCCGAACTCAAGAGGGAAACAGCTCTAGGACCCGCGGGGGGTCAGGCATCCCCAGGCCTCCTCCCGAGCGGCGGAGATCTCTATGCAACGCTAGGCCTCAGGAGGTCGAGGGTGACGACAGCCAGGCCAGGCGGGCGCCAGCGCGCCAGGGGGGACAGTTTCTTCTTTGGTGTAAAGGAGACACGGACGAGCGCAGGCTCCCAAAGCGGCCCCCAAAGGTTTCCCTTTTGGTGCAACAAGAGCAAGACCCCGAGCCCCGCAGAACAGACGTCATCGCCGAGCCCACCTCCGCGTCACCAACGACTACTTTGCAGGCGAAGATCGTCTTTCATCAGGATAGGATGTACCTCCTGTCCCCCTTTGAATTTGGCCGTTGTGGGATCCCCTCACGCCATTGCGATAAGGGAGGAGGACCCGGGCTGCTATAAATAGAGGCTAGGCTGCTCAGTGGAAGGTGGAGAACCAACACACCCGCAAAGCATCACACCACTGTACTAGGTCATCCAAAAACCTCCTCGTGAGGCAATCCACCAAAGGCAGGAGTAGGGTTTTACGCTTCGCAGCGGCCCGAAGCTGGGTAAACTCTCGTGCATTATCTTCTTCCTCGCTGTCGAGCGGGGTTACCGTGTTGCGGGCTTGGAGGGGGCGAAGCTGTTGGGGAATCTTCGCACACGCCCCTGGGGACTAATTCCTTAGGGTTTTGCGGAGCCCGAAATCTGACATTTGGCGCGCCAGGTAGGGGGCGTGTCAGGATCCTCACTCAAGCTTTGCCTCGCCTCTGCTCGGTGCTTCCAAGGCCAAGGGACGCCGAGCCCGCGCCGAACGACGGGCTGCCCGCGTGGCTCGGGCGACGCCGCCAGACCTCGGCGTCCCACGCTGCCCCGCTCTTCCGTCAAAAGGCGCTGACTCTAGCCCGGCCTCGGGCAGGCACCGGAGGCTGTCGCCCTCGCCAACCACGCAACATGCTCTCGCCGCCCCGGCCCTTCCCAGCGTGCATGTCGTAGCATCGTCCCCCCGGGCTCACCGCGACCCGGCACGCGGGCGAATCGCGCTCCTCGTGGCCTGTGAGCCACATCCTTTCCGTATTGCTTGCGGGCGCTACGACAGCTAGATGTGCTGCGCGGCCGTGCGTGCCACCACAACAGGTGAGGCCCAGACGCTTCCCAATGGGACGGCCCAGGAGGCTCACGTCCGTGAAGTCACTCAACCAACCGCCGAGACGCTGAGGGCGTGCGGACGCACGGGAGAAGCGCGTCGCGACCCGCACCCACCGGGAGTATGGCCCGGCTCGTTGGGCACGCAGGAGTTAGCCGCTGGCGCAGACGGGGGCCGACAGGAGATGCCAGCCGCGTGGGGTAGGCGCCGCAACGCAAATCCCGGCACAGTCGGTGTCGGATTTCGGGCTTCGCAAAACCCTTAAGATTCGAACACAGGGGCATGTGCGAAGATCCCCTGCAGTCTCGCCCTACCTAGCTCGCTACTCGATGGACACAACGAAGAACTCGCACGATGACGAGGGAGAGGATGAACACGGTAGTTTACTCAGGTTCGGGCCACTGCGAAGCGTAATACCCTACTCCTCCTTTGGTGGATTTCCTCTCGAGGAGGTGTGGTGGATGAACTAGTACAGAGTTTTGGAGCCTCGTGAGGGCGCTCCCGAGGTGTTCTTGGCCCTCCGTCGGCTTGGTGGTGGATGAGTGCATCATCTCCTTTCGGATCCCTTTCTACGGTGTAGCCTAGCCTCTATATATAGCGGTGGCCCGGGTCCTCTTCCCTTATCGCAATGGCGGGAAGGGATCCCACAATGGCCAATTTTGAAGGGGAACAGGAGTACATGCCCGCCCTACCCAAAGGCGGTGTTCGCCTGCAAAGTAGCTGCCGATGACGCAGAGGTGGGCTCGGCGATGACATCCGTCCCGCGGGGCTCGTGGTCGTGGTCTTGTTTCACCGGAATGTAAACCTTTGGCGGGTGCTTTGGGAACCCGCGTACGTCCTTGCTCCCTTTGCACCGAAGAGGAAACTGCTCTGCCTGGCGCGTTGGCGCCCGCCTGTCCTTCCTTGCATCTTCTTTCACTCCTGAGGCCGGGCTCTGCATAGAGATCTCCGCCGCTCCAGGGGGGCCTTGGGAGGCCCATCCCGTGCCGGTCTTGATGCTGCTCCTCCTCGCGAGCCTAGGGCCCTCGCGAGGGCCTTGTCTTGAGTGGGGCCGCGCCTGGCCGCGATTTGCTGACGAAGTGGGCCACGCCCTAGGCCACAGGCAGGCAGGTCGGGGTACCCCCGTTCCCAGAACGGCGACAGTAGACCCCGGGCCCAAGGCGCGTTCGAGCTGGCTTCTGGGCGAAGCCTTGAGGGCGGCCCGAAGTGCCGCGGGCCCCAAACGCCTACGGGCCAGGCTTTACACGCGTCGAGTACCCGGGCGGTGACGCCCCCGCTCCCCAAGGGCGTCAGGAGGCTCTCCAAGTCAAATTGACACGACGCCTGCGCGCAGCGCCGGCCATCATTACCCTTCCTTGAATGCTGCTGCTGCTTCGGGCCTCCATTCCTCGGGCCACGCGGATGTGACCCTTCAGTTGGCAGGAGAGGCGACGCGGACTATACTGCGCTGATCGAACCGCCCCGTGGCTCCCGAGGGGCGCATGACGCCTGCTCTCCCACGATGCCCTGCGGCTGCAGTTACGACTATAAATCCGCCCCGAACTTGGCTGGGGGGGGGGGGCATTGCAGTCTTGACGCATCTTCCTGCTTCCTGCGCTCCGCCGAGAAAGCCCTCTCCTCTTCCCATCTTCTCATCTTCCATGGCGTCTGGAGGAAGCGCTGCGGGCGCGGGGAAACGCGCAGCACCACCAACTCCCTCGCCCTCCTCCGGAGGCAGCGGTGGGGGGCCCTAAGGGCTGGCGCAAGTTCGCCAACACTGGGCCATGGTCGATGAGTGAGTATCACACCGCGTCTCTCTTCATTAGTTGTCTTGTTTCACACTCCGGAATTGATTCCATCCTCCTTCCAGGGCGCCCGCGGCCAAGAAGCGCAAGCTTGGCGAACTCCAGGAGAAGGTGGACATGCTGCGGGCCCAGCTGGTGACCGCCGATGCCGCCTTCCAGGCCGCCCTCAGGGGTGAATCGGAGGCCCGGGCGGAGCTGGCGTCCCTCTAGACTCAGTTCCAGGAGGCGGCCGATGCCGTGCAGGCCGCCCAAGACGAGGCAGCGCATGCCAGGCTGCTGGAATCCCAACGCGCTAAGCAGTTCCTGGACATCGCCAGCCACGCGGCCGACACGGTGAACCGGTTCGTTGGGGACGCCCCCGCGCTGCCGAACGTGCGCGGCGATGGGGGCTACCTTGACTTCTTCCGGAGGGTGGTGGAGGCGCTGGAGACCGGCGTCTTCCACGTGAACGCGGACATCGAGTCCGATGCGCGCGACCTTCTGGACCTCGCGCTGACGCTTGTCTTCTCCAACCTGCGCCGCATCGCCCCGCAGCTCGACCTCTGGCGCGTCGGGGAGCCGGTGCCTGACGGGCTCCAGCGCCCCCTTCGGGATGAGGTGCACCCGCACGTGGAGTCCATGGTGGAGCGGTTCGTCCGGGTGCCCGCCTCCAGCGGGGAGGACGACTCCGATGCCGAGGCGGCTGGCGGCGCGGGTGGCGACAGCGGCTTCTCCCCCTAAGCATCTCCTGTCTTCTCTTCTTGGTTCCTGTAATGTTTCATGAAGAACCCTGCCCTGGTGTGCATTAATCTTCGCCTTCTTGTTTTTCTTCCTTGAGTTGCTGATCGCTCGCTTGCTGTGACATGTCATAGCTTCCCCGCGCGGGGCTCGGCGCCGCCACCGATGCGCCCTGGCGATGGCAACCGGTAGGGCCCTCACGAGGCTCTCTCTCCTGAGGGGTGACCCGCGTCTGCCGCCCCCCACCGGGTTTTGGGCCTGATGGCTCACCGTGGTCGAGTTCCTCCCCTTGGTGCCGTTTTTTCCCTGCCGCCCCGGTCCTCAGGGGTCTCGGCAGCCGCGCGTGGTAGCCCGCAGTACCTGCTTCCTTACATTAGTGTGCGTAATTCTTACCCTGTCCTCGGGTCGTTATTAGGCCAGGAGGCTCTTGCTTGGTTTGGCAGTATACTTAGCTTGTGTGGCGGTGGCGATCTCATGCGTCGCGAGGTGCGGTTGTGCTATCGAGATAGCCCGCGGCTCCGTCTGGGATGCTTCCTCCTCGTTTGTTGGACGGTTTGGGGGCCCTTTCGGCACTCTACGTCTGCAGGCCCGAGTGCCACAATTTTCCCGACCACCGTTGCGTATGACCGGATCACCAAGGACGCAGCCACGGGGTCAGGCCCCGACACCCTTTATGCCAACTGGATCACCAAGGACGACATCAAGGGGGGCGAGTGGCTATATGACCGGTAAGGCTCCTGAGGTGTGCTGCTCAGGAGCCCCCTTTGACGGTCAAACCACTCTACGTCGGTAGGCCCCAGTCCAGCACATTTCCCCACCACCGTTAGGTACGACCGGATCACCTGGACGCACTTCACGGGGCGAGGCCTCGACACCCTTGATGCCGACCGGATCACCAAGGGCGACATCAAGGGGGACGAGTGGCCTTATGACCGGTAAGGCTCCTGAGGCGTGCTGCTCAGGAGCCCCCTTTGACGCTCGAGTGATCCCCATTCCATCCTTTCGGGTGCTGCCTCAGGAGGCCCTGGGGCCTCCCGAGACTCCATGCTGAGGTCGGAGCCCCTGAGCGGGGGTCGACAGCTAAAAGATGCGTGCCCTTGAGGCGACAAGGCCTTGTTATCCAGCCCCGAGGTGCCTCGGGGTGGTGCGGAGCGCTTGGCTCCTCGCGAAACACCATCCAGAAAGAGAGAATTCAAGGTTGGTAAAACGAGAGATCACAGAGAGAAAAGTTCCCGCCCCTTTTTCTTTTAAATATGGAGTTTCGAAATCCTCAAACTTCATTCCAAGAAACGGCAACTCGAACACCAAAAAGAAGCAAGCAAATGCCGCGTCCAGCCCCTAGACTAGTCTTCGTCTTCCCCCAGCGCTGAGCATAGGGCATCCACATTGCATGGGCATAGCCACTGGAGGGCAGTGTTGTCTTCTCCGCCAGCGCGGAGCTGTGGCTTCCACATTGCGTGGGAAGGAACCCCTCCGCGTCCTCGGCGGGCTCCGGGCATATACAGCCCACTCATTATTACGTGAGAGTGTCACGGCCGTAGATAGCTGGGCAAGCCCCCAGGCGCGTGGCCTGGTGGCTCCCAACTCCGTCAAGAACCATCCCGTGCATTTCTGCTCGGTTGCGCGCCCTCAAGACCCTAACCCGAATGCATCGTTCCCCGTGTGACCACAGGATTGCGCTCCCGAGGCCCAAACATGAGCACGATGCATCCGGCGCAGCCACAAGGGTGTTTTGTCGATGAAGCCGCCTCGTGAGGCGTTCGTGCGCCGGCCGGACGACGTCCTGAGGACCTCGTTTGGCCCAGCCCCCCGAGGCCGTGCCGGCGTTGCAGTTGCCGTGGGTGGCCCGCGCTATTTGTGTCTTGCGCCCCCCCCCCCAAGGCCATTGCTCCAGAGGCCCCGGGGCTTGGTCCGGCGTCGCTCGCCCGCGGGGGCGCCGCCTTGTGCCGCGCCCCACGGGCCCGGGGGTGCCCTCCCGCTCGCTTCGTCCAGGCCCGGTGCTCCGTCGACTGAAGCCCCCAGGCCCGGCTCGGGGAGGACGCCCAGGGTGCTCCTTACTCTTGGGGGGTGCTGGCGCCTGCGGCGGGCGCCTGATCCATCACATCGTCAGCCGGTACGACGTAGCATGGTACATAGAGCTCCACATAAGGGCTCGGCCCTCCTCCTGAGCCGTCCGGTGGGGCGCCGGGAACGGCCCCTCCTGGCGGCGGCGGGAAGCCGCCCCATGCGCGTCGCTCGCAGACCCTCCTGCGACGGGCCTCAGAGCGGAGTTGCTTACCTCTGCCACTGCCCTTGGGTGGGCCATGCATCTCCTGGTGTGGATTGCTCCCTTGGCGACGTGATGCGCCTTCGCCGTTGTTGCTTGCTTGTCCGGATGCCAGTGCTGCTTGCTCACTGCGCCAGATGGCGCACTCCCGCCTGGTCAACCCAGGCTGTTGTGGGTCCACCGAGTCATGGAGGCGCGTGTTGGTGTGCGCGCGGGGCACCCCGTCGTTTCCTCCGTGCGCTTGGTCGTCGTGGCCAGGCTGCGCCCCGAAACCGGTCACTGGGATTCGGAGTAGAAGGAGCACAGCGTGTGGCGGGCCCCGCTCGGGCCCATCTGGTGCCGGAGGGGTCACACCGCCGGCGAGCTGGGGAACGTGCACGGTAGACGAGCCCCCGGCGGCTGACGCCTGCGGCCTTGAAGAAGAGTGAGGGGCGACGGCCCTTTGCGCGATGGTGACCAGCTCCGCGATGTGGTCGGCCCATGCATCGAAGCCCCCGTGCGTTGGGCGGTGGCGGAGCATCTCGCTTGCCAGAAGTAGCGCATCATGCGCGTCGAGGTCCCCCACGTAGGTGCGGCGCGTCGTCGGTGCCAAGGGCGCCGCCCGCCCGCCGTGTGCTTGGGCGGTGCGGGAGGCGGTGATGGTAGAGGCGATGCTGGTGGCTTGATACTGACCGCCCAGTACCGTGCTGCCGGTGCGTGGGCCCTCGGTGGTAGCGGCGGGGTCGACGGAAGCTGACCTGCTGCGGTCGGGGGAAGTTTGTTGAGCGCCGGCCATCGGAGCGGTGAAGCGTGGGTAGAACAAAGCTTGGAGAAGACCCCGACACGCCCCCTACCTGGCACGCCAAATGTCGGATTGCGGGCTCCGCAAAACCCTTAAGATTCGAACACAGGGGCGTGTGCGAAGATCCCCTGCAGTCTCGTGATACGTCTCCAACGTATCTATAATTTTTGATTGTTCCATGCTATTATATTATCTGTTTTGGATGTTTTATATGCATTAATATGCTATTTTATATTATTTTTGGGACTAAGCTATTAATCTAGAGCCTAGTGCCAGTTTCTGTTTTTTCCTTGTTTTTGAGTATTGCAGATAAGGAATATTAAACGGAGTCCAAACGGAATAAAATCTTCGGAATAATTTTTCTTGGACCAGAAGCAACCCAGAAGAATTGGAGATGAAGGCAGGGGAGCCACCGTGTGGCGACAAGCCACAGGGGCGCGCCCCCTTGGCTTGTGGCCCCACGGCAGCCCCCCTAACCCTATTCTTCGGCCTATAAATTCACAAATATTCCCTGGATACCAAAAAGAGCCACGAAAATACTTTTCCGCCGCCGGCAGCCTCTGTTCCCGTGAGATCCAATCTTGGAGCCTTTTTCGGTAATCTGCCGGAGGGGGATTCGATCACGGAGGGCATCTACATCAACTCCATTGCCCCTCCGATGATGCGTGAGTAGTTTACCACAGACCTTCGGGTCCATAGCTAGTAGCTAGATGGCTTCTTCTCTCTCTTTGCTCTTCAATACCATGTTCTTCATGATCTTCATGGAGATCTATCCGATGTAATACTCTTTTGCGGTGTGTTTGTCGACATCCGATGAATTGTGGGTTTATGTTCAGATTATCTATGAATATTATTTGAGTCTTTTCTGAATTCTTATATGCATGATTTCATATATTTGCAAGTCTCTTCGAGTTATTGGTTTGGTTTGGCCAACTAGATTGGTAATTCTTGCAATGGGAGAAGTGCTTAGTTTTGGGTTCAATCTTGCGGTGTCCTCACCCAGTGACAAAGTAGGGGTAGCGAGGCACGTATTGTATTGTTGCCATCGAGGATAAAAAGATGGGGTTTACATCATATTGCTTGAGTTTATCCCTCTACATCATGTCATCTTACCTAATGCGTTACTCTGTTCTTCGTGAACTTAATACTCTAGATGCAGGCAGGAGTCGGTCGATGTGTGGAGTAATAGTACTAGATGCAGAATCGTTTCGGTCTACTTGACACGGACGTGATGCCTATATGCATAATCAGTGCCTTGGATATCTTCATAATTATTTGCTTTTCTATCAATTGCTCGACAGTAATTTGTTCACCCACCATATTATTTGCCATCATGAGAGAAGCCTCTAGTGAAACCTATGGCCCCCGTGTCTATTTTCCATCTTATACTTTCAGATCTAAAACCAAAAATACCAAATATACCTTGCTGCATTATTTTTACTTTTGTTTTACTTTCAGTTCAAGAAATCTATCATATCTATCTCTATCAGATCTCATCCTTGCAAGTAACCGTGAAGGGATTGAAAACCCCTTTATAGCGTTGGGTGCAAGTGTTTGATTCTTTGTGTAGGTACATCTATTGGGGACTTGCTTGTATCTCCTACTGGATTGATACCTTGGTTCTCAACAACTGAGGGAAATACTTATCTACTTTGCTGCATCACCCTTTCCTCTTCAAGGGAAAACCAACATATGCTCGAGAAGTAGCAAGAAGGATTTCTGGCGCCGTTGCCGGGGAGATCTACGTCAAGCCATCCAAGTACCCATCACTAAGTCATCTCTTGCATTTACTTTAGTTGCCATTTGCCTCTCGTTTTCCTCTCCCCCACTTTTAAAACGATTTTTAGAAAATACCAAAAAGATTTGCCTTTTTATTCGCCCTTCTTCCGTTCGACTTTTCATTCGTCTTTTCGTTTGCTTGTGTGCTTGATTGCTTGCTTTGTCACAATGACTCAAGAGAATACCAAGTTGTGTGACTTTTCCAATACTAATAATAATGATTTTATTAGTACTCTGATTGCTCCCGCCACTAGTGCGGAATCTTATGAAATTAATGCTGCTTTGCTAAATCTTGTTATGAAAGAACAATTTTCCGGCCTTCCTAGTGAAGATGCCGCATCCCATCTAAATACTTTCATTGAGTTGTGTGATATGCAAAAGAAGGTGGATAATGATATTGTTAAATTGAAGCTATTTCCGTTCTCACTACGAGATCGTGCTAAAACTTGGTTTTCATCTTTGCCTAAAAATAGTATTGATTCATGGAATAAGTGTAAAGATGCTTTTATTTCCAAGTACTTTCCGCCCGCTAAGATCATCTCCCTTAGGAATGATATAATGAATTTTAAGCAACTTGATCATGAGCATGTTGCACAATCTTGGGAGAGGATGAAACTAATGATTAGAAATTGCCCCGCGCATGGTTTGAGTTTATGGATGATTATACAAATTTTCTATGCGGGATTGAATGTTGCATCTAGGAATCTTTTAGATTCCGCAGCGGGTGGTACTTTTATGGAAATCATGTTAGGAGAAGCTACTAAACTCCTAGATAATATTATGGCAAATTACTCTCAATGGCATACCGAAAGATCTCCTACTAGTAAAAAGGTGCATGCTATTGAAGAGATTAATACTTTGAGTGAAAAGATGGATTAATTGATGAAATTATTTGCTAGTAAGAGTGCTCCTATTGATGCTAATGATATGCCTTTGTCTTCTTTGATTGGAAATAATAATGAATCTATGGATGTGAATTTTGTTGGTAGGAACAATTTTGGTTATAACGCGTATAGAGGTAATTTTAATCCTAGGCCGTTTCCTAGTAATTCCTCTAATAGTTATGGTAATTCCTACAGCAATTCTTACGGAAATTATAATAAGATGCCCTCTGATCTTGAGAATAATATTAAAGAATTTATTAGCTCGCAAAAAGGTTTCAATGCTATGATTGAAGAAAAAATGCTCAAGATTGATGATTTGGCTAGGAACGTTGATAAAATTTCTCTTGAGATTGATTCTTTGAAAATTAGATCTATTCCACCCAAGCATGATATTAATGAGTCTCTAAAAGCTATGAGAATTTCTATTGATGAGTGCAAGGAAAGAACCGCTAGAATACGTGCTAAGCGCGAATGGCTTGAAAAAGTGTGTTCTCGTGATAATATTGATGAAGATCTTAAAGTGATTGATGTGGCTCCTATTGAATCTTTGTTTTCTAATGTAAATCTTGATAAAGATGGGACTGGAGATGAGTCAACTTTAGTTAAAAGGCGTCCCAATGATTCGGAGTTTATAGATCTTAATGCTAAGATTGATAAAAGTGGGATTGAAGAGGTCAAAACTTTAAATAGCAATGAACCCACTCTTTTGGATGATAGTTGCTCTTTGATTGATTGTGTTTCCTTGTTGCAATCCATGTTGAATTCTCCTCATGCTTATAATCAAAATAAAGCTTTTGCTAAACATATCGTGGATGCTATGATGAAATCTTTTGAAGAAAAACTTGAGTTGGAAGTTTCTATACCTAGAAAGCTTTATGATGACTGGGAACCTACTATTAAGATTAAAATTAAGGATTATGAGTGCCATGCTTTGTGTGATTTGGCTTCTAGCGTTTCCACGATTCCAAAAACTTTATGTGATGTGCTAGGTTTCCGTGAATTTGATGATTGTTCTTTAAATTTGCATCTTGCGGATTCCACTATAAAGAAACCTATGGGAAGGATTAATGATATTCTTATTGTTGCAAATAGGAATTATGTGCCGGTACATTTCATCGTTCTCGATATAGATTGCAATCCTACATGTCCTATTATTCTTGGTAGACCTTTCCTTAGAACGATTGGTGCAATTATTGATATGAAGGAAGGAAATATTAGATTCCAATTTTGATTAAGGAAAGGCATGGAACACTTTCCTAGAAAGAAAATAAAATTACCTTATGAATCTATTATGAGAGCTACTTATGGATTGCATACCAAAGATGACAATACCTAGATCTATTGCGTTATGCCTAGCCAGGGGCGTTAAACAATAGCGCTTGTTGGGAGGCAACCCAATTTTATTTTTATGCTTTTGTTTTTGCTTCTGTTTTTGAGTTTTTCACACATTATTACTTCTGTAATAATTGTGTTTTCTTGTTTAAATTAGTGTTTGAGCCAAGTAAGACCTTTGGGATGGTCTACGGTGTTTGCAATTTGATTTTGCTGGAAAACAGAAACTTTTGCTCTCAGTCCAGGAATTTTGTAAATTCACTGGGACGTTATTTTGAACTGAAATTTTTACACAAGATTGATATACAAATTTCCCTGATTTTCATAAAGTTTCATAATTTTTGGAGTTACAGAAGTACTCGAAGTCTATAGATTGCTACAGACTGTTCTGTTTTAGACAGATTCTGTTTTCTTTGTGTTGTTTGCTTATTTTGATGCATCTATGGGTTGTATCGGGGGGTATGAAACATGGAGAAGTTGGAATACAACAGATATTACACCAATATAAATAAATAATGAGTTCACAACAGTACCTAAAGTGGTGATTTATTTTTCTTATACTAACGGATCTCATGAGTTTTCTGTTGAGTTTTGTGTTGTGAAGTTTTCAAGTTTTGGGTAAAGATTTGATGGACTATGGAATAAGGAGTGGCAAGAGCCTAAGCTTGGGGATGCCCAAGGCACCCCAAGCCATATTCAAGGATACCAAAAAGCCTAAGCTTGGGGATGCCCCGGAAGGCATCCCCTCTTTCGTCTTCAATCCATCGGTAAATTTACTTGAGGCTATATTTTTATTCACCACATGATATGTGTTTTGCTTGGAGCGTCTTGTATGATATGAGTCTTTGCTTTTTAGTTTGCCACAATCATCCTTGCTGCAAACATTCTTTTTTAGAGAGACACGCTGAATCGTGAATTTATTAGAATACTCTATGTGCTTCACTTATATCTTTTGAGCTAGGCAATGTTGCTCTAGTGCTTCACTTATATCTTTTTAGAGCACGGTGGTGTTATATTTTATAGAAATTATTGAACTCTCGTACCTCACTTATATTATTTTGAGAGTCTCTTAAAAACAGCATGGTAATTTGTTTAGGTTATGAATTTAGTCCTAATATAATGGGCATCCAAGAGGGATATAATAAAAACTTTCATATTAAGTGCATTGGATACTATGAGAAGTTTGATTCCTTGCATATAGTTTTGAGATAATTGAGATGGTAATTTGAGAGTCATGCTAGTGAGTAGTTGTGAATTGGAAGAGATATTTGTGTTGAAGTTTGTGATTCCCGTAGCATGCACGTATGGTGAACCGTTATGTAACGAAGTCGGAGCAAGATTTGTTTAATGATTGTCAACCTTTGTGTGAGGGTCGGGAGCGCGCGATGGTTAACTCCTACCAACCTCTCCCCTAGGAGCATGCGTCTAATGCTTTGTTTGATAACTAATAGACTTTTGGATTAAGTATGTGTGTTCTTTATGACTAATGTTGAGTCCATGGATTATACGCACTCTCACCCTTCCACCATTGCTAGC
The DNA here is from genome assembly GCA_039707655.1 of Elymus sibiricus. Lineage (NCBI taxonomy): Eukaryota > Viridiplantae > Streptophyta > Magnoliopsida > Poales > Poaceae > Elymus > Elymus sibiricus. The sequence continues at coordinate 166,551,442 of CM077667.1, forward strand.
CTCTCTAGTACCGCGCAACTTTCGCCGGTGCATCAAACCCACCTTCCTCAAAACAGCCACCATATATTTTCCTCAAAACAGCCACCATACCTACCTACTATGGCATTTCCATAGCCATTCCGAGATATATTGCCATGCAACTTCAACCGTTCCGTTTTTCATGACATGCACCATCACCTTCATATTGCATATAGAGTCATATTTTGTTCTAGGTATCGAGTTGTAATTTTCTTTTTGAGTTGTAAGTAAATAAAAGTGTGATAATTTTCATTATTAGAGCATTGTCCCGTGTGAGAAAAGGATGATGGAAGCTATGACTCCCTCACAAGTTTGGATGAGTATTCGGACTTTACAAAAAAAAGAGGCCAGCGAAGCCCAAATAAAAAAAGAGAGGCCAAAGATGCCCACCAAAATAAAAAAATAGAAATAAAATGAGAGAAAGAGAGAAGGGACAATTGCTACTATCTTTTTCCACACTTGTGCTTCAAAGTAGCACCATGATCTTCATGATAGAGAGTCTCCTATTTTGTCACTTTCATATAACTAGTGGAATTTTTCATCTTGCACGACCACTTAGTTTTCTTTTTGAGCTTTCATACACTTATAGCTCTAAGTGCATTTGTTGCATGGCAATCCCTACTCACTCACATTGATATCTATCGATGGGCATCTCCATAGCCCGTTGATACGCCTAGTTGATGTGAGACTATCTTCTCCTTTTTCCTTGCAACCTCCACCATATTCTATTCCACCTATAGTGCTATATCCATGGCTCACGCTCATGTATTGCGTGGGAGTTGAAAAGTTTGACAACATAAAAGTGTGAAACAATTGCTTGACTTGTTCATCGGGGTTGTGCATGATTTATATACTTTGTGTGGGGAAGATGGAGCATAGCCAGACCTTATGATTTTGTAGGGATAACTTTCTAAGGCCATGTTATTTCGAAAGGACACGATTGCCTTCTTGGTGTGCTCGAAGTATTACTATTTTTATGTCAATATTAGACTATTGTTTTGAATCTTATGGATTTGAATATTCATGCCACAATAAAGAATATTACATGGATAAATATGTTAGGTAGCATTCCACATCAAAAATTCTGTTTTTATCATTTACCTACTCGAGGATGAGCAGGAATTAAGCTTGGGGATGCTTGATACGTCTCCAACGTATCTATAATTTTTGATTGTTCCATGCTATTATATTATCTGTTTTGGATGTTTTATATGCATTAATATGCTATTTTATATTATTTTTGGGACTAACCTATTAATCTAGAGCCTAGTGCCAGTTTCTGTTTTTTCCTTGTTTTTGAGTATTGCAGATAAGGAATATTAAATGGAGTCCAAACGGAATAAAAGCTTCGAAATATTTTTTCTTGGACCAGAAGCAACCCAGAAGACTTGGAGATGAAGGCAGGGGAGCCACTCTGTGGCGACAAGCCACAGGGGCGCGCCCTAGGGGGGGCACCCCCCTGGCTTGTGGCCCCACGACAGCCCCCCTAACCCTATTCTTCGCCCTATAAATTCACAAATATTCCCTGGATACCAAAAAGAGCCACGAAAATACTTTTCCACCACCGGAAGCCTCTGTTCCCGTGAGATCCAATCTTGGAGCCTTTTCCGGTAATCTGCCGGAGGGGGATTCGATCACGGAGGGCATCTACATCAACTCCATTGCCCCTCCGATGATGCGTGAGTAGTTTACCACAGACCTTCGGGTCCATAGCTAGTAGCTAGATGGCTTCTTCTCTCTCTTTGCTCTTCAATACCATGTTCTTCATGATCTTCATGGAGATCTATCCGATGTAATACTCTTTTGCGGTGTGTTTGTCGACATCCGATGAATTGTGGGTTTATGTTCAGATTATCTATGAATATTATTTGTGTCTTTTCTGAATTCTTATATGCATGATTTCATATCTTTGCAAGTCTCTTCGAGTTATTGGTTTGGTTTGGCCAACTAGATTGGTAATTCTTGCAATGGGAGAAGTGCTTAGTTTTGGGTTCAATCTTGCGGTGTCCTCACCCAGTGACAAAGTAGGGGTAGCGAGGCACGTATTGTATTGTTGCCATCGAGGATAAAAAGTTGGGTTTTCATCATATTGCTTGAGTTTATCCCTCTACATCATGTCATCTTACCTAATGCGTTACTCTGTTCTTCATGAACTTAATACTCTAGATGCAGGCAGGAGTCGGTCGATGTGTGGAGTAATAGTAGTAGATGCAGAATCGTTTCGGTCTACTTGACACGGACGTGATGCCTATATGCATAATCATTGCCTTGGATATCTTCATAATTATTCGCTTTTCTATCAATTGCTCGATAGTAATTTGTTCACCCACCGTATTATTTGCCATCATGAGAGAAGCCTCTAGTGAAACCTATGCCCCCCGGGTCTATTTTCCATCTTATACTTTCTGATCTAAAACCAAAAATACCAAAAATACCTTGCTGCATTATTTTTACTTTTTGTTTTACTTTCCGTTCAAGCAATCTATCATATCTATCTCTATCAGATCTCATCTTTGCAAATAACCGTGAAGGGATTGACAACCCCTTTGTAGCGTTGGGTGCAATTGTTTGATTCTTTGTGTGGGTACATCTATTGGGGACTTGCTTGTATCTCCTACTAGATTGATACCTTGGTTCTCAACAACTGAGGGAAATACTTATCTACTTTGCTGCATCACCCTTTCCTCTTCAAGGGAAAACCAATGCATGCTCGAGAAGTAGCATCTCGCCCTACCTAGCTCGCTACTCGATGGACACAATGAAGAACTCGCACGATGACGAGGGAGAGGATGAACACGGTAGTTTACCCAGGTTCGGGCCGCTGCGAAGCGTAATACCCTACTCCTGCTTTGGTGGATTGCCTCTCGAGGAGGTGTGGTGGATGAACTAGTACAGAGTTTCGGAGCCTCGTGAGGGCGCTCCCGAGGTGTTCTTGGCCCTCCGTCGGCTTGGTGGTGGATGAGTGAATCGTCTCCTTTCGAATCCCTTTCTACGGTGTAGCCTAGCCTCTATATATAGCGGTGGCCCAGGTCCTCTTCCCATATCGCAATGGCGGGAAGGGATCCCACAATGGCCAATTTTGAAGGGGGACAGGAGTACATGCCCGCCCTGCCCAAAGGCGGTCTTCGCCTACAAAGTAGCTGTCGACGACGCAGAGGTGGGCTCGGCGATGACATCCGTCCAGCGGGGCTCGTGGTCGTGGTCTTGTTTCACCGGAATGGAAACCTTTGGCGGGTGCTTTGGGAACCCGCGTACGTCCTTGCTCCCTTTGCACCAAAGAGGAAACTGCTCCGCCTGGCGCGCTGGCGCCCGCCTGTCCTTCCTTGCGTCATCTTTGACTCCAGAGGCTGGGCTCTGCATAGAGATCTCCGCCGCTCCGGAGGGGGCCTGGGGAGGCCCATCCCGTGCCGGTCTTGACGCTGCTCCTCCTCGCAAGCCTAGGGCCCTCGCGAGGGCCTTGTCTTGAGTGGGGCCACGCCTGGCCGCGATTTGCTGATGAAGCAGGCCACGCCCTGGGCCGCAGGCAGGTAGGTCTAGGTACCCCGGTTCCCAGAACGCTGATAGTTGGCGCATCAGGCGAGGGCACCCAGCGGCTCGTCTACACCAACACTCGGGGGCTTGCGCAACTCTACCACAATAATGTAGGCAAGCGCCCTGGACATGATGGGAGCAACGCCAACCACCACGACAACAGGAGGGGCGTATGCGACCCCTCGAGCAGCTTTCGTCGGGGCTGGTACGAACAGCCTCGCGAGGGCGGCTGCCGGGGCCGGCCTCACGAGGATGCCAGGCAATGGCAGCCCCGTGAGGCGTGTCCGCTGGTGGGGGGCTACCCTTGGCGAGCGCCTGGGTCTGCGGGCCGGGGGTTGCCTTCCTGGAGACGGAGGGTGGAACACACGCCCATGTCCCTAGGTAGGGCGACGTCAGCCTGGAGACGGAGGGTGGAACACACGCCCATGTCCTCAGGCCAGGTGCTCCCAACCTGTAGATGGAGGGTGGAACACACGCCCATGTCCTCAGGCCGGGTGCCCCCAGTTAGGGGACGGAAGGTGGAACATACGCCCATGTCCCCTGCAGGGCGACTCCTACCCAGAGACGGAGGGTGGAACACACGCCCATGTCTCCGGGGCAGGTTTCGCTCAACCAGTGGCAAGAGCTCACGTACTCACCCATGTCTCCGGGCCCGGTTCGGCCCGCCCGGGGACGGGCGGTGGGGTACCTGCGCGGAGCTCCCGGGTACCCCAGCGAGGCGCGCTGGGGTACCGCCTTGGGCGTCCGCCTCGCGTGCGACGAAGGGCCCCTGCGCCGAGCCCCGCCCGCGGCAGAGGGGGCTGCGGCACCGCTACAACAACGACATCCATCCCCGGGCTTTGGAGAGCCACGCTCGAGGGTCCGTTCGGGACCCATCCCACGTCGCCGCATCATGCTTGGGGGCTGGGAGCGGGCTCATGACAGGGAGGCATGGAGCTCTCAGCGCACCCCCAGGCCCAACTCGTGACACTCTCACGTAATAATGAGTGGGCTGTATACACCCGGAGCCCCCCGAGGACGCGGAGGGGTAACATCCCACGCCCAAGTGGAAGCCCCATGCTCCGCGCTGGCGAACAGCACTGCGCCCCAATGGCTATGCCCACGCAACGTGGATGCCCTACGCTCCGCGCTGGGGAGAAGACGAAGACGAAGATTAGTCTAGATGCCGGACGCGGCTGTTCTTTGCCCATTCTTGTATTCGAATTTGCCATTTTCTGGAATAAAACTAGAAGTTCTTGCGATTTTCTTCTGGAAATAAAAGGGAGGGGATCATTCTTTTTGGTAACGATTTCCGTTTGGTATCTTCCTTTATTTGGGAAGTTCGGCAGCTGCTGGACCCCTCCACTTGCGCGATCGACCCAGAGGGAAGGCTGGGCGTGGTGAGTGCGTTATCGCACGTACCTTGACAAGGCACAAACACTCGGGCGTTCGTGAGGGGCGATCATCCAGGCCAACAGGAGCTTTTGACAAAAACATACAACATCGCGCACCATGCAACACGGGAGCATCCTCAGAGGTCCCTCCAAAAACACGCTCAAGCTGCCACAGGGTTGCGCTCATGACCCCGCAGGGCGAACACGAAGACTACTCATGGACACACGCCATCGTCATCACCTACGTCGTCGCCATCGCTGCCGGGCTCGCGGTCCCCGTCTCCGCCATGGTCCTCCGGTTCCTCGGAAGAAAATCCTGCGATCAAGTCCTCCACCCACCCGGCGAGGGCGCCTCGGATTACTTCAGGCACCGGAGCAAGCACCGCCCCGAAGTCGAAGTGCGGATCGAGGCGAAGGAGGTGGCTCAAGATGTGCGAGGCCGCCCGCGCGAGGAGGTCACGGCGTTTCTCTTCCACGAGCTCGCGAATCATCTCCGCACCCCCCTCAAGGCACTCCACGACCCTGGAGAAGAAGCCCAGGTACCCTGCGTCGTCTGGAACCAGGGGGCTCGAGACGCTCGCGCCACAGATGTCGCTCAAGGCCCGGTTGGCCCTCTTCTCGAGGGACTGGAACATCTGGGAGCGCGTATGCTGGAGACTGCGGGCACGATCCGCCTCATCTGAAGCCTTCTCCGCAAGGGAACTAACGCCCTTTACCTGCTTATAGAGAAAAGCTAGCTCGGCCTCGGCAACAACCTGGGCATCCATTGTGGCTTGCCAGCGTCGCTGTAGGACCGAAAGTATGTCTAGAGGGGGGGTGATTAGACTACTTGACCAAATAAAATTTCTACCTTTTCCCAATTTTTATAGTTCGCAGATTTTAGCATTCATGGCAGATCAAGTACACCCTACACATGCATGTCTAAGAGTATAGCAGCGGAAAGTAACAACAAGCATGAGTAGAAAGGAAGGGTTGGAAGATCAAACGCAATTGTAGACACGATGATTTTTCCCGTCGTTCCGATAGGTGGTGCTATCGTACGGCCACGTTTATGGAGTCTTCAACCCACGGAGGGTAACGGTCGCGAGAGTCCACGGAGGGCTCCACCCATAAGGGTCCACGAAGTAGCAACCTTGACTATTCCATAACGGCTTCCGTCCATGAAGGACTAGCCTCACTATGGGTAGATCTTCATGAAGTAGGCGATCTCCTTGCCCTTACAAACTTCTTGGTTCAACTCCACAACACGAACTAGGAGGCTCCCAAGCGACACCTAACCAATCTAGGAGGCACCACCCTCCAAAAGGTAATAGGCTCGGCAATGTCGATGAACTCCTTGCTCTTGTGCTTCAAGATGATAGACTCGTCAACACACAATCACTCTCTCACAGATTTGGCTTGGTGGAAGAGATGGGATTGGTGGAAAGCAACTTGGGGATGCTAGAGATCAAGATTCATATGGTTGGAATGGAATGGCATGATCTCAACACATGAGTAGGTGGCTCTCTCTCAGAAAACTGGATGGGGCAAGTATGGAATAGTTCTGAGTGCTTCTCTTTCGAGTAGGTGGTGGTGAAGGAGTATATATAGGCATCTCCAAAAATCCAACCATTACACCTAAAGTGACCAACTCAGTGACACCGATATGTGAATCTCGGTGGTACCGAGTTTCTCCAAAGGTAGCAACTTTTGAATCTCGGTGAGACCGATATATACAACTCGGTTGCACCGATAAGGTGACCAACGGTCAGATTGCCCAATCTCTATAATGCCGATTAAACAAACTCGGTAGTACCGATTTTGTGAAACTGCGTAACAGAAAGTTGGCAACCCAAACTAGGTGGCACCGAAGCAGAATCGGTTGCACCGAAAGGCTAGGGTTTGGCTTAGGTCTGTCTGAGTATGGGAATCGGTGGCACCGAGTGGAAAGTGTTGGTTGCACCGATTTTGGATATTTGACTTTGGACAGACTTTTGTGGAAGAGCTTGTGGGTGTTTTTGGTGACTATCACTTGTGCACGTATGAGCATTTTGTTCACCAACAGTACCTTACCCCCTTTTAATAGTATTGGATTTCCTATGGACTCAAAGTGATTTCTCACAAAGTAAAATGTAGAGTCCTCTTGCTTGAAGCTTTGCCAATCTATTTCCTTGCATCTTGGGGTATCTCCACAATCTCCACAATCCTTTTGCCAACCCATCATTGAACTTTTCCTGAAATATACTTAGTGGAAACATTAGTTCAATGACATATATGTTGTTATTAATTACCAAAACCACCAAGGGAGCAAATGTGCTTTCAGTCGCTCCTCTTGATCTAACCTTTTCTTGAGGACATCAACCTCGCCTTTCAGGTGGTCGCGTCGCTTGCAGTGACGGGTCTCCTGGAGCTTTAGCTTCGCGCGGTAGACCTGGAGAAGGGAACGCCAAGCCTCCGCCACCTTGTCATCGACCTCCTCCTGGAACTTCTCCTTGCGGGAGGCAAGGGAGTCCTCGGCGAGGGACACCTGGTGTTCCCTCACCTCCAGCCTCTCATGCTCCAGACTCTGCTCCAGCGCTTCCACCATCAGCACCTCCTTGGGTATGCAGGGCCCCGCGCCGCCGGCGTGCGGCTCGGTCGTCATAGCATCAAGATTGGCCCTGCGAACCTGGATTCGCCTTTCAAGGGCGGCGTTGGAGGCTTCAAGTTCCTCCAGGCATTCCTCCGAGGCTTTGTGTCGGCAGTCGGCGGTGTGGGCCTCTGCGAGGGCGCGACAAGGGACCCCTCAGTGATGCCGTGGGCGCGCTGGCGCTGCAGGCGGCCAAGATTGACGGCAACCTCAAGACGATGCCACTCGTGCGCCAGGCGCTGGCGCTCTGCCTCGAGACAAGCGTCATCGGTGATGAGCTCTGTCCCCAGACACCCTAGTGCATTCGCCGCGGTGTGGAGCAAACCGTGCCGCACGGCGCTCCAGTCGCATGCGAGCTCGAGGGCCCAAACGGGATCTCCGCCTTCCCCTGGGCCTGTCGGAAGGGCATGCGAGGGGCCGCCCGGCCCTAACGCGCGCGCAGGGGCTGGGGGCTCGTCCCCTCTCCCCCGAGCGGAGGCCGCACCCCACGAAGGTCTGTGTCGTCGCTCAAGGAGGGCCCTGAGGCATGGCGCGGCTGGTTTTCAGAGAAGACCACCTGCGAAGGGTGTAGCCCCATCCTCGCAAGGTGAGAGCCGGGCATGAAGAAGTTCGCAGGGAACTCACGCGCAAGACCCCGCGAGGGCCACGCAAGCTCGGTTACGGGCGCCTCGCCACGGGGGGCCCCGAGGACTACAGGCACCGATGCCACGATGGGCCCGGTGGCCTCAGGAGGCGGCGGAGACGTCTCACCTTCTTCTTCAACGGAGGGAAACCTGCGAAACAGAGATTCAGGACGAATACATCAGGGAAGACGGAGGGGGCTCGAACACTTACTCTTCCAAGGCGACCCACTTCCTCTTCATCGGCACCCACGACGCTGGGCGGTGGCTGCCCCCGAGCCTCTTCCTCTTCCGGCAAGCGCGGGGGCCCGGGGACTGCATGTCGTCAACTGGCCCCAGGCATCCAGCGGCGAAGATGGCGGCCGCCTCCGTTGTCGGGACGTCACCTTCACTTCCGGGCATGGCCTCGGCGACAGCCCGAGGGGTGGGCAACGTAGGGCGCCTCTCCATGGCCAAACGGGGCCTCACGGCCCCCGCACCCTCAGGACCCCCTGGCCTCGCAGCCATCGCGGAGGGATCGTCCCGGGGGCCCGCCTTCACCAAGGGGAGGAGCCCCCACTCATCGAAACACGGCATCCCCCCGGCAAGGGCCCCCCGTCCGGGTGGTTGTATAGAGGAAGGCCGTTCCGGGGAAGCTCGTCCGGGTCCCCGCCGGTTAGGCGGCGGAGTAGCTCGCGCAGCGCGCTGGGAAGAAGGGAGGGGACCTGGAGCTGCATGGGGTCGCAAGGGCCCGCAAAGGTCCACATCAGGCGGGAATGGCATTGAAGGGGAGATATTCACTGGTGGGAGAACTCCCGCACCACCATCGCCATTGTCACGCCGTCCTCCCTCAGTTCCGCCAGCCTGGCCAAGACGGGCGCAAGCCGAGGGTCGTCAAGCTCCTCATTTCCCCACCCAGGGTTTGGTTCAGCAGGGAGCGACGGGGGTTGGAGCAAGAGGCCGGCTTCAGCAGCATCTACATACACCCACTACCTCTGGAAACCTTCTGCGTTCGGTGAAAGCCGGGCGTCGGGGGCCCCGCTGGCCATCGCATCGGCGGCCCGCAGGGACACGCATCTAGAACAATGCCCCGCAGGGTTCAACCGGAGGGAGAAGAAGTGACGAAGCAGGGCCACAGAAGGGAAGACGCCAATGAAGGCTTCTGTGGAGCCAGGGTCGAGATGAAGCGCGTGAACCTGGTAGTGCGTGAGAACGGCCGAGAAGAAGCCCGAGAACGGCGGCAGTAGGCCGGAGAGGAGGGCGTGAAGGTGAAGGGGAATACAGGTGGCCTCCAGCTCGGCCTGGGGCCACGAGCCCAGCCAGATCTTGGTCGCTCCCCACTCGTTGGAGCCGGCGGCGACCGCTAGGCGGACCTTCTCCAACCCCTCAAGGTTGACCACTGAGGATCGTCCTAATGCGAGCTCTGGCGTCGGCGCAAGTTCCGGGGCCTTCGAGGCCTCACCCCCTCTCTTCTTGGGGGCCATGGCGGGCGGCCGAGACTGACGGACGGGAGGTTCGGCAGAGAAGGAGTGAGCCGCGGAAGGAGGGAGACGGGCCGCCAGATTGATGGGGATAAATGATGGCTCAGAGGAGTGCGCCAGACGGTTTGTCAGCCGGGCAGCACCGAGTTAGCGCAAAGAGAGTAGGCGCCCACGCCTCGCAATGCGCCACACGTCAAGTTGGGCCCGTAGGCGGTTGGGGCCCACAGCGCTTCGGGCCACCCACCGTGGCTTCACCCGGAAGCTAACCCAAGCGTGCCTTGGACCCGGGGGCTACTGTCGGCGTCCTGGGAGCGGCGGTACCGACACTTGCCTGCCTGCGGCCCAAGGCGTGGCCCATCTCGATGACCGAGTACGGCCCGGTGCGGCCTCACTCCACACAAGGCCCTCACGAGACCCTAAACTCGAGAGGGAAACAGCGCCAGGACCCGCGGGGGGTTAGGCCTCCCTGTGGGATCACTAGAAGAGCGTCTAGAGGGGGGGTGAATAGACTACTAGCAGGAATTTAAAACATAACCTTTTCCCAAGTTAATTGGTTGGCAGATTTTAACAGTTTTAGCAAGGCTAGCAAGTCTAATATACCCTACACATGCAAGTCAACAAATATGGCAGCGGAAAGTAAAGACATTGCACATGAAGTAAAGAGTTGAGATAGAAAGATCAAAGACAATCGGAGACGCAAAGATTTTTCCCGTGGTTCTGATAGGTGGTGCTATCGTACGTCCACGTTTATGGAGTCTTCAACCCACGGAGGGAAACAGTCGCGAGAGTCCACGGAGGGCTCCACCCATAAGGGTCCACGAAGTAGCAACCTTGACTATTCCATAACGGCTTCCGTCCACGAAGGACTAGCCTCACTATGGGTAGATCTTCACGAAGTAGGCGATCTCCTTGCCCTTACAAACTTCTTGGTTCAACTCCACAACATGAAGTAGGAGGCTCCCAAGCGACACCTAACCAATCTAGGAGGCACCACCCTCCAAAAGGTAATAGGTTCGGCAATGATGATGAACTCCTTGCTCTTGTGCTTCTAGATGATAGACTCCTCAACACACAATCACTTTCTCATAGATTTGGCTTGGTGGAAGAGATGGGATTGGTGGAAAGCAACTTGGGGAGGCTAGGAATCAAGATCCATATGGTTGGAGTGGATGATCTTGACCTCAACACAAGGGTAGGTGGCTCTCTCTCAGAAAACTGGATGGGGCAAGTATGGAATAGTTCTAAGTGCTTCTTTCGAGTGGGTGGTGGTGAAGGGGTATATATAGGCATCCCCAAAAATCCAACCATTACACACAAAATGACCATCTCGGTGACACCGATGTGTTAATCTCGGTGGTACGAAAGTGACCAAAAGGTGGCAAATTTTGAATCTCGGTGAGACCGATATATGGAACTCGATTGCACCGATAAGGTGACCAACGGTCAGATTGCCCATTCTCGGTGACGCCGATCCAACAATCTCGGTGGTATCGATATTGTGAATTTGCGTAACAGAAAGTTGGCAACCCAAACTCGGTGGCACCAAAGCAGAATCGGTTGCATTAAAAGACTAGGGTTTGGCTTGTGTCTGTCTGAGTATGGGAATCGGTGGCACCGAGTGGAAAGTGTTGGTTGCACCGATTTTGAATATTTGGCTTTGACAGACTTTTGTGGAAGAGCTTGTGGGTGATTTTGGTGACTATCACTTGTGCACGTATGAACATTTTGTTCACCAGCAGTACCTTACCCCCTTTTAATAGTATTGGCTTTCCTATGGACTCAAGGTGATTTCTCACAAAGTAAAATGTAGAGTCCTCTTGCTTGAAGCTTTGCCAATCCATTTCCTTGCATCTTGGGGTATCTCCACAATCTCCACAATCCTTTTGCAAACCCTCTTTGTGTACTATATCTGAAATATACTAGGTAAAAGTATTAGTCCAAGAGACAATGTATGTTGTCATGAATTATCAAAACCACCAAGGGAGCATGTTGTGCTTTGAATCTCCCCCTTTTTGGTAATTGATGACAACATACAATCAAAGCTTCAAATAAAGATATGCATGGATATAATGAAGACTTTGAGAGACACATGACTTAGATTTGCTCCCCCTAAATGTGTGATTCCTTTAAAGGATAGTTGCTTTGGAGTGCATAGACACACATATAGTGGAAGGGATATAAGAAGTCATGTGTATCTTGGCTATATGCATCAAATATATATGAATGAGATGTATCTTTGTTCAAGACTTCACTCTTGCAAACAATATGTGCAAGAAGCAAGAGGTCATCTTGATCAAAGATATGATGCATATACTTACCTTGAGTTCTTGAGCATTCTTGTAGTAGAAACACACTTGAGAAAACAATGTTAGGAAACACAAGAGTATTCTACCAATCAAAAAGGCAATAGAACTCAAAAGTACCAAGATATGGAGAACATATAGAATATAATATTCTTTAAGATTGATATGTCTCCAAGATCATTTAGAATTTTCTCCCCTCGATATGAAAATAGTAAATCATCCTCTCCCCCTGAATCTTAGCATGTAGATATTGGGATTGGATAGGGTGAGAAAAAAAATCTAAGATGATCACCAATAGAAAATATGTTTATTTCAATATTGACAACTTATGTTAGACTTTTCTCCCCCTACTTTGGTATTCTCCCCTTGTCTATATAAGTAAAAGTTTGATATTCTCTCTCCCCTTGATTATATCTCCCCCCTTTGCATAAGCATGTATCTCCCTTTAGCATGAAGCTTTGGTATTCTCCCCCTTTGGCATTAATTACCAAAAAGGTCAAATACAGGAGTAGATACAGGGATCATTGATAAGAAGGGATCCTTGAGAACAAGGGTCATTGAATGTAGGGTTCATAGAGATGAAAACTGAGGGAATCATTGTAAATAATTTCTCTCCCTTTGAAATTTTGTAAGACTTCTCCTCCTTTGAGTGAGGGATCCTTGAATAAAGAATTTCTCCCCCTAAGATTTTTTTATATGAGAAGGGATCATCGAAGTAACAAAATCATCACTTGTAAGATCACAGATGAAAAATAAATTTGCGACTGCGAAGACAGATAAGAGAAGAAAAACAAATTGGTGACTCCGAGACAAACAAATCGGTGTTAGTGAGATGTTATGGTGCAGCTCATCTGCTAATTCGGTAGAACCGAGTTATTTGTATCGGCGGCTCCGAGGCTAAAATAGAAACTTGGCAATGGGATTCTGAAATCGAAATTTCTCAAATTTTGCCAAAAACACAGTATCAACATAAATTTTGAAGCAAAAGCAAGAGATTTTACAAAGGGATATAAACTAGAGAAGATTTGAGTGGTTCCAAGAAATTTGCAAAATAGAGAATGAACCAACTAAAATCTTTGACTAGATGATGGGTGGTGACTAGGTCACCTATATTAGATTATATTGACTTAGGAGCCAAGCAGGAATACTTGATCATAGGTCATACTCTACGTTTAAGCTCAAAATGGGGTTACCATTTTTCGATTAAGCATTTTAATGTCTTCATATCACTTGAGTTGCTTTAGCTCATGACTTGGAGTAAAGCCTTTTCAAGGATATGAGTACATACCTTTGAGTGATGTTGATGACGTGGCTTGTAGGTGAACTTGTTTGAGGATGCTCGTGGTTGATGAAGATCATCTTGAGTTGGGAGCATTCCTTCTCATTTTAGTACACTTGTCACCTACAAAGGTTAGTCATGCAAGGAAAAACAATAGATATATCGTATTGACATGATACCAATTGAGATTTAGCCAATATGATCACAACAGGTATATGTCAAGGATATGGTTGAGTTTTCTTCTTCCTTCCATCCTCAAGAGGGGTTGTGGATACTTGGTAATGACAAGATTGCTTAAGATTGGAGTTGATGGCAATCTTGTGGAATGAAAATCTTCCAAGTACCTACAAACGATTAGATACAATACAAGGGAGCATAGAATTCCATGGCATAAGATAACACATCAAGATTATCATGGAAATATCAAGAAAGCTCATGCCCTTGCATGGAACCGAGTGAGTTTAGCTTAAGTTTGAAGCATCAATGATGATTAACTCACTCCTCAAATAACAAAATGTTTTCTCATCAAGTGGCTTACTAAAGATATCGGTCAATTGCTTGTTAGTGCGAACATGCTTAAGATCAATATCTCCTTTGGCAACATGATCACGAATGAAGTGATGTCTAACTTGAATATGTTTAGTTCGAGAATGTTGCACAGGATTATGATCAATTTTAATAGCACTTTTATTGTCACAAAGTAATGGAACATTTCTAACATGGATTCCATAATCCTTAAGCATTTGTGTCATCCATAGTAATTGTGACAACAAGATCCAGCAGCAATATACTCAGCTTTGGCTGTAGATAGAGATACCGAGTTTTGTTTCTTGGAGGACCAAGACACAAGAGATCTACCCAAAAATTGATTAGTACCTGAGGTGGATTTTCTATCAACCTTGTCACCGGCATAGTCTGAATCGGAATAGCCAACAAGGTTAAAGGAAGATCCCTTGGGATACCAAATGCAAAAGTTTGGTGTTTGTATCAAATATCTCACAATACGTTCCACAGCCAAAAGATGACACTCTTTAGGTGCAGCTTGATATCTAGCACACATGCAAACACTAAGCATAATATCGGGACGAGAGGCACATAGATATAGTAATGAACCAATCATAGATCGATAAACTTTTTGATCAACCGGTTCGTCCTCCTTGGTAAGATCAATATGTCCACTAGTAGGCATAGGAGTTTTCATACCTTTGCACTCTTGCATGTTCAACTTCTTGATCAAGTCCTTGGTATACTTAGTTTGAGGGATGAAAGTTCCTTCTCTCGTTTGCTTGATTTGCAAACCAAGAAAGAATTTCAGCTCACACATCATGGACATCTCATACTTTTCGAACATCAACCTTCCAAATCTTTCACTAAATTGTGGGTTAGTAGATCCAAAGATAATATCATCCACATAGATTTGGCACACAAATAGTTCACCATTAACTCTCTTAGTGAATAAGGTTGCGTCAATTTTACCAATTTCAAAACCCTTTTCAATGAGAAACTTCAGTAAGCATTTGTACCAAGCACGAGGGGCTTGCTTAAGACCATAAAGGGCTTTACGAAGCTTGTAAACATGATTAGGTTTCTTAGGATTCACAAAACCAGGTGGTTGCTTAACATAGACTTCTTCTTCAATCTCACCATTTAAAAATGCACTTTTAATGTCCATTTGATAAAGCGAGATATCATGGTGATTAGCATAAGCAAGAAGAATGCGAATATCTTCAAGTCTAGCAACGGGGGCGTAGGTCTCACCGTAGTCCATACCTTCGACTTGCGTATATCCTTGGATTACGAGACGAGCCTTGTTCCGTATGACTTGACCGTCTTCATCTTGCTTGTTCCGAAACACCCATTTTGTTCTGATGATGTTTTGCTCATCCTTGGGCTTCTCCACGAGTGTCCACACTTCGTTCCTTTCGAAGTTGTGAAGCTCTTCATGCATCACGTTCACCCAATCCGCGTCTTCAAGAGCTTGCTCTACCTTCAAGGGCTCAATGCTAGAGATGAAATAATAATGCTCACAAAAGTTAGCTAGACTAGTTTTAGAGCGAGTGATTCTTCCTGTTTGTATATCACCAAAGATTTAGTTTAGGGGATGGTTCTTGGTCACTTGTGCTCGGACTCGGGTCAGCTTCCGATTGTTGGATGGTGGAGCTTCTTCTTCTTCATCATCTCCTTCATCTTCGTTCTTGCTAAAGGTGTCGTTTCCTTGAGGTGGTGGCGAAGGAGGTTGTGGTGGATCTTCATGATGCACTTCCTCCTCTTCATCATCTTGTTGTGTATCGCTTGTGGATGCCTCCATGTCATGTTGTGGTTCACCTTGACGTGAAGTAGGGGCTTCCACTTGAGTTGATGAAGTACTTTCCTTCACCTCCATGGGACGAATCTTGCTGATGGACAAGTCTTGGATAGCTTCCGAAGGATCCTTATCACCTACATAATTTGGCAATTGTTCGACTTGCGAACCATTAGATTCATCAAACTTCACATCTACCGTCTCTTCAACTTTTGGAGTGAAGTTGTTGTAGACACGGTAAGTGTGAGAGTTCGATCCATAACCAAGTAGGAATCCTTCATGAGATTTTGGAGCAAATTTAGTACGACGACGCTTATCAAGAATGTAGCACTTTGAGACGAATACCCGAAAGTATCCAACTTGGGGTTTGTTACCGGTGAGTAGCTCGTATGCCATTTTACCGAGAAGCTTGTGCAAGTATAGTCGGTTTGTGGCATGACATGCTGTTTCCACGGCTTCTGCCCAAAAGTGTCTTGGCGTCTTGTATTCATCAAGCATCGTTCTTGCCATCTCAATGAGCGTTCGGTTCTTCCTCTCAACAACTCCATTTTGTTGAGGCGTGTACGTAGCCGAGAACTCATGTGAGACACCTTCTTCGTCAAGAAAGGTATCCACATGGGTGTTCTTGAACTCTGATCCGTTATCGCTTCGAACCTTCTTGATCTTCACTTCAAACTGATTTTGCGCTTTGCGAACGAAGTTCTTGAAGATCTTTTGAACCTGCGACTTATCATCAAGAAAGAATACCCACATAAATCTGGAAAAATCATTAAATATAACTAGACCATAGGAATTTCCACCAAGACTCTTGTAAGCGTTGGGACCAAAAAGATCCATGTGAAGTAACTCGAGTGGTCTCCTAGTAGTCATGATATTCTTAACGGGATGACTTCCACCTACTTGCTTTCCAGCTTGACAGGCACTACAAAGTCTGTCTTTGTCAAAGATAACATCTTTAACACCAAGTATATGATCACCTTTGATAAGCTTGTCTAAATTACGCATGCCAACATGTCCTAGTCTTCTATGCCAAAGCCAACCTTTAGAAGATTTTGCAATAAGACAAGTACGAGGTTTGGATCTCTTAGTGAAATCGACAATGTATAGATCACCTCTACAGAAACCGGTAAAGACCATTTTATGATTATCTTTACGAAACACTTGGCAATCTATTTTCGTAAATAGCACATTAAAACCAAAGTCGGCAAGTCTAGATACGGAAAGAAGATTGTAGCCAAGAGATTCAACAAGCATAACATTTTGAATAGAGCTATCATGGGATATGGCCACCTTACCAAGACCGAGTACCTTACCTTTGGAGTTGTCTCCAAACATTACGTACCTTCGCGGTCCATGGTTTGGTGTGATCTCTTCAAACATGTCTCTATCTCCGGTCATATGATCGGTACATCCGCTATCGAGAATCCACTTTTTTCCTCCGGACATGTAATCCTTGAAGTTTGCCATAAGACTTATATTCTTCATGATCTTCTCATACTCGATGTCGAACAGCTCATCTTCATCATAGTAGCCATGTTCCACATTGTCATCATCAAGTGGAAAATCCTCGTCACAAAGAACAAGAGATTCGTTAGGGTTGTGATCATGACTATGTTCAAACTTATGAATGCGAATGGCTTCTACAATGATGTTGTTGATAGTTGTGACATCTCCTTTAGCACGCATGAGGTCTCTAAGCTCAAATAGACAATCATCAAACTTGGGATCACTAGGCGTCATTTTGTGGAAGGCAATAGTTTTATGAAGAATTTCATCAAGATTACTTAATGAATAACTTGGATGTCGTTTCACCAAGTCATTCCACAAAGTATAAGCACATTCAAAATTCTTCATTTGATTTAGCACATTTCTAGGCAACGCTCTAACAATGAGATTAACAGTTCTAAGATTGCATAGCATATCAATTTCCTCTTCGTGTGTGGGATGTAAAGGATCAATGGGAGGCACATAGGGGCTCTTAACATACTTGCTTAATTGAAATTCATTAAACAGCTCAAGCATCAACGTTTTCCATTTACTATAGTACTCTCCATCAAGAATAGGCAATCTACAACTCAAACTCCCTATACTGACACATCCATCTTCCTCCTCGGTGATCAAACCGAAGCAATGGAGACCAATGCTCTGATACCAATTGAGGGATCACTAGAAGAGCGTCTAGAGGGGGGTGAATAAACTACTAGCAGGAATTTAAAACCTAACCTTTTCCCAAGTTAATTGGTTGGCAGATTTTAACAGTTTTAGCAAGGCTAGCAAGTCTAATATACCCTACACATGCAAGTCAACAAATATAGCAGCGAAAAGTAAAGACATTGCACATGAAGTAAAGAGTTGAGATAGAAAGATCAAACACAATCGGAGACGCAAAGATTTTTTTCCGTGGTTCCGATAGGTGGTGCTATCGTACGTCCACGTTTATGGAGTCTTCAACCCACGGAGGGAAACGGTCGCGAGAGTCCACGGAGGGCTCCACCCATAAGGGTCCACGAAGTAGCAACCTTGACTATTCCATAACGGCTTCCGTCCACGAAGGACTAGCCTCACTTTGGGTAGATCTTCACGAAGTAGGCGATCTCCTTGCCCTTACAAACTTCTTGGTTCAACTCCACAACACGAAGTAGGAAGCTCCCAAGCGACACCTAACCAATCTAGGAGGCACCACCCTCCAAAAGGTAATAGGTTCGGCAATGATGATGAACTCCTTGCTCTTGTGATTCAAGATGAAAGACTCCTCAACACACAATCACTCTCTCATAGATTTGGCTTGGTGGAAGAGATGGGATTGGTGGAAACCAACTTGGGGAGGCTAGAAATCAAGATCCATATGGTTGGAGTGGATGATCTTGACCTCAACACAAGGGTAGGTGGCTCTCTCTCAGAAAACTGGATGGGGCAAGTATGGAATAGTTCTGAGTGCTTCTTTCGAGTGGGTGGTGGTGAAGGGGTATATATAGGCATCCCCAAAAATCCAACCGTTACACACAAAATGACCATCTCGGTGACACCGATGTGTTAATCTCGGTGGTACCAAAGTGACCAAAAGGTGGCAACTATTGAATCTCGGTGAGACCGATATATGGAACTCGGTTGCACCGATAAGGTGACCAACGGTCAGATTGCCCATTCTCGGTGATGCCGATCCAACAATATCGGTGGTACCGATATTGTGAATTTGTGTAACAGAAAGTTGGCAACCCAAACTCGGTGGCACCGAAGGAGAATCGGTTGCACCGAAAGACTAGGGTTTGGCTTGTGTCTGTCTGAGTATGGGAATCGGTGGCACCGAGTGGAAAGTGGTGGTTGCACCGATTTTGAATATTTGGCTTTGATAGACTTTTGTGGAAGAGCTTGTGGGTGATTTTGGGGACTATCACTTGTGCACGTATGAGCATTTTGTTCACCAGCAGTACCTTACCCCCTTTTAATAGTATTGGCTTTCCTATGGACTCAAGGTGATTTCTGACAAAGTAAAATGTAGAGTCCTCTTGCTTGAAGATTTGCCTATCCATTTCCTTGCATCTTGGGGTATCTCCACAATCTCCACAATCCTTTTGCCAACCCTCTCTGTGGTCTTTATCTGAAATATACTAGGTAAAAGTATTAGTACAAGAGACAATGTATGTTGTCATGAATTATCAAAACCACCAAGGGAGCATGTTGTGCTTTCACTCCCCAGGCCACCTCCCGAGCGGCGAAGATCTCTACCAACGCTAGGCCTTGGGAGGTCGAGGGTGACGACAGCCAGGCCAGGCGGGCGCCAGCGCGCCAGAGGGGACAGTTTCCTCTTTGGTGCAAAGGAGACAAGGATGAGCGCAGGCTCCCAAAGCGCCCCCCAAAGGTTTCCCTTCTAGTGCAACAAGACCAAGACCCCGAGCCCCGCAGAACAGATGTCATCGCCGAGCCCACCTCCGCGTCACCAATGACTACTTTGCAGGCGAAGATCGCCTTTCATCAGGATAGGGTGTACCTCCTGTCCCCCTTCGAATTTGGCCGTTGTGGGATCCCCTCCCGCCATTGCGATAATGGAGGAGGACCCTGGCCACTATAAATAGAGGCTAGGCTGCTCAGTGGAAGGTCTAGAACCAACGCACCCGCAAAGCATCACACCACTGTAATAGTTCATCCACAAACCTCCCCGTGAGGCAATCCACCAAAGGCAGGAGTAGGGTTTTACACTTCGCAGCATCCCGAACCTGGGTAAACTCTCGTGCGCTATCTTCTTCCTCGTCATCGAGCGGGCTTACCGTGTTGCGGGCTTGGAGGGGGCGAAGCTATTGGGGAATCTTCGCACACGCCCCTGGGGACGAATTCCTTAGGGTCTTGCGGAGCCCAAAATCCGACAATATCTGCCCGCCCTCTCCTCTGTTTTTTCCTCATATGAGGTGGGAGGTGTGTGGTAGTTTTTTTCCCTTCCTATGCACAAGAGGTGTTCGATGAAATGCCTACGAGCATGATTCCAGTTGAGTTCACAAAAGGTGCAAATATTTCGGTTATCTTGTATATGCCGATCCAAGTCTTGATTTTTCTGGTTGCTTTCTGGTGCCAGGATTGTTGAAGTAACTGTTCGGCATATATAAGATAACCGAATAATTTGGACCTTTGATTCTGGGTTGAAAGCCATAGTTATGCTCCACAAGCATTCTGATGGTCACTGCAGTTACATGAAGCCGGCGTATTAACTGGCAAGGTTGGCATCTGTTTTAATTTTTGGTAAATTTATGCTTCTTTCCTTGTACAAATATGCATAATAGACAGATATGTGGATCCATGAAAAGGTCAAAAGGGGAAGTTGATGATATGTTGAGGGCTGGGAAATCAGAGAATCCTATGAGAAGAGTCTATTGTTTTGTCATATCTCATGAACATCCAGGCACCTTTATATTATCTTACATCAGGAGTACAAATAAACCCACATCATGAGTATGGTACCTATGAAAAATAATATTAACTTAAAATTATACAAACCGGGACTAAATCTTTTGCCTATATATATTCACGCCCCCCCCCCCCCCCCAATTTCCTCTGTGTTTTGGCCATGGAAGGGTGGAGGTGTGGGCTACTCTGTTTTTTGCCTATATATGCACAAGAGGTGTTCAATGAAATGCCCGAGCCACACTTCAGTTATCTTCTCTGTTCTTCCTCCAAACTCGACCTCTAAGCTCCATTTTTCCCAAGATTTGTCTAGGTTTGATGGTGCATCAACTATCCAAGTGTTTAAAACAGGTTAGCAACTTCATTATTTCTTCTCTCACTGCTAGTTTAGCTCATTTCAAATGGTCTAGAAGTAGTGTTGTTTGTGGGTTTTATTGGAGGAGTGTATGTGTGAGCTTATTTTATTTCGATGCACAATTTGAGCTCAAATTAACTTCTTACTTGTATTATTGTTTGTTATTATATAGTGCCATGGTTTTGGTAGATGCCCATGACGGCTCCCGTCCGGTCTATGATTCGGATGTGGTATATTATCTTTTATTACTATTTGTTTCATTCAGTGTTGATGACAATGATGTTCTGTAATGGCTTTTGACATACTTAATTATATAATGCAGATGAACCGGCAATGGAGGATGTACGGTGACCGACGCACTTCCGACGCACTTTGTTTAGGTCTATTTGGTTTGTGCAAATAATAATGCATATAGCTTCGCATGCAAGCAAGGGTGTTAAAATATTAGGGCTCGTTTGTGCATCCAGCCATGTCATAAGAATATTTTACCATGCAAATAAAGCCGAAGACTTGAGTCTGGACAAAATCCTCAGTCTGGAAAACGTTCTCAGTCTAGACAAAATTCTCAGTCTGGACGAAATCCTCAGTCTGGACAAAATCATCAGTCTAGACAAAATCCTCAGTCTAGACAAAATTCTCAGTCTAAACAAAGTTCTCCGTCTAGACAAAAAAAATCGGTCTAACTGTTCGGCATATATAAGATAACCAAATAATTTGCACATTTCAGGGTCATTTAGCTCAAAACAAATCATGAAATGCATGAAAAATAGCAAATGAAGCCAGAAAAGGGTTAAAAATTGATTATGTGGCTTTGCATGTGATGACCCACAAGTATAGGGGATCTATCGTAGTCCTTTCGATAAGTAAGAGTGTCGAACCCAACGAGGAGCAGAAGGAAATGACAAGCGGTTTTTAGTAAGGTATTCTCTGCAAGCACTGAAATTATCGGTAACAGATAGTTTTGTGATAGGATAATTCGTAACGGGTAGCAAGTAACAAGTGTAACAAAGGTGCAGCAAGGTGGCCCAATCCTTTTTATAGCAAAGGACAAGCCTGGACAAACTCTTATATAAAGCAAAGCGCTCCCGAGGACACATGGGAATTACTGTCAAGCTAGTTTTCATCATGCTCATATGATTCGCGTTCGTTACTTTGAGAATTTGATATGTGGGTGGACCGGTGCTTGGGTGCTGCCCTTACATGGACAAGCCTCCCACTTATGATTAACCCCTCTCGCAAGCATCCGCAACTACGAAAGAAGAATTAAGATAAATCTAACCATAGCATGAAACATGTGGATCCAAATCAGCCCCTTACGAAGCAACGCATAAACTAGGGTTTAAGCTTTTGTCACTCTAGCAACCCATCATCTACTTATTACTTCCCAACACCTTCCTCTAGTCCCAAACAATGGTGAAGTGTCATGTAGTCGGCGTTCACATAACACCACTGGAGGAGAGACAACATACATCTCATCAAAATATCGAACGAAAACCAAATTCACATGATTACTTATAACAAGACTTATCCCATGTCCTCAGGAACAAACTTAACTACTCACAAAGCATATTCATGTTCATAATCAGAGGAGTATTAATTATCATTAAGGATCTGAACATATGATCTTCCACCAAGTAAACCAACTAGCATCAACTACAAGGAGTAATCAACACTACTAGCAACCCACAGGTACCAATCTGAGGTTTTGAGACAAAGGTTGGATACAAGAGATGAACTAGGGTTTGGAGAAGAGATGGTGATGGTGAAGATGTTGATGGAGATTGACCCCCTCTCGATGAGAGGATCATTGGTGATGACGATGGCTTCGATTTCCCCCCTCCGGGAGGGAAGTTTCCCCGGCAGAACAGCTCTGCCAGAGCCCTAGATTGGTTCTGTCCAAGTTCCGCCTCGAGATGGCGGCGCTTCGTCCCGAAAGCTCCCTTCTGATTTTTCCAGGTCAAAACCCTCCATATAGCAGAAGATGGGCACCGGAGGCCTGCCAGGGGGCCCACAAGCCTGCTGGGCGCGCCCCCCTGGCTTGTGACCTCCTGGTGGGTCCCCTGATGTATTTCTTTCGCCCAATATTTTTTATATATTCCAAAATAATTCTTCGTAGATTTTAGGACTTTTGGAGCTGTGCAGAATAGGTATCTCAGATTTGCTCCTTTTCCAGTCCAGAATTTCAGCTGCTGGCATTCTCCCTCTTCATGTAAACCTTGTAAAATAAGAGAGAAAAGGCATAAGTATTGTATCATAGCGTGTAATAACAGCCCATAATGCAATAAATATCGATATGAAAGCATGATGCAAAATGGACGTATCAACTCCCCCAAGCTTAGACCTCGCTTGTCCTCAAGCGAAAGCCGAAATCGATAAATATGCCCACATGTTTAGAGATAGAGGTGTCGATAAAATAAAATACGGACATGAAGGCATCATTATCATCTTTAGAACAGCAACATTTATTGGCATATAATTTCTTATGCTAGAGTAACAATTCGTTCACAAGGTAAAGTATGAATCAAGAAATCTATTGGGAACCAACAAACTATGATCTCAGTCATTGAAGCAATTCCAATTTGTCATAACGTATGAAAGAGTCAATATAAGAGCTTGTAAAGCAAATCCACATACTCAATCAACTTTTAGTGTTTCATAATTGCTAACACTCACGCGGTATCTATGAGGCAGAGAAAGATAGGGGCTTATAACATTAACTCCCAACTATTTACCTCAAGGGTAATGTCAACAGTAATAACTCATGCTCACCCACATCCGAGTGGATATATGTGTCTAGATCATTCCCCAACACATGAAGCTTGCCAAGAGATAAAGGCGAAATAAAGGAAGTGGTGAAAATCACCGCGACTCTTGCATAAAGGTAGGTACTAGAAAGTAAAAGTAACATATAGGCCCTTCGCAGAGGGAAGCAGAGGTTGTCATGCGCTTTTATAGTTGGATGCACAATCCCTTAATGCAAAATAACTTCACTTTATATTGCCCCTTGTGATAAAGAACTTTATTATGCAGTCCGTCACTTTTATTTCTTCCATATCACAAGTTCGTATAAAGTTTATTTTCCTCACACTAATAGATCACACATTTTTAGAAAGCCATTTTTATTGCTTGCACCGATGACAACTTACTTGAAGGATCTTACTCAATCCATAGGTAGGTATGGTGGACTCTCATGGCAAAACTGGGTTAAGGGTATTTGGATGCACAAGTAGTATCTCTACTTGGTGCGGAAGTTTTGGCTGATATGAGGTGGAAGCAAGCGACACATGTTGAAGGATCTATAACCATATAACTTCTATTCGGAAGTAAGCAAACATAACCCATTATGTTGTCTTCCTTGTCGAACATCAACTTCTTAACATATAATGTTTTAATGAGTGCTCACAATCATAAAAGATATATGTCCAAGATAATATATTTATATGTGCACCTCTCTTTCTTTATTACTCCCTTTTAATTGCCACAATGACCAATAGCTATGTTTGTCAACCCACAACAAGTTTCAATCGACATACTTCTTATATGTGAAGTCATCACTCCCCATAAGATCATCATATATACTCTTTGCTTTTATTCTATACTTCTTTCTATTTCTTTTTCTGAAGATCATAGCGAACAAGCAAAGCCCTCAACTCAAAACTACTCTTTATTATATAACTCTTGGACTTGCTTACATAGGGGGAACATAAAGAAAAACTCAAAACAATACCGGGGCACTAAAAAATTATTCTACTAGATCAAGATATAACCAAAAGGATCGAACGAAGAAAAACAAAGAAAGTAAAAGATGTGATGGTGATACGATACCGGGGCACCTCCCCCAAGCTTGGCACAAGCCAAGGGGAGTGCCCATACCCATGTGTTTAGTTGTCTTGCTTCGGAGGTGGTGATGTTGGAGTTGTTGATGAGGTTGGAGGCTTGTTCAGTTTCCACTTAAGCATAAAATTTTGTTCCCTCAGATCATCTACTTCCTTGGGTTTTCTCCTTGTGTTTGGAAGGCTCGACTTCTTGAACTCCACGTGCATATCTCCTGGTCGAGGCAGGAGGGCCTCCTCTTCATCTGAGCTTTCTTCCTCATACTTGCCTTCCAGTTCCTCCTCCGAGAACAATCCATAAGGATCTAGGTCCCCATAGAGCTTGGGATTGGCAAGATAGTGCGATATATAGCTCTCCCCATCGGAGTCTTGGGACGACATCTTGCTCTAAATCTGCCGTAGGAACAGCTCAAAACGAAAACAGGAGGTATTGTCGTGATACAAGGGTCAAAACCTTCGGGAGATTATATAATGAATTTTTACCGACCCGAAGGAATATACCACAAGAAAACGGAATCCGGAGGGTACACGAGGTAGCCACAAGCCACAGGGGCTTGTCTCCTCCTCGTGCACTCTTCGGACTACTTTACATTTTCCTAATTTTTTAAATATTCCAAAACGGATAAAAATTGCCATTGAGAAAGTTTTGGAGTCGGTTTACTTACCGTACCACATACCTATTCCTTTTCGGAGTCTGAAACATTCTGGTAGGTTTCCCTAATGTACTCCTCCGGAGTTATGGTATTAATAATATTGGTTTCAACATTTATGGGAGTACCTGAGATATAATTTTTGATTCTTTGCCCGTTTACCACCTTCGGATTTGTGCCTTCGGGGTTGTTGATCTTGATGGCACCAGAACGATATACCTCCTCAACAATATAAGGCCCTTCCCATTTAGAGAGAAGTTTTCCTACAAAAAATCTTAAACGGGAATTGTATAGCAAGACATGGTCACCTACATTGAATTCACGCTTTTGTATCCTTCTGTCATGCCATCTCTTAACCTTTTCTTTAAACAACTTGGCATTCTCATAGGTCTAGGTTCTCCATTCATCAAGTGAGCTAATGTCAAATAACCTCTTCTCACCAGCAAGTTTGAAATCAGAATTGAGCTCTTTAATTGCCCAATAAGCTTTATGCTCTAGCTCTAGAGGTAAGTGACATGCTTTACCATAAACCATTTTATACGGAGACATACCCATAGGGTTTTTGTAAGCAGTTCTATAAGCCCATAATGCATCATCAAGTTTCTTAGACCAATTCTTCCTAGATCTATTAACAGTCTTCTGCAAGATCAATTTAATTTCTCTATTGCTCAATTCTACTTGACTACTAGACTGGGGATGATAAGGAGATGCAATTCTATGATTAACATCATACTTAGCAAGCAATTTATGGAAGGCAGCATGAATAAAGTCTGAACCACCATCGGTCATTAAATATCTAAGGACTCCAAATCTAGGGAAAATAACTTCTTTAAGCATTTTAATAGAAGTGTTATGATCAGGGCTACTAGTTGGAATAGCTTCTACCCACTTAGTAACATAATCAACAGCAACTAGAATATGAGTATACCCGTTAGATTGTGAAAAGGTCCCATATAATCAAAACCCCAAACATCAAATGGTTCAATAACAAGAGAGTAATTCATAGGCATTTCCTAACGTCTACTAATATTACCATTTCTTGGGCATTCATCACAAGACAAGTCAAACTTACGAGCATCCTTGAAGAGAGTAGGCCAATAAAAACCAGATTGTAGTACCTTATGTGCAGTTCTATCTCCAGCGTGATGTCCTCTGTAGGCCTCGGAGTGACACTTGCGAAGGATCTGTTCCTGTTCATGCTCAGGTACACAATGTCTAATAACACCATCTACTCCTTCTTTATAAAGGTGGGGATCATCCCAAAAGTAATGTCTTAAATCATAGAAGAACTTTTTCTTTTGTTGGTATGTGAAACTACGCGGTATAAATTTAGCAACAATGTAATTAGCATAATCAGCATACCATGGGGCATTACGCGAAGCATTTATGATAGCTAATTGTTCATCAGGAAAGCTATCATCAATAGGTAGTGGGTCATCAAGAACATTTTCTAACCTAGACAAGTTATCTGCTACAGGGTTATCAGCACCCTTTCTATCAATAATATGCAAATCAAATTCTTGTAGCAGAAGAACACATCTAATAAGTCTAGGTTTAGCATCTTTCTTTTCCATAAGATATTTAATAGCAGCATTATCAGTGTGAACAGTTACTTTGGAATCAACAATATAAGGTCTGAACTTATCACAAGCAAACACAACTGCTAAAAATTCCTTTTCAGTGGTAGCATAGTTTCTTTGAGCACTGTCTAGAGTTTTACTAGCATAATGGATAACATTGAATTTCTTATGAACTATTTGTCCTAGAACAGCACCAACAGCATAATCACTAGCATCACACATAATTTCAAATGGTAGGTTCCAATCAGGTGGTTGAACAACAGGTGCGGAAATCAAGGCATTCTTAAGAATTTCAAATGCTTCTACACAATCATCATAAGAAACGAATGGAACATCTTTTTGTAAAAGATTAGTGAGAGGCCTAGAAATCTTAGAGAAATCTTTAATAAACCTCCTATAGAAGACAGCATGACCAAGGAAACTTCTTATACCTCTGATATCCGTGGGACACGGCATGTTTTCAATAGCATCAACCTTAGCTTTATCCACCTCAATACCTCTTTCAGAGATTTTTTTTTGTCCCAAGACAATACCCTCATTAACCATAAAGTGGCACTTTTCCCAATTCAAGACAAGATTAGTTTCTTCGCATCTCTGCAAAACTCGATCAAGGTTGCTCAAGCAATCATCAAAAGAAGTTTCGTAAACGGAAAATTCATCCATGAAAACCTCAAGAATCTTTTCACAAAAGTCAGAGAATATAGCCATCATACATCTTTGAAAGGTAGCAGGTGCATTGCATAAACCAAAAGGCATACGTCTATAAGCAAAGGTACCGAAAGGGCAAGTAAAAGTGGTTTTTTCTTGATCCTCTTTTGACACAGGTATTTGGGAGAAACCAGAGTAACCATCTAGAAAGTAAAAATGAGTATGTTTGGATAGTCTTTCTAGCATTTGATCAATAAAAGGTAGAGGGTAATGATCTTTCCTAGTATCTTTATTTAATTTCCTAAAATCAATTATCATTCTATATCCTGTAACAATTCTCTGCGGGGTCAATTCATTTTTATCATTAGGAACAACGGTAATACCTCCCTTCTTAGGGACACAATGAACGGGACTAACCCATCTACTATCAGCAACAGGATAAATTATACCTGCCTCCAGAAGATTTAGTATTTCATTTCTTACCACTTCTTTCATCTTACGATTCAACCGTCGTTGGTGATCAACAACTGGTCTGGCATCAGACTCCATATTAATTTTATGCTGACATAGAGTGGGACTAATGCCCTTAAGATCATCCAAAGTATATCCAATAGCAGCACGATGCCTTCTCAAAGTTTTCAATAATCTCTTTTCTTCTTGCTCTGAAAGGTTAGCACTAATAATAACAGTATATATCTTATTTTCATCAAGATAAGCATATTTCAAAGTATCGGGTAATTGTTTAAGCTCAAACACGGGATCACCCTTGGGTGGAGGAGGATCCCCAAGTATTTCAACAGGTAAGTTGTGTTTCAAAATAGGCTGCTGATCAAAGAAAATCTTATCTATTTTATTCCTCTCATTCATATGCATATCATTTTCATGGTCTAGCAAATATTGTTCTAAGGGATCAGTAGGGGGCACCGCAATAGAAGCAAGACCAATAATTTCATCTTTACTAGGCAATTCTTTATCATGGGGTTGTCTACGAAATTTAGAGAAATTGAACTCATGAGACACATCCCCAAAACTCACAGTAATTGTTTCTTTCTCACAATCAATCCTAGCATTAACAGTATTCAAGAAGGGTCTACCAAATATAATGGGACAAAAATCATCTTGTGGGGAACCAAGAACAAGAAAATCAGCAGGATACTTTATTTTCCCACACAAGACTTCAACATCTCTAACAATCCCAATTGGTGCAATAGTATCTCTATTAGCAAGCTTAATAGTAACATCAATTTCCTCTAACTCAGCTGGTGCAATATCATTCATAATTTCTTAGTATAAGGTAAAGGGAATTGCACTCACACTAGCACCCACATCACATAAGCCATGATAACAATCATCTCCTATTTTAACAGAAACAACAGGCATGCAAACTACGGGTCTATGTTTACTCTTAGTATCAGGTCTAGCAATTCTAGCAGCTTCATCACAGAAATGAATAACATGCCCATCAATATTATCAACCGAGAGATCTTTAACCATAGCAATACTAGGTTCAACTTTAATTTGTTCAGGAGGCGTAGGTGTTCTAGGACAACTCTTACGAACCACAGTTGAAGCTTTAGCATGTTCCTTTATCCTAACAGGGAAGGGCGGTTTCTCAATGTAAGCAGTAGCAATAACAGGATCAACATTATAAGTAATAGTTTCCTCTTCAACTTTAATAGGTTCAACTACTTTCACTTCCATGGGAAGATGATATTTAAAACACTTCTCCTTAGGGAGATCAACATGAGTAGCAAAAGATTCACAGAAAGAAGCTACTATCTCAGAGTTAAGTCCATTTTTAGTGCTAAATTCACGAAAAGCATCGGTGTCTATAAAGGATTTAACACAATCAAACTTAAGGTTTATACCTGACTCCTTACTCCTTCGTCGAGTTCCCAATCTTCAGAGTTGCGTTTAATTCTTTCCAATAAGTCCCATTTGAATTCAATATCTTTCTTCATAAAAGAACCAACGCAAGAAGTATCGAGCATGGACCGATCATTATTAGAAAGCCAAGCATAAAAGTTCTGAAGAATAATTCCTCTCGGGAGTTCATGATTGGGGCATGAATATAACATTGACTTAAGCCTCCCCCAAGCTTGAGCGATACTTTCTCCTTCATGAGGCCAAAAATTATAAATATAATTCCGATCACGATGAACCAGATGCATAGGATAAAACTTCTGATGAAATTCCAATTTCAATCGGTTGTAGTTCCATGATCCAATATCATCACATAGCCTATACCATGTCAATGCCTTCTCCTTCAAAGATAAAGGAAATACCTTCCTCTTGACATCATCCTCGGGCAAACCTGCAAGCTTAAATAATCCACAAACTTCATCCACATATATTAGATGCAAATCAGGATGTAGTGTTCCATCTCCTGCATAAGGATTAGCTAGCAGTTTCTCTATCATACTCGAGGGAATTTCATAATAAATATTTTCAGTAGGTGTAGTAGGTTGAGGAGCATCTCTTTGTGCTTCCGGTTGGGGTGAAGATACCCCGAACAAGCCCCTCAAAGGATTATTTTCCATAGTAACAAGTGAGAGTAAATTTCAGCACACTATATAAATTTTTTCTTACCAAATTCCACTCACCAGAGGCGCTTCACTCCCCGGAAACGGCGGCAGAAAAGAGTCTTGATGACCCACAAGTATAGGGGATCTATCGTAATCCTTTCGATAAGTAAGAGTGTCGAACCCAACGAGGAGCAGAAGGAAATGACAAGCGGTTTTCAGTAAGGTATTCTCTGCAAGCACTGAAATTATCGGTAACAGATAGTTTTGTGATAGGATAATTCGTAACGGGTAGCAAGTAACAAGTGTAACAAAGGTGCAGCAAGGTGTCCCAATCCTTTTTATAGCAAAGGACAAGCCTGGACAAACTCTTATATAAAGCAAAGCGCTCCCGAGGACACATGGGAATTATTGTCAAGATAGTTTTCATCATGCTCATATGATTCGCGTCCGTTACTTCGATAATTTGATATGTGGGTGGACTGGTGCTTGGGTGCTGCCCTTACTTGGACAAGCCTCCCACTTATGATTAACCCCTCTCGCAAGCATCCGCAACTACGAAAGAAGAATTAAGATAAATCTAACCATAGCATGAAACATGTGGATCCAAATCAGCCCCTTACGAAGCAACGCATAAACTAGGGTTTAAGCTTTTGTCACTCTAGCAACCCATCATCTACTTATTACTTCCCAATACCTTCCTCTAGGCCCAAACAATGGTGAAGTGTCATGTAGTCGACGTTCACATAACACCACTAGAGGAGAGACAACATACATCTCATCAAAATATCGAACGAATACCAAATTCACATGATTACTTATAACAAGACTTATCCCATGTCCTCAGGAACAAACGTAACTACTCACATAGCATATTCATGTTCATAATCAGAGGAGTATTAATTATCATTAAGGATCTGAACATATGATCTTAAGTAAACCAACTAGCATCAACTACAAGGAGTAATCAACACTACTAGCAACCCACAGGTACCAATCTGAGGTTTTGAGACAAAGATTGGATACAAGAGATGAACTAGGGTTTGGAGAAGAGATTGTGCTGGTGAAGATGTTGATGGAGATTGACCGCCTCTCGATGAGAGGATCATTGGTGATGACGATGGCTTCGATTTCCCCCTCCGGGAGGGAAGTTTCCCCGGCAGAACAGCTCTGCCGGAGCCCTAGATTGGTTCTGTCCAAGTTCCGCCTCGAGACGGCGGCGGTTCATCCAGAAAGCTCCCTTCTGATTTTTCCAGGTCAAAACCCTCCATATAGCAGAAGATGGGCACCGGAGGCCTGCCAGGGGGCCCACAAGCCTGCTGGGCGTGCCTAGGGGGGTAGGACGCGCCCCCCTAGCTTGTGACCTCCTGGTGGGTCCCCTGATGTATTTCTTTCGCCCAATATTTTTTATATATTCCAAAATAATTCTCAGTAGAGTTTCAGGACTTTTGGAGTTGTGCAGAATAGGTATCTCATATTTGCTCCTTTTCCACTCCAGAATTCCAGCTGCCGGCATTCTCCCTCTTCATGTAAACCTTGTAAAATAAGAGAGAAAAGGCATAAGTATTATATCAT
Source organism: Elymus sibiricus (assembly GCA_039707655.1). Lineage (NCBI taxonomy): Eukaryota > Viridiplantae > Streptophyta > Magnoliopsida > Poales > Poaceae > Elymus > Elymus sibiricus. The sequence continues at coordinate 166,582,992 of CM077667.1, forward strand.
AACGTGTAATAAGAGCCCATAATGCAATAAATATCGATATGAAAGCATGATTCAAAATGGACTTATCAACTCCCCCAAGCTTAGACCTCGCTTGTCCTCAAGCGAAAGCCGAAATCGATAAATATGCCCACATGTTTAGAGATAGAGGTGTCGATAAAATAAAATACGGACATGAAGGCATCATGATCATCTTTAGAACAGCAACATTTATTGACATATAATTTCTTATGCTAGAGTAACAATTCATTCACAAGGTAAAGTATGAATCAAGAAATCTATTGGGAACCAACAAACTATGATCTCAGTCATTGAAGCAATTCCAATTTGTCATAACGTATGAAAGAGTTAATATAAGAGCTTGTAAAGCAAATCCACATACTCAATCATCTTTTAGTCTTTCATAATTGCTAACACTCACGCGGTATCTATGAGGTCAAAGCTTCAATCGGACACAGAGAAAGATAGGGGCTTATAACATTGCCTGCCAACTATTTACCTCAAGGGTAATGTCAACAGTAATAACTCATGCTCACCCACATCCGAGTGGATATATGTGTCTAGATCATTCCCCAACACATGACTCTTGCCAAGAGATAAAGGCAAAATAAAGGAAGTGGTGAAAATCACCGCGACTCTTGCATAAAGGTAGGTACTAGAAAGTAAAACTAACAGATAGGTCCTTCGCAGAGGGAAGCAGAGGTTGTCATGCGCTTTTATAGTTGGATGCACAATCCCTTAATGCAAAAGAACGTCACTTTATATTGCCCCTTGTGATAAAGAACTTTATTATGCAGTCCGTCGCTTTTATTTCTTCCATATCACAAGTTCGTAGAAAGTTTATTTTCCTCACACTAATAGATCACACATTTTTAGAAAGCAATTTTTATAGCTTGCACCGATGACAACTTACTTGAAGGATCTTACTCAATCCATAGGTAGGTATGGTGGACTCTCATGGCAAAACTGGGTTAAGGGTATTTGGATGCACAAGTAGTATCTCTACTTGGTGCGGAAGTTTTGGCTGATATGAGGTGGATGCAAGCGACACATGTTGAAGGATCTATAACCATATAACTTCTATTCGGAAGTAAGCAAACATAACCCATTATGTTGTCTTCCTTGTCCAACATCAACTTCTTAACATATAATATTTTAATGAGTGCTCACAATCATAAAAGATATATGTCCAAGATAATATATTTATATGTGCACCTCTCTTTCTTTATTACTCCCTTTTAATTGCCACAATGACCAATAGCTATGTTTGTCAACCCACAACAAGTTTCAATCGACATACTTCTTATATGTGAAGTCATCACTCCCCATAAGATCATCATATATACTCTTTGCTTTTATTCTATACTTCTTTGTATTTCTTTTTCTCAAGATCATAGCGAACAAGCAAAGCCCTCAACTCAAAACAACTCTTTATTATATAACTCTCGGACTTGCTTACATAGGGGGAACATAAAGCAAAAATCAAAACAAGATCACACTAAAAATTTATTCTACTAGATCAAGATATAACCAGAAGGATCGAACGAAGAAAAACGAAGAAAGTAAAACATGTGATGGTGATACGCTACCGGGGCACCTCCCCCAAGCTTGGCACAAGCCAAGGGAAGTGCCCATACCCATGTGTTTAGTTGTCTTGCTTCGGAGGTGGTGATGTTGGAGTTGTTGATGAGGTTGGAGGCTTGTTCAGTTTCCACTTAAGAATAAAATTTTGTTCCGTCAGATCATCTACTTCCTTGGGTTTTCTCCTTGTGTTTGGAAGGCTCGACTTCTTGAACTCCACGTGAATATCTCCTGGTCGAGGCAGGAGGGTCTCCTCTTCATCTGATCTTTCTTACTCATACTTGCCTTCCAGTTCCTCCTCCGAGAACAATCCATAAGGATCTAGGTCCCCATAGAGCTTGGGATTGGCAAGATAGTGCGATATATAGCTCTCCCCATCGGAATCTTGGGACGACATCTTGCTCTAAATCTGCCGCAGGAACAGCTCAAAATGAAAACAGGAGGTATTGTCGTGATACGAGGGTCAAAACCTTCGGGAGATTATATAATGAATTTTTACCGACCCAAAGGAATATACCACAAGAAAACGGAGTCCGGAGGGTACACGAGGTAGCCACAAGCCACAGGGGCGCACCCAGGGGGGGAGGGCGCGCCCCCCTGGCTTGTCGCCTCCTCGTGCACTCTTCGGACTACTTTAAATTTTCCTAATTTTTTAAATATTCCAAAACGGATAAAAATTGCCATTGTGAAAGTTTTGGAGTCGTTTTACTTACCGTACCACATACCTATTCCTTTTCGGAGTCTGAAACATTCTGGTAGGTTTCCCTAATGTACTACTTCGGAGTTATGGTATTAATAATATTGGTTTCAACATTTATGGGAGTACCTGAGATATAATGTTTGATTCTTTGACCGTTTACCACCTTCGGATTTGTGCCTTCGGGGTTGTTGATCTTGATGGCACTCGAACAATATACCTCCTCAACAATATAAGGCCCTTCCCATTTAGAGAGAAGTTTTCCTGCAAAAAATCTTAAACGGGAATTGTATAGCAAGACATGGTCAGCTACATTGAATTCACGCTTTTGTATCCTTCTATCATGCCATCTCTTAACCTTTTCTTTAAACAACTTGGCATTCTCATAGGCATGGGTTCTCCATTCATCAAGTGAGCTAATGTCAAATAACCTCTTCTCACCAGCAAGTTTGAAATCATAATTGAGCTCTTTAATTGCCCAATAAGCTTTATGCTCTAGCTCTAGAGGTAAGTGACATGCTTTACCATAAACCATTTTATACGGAGACATACCCATAGGGTTTTTGTAAGCAGTTGTATAAGCTCATAATGCATCATCAAGTTTCTTAGACCAATTCTTCCTAGATCTATTAACAGTCTTCTGCAAGATCAATTTAATTTCTCTATTGCTCAATTCTACTTGACCACTAGACTGAGGATGATAAGGAGATGCAATTCTATGATTAACATCGTCCTTAGCAAGCAATTTACGGAAGGCACCATGAATAAAGTGTGAACCACCATCGGTCATTAAATATCTAGGGACTCCAAATCTAGGGAAAATAACTTCTTTAAGCATTTTAATAGAAGTGTTATGATGAGCGCTACTAGTTGGAATAGCTTTTACCCACTTAGTAACATAATCAACAGCAACTAGAATATGAGTATACCCGTTAGATTGTGGAAAAGGTCCCATATAATCAAAACCCCAAACATCAAATGGTTCAATAACAAGAGAGTAATTCATAGGCATTTCCTGACGTCTACTAATATTACCAATTCTTGGGCATTCATCACAAGACAAGACGAACTTACGAGCATCCTTGAAGAGAGTAGGCCAATAAAAACCAGATTGTAGTACCTTATGTGTAGTTCTATCTCCAGCGTGACGTCCTCCGTAGGCCTCGGAGTGACACTTGCGAAGGATTTGTTCCTGTTCATGCTCAGGTACACAACGTCTAATAACACCATCTACTCCTTCTTTATAAAGGTGGGGATCATCCCAAAAGTAATGTCTTAAATCATAGAAGAACTTTTTCTTTTGTTGGTATGTGAAACTATGCGGTATAAATTTAGCAACAATGTAATTAGCATAATCAGCATACCATGGGGCATTACGCGAAGCATTTATGACAACTAATTGTTCATCAGGAAAGCTATCATCAATAGGTAGTGGGTCATCAAGAACATTTTCTAACCTAGACAAGTTATCTGCTACAGGGTTATCAGCACCCTTTCTATCAATAATATGCAAATCAAATTCTTGTAGTAGAAGAACCCATCTAATAAGTCTAGGTTTAGCATCTTTCTTTTCCATAAGATATTTAATAGCAGCGTGATCAGTGTGAACAGTTACTTTGGAATCAACAATATAAGGTCTGAACTTATCACAAGCAAACACAACTTCTAAATATTCCTTTTCAGTGGTAGCATAGTTTCTTTGAGCACTGTCTAGAGTTTTACTAGCATAATGTATAACATTTAATTTCTTATCAACTCTTTGTCCTAGAACAGCACCAACAACACAATCACTAGCATCACACATAATTTCAAAGGGTAGGTTCCAATCAGGTGGTTGAACAACAGGTGCGGAAATCAAGGTATTCTTAAGAATTTCAAATGCTTGTACACAATCATCATCAAAAACGAATGGAACATCTTTTTGTAAAAGATTAGTGAGGGGCCTAGAAATCTTAGAGAAATCTTTAACAAACCTCCTATAGAAACCAGCATGACCAAGGAAACTTCTTATACCTCTAATATCCGTGGAAACGACATTTTTTCAATAGCATCAACCTTAGCTTTATCCACCTCAATACCTCTTTCGGAGATTTTGTGTCCCAAGACAATGCCCTCATTAACCATAAAGTGGCACTTTTCCCAATTCAAGACAAGATTAGTTTCTTCACATCTCTGCAAAACTCGATCAAGGTTGCTCAAGCAATCATCAAAAGAAGTTCCGTAAACGGAAAAATCATCCATGAAAACCTCAAGAATCTTTTCACAAAAGTCAGAGAATATAGCCACCATACATCTTTGAAAGGTAGTAGGTGCATTGCATAAACCAAAAGGCATACGTCTATAAGCAAAGGTACCGAAAGGGCAAGTAAAAGTGGTTTTTTCTTGATCCTCTTTTGACACAGGTATTTGAGAGAAACCAGAGTAACCATCTAGAAAGCAAAAATGAGTATGTTTGGATAGTCTTTCTAGCATTTGATCAATAAAAGGTAGAGGGTAATGATCTTTCCTAGTAGATTTATTTAATTTCCTAAAATCAATTACCATTCTATATCCTATAACAATTCTTTGCGGGGTCAATTCATTTTTATCATTAGGAACAACGGTAATACCTCCCTTCTTAGGGACACAATGAACGGGACTAACCCATCTACTATCAGCAACAGGATAAATTATACCTGCCTCCAGAATCTTTAGTATTTCATTTCTTACCACTTCTTTCATCTTAGGATTCAACCGTCGTTGGTGATCAACAACTGGTTTGGCATCAGGCTCCATATTAATTTTATGCTGACATAGAGTGGGATTAATGCCCTTAAGATCATCCAAAGTATATCCAATAGCAGCACGATGCCTTCTCAAAGTTTTCAATAATCTCTTTTCTTCATGCTCTGAAAGGTTAGAACTAATAATAACAGGATATATCTCCTTTTCATCAAGATAAGCATATTTCAAAGTATCGGGTAATTGTTTAAGCTCAAACACGGGATCACCCTTGGGTGGAGGAGGATCCCCAAGTATTTCAACAGGTAAGTTGTGTTTCAAATTAGGCTATTGATCAAAGAAAATCTTATCTATTTCATTCCTCTCATTCATATGCATATCATTTTCATGGTCTAGCAAATATTGTTCTAAGGGATCAGTAGGAGGCACAACAATAGAAGCAAGACCAATAATTTCATCTTTACTAGGCAATTCTTTATCATGGGGTTGTCTACGAAATTTAGAGAAATTGAACTCATGAGACACATCCCCAAAACTCACAGTAACTGATTCTTTCTCATAATCAATCCTAGCATTATCAGTATTCAAGAAGGGTCTACCAAATATAATGGGACAAAAATCATCTTGTGGGGAACCAAGAACAAGAAAATCGGTAGGATACTTTATTTTCCCACACAAGACTTCAACATCTCTAACAATCCCAATTGGTGCAATAGTATCTCTATTAGCAAGCTTAATAGGAACATAAATTTCCTCTAACTCAGCTGGTGCAATATCATTCATAATTTCTTGGTATAAGGTAAAGGGAATTACACTCACACTAGCACCCACATCACATAAGCCATGATAAGAATGATCTCCTATTTTAACAGAAACAACAGGCATGCCAACAACGGGTCTATGTTTACTCTTAGTATCAGGTCTAGCAATTCTAGCAGCTTCATCAAAGAAATGAATAACATGCCCATCAATATTATCAACCAAGAGATCTTTAACCATAGCAATACTAGGTTCAACTTTAATTTGTTCAGGAGGCGTAGGTGTTCTAGTACAACTCTTACGAACCATAGTTGAAGCTTTAGCATGTTCCTTTATCCTAACAGGGAAGGGCGGTTTCTCAATGTAAGCAGTAGGAATAACAGGATCAACATTATAAGTAATAGTTTCCCCTTCAACTTTAATAGGTTCAACTACTTTCACTTCAATGGGAGGATGATATTTAAAACACTTCTCCTTAGGGAGATCAACATGAGTAGCAAAAGATTCACAGAAAGAAGCTACTATCTCAGAGTCAAGTCCATGTTTAGTGCTAAATTCACGAAAAGCATCGGTGTCTATAAAGGATTTAACACAATCAAACTTAAGGTTTATACCTAACTCCTTACCTTCGTCGAGTTCCCAATCTTCAGAGTTGCGTTTAATTCTTTCCAATAAGTCCCATTTGAATTCAATATCTTTCTTCATAAAAGAACCAGCGCAAGAAGTATCGAGCATGGACCGATCATTATTAGAAAGCCGAGCATAAAAGTTCTGAATAATAATTCCTCTCGGGAGCTCATGATTGGGGCATGAATATAACATTGACTTAAGCCTCCCCCAAGCTTGAGCGATACTTTCTCCTTCACGAGGCCAAAAATTATAAATATAATTCCGATCACGATGAACCAGATGCATAGGATAAAACTTCTGATGAAATTCCAATTTCAATCGGTTGTAGTTCCATGATCCAATATCATCACATAGCCTATACCATGTCAATGCCTTCTCCTTCAAAGATAAAGGAAAGACCTTCTTCTTGACATCATCCTCGGGCAAACCTGCAAGCTTAAATAATCCACAAACTTCATCCACATAGATTAGATGCAAATCAGGATGTAGTGTTCCATCTCCTGCATAAGGATTAGCTACCAGTTTCTCTATCATACCCGAGGGAATTTCATAATAAATATTTTCAGTAGGTGCAGTAGGTTGAGGAGCATCTCTTTGTGCTTCTGGTCGAGGTGAAGATACCCCGAACAAGCCCCTTAAAGGATTATTTTCCATAGTAACAAGTGACAGTAAATTTCAGCACACTATATAAATTTTTCCTTACCAAATTCCACTCACCAGAGGCACTTCACTCCCCGGCAACGGCGCCAGAAAAGAGTCTTGATGACCCACAAGTATAGGGGATCTATCGTAGTCCTTTCGATAAGTAAGAGTGTCGAACCCAACGAGGAGCAGAAGGAAATGACAAGCGGTTTTTAGTAAGGTATTCTCTTCAAGCACTGAAATTATTGGTAACAGATAGTTTTGTGATAGGATAATTCGTAACGGGTAGCAAGTAACAAGTGTAACAAAGGTGCAGCAAGGTGGCCCAATCCTTTTTATAGCAAAGGACAAGCATGGACAAACTCTTATATAAAGCAAAGCGCTCCCGAGGACACATGGGAATTACTGTCAAGCTAGTTTTCATCATGCTCATATGATTCGCGTTCGTTACTTTGATAATTTCATATGTGGGTGGACCGGTGCTTGGGTGCTGCCCTACTTGGACAAGCCTCCCACTTATGATTAACCCCTCTCGCAAGCATCCGCAAGTACGAAAGAAGAATTAAGATAAATCTAACCATAGCATGAAACATGTGGATCCAAATCAGCCCCTTACGAAGCAACGCATAATCTAGGGTTTAAGCTTTTGTCACTCTAGCAACCCATCATCTACTTATTACTTCCCAATGCCTTCCTCTAGGCCCAAACAATGGTGAAGTGTCATGTAGTCGACGTTCACATAACATCTCATCAAAATATCGAACGAATACCAAATTCACATGATTACTTATAACAAGACTTATCCCATGTCCTCAGGAACAAACGTAACTACTCACAAAGCATATTCATGTTCATAATCAGCGGAGTATTAATTATCATTAAGGATCTGAACATATGATCTTCCACCAAGTAAACCAACTAGCATCAACTACAAGGAGTAATCAACACTACTAGCAACCCACAGGTACCAATCTAAGGTTTTGAGACAAAGATCGGATACAAGAGATGAACTAGGGTTTGGAGAAGAGATGGTGCTGGTGAAGATGTTGATGGAGATTGACCCCCTCTCGATGAGAGGATCGTTGGTGATGACTATGGCTTCGATTTCCCCCTCTGGGAGGGAAGTTTCCCCGGCAGAACACCTCTGCCGGAGCCCTAGATTGGTTCTGTCCAAGTTCCGCCTCGAGACGGCGGCGCTTCGTCCCGAAAGCTCCCTTCTGATTTTTTCTAGGTCAAAACCCTCCATATAGTAGAAGATGGGCACCGGAGGCCCGCCAGGGGGCCCACAAGCCTGCTGGGCGCGCCTAGGGGGGTAGGGCGCGCCCCCTGGCTTGTGACCTCCTGGTGGGTCCCCTGATGTATTTCTTTCGCCCAATATTTTTTATATATTCCAAAATAATTCTCCGTAGAGTTTCAGGACTTTTGGAGTTGTGCAGAACAGGTATCTCAGATTTGCTCCTTTTCCAGTCCAGAATTCTAGCTGCTGGCGTTCTCCCTCTTCATGTAAACCTTGTAAAATAAGAGAGAAAAGGCATAAGTATTGTATAATAACATGTAATAACAGTCCATAATGCAAAAAATATCGATATGAAAGCATGATGCAAAATGGACGTATCAGCATGGTGCATATTGAATCCAGAAAAAGTCTGGAGCTAAAATATGTTAAAAAAATGAAATCCCTTTTGTAATAGATGAGTTTTCATGCGAAACCTTATTACTTCGAAAGAGATTGTCCAGTTTGTACACGAAGTGCATCCAGTTTTTCTCGTAACCCTCTCAACTTTTTAGCACATGCTATGTGGGTGAAATTATGATACCATGCCAAGTTTCAACCTTTTCAGAGTTCATTTGCAGTGCTTGTCAAATTCAGGGTCATTTAGCTCAAAATAAATCATGAAATGCATGAAAAATAGCAATTCAAGTCAGAAAAGGTTTGAAAATTGATGATGTGGCTTTGAATGGTGCATATTGAATGCAGAAAAAGTCTGGAGTTAAAATATGTTAAAAAAATGAAATCCCTTCTGTAATAGATGAGTTTCTTCCGAAACCATGTTACTTCGAAAGAGATTGTCCAGTTTGTACACGAAGTGCATCCAGTTTTTCCCGTAACCCTCTCAACTTTTTAGCACATGCTATGTGTGAAATTATGATACCATGCGAAGTTTCAACCTTTTTAGAGTTCATTTGCAGTGCTTGTCAAATTCAGGGTCATTTAGCTCAAAATAAATCATGAAATGCATGAAAAATTGCAAATGAAGTCAGAACAGGGCTGAAAATTTATGATGTGGCTTTGAATGGTGCATATTGAATGCAGAAAAAGTCTGGAGCTAAAATATGTTAAAAATGAAATCCCTTTTGTAATAGATGAGTTTTCGTCCGAAACCCTATTACTTCGAAAGAGATTGTCCTGTTTGTACACGAAGTGCATCCAGTTTTTCCTGTAACCCTCTCAACTTTTTAGCACATGCTATGTGGGTAAAATTATGATACCATGCCAAGTTTCAACCTTTTCAGAGTTCATTTGCAGTGCTTGTCAAATTCAGGGTCATTTAGCTCAAAATAAATCATGGAAATGCATGAAAAATAGCAAATGAAGTCAGAAAAGGGTTGAAAATTGATGATTTGGCTTTGAATGGTGCATATTGAATGCAGAAAAAGTCTGGAGTTAAAATATGTTAAAAAAATGAAATCCCTTTTGTAATAGATGAATTTTCGTCTGAAACCCTGTTAGTTCGAAAGACATTGTCCAGTTTGTACATGAAGTGCATCCAGTTTTTCCCGTAACCCTCTCAACTTTTTTGCACATGCTATGTGGGTGAAATTATGATACCATGCCAAGTTTCAACCTTTTCAGAGTTCATTTGCAGTGCTTTTCAAATTCAGGTTCATTTAGCTCAAAGAATGAACTAATAGCAAAAAGAATGAACTAAAAATCTTGTATAAAACTCTAATAGCAAAAAGAATGAACTAAAAAGATTTTATAAAACTTTAATAGCAAAAAGAATGAACTAAAAAGATTTTATGAGACTCTAATAGCAAAAAGAATCAACTAAAACGAATCAAAATAATATTAACTAAAATTATCAAAGTATTTATTTGTTGAAAACTTTAATATTAAAAAAGAATTTTCATAAAGTATATTTTGTTACAAGCTTTAATAGAAAACTAAAAAGCTTTTATAAAACTCTAATAGCGAAAAGAATCAACTAAAAAGAATCGAAATAATATTAACTAAAATTATTAAAGTATTTATTTGTTAAAAACTTTAATAGTAAAAAGTTTTTATAAAACTCTAATAGCAAAAGGAATCAACTAAAACATATGCTAAAAATAACATTAAAACTTAAAAACATAATATATGCAAAAAAATAAAAATAAAAGGCCCGCCTACTACCAACAACGGCCTGCATATGACTAGAAACCCTAGAAATGGGCCAGGATGCAGGCCCGCGGTGCTAGCAGGCCCAACAGGGCGTGAGATAGGCATGTGCTGCCTGTAATAGAGAGGAGCTCGAGAGGGCAGCGGCAGCAGCGCTTATAAACCACTCCGAGCCCCTCTCGACTAGCGAGGTGGGACTAAACTTTTGGCTGCGGGAAGCACAGCCCTTTAGTCCCGGTTGGTGGGTCCAACCGGGACTAAAGGGGGGCCTTTAGTCCCGGTTGGTGATACCAACCGGGACTAAAGGGTTGTGCTTCCCGCCCTTTAGGCTGATGAAATTTACCTTTAGTCCCGGTTGGTGGCTCCAACCGGGACTAAAGGGGGGCCTTTAGTCCCGGTTGGAGCCACCAACCGGGACTAAAGGGGGGGCTATATAAATGGCCCTTAGAGAATTTTCCAATCCATCTGCAGTTTCTTCTCCTCCTCTCCCCCGACGGCACCGACGACCACCTCGACGCCGCCAGGATGCCGGATTTTGCCGTCCCCCGCTCCCCTGCCCCGACGTCGCCGTCGCCGTGCCCCTGCCCCTACGTCGCCGTCGCCGCGCCCTGCCCCGCCGTCGCCTCGCCCTGCCCTGCCGTCGCCGTCGCCTCGCCCTGCCCCGCCGCTGCCGCAACCCTACCGGCCCCGACGTCGCTGCGCCGGCCCCTGCCCCCACACTGAGCCCCTTCTGCCGGTGGTTGCCAGTCCCACCATATGAACATAATGCACTTGAGAATTTTTATGTTCATATTTGACTATGTTCATATTTGTATATAGATTATGTATATAGATTATGTTCATATTTGACTATATTCATATTTGTAAATTATAATGGGGTCATTTGACTATGTACATAGATTATGTATATAGAAAATGTTCATATGTAAAGTTTGTAAATTATAATGGGGCCATTTGACTATGTTAGATAGATATTTTTAGATGGATGCCATGCTATGTTTCTGCTATGTTTCTGCCATGCCATTTTTGTTGTGGCAAAGTTATGAAATTTAGAGCTTTTGACCATAATTATATGGCAAAGTTGTGGCAAACTTTAGGAATGTTGTGGCATATACTCTACTCTACTCAAGATCGATGGATGGATGGATGTAGATATAGAGAAAATGTTGATATGATGAACTTTTTAGCATCACTAAAATCACTCTCCACCATTTGATCTAGATCCAAAGTCCTGGTTGGGTTCTTTATCCATCCTTATTCTTCCCCTTATATTAAAATTGAGAAAAAAAAAACAAAGACCAAAATTTTCTAAAGAAGAATGAATTAGGAGCATTGGTTACTCTTAAAGAAGAAATAAACTTTGGTGCTGACTCAGTTTTAAAACTGTAATCATCTCTCCAAATGTGCATCTCTCCAAAGTATTTTATTCAAGATGTATTAGTGATATTATATGATAATATTATATGAAGAGTCCCCGACGATCGCCGGTGCTATTATATGTATTAGTGATATTATATGATGATCTTGCTAAAAAAATTGCCGTCGATTTTTAATCTTAGAATCATGAACATAGGAAATGTCGTCGTCTTCTGACGACGATATGATCCCTCAGTGCCATTTGTTCTAGGATGACAGGGGTATATGCTACATTTATCCTCACCTAAAAAATGATATGTCGTTCACCGTCAAACTAACGGAAGAATTTAGTATTATTACGGTACGTAAAGACGACTTGTATTTTTTATTAATGAAGTATGACATGTGATTTTTTGCTTTAATTAATCTTTAATTTTCTTTCGTACAATTTGACTAGTGCGTTCCCTGTCATGCAAGATTCGCTGTCTTGGACAAGTTTCATTTCAAAGAGAAGTGTAGTACAGAGCCTAAGATAGCTCACCTAAGAATGGAGCATTACACTTTTGCTGTTAAGGTGGAAAATAACGAAGATCACACATATTTTGGTTGTTCTAGTTGGAGAGCATTTTGCAAGGCGTATGGGTTGGCTGAGGACATGAACATTACCTTTGATCTTGGTAATGACGATGTTCGTGATAATAATATAGATATTTGGGTGCATGCGGAGGATGACTTGATTCCAGTGCTACCTCCAGGTACGTTTGTGAACAGATTTGTTAGGTAATTTATATTGATTATTGAAAAGTATTTGGTACTCATCCGGACTAAATTTTTTTATTTTTAATTATTAGCTTATTTCCGTGCTACAAGAGGTACCCGACAGATAATAGATCGCACCTACTACAGTTATGACTCCGAGCTTACTTGGTTGGAGAAAAATCATCTGATATCATTTCTTGATGATGTTGAGTATCATGCTAAACATTACATGGCTGTGAACATTTATCATGGATATGTGCCACTAGTGCACAAGTTGAACCGTTATAACATCACTTCAGACAACTTTGTAAGACTTTTTTACAATTGCGTCACTAGTCCATCTTTTTCATACATTCTTCTTAAGCAAAACTAGTTTAGCTAACTATGTTATTATTAATTATGTTCTTCAACAGGTACTCCCGCCAGAGACGGTGCCTAAATGGATGGTTACCACCGGTGATTTTCATATGGTTAGCTTACGCCCAATGTGGATGAGTTACCCTGGTAAATACAGAATATCTCAAAGTGAAGAAAGCCTGAAAATCAAAGGATGGAGCCAGGCAATAAAAGCATCCACGCAACCACTTGGACACGATGTCTTGATTGATGGATAGAGGTTGATCACGCCACAAGTTGGAGATAGGTTGATCTGTATTCTTGAATGGGGAGATGCGGGAGTTCACCTTTTTATTCTATTTGACCTAGGAGAGAGCAGTAGTTAGTGTTTCTAACTTGTGATTACTTGATCACTTGCTAGTATGATAACAACTAGAATGATGAGTAGTTCACCTTTTTTATGCTATTTTACCAAAAATGATGAAGAGTTGATTAAGATGATGATGAGTTGTTATATGACATATACCAGTACAAATTAGATGGATGCAATAGACCAAATTGAATTAAAGAAAAATGAAACCCTAAATGTAAAAGAATTGAAGGGTAAACACAAAAATAAAAGGGGGAAACACAATATGAAAACCCCTAAACCCCTACTTTCATAACAAAAAGAAAACTCAGCGTCTGGCAGCTGCTGACGCGTGGCTGCCTTTTAGTCTCGGTCGGTGTTACCAACCGGGACTAAAGGTCCTCCTGCATGGGCGCCCCACAACGGCCACGTGGCCGTCCTTTAGTCCCGGTTCGTTAGCCAACCGGGACTAAAAGTTGTGGGCATTAGTCCTGATTGTTTTGTCCCGGTAGCAGACCCGGGACTAAAGGACCTCTGGAACCGGGACTGATGCCCTGTTTTCTACTGGTGGCAAAGCAGTATACAATATCATACGGAGGGAATGAAAACGAAGCCTTAATGCGTACGGGGCTGCGGCCATAGTCTGGGCGGAATCGAGTCTAACCTTGTCTCCGACGTCTCCTTGCTGGTCTAAGAGAAGAATGAGGCCGGTTGTTTAAGAAAAGAGTTAAAGAGGGCACTGGATAGAGTTTGTTAGACCGGACTTTGTGGGGATGCCAGCCTCTGTGGCCTGATTCTTAGCCTGCACGGTTGTCTAATTAGTTAGTATCGTGGGATAAACATAAACGAAAGATGTACACTCACGTATAGCTAACGTACATCTGAGTAGAATCAGATGCTAAAAAAGATAGCCAAGTTTCGAGCTCTGGGCCCGAGTCAAAAAAAATAATCTCTCCTCGAACCCAGACCTCGAGGGGCATCTGTTGACATAAAATAAAATGCATAAACCATATAAAATATAAATGCAAAACGGCAAATTCCGTTTTATAATGATGCAAAACGGCAAATTCCATTTTATAATAAAAAGTACCAATTAAAAATATAATCAACCGTTCAAATTGAGGACTGACAAAAATAGGCATATGATATATTGTCGACTGCTGATAATGCACATAGTGAACCGATAATTATAAGATATGACGAAACAAATAAAAAGTCATCAAGTTTTCTCCTATGAAAAATGGAGGACATATGGTTTATATACATGCACTAGCATTGTTGGATACTGATCTAAAATTTAACTCTCAAAGGCGGCACCGACATTGTCGAAGCATCATGGAGTATGTTCCTCCATCAAGGACTACTGGAATCAGGGACTTTGCCATCTGCCAGCTCTTTGCCGTCTGCTGGCAGACGGCAAAGAGGTTGTTTGCCGTCAGTTTTCGGAAAGCAGACGGCAAAGAGCTGGCAGATGGCGAAGACACTATTTGCCATCAGCCAGCTCTTTGCCGTCTGCCAGCGGACAGCAAAGTTTCTTTGCCGTCCGCTAGCAGACGGCAAAGAGGTGGGGTGGGGCCCAGTGGAGGCCAGTTAACTGCAACATCCCACCCCACCTCTTTGCCGTCTGCTAGCGGACGGCAAAGAAACTTTGCCGTCTGCTAGCGGACGGCAAAGAAAAGAACTCATAACGGGCGTTACCCCCCCTCCTCTCTCTCTTCTCTCTCTCCCTCTCTCTCTCTTCTCTCTCCCATTTTCATTTTCGTTCCCGCCGCCGCCGCCCTCCGCTCCCCCGCCCCTCCCCCTCCGCCGCCCCGCGCCGCCCCCCCTCTGCCGCCCCGCACCGCCCCCCGCCCCCCCGGCGCCCGTCCCGTCGCCGGCCGCCCCGCATCGCCCCCCCGCCCCCCGGAGCCCGCCCCGTCGACCGCCCCCCCGCCCCCGACCGCACCCCGCCGCCGCCCCGACCCCACGCCGCCCCGGCCCGCCTCCCGCCGCGCGCCGCCACCAACGTCCCTCCGACGCCCAGCCGCCCCGCGGCCCCTGCGGCCCAGCGCCCCGCCGCCCCGACAACCAGGCGCCCCGCCGCCCTGGTGCCCCGCTGCCCTCGCCGCCCCGCCGCCCCGGTGCCCCGCCGCCCCACTCCGGTGAGCTCTCGCCCCTGTTTTTTTTCTTTTTTTTGCTGTTAGTTAGGTTAGTTACTACTGTTAGTTAGGTTAGTTAGATTAGTTCTAGGTTAGTTAGGTTAGTTCTAGGTTAGGTAGGTTAGTTTCTATGTTAGTTAGGTTAGTTCTTGAAAAAAAATTATTAGGAGAAGAAAAGAAGAAGAATAAGAAGAATAAGATGAAGAAGAGGAGGAGGAGGAGAAGAAGAAAAGGGGGAGGAGAAGAAAAGAAGAAGGAGAAGAAGAAGAAGAAGAAGAAGAAGAAGAAGAAGAAG
The DNA here is from genome assembly GCA_039707655.1 of Elymus sibiricus. Taxonomy (NCBI): domain Eukaryota; kingdom Viridiplantae; phylum Streptophyta; class Magnoliopsida; order Poales; family Poaceae; genus Elymus; species Elymus sibiricus. Next base: position 166,598,631 of record CM077667.1, read on the forward strand.
AGGAGGAGGAGGAGGAGGAGAAGAAGAAAAGGGGGAGGAGAAGAAAAAGAAGAGGAGGAGGAGGAGGAGGATCGAGGGGTCGAGGGTCGCCGAGGGGTCGAGGATCGAGGGGTCAAGGGTCGAGGGTCGAGGGGTCGAGGCTAGAAGAAGAAGAAGAAGAAGACCCCCGACCCCCGACCCCCGAGGATCGAGGGGAAAAGGAGTCGAGGGTCGCCGAGGACACGACACCACCGACACCCCGACCCCTGACACGACACCCCGACACCCCGACACGGCACCACCGACCCCGATACGACACCCCCTACGTTCGTGGGTCAGCACAAATGACACCCCGACCCCGACACGACACCCCGACACCCCGACCCCGACACGGCACCCCGACCCGGACACCCCGACACCCCGACCCCGACACGGCACCCCAACCCCGACACCCCGACACCCCTGACACCCCGACACCACGACACCCAGACACGACACCGCCGACACCCCGACACCCCGACCCCGACACGACACCCCGACCCCGACACGACACCCCGACACCATGACACCCCGACACCCTGACAAGACACCCCCGACCCCCGACACCTCTTTGGCCTCCTGTTGACCGAAAGGGTGCTCTTCGGCCTTCCAGAGGCCGACGGGGTCATATATGTGTGAATTATGAGTTAGGTCATATAATTTCCGATTTTGTTATGAAAAACATCATATATATTTGTGTTGATCGGGTGGATTTAAATGTGCAGTTGTTTCAACGCTGCGAGGGTTTGGTGTTCGACGACCTCCCCGTGCGTTCGACGAGCTCCGCCCCTGCGTTCGTGGGTGAGCACAAATGACATCTCCTCCTCCCCCTTCATTTGCTCTGTTCCGGTCTTCGTGCCGATGAAACTTGCTAGCTGTAGGTAGATTGAATCATCAGTATGCGTGACCACTATGCGTCTCCCGTTCGAAAGGGTTACATCTATAAATATGCATGCATTTGCATATTTATAACCGTGATTCTTTCGAATTGTCCAACGTTATCCATGGACAGCCCGAGTATGTGTAGATTGTGTTCGTTTTCCCATATGCTCTGCTCCGGATCCGATGCAGAATTTCGTCAGTGCCTCCCTGTTGTTCTCCGGGTACACATCCTCTCTGCTTATTGCCGAGACGTGTATCAGGAGAACAGCGGGGAGGTGCTGCCAAAATTTTGCTTCGGATCCGGAGCAGAGCATGGGAAAACGAACCCAATCTACACATACTCGGGTGGGATTAGGACCTATCATTACCTACTAGCGTCTAGGTTGCATGGACGTAATAAAACTGACAAACATGATTAACGGATGAATATAGATGATGAATTATATATATATTTCTTGTGTGTTTAGTAGGTTGGCAAGATGAGTGATCGTGCTTGGATGTACACCGGTCACCCTAGTCAGAAAGAAATGACCATTGAATGGTTAACAAAAACCAAGGAGTTTCTGAGCGCCGCATTTGCAAATGGCCAGGAAATAACCTGGTGCCCCTGTGTCCGGTGCGACAACCATAAAAAGTGGACACGGGATGAAATGGGTAAACACTTGCAGAAGTAGGGTTTTACGACTGATTATACAGTGTGGAGATTTCATGGTGAGTCTGCCCAACGTGCCAGATCAGCTCTTCAGTTCCGTTGGCCGCAGGCGGGTCGCAAGTATTCTTGCTTCGACTTGCATAGACAGTTCCTGGATCCTGGCCATAAGTTCAGAAAAGACAAGAAAAATTTCATGAAAGGTAGAGTTGTCAACAACTCTGCACCACCTGCATTGATAGGCCAACAGGCCCTGGATCAGTTAAACGCTCTCGAGCCTAATCCAGAGCGTCCAGGATATTTCAAAGGGTATAATTCGGAACACGCCTGGACTCACAAGATATGCTTGTGGGATCTGCCTTACTTTAAAGACCTCATTTGCCCACACAACATCGACGTGATGCACACTGAAAAGAATATCGCCGAGGCCCTTTTTGGTACATTGTTCGGCATAGAGGGGAAGTCAAAGGATAACCCTAAGGCTAGAGTCGATCAAGAGGCTCTATGTGATAGACCATTACAAAACATGCGACAACCGAAAGGAAAGAAGAACTGGAGGAAGCCAAAGGCATGGTTCAATCTTGGAAGGCCAGCTATGAGGGAAATGATCTTGTGGGTGAAAATGCAGTTGATGTTCCCCGATGGGTATGCAGCGAATCTAAAGAGGGGAGCGAGTCTTGACAAATTGAAAATATTTGGTATGAAGAGTCATGATTGGCACATATGGTTTGAGCGGGTAATGCCGGTGATGTTGCGTGGCTTTATCCCTGAGGATGAATGGCTAGTACTTGCAGAGCTGAGCTATTTCTTCCGTGCTCTTTGTGCGAAAGAACTATCGCCTGACGTGCTAGACGAACTGGAAGAGTTGGCGCCGGAGTTGATCTGCAAGTTAGAAAAGATCTTTCCACCGGGATTCTTTAATCCAATGCAGCATTTGATTTTGCATCTCCCGACCGAGGCAAGATTGGGGGGGCCCGTGCAAAATCGTTGGTGCTTCGCAACTGAGAGGATGCAGAAGACGCTTCGAGCAAAATGTAAAAATAAACGTAGAATTGAAGCATCGATGGCCGAGGCATTCATTACTGAGGAGGCCGCAAACTTCATGACAGCACACTACAAAGCCAAGAATCGTCATTTGCATAATCCGAAGCCCCCTTACAATGACGGCGACCGTGAAAAAGGTCGATCCAACCTCAGCCTATTCAAAGGGAAGCTCGCACCAGCCGGTGCTTCGAAAGCAATAGCGTTGGATGTCGAAGAATGGCGGACCATTTCGTTGTATATCTTCAACAACCTAACAGAAGTGCGGCCGTACATCGAGTAAGTTCTCGGTACAATGTTTCGCAACTTCTAATTCCTTTGAAATGCTCTTATTCCCGGATATGTGATACAGTCGATACGTCGCCAAATTCTCGGATGGAGCGGTGATCCAAAAGGATTCCATCGAAGAGTATGAGCTTCTGGCAAAGCATGGAGGAGGCTATCCCGGTTTCATCTCTTGGTTCAAACAAACGGTAATTTCCATTAGACCTTTTCATTTCTTCGTCTAGTTTGCGGCTAATGCAACAATCCTTTCGTATTAAACTTGTAGGCTAATGCAGAGTCTATGGACTCCGAATTGAGACAAGTCGCAAATGGTTTTGACTATAAGGTCCGTTCATTTGACAAATACGACATCAACGGGTATCGCTTTCGTACTTTTGGCAAAGAGCTATCTATGGCCGACCGAAAGTCTACAAATTGTTGTGTCTCTGCTGTCGGCGAAGGAGGGGTCGAGTATTATGGAAGACTTGAAGCAATTTTTGAACTTACATTCTTTGGTGAAAACCCACCAAACGTCGTAGTCTTCAAATGTTATTGGTTCCAGCCAAAGGAGACTAGAAGGACTCATGAACATATAGGGCTAGTCGAAATCAAACAAAGCACCCATTTAGATGTTCCCAATGTCTATATTACGGCTCAACAGGCGACCCAAGTTTTCTATCTACCGTGGGCCTGCCAAACTGATCCAAATCTGAATGGTTGGGATGTCGTTTATGATGTGCCGCCACATTTTAGACCACCTCCCCTCAATGAAGATGATTATGACCCTCACATTAACCCAGACACATATGAAGGAGAATTCTTCCAAGAAACACGTGTTTCCAAAAAACGTTTCAAGAACCGCTCTACTTCACCCCAGAACATTGAGGTAGACAGCGACAGTGAATCCGACTTCACCCCTGAGCCGGAACAAGAAGAGACGGAAGAAGAAGAGGTTACTGCTGCGGATGACCTGTCAATGCTTGACCGATTACATAAAGGAGGCCTTCCACATGTTGATGCATTTATTGATGATGCTGATGAGCACGTCATTACTGATAGTGATGATGATTCTGCATTTATTGATCCCGGAGCATATATAGACGATGAAGATTAATATTAGTAATGTCAGGTATTCAATTATTATTATGTACATATATATTATTAATTAGTTCATGTTATTAGGTATTCAACAAAATGACATTGACTTAGCTTATTTTCCTCGAAAATGACATAATAACCTTACTTAGCTCCAAACTGACATACTTTACCTAGGATAGCTATAAAATGACCTATACTTAGCATTTTTCCTCCTAAATGACTTAATATGCTTAGTTAGCTAAAAAATGGCATAACTACCTAGGATAGCTCCAAAAATGACCTATACTTAGCTTCTTTAGTTCATTTATGACATACTTAGCATACTTAGGTAAAAAATGGCATGATAACCTTGGTTTAGCTCCAAAATGACATTGACTTAGCTTATTTTCCTCCAAAATGACAAAATAACCTTACCTACCTCCGAAATGACCGATTTTAACTAGGATAGCTCTAAAATGACCTACACTTGCCATTTTCTTGTATGATTGTATGATTTATATAGTTACTTGTATAATTTTCTTACTTTGTATGATTGTTTCTTATACATAGTGCCATGGGCTTGAAATCCGTCCCCGTCGGCCCTCGCCCGCTTTATGATTCGGATGTGGTAAATTCTCTTTTATAACTATTTGTTGCATTTCGCATTTATGATAATTATGGCCATCAAGTTGACATAGAGATATTTTAATCTAGGAGGTATGTGAACCGAAATTTGCAACCGACCCTCTTGTCGAGAAGTTATATTTAGTTGAAAAAGAAAATGAGTATTTGAAAGAAAAAATTAAAAGAATTGAAAAAGAGAAGATGACATTGGAGTTGTATGTTGCCGATGTCGTCGATGATCACAAGATGAAGATGAATGCAATGCGCTTGAAGATGGATGCAATGCGCTTGAAGATTAAGAAGATTAGAAAATATGCCATTGATAATGAGGCTTGGTATCATTATGCCGTTGGATCAATTGTTACCTTAGTTGCGATCTTCATCGCATTTGTTGTGATGAGGGTACGTTTTCTCTATACTTAGCTTATTTTCCTCCTAAATGGCATAATTACCTAAGTTAGATAAAAAATGAGCTATACTTACGTAAGTTGGCTCAAAAATGGCACCATCCTCGAAAATGACATAACAACCTTACTAAGCTCCAAAATGACCTATTTACCTAGCTTAGCTCTAAAATGACCTACACTTAGCATTTTTTCCTAGCTTAGCTAAAAAATGGCATTTTTACCTACCTTAGTTAGAAGAAGAAGATAAAGAAGAGGAGAGGAGAAAAGGAAAGAGAAGAAAAATTCTTCTTCTTCTTCTTCTTCTTCTTCTTCCTCTTCTAGTCTTCTTCTTCTTCTTCTAGCTAGTCTTCTTCTTCTAGTCTTCTTCTTCTTCTTCTTCTTCTAGTGTTCTTCTTCTTCTTCTTCTTCTTCTTCTTCTTCTAGTCTTCTTCTTCTTCTTCTTCTAGCTAGTCTTCTTCTTCTAGTCTTCTTCTTCTTCTTCTTCTTCTTCTAGTCTTCTTCTTCTTCTTCTTCTTCTAGCTAGTCTTCTTCTTCTAGTCTTCTTCTTCTTCTTCTTCTTCTAGCTAGTCTTCTTCTTCTAGTCTTCTGCTTCTTCTTCTTCTTCTTCTTCTTCTTCTAACTTTCTTCTTTCCCAATTTGCAGATTTACTTTCGATGAGGAAGCTTGCGTTGATGGAGTCTACTCTTCTTCTTGTGCTTCCTTTTTGTTTTGATTTTGTAGGATGAACAATGTCAAACTTGCTACCTATGTATGTATGTATGGATGGAACTATATGGACCTTTTGCTTAATTGTTGGATATGTTGGACTTTTCATTTGGTGTATATATGTGTTGGATGATCATATCCATATGGCAGGGATATGTTGGCTATATGTACTTGTTGAAATATTTTGAAATGAATATATATATATATATACATATATCTGTGAAATTGATTGAATTTAAGAAGAAAAAAAACAACGGCAATATAGCCACTTTGCCGTTTGCTAGCAGACGGCAAAGGTCTTCGCCGTCTGCCAGCAGACGGCAAAGAGGCCACGTGGCAGCAGCCTGTGCAACCTGGGCTGGCCTATTTGGCCTCTTTGCCGTCTGCTGGCAGACGGCGAAGACCTTTGCTTCTTTGCCGTCTGCTGGCAGACGGCAAAGAGCCTGCGTTGGCCCAGCTGACGCCTGACGATAGCTGACGTCAGCTGCAGGTCTTTGCCGTCTGCCAGCAGACGGCAAAGATCGCCGTTAGCCCCCTAACGATGCTGGCACCTTTTGTCTGCCGTGCAGGGGCTTTGCCGTCTGCCAGCAGACGGCAAAGTGGCCTTTGCCGGCAGCTGTTCGGCCGGACTGTTCGCCGTCTGCTGGCGGACGGCAATGGCTTTGCCGTCCGCCAAGGAGGCCTTTGCCGTCTGCTATGGCAAACGGCAAAGAAGCTGATTCCAGTAGTGAAGATATCACTCCATATTCACAAAATGTATACAAGCTATAATTGATGACTAGAAAATATCAGGATGGCACGTATTTGCAGTATGTGCTAATGTATGCAGACTAAGCGTACATGCATGATCGTATGTGGCAAATTAGTGTAGTAACCAGACATGCATTAGGCTCCAATTAAAATAGGGGAGAGAAGCCCATGCGTTGCTTTGTGTCAGGCCCATCTTTAAATAGAGTTTAACTAAGCAAATGAATTAAACTAATTGGGCCTAAGGGCCATGTGCGTTCCCGTCAATCAAGTCAAGAGACCAAGTCTGCAACGTCCCATTTCCTCCCACGTTCCATTCATCCAGCCACGATCTCCCATGCACCCACGCACCCACGCTCCCACTATCGAGGTTCAGGGACGTGGGCAGGCTCTCGCTGCTCGCCGCTCCTATAAATACATGCCCGTTCAGCGTCCAAGGGGTTGGGCTCATTCGCTGCTTGTTCGGCCGGCCTCTCATTCATTTTCTCCCACTGCTAAAAATCATACGCACATATAGTACATAGAGCACACAAGGAAAGAAGAAGGAGGCAGGCATCATGCTTGCTAGGAGTTCGAAGGTGAGACTCATGGCTCTTCCGTAGCCCCTGGTTTGGCCATCGCGGTACAAGCCAGGGTGCTTTCTTCTTCCTCCTCTGAAAAATTCTAGCCCTTGGTTCGGCCATCGCGGTACAAACCAAGGTGCTTGTTTCATCTACCAAAAATTTTGTCCTTGGTTCGGCCATCGCGGTACAAACCAAGGTGATTGTTTCATCTATCCAAAACTTTGTCCTTGGTTCTGCCATCGTGGTACAATCAAGGAGCATTTAACATCTATCCAAAACTTTGTCCTTGGTTGGGCCATCGCGGTACGAGCCAAGGATCATGCATGGTTTTTTTACATGTTGCATACTCTTCGCCTTAATGATCTTCTTGGTTCAGTCCCCTTAGCGATACAAGCCAGGATGAACTTTTCATTCCTTGGTTTGGTCCCTATACGTGGATACAAATCAAGAGAGTGTCATAGGTATGAAGATCTCGTAAAAAAAGAGTCTTGGTTTGGTCATCATAAACGAAATTCACATGAATATGGTGGATCCAGATTACAAATGTGCTAAACTGAACTCATGATAAAATCCTTGTTAGGTTACGCTACGGACATTATGTGTCACGCTAGTTGTAATACGGACAAGAATATACGAAAACAAACATTTAATTGGTTACGCTACACGCGGGCATTATCCTAATGCTACGCGGTATTAGCAGTACTACAAGCAAGGCGAAACTTAATTAAAAAATGCGTTCATGCTACACACGCAAAGACCAAAATCATGCAAGATGTATTATAAAACATGATGCATCAATAAATCAGTTTTATTTGGTTACACTACACGCGGACATGACACTAGTGTTACGCGGTATTAGTAGTAATACAAGCAAGACAAAACTAAATGAAATGTTCAAGCCCCACATTTGAACCAAAGTCATATAAACATGTGATAAGGCTCCAATGCTATAAGAGCCTAAACTATTAGCATCACCAAAATCACATGTCATAACCCCATTTTACTTGGTTACGCCACACGCGGACACGATATGAGTGTTACGTGATGATAGTAGTAATGCAAGTGAGATAAATCTAAATAAAATATCTAGGTCACACGTTTTGGCCAAAGTCATATAAAACATGTGATAAAATGCTCCAACAATATAAGAGCCTAAACTGTTAGCATCCTCAAATTGCATGCCATAAAAACTGATTTTACTTGGTTACGCTACACGCGGACATGAGATTAGTGTCACACGGTGTTAGTAGTAATACAAGAAAGATAAATTCGAATAAATGTTAAAGCCACAAATTTCCTTTACTTGGGTTATACTACACATGGGCGCCAATCAAATGACGCTACATGGAGTTAGTTTTAGTACCATGTAAGGTACAAATGTAAAAAGAACGATAAATGTCATATGACTCATGCAATATTAAAATTTCTCCATACACCTTCACTTGGTTATGCTACATGCGGGCATTGTCTTAGTGCTACTTGGTGTTAGTAGTAATACAAGAAGGATGAACTCAATAAAAATGTTTTCAGGTCACATACATATAGGTACGCAAAATTCGTGCAAAGCATATAAACAAGCATATTTCATGTAGCATGTGTAGGCTTTAAACAAACAAATATCCTAAGCAGACTTCACTTGGGTCAGGCTACACGTAGGTGGCACATTACTTCACCGCGTAGTTAGTGTTGATACCATGTGGAGTCAAAACCAACAAAATATGGCATATATCACATGCACCATAAATAGCATCCAGATTGTGTCAGAAAGCTATCTGTTACGCTATACGCCGGCACCAGTGTTGCGCGATGATAGTAGTTATGTGATGATGCAAAACTTTAAAATTTGCATGTCACATACATTCATGCTACCAAAACCAAATATATCACACACGATCCCCACGGACAATATATGCATATCCTATGTGTTGAATGTAGGATAAAACCATGCCTAGAAAAAATCAAGTTCATGCTGCATATAAATGAGGTTGAACACAACTAAATTTGTTGTATGCTAGGAAAATATATTCCAAAACATGAAACATGAAATCATGGAGGAGTATTCACATAAAAGAAAACTTCAAGTCCGCCAAGCAGGAGTTCATCGATGACCGCGAGGATGATTTTCTTGTAGCATATTGTAATAGGAATGTGTTACAATCTTATGTAATAGATATGTTGGAATTCTTAATCAGGGGTTTTCTCGCCGGAGATGTAATTAACCAAATTTTTATATAAATATAAGAGTTCTGGAAATATGTACCCGCAATGTTTGATCCTTTTATTATTATTATTGTATGCATTGTATGCGCTATATTTATTCACTCTGTATCAATGACGCGGACGCGTGTTCTCACGCCAGCCATTTTCCCATCATCATTCTCCACTTCGCTTCACTGTTCGTCGTGTTCTTCATTTGTGGTAATTAAAATTCAATTTCATTACCGTGTTTGATTCATATAAGTTTCGCAAAATCCTCAAAAGGTGTTTATTCTTCATCAATCCATCTCTTAAGCACCAAACGACTTCCTACTCTTTATTTATCTTGCTAAGTCATGATTTTCTTCAAGATTCCTCAATTGTGTGGATTCTCAAATCTATACAACTCTGGAACCTAAGACAAGAACACTTAGTGAAATTCTTCAAGTCGTCTATGGTCAAATTCCTCAAACTTCATACTTCTGCAAAAATTTCTGAGAATGCATATGATATCTTCAAATTCTTCGCACCTATACTCTATTCATAGGTACAAAATGCCAGCTGATGAATCTCTAGGTTCTCATCAACTTAACTCGTTTGCAGCGTTCCTTGAAGAGAAATTGCACACTTCGTCAGAATCCTCAAGAGCTCAAAATCCTCAGTTAAAGAAAATGGCTGATGGCAAAAGACCTCAGAAAGGAGGAAAACGTCCTGAAGTGAAAACTGCCTTTGAGATACCTGATGATCTGTATGATGAATATTGCACACCAAATGAAGAAACTCATGACAAAGAGACTCAAAAACAGCGCAAGATCTGTATCCAGAGGATTGAGAGGAGATGGGCACGAGAATGGAGAGAATATCGATATGTCACTCCAAAATACATGAAGAAATTTGCTATCAATCCTCCATGCAACAGGCCACCTTTGGTTCAGGGCCAACGTGCTGATCCCACTAGTCTTAAATCTGGTGAAGATTTTACTCATGAATGGGAAAAGCATCAAGCCAAGCTGGCAAGAAAAGCAAAAGAAGCAGTAAGAAGTTCAATGAGGACTCTGCTGCTACTGCTGCCGGGGCCTCTGCTAGCACCACTGCCCCAAAGAAAGTTATGTTGAAGAAATCAGCTGTGAAGCAAAAATCCTCAGCATCAAAGTCTTCAGCTCCAATTTCTTCACAGCAAATGCCTCAGGCAAAATCATCAAGGGCTCCTACAATGCCCTCAGTGGCTGCACAATCATCAACTGTTGTCACCAAGTCCTCAACTCCAGTGCACCTAGCAACATGTCAAAGGACTGATGGATTTTCAATTGCCTCAGGGGCATCAGCAACTTCATCAGCCCAAGCACATTCATCAAGTAGTCCCACCTTGCTGAAGATAAAGGCTACTGCAAGACGAGGAAGAAGGCCAAGTTCTCACGGAAAGAAAGTTGCATTTCAAGTTCCCTCGGGATCTGAGGATGATGAGGCTGATGATGAAGAACTGGCTACTAAAGTCGGGAATAAGCAAGAGAGAGTGGCCCAAGCAAAGGGGACTCAAATTGCTCTCTTGCTCGACCCAAAGATTGTGCTGGATTTCATTGACTTGTGGCATCAGGATCCAAACACTCCTATTGATGACCTGAAGCTATCGCCTAGCCCAAGTCATGTTCTCGCTGCTTTCATCGATGAAGAGAAGTGGAAGCATGAGCAGGCCAGAAGGGCCAAGAAAGCTCAACTGAAGAAAGAACAATTCATGAAGGACAATGTCCTCAACCTGACGCCAAATCAACTTGTCTCAGTCCAAAGAGACGTCAAAAGCCTCAGTGAAAAATACAACAAACACTCCTCAAATTGGGAAGGTGCCAAGGGCAGATTCATCAAGATGACTGACAAAGTCATCAAGGACCACAACACAAGGGTTGCAGCTCGCTTGCAACCACAAAATTCTCAGGTGAGCTCATCTACCCATCCTGCTGAAGAAACTGCTAGCGCAGCTGGAGAAATTCATGCTGCTGACGAAATTCCCAGGGCAACTCCCAATGTTGCGCTTGAAGAAATTGACAGGCCTGCTGTAGAAATTGCAGCGCCTGAAGAACCTGCCAGGATGACTGCATCACTCGTGCCTGAAGAAACTGTTGCACCATCTTCACCCCATGCTCCCCCAGCAAAATCCTCAAGGGTGAAGAAAATCACACTACCTTCTGCATGAGAAGCAAAGAAAACCAAGGCTGCAGAAAAGGCAGATGTTCAGAAAAGGAAAGCATCACCATCTGTTGATTCCTCAGCTATGAAGAAGTTGAAGACTCTGCCCAGTTCTTCAACAGAGCCCATTGATGATACACCTCTGTCATCAATACCA